>CM073585.1:21355616-22843116 GCA_037074715.1 Magnolia kwangsiensis | reverse complement strand
GGATAACCATCACTATAAGTAGAGCGTTGACCCTCTCCAACCGTACAGATGATGCAGGTGGCGTACAGGTTGAAGATTCAGAGGACCATCTCATTATGGAACATTATGCTGAAACAATAAGATGATAGTTTTATACTTTCACTGCGAACTTGATAAATGTAATAAGCTTTCATCGAGAAGGCATTTGATTATTTATTAAATTCTTTTACTCTGATGAAATAATTAATATAGTTGATTTTATTCTCGTGAATGTTACCTTCATGAATGTATCTAGATGAGATCTAAATGAAAAAAAATAAGGTGCAATTTTTAAAGCATCCAATTTATACATTATTAATACCCAGTTTCCTTGGGCACGAGTATAAACTTTGCCCATGAAAATTTGGGATGTTACACCTATAGAGCACAATTCAGGTCAGGAAAGCATCGACATCAAAAATCTAAGTAACAGACGAGCACTTACCAACAGCAGAAGGGAAATGGATAAATTTGCAGAGCCCGGATCGGTGAAGAAGGTCTAGAGTGATGAGCTGGTGTCACACACGGAACTCCTTTAGTATCCTCGCCTTGTCGACTTGGGCTCGGAGGCAAGGAGAGAGTTCGGGCGGACCCTTTGAATAAACTGCAAGGCAATACAAGTCAGTTCATTATGCTACAGAGATAAGAAAAGAAAATAGACTTCTCATGAAATTTGACCTGGGAGGGAGAATTTGGTGGGCACTTAGACCCGAAGACTAGTGAGCTCGGTGGAGGGTGCTTCCCATTCCCCCGATGCCCAAAATCATTCATTCTTTCAATCCTTGTTGGAGGACTGAAGCTTGGCAACAAGGCCCAGACTACGATGCGTCCTTATTGAAAAATAATACCAGCATGGCTCTATTGGGCCATGCTTGGCTTGGTATAAATACATGAATTCATCTAGTGTCAGCTCCTTATTCTTAAGCTGATACCAGATAATGTAAGCCGCGAACAGTGACCTCTAGGCATTTGGGATGAGTTGTCCTGGATCCAACTTCAGGTGTGCGGTAATCATCCTCACGAACGGATGGATCGGAAGCTAAAGCTTGCATTGAAGGGCACAAATGAAGATATTAACATCCCCTTCAGCCGACTCTCTAGGGACGTCAAGTGGAGCAGGAGCTCGGATAATTACAGAGTCCGGGATCTGAAATTCTGAGTGTACTTCTGCCATTTTGGCCTCGGTGATGACTGACTCCCCGGGGATGAGCTCTATAGGTTGTTCAGCTTACGACCCAACAGCCACCCTCACAACTGTAGACTAGGCCACTTCTTGGTACCTTTGGGCCGAGTAGTAGACTTCGGGCCCTTGGCCTTCTTAGCTTGAGGATGAGAGTAGCCTCAATAAGCCACAAGGGAACGACAATTAGCACTTCAGCTGAGGCCTTGACCCTAGAGCTCACGCTCTCCCGGTCGCTGTCGTCGCCGAAGGCAAAAACCTTGCAAACACCTTCTGAGTCGTTCGACATCGGAGTCTTGGTGGAAAAAAGTTAAAAGCAAAGGGAATGGAACGGAAAAGACCAAAGAATGAGAATGTAACACCCCGGTTCTCAGAACCTGAGTACACTACTCGTTTTCCAAGAACCTGAGTGTTAATCTTTAAAGATAGTCAATTTCACGTACATTTTTTTTCTTTTAATCAAAGTAGTAATTTAGCGGAATATAAGCAAGTTAAGTATAAGAGGGAGTCTAAATATATATGACCAAGATTTCAAGTGGTTACCCAAAAACTTATACAAACCAATGTTTTAAGGTTTAATAATACATAACAGTACAACTTAAATGAAAATGAAATCAATAATAGGGAGTCGCAAGATTGTCTGGCTCCTCCTATTCCACTTGAACACCAGCATGCGTACCCTCTGTGTCTCCTACACGTTAATTACGGTTTGATAGTGTTAATGGCTATCCAGTAAGGTATAACCCTAAAGATTTATCGTATCATCAAGATAATTAAGCATAGTTATCAGAGACAGTGTATAACAAATATTATACAATGATTATCATGGAAATTAGATAAGGTTCATCAGATACACATTTATTAAATAAATTTTACAAAGATGATCTTATTTAAATGCATAGATGCATGCATATGCTCACAGACCTGGGGATGCACATCCAGCTAGTAAAAAGTTGCCCAAGGAGAACTAGCTACCCAGAAAAATACACAAAGGTGTGCCCAAGGAGAACTAGCCACCTGGAAAAGACTATGCAACGAAGTCGCCCAAGGAGAACTAGCCACCAGAAAAAGTACTCAAAGGTATGCCTAAGGAGAACTAGCCACCCGAAAAAGACTATGCAACAAAGTCGCCCAAGGAGAACTAGCCACCTATAAAAGTACACAAAGGTACGCCCAAGGAGAACTAGCCACCCAGAAACGACCATAAAATAAAGATCGCCCAAGGAGAATTAGTCACCCAAAAAAGTACACAAATGTACGCCCAAGGAGAAGTAACCACCCGGAAAAGATCACATGCCATGAAAATGCATGATTAGCCCAACCATTATTATTTCAATTTCAGACAATCATTTTAAGAAAGCTCAAAGGTCACTACTGAGGGTTTGTCACCTAGCATAGGCCGACAACTCAGGCATAGTGTCCCATTCCACCATCCCTGACTTATGAGACCAATAAAATATGATGCTTAAATGTAATCTCTTCAACTAGTGGCCAATTGTAGTTCTACAAGTGGAACTTACCATCGCAAGGTTATACGAAAGTGGTTCATTAAAGCTAAATAGGGCAAATATTTCATCAAGGCATAAAGGGCGAACATACAACCAAAGCCACATAGGGCATCTAGTCAGTCAAAGCCACATATGGCAAATAGTCCATTTTAGGATACAACGAAAGGGATTGACGCTAAAAGTCATAAAGGCACAAATGGTCCATAAGATGGTAAGTCCATAACAAAGAAATTTCATTTGATCTATTAATCAAAATAGTCACTAGTTCGAGATCTTCCAAAAACATCATAAAGTAATTACAAGTGGTGAAACGAGCCACTTACAATATCAATAGCATTTACACATATAAAGTGGGATATTTGAGATCTATCACATGTTCAGGTAATTGAATGTAAATCTAATGATCAACCATTTATGAAGAATCATTCAATTTGAAATTAATATTTAATAGCATTATATTAAGCAATCTATGAAATAAATAGACTAAGTTAACTATCAAGATGTAGAAAAGCTTGAAGGGTGATCCTCACCTTTCAAGAGTCGGTTCGTCTCCTGGCAATGTTAGAGATAGTTGCACGTATCCTAGGATAGAGATAGTTGCACGTATCCTAGGATAGAGATAGTTATACATATCCTAGGATCGAAATCTAACAAAATTAGAATACTTCGTGCAGTTAGATTACAACATAACAAAGTTTATATAGTTATGATTACAACTTAAGGTTTAGATTATGTAAATTTTAGGGTTTTATCCAGCAATCTAAATCTAAGTGTAGGTTTTAAAACTTGAACTCTAACTTTTTGCGCAAAGAATAAAATAATATTAATACTGATAATTTGTGAATTTGTATAAAATTTCTCAACAATATATAATATAAAAATAAGGGTTTAATAAATGTTATAAATAATAATAAAATAATTATTAACAATAATCTAATAAGAACTGATATTAAAAATTATACTAACCCATAATGGAAATGAAAACATTATCTAATAGTGATAATGATATTAATTTTAATAGCTAATAATAGTGAACCTGGCTATGTTAATTATTTTAACAAAATGATACAAGATATGTACATCGACTCACCTTGTTGCGAAACTCGAATCAACAAGGTCTGAAATCAATCAGATCCGTACCCAACTTGGACCAAACTCGGTCTAAACTCAGTGACACAATAACTGAGTTGACTCGGTAGTGCCTTCTTCCCTTTTCTTCTTCTTCCTTCTTTTCTTCTTCTTTCTTCTTCTTTTCTTACTTTCTTCTCTCCTTTTCTTTTTCTTTCACGCCATCCAGTTACAGATTTGGGGTAGATTAGCACCTCAACTTGACTGAACTGAGCTGACTTAGTGCAGCACTGTTGAGTCTAGCCTTCTCTCTCTTTCTCTCACTGTCTTCTCTTCTCTTCTCTTCTTCTTCTTTCTTTTTCTTTCTTGTTTTCTTCTTTCTTCTTCTCAGCTCTCTTTTCTCTCTTCTCTTTTCTCTAGCGCTCCAGCAATGGATGACGAACAGCTTAACTCGGCCTAAAACTTGGATAGACTCGAGCACAAATGCAGCAGCGAGTAATAGTCCTCCGATCTCCTCTTCCATTCTCTCTTCTTCTTCTCCCTCTCTTTTCTCTAAATCCCATTTTACGACCAGATAGGGGCTAGACTCGATCCCGATTCGGACCGAGTCACCTAATATGGCCAGATAGAGAACGACGCCTACACTCCCCTCTTTTCGGTTCCCTTTTCGAAATGAGTTGCACTAAACGGCTACCTTATTTAGGCTTTATTAAACTATTTCTATAGGCTTCTATTCTAACTAATCGACGGATTAGTTATAGGTTCAACAGTATAAGTCAACAAGATCGGAGATGATCTTATTGTATTCTAAGAGTATTGCTACGATCGGACTATATGGAATGACTTTTGGGACACTGGCCCACCTCACAGATGTCCTTGATCAATAATAGATGACCCATCCCAGAGGATGGGTTTTTCTGTTGAACGGGGAAGATGACGAGCTCTCTCATGGCAGATTTGAATATGATGGGTAAGCTTATGATCTAATGCACATGGAAGGCATGGATTGGATCGTTGAACTCTTTGGGACCCTCCAAACAAATGGTCATTAGTTTTTACCTAATGGGTTCGAGGTTAGCATGCGACGGCTCTTTCATTACGATGAAAGCCCTAAAGTGCAAAGAGGAATGGATGGCTGAGATTTTCTTGAACCAAGAGTTAGGATTAAAGAAGGATCTCGCGTCCAGGTTGCCAGCTAGGAAGGAAAACGAATTTCCATTTTCAGAAACAAAACATGCGTACACGATGCTGCTTGCGGCCAAAATCATCCATCCAAGTGGGTGTGACTTGTGTCGAAAGATCAAGGGTTTTGGTCAAACCTCACGTCCGGAACAGATGGACAGTTTGGATCATCCGAACGGACGATGATGGTGGACCACAACGGCTGCATACGGACGGCGTCCGTTTAAAAAGCAGCCGAGCGGGAAAAGGGAGAAAAACCTCCTTTTTAGGGTCTAGCTCGGGTCAACCCTTGTTGACCGGGCTCCCAGGTCTGGTGCACAGCGAGTGCACACCAACTGTGCACATGCACCATGAAAGGTGGGGTTCACCATGAAGATTTGTGAAATCTAGACTAGGACATCCGACCGAAGATGAGGAAGATCAAAAGCTCAAGTGGGCCATTTTAGTTTATTTTTGTGATTTAATTAACGATTTCCATCAATCTAATGATTGGATCATCCTAAAATTGAACGCCAATGATCAAAATGCTCCCAAGGGCCCCTTAGTTGGAAATCAATGGTTGGATTGCTGGTAAGATGGTATAATATGCCTTTATAATTTTAAATGTTCTTGTTACAATATTCTTAATAACGTTATTATTATTATTATTATTATTAAATTTATTATTACTATCTTTTTAATCATTGAATATTTACATTCAAATATGATGGTTCTATCTTTAGGTTTGTATGATGGACTTTTTCAAACTAAATTTTCTATTTATTTATTAATTACACTTATTTAATTTTATTTTAGATTAACGGTTGGATGTGATGATACTAATAACCTACATTATTAACTTTCATTAGATGAGTCCCAACCTACCACTTAATTTCTATTTGATCATTTGAATTGTCTCTTATTCAAGGATAACGATCTGGTGACCTTAAAATTTGCTATTTGAGTGGCTCACAAGGCTTTGTAACTACTGAGATGAAGATCTACGGTGGATCTCCCAAATTAACGATCAGATGGTGTAATCTTTGGATGAAGATTACTCTTAATGGTCAATTTAGGCTATGATGAAGGTAAAT
Organism: Magnolia kwangsiensis; assembly: GCA_037074715.1. NCBI lineage: Eukaryota > Viridiplantae > Streptophyta > Magnoliopsida > Magnoliales > Magnoliaceae > Magnolia > Magnolia kwangsiensis. Next base: position 22,837,087 of record CM073585.1, on the reverse strand, counting down.
GTTCAAATAGGCTACGTTTGTATTTATACTAAGTTATATTACAAGGTAACATGTATGACCCGTATCCTAGCCTATACTATTCTGTCCATTCTCGTGATCCTTCCCGTCAAATTTTGGCAACCTGCGACCTATGATCGACATTTGCGCATGACCCTAAGTCGTATCCTGTAGATTTGAGTTGGCTTAAGCTGAGACGTGTACCATTGTGACCATACCGTCGCCGCGGTTTCAACACTACGACTCACGCACCAAGCTGACACCCAAGTCAAAAGATGTGGGCCCGCGTTTATTTTAAGAAAACACCATGCATTTGCAATCTCAAGAGAATCTCTACAACATGTCAAATCAATCCAATCAATCACCTCACATGTCAAGTACATGTCTCATCCCCTAAAGTAACCCTAAAGTCAACTCTCTCTCACCCTCTCTCTTACACACCCATACATATCAAGTACACATCACTCACCCATCACCCATCACCCACTCACCCATCCCTCTCTCTCTCTCTCTCTCTCTCTCTCTACATCTCATCCTCTCTCTCTCATTTCTTCATTTTTCAAGCAAACCCCATGAGAGCATCCAACGTACAAGCTCTCCATGAGAGAAGCCATGTGTAGCCCACCCTCCTATCTCCCATCTTCACCTCCAAGCCTCGTCTCAACTGTTGAAATTGTTTCCTTGGAACTTTAGAACCTATAGGCGGAAAAAGAAAGAAGAGATCAAAGGTGGGTGCTTATTAGACTAGAATTTTCATATTTTGATGATGGGCCAAGTGAGGCCTACCGATTAATGGTATGGATCTCACTTTGGACCCTAGGTGTGGCCGATGGCCCACCTTGATCCTCATGATCATTCCATGATGGGGCCATTTTCCATGGACCCCATCATGATGTTTGTTCTCCTTACATGAATAGGGTCATCTAAACCTTACATTTTGGTGAAGAAAGGATCTCCACCGTTGATTTTTGAGTTGATGGGCCCACGTGTATTGGGACCCACTTGATGTATGATTGAATATAAAGGAGGGCTCATAGTGGCGGAGCCCTCCATTACACATGTCCCTCTCTCTTTCTCTCTCTCTTCCCCTCTCTTTTTCATATTTTTTTTTTGTGTGATGATGTGGTCGTGTGGCCCACTTGGATGGACCCCACCTTAATGTATGTCCTATCCATACCTTCCATGCATACGGTGGCCCACCTAGACAGCACGTCTCAAGGTGAGGCCCACCTTAATAAGTGTTGTATCCAAGGCCATCTAGCATCCTTGGACGCTGGATGTCAGTGGGGTGTGAACTGTGAACTGAAAACAAAAATATCAGTTTGTTTTGAAATTTGGGGTGGGTCGCTCATTTAGGCCCCACCTTGACGTATAAATTTAATCCACGCCGTTCATCCCTTTCCTCAGACCATTTTATGCGTTAAGCCGAAAAAGGGAGTCAATCCGACTTTCTGGCAGGCCATAGCATAGAAAACAATAATTTTCACCGTTAAAATACACCATGATATTTCCACACTCCAAAATATATTGAATATTGGTCTTGTTTGACTTATCTTGAGCTATGGGAAGCAGTGGACGGGGTAGATTCTTTTGATGTGGGCCCCATGTACAAAAAACCTCAAGAAAACGTGATTTCAAATATATATATATATGCAGCAGCCCTGCCGCTGACGTCCAGTGGACATATAGCAAGGAACTGTTGCGCTGCCGCGTAGACGATAGGCCAGGGACCGTGGGTCCCCAAATGTGGGCCCCACCGTGATGTGTTTTGAATATCCACACTGCCCATTTTGTCGGCCTCCTCAGGCCAGTGGGCCACCCCAAGAATTAGCCATATATGTGGCTTAGGTGGCCCACATCATAGGAAACAGCAGTGATTAAATGGCTGTCATTGAACTCTTCTAGGTTTCACAGAAGTTTTAAATCAAAATGAAATTTGTTTTTCCTATTCAGCCAGGTCCGTGCGACCTTATCAATAGTTGGATGGAAAGTAAATGTTATGGTGGGCCGCACTGATGTATGTGTTTTATGCACATCGTCCACGACTGTAGATGGTGGAACCGACCACGTTGTATGTGTTTTATATATGCCGTCCAGCCATGGGCTGCTAGACGGTCAGTGGACCCCACCTTTGATGTAGGGGGTTACATCCAAACCGTCCATTCAGTTGGTGGGCTGCCTTAAGGCTTGAGATAAAATGAGGCAGATCTGCCTGTTAGTGGACCACATAGCAATAAGCCATGGAAATTGAATGTCTGTCATTGAAACCCTTTTGGGTTGACAGAAGTTTTGGATATATGAAATTTGTTTTCCTCTGCATCCAGGTGTGCGTGACCCTATGAACAGATTAGATGGCAAATAAACATTACAGTGGACCCCACATGGAACCCACTATGGTGTATGTGTTTTGCCCGCACTATCCACACCATTAGATAGTGGGACCCCCCTTATGACGTATGTGTTTTATCTATGTCGTCCAGCCACTTTGGCTGGGCTGCTGGGCGGCACTGGACCCACCATGATTTATGTATTTTATTCACGTCCAGTCCCTGGACATAGGGCCCGCCTGATGTATTTGGGGCTAGGGGTGCACACGGCTCGGTTTGGACTGGTTCTGGGGTGAAATCGAAACTGAACCGTTCCTAACGGTTCTGGGAAATTTGGAATCGGAACCGGACCATTGGCACCCTAGAACCGAACCGTTAAAACCGGTTCGGTTCTGGATCGGTTCCACGGTTCTGGGCTTTTTATAATCCAGCCCAATTACATGTTTAATTTTATTATCTAGCCCATGTCGATTCATGTTGTGGTCCATTTGATGAATGATTTAGATATTGTATAAGGTGTGCAAAAATACATTTATGAAAATAATTAAATGGTGCATTATAAACCATAAATCATGAGTCAAATATGGAAACAATCAAAGGATTCTTGGTTCGGTTCCAAGTTCGGTTCCACGGTTTGGTTCTACGGATCAGATCCATGGTTCGGTTCTACGGATCAGTTCACGGTTCGGTTCGGTTCTACATACCCCCAAACCGAGAATCGAACCAATGTTAACGGTTCTTTGATTTTTGGAACTGGAACCGGAACCGGTGCACTCTAGAACCGGACCAAACCGAACTGTTTGGTCGGTTCCGGTCCGGTTCCATGGTTCTACCGGTTAAATGTGCACCCCTATTTGGGGCCCATGGGTTGAGGCCCATTGTGATGTATAAGCGCCCGTGGGTTGAGGCCCATTTGTGATATATTTGGAGCCCATGGGTTAAAGCTCATTGTGATGTGTTATGGCCCATGGGTTAAGGCCCATTGTGATGTGTTAAGGCCCATGGGTTGAGGCCCATTGTGTTGTATAAGGTCCCATGGGTTGAGGCCCATTGTGATGTATTTAAGACCCGTTATTAAGGCCCACCTTGATGTGTATGAGGCCCGTTATTGAGGCCCATCATGATGTGTATGAGGCCCGTTGTTGAGGCCTACCTTGACATATATGAGGACCATATGATGAGGCCCATTTGATGTATCTAAGGCCCATGGGTCGAGGCCTAACGGGATGTCCTTAGGGTCTATTGCAATGTGTGATTCCTCCATGGTTTGTGTAATGATGTTTATGGCAGGCCATGCCTAAGGCCCATTGTAAGAGTCCACATTGTAATGTTAGTTTGATGTCCACATTGTAAGGATAATGTTGGTTAAATGTCCGCATTATAACTCTCCCTAGGGCCCATTGATAGGCCCGTACTTGTTGTGTGTAAGCCATTTAGGCCCATCTTCATTGTAAGGGTAGTTCATCAATTTATAACATGCTTAGTATAGCTCCATAATTCATGCCCATACGTATCATATGTATGCTTGATATGAAGAATGTTTGATCATAGCATACGCCATTGGACAGACTATTTACAGGACTCCTTATGAGACGGAGTGCTCACATTATCGCACTGTACGCGCAGGATTGCTGCATGACTGGATAGTGTGACTCATGCATCTCGCATATATGTGACTTGATCATTGTATACCCTAGCGACATCAGGGCCGTGACCTCCATAGGCACATCGTGGATGGCTAAATGGGACACCAAAAATACTTGGTTCTAGCACTGTGGCCACTTATGATGTCCTTGGGTGAAAATTCCAGAATCTCCGAAGCCAGAAGGTGCTCTAACGTTTAGACTGAGTGGAACATGAGCGCCCGAGTGCTGAATACCAGTAGGCCGCGTCTCCCACTGTGTCGTGGTCGGTTGGGAGGGGGTGTGGCCTTATCCGCCCAAGTGAGGGGGTTATAAGTTAGGCTGAGTATGACCAGCTCGTAAATGGGTCTGCTATCGACGAGCTGAATAGGTATTGACGGACTGCTGGCTAGGCGGATAGTGAGGTCTCCTCCACTCACTGGGCTGTGCAGCTAGGGAGGAGGCAGTCGGTGTGGAGTGTAATAGACTCCGCTGATTTTTTTAGAGAGCAACCGTGCTGATATGTGGACTTATTGAGCAGGAATTGTATATCCATTCATTTATTCATTCACTATCCACTCGGACTGGTGGTGCGTAACTATTTGTTACGTGTATCTTTGTATGGCCAAGATTTCGGTTGGGCGCACGACTAACTTGAGATCAGGAGTTTACCACATTGAGTCGGATTATCCAAATTTAGGAATGAGACTGGTTTGGATAGAAGTCCCTTGTGGTGGACCTCGTAGCTTGTGATACTACGTACTATCATCCCGACTTCACATTCCAACATGGTCATTTCATTCACACCGCATATTACATTGCATCCGCAGTACTTAGCATTTTGAGTTACTATATTTTTTTACACTGATATGACCTAGATGAGGTTGATGGTATTCATGGCTCATTAGGATTTACATATTGCATTACATCCTCAGCATCTGTTATTGTCTTGTTATGTTTTGTATCGCATACCTTAGTACGGCTGATAGTACTCATGGACTTACCAATATATTTCTACATACTCTGATATCGTGTGATTCATGATCTTGTCAGTATTTTCACTTATTCCGATGATGTATGATTTATGGACTTTATGGTATACTTGACACTTATCTTGGGCACACTTTCACCACTCTCTAAGCTTTTGTAAGCTTATGCATGATAGGTGAGTGTAGGTGGCGTTAGGTTGTAGCAGCGTTGAGCTTGGGGCGTGCAGCTGTCCTCTGGAGTTTTGATTACGATATATGTATTTCCCTTTCAGTATTGTATTTAAATGATTATATTAGTGGATATGTGATGATGATGTTACCTTTACGACTTGGGTATACTTGTGGTTATGCTTCTTATGAGACAAATGTACATTGAAAAATCCTCCTTGTAAGATTCCAGGATCGAAACCTGGCATATGTACGCTGGGGGATGAGAATGGGGTACTACGGAGGCTGTCGGCACGGGGTTGGGTGATCGGGAATCCTGTGAATCCGATTTCTAGGTTGGGGCGTGACATAACACCCGAGTATTAGAAAGTACGAGGTGTTATAGGGAAGGACTCATTGGAAATCGTTTGCTTCGAGAGTCTCAGCTGCAGAGGTCTCTAAGAAAATGATAAGGCTAACGAAGGAGTTGGTAGCTTTTATACTATGCTTGGCCAAAAAGCAATCATAACTGGCATTTATTACTGCAGGTGAAGAGTCGTTCTCTTAAGCACTGCCTCGTACGTGGCAACACCTGATTAACCCGGTCGAAGCACATGCTCGGGTCGCACACTATCCTTAATGACCAGCATTAAATGTGGCAAGCGAAGAGTGATCTCCTCGCCCGCCACTTTACACGTGGCGGCTCCCTATCCATCCCGCCGTGTGTATTCTCATCCACTGTCACACATCTTCCCACTATGGGCTAGTAGATGAAAAGGTTGCCGTCGCAAAATATGACACCTTGATAATGTCAGGTCATCATTGCAAATCCTCATCGATTCCGCTACCGGCGGGAGTGTATCAGTCTACTCATTCGTCTTCATTGTATAAATTTACTCACCGAGCTTGCGTTGCAAACTCATGGAGTAGGGGGCTTCAATTATGGGAAAATATGATCCGATCGCCTTCAAGGTCAGCCCGACCTGGTCATAACCAGGAACGGCTCGACCAAACCACCCTCAAGGTCGGCTCAGCTAGATGAATGATCGTTTTGAAGATGTTTTGTTGAAAGGAACTAGAATGAATCTTACAAACATAGTCCTTGGTAGAATGAGATCTCAAACTATCAAACATGCACACTTGTCGAGAACTAAGTGAGCTGATTCGACCAAAGGACCGTCAAGGAATAGCTAGGGCTAGTAAACAAGTCAGGTCCGACCCATAACATGGGATGAGATAGGCTTGGATGGATCAGCTTGAACCATCCTCGACTATGTGACCAAGTCACGTTCTGACGGCCCCAACTTAAGTTGTCCTCAACTGACTCGACAAAGCCTGGGATAGGCTTAGATATGCTCGGTTCGGATCGTCTTTGCTCGACCAGGAGAGTCCTACTAGCAAAGTTGAGTCCACTCTAGTAACGCACGCTGGTATTAACTGCTTTACGCTCATAGGATAACTAACAACATCACTATCAGCGCATTTCTCGCCTAATAGCTAAGATCGTGCCTGGATTAACGAACCTCCACGTTCTGTTGAACACTATAAATAAGAACCTCACCCATTGAGCAAGTACGCAAAATCTCTCACCATGTACTCCTCCTTTACACTATCAGACCCGAATTCCTAGCTTGACTTTGCAATCAGAGGGTCCCCTGCTCTAGCCAGGGTCTCCTCTTTTCTTCTCCTATGGAGGTGATTGGAGTTTGGTGAGGGTGAACTAGATTTTTGCATCAACAACATGAATGAAAGAAAAAAAAATAGAAGATTGATCTAAAACTTCTATCACCTTAGCAAGTTTCCAATGACAGATGCTTAATCTCCACTACTTTCTGTGGGGCGGCTTACTTGAGCTCTGTATCTGCTTCATTTGCTTCATTTTTAGACTGAAGCTCTAAAAGATTTAGCCAAATGGACGGATGGTTTGGATATATGTATCATGGTGGGGCAGAAAACTTGGTGACGTCAACACACCAAGCAATCCATTTACTTCTAACGTATGGGATATGAACGCCCATCTTGATTTTTCAATGGGGTCCAACGACCCATTCTTAGTCTTTTCCACCTCCAACCATCTCCCACGACTCTTTCTCATGTCCAATCCATTTCGCACGTCTCTAGCTCGACTCCGACTGCTCCTCCCATCTCTTTCTGCCCTCAACCGACCAACCCCTTGTTCCCTTTGTCTTCGTGGGGCCTTCGACGCCTTCGACTATTGTAGCAGCGGTCGTCCTGACCATTTTAGCAGGTTCGTATCTCTCTTGGCCCACCAAATGCACGGATCAGATAGCTTACACTAAACGACCCAGAATAAATGTGGGGCCATTAAAAGGGCATTTTATTTTCCAAACTTTAATTTAGACACGGGCTCCGGTTAGGGCCGAGCCTTGTATAAAAACCCCAGGCTGGGTTTGGCTGGACTATTTTGGCCGGCCCTCACCGGGCCAATTGACACCCTTGAGCAGAACCGGTGCTCGTGTTGTCTATGAGTTGGGAGCGGATTAGATGAGACCCAGCCTCACACAAGATCGGTGCCGACATTACTGTGGGGCCCACCTTAATGTGTGTATTCTATATCCACTCCATACATCTATTTTTTCAGATAATTACAGAGTATGATCCCAAAAATGAATAATATCCAATTATGAGGTGGACCATATTCTACGAAACAATGGTGATTGAACACTCTACCATTAAAAACTTTTTAGTGCACATTAATGTTTTCGTAGTGTTTATTTGACATCCAATTGGTTGATAAGGTCACGTAAGCCTGGATGAAGTGCAAAAACAAATATCAGCTTAATCCAAAACTTTTATGGCCCATAATGGTCAATCAACTGATAATTAGATATGCTTCAATTTTTGGATAATGTAGTAAAATAATAAGGAAAATCGGATGAACGGGGTGGATACATAATTCACAGATCAAGGAGGGTCCCACGGTAAGGGGTGCATGGTACCGGGTGGCAGTACCCACAGTACATAGCGGAAGACGACGAGGTGAGGTGGGGGATTTGTGGAAGCGGATTGCCTGGTGTACCACACACCAGCTATATAGCTACTGTAGGTACGTGTCGTGTAAAGACGAGCACTAACACTCCTCGAGCTTCGAGTTGTATGAACGGTTCAAAGGAGATCAAAGTTACATGGCCCCATAATGATGTATTTATTATATCTAAACCGTTCATCTATTTTTAGAGATAATTTTAGATCGTTGACCAAAAAATGAATCATATCCAAAGATCATCTGGACCCCACCAAAAATAGCAGCGGAGATAATGATTTTCACCATTAAACAATTCGTAGGGCTCACCATAACGTTTATTTTTCATCCAATCTGTTCATGAGGTCACAAATAGCTGAATGCAGAGGTCATAAATAGCTGAATAAAGAGGAAAAAATAAATTTCATATAGATCCAAAACTTTTGTGACCCCAAAAAGGGTTTTAATGGTAGACGTTCAATCTCCCAGTGCTTTTTTCATTGTGGTCCACTTGATAGCTAGATCTCTCTTACGTTTTGTCTAAAGCCTTAAGACAAGCTCACCAAATGGATGGACAGTTTGGATATAACACATACCTCATGATCAAACTCACATAACTTGCTGATGTCGATATAACAATTATATAGCTGGTATTTGTGGATAGGGATTTCCTGCAAAAGCATTTTGCAAACTTAGGGTCATCGCGATGTTTGTGAGAAATCAACCACTCATCCGCTTTTTGAGCTCATTTTAGTGTGTGGAGCAGAAGAAAATGACCCGAAATGCTGAAAAACATGAGGATTGAACGTCTAGTGTTGAAATATTTATGGGCCACTGCAGTGATGAATCAGGGTAATATTCGTGCCTTCAGTTCATCTAAGTAGGATTGAGATTATGAAAATGGTATACATGACGTGTAAACATAACTGTTGACCCTAGGAAAGTTTCTATGGTTGGAATTTCCCTACCCATCTTTTCCTTTAGGGCCTATTTGGGCGGTGGGATTAAAAAGGATTAGGTGGGATGGGATTCAAAAAACATAATTATTACCCATGGTAGGGATCGACCCTCTAGCCATGGGATAAGATTAATGCCATGCTTTGTTGGTAATACGGTGGTACATTGAATGGATATATCACAATCATTTGAAATTACTGAGAATAATACACATGTTATATCTAAACTGTTCATTTGTTTTGTAACCTCATTTTATGGTATGGGCTTAAAAATGAGTAGATCCCAAACTTATGTGGCCCCAAAGAAGTTTTCAACTATATTCGATCCTGGTTGCTTTCTATGGTGGGGTCCACTTGAGCTTTAGATTTACTTGAATTTTTGGCCCATCTTCTAAAATAATCTCGATAAATGGGTGGATGGTGTGGATTTAGCCCACACATCATGGTGGGACTACACAACTTGCTACCATTGAGTGAAATTGGCATGGGACCAATGCAATTCCATTTAATGTAATTCCAAGCTTTTCCATTCTTCCTGAGCATGGAGTGGAATTGGCTGAATCCTATCCCACCTAATCCCATCTAATCATACTGGCCAAACAGGCCCTTAGTGCGGTCCACCTGATTCATGCATCCTGAATTTTTGTCTCAGGCCGTAAATTAAGCTCGCAAAACGGGTGAGTAGGATAGATTTCTCACAAACATCGGGGTGGGGCTCACTTAGGTTTCCAGCGCAGGAACTTCCTGCCAAAGGCTTTAGGTCCTGTTTGGACAGACGGATTAGGTGGGATGTCCCCGTAACCCACGCGCGTATTTGGACCCTCGATTTGCACCGAACTGCCGTAACCCATGGTTATAAGGTCGTATTCAGCAAGACGCCTGGGAAACAGCGAAGTCCCGTTCCGTCTTCCTTCAGCCCTGTTCGTTGTTAAGACGAGGGATTCTCATTTGCATTTTCGCCGTCCCGCTCATAGACTCCAAGGGTTTGGGTTGCAGAGGAGTGAAACCGGTGGCAAATCTCGACCCTCTGCTGATACCAACCGAAACCCATTTCAGGAAATCGTTGGGGAGTACTTGCCTCTTTTGCAGGAGGTGACGGTGGAGGAGACGGTTTTGCAGAGAGAAGCTGCTGAAAGAGAGCCTTTTGGTCGAAGTAGGAGAAGAAACAAAAGGTGAGCGGAGAAGGCCTTGGGTCAGAAAGCGAGCAGACTGTAGGATTTTACTCGATATACGCTGTTGTAGCATGGTCTCGAGCCACTGGTGGAAAAAACAATTGATGTATATGCTTAATCCCATGCGTTCCCAAACACCCCCTGTGTTAGAGCTGCAAGATAATCCGATCCATCCAAACAGGTTTCGAACATCGTCCCGGGATTTGGCAAACTGGTGGAACTCACGGACAACCACTGACAACTGCCATCATAACCTTAAATCCGATCCCATCCCTCCTAATCCCGTCCAATTCGGCTGGCCAAACAGGCCCTAAGCAGCAAATCCGCGTCCGGGGATTTGTGGGCATTTTTTTTATTTTATTTTATTTTTTAAAAATTTAAAATTTTAATTTTGGCAGTTGGGGACGGGAAGAGAGAATCCGTATCGTCCGAAATAGCTCTTTTTCAACTCTCAGGGGCTTTTACAGAACTTGGCCCGACGCTAACCCGGTTCGTTAACAAACCTAGATGTCATCGAAGCTCCAACCTCTATCTTTCCTATCAACTACAAACCCCAAATCCCGTGTCTCTCTTCTTCAACTCTTCTTATCCGCAAGGTGAGAATCGCTCTCAAAGTCTCCTCCTAAATTCGTCCTTTTCCTATAAAAATCTCGTCTCATTGTCCTTACTGCAGATCGATTTCATCCGACTCCTGGAAAATCCAATTCGGATCTCACCGGAAGGTATAGATTCTACTGCAACGGATTCAAATCTTGCCCTAATTTCTCCACTTCTCCCATTTTCTTTTCTAGAAACCCCGAAATGTTAGATAGTTGCTCGATCTGCTGTAATTTTTTTTGGCTTTTAAATTGTCTTATATATGTATACATATATTTCTTAGCGGTTTGGAACAGTAGCTCCTTTTATTATCGTGTAACATGCAGAGGTTTTCTGTGATTCTTTGTCTTTCGTGCGATTTCTGTGTTTTCTTTAGGGGTTGTTTGATTCCCGTAAAAATTGTAAGTGGTAATGAGTTGCAGGTAATTGAATTACAAATGTAAATTGTTTACAGCCTGTCCTGTTTGGCTTTAAGCTGTAATATGTTTATAGGCAAATAGTTATCTGTGTTTGGATAACCTGAAAATTGTTTGCAGCTTGTAATTGGGTATTCATTGCCGATAGAGCTTGGAGAGCTAAATCTCTATAAAATCTTCAAACAACATATAAAGGCTTCATTTAAGATAGATCATTGGGTTGAGTGAGCCTATCTCAATAAAGCCTGGGGATCCATAGAGGTGAGCCATAGAGGTGGGCCCACTAATTCAAATGCCCTTTTATGAGGAGAAACTACTGATATAAACAGTTAACTATTAGATTGTTCATTTTTTTCTGTCCAATCAATGTCCACCAATCCAATCGTAGATTACTAAATAATCGTAGTTTTTTAAAGCAGGATGTGGGTCCCAAAAATAAAATCTGGTCGAATCAGTATGTGGGCCCCAAGAATAAAATCTGTTCCAATCAGGAAGTGGGCTCCAAAAATAAAATCTGGTCCAATCTGGATGTGGGCCCCACCACAGGAAACATTTGAGATGGAAATGCCCACTGTTGAACCCTTCTTACTTCTTAGGGCCCACCATGATGTTTATATACCATCCAAACCTATTCATAAGGTGGTTCGGGAAAATACAAATATGAGCCTAATCCAAAACTTTTGTTGCCCCATTAAAGTTTCAATGCTGGGCATTCAATCCACACTTTTTTCCCTTGCAGTGTCCCATTTGAGTTTTGGATCTCCAACATGTTTGGGTCCATGTCAGCAAGCTCGATGGACGGACTAGATATAACACAACCATTACGGCAGGCCTCATAAAGCTTGTGGCAATCCACGTCTGGCTGGACCCGACCTACTCATGGGTTTGGGTCCAAAATTTAGACCCAAAGGGGGATCTTGGTCCAAAAATGTTGGATTTTTACATTGAAACACAATGCAACTTAACATGTTTTTCAAAAATCCAGTTTTAATTATCCAATGGATCACCTGTTTTAGTTCATATCGGATTTCAAAACCCTCTAAACCAATGATGAATGGTTTAGATCATACCTTTGCAAAATGAGAATCACGATGCGGTTTTTCCTTTGATTCATTGATGCTGATCCTCTAAGCCAAGAGGGTTCTCCCCAATTTATCTCAAGGAAAGCAGAGAGTTGACGCTGTTCAGGAATTTTACAACCTTTCAATTCTTAGAGTATTTTCCTGTTTAAATCAAATGAATATATGATGTGTCATTTTATTTTCCATTTGTCCCTTTCAGAATGGCTACTAATGACTTGGCTTCTGGAATTGATAAAAAATCTGGAGCTGGATTGGGCCTGAATTCTTATGGCGCTGTTGTGCTTGGAGGAACTTTCGACAGATTGCATGATGGTCATTGCCACCTTTTAAAGGTTTTCATTATTTTCCATTTTTGCTTTCATCTATTTCCACTGTTTTTTTTTTTTTTTTTTGGTGTGTGTGTGTGTGTGTGTTATTCCACTCAGTTATATATAACCATCCTTTCCCTAATTTGCTTCATGTGGAGTTGAAATTGTGATACACAGATTCCGGAATTACTTTTAATTCATTTTTTTGGGTGTTTCCTTTTCATGTGGTTTCCATGATCATCAGGCGTCAGCAGAGTTGGCTAGAGACCGTATTGTGGTTGGTGTTTGTGACGGGCCAATGCTGGAGAAGAAAGAGGTCGGGTTTTTATCTACTCAAGAATTAGCAATATGTTTTAGTTTATATTATTTCTGCTTAAGACTTAGCAATATTGTTTCAGCTAGCCCACCTAATTGAGCCTGTTGAGATGAGAATGCAAGCTGTTGAGGACTACATTAAGGTAAATAAGCATCCAAGAAACTTCATATTGCATTCCTGCATAATTATGATTCTTTGTGGCTGGTTAAATATGTTGATGTTATTCTTGAGTAATGGCCTCTTCCCAGCAATTTTGGGTTGGCTTCTAAATGGTAGACTGGAGAAGCTCTACAGTTGGCTGTGCACCAGACTTCAAGCTTCCTCTTTTACTCAGGCCCCAGAACCAACCACTGGAGAAGCTCACATAGTCACGATAATGTAAATCAGGGGTGGAAGAAGGGAAAAAAAACAAAAAAATTTGCTAGAATTCTTTCTCCAAGCAAACAATGCCAATGCTGAAATTTCTATGATATGTAACTGCCTCAACCGCTGTACGGTGTTATCTGTTTATTTACAAGCCCATAAATAACTAGACAACTCCTCTTCTTGCTAGACTAATAACATCTTGACACCTCATCAGCTAGAGATACTAATCTGTCCTTTATTCAAGCAAAATATCTTAACTAAAAGAGGTTATAAAATTGAAAATTCAAACTCAAGCCAATAAAGTAGCTGGTGCTGACAGCATCTTGCTGATGTGGCATTTTGACATGGCGTTGACGTGACAATCATGCATTGCTCGTCCAAATTTGCATCACATGGCCTGTTTTGGTTGTAAAAAATCCCGCCTTTTTCAGCCATGCAAAGTTTGCAACCGGTGGATTAATTACTTTTTTGTAGAAGTGGAGCCATGCAGAGGGAAAACATAAATTCCATGTGGACACACATCTAATGCATCTTCTAGGGGATGTTTGCATTTCAAATTCATATACTTTCACTGGTGTTGCATGGTAACTTTAAGGAGGTGCCTTGCATTTGATAGAAGTGTAGGGAATCCATTAAGGTAATGGTATATGTCTTCAATATACAATCCCATTTCACTCCATAGTCAAGCGGCTAGCTATGGAATTCACTTCTCAAGGTTAAGATTAAAATGTGTACTAGGATTTCAACCTCTTAATTTTGTTGATAATAGAGTGCTTATTCGGAATTGGAGTTGCTCTAGATACCAAAGTGCTGGTGCACTAGGAATATTCTTAGATTCTGGATGTGGCGGAAAGGTCACCAATGAGTTTAACTTCCAATTGTGCTTGGCTAGAATCGCCAACCCTAGTTGGACTAGGAAAAATTGTGCTATGGCTATCTCTTAGTCCCCCATCATACTGGGCCACCCAAGATTTGCCCAAAGATGGTTTTTTTTTTTTTTTTTTAGATTCATTTAAGATCTCTAGCATTTTGGCTCCACTCAACAAGGGACAGTCTTGTATTTTTGAAAATCTTATTAGATGTTGAAGGCTGTCTTTGAACATCATATTGTTCCTTTGTTTCCACATACCCCATAAGACTGCATGAGGGAGCATTCTCCACCTTTTTTTTTTTTTTCTTGCAGTGATATCCTTGTACACATTCCTTGTACAAATGTGTACAAGGATATTAACCTCTTAATTTTGTTGATAATAGATTGCTTATTCAGAATTGGAGTTGCTCTAGATACCCAAGCGCTGGTGCACTAGGAATCTTCTTAGATTCCGGATGTCGTGGAAAGGTCACCAATGAGTTTAACTTCCAGTTGTGCTTGGCTAGAATCGCCAACCCTAGTTGGACTAGGAAAAATTGTGCTATGGCTATCACTTAGTCCCCCATCATACTGGGCCACCCATGATTTGCCCAAAGAGTTTTTGTTTTTTTTTGAGACTCATTTAAGATCTCTATCATTTTGGCTCCACTCAACAAGGGAAAGTCTCATATTTTCAAAAATCTTGTTAGACGTTGAAGGCTGTCTTTGAACATCATATTGTTCCTTTGTTTCCACATTCCCCATAAGACTGCATGAGGGAGCATTCTTCACCTTTTTTTTTTTTGCAGTGTGGTTTAAAGGGGCAGCCCAACTCATGTAGAAATATTCCAATGTCCTAGGTATAGCCTATCATATTCTGAAGTGGTCAAAGAAATGGTGCCATGTGAATAGCCTGTTTACAATGAAGGTGTCCCATATCGGTTACGTATCGGCCGATACGTAACGGAATCGGTTAGGGCCGATACGCGTATCGGCCGCGTATCGGCCGTTACCGATTTTTGTAACCGTATCGGCCGATACGGGCCGATACGGGGGCGTATCGGACCGTTACGGGGGCGTAACGGTCACCCGTAACGGTCAGAAAACGGCTACTTTTTTTTCTCTTTTTAAGCACTTTTTTTGCTGTTTTTTCCAAACTTCTTGCTTCCAAACTGTTTTTCACTCCTTCTAATAGTAATTTCGACCAACCTTGGCTAGTTTTTTGGGACAAAAACACATTATATTACGGATTTGGTTGAATCAAAGCTCGGTGGGCCATTTTTCAGAAATTCTTCAAAAATAGGTATTTACTTTCTTTAATATGTTTTTCTGTTTTAATCATGCCATATGATGTGTTAATCATAGTAGAACATGATAATGTGCATTTTACAGATTTGGGGTGCCATTTAATATTTTTTTTATATTTTTTTCTATTTACGCATGAATTTTGGGCCCTTTTTTTAAAATTCGAAAAATCAATTTTTAATAGTTGTTTTGCTGTTTTAATGATGCCATATGATGTGTTAATCATAGTAGAACAGCTTAATGTGCATTTTACAGATTTGGGGTGCCATTTTATATTTTTTTTATATTTTTTTCTATTTACGCATGATTTTTGGGCCCTTTTTTTAAAATTCGAAAAATCAATATTTAATGGTTGTTTTGCTGTTTTAATGATGCCATATGATATGTTAATCATAGTAGAACATGTTAACGTGCATTTTACAGATTTGGGGTGCCATTTAATATTTTTTTTTATATTTTTTTCTATTTACGCATGATTTTTGGGCCCTTTTTTTAAAATTCGAAAAAACAGTTTTTAATGGTTGTTTTGCTGTTTTAATGATGCCATATGATATGTTAATCATAGTAGAACATGTTAACGTGCATTTTACAGATTGGGGGTGCCATTTAATAATTTTTTTAATATTTTTTTCTATTTACGCATGATTTTTGGGCCCTTTTTTTAAAATTCGAAAAATCAATTTTTAATGGGTTTTTTGCCGTTTTAATGATGCCATATGATGTGTTAATCATAGTAGAACAGCTTAATGTGCATTTTACAGATTTGGGGTGCCATTTTATATTTTTTTCTATTTACGCATGAATTTTGGGCCCTTTTTTTAAAATTCGAAAAATCAATTTTTAATGGTTGTTTTGCTGTTTTAATGATGCCATATGATATGTTAATCATAGTAGAACATGTTAACCTGCATTTTACAGATTTGGGGTGCCATTTAATATTTTTTTTTTATATTTTTTTCTATTTACGCATGATTTTTGGGCCCTTTTTTTAAAATTCGAAAAATCAATTTTTAATAGTTGTTTTGCTGTTTTAATGATGCCATATGATGTGTTAATCATAGTAGAACAGCTTAATGTGCATTTTACAGATTCGGGGTGCCATTTTATATTTTTTTTATATTTTTTTCTATTTACGCATGATTTTTGGGCCCTTTTTTTAAAATTCGAAAAATCAATTTTTAATGGTTGTTTTGCTGTTTTAATGATGCCATATGATATGTTAATCATAGTAGAACATGTTAACATGCATTTTACAGATTTGGGGTGCCATTTAATATTTTTTTTTATATTTTTTTCTATTTACGCATGATTTTTGGGCCCTTTTTTTAAAATTCGAAAAAACAGTTTTTAATGGTTGTTTCGCTGTTTTAATCATGCCATATGATGTGTTAATCATAGTAGAACATTTTAATGTGCATTTTACATATTTGGGGTGCCATTTTATATATTTTTTATATTTTTTTCTATTTACGCATGAATTTTGGGCCCTTTTTTTAAAATTCGAAAAATCAATTTTTAATAGTTGTTTTGCTGTTTTAATCATTCCATATGATGTGTTAATCATAGTAGAATATGTTAATGTGCATTTTACATATTTGGGGTGTCATTTTATAAATTTTTCTTTGTATTTTCGAATTAGTGACTTTATATTTTTATTTGCTTATATTGGATAGGTTTTGGAGCTTCTTAGGGTTTAGTTAGAACATAAAATTATCTTTATTAACATAGGTCATACACTCATACTCATATCCTAAACCTAAAGAAATGTCTGGGTCTGGCCAACAACAAGTAAGCGAGGATATTGGATGGCAACATTGTGAGAGGGTTGGTGGTACTAGGCACCAAATAAAGTGCAAGTATTGTGATAGGATAGTGTCTGGTGGAATTACCCGTCTCAAACAACATTTGGCACATCGAAAGGGTCAAGTTGCGCCATGTGTCAGAGTACCGAGAGAGATAATGCTATTAATGCAAGCTAGTCTAGATGAGTCGAAGGGTAAACGTGCTGCTGTACAAAAGAAGAGAGATGATACTTTAGAAGCAGCTCGACAGGAGGTGTTTGGTCCTGAATATATGGGCGTTCGTGATGAAGATATTATTGATTCTGACGAAGATTCAGATCGGGAATTAACCATAGCTAGGAGAGAGAGCGTGCGTCTAGCTCGTGAAGAGGAAGAACGTCACCGCATGTTTGGCACGCATGGGTCAGTGCGTGATACAGGAGGGGGCAGTGGGAGTGGGAGTGGGACAGGGAGTGCAACTGGAAGTGCAACTGCTTCTGCAGCTGGGACTGAGGGTAGGGGGGGTAGGTTTGGTGGGTTACGACGTATATTTGGGAGCCGACGACAGACATCTTCACGTGATGCCCATATACATTTGGATGAAGAAGTAAATGAGCCTAGGAGACCCTCTATTGATCCAATCCTGTTTAGGAAAGAATAAACTAAACAAAAGAAGATAAAACAAATGTGGAGTAGAACTTCCGTTGAGAAATTAGGTAGAGCAGCAGCAAAGTTATTTATACATGCTAACATACCTCCTAACGCGGCCAATTCTCCATATTGGCAGGTGGTAATTGATGCAGCAGCAGAAGCAGGTGAAGGAATAAAAGCTCCCACGGCTAAGGAGATTAGGGGGAAATGGACAGATGCAGAGTATGTGGATGTGAAAACATACGTGGCTACCTTTAAACCTGTATGACAAGCCAGAGGATGCACGATCATGTGCGATGGTTGGACTGGCCCAACCAGACGCAGCATGATCAACTTCATGGTGTACTGCCACTTGAGAACTATATATCACAAGTCAATTGATGCCTCAGAAGTAACAAAAAATTCTGATTATATTACTGGACTAATGGATAAAGTTGTGGATAAGATTGGAGAGGAGAACGTAGTTCAGATTGTGACAGATAATGAAGCATCATATAAGCTTGCAGGACATCTGTTGATGAATAAGAGAAAACATCTTTTTTGGTCACCATGTGCTGTCCATTGTATTGATCTTATATTGGAAGATATTGGGAAGAAGAAGAATGTTAAGGAAATGGTCGAAAGGGCAAGGGAAGTAACGACGTTTATTTACAATCATAATCAAGTAGTCGCAATAATGAGAAAGTTCACGAAAGGACGAGAATTGTTGAGGCCTGCGGCGACTAGATTCGCAACAAACTTTATAGCATTAGAGAGTTTATTCCAGCATAGGGGAGAGTTGAGTGAAATGTTCGCTTCCCGACAATGGCTCAACACAAAACATGGGAAGAAGACATCAGGGACACCGGTCGACGTTGTGAACACCATACGGGATAACAAATATTGGAAGAAGGTTAAGGCGATCCTAAAGGTGATGGAGCCACTAATGAGGGTATTCCGTCTTGTTGAAACCGATGAAGCACCTACCATGGGCTTCCTATATGATGCCATGGATAAGGCAAAGCTTGTAATTCAACGTGATTGTAGAAGCTGGGAGACTTATTGGAAGATGATCGACAGGAGATGGACAAAACAACTCCATCACGATCTTCATGCAGCAGGTTATTACTTAAATCCTAGGTATAGATATGCCCAATCATTTGTTGCGGATGATGAAGTTCGTGTCGGGCTAAAAAATGTGATAAAGAGATTAGAACCTGACTTAGATCTGCAAATAAAGGCGTTGAATGAATTAGATACATTTGGAAATCGCCTTGGTAGTTTTGGAGATGCTCTTGCACAGCATGCAGTATCTAGGTTGCAACCGGCCGAATGGTGGATTAATTTCGGAGAGAGTACGAAGGTTCTCCAAAAAATTGCAGTAAAAGTTTTGAGCCAGACAACATCTTCCTCTAGCTGCGAAAGGAATTGGAGTTGTTTTGCGCTCATTCATTCAAAGAATAGGAATAGATTGCAGACTAGAACATTAGATAGACTTGTCTTCATGTACTACAATATAAAATTAAGAATGCGACGACATCATGGGAGCATTACAACTGCCGATGACGGAGACTACTGTCCAATAAACTTGGACAATATTTATGATGAGGATGACCCACTTCTACCTTGGTTGGAAACAAGGAAAAAGCAAATTGAAGAGGATAGTGAAGAATTGGAAATTGATGACCCAGAAATACGCAAAGCACAACAAGAGAGTCGTGCAGATGTGTTGGACTCAGTAAGAGGGGCAGCGTTTATGCCACGTACGGAAACGGCTCGAGATCAACAAAAGAGTACGAGTAGTGGTAGCGTGTCCGTGTCGGATGATGATGACGATGACCCCCTGCCTCTGGTGCTGGCACTTCTGGTGTTGCTCAACGCCCTATTCAGCCATCTACAGATCGCGATGCCGATGAACATCGACGAGGTGGTACACGAGGTCGAACCTAACAGTGTACCGAGTCACGATACAGCCAGCAGGAGGGTACATCTAGTGGTGCACCGCGTCCGGGAGGTCCGGAACATCAGCAGGCTCATGGTCTTGGTTATTATGATGGATTTTCTTATGGTCAATTGGATTATAATTATGATGGTTATACTGAGCCCGTTCCATCACATTCTTGTTGGAGTAGCCCTCCCGATCAATATTCATATGATTATAGATATCCAGATCCAAATCCAAGTTACTCATCACAGCAGACGCACTCTCAATCTTAAGATTCTCAACAGCCTGAGTATGGTTACCAGTATGGCTATTCGACGGGCATTGGTGGATATCCTTACTCAGGGTCAGAGTCGTTACCTAGTCAGGATCAGTCATCCTCTGGTTTCGTTGATCTAGTATTTCCTTCTGGCACTGGATATTATGGATATGCAGAACCTACACTTATTGGACAGCCTCAGCCTGATGGTGACGATGACGATGATGTGGAGGTCGAGCAACCACAAAAAAGCAGATTTTCATTTTGGTGGTGACTTGTGATTGTGAGTATATATTTGTATTAAGGTAAGTATTTGCATTTTGCAGCAGACAGCTCACAAGTATTATTGCAAGAAGCCATGTAATTATGCACACACTTGACACTGCCGAACTTGTATTTAAAATAGCTCCCCTGACAACCAATCAGGTAATCCTTAATCAAGTTGCAGGGGAGTATATCAGACACTACTAATTTTATTTTTTTTAATATTCTTGACTTGAGGATGACAGGTCATAGACATGAATCACAGTCACCTGCACACTGCACAGGTATGTTCGAGAAATTCCTCAAAAATAATTGCAAACACACACCTAATGTAAGATATTTACATATTACATTCATTCTAATATATCTATCATTGGTAGTAGATAGTTAGAAAATTAAATATATGAATTTTGTAGTCAAATTCAGGTTATCTGGTTCATAAATTCATCAGACAGTTCGATACAATTTCTCACCAAAGAGTGGACCATTACGCCCCCATAAACATGTTCCATTTTATAAATGAATGCATATTTGGAATGCTTAGAATATTCCGGATTTAATCCATATTTTTTCATATTTTTTTGGCAAAAAAAAAATTTTGCGCCGTTACGGGCCGTTACGCCCCCGTATCCGTATCGGTTTTGGAGGTCACCGATACGCCAACCGATAGTTCCTTGTCATTTCTTCTCATAATGCGCATATTAGCGATGATCCAGTTCTCCCTTTTCGAGTTTCTAGAGATTGTGCTTTGTTAGTGAGGCCATGTAGCAAAAAGCTTCATTTGTTGGGAATCCAGGGAACCCCGCACCCGCATGGTGGCTTTGGGAAAAATGCCCTGAAGAATTTCTTTGAATGAAAATGTTTTTTTTTAAAATTATTATTATAATTAATTATTTATAAAAGATAGAATGAAAATGTTTCACTAGATGAAAGGTTCCAAATTTGCTTATCAGGCTAGCTCACAAAATGTACCACCTTGTCAAATGCCTCTAGTGATTCGTCCACTAGTAGAATCTTGGGATCCCACAAGCTTCTTCTGAAAGTTAGGTTCTAAACAACTTTACTGCCCAAAATTTTGTAGTGGTCCTTGATCTTCAATGATCTATGGGCAAGCATGTATAATCTCAAAAAATAACGGGAAAGTGAAGTCTCTCTCAGCCACTTGTCCGCCCCAAGCTTACCTTTTCCCTTGACCCCACTATGTACTGCGACCAGTCCTCAAGAGCCTTTCTGACACGTTTTCAGACATTGCCAAAATTTGATATTTCCTTCCCTATGTGAGAACCTCTTCCTCTTATGACAACATCCTGGATCCAACCTTCCTCTCTTGAGTCATTTTTACTAGCTGTTACTTCTCTCCAAAGCGCACCTTATAAATGACGAACCTCCACCACCATTTAAGAGGAGGGCCCATTTCCTTGCATATTCTTCCTATGTTGATTTTCCCTTTGAATTTGGATCTTTGAACCTTGGCCCATTTCATAAGATGGAACTGGCTGCTATCCTCAACTTCTCACAAAAAGTCCCATTGAATTTTTTAAGCCATTTGCCACCGACCCCATAATATTGAATAAGGAGAGGTCATAAGTTGGGATTTTAGCAAGGGTAGACTTTATTTCGACAAGATTTGAAGAAAGATACTGTGAACTCATCTGGTTGGTTATCACTTTCAGGAAGAGTAGCCTCTTGACTTTTCCTTTCGTCAATGGCAGCTTAAGCCACTCCACTTCTTCAGTTGAGATATTTTGAAATTCGACCCTCTTCAAAGGTAGTCAGATAATTCTATAGAATATAGTTTCTAAAAATAATCCATCACCGTCTTTTCAATCTTGTCTTTACCTTTATAGAGTTATTTACCTTGAAAAGTGAAATAGGATTCTTCTTCTGTAGGCATTTGCCATGCGATGAAAGAAAGAGGTATTTACAAATTAAGGTTAATGGGACTGCTGGTTTCTCTGATTCGTGGTATAGGAATAGATAGGTATGCCATTTCCTCCAAATCCAATACGTTGTAAACTAGGGGTAGCATCATGTGTGTCGCTCCAGTATACACACTAAGTATATGCAATATAGTTTTATTTGCGAATTGATAACGCATCGTGCAACAAAACACCAATTAGTTGGGATAAGGCTTAGAGATAATGATGATGCGAGTTTATAATGAAAATGAAGGGAATTTTATAAACTAGTACCTCATTTTTATGGAATTTACATCCTGGTACTTTTTTTGTAAAAAAAAATGTTTTCATTAAATAGCTCGTTAAGTTTTGTTAAACTGGCTTTCACTAGATTTTGGTAACAATAGTTAGACTTAAGTGAGATATTTTTGGTAAATGATGAAACTGCCCTTCCTCTCACAAACATCTCTTAAAAAGAAAAGCCTATTGATTTTTTTTGTTTTTTTTGAAGACACGGTGTCCCCACTTCTTTTTTGAAGTAAGACTAATCTCTATGGATACACGCAATCACCCACAACCACGTGTATCGGGTAATGCTAAGGAGGGGAATCGAACCCTCACCTATAGGGAGCAAACCTACGGTGAAGACCATTTGCCCAAACCTCGTTGGGTAAAGAAAAGCCTATTGTTGCCCCTTTCTTTTCAAATTCACGCCTATAGTCACTCTTCTCTCTCTCTCTCTAGAATAGAAGAGTTGTAACTTGTTGAGAAATAAAAAGTGCAAAGATGATCTGAGCACCATGTGGGGGAGAATGTGCATCTAATCCACCCCATCTGATGTGCAACCACATTTTCATCCTTGATCCTAAAAATCAGCTCAACCCAAGACGTAGGTAAGCCACACCATAGGGGACCGTGTAAAATCCTGCCTAAAAATTCTAAGTACATGTGGTGTTCCCACACGAATATTTGAATTCATTGATTTTTGGGAAATCCATTGATCCTGGTATGGCACATTGGATGAGTCGATTGGATGGCTTATGAACCCATGGTGGACCCCACACAATTCGGATGGTTTTAGTGGTGGGACTTTCCATCTCAATGGCTCCCCATTGTACGACCCACCTAAGCTTTTGAATAAGCGTGATTTTTGTGTTCCAATCCAAAGGGTCGTGCACTTGTTGGTGGGGGTGGATCTCATCTGCATGAATAGGGCTGAAAGTCGGATGGGTTGGGTCAGGTTGGTGCTCAACCCTAGCCCAACCCAAGGTTCCTATACCTCAACCCTAACCCGACCCAACCCAACCTTGGGTTGGGAATTCTCAACCCAAGCCCAACCCAAGTGGGCTCAATCAGGTTGTTCGGGTGGATACATGCTAATATTTTCGTTATTATATTAGTCTATTATATTTCAATACACGTATTATTTTTTGTACGTATGATTTTATTAACTATATATGTAATTATTTATCATAAAGAACTTCATTTTTTTCTAAACAAACAAACAAAAATATAGGACAACTACTCCATTAAAAGTCGTGTTGTGTAGCATGCAATCTATTTGGGAGAGAGAAATTCAACGTATCTTGTTAGCTTGAGTCATCGGAAATGATGTGGGCCAATGAGACCCGACGGTGGTGGTATTTCCTATGCCTTCAACATAGATGATCCATACTCAATTATAATTTATAAGTAACTTATATATCGATCGGGTTCGGGTTGGGTCAGGCAACCCGGGACCTCAACCCGAGCCTGACCTAAGTTTTATAGGGTTGGTGTTTGTATAGCCCAAGCCTGAGATCGAACCTGATACATCCTGCCCGAGCCTAACCCAATGTCGGGTCGGTCACAGGTTGGTCGGGTTAACCCACTTGACTTTCAGCCCTATGCATGAAGTCATCCATCCACAACAGCCAATAGTCATGCCCCTGCATGACTACTTGTAGTCACACGTGTTTTCTTAAAAACGGAGGTGTAACTCTTGTAGGAACAGGACATGTGCCGAATGCAAATTTCTTGTAACCCTCGAAAGAGCTTTTGGGCTATCATTTGTGACATCCACTCCATCGATCCGTTTCGCCAACTCATTCTATGAAATGAGCTAAAAAATGAGGCAAATTTGAAACACAAGTGGGCTACACCACAAGAAACAATGGCGATTGATCACCCACCATTGAAACCTACATGGGTGCTACCGTCATGTTTATATGGCACCTAAATCTCTCATAAGGTTATTACCTCCAAGATGAAGCAATGAACGGAAAGCACAAATATCATCCTAATCCAAAATCTCAATGGGCCCCAAGGCAGTTTCAATGGTGGGCATTCAAACCCCATTGTTTCATGTGGAGTGGCCCACTTGAGCTTTGGATCTGCCTTGTTTTTGAGACCAAGTCTTGACATGTGGTTGCAAAACTAATGGATGGACCACACAGACATCATGATATGCCCCGCAGAGCTTCTGCCTACCCAGACTCCCTCTAAGAGCAAGGGTTACAGAAAAGTCATGTCCGAGCATGCCTAATACCAACTAAATGTCAAGTGGGTGAACTTTCATGAGATCCACCTTGTCCATCAGGTACCCTATTCTATGTTTCGCTATGATCCCAAAACTTGAACTGATTTAACACTCAGGTGGGCCCACATGAGTTTTGAAATAGCATTATATTTGGGGAATTATTTCGTCTTTATGAGGAACGTCAGATGAATGGATGATACAACATAAAAACACTAAGGTGGGCCATACACAAAACCCATGACGGACATGCCCATTCCAATTGTTCTCTATGGTAGGGTTGACCTCGGTCTTGGATGATCATCAATTTTGGGTTTTAGGGTTAACTTGAGGCAGCTTACTTGTTGGATGGGTGGATCTCATGAAAGGTCCATCCAAATGGTGCTTGGTTAGTGGTTGGCATACCACCTGTACAGTCATCGAAGAGATGCAGAGAGTGAGGGCCTCCAGATGGAGCATGAGCAATTGAGATAGAAGGGAGGTTTTTTGGTTGTTAAATACTCTGTTAGAGAATGAAGGTTGATACACAAAGCACCATTACATTGTACACGTGGTATGTATCAACTCAAAATTAGAACTAAATTGTGGAAATGACCGTACTTAAGCCAAAGCTTCAAAATAAGATTGATTGAATAGTTCTATTTCCAATTTGTGACATTGTTTGTTGAAAGGGCATTCTTGTGGGGAGGGCATTTTTGTCAGTTATGAAAAAGTTACCCCCCTTGATCTAACTACCATTAGAAAAATCTAACAAAAGGTAACTTAATAAAACATTTAAATTTATTTAGGTAGTTTAATTGAGCCTTTAAAAAAAGGTATTGGAATGTAATTCTATAAAATTGAGGTAGTGTTTTATAAAACCCTATAATAAATGTTATTATTATCGATCCATGCATAGTATTATATTATATGCATGTATTTGTCAAAAAAAATGTATTCTATGGCATAATTCAAAGTACAAATCTCTACATGTATTTAAATTTATATTACAAATTTACAACTCAATCAACAACAAAATTATAGAGCAAACATTTGAGACTATATTAATAATGATTTGGATCGTAAACAGCTAAAAAGTTAGGCTGTGTAATTCGGAAGAAAAAATGTAGGGTGGTTGGAGACCTATGTAAAATTGTTATGATCACCTCCTTGAGACAAGCAATTCTAGCCTTTTGACACCAAGAAAACCTTTCCAATTTAAGAAGTCTACCATATTTGATGTTCCTCCTCAAAAGTTGATCTTTGGACACTATCTGCCTTTGTCATCTCACCGAGATCTGTTTTCTTTTGAGAGAGAACTGAAAATTTATTAGAATACCTGCTGAAGGACGGGAAAAGAATACAACCCAAAACTAAGACAAAAACCAAGAAGAAAAATTAGCAAAATTTTCTTCTTTTACATAAGAGGCCCATTTCAACATAGCAATTTTCACCAAACAGATTACCTCTTCAACCATAGATTCCTTGTTTTGAAAGCAACGACTATTCCGAACTTTCTAAATAAATCAGAAGATTCCCATCGCAACAAGCCTCCAAATGGATTTTTGAGTTTTTCCCATCATGCCTTTCTGCAAAAGCCCATAAAAGGTGATCGACAAATTTCGGCATTACCCAAGAGATCTGGAAAAGAAGAGTGAAGTGATTCCTATATATATATATATATATATATATATATATATATATATATTGGCAAAAGGGCAATGGATAAAGAGATGGTCTACTGACTTTGCATCAACTTTACACATCAAACAAATGTTGGGAAGGATAAGGGATCATCTTTGGAGATTGTTTATGGTTAGCACACTCTTCCTACCCACAAGCCAAACAAAAGCTTCCATCCTTGAAGGAGCCCCATAAGACTGGTAATGAAATTGAAAGGGTCGGGAAGATGATGGCTTAGATATCAAGTTGTAAAATGAGCGCACCGAGAAAACACTTGGAGCTGTGGTCTTTCCAAACCATGGAGTCTTCTTGGTGGGGCAAAGGCAAAGCAAGCTTTAAAAGATCTAGGAGACAGGAACTCCTTGAATTCGTCATCCAATAAATTCCTTCGACAAGGAGGAGCCCAAACAACGGACCCTCCACCCATAGAGTAACAACGATTGACAAAGATGAAACTATCCAAGGTGAGATTAGCTAGGCTTGGAAATAAGTCTTGTAACGGCCTGTCGCCACACCAAATTTCCACCAAAAAACAGATGCGATTCCCTCTACTAGTAGAAAAGGAAATTCCTTCATGGAACAATAGTTTAGTGGACACAATCACCTTCCAAACACGATGGGCTTGATAGAGAGATGAGAATTTAATGCTCCAATCACCCGGTTGTGTGCTGTATTTGGAAACTAAGAGTTCCCTCCATAACTTACCCGCCTTTGAATTAAACCTCCAATGCCACTTTCCAAGAAGATCAATGTTCATGAGACTCGATTTTTTAATTCTAGCTCCTCCCTGCCAATTGAGCAAGTGGAACTTTCTTTGTTCCTCCAGCCCTTTCCTAAAAAAATCTCTTCTCAATTTATCAAGTCTTTTAATTACTGTTTTGGGACATTTGAATAAAGACAAAATATATATGCATGTTAGAGAAGGTTGCTTTGATGATAGTTAGATGTCCTCCCAAAGAGAGAACGATTCTTCCAAGAAGAGAAATAATTGGAAAATCGAAAGCTGCGGTGAGCATTACATGACCTCGAAAATTTCATTCTTATGGAAGGAGAAGGGCCGTCCTATTAGCAAGCATATTGAGGTGGAGGTACGAAGCACATCTGGTCATTTGAAATGCATTTTTCTTAAAGCAAGCAAGAATCCTCGTCCCATATATGTTTTGCCGATTTCTTGATGCATGGGGGGCAACCCAAGATAGGAAAAAGGGAAAGAACCACTCTTGCATCAAAAAACATTTACCAATTGAAGAACCTCCCCATGGTCCTCATGAATTCCTAGTAATTTGCATTTAGAGACATTAGTGTTTAAGCTCGAGACCGCTTCAAAACAAACAACAATCTAGTGGAGATTATCAATTGTCGTCAAATTAGCATCGCAAAAAAGAATCGTATCATTTGTATATTGAAGGTGATTGACTTGCATCTCTGTGTTCGCAACGTTGAAACCATTAGTTAACCCATTCTCCTCTGCCTTGTGAAGCATCATTCTAAATGCTTCACCAATGACCACGAAAAGGTACGATGGAAGAGGGTCTCCTTGTCTGATACCATGAGAAGCCTTGAAGAATCCGAAATGGGACCCATTAATCAAAATTGAAAAAGATGGGGATTTAGTACATGATTAGATCCATCTTCTCCATTTAGGACTGTAACCAAGTCTCTCAAGCATGTAGTCTAGAAAATTCCAATTGACATGATCATAGGCCTTCTCTATATCAAGCTTGCAAACTAAACCGCTTTTCATCTCACCTAGATCTTCCTTAGAATTGTTTGAGATTATTGGACATGGAATCTCATTCTTCTTCATTTTTAGTGTCCTAAACGTGTTTTTATCCCATTCTTTATTCTTTAAGAAATTGAAGTTTAATTGAAGTTTCCTTTGAAAGCAATTAATGACCCAACCTTCCATGAAACATCGAGAGTTTGAGACCAACAACACTCATTCTGCTTGACAAAATCAGGATGGTCATGTTTTTCGAACAGAAAATGTGAGGACCAAGATTTATACCTGAGGAGTTAAGTACATGGGGTGGCAATCGGAGACAAACTTCGGAAGGATGGACTGTATAACCATGCTAAAGCGACAAAAGGAAACACTCATTCTCTTGATTGGACTACATGAAGCAACCTCCTTCGGACAGAATGTCTATAAGATTATTTTACGCGATGAATTCGTTGAATCTTGTCAAGGTAGTATTACTTCCAAAGCCACCAAGTTTTTTGTCAGGGAATTTAATCGTATTAAAGTCCAAACGAACCATGCCAAGCTCTAACAAGAAGCAATCAATGTTGTCGAATTGCATATGCCTGTGCGCATGTGGTCGCATATATATATATATATATATATATATATATATAAATTTGAATTTTTTATAAAAAAATATGAAAAACAGGGACAACCTCCTTAGGAAGGAATGTCTATAAGATTATTTCACACAATGAATTTGTTGAATCTTCTCAAGTTAGTATTATTTCTAAAGCCACCAAATTTTTTGTCAGGGGAATTTAATTGTATTAAAGTCCTCACGAACCATGCCAAGCTCTAATAAGAAGCAATCAATGTTGTCGAATTGCATATGTGATCGTGTGCGATTGCATATGCTTGTACACATGTGATCGCACAATTGCATATGCGGTCGCATTTTTTTAATTATTTTTTTCAAAAAATTCAAAAAATCTGAAAAATAGGGAAAAATAAAAAAAATGTAAAAAAGTATAAGAAAGTAGGTGGAAATATCCTAAGTTAATAGATAACTAATTTTACATATTTAAAATACATTTGAGTGAAATAAAATCAATTAAACAATGAATTAAAACATCAAGTAATCAACATTCAACAATATATTTAACAATTAACACTTAATAAGTAAGAAACTAAGAAATAACACCTAACATTAACAATAAAATGAAGAAGTTATTTATTATTGATTGTAGAAAATGGAAATATAATTTATAAATTATAATACACTAAATCACTAACAAAATAACACTAAATCTATATACATTGATCTATTTGCCATTGTGGCATTTGATCACCACCATCGTCAACATTTTTTGTCATCATCGGAGTCTATCTCTTTCTTTCATATATACTTCTTCTTTTTATTTTATTTTTTCATTATCTGTATGTACTAATACTTCATCAATATCCAATGGTGGATCTTCAACTTGATCATCTCCTCCTATCTTTTCAATCTCTTCCACGGGCTGATGCTACTACTCGCCCCCTCTCTTTCGCCTTCAAGCGGAAGTAGAAGTACCTTCTCCAGGCGTCGATCTATATGCGACATCTTCAATTTTGTCCCATGTCAAGTCCTCACCAACAAAGACCAGCTCCTCTTTTTCTACGAGCCACTCATTATCTGCATCTAGCTCATCTAAGTAGACATGATCATAGAAACCAAGCTTTTCTTTCCTAGCCTGGAATCGTTCTTGTAATTTCTGTTTGTATCGAATGAAGACCAAGTCTTTTGAGCTTCTTTTGTTCAAGGCAATTCTTTTTCTTGGTGTGAATCTGCATGAAAGAAAGTGCATTAGGCATTAGCTTAGCTTACACTTACAAGTTACAAATTTACAATTATCTCAAACTATAACATATTAACAATTTCATTTTTTTCTTTTTTTAAATACAAAACTTACCATCACGTGCTCTAGTTGCACTCGCAACTGCTAGTAGAATATGTGAGTCCAAGAATCCTCAAGGCCAACTTCTTTAGAGCTGGATCCTTCCTATTCGGGTCCACTCGAGAAGCAGCCCACTGGTTAGCTGAGAGAATAATTTAAGTATGTTAGACTTTGTAGATTAGATCATAAAAAATAATTTGTAAGAGAGCTGGGATATTCATATTACTTATTGTGCAATTTCATTGTCCGATGTCTAACGATGATATCCCTTGAGAATATGCCCTCACTTTTTGTATAGAAGTTCATTAGAGTTGAGATTTTGTCCTGTTCTTCGCTATATGGAATAATTCTTTCCAACACGTCAATAAAACCAACTTTATGTACAGTCCGTGCTTTCGTCGGATCGGGGGAAGCTAATAAACAGGCTAGGTTAAGGATGTAGGTAGCTAAATACAATAAAGATGACATTTGGCTGCCCTATCTTTTATCTATACTATCTATGATGGGCTTGTAATCACGCTCTCTATAGTTAAAGTGGTTCATGATCATATTTTTCGCCCTCTCCATCGCATCATATATTTAACCTATTGTTGACTTCTCATCTTTGTCCACCAATCGCAACACAGTAACTAAGGGATCAGATGCTTTTAACACCTTTACCCCTTATGTCTAAAATTTTTGTGAAAGATTGTATTTTTTTTTTTTTTTAAACTTGTTTCCCTTTAGCTTTCTTTGACCAAGGCCCATTTATAAAATCAGCAGACACTATAAAGCATCTAAGTTCCATTTTTTTTTTTTTTAAATTTTTTACATTTAATCTTTGTAGTGTTAAGAAACATGTAGCTAAACGGGTGATTACTGGGTATAACAAGTTATCCCCAATGTGTTTTCTCATTTGACCAGGCAGAATGACGTGTTTGTATATAAAGACCATGATTCTTTTTGCCCTTGCAATTATATTTAAAAATAATATACGTATATCTTCTAACAAAGATTTACACAATGTGCCTCACAAGTGGTCCAAAATAAACGACACTTATCCATAAGATGAAGACCAACAGCTACATACGAGATTGCATTGTCTGTAATTACTTGAACAATGTATTCCTCCCTATTTCCTCAATTACACTATCTAGTAAATGAAATAAGTAATTTGCAATATGAGAATGGGCCGATGCATCTATGGACTTTAAAAACACCGTCCCAGTTGGACAATGCGGTAGAAAGTTTGAGTGACCGATTGGATCTATTGGTCCATTTGTCGGCCATGAGTGAATAACCATATGTTTTCTATGATTTCTTATATTTAGCTGTGAAGGATCATGTGTAATCAACTTCAACTTTGAGGTACATTTCCGTCATTTCATGATATGAATGACGTTCAAGCCTGGGTCCAATTTGAAATGTTGCCTCAACTATAACTTTAAATCCTTTTGATTCAACTGTGTTGAAAGCAATGCCGATTTGGTAAAATCACTTAGTGATATATTGAATAGTGGTTTTCTGATCTTTTTATTTATACCGGTTTTCTAAAGTTGTTTGAGTTGGCCCTTTATCCCGATCTCTTTAGTCGGTTACATCCTCGGGGTGTGGTCTACACCATTTATTCATAGGCCCATGCCCACGAGCTCTTTTCGAGATCGGTGGTGGTCCAGACTAGCTTGTTGACAGTGGGGGGATAGGGCTAGCTTCCTCTACATCAACAACGTTTATATCCTCGTATGCATCTTGTTTCATATATTTCTCTTGACGTAGGGTACTGTTGTATCTATTTTTCGATTGTTTATCCATATACTCCATGATTTTCCTTCAGATTTTGGAAGTAATTTTGTCGCATGTCTTTGCATTTGACCCCGATAATTGCGTAAGGTGTTCTTATTCCGCGCAATGCCACTGGAACCCATATACCCACATAACTCACATACTTTGTGAGTCTTATCCATAGTACTACAATAGTGCCCATACTTTCAACCTGGGTAATTTGACTTGGGCTTTAAAGAAGAAGATTGGGAAGAAGACATGGTGTAGTGATTTGTTATAACTTGTAACTAGAAACTAAAAACTAAAGATTAAAGACTAAAGTAAAGATGAGTAAAGATTAGAGAAGAAATGAAATGAGAGATGGGAGAGGGAGAGAGTGAGAAGTAGAGCTACACTTACCCACTTGACACTTCCACTAGTACTCTTGTAGGAGAGAAGAAAGGGAGAGAAGAAAAATAGAAAGACAAATAGAATGTAGAGATAGAGAGGGAAAGAGAGAACGATATATAGAGAGAGAGAGATACACGCTTACACTTGTAGAGAGAGAACAAAACAAAAGAAAGAAAAAAGAGAGAGGGAGCGAGTTACACTTACACTTTGGAAGAGAGAGAAAGGGAGACAGAATAGAGAAAGGGAGATAGAGAGAGTTGCACTTAGTCACTTACAAACAAGTTACAACAAAGCAAAAGAAAGAAAAAAAAGGAAAGAGAATTAGAGAGAGGGAGAAGGAGAATAGAGACTTTCTTCGCTTGCCTTGTAGACTTGTAGTTGAGAGTCGAGAGTTGAGACTTCCTTCACTCTAGTCTTGACTCTTGAGTCACTCTTGTCTTGTAATTGTAACTTGTAGGTTTCAAGTGTAGCTTATAGCCTACACTTGAAACAAAATGTAAGATAGGGAAAAAAATGTAGAATGTTTATGTAATATATGTATGTAGTAGAGAGAATAGAGATAAAGAGAGAGAATGAAATAGAAATGTAGAAGTGTAAAAATACTAATATGCATGCAGGGTGTCCCAAAACGGTTACGTATCGGCCGTTACAGTAATGGTGGTACTCGTTACTTGATACGGGGTCGTATCGGCCGAGTCCCTTTTTTATACACATAACGGCCGTTACGGGGTCGTTACGGGCGTAATGACCGTTATTGACCTGTAATGGTGTTACGGGCCTTAAAAAATAGAAAAAAAAAACAAATACTTACCTCTTTTTTTTCTTTCTTTTCTTCTTCTTCTTCGGCCCTGCTGCGGCTGCGGCCGCGGTGGCCTGCTGCTGCTGTTGCTTCTTCTTCTTCCTCTCTCTCTCTCTCTCTCTCTCTCTTCTTTCCCTCTTTTTTCTTCTCTCTTCTTTCCCTCTTTTTTCTCCCTCTCTCGGTTTCCCTCTCTCCATTCTCTTTTTTTTTTTCGGAGGCGTACCGCGCACCAGCTGGAGGTACGTGTCATGCTAAGACGAACGCTGACAGTCCTCGAGCTCCGAGTTGTACGAACGGTTCAAAGGAGATCAAAGTTACGTGGGCTTCACAGTGATGTATTTATTATATCTACACCGTTCATCTATTTTTAAATATCATTTTAGAGCATTAGCCAAAAAATGAATCGTATCCAAAGATCGTCTGGACCACACCAAAAATAGCAGTGAGAAGATGATTTTCACCGTTAAAAAATTTGTAGGCCCACAATAACGTTTATTTTCCATCCAATCTATTCAAAAGGTCAAAAAGGCCTAAATGAAGAGGAAAAACAAATTTCATATTGATCCAAAAGTTCTGTGATCCCAAAAAGGTTTCAATGGTAGATGTTCAATCCCCCACTGCTTTTTGCAGTGTGGTCCACTTGATAATTACATCTGTATTATTTTTCTTGTCAAGCCTTAAGACGAGCTCGTCAAATGAATGGACGATTTAGATATAACACATACCTCATGATCAGACCCACGGGACTTGCTTGAGTCAAATGAGTGGACTAGTACGCGTTACGCAACACGCTGAACAATTTAATAAAATGTACGCGTGCCACACGGGCCCCACCACGCTGTATGTATTTTATCCATGCCGTCCATCCATTTTGCCTCATCATATTAGGTTATGATTCAAAAAATTAGTAAGATCCAAATCTCAGGTGGACCACAGCATAGGAAACAGTGGTTATAGAATGCTCACCATTAAAGATTTCTTAGGGTCCACTGTAATGTTTGTTTTCCATCTAACCTGTTAATAGGGTCACACTAATGTGGATGAAGGGAAAACACACATGTCAGCTTGATCTAAAACTTTTGTAGCCCCGATAAATTTTTAATGATAGTCGTTTAATTATTATTGTTTCTTATGGTGTGGTCCACTTGAGCTTCGGATCTGCCTCATTTTTGGGCTCATGCCCTAAAATTATTTGGCAAAATGGATGGACAGTGTGGATATAACACATTCATCACGAGTGGGGTCCAAAAAACTTTGACACTCGTGTGCTATACTTCTTAGTCCTACCTAATTCGGGCCCTTAAAAAAATTGTACACGAGACATGTATTAACTTAAAATTTACCAAATAAATTATGGACTGTAATTGCTAACTCCAAATGGCAAAATCAAATTGTTTGAATAGTTTTAATTGTTAATTTGTGGACGCTTATTTTTTAAAATAGGGCCTTTTGATTTTTTTTTCATGATTCGCTATCCAATAAATGTCCACCAATTCACAAGTGAGATAATGCCAATAAATTGTGTGAATTTGAGGCTGATTTGGGGCATGAATTGGTCCTCCCAAGTCAGCCCCAAATTGGCAACGCGATCTACCTAAATTTAATTTCATTTTTTAAAAGAACTATTGGGAGAAATGATATCAAATTGTTAAGTATATAAATTAGATAATTATAAAATTAAATATATGAATTTTGTAGTCAAATTCAGGTTATCTGGTTCATAAATTCATCAGACAGTCCGATACAACTTCTCACCAAAGAGTGGACCGTTACACCACCATAAACATGTTCCAGTTTATAAATGAATGCATATTTGGAATGTTTAGAATATTCCGGATTTAATCCATATTTTTTCATATTTTTTTGGCAAAAAAAAAAATTTACGCCGTTACGGGCCGTTACGCCCCCGTATCCGTATTGGTTTTGGAGGGCACCGTTACGCTAACCGATACCGATACGGGACACCTTGTATGTATGTAAGATAGTGCTTGAATCAATCTATTGTTGAAACTTGAACGCTTGAACTTGAATCTTCCTTGAAAAGAAAGATTAGAATTAGAAGAAATGAAGAATGTATGCAAGAGAGTGGTTGAATGTTGAACTTGAATCTTGATCTTCCAACTTCAGAGAGAGAGAGAGAGAGAGAGGGAGAGAGAGAGATCACTTGGAAGTAGGAAATGTGAGAGAGATTAGAAATCACTTGGAAGTAGGAAATGTAAGAGAGAGATTAGAACACTTGGAATTAAGAAATGTAAGAGAAGTAGATGGTAAGAGAGTATGGGGTGAGATAAACATTAGTCAATACTCCTTGGAAGATCTCTGATTTTGAGATGAATATAGTGAATTCAGAGAAAAAACTTCTAGAATCCTCTTGTGAAGAAAGAAGCTCACTGTAAATTGAGAAGGATCCTTCTGATTGCCAAGAGCCTGCAACAATGCCAATTATAAGTTTGGCAACCCCATAACCCTTTAATCCAACTGTTTGTCCCTTTCCTCGCTATACTTCAAAAGACAAGAAATAGAGATTGTATTTGTAGGGTACACTCCTCTTCAAGATGGAGCTATCGCTTTTGCCCATCTCGTATGAGATGTCATACCAGACAAGGTTTTTGATTTGCTAGAAATATGATTACTTGACACTTTAGCCTTCGAAGGATTACCTGAAGGGAAGATGGGGAAATGACCTTCATGGGAGCCACATGGTTTTTGGTGGTGATATTTGTCAGCTTTTGGGTGAAATCTTTTTCCCCCAAACTCCGTTTCATCTTCCAACTAAAAGGTCTATCTCTTTGGTAGCCTCAACAAGAAACTCCACATTGGTGCTGAATAAGAATTTATTTCTATTACGACAATCTTAAACGTCCAAAATGAAGAGATTGGGCAAACAACCCTCTTCTATATCAAAATCATCATTGGTCTTGCTCCCTGTGATCTGCTGGGAAAAGCCTATCTCCAAAGTAATCGAACCATGTCGGTTATTTTATATGAGTGAACATGCATGTGAGCGACTAAAAAGGGCTTGGAGATATTAGATGAGAGGTAGGGCTGATAAGTCAAGTGAGAAATCATTAGATTTACGAGGAAAACCGTATGGTGACATCTCCTGCTAATACGAAAAGGGCATTAATTGCATCTGACTGTTACTTATAGAGGCACAAAAGTGACTGCAACACATGTCCCTGTTTCTTGGAAGACTGCAGACAGAGGCATCCTTTGAGGTGGCGTACAGGCATCAATAATAGAAAAGGCACAACTTTGAAGCTCTAACTTCCTAGTGTTTAATGATGTAATAGTTCTTGTTGAATGACAAGAATGATGGCTTCGCTATTGCGCTGCTAGTTGTTCTGAAGGTCCTCACCTTCACCTGGCCAAACAGGAAGGCTTCACCTCTATCAGCAGAAGGATCAGTCTACAGAATCGATTAAGGTTACACTGAAGTCGAAAGGTGTCGATGCCCCATGCACGGATTGACACCCCTTTTAAAAGAGATCCATATACCTCTGAATCCATCTTCCAGGTTCTCAGACCAAGCTACCAAGGACCATCTCTGGAGCCAACCCTACTTTGGACCATTGCTTCACCTATACATCTTCTGTTAGCCTCCACGTTGCATTTGCCCATCGTTCTAGCTATTTGATGATCATTTTGGATAGGCCTATCTTCCCTACCACACCTTCTGGAGCCATTGCTTCTGATCACGAGTCTTTCATCAGCAATGACTGCCTCAGATTTACCTACTGTTCAATTAATCAGAAATAAATTGTTCATAGCTTTTTTGCACAAGAATATATAAAGAAGCACCATGATATGGTCTTTGTGACCTTTAGTTTCCTAATTAATATTTTCCTTTTTAATTTCCTGCTAATTCTAAAGCTATATCCTATTTTCTTTCCCCATAAGAACTACTAAGCATTGAGGATTGACACCTAGGTTCATACTGATGACCTCAAAACTTTAAGATGCACTGATTCTTGTGTATTTAGTTACTAATAACATGTAGGGGGCACACCAGCGATGGGAAACTTTGAAGGCTTTTGAGAATGGCTGTTGGGGCTTTAAATCATTTTAATTTTGCTACTCTTATTAAATAGGAATTAACAATCTTAGATCCTATTTTATAGCCATAGGCTTTATTCAGTAGAGCCTCCAATCAATATTCAGAAGTCCCCAATTTCTCATCATAAAAAACTTTCCAATCAAATCCCATTAGATAGATACTCAAAAGGGATTCTTTGCATAAAGGCTTAAAATCAGTCCCCTTTTAACATACGGCTGAAACCAATTTAATATTTCATGTATAAACTTCCAAACAAAGTATGTGCTATTTGTATGAGCCCACCCAAAACAACTAAAAAAAAAATGAAAAAAGAAAGAAAAGAAAACTCTCAAATGATTGAAATAAACTCTAAAAGTTCAAATGTCACTTGAAAAGACTTTGAACGTTGGTGGGGATCATCACTATCTCACATGGGGACCACCGTACAGACTTGAAAAATCATCAGTACTTATGGGCCACTTTGGCTCAATATATAGATGGCACATGCATGCACAAGCTTTAAAGTCATGCTTGAGATCAACTACTATGACACAGATTGGTTACCATAGGCATGTGACTGTCTTGATGTTGGGTGTGTAATGAGAGATCTGCATATTGTTTTAGGATGCGACAAGAATATTCACGTTATTTTGCTGTTACTTCAATTATCACTATGCATTTATTACACATGTTATTTGTATGTGACTTCAATTCTGATTGTTTCCTTTGGACATGATTATAGTCCATTAAACCTGGTTTGACAGTGCACGTGGAACCCATCACGGATCCTTATGGCCCATCAATTGTTGATGAAAAGTTGGATGCTATTATCGTCAGGTGTTTATCTATCCATTTCATTAACACATCATAATTTTAGCATATTGTTATCATTCATTGTATTACACTTGGGGCTTGTTTGATTACGAAGATACTGTGGGGAAAAAAATTACTCCCTTGATTTAACATCTTCTCCTATTGATTTGAAGTAAAATAGTTAATTCCATAAAGTCATCATTAACCTTATCCACATTTACTTTTCTTTGGCACAAGATATGAGGGGACAATTGTCAATAAATATGTGATTTCATATGAGCATTCCTTGCAAATCAAACACAACCCAATTTTTTTGGAACTCACTCTTTAACCTTTGCAGCAAAAATCATCTTTACAAATTTGAATTTATTTTTTGAAAACTTTCGTCTCCTTAGCAAACAGGCCCTTAGTTATTTAGCAATGAAAGACAGTTGTTAAAGCTATTCAAGATATTTACAAAGAGTTTTCTTTTAATTAATTGGTGTCAGTAAAACTAGTTGAGAGTGCTGAGTGCATCACCATTAACAAGGCGGGACCATGAAATAGAACTAAATATTTGACAAGTGATCTTTAATTGCTACCTTGTGACTCTAACATAGGCTCTCAAGTCTCAACTTTTGCATGCTTTAGTTTTTGTTTGAGCTGTAAGCTGTTTAAGGTTTCATTTGTGACTTTAATATACTCTTAGGGCTTGTTTGGATTCGCGTTTTAGGGTGTGTTGTATGATATTAAAGGGCTTGATGTGAAATGTATGGTGTTTGGTTTAGAGTTAAAGACCGTGGAAAACCATGCGCGCGAATACAGCGCGGAACCAAAAAAACGCAGCCATTGTAATGTATCATTAGATGTCTCGATTGCCATCTGTACGGCCTATTCAATGCGTTGTATTTTCACCAGTTTTCATGCCTATCTCTTCCAAAGAGGAGTTCCTCTCTTTGAGAAAAAAAGAAAACAGCTGAAACTCAAATAGTTTTTCTTCTTCTCCTTCAAATCTCTTCTTCCCATCTCTTGTTGGTGAATAGGATTGGATTCTGTCGTTTTTCTTCTTCAAATCTAGCAAGAAGAAGAAGAAGAAAGCCCATCTCTTTTGTTTTTCTTCTCCTTTTGCTATATAGGCTTTTGAAATCAGTTGCTGTTTTTTTTTTTTTTTTTTTTTTTTGTCTTTTCTGATATCTGAGTTTTAGAAGGAAAAAAAAAAAAAACAAGAAATAGGGAATGACTGAGATTGAACATTCTCTTTTAGGTTTTTTTATTTGTTGTACTGCATGTTCTGATCTTTGATCTTGAAAAGAACATCTGAAAATCAGATTCAAACGAGTTTTTCTCCTTCTTCTTCATATTCTTTTAGACCCTCTTTGATCTCTTTTGCACTCTTTCTTTTAATGGTTTTTGGTTTTCAGAGTTCGATTCCATCACCAACACTCCTTACATTCTCAGCTTTGATTTTATCTACAATTGCGATCTTCACTTCCACAAAGAAAGATATTCCAGATGCAAATTCATCGAAAGCTAAGATTTTTTTAACAGATGACAGGCTAAAAACTCAGCCAGAAAAGGAGGTTGATCTGAAAATTCAGTTGGAAAATGATGCCGGATTGATTGTACAATACGCAGGCCTAATATGTCGTATCCAAACATTGATCTGTATAAGAATTTGTATACTTGCCCGAACGATACCTCCTATCCAAACATTGATTAATGGCATGTTGATTTGGATGTATTCTGAAAACCATCCAACGTATACATGAACAGTACCCAAATACAATACAATACACCCTAATACGCGAATCCAAACAAGCCCTTATGTTTTACTTGCAAGGGTACCTTTTCCTTTCTGTTTGTCCACAAAAGATGTATATTTGTACTTGGTCTGATCTGTTTATCATTTCTTTCTTCCTCTTTACTTCACCAATCCAATTGTGCTTATCTTATGAAAAGATTTTCCCTCTTAGCAATCGGAATGATTTGCTTTCTTCCTACTTTACTTTACCAATCCAATCATGCTTATCTTATGAAAGGATCTTCCCTCTTAGCAATCGAAATGATCTCTTTAATGTTGCTACCATTTAACAATAGTTGATAATAACTCTCAGCCATTCGAGCCCTGCTGGTTGTTTTTCCTCATCTCAGTTTTTCATTAGTTTTGTTTAACATTGAAAAGGAACAGTGTCCCATCATGTCCATAAATGCACCCTTACATATACATGGGTAATGCCCGTACGCTATGCGCATAACGAAATGTATCCGGCAGTTGCCATATACACATTCAGGGACTGTTCGTCACATTGTGCTTATTTGTAATGTGAATGTATTCATCCGTAGTCATATCTATGGTTAGATATTGCACATTTAGCCATTGCCATTATCAATGGTTGGAGGGGGGAACTAATAAAAAATTGTCAACTTATGGAATCGTGAACTTGATTTGCCAATTACTCATCAATGATGCATGGGTATGGACCTTGATATGAATATAGATATACCTCTTGGATGACCGGTAAGGGAGTTGCTGGTGTCAGGCGGCAAGGTGCTCACATGGAGCTCTATGTACCACTCGGGTGTATGGCATTGACAGAAGCCTGCAATGTCATTATGATGGCTCGGGAAGAGGTTTGGTTGGCGCATGAGGATTGGGAGGAGGCTCAAATCACAACTGGCAAGGGGGGAAAGGTTCGGAGTTTGAATGGATGGCTCGACTTCTGCTTCGGAGTCGACACTCTGGCTCGGAGTGACACGTGTTAGGGTGAAATGAGCGAGAGTGAGACACGTATCGCCAAGGGAATTAATGAGGGGGGCAGCTTTTCAGAGGAAGTTCTGCAGCTATCATAGATGGGAGATGAAATGTCTCGTCTCCAGATGTCGCGTGTCTACGGTGTTAGTTGAGCCTGTGAGGCTCAGAACACGCATCTGCCTCCATGGGAGACACCTATATCGTTGTTAGGCTCGGAGAATAGGCCACTATCCCAATGCTAGAGTTAGTGACCCCAAGCGAGGATACATTAACACATGGGTTCTGAACAAATTGGGGGCAGTACAGGAGGGCCTCTCACTTGATGCAACACGCACTCCGATGGGCCATCTGGTGCTCGTGTCTCATGTGTCACATGAGAGAAAGAGTTGTGGATTTGCAGTGTCATATTCACTGATAGACCAGGCTTCAGTTTTCTATTCAACTGATCATCACGCTCTCAGCCTGAGCTACCTCTCCAAGCAAGTAGGTGGTCAAGCCTTGGTGGAAGTTGAAGAATCTCGCATCTAGAGCTTCGATCCAGAGCTTCGAGTGTGAGGAAGATCAATTAGGGAGGATGCTTCATATTATCGAGAGGTTCTCAAGGAGGCCAGAGAAGAACTTCTCGAGGACGGTGAATTCTTTCTTTCATCTATTGAGGTCACTGGGTCCTGTTAAGTTTCGATTGTGTGGGGGGTGTGGTGATGGTCTGGAATAAGGAAATCTGGTGTTGGGAAGGCCGTTTCACTGGGTCCTATTAAGTCTCGATTGTGTTCTAGGAGATCATCACAATTCAGTTGGCTTTTCATAGTAGTGTATGGCCCCATATCCCAATTTGCAGAATCTTTTTTGGGTAGAGCTAAATCAGGTGAGAGCAAATTTCAATTTCCCATAGTGTGTTGGGGGAGATTTCAGTGTCATCAGATTTGTGCATGAGAAATTGAATGGAGGCCAAGTTACTAGAAGCATGAGAGCATTTGAGGAGTGGGTCAAGCCAAAATGAAATGATTGATATCCTTGTGTGTGGGCCCCAAGCCAAAATGAAATGATTGAAATCCTAGTGTGTGGGGCTAAGTACACTTGGTCCAATGGCAAGGAGGTTAGTTATGGCAATATTAGACAAATTAATGTTATCAGCTAACTGGATTGACAAGTATCCACTAGTTACAATGCGCAGTTTCGTTTTGAGTTTGCATGGCTGGAAGTGGAAGACATACTAATCTTGTTAAAAATTGGTGGCGGTCTTACAATGTTATAGGTGTGGCTGGTTTCTAATTGGCTAAAAAGCTAACTTTTGAAAGGAAAAATGAGCGATTGGAAAAAAAGGAATTGCTAAGCAAGAGGATTGAAAAGGCAAAAAGTATAATTTGCTAGTTGAATGGGTTAGACATCAAGGAAGAGGGGGTTGATCTATCTATAGAAGAAAGAAATAGGCCCTCGTTCTTGTTTGTAGAGTATTCTAACTACCTAAAGGAAGAAGAGATCTTGTGGTGGTAGAGGTCATAGTCATTATGGCTAAACGAAGGTGGTAAGAACACTAGTTTTTTTTTTTTTCCATGGTATTGCTAGTGTAAGTGAAAGGGACAATCAGATTAGTAATCTAGTGGTAGATGGTCAGAGAATAGAACACAAGGAAGATGTTTGCTGACTGATTGTGCATTACTATTCCAACTTATTATCTAGCGATGGGTGGAGGAGACCTTTGTTGGACAATGTCTTTCCAATGCCTCTCCACCGAGGATAGGGACTCTCTTGAAAAACCAGTGTTTGAAGAATAAATCAAAAGTGCCATAGATTCCTTGGGGAGAGATAAGGCCTTGGGCTCAGACAGATGTGCAATGGTTTTTTCTCAAGTTTTTTGGGACGTGCTCTAGACAGATGTAGTGGAATTAGTTCAAGAGATTTGTGACATTGGTCAACTTTCTAAAGGGATGGGGGCATCATTTACAACTATTATACCTAAGAAAGGAGCAGAGTCAATTTTAGATTTTCACCTTATCAGCCTAATTGGTAGTCCTTACAAGATTCTAGCCAAGATCCTTGCATCTAGATTAGATTGGTGCTTCCCTTCATTATATATGAGAATAAGGGAGCGTTTGTGGCAGATGAACAAATTTTAGACAATGCTTTGCTCACCCATGGATGTTTAGATTTGAGACACAAGGAAAACAAGAAATGAGTGGTTTGCAAATTAGATATTGAGAAGGCTTATGACTAGGGCTGTACATCGAGCCGAGTCGAGTCGAGGTGGGCCAAGCTTGGCTTGACTCGTTCGTGCTCTACTTGAGCTCGAGCTCGAGCTCGCCCTCGAGCTCAACATTGGAGCTTGGCTTGTTTGCCAAAGCTTTCGAGTCAAGCTCAATTCGAGCTAGTGGATCGAGTCGAGTCTAACCCATCACCCAACTCGCACCCGACTCAACCCAACGCCCAACTCGGCCCAACCTAGCCCAACCCAACGCCCAACCCAACCCAGCACCCAACCCGCGCCTGACCCAACCCAGACCCCAACCCACACCCAACTTAAGCCAGCACCCAACCCGACCTAAGACCCAACTCAAACCAAATAGAAAATTTAATATTCAATGATATATATATATAAATTAAATAAATCATTCATGATAGAGGAAGGTAACCTACCTTTGTGTTGGGCATTGATTGCTGAGAGAGAGAGAGAGAGAGAGAGAGAGAGAGAGAGAGAGAGAGAGAGAGAGAGAGAGAGAGCTGTGGCAAGTGGCCGAGTGCTGAGCCAGGCTAAGACGAGTCGGGCAGATGTCGGATGAGTGGCCGAGTGAGGATCAGGAGAGAGAGAGAGAGAGAGAGAGAGAGAGAGAGAGAGAGAGAGAGAGAGATCTGGCGGGTTGGGTAAGGGAAAGGGAGGAAAAGAGATGGGAAAGGGTTGAGACGGGTAAGGTTTTGTTTTAGAATTTTAAGTTTTTTGGTTATATATATATATATATATATATATATATATATATATATATATATATATATATATATATATTCGAGTCGAGTCGAACTGCACTATGCTCGAACTTGACTCGTTTTCAAATCAAGTTGGGTAGTATGGAGCTTGACTCGCCCCGAGTCATCCTTCAAGCCGAGTCAATTCGAGCTAACTTGAGCTTAGCTGACCGAGCTTTTCGATCCGGCTTGACTCGTGTACAACGCTACTTATGACCACATGGATTGGGCTTTCCTCGAGTACATGTTGAAAATATTGAGGTGCGGGAGCAAATGGATCAATCGAATGCATGTGTATCGCCAACTTGCTTTTTAGTGTTGGTCAGCAGTTCTCCAAAGGGATTTTTTTAAAGCATCACGAGGTCTAAGGCATGGGATCTGCTTTCACATTTCTTATTTGTAGTAGTAGCGGGGCAAGAGGTGGGTCTTCTGGATTTCGTGGACTACAAGAAGGGGATTGAATATCTCATTACAATACACGGATGATACACTATTATTTTGTGATACAGATGCTTCAATGGTGGACAATTTAAGAAAGATTTTGGGATGCTACGAAGAGGTATTGGGGCTAAAGGTAAATGTCAAAAAAGTGAGATGCTTGGCATCATGATGCCCGAGGCAGAAGTGTATATATAGGCACATATCTTCGGAAGTGCCTATTTGGACACGTATTAATGCAGGGGCATTTTCATGCCGGGCTCGAGCGGGGTGGCCTGTGGGATGCAGGGACAAAATCGGGGTGGGCGGCTTGTGTGAGTTGGGTGGCTTGTCTGAGGCGGGCCCCATCCGTGTGAAGCGGGTGGCTTGTGTGAAGTGGAACCCATGTGAAGTGGGGCCCAAGAGGGGGGTTTGACCGAGGTCCTAACCCATGAGATGCATGACTTGGGCTATGAGATAAAGGGATCGATTCGCCATACTCTATCAGTTCGAGCTTTTAGAGCAAGCGGTTTATTATCTTGCATCAAAGTAGTATCAGAGCGGGAGGTCTCGTGTTCGAGACTCCTTACCGAATGTGATTAACGCATGGACATTTTCACATTGGGCTCGAGTGGGGTGGTATGTGGGATGCAGGGGCACACTTAGGGTAGGTGGCCCATGTGAGGCGGGTGGTTCACGTGAAGTGGGGCCCACGAGGGG
Organism: Magnolia kwangsiensis; assembly: GCA_037074715.1. Lineage (NCBI taxonomy): Eukaryota > Viridiplantae > Streptophyta > Magnoliopsida > Magnoliales > Magnoliaceae > Magnolia > Magnolia kwangsiensis. The sequence continues at coordinate 22,792,454 of CM073585.1, read as the reverse complement.
GGTTTGGCCGAGATCCTAACCCATGGGATGTGAGGCTTGGGCTATAAGATAAAGGGATTATTTCGCCATGCTCTACCAGTTCGAGCTTTTAGAACAAGTGGTTAATTGTCCTGCATCAAAGACTATTTCGTGGCCCATGGGGGTCCACGATCAAGATGTCCAATGATGATGATCCAACGGTTTGAACATCGTGTCCATCAAGCTCCTATATGCAGCCCACATGCATCTTCCAAATGTGGGGTCTTGAAAGATGCACGTACATGCATGTGAGGTCTTCAACGTAGCTAGGAATGTGAATTGGGCCAAGTGGGCCCCATGTAACGGTCGTGTAGCCATAAGGAAACTGGCTCAACCCTCCTCTGGTATGGTGCTCGGATGTCCTCATCAGATGTGGGGCTAGTTCTTTGGAGGTAGAATTCTCATCTTTGGAAAGACTAGCTCCTATGAAGAATATGTCAATGGCCCACTGCTTTTCCTCTATTGGTGGGAGCGGGGTGTGATCCCTCCATGCCGTAGGGACTTATCCGACGAGGAGACAGAGGACTATGTTAAGTTATTGGAGCGGCTCCATAATATTCACCCCTCGACTTCTAAGGACTCCTCGGTTTAGAATGCTTCACCTTTTGGTAAGTTCATGATTAAGACATGATGCTACGGGATTTATCAATATCAAGAAGACATGATTTTTTCCATGCTTTTTGACCTATGGTGCTCCTGATGTGGCAACTTTTGTGGATGTGCATCCTTACCATAGACAATCTTAAAAAAAAGGTCCATGATCCTCCCCAACATGTGACTTTTATGCATGAGTGATGTATTTGTTAGATAATTTGTTTTTACTTTTCTCCTCTGTTCATCAGGTGTGGATTACTTTGTATCAACCCTTGGTGTTGACTGGGTGATGCTACAATCAGTGGACAAGATGCTTTGGATGTGGTATGGTGTCTTACTTGAAAAGGATAAGTTAACGATTGGTCATGCTTGCAATACTTTGGAACATTTAGGGGAGCGTAATAGGGATGCTTCTTTAACAAAAAGGGTATGTGGGAAGATGTAATGTGGAAATCTAAGAGGAATTTCATAGAATGGACATTTAGGGTTAAATATGTCAATGTATATTTGTTTCATCCTTGTTTGGATTGCAATTTTGAGTTTCTTTTTGGGTTGTAAGCTTCTATATATTATTTTTTGCTATCTTGATTTTGTCAAGCAACCTTTCAATAAAATTAGGGCTGTACATGAGTCAAGCTGGCTCGAAAAGCTCGCTTGGCTTGGCTCAAGTTAGTTCGGATTGACTCGACTTGAAGGATGACTCGGGGCGAGTTAAGCTCCACACTACCCAACTCGATTTGAAAATGAGCCGAGTTTGAGCATAGTGCAGCTCGACTCGAAGCTCGAGCTTGACTCGAATATTATATATTTATATAAATATAATAATAATAATAATAAAATTAAAATTTTAAAACAAAACCCTACCCGTCTCAATCCTTTCCTATCTCTTTTCCTCCCTTTCCCTTACCCAACCTGCCGCAGCCCGCGCTCGCTGGAGCACTCTCTCTCTCTCTCTCCCCCCTCTTGATCCTCACTCGGCCGCTCATCCGGCATCTATCCGACTCGTCTTTGCCTGGCTCAACACTCGGCCACTCGCCACAGCTCTCTCTCTCTCTCTCTCTCTCCCTCTCTCATCAATCAACACCCACCACCAAGGCAGGTTACCTTCCTCTATCATGAATGATTTATTTAAAATTTTTATATATATCAAGGAATATTTGATTTTCTGTTTGATTTGGGTTGGGTCTCGGGTTGGGTTGGGTGCTGGCTTGAGTCGGGTGTGGGTTGGGCGCTAGGTTGGGTTGGGTTGGGCTAGGTTAGGCCTGGTTGGATGCTGGGTTGAGTCGGGTGTGGGTTGGGTTGACTCGACTCAACTCGATCCACTAGCTCGACTCGAAAGCTTTAGCAAACAAGCCAAGGTTTAATGTTGAGCTCGAGGGTGAGCTCGAGCTTGATCTCAAGCTCGAGTAGAGTATGGACGAGTCAAGCTGAGCTTGACCCACCTCGACTTGATTCGGCTCAATGTACAACCCCAAATAAAATTGACTTATTATTCATTAAAAAAAAGAAGAAAAAAAAATGAAATTTATCATATCAAATTTATGGTTGTTAAAGAAAGCCATGCAAGGCACCATACCATTTTTGGTGATACCTATCATATACTCCCTCCCCCTCTTTACGCAGTTTCTTCTCCTTTTTTCTTTTCTTTCATGTCTTCCTTCATATAATGCTTCTTTCTTATTTTATCCTCATTTAGCAGTCCCTTTTCCTTCCATCATGGGAAAAGATTGAGCTAGCCTAATTCCTCCAAATCATCCTCTTTTTTTTTTTTTTTGAACAATGATGATATATTAAAAAAGGCCGAGGCCGAAGCAAACAACTGTACAAATATACAAAAGATACAAAAATACAACAACACCCAACGAAATGCCCCTAAAGGGAGAAGAAGAGAAGACTGAAAACTCTAAGCTTCCACCCAATCCTTCATGTTAAGAATTGCCCTATTGAATACTTGCATCGATCCGCTCATTTTGCTCCTGAAGCAATGCTAGTTCCTTTCCCACCATAAGGCCCATAGAGTTGCTAATAAACTTAATTGCCACAACCTTTTCCCATCTTTCCCCATCCCCTTGTTGTGCCAAGCTATGAGAAACTCAATCGTCTTCGGGAACACCTAAAGAACTCCAAAAATTTGTAGAAGAAGATCCCAAACCTCCCTGGAAAATATGCAATGAATGAATGAGTGATCCGCAGATTCTGCATCTTTGAAGCACAACAAGCAAAGATTTGGGTGATACATATTCTGCTTAAAAAGATTGTCTATTCTTAGCACTTTGTTTCTGCCTACTAGCCAATCAAAAGCCGCCACCTTCAATGGAGCACCATAATGCCAGAGGGGTGCTGTTGCTGCAATCTCAGAATGATCCTCACCCGCACACAAGAACCGATAGAAGGATCTAACTAAGAAAGTTCCTATCTTCAACTTACACCATCTCAAGGAATCCTCTTTTGATAAGAGTAGGGAAATCTTTGATAACATCTCAAGCAATAGAACCATCTTTTCAAACTCCCCATCCAAAAGATTCCTTCTAAAAGTAGGGCTATATGTAAGCTCCTCCCTGCTTATTGAAAAATAATTACTCACCACCTCCCCCTCTACCCTGGTTACCCTAGCTAAAGATGGTAACCTCTCTCCCAACTTCACATCTCCCACCCACCTATCCTGTCAAAATCTAATTCTTTTACCATCCCCCAAATGAAAGCCCATTCCCTCCCACACTCTCTTTAAAGGACGCCACTGATTTCCACACATAAGAACATTGATATAAGGATGAATCCTTCATTCATCACTCTCCTTCATCTACCCCATATTTTTTCGCTATTACCTCCTTCCACCGCAAACCTCGTACCCATTTCCCCAAAAGAGCTAAATTCATCTCTTCTAACTTTAAGATCCCCACTCTTCCTTGAGCCGTTGGTTTACAGAATTCATCCCATTTCATTAGATGGAACTTGTGTTTCTCCCCCTACCCTTCCGATAAAAAATCCCTTATTCATCTCTCCAATGCATTCGGAATAGTTTTTGGGCATTTGAAAAGAGACATAAAATAGACAAGAAGATTCGACATAGATGTTTTAATCATTACCATCCTCCTACCCATAGATAAGTACGTTGATTGCCATTTTGAAATCTTTCTTTTTCATCTCTCAATAACTCTATCCCACACGTGCTTCGCCGGTCTTCCTATACAAAACGGTAGCCCCAAGTACGTTGTTGGAAAAGAAGCTTCCTCGCACCCAAATTCTTTCAAGAAAGCCCACACTTTTTTCTTTGGAAATGCCTACCCCTAAGATCTCACTCTTGGAAATATTAACTTTCAGACCGGAAACTACCTCAAAACTAACTGGAAACTACCTCAAAACTAACTATAATTGAGCAAAGATTTTCCACAAAAAAATCACTCGCATTGCACAATAAGATTATATAATCTGCATACTGAATGTGAGAAATTTGAAAATTTGTATTATCCACCCCAAAGCCTTTTACCAATCCCACCTGAACCCCTTTGCCGATCATTCTACCAAGGGCCTCCATAATTGTGATGAACATGAAAGGGGATAAAGGATCGCCTTGACACAGCCCATGAGAAGTAGCTGAAAACCTTTCGGCGAACCAGTCACCAAAATGAAAATTTTTGCCGATTTGACAAATGTCTGAATCCAAAATCGTTGTTTTGGACCACATCCTAATATGCCCAATATCTAATCTAGAAATATCCTATTCTCAACATTTCACACTTGTTTACATTTACTTGTAAGCACGAGACCATTTCAAAACATAATTCCTTAGGTTATTAACTTGGTCATTCTCTACCTCTCATAATAGGATGGTGTCACTTGCATTTTGCAAGTGTGATATCATAAATCTCCACCCCCCCCCTGTCAACCTTTGGATGATGCTTCTTGAAACTGCCCTATCCATTATCATGCTAAATCCCTCCATAACTGCCACAAAAAGAAATGGCAAAAGGGGATCTCCTTGCCTTTGGATGATTTGAAAAATCCTCTCGGAGAGCTGTTGACTAAAACTGAAATTTTTTTCGATTGAGTACATTCTTTGATCCAACCCCACCATTTTTCACCATGACCTAACCTTTCCTTTGCAAACTACACTTTGCTTACCTTCTTTAGCTTGGGCATTAATGCATTCTTGGGCAATCAAAGCACTATCTAGAATTTGACAACCTTCTAAGGCCCCTTGAACCTTGGAGATCACATACCCTAACGTGGCTTGAAACCCTATAGCTAGAATTTTTGCTACGATTTTATAAGGTGAACCGAATAAGCTTATTGGTCTAAAATCTTTTAGATTCTCGACATCTTACTCTTTTTTGAATTGAGGCAATAAAAGTTGCACCCAACTTTGACGCAAATCGATTATTTAAGAAGTCAAATCAAAAGCCTTCACATCTTCTTTAATTAAATCCCAGAAAACCTGGAAAAAGGCCAAGGGATAATAATTTGGGCTGGAACTTTATCTCTACCAAGCACATCAACCACCTCTTTAATTTGACTTGAGGAGTTGGCTTTTCAATATCCTCCCCTACCCCCTCTAGAATCCTTTGGAAAGAGATTGTCTAGCCTAGGCCTCCTCAACCCTTCACTGAATAACATATCTTTGTAAAATTTAACTATCTTGTTGCGCACTTGAGATTTTTGCCTCCCTAGACCACTGAAGGATGAGGGCCTCTAATAACATCAGCTCCCTCACTCGAGTCTAAGAAGCATTTGTGGCACATGACAGTTGGGCCTCTACTAACATCAGCTCCCTCACTCGGGTTTAAGAAGCATGTGGCACATGACAGTTCTTGTCTCTGTAGTCACTCATCCAATGCCATATGGACCTGGATTGCTGGGGGAACAGCTATCTGAATTTAATTCCTGAACATTGATAGCGGATCCTTGCTTAGAGCTATTCTGGACCAGTTCCGCCATATTGCCATCTGCTACTGATAGCCAATCCTCGAAGAGATCTGACACCATGACCCTGTGGAATTCCCAAAATATCTAACACCATTACCCATGGAATTCCCAAAATATCTAACACCATTACACCATGGAATTCCCCTTCCTCTAGAACCCATTTGATAACGTTCAACTCAATTCTGTCAATACTACCTCTCAAATGGGGGACGTGAAGTTATATCCACATGTTTCTCTCTTCTATATTAACAGGAAAAACGCAAAAGGAAGCATCCTCTATAATAGTCTCCCTTTTCCTTGAATGAGCCCCTCCTCAACTATGGAAGAAAGACTCTGGGTCTTGTTGAAGACCCAATTGCTGAATAGCTTCAAGAAGCAACTCCATTTTCATCTCGCAATAGGGCAATGGAGAAACAAATGATGCATGGTTTCCTATCCCATCTTTTCTCTGAGGGAAACAAATGTGAGAGTGCCTTTCCTCTATGTGCCGAAGTTTGGAAGGCTCCTGCGCCTCCAAGAGTTCAAAGCTTTTTCTTGGGTGGCTACGGTCGATGAGATTCTAAAGTTGGATAACCTAAAGATACTAAATATTTCCTTCCCCAGCATGTGCATCATGTGCAAAAACAGGGAAGAGTTGGTCAACCACCTATTCGTTCACTGTTGGGTGGCAAAAAAGGTGTGGCTTCCCTTATTTTTTGGTTGGGGTTAGCATGGAGTTTCAATAACTCTATTGGCAGTACATAGTTAGAATGGCATGCTAGTCAGTTCAAAGGCCAAATGCAGGTTTTACAGAAGGTTTTTCAGATTTTTTTGGGGTTTGGGAAGAGAGGAATAGTAGAATCTTTGAGTACAAGGTTTCTTATATTCAATCTAGGATCTTCCTTATGATCATTAATTGGATGTTGCCAAGCCAGGAGTTTAGAGGATGTTCTTTGGTGGAACTCTCAGGGATTAGGGGTGTCTTTGGTCCATTGTTTTTTGGCTGGGGCTTTTGTCCCTGGGTGTTTTTTGTTTTTTTATTTTTGTCTCTTTCTTCTCTGTTTTGCCTTACTTGGTGAGAGGGTCATTTGTCTAGGGCTTATTGTAACTCATTTTTAATAAAATTGTCGAATTTCAAAAATATAAAGTATACATCCTTACACTTGATAAATTTACATACAACTTAATGAACATTAACAGTATAGAACAAGAATTTCAGGTGGGTAAAAATAGCTCTCAGGATGGCAAATGACCCATAAACCGGATTGCATGAGTAGAAATGATAAACACAGGGCAGTTGCCTGTCCAGACAAGATACTTGGATAGGAGGTAGCTCTGGTGTGTGGCAGGGGAATGGGCACGCTGTATGCTACTTTCTCCTATACGTGCTACATCAGTGGTAGCACCATGAATGTGTGATATATGGGTGGCATACATGCGGGCTATGTTGTTGGTGCAGGTGTGCACACGCGTGTGTGGGTGCATGCCCACATAGTTGTGTGCAGGAGTGTGTGGCTGCCTGTGCATGTGTTCCTACATGTGTAGTATTATATTGGATATGCCTGATATTTCATTAATCTATGCATGAATCTCTCGATTCTAAATATAATCTTCAACTATAGCTTAATGGTGCAAGCCACAATTTTGGGTTGGTAAACATAGAGTTTCATCTCACAAATGACCCATAGCTTAGATCACGCACTTGGAGAGGAAAACGTATGAGATTGGTTATCGGGTAGCTTTGGTCTTCGACAGTCGTACCTGATGAAAGCAAAACCTCTTATGCAGTTGGTTTATGCATTTCTAGCAATGAGAATGTGCCGTAACCTCCCTAAATGTCCCAAAAACCACTTTCAGGTCCTCAACCTATGTGGTGAAAGGGATTCTTCAGAAACAACAAAATCAGCTTGGTGAGGTCTTTCCCAACCCTTGTTTTTTCTGTGAACATGAATCTGGCCTCCTCCATTTTCCTCCATTTCTCCCAACTCCTGAGGAAAATGTCAGAAAAAATCCTCAATAGGGCAACACTAACCACTCAAGATGATCAAGTAAAAAAAAGAAGCTATTGTTCCACATTCAACTGAGAAGGCCTGTGGATGGAGTATAGGATCTTCCTATCTTGGAGATTCTGAGACATGTTTGATCCTGTTGCGGTCCATAAGACCAATGGTCTGGATTACCACCGCCCCTGCTTGTACAAACAAAAAAATCCAGTTGCATTTTGTGGGCATCCTTGGCTATGATGACGATAATGATCCTCAGGTTGGGGATCATATAATTCCTCTGTAGGTTTGATGGCTATCTTATTCAGCTGCCAAACATATTTTATGGAAATTGAAGTGGAATCAATCAGTAGACTTAGATTTTTTCTGAAATGGCTTTTCATCGCATTTCACCATCTTTGGTAAGCCCAAAAAGACTTTACATGTGGCCGTCTGGCTTATGGTATCTAGTGGGGCACATGTGTCTGTATCAACAGTTTGAAAGAAATTCCATTGCTCCACATTCAATGTACAATTGTGACCTGCCTGATGATTTGATGCACCTGGTGTTTTTTGGGCCAGGCTGCTAAACACTGTGGCCACCAGATGCACAGTTAGGATGTGCCAGATCTACCAGGTTGGCTGTATGTGAGTTATGTGTGGGACTAGCAGAACTCCATAATATACATGTATTAGGCCAGTGTTAAATTCCTTGATTCACAATGAAAATTTGTTTTGTGGAATATGATGCAACTTTAATCCAATTTGATAGACATCAATCTAGCATGATCCATCGCAAGATGGGGCATCAGGTTTCATGGATGTTGATGGTTTGAAATGTTGTTTTATCTAATGAGAAGGTAAATGAAATGAAATCACAGGTATTATACAAACACGAAAAAAAGAAAAAATAAAAAAAAATAAGTGTTCTCAATGAACTGGAGATGCAAATTGGTGATATGTTCATCACCGACCCTAAAACAACAAAGAATACCAACTTCAAAAGCTTTTCGAATCAATTTGTTTATGCCTCTATATTGATTTAAAAGAGAAATGTGGAGAGGGGCTTCTTTGTCTGAGCCAAAGAACCCTCAGGTAATGTCATTGCTGAGAATGAAAAACAAGGCCTATGAGATTACTACAGAGTTGGACCTGTTTGGGCCCTATTCATTAGAATGGTTTGCATTCCCAGGACTCAAAAGCCCCACCCTTGCTGTCATGAGTCTTAGCAAATCTCACTTTTAACTGTCACAGCTAGTAAATCTCACAAGATACAGGAGTGAATCACGTTTTGATCAAGTCAACCTAAAATCTGGTTCTTGGTTTAACTTTTAAGTCAAAATGGTAACAGCTAAGTCAATCCCATTGCTTTTACACTTGGCACCTCTAGCGCACTTGATATCTTAGTAGAATTTTAAATCCTGAATTGCCATTACATTTTAATGAAGTATAAAAGATAAAAGGTGCTCAATTGATCAAAATAACAGAAAAGTTGCTCAGTTTTTTTTTTTTTTTTTTTCAAACCAAAAAAATAGATGGAATTGATTTTGTGAGGATTTATAAGCAGACGATTCCTTAGCAAGTGAAGCATCTACAGCTTTCTCGGAAGAAAAAGAACCATGATATCAATCATCTAGTTCTCTCTGTGTAAAACAAGAAAATGCTCAACTTTCAGGAAATGCCATAGATATCCTTTCTTTTTGTAATGGGCCTGTGAGGAATTCTATCCTTCTAAAATGAAGAAATGCCACCTATCTTTGGATGGTAGGGAACTAAACTCCCATGCCCTTAAAAAAGAGAGAAAGCTAGCCTGTCCTGTAGCTCAGGTCCATTCTGAACATTATTGTGCAAGTAAAATGGCCAAGAAACATTAAACATGAAACTTGCTTTTGTCCATGTAGGTTTCTACAGATTAAAATGTAGCTGTATGATATCTATTTATGCAAAAAACATTCCATAGAGTTTTTGGTCTCAATTTACGGAGTAAATTCAAATCCCTAGCCATCTTGTTGGACTAAAAATTGTACAAACAATCAGACATCCACATTTTCTTTAATTACATTTCTTTAAATTAGATCTTTGTTCTTAACACTGTTACCGTGGTTATGTGGCCATCTAGCAAAGAAACTTTAGGAGGTGGACTGTCAGTCAACAGGCGGAGAGCTGAAAAAGGTCTTTCGCAATTGAAGGTGTAACTCTTGCTTTTCTTTTCTTTTTTCTATCTTTTTTATTTATATTTTTTAATTATTTTTTCATGGAATTACTAGGACTGCTTGCCTCAGCAAATGGTTAAAATCTCAGTGCATCCACAAACAGAATTCTCATTTGCTGCAGGAACATATGTTTAAGAATTTACTCCCATATTGTTTAAATTTGATTTTATTGGAGCTCATTTGGATATAACATCTCTTTCCAAAACAAAATGTCATTTCTTTTCAACTATAAGTTCACACGACTGCAATTGTGGTAACTTTTCTCATTCACATGTGCATTTTCTGTATCTTCTTGAAGGTTGAGGTTGTTGATTTGTTATCTGAAGATGGAAGTGGGGAAAAGCTAAGCTCAACCATGCTAAGGAGAGTTGACGCTGAGAAATCCAAACAGCAGGAGAACAAGGTTCAATCACTTGAAAATGGGGAGAAAAGGTGGGAAAAGGAGGGGGGCCCTGAGCTTTCCTTGTGATGAGTTTATAACTGAGAAAGGATTTTACTTCTCTCAGCCATTATTGATGCTCTCTTTACCATGCAGTGGAAAATGTTTCTATCGCAAACCAAAAAAGAAAGAAAAAGCGATCAGGTGTGCTGCTCCTGTTTCTACCATCATATGTACAAGACTAATATATTTCAAATTTTTTTTTTTTTTTTTAAATATATAGTTTAATTAAATTTTGTTATCAAACAGGGTCTCTCATCTCTGTAAGAAGGCCATGGGCTTTTGTTTTGAGGCCACTGGCATCATCCATCCATCCATCGACCCCAGACGCTAGTCTATCTACTGTACCCCACTTTGCAGTAGCACTAAATCTATATGTTATGATGCAACATGCAAGCGATATATATCACATGACATCACATCATCCACAGTTTTACAAAAGACCTATATGCCCCATGCTTTTCATTCCCATAAAACATGCCACCACATCCTTCCAGCCCATTAAGAGCACTGGTAGTAGTTTCAACCAAATTACAGCGTCTTACAGAAATCCCCCCTCAAACAATGTCCACCCCTGTAATTTTTTTCAAGGAAAGGCAATCAAGTACATGGCATACGTGCCACGTGTGAGATCATTAACCAATCTAATAACAGTGGCTTCCTTCCACATGAATGCCCCCAAAATCCTGTATAAGTGACATGGTTTGATGTATGTGCAAAATGCTTCCGTCATCTAAAGCAAAATGACGCCACTAGTATCCCTCAGTTCATCACACAAAAAGGTGGGGGCTAATTGGATCTTGCACAAGCTTCTTTCTACATTGATAGGTGGGGGACATTTCCCCGCTCCTAGTCTTCCCGCTAATCTGGATTAAGTAGTCTTCCTTAGGTTAACTGATGAAGTGACAAATTAGTGACTGCTTTTCTTCTTACTTGGGAATCCTGTACGTGCGTCTCATCCTTGAATTTTAGCGGCATGGGTTTCCAGAATCGAGTGGTGGCATATTAGTAAGCAATGCAAGCATAGAGTAGTCTTTGACTTGGGGGTGTGAGTGGTTTTCCTAGTTCAGGTGTAAGCCTTTAAAATAATAATAATAATAATAATAAAAATAATTCCTTCATTTCTTGATGCTTTGGCTTTATTCTATGTATTTTTGAGCTTTTGCTCTTTCTTAGAGATAAGCTATAAGAGAGTTTTCATTGTCTGAAAAAAAGAAAAAGATAAAAAGGAGAGCATTACAGGGGAAGTGAGGGTGAATTGATATTCTCTATTCATTCCACCTTAAGGGGGGGGGGTGGGGGGCTTTTAAAGAATTTCATAGCCAAAATTGAGGAATATCACCAGCCTTAAAAGGGAATGGCGACATTATAAAAGGGGCATATATGGTGTTGCCTCACCAATCATACGAGAATCTAACCGCCATCTCTAAAGTTGGAGACAGATAAGCTCAACCCATGAATTCTCCCCCACTCCACTATTGCAGATACACTTGGCTCCAGTTAGGATAGGATCGTCCCCATCTAATCATCATCTTTCTACTTCACAAAAAATAAATAATAATAAATAAACAAAATTAGCTAAAAAGATAATTCTTGTGTATCATATGGGCTTGTTTTGTTTTCCTGGTGATGTAAAGTCATTATGTCATTATTACTATTTTGCCATCCTCAAATCAAACACAGGAATAGTAGTCAAATGCAAATGTATTCAGCAAACAAGTAATTTGTAATCTTTGTAGTTTATCTTATACTTGCTATAATTTTTATTTATTTATTAAAACAACAACATAAGTTTTTTATTTTATTTTATTTTTTTAACACATGCACACACCCCCCCCCCCCCCCCCCCCCCCCCCCCCCCCCACACACACACACACACACCTGGGAATTCACCCCTTATGGATACTCAACCCTGGACTGGGTGTTGAAACTCTGAGGAGTCTACCACCTGCCCAAAAGTAAGGATCCCAACATAAGTTTATTTTAATGATGATTTGGCATTAAATTAATGTAAAATTGTCACTATTAAGGTTAAATAAAGATATTGTATAGAAACAAATAGTTCGTAATCATTGCTCATTTACTTTATGTGGTAAAGTTTTATGAAATAAAGATGAGACAAATTTCATTAAGTCCAGAACTTAAATTTTGGTGGATGTACAAAATCTGTTACAACATTTTGTTTCAACTGTGTTTGTTATAGAGTATTTCAATATAAAAAGAGAAACTCCGTCCATAGGATGTCCACAGGTTTGAAGTAAAATATAGAAGCATGGTGACAATCTCTGGCCATACATACAAATGGGGTCAGATTCTTAGCCACTCGTTAATTCTAGTTGTGCAGATGACTGGCCGAGTTGATGGACAATTTTTATGCCAGTACATAGTTTCATGGAAAGGAAAACCCTGTGCTTGACTACAAGTAGTTGTATGAGTGGCCTGACTACTCTCTGATTTGGATAGATGATTTCATCTGGATGAGATTCACCCTTTCCAGGCTTCCAGCCCTTGATTTCAAACATCACGCTAACCAAAAAATCAAGTGGGGCTCATCATAGGAAACCGCAAGTATCTGACTAAAACCTCCAAGTTCATGATGTGTGGTCCACCTGAGTTTGAAAGTACTCTTAAGTTCATGATGTGGGGTCCACCTGAGTTTCAAAGTACCGTTATTTTTGGGGAGTACCTTCATCTTGGTGAGAAGATCCATATGAATAGGTTGGATGGCATATATAAATCATGGCGGGCCATTCATTTCCATTATAGGTTGAAGGAAAGACAATTAGAATTCAGAGCCATTGATAAGATTAGTGAAATTCAAATCAATGATGCATTCGAATACACCGTAAATAAATACTGCTCAACAGTGTTAGGGTGTGTTTGGACATCTCCTTAATCGCAATTTAAATGCGAGATACCTGAATACTTCTTTGACCTGAATGGTATTTAAAAAGTTACATCATTTGGATGGTGCCATCGACTTAAAACAAGGAAGCTCATTGGGTACCGAGTAAAGTCTGTGGGAGCCACCATGATGTATGCGTCTTATCCACACCATCCATCTGTTTTATCGGATAATTTTAGTTCACCAGTCCAAATTTGAAGCATATCCAAATCTCAAGGGGACCACACCACAGGAAACAGTATGAATTGAACGCCTACCATTGAAAACTTATTGGGGCCACAGAAAATTTGAATCAACCTGATATTTATGATTTTCCTTCATCCATGTCTGAGCGACCTTATGAGAAGGTTGGATGACAAATAAACATCACTGTGGGGCCTTGAAAGGTTTCAACGTGCACGTCATTATTTCCACTTTTTCCTGTGGTGTGGTCCATTTGAGATTTGGATATGATTCAATGTTGAGATCATGCCATAAAATGATCTGAAAAAACGGATGGACAGTATGGATGAAACACATACATCTACAGTACGCTTCACAGAGTTTACTCAGTGCGCTAGTGTACCTGAGTTACTGAGTACGCAATCCGCTCACTAAAATACTGGCCCCCCATTTGCCGGTTTCAATTCAAATAAAGTATAACTGCAATTTGAAAACTAATTGGATCCCAGAAAGAAAGTTATCCTTTTGGCATGTTGGCAACCAAGCCTGGTCCATGCGATGGATGGCATTAGATATGCTTGGATTCAAACTCGGTCAAGCTCATGTGTGTATTAACACCCAGATCCATCGCTCAAGTGGTAGACCAGGTGAAAGATACCTCGTTTCAACACTGAGGTTTTGGTAGACTGAGTGAAAGATACCTTGTTTCAACAGTGAGGTCTTGGTATCGATCCAATGAGGTTGGCTAACAGTAAAATGTGAACTGACAGTCGGGTGTACTAACAAGGCTAACAGAAAAAAGAAGCGCATGTGTATATTGTGTCAGGCATGCCAGAGCTTTTTACAGCTCCATCTGAACCGAATGATGCCTTGGACCTTGGGCACCAAGGTAGAGAGACTGATGACAATTGTCCATGACTGAGAACTAAAAGTAGTTAACCGTCTATTCAGTCCTGTATGTACAATCTAAGTGATTTGTAAAAGAAAGAGTGTGTTCAATTGTTTTTTTTTTTTTTAGCCAAAATGATTTTTTCTCATCGTGATTTTAGAAATGATCTAATTCGTATAACATGTGAGTAAAAAGGAACTTAATTAAATTAATTGAAGTAAAAAAATTACAAAGACAAACATCTGTAGCAAAGATAACAATGCCCTAGATCTAAATCTTCCTTAGTCCAATGACTGACATAGACAAAGGGAATTACACCACCAAAAAGAAAAGAAAAAATCTTCATTGCAATCTAGCGCTTGACTAAATGGAAGGGAATTACATTACTCCTCATTTAGGTTGGTCGAATGTAGCAATGTAGATGGGCAAATTTATACTACTCCTAAGATATAATCAGTCCAATGTAGCATCGTAGACGAGTTGACGTATATTAAGATAAGATAAAAAATAAAGGATAAGTAGCATTAAGCTGTAGATTTAGTTTGATATGTGTTGGGTTGGCGATGGCTTAGAACTTTTTGATCTTTTTTCTATTTATAAAACTTTTGAGGCAATCTCGAGGAAAGATTTTTATAGTCACTTCTCCTATTTGTTGATATGGAGATAATTGTCTGGACCTAGTGATAGTTGTGGCCTATCAAATGATGCCACGTTTGCAGGTCGTTTGTCATTGGTTAGCCATTGGTTGTGCTCACATCCTTCCCTCGTTACGTGAACGAGAGTTTCTCTTGAGTTGCCACTTGAGGTAATAGATATCTACTCTTCCACACGAATGTGAATAATCATTGTGATGTTAGGCCAACTCCGTGTAATCATTATTCCGCTCTTTAAGTATTTTTGGCCATAGGGAACATACCAGACAATATGGTGCATCCGTCAAACTTATTGCTCGATGTGACAGTATTTTAGTTAATACCCAACTATAGTCATGAGGTTAACGTAGTGATTAATAGGTTCAACCACATGCATGGGATATGCAACACGTGCATCCTTACTATAGCCAGTAGTGTCTCGATTTTTGGTAGCCAATTAAAAGTATGCCTATATATATATATATATATATATATCATGAAGAATATGAAGAATACAGTGAAAACTTAAACACGATGAATCAATATAAATAATAGAAGTAATTAAATTTTAGGGGCGAAGTTATCTTTAAGAGGGGTAGATTGTAACTTTCCAAACTTTTCAATACTCGAGTATCGAAAGTTTTCGAATGTTACTATATAATTTAATTTATTATATATAATCTAGCTATCCTAACCTTATACCTATCCTCCAACACGAATCTGACCGTTGGAAATAAACCTCCGTTCATACATCAAGTAATCCAACCATTAGTCTTTAAAAGTGGACCACTACATCATCAAGTAACCCAAATTTTAGGATCTCAACCACCTTGATAGTCCAATCGCGTTAATCAAACCGTCCATTGTCAACATCAAACCCCAAAATCCTTTCAACCAATACCCAAATACCATCAAAGGACACGTCATTTACACTGGTTGCCAAATAACTAACATACCGACAACAGGTCCTTACTCTTACTCCGGTGGTAGACTCTTACGAGTTTCAACACTTGGTCGGGGGCTCGAGTACCCATAGATGGTGAAATCCCACCATGACCCGCTTAACGGGAAAACCCACAGTTAAAAACATAAGCACTAGTAGCTCAGATCATCTCGATGGACGGAGGAGATCCATCAAGGATGATACCAAAGGGCCACAACAGAAGGTGCGTGTACACCTGATGATTACAACCGCAGAACACCAAACCAGACTTCTCCTGAAGAGGAAGCCTCTTCCGTCTTTCACTCTCCCGCCGCCGGGATTTCAAACCGAGCAGCAATCTACGGAGGTAGATGGGACCCATCACACGCAGAAGTGATCAGATCCGAACCGTCCATCGAACACAACTGCCTTCCACGACAGAAAACCTCTGTAATTCCTGATTAGGGAAGAAGGAATCGTGACTGCTGTCCCGTCTGAAAGAAGATCCGCACGGTGTCGACAACAAAGAAAACGGAAGACCATCCACCCTCCCAACACCAGCAATCCTGCTGATCTGGTCCGTCCAAACCCAGAGGATTGAGGCTCCAACTCTACCCAAGCTTTCTGAAAATAACGCACGAAAGCAGGATACGCGATATCCCACCGTTTCCCTCACGCAACCCAATCGCACCCCGGAAAATACGTTCACAAGAAACGATGTGAATAAATAGCTACTCTAGTGGACTAAAGAGTGTCAGACGGAAATCTCAGACCGTCCAAAAGCATGAATGCAAACAGAGAAGGGTCAGGAACCTATCTGCCATTAAAACAGGGGCCGTATGCTCGATCAGACGCAGGGTGATAGGAATAGGGAAAGATGTTCAGAAGAGGATCGAGGACGTCCATCTGATGGCCCTTCATCGAAAAAACCTTCCCCGACAAACGGATAGGATCAAACATAGCAAACGCAGCATGATTTCAGGCCCACGCGGAGGCCGACTGTGAAACTCTGATGTGTAAACAGAGTGCGGAAATTTGAGTGCCGACCGACTATAACCCTTCTCTTGCTGGTGCTGAATATCTATAAATTAAAACTGAAGGAGGTAGAGAGAAATATCCGATTTCACATCCAGAGGAAAGGGAGAAGAGAGAGAGAGAGAGAGAGAGAGAGAGAGAGAGAGAGAGAGAGAGAGAGAGAGAGAGAGAGAGAGAGAGAGAGAGAGAGAGGAATTATCCGGCAACAAGAGGATGGGAAAAGAGCATCTTACTCACTGAGTCGCTGAGTTAAACTCAAACCCAGGTAGGCCGTTAACCGTCCGTCCTCCTTTCTAGATTCATCTTTCCTTTTTTTTTTTTTTTTGGTCAACGGTTCAAACCGGTATATCCATAATCGAGTTGAAGCAAGTTGACTCGACTAGGAAAATTCGGATGAAGTCTCGAGTCAAATTAAGTCAAGATTAACCACAACAATTCCCTAAATTCATACCTACAGTTTAGAAGAGTCATACAAAATTTAACTGTTCATATTGTTAAATCCTACATTAAATTTCCAACCCTACAACACATACTCACATTTGAAGAAAAAACAAATATTAAAGGTGAGGGATTCCTTTAAGCTTGCGTTGATTTAAGTTGATATAATTTATTACGCCTTTTATATGCCATATTATCATGTTATTATGATTTTTTTTATTGTAATTGTTTTATTTACCACCAACGATTATTAATCATTTCGGAATAATGGTTAAGGCTTGAGTTTAACTATATATATCTTTATTAATGTGGGGTGATGGATACAAGCCTTACCCTTATCAATTTTATTGAGTTAGCCATTGCTACTCGTCTCATCGTTAAGTTGGCCATTGCCACTCTCTTCTTTGTTAAGTTGGCCATTGTCAGTCTCTTCTTTGTTGAGTTGGCCATTGCTACTCTCATCTTTATTTTGTTAACCTTGCACTATTTACCTTTATGACTTGGACATGTGCTTTGGAATTTCAAAACTCCGATAATTCAGATTACGTTTTTCTTTTATGTAAGTGATGTGTTAAAGGTATCACAACTAGTAATTCAAATATGTATCATGGACGTGATGCATTACGGGTAGCGACCCTCTTGGTTGACATGTAATTCTGTGGGTTGGTTGGCGTGGTGCACAATTGAGATAAGTAAATCGCTATGCGTGTTACATCACTTATCGAGATTGGATGTTGTAAATAGTCGCTCCATGAACACATCGTGTTACGTAAATCCCCTAATCGCGTTGTTGTGTCGCTTTGAGATATTCGGATAAATCCACGTTAACGTTGAACACGCCGGCGAATCTCCGTAGTTATGAGATTCGGGACGAGTCAAGTTTTCTACAAATTCTATTCCACATTGTGATGATCACTACGTATGATGAGCCGCACACACTTTGCCAGGCATGCATTCATATATATTGGTTGCGCATACTGATATCCCTCATAGTAGTGGAGTATGAGACGTATCAGAACTCTTACATTATTTTTATGAATCTCTTGAATTATTGTTAATCTTAAAGGATAACCATTAATATGAGTATGACATTGACTCTTTTCAACCGTACAGATGATGTAGGTGATGTATAGATTAAAGACCTAAAGGACCATCTCCCTATGAAAGATTATACTGAATGAATAAGGAGATAGTTTTATGATTTAGTTTTATATTCCTGCTGTAAACTCGATAATGTAATAAGCTCTCATTGAGAGGACATTTGATAGTTTGTTGAATTCTTTTACTCTAATAGAATGATAAATACAATTGATTTACTCTCGTGAATGGTTACCATTGTGAATGTATTTGGATGTGATTTAAATGGAAAAAAAGGCTATGATTTCGAAGTATCCAATTTATTCAATTATTAATACCCGATTTTCTAGAGCATGAGTATAAACTCTGACATTGAACATTTGAGATTTTATATAGCCAACTGGGCTTGTCTCTTTTTGGGCTACTCATGACATTACGAATCCTAATTTCATTTGGCCATTACAGTAGCTGAAGAAAATTTTCTTCCGTCTCTTGTTGACATCTTACTGCCATGTTGCATCATCTGAGTTGCTGGATCTCACATGTTCAAATCAGGTATAAACAATGCTCCCTATGTGTCTTCGCATTCGACTGATATGTGAAGAGACAACCATATTTTATGGAGAATCATACCGACATATTCACGTGGTAGTACCTAGTTAATCCCCAGTCTGCATTAGCAGTGAGGTGGTGGATTTCTCACTCAGGGAAGTGAATTGGTGTGTCCACTTGGTGAGATTTAATTAATCTATCAACTGCGTACACCATCTCTATTTTAAGAGATATTTATTGCTATGATGCTGCATTTAATGCAAGTATGGCTGTTCCTCTTCTATATAAGCTTTTCCTTCTCCCTTTGGTTTCTTCATCTTCCCAACCTCCTCGTTTGTTTTAAACTTCAGCCATGACAAATGATGTTCCCTCCGAACTTTTTAAAGCCTAAACTTTGCTGAAAGAAAATCTCTCGATAGATTTACCTACCCTCATTCTTCCAACCAATTGTCAAGGGTTCGATCACTCCTTGTTCGTCTAAAAAATCTAATTGTTGTAGATCCTAATTTACAATCGGTCTTGCAGCAATTGGAGAAAATTCTAATGGTCATGGGCGTATTGCGCAACAAGTAGGGAGAATGCACACTGATGACCTGCTAGCCGAAAATAAAACTTTATCAGTGGGGAAAGAGCAGGAAGCTTGGAGAAGAATATGACAAGTGTAAGAAGAAAATTGATGGTTTAAACACTTAACTTGATCAATCGATGATCAACTTTATGCACTTAATGATTAACTCCAAGAACTCCAACAATGCTAGAAACAAGCAAAAGAAGATTTGAGTGTTGAGGAGCACAAACGCGATGATATAGGAAAGTAAAATGATCGGTCCTTTCACTTTCTTGAAAAAGCTGTCTGTGAGGCCTAATTATGGAAAAGAACTAATAGGAAACTTTCCAGGAGATGATAAAAGCTTTAATTCACTTTTACTCTCTCTGTTCCAAGGTCTTCACCAACTAAACAGTCCAATGGATATCTTTTTCTCTCTTTTCTTTTCTTGAAATTGGCTTGCAGGGTAATTTTTCTAGGCCAACTGCTACACCTTTTGTAATGTCCATGCGGCCTATTTCTTTTGGAATCAGTAATCTATTCTTGTTAATTAATCATCTTCCTGAGAGTAAATTTGAATTTTCATAATTATTTCCTTGCTATCTCCCTCATTGAAGGGACACATGTTTTCAAGAATTAGCCATTAAAGGCAGACTTGGATACTTGTTCATTTAGGACATGTATGGGCCATCCGAAGTTGGCGGTCATTTTCCATATTTGGGATCTTTCATCTCGCTCGGAAGAATTGCTTCCAGAGTAGGGAACCTTCATCGATTGATTTTCCCTTAACCCTTTTATTATAAGCTTTGGCCACCTTCAACTTATGGAGTTATAGTGAATCCAATGCCTAAGATTGACCTCATTGAGCCATTTTAACTCAATAAGCATGCCTTTGGTGAATTTGGCTGGGTTTAATTTAGATTGAAATGCTACTCTGAGCGAAGGTACAATGACTTCCATGGGCAACACGACATCATGTCCATATGTTAAGGCAAATAGACTTACACTAGTGCTTGTTCTTTGTTCTTTGTGGAGTATAGTAGGCCCACAATAACTCTAACAAAGTTTCATGCTATTCCTATAGGTTGTCGTTGATCATCCGCTTGAGCATGTTCTTGAGGATTTTATTTGTGGACTCAGCCTACTCATTAGCCTGAGCATTATAAGGAGTGGAATAAGGAATTCAAACTTTTCTTCCTCGACAAAAGCTTTGATCTTAGTTTTAGAGAATGCAAATCGTTTATCAACCGTAATCGTTTATAGTATGCTGAATCTGTGAATAATGTTCTCTCTGATGAACTTCATTACTTTGATTTGACCCACTCTTCTCATGGGTGTAGCTTTAACCCATTTTGCAAAGTAATTTGTAACCATACTTATAAAATTCTGTCCCCTTAACGAAGGAGGGTAGACCTTACTAATTAAATCAATGGCCCATCCTCTAAAAGGCCATGGTTTGATTATTTGGTGCAATTCTATAGTTAGTGCATGTTGCAACGGTCCATGTTTTTGACACGCTTGACACCCCTTTGTGAATCTAATATAATCATTGGGATTCTTGGCTAAAAGTAACTATGACATCGAATTAAGGCCCTCATCTTGAGTCCTGTTTGATGAACTCTATAAATTCCTTCATGTACTTCTCTTGTAACCATCATTGCCTCATTATGGCCAAGACATCTTAATAAAAGGCCATTGAACCCTTTGTGGTATGGGTTGTCATTCTATAAGGCATAATTCAGCATAATTCTCTTGATCGTGCGATCATTTACCCCTCTAGGGGATTTCAAATAGTTGATGATTGGATACCTCCAATCATTCTCCTGAACGTCCAGCTGATATATCTCCAATGTCGATTCTCTATGAAATACAAATAGAAGAGATTGCTTCTACACTGTGAAAAACCTTTTGTCTATTCCTTTAGGTAATCATAGTCTCCTTAGAAGTTGAGCCATTTCATTGGTGTCTTCATTTTTCTCTCTAGGGATAAACTTTAGGTCGACTTGATCGAAGTTGTTAAACTATAAACACCCGTTGGGCTTGGAGAGCCGCTGTAGTGGTGCACCCGCCCTTGGTTTAAAATTTGCCGCATGTGGTTTCCAATGGAGGGAAAATGGATTATTTTGGAATCAGTTAGTTTCCTTAACTGTGTAATACCTTTTCCAAGGTTGATGGAATGGTGCGTTTGAATGTTTTGAGTGTTTTGGAGTCACTACTAGCCAGACAAGCTTTAGAATCTATGGTCAACAAAAGTCTGTAGAATCGCTTAAGAAGCGAAAAATCCAAAGAATTCCCGACTCAAGTGACTCCTGAGTTGATCTGCATCGTGGATTCTAAGTAAGAGGTTCAATTATGGAAAAGGAAGGAGTTAGACATCCTTTTTCGCCCGTATAATGCACATTCTCTACTTTATAGGGCTGTATGTTTTTTAAGGAGATTTACGGGACTTCCAATGACTTACATAATTAATTCATATTATGTTGGCTTATAGGTCCTAAATAGACAAGAAATATAAAGAACTAAAATTTAAAGAACTAAAGCCAAGTAAATGTGTAAGTAAAAAGTAAATTAAAGACAAGTACAATCTCGAATTTTCCGTCATTCCTTTAAACCACATTTTCTGATACAGAAGATCCCAAAAGGGACAACTATAGAGCATATTGAATGTGGTGTTAGAATAGAGCCTACTAATAGAGGTGTACATAAGTAAACTAAATGAAATAAATATAGGAGTGTGAGTGGGTGTAGATGTGTAAGAGATATGTGGAGTGGGATGGGATCTAGTATAATAAATGATAGGGAACAAGGATAGTCAGACACCCTTTTATTAATAGGGGGATGGTTGGATGTCCTAAGCTTTGACCTTACTCATTGTTGGAATAAAAAAATAATTTATTGCGCACTCGCGCAATAGGAACATGTTACGTGGTCACGCAATAATAATACATTGCGCGACCGCGCAACTGAAGAAAGAGATTTGGGTGTTAAGCTGTGAAAGAAAGAAGGGCAAGTAGAGATCAATGATGTGATCAAGTTGTAAAGCAGAAACATGTTGCGTGACCGCGCAATAAGGGTTACACTAGGTTTCACATGTGTGAAGGCCTATAAATATCTGTATTTTCCTCTCATTTGATCATAAGAAAAACATTTAAAAGCTTCAATCGTAGTACATGAATCATGAGTTGCAGAATTCAGGTATCTCATGGATCATAGTGCGGGAAGACCGGAGAAGGACAGAGTCAAATGAAGAAAGCTGCAAGAAGAGCCTGCTATGCGACCACGCAACATCTTATGCATATTGACGTGAGGAAAGGGTTTCAAGCCCCCATACTTCTTCTGTCATTGTGACAGATGCTCTACAAGCCGAAATGCTATTGAAATCATCATTGGATTAATTTTAATCACATTAATTAAGTGTACTTTATTTTAGAATTAAGTGCAATGTGAGGAATGTAATAAGAATTTAGATTAATGAAATAAAATGATGATGATTATTCTTTGATTGAGTTTCTTTTGTTATTATTGAATATAGATATTCCAATCTTCGAAATGTGTTTCTGATTGAAACAAAATGGTGACTCCGCTGGAGATCGACCACTAAATCTCTGGTTGGAATATCTATGCTTAATACTAATAATAGAGCAATCAAATAATACTTGTCATTAAAAGGCATTATATTGGTGCCAAAATGGCGACTCTTGACAGGAACATCCCCCCTTTATCTCTAAAATGAAGTGCAATTCTATTCGATCCGAATAACTAATGATAACTTATTTTGAAATTCGAGTGCTTCATTCTTATATCATCGTAATGGCTTCCCTTTTGGTCAATGTGATCGTCTATTTCACGCCTAACGAGTTCATTGTGGATTATGCTGACAATGTTCAAACGCCACCTGAAAGGGTATTGGGTAAAGCCAAGTTGGCTGTAATCAGGAATATATGACAATAGGTAATGTCTGGGGTGATCTTCGCCTCACAGACAACACAAAAGGATGATGAGGAATGGATAGTAGTGATGTCCAGGAGAAGGAATACTAGATCCCCTCTAGCGAGAGGCCCAATTTCATTGTAAACAGTAAGAGGGCTGAGGGCCGATTACACGCAATATTGTAAAATGCGATCCCATGCTAGCTCTGCCCTTGGTCTATCCTGGAGAGGCCGGAATAACTCTCTTCCCGCATAAGACTTCCCTACTCTTATGGTTGTAGCTTCGCCCCAGGCCCAAAAAGAGAAAGGAAAAGCTGTCTTGACCAATAGGCTGTCTTCTCCTAGGTTTGTTACGACGACTTCACCACAAGCATCGACCCCAGACACGTCCTGTTCAGGACCGATGAGATCCCCAAGACCATAGAAGGACAATATCGAGTCAAGTGGCAAATCATTTTCTCTGAGATCCCCTATGATAACCTATTCCCTTTCCCCTTTGGCATCAGGGCAATCAAGAAGTGGGAAGGAGATAGTTTTCATGGCAGGAACTAGTCACACCCAGCTACTATCCACAGACGAGTGTTTAGCTGAGATAGGATGCACGCAGATAGTATTAATGGAAAAGTGTAGAAACCTTAAAGAGGCATTAACAATGCTAACTCGCAACGTAGCTCAGATTACTACTCCTTCGATGATGGTTTCTGCAAATGGCAATGGACAACAAGTAGAGGGGTTACGCCGCAGAGGGCAGGGTCACACGGATCAATACCTGCTGCTTGCTTTGTGACTCAAGATGAAATCTGACAAGTAGTAGCTGAAGTTATTCATATGGAAAGAGATAGAGAGCATAAAGGAAGATTCCAGTTTCAAATGTCATATCCTCATGAGATTGAAGACGTACATTTCTTGTGAGCTTCAAATATATGAATTTCCAAAAGTTTAATAGAGATGGATCGCCGGAGGAACACCTGATGCATTTCATCACTACCATGAAAAATTTCTCTATAATTCTGTAGTATTATTTGTGGCTGTTTGGGTCATCCCTGATAAGAAAGGCGTTCAAATGGTATTTAGCTTCAACATTAGAATCCATACGTACGTGGGATTAGATGTAAGGTGCCTTCATGGTGAACTTTTTCTCATTTGATAGAGACGTTAGCCTGACCAAATTGGCCTCCATCCTGCAATGGGAAGGTGAACCAGTCGAAAAGTTCATCGACTGATGGAAGACTTTAAGAGCGTCATGCCGACAACTCCCGGGAGAGTCTGACCAGATGAAGATGTGTTTCGGTTCTATGGAATTAGGGGTGGCATTTGGCTTGACAAGTGCTGACATATGGACTTTCTGTGACCTTGCCATTAAAGCCCATGCCCTTGAAATCATGGCAAAAAATGCCTCATTTTAGACAAAGATGACACGCCAGGGCCCTAGTAAGATGTTAATGAATGTCACTAATAAAGAGAAGATCCTCAAAGTAGACAGAAACATGGAAGAAGAGAGGGCAGAAGTCGTTATGCAGGTAGGATGACCGATAATCAGCCCAGATGATATGAAGATTACGAGGGCTACACGTTCGAAAAGGAAGATGTAATCCCCATGATGAATCGACTATTAGCTGCATGGACGATTGAATTTCCTCAACTAAAATGCCCAAAAGAGGTGAGAAAAATAAAAGAAAAGAATTATTGTCATTATCATCATATGCTTGGTCATCCGACTGAAAACTGTTACACTATTAAAAACATACACCAAAAAATGATGAATCGAGGCGAAATCGTAATAGACAAGGAGCAGAACAAGAAGGCTATAACAAACATGGTATCTATTGGGGGAAAAATGTGACAAGTCGTTAAGTTGGCTTATGAAATTGACCAACTCTACAGACATGGCCCGGACTCACTAGCCGCCAAGCTTGATCAATGCCCACATGTCCTGATCCATAAGGCGAGGTCTCTAAGGAGATCGATATAAAATTAAGGGCACTCAAAAGACCCCTCCAAGGGCGCATAAAGCCGACCTAATGCATAGGTCGGCCAGCCATAGGCCGATCAGACCTTGGCCCAACCCTAGCCCTGTTTATCTTCTAGGTCGGCCATAGGTCGACCATCTACAGTCTACTCCACCTTGGTCGGTGAGTGAACCGATTGGACACTCGTCGTGATATCTCATTCAGAGCCAAGCCAAGGAGTTGGCCTGATATCGAGAATCTTGAAAGATAACTTCCGATCCCAAAAATTCGGGAGACCAAAGATCTCGGGATCATCCTAGACAATAGTCAAATCTCTTATGAACTAGGAAAGAATCTTGATATCTCAGGATCACATCTCTCCTATAAATAAGAGAGGTCTAAAGGTGAAAGGTACACACACATTCTCATCCCTAATCCCTCATTAAGCTATTAGACTCGGAATCCACACCTAACTTTGACACTAGAGGGTCTCCTGTACAAGCTAGGGTTTCCTTTGTCCTCTGCTTGTGCAGGCATTCGAGCAGTAAAGGGGGTGAGCCAGAAACTGCATCAACAGATTGGCGGTATTTGTGGGATCGACATTTGTAAGTCATTTTCACTTTTCCAAGAACACTATAGAAAGCTGCTATGGCAAGAGGGAAAAAGAAAGTTCAAAACCCTTCTGAGGTGACCCCGATCGTGACCCTGCTAGCGGTCGGCCATGCCCCACCACCTGCGGAATAGCCAGTGAGACAGGAAACTTGCCAGGGCTCTTCAGCCCGCCAAGAAACCTCTGGTTTGACTAGGGGTATGCAGCAGAAACGGGAAAATGGCCAGCGTGATGCTTGGGAGAGAGACATCAGGTTCGACCTGGATTACATGAGGCATATGTTGGAGCAAATATAGTCCCAGTAAGAGCAGAAGCCTAACCAGAGGAAAGGATAGTCGAGTGACGTCCACCAATTCGTGAACTCACGGCCTTCTACCCTGCGATCAACTTCTTAACTGAGCCAACATCAGGATCTTGCTGAGCCAACTCTGACTCATGTTTCGGGAACCGTCCCTTTGCCCGCTTTTGACCTTCGACATGAAATAGATTAGAGGAGGTGCAACCGACCCCCGGTCGAAGGAATTACAGATAACGAAGAGCCGTGGAGGATTGAATCTAAAATCTACAGAAACATATTGCAGATATGAAATAGAATCAGTCATCCAATTCCTCTAGAATGGAGGAAATAGAATCCCCCTTCACAACTGACATCATACGAGCTCGACTACCAGATAGGTTCCGCCTGTCACAGATCATGCTCTACACTGGGAAGGCTGACCCAATTGAACTTGTCGAGTCCTTTCGGACTTATATGGAGTTGCACAATGCCTTGGACGAGGTTATGTGCCAAGCCTTTTCTCTTACTCTATCTAACTTTGCCCGGCTCTGGTTCAAACAACTAAAGCCAAGGTCCATAAGTTCGTTCGCCGAACTCAGTGTGGTATTTATCACAAACTTCATCGGGGGAAAGAAGAAACTTAAAGCATCAGTACATCTGAACAATATAGTTTAGAAAGAAGGGGAACTCCTCACGGACTACATTAGACGCTTTAATCTTGAAGTCCTACAGGTTGGGAAACACTCGGACGAAACGACCCTGAACGCCGTCATGCAAGGGCTAAGAGATAAGCCCTTTCTCTTCTCCTTGGACAAGAACCTCCCGTCTAAGTTGGTCGAGTTCATGAATTGGTCACAAAAGTACACCGACGCCGAGGAATCTAGGATTCTGCAAGAGGTATTCCAAAATAAGAATGCCTTGGTAAAAGGATTGACGAAGAAAGAGGACAACTCGGCCAATGTTAGTAAGAAATGGAAAGATGATCGGCCTCAGGACGAAAGCAGGTTCAGAAAATGATCCGACAACAAGTTCACAATGTACCCCGCTCAATAAACCTCAGGAGTAAGTCCTGATAGAAATAAATGGTGAACAATTTGTCAACTGGCTGAACAAGCTACGAGGCAATCCCGACCGATGAAGAAAGAACAAGTATGGTCACTTCCACCGTGATCACGGACACAATACGAGTGACTGTTATACCCTGAAACAGGAGATTGAGAGACTTATTTGAGAAGGACATCTCGGCATGCATGTGGATTCAGGGGTTAAAAGAACCGTGTCTGCGGAAGAATGCTCGAATGATAACCGACCGATGGAAGAAATCTGAACCATTATCGGTGGTCACATGGGTGGAGACGACTCGAACAACGTTCACAAGACTCATGCAAGGAGCATTAGTCGGCCTTAGTCCGAGATCATAGTCTTAGCCTGACCTATGAAGGAAAGAAAACTGGAGAAATACAGTGTGATGTTCATAGAGGAAGCCTGAGACATCCATCGTCCGCATGATGACGCCCTGGTCATCTCCATCACTATTGCAAACCCTAAGGTAATCAGGGTCCTTGTTGATACAGGGTTATTCGAGGACATGCTATTCACCTAGGCATTCGATAGGATGAGTATTGAACGATTCACATTGCGTCCCGTGCAAACTCCTCTCATCAATTTTTTATGCAGACAGATCCTCCCTGAAGGAATCATTCAACTTTCCCTCACTTTCAGGGATGCGCCAAACCAAGCGATGGTGATAGTCGACTTTCTAGTAGTCGGCCAATCTTCAATTTATAATGCTATTCTCGGTCGGCCTTCACTATGCCTTCTCTGAGCTATAGTTTTAGCATATCATCTATCCATGAAGTTCCCGACGGAGTTGGGAGTCGGGATCGTCAAAGGAGATCAGCACGATGCTCGACAATGCTATGCAATAGCGTCGAAAGCTATGTTCGAAGTAGCGACGATCGAGTCCTTAGACCCTCGCAATGAATCTCCTGAGCCTGGCCAACCTATTGAAGACCTCGTCCAGGTACTGCTGGACGAATCTGACGTCTTCAAAACCCTCTAAATTAGCTCGTCCTTAACAATACTGTTAAAGGACAAGTTGATAGCTCTGCTGTAGCGATATGGTGCCATTTTTGCATGGTATCATGAAGATATTCTAGGGATCGACCCTTTAGTCATCACTCATTGACTCAAAATCGACCCAACCTATAAACCAATGCGATAGAAACGACGTGCCCTCGGCCCTGAGAGATATGCCATAATCGAGGAAGAGGTCAGTAAGCTCCTCAAGGCCAAGTTTGTTGAGGAGGTGTACTATCTCGAGTGGGTAGCCAATGTCGTACTAGTTAAGAAGGCAAATGAGAAGTGGTAGGTCTGTATAGAATATACTGACCTTATTAAAGCCTGCATGAAGGATAGTTTTCCTCTTCCTAGGATCGAACAGTTAGTCGACAGTACTGTGGGGCACAAGTTAGTTTTATGGATGCTTATTCAGGTTACAACTAAATTGTAATGCACTCATATGATAAATCAAAAATCACCTTCGTCACCGACAAAGGTCTTTATTGTTACCAAGTGATGTCATTTGAGTTAAAGAATGCAGGAGTGACCTATCAAAGGTTGGTCAATAGAATGTTCGCCCGCCAGATAGGGCGGACAATGGAAGTATATATCGATGACATGCTCGTCAAGAGCATTAAGGCTACAGATCACATAGCCGACCTTGAGAAAATGTTCCTCATCCTCTAGGAGTACCAGATGAAAGTGAACTCAAGCAAGTGTGCATTTGGCATGAGCTCGGGCAAATTTCTCAGTTTTTTGGTTAGTCAGTGAGGTATCAAGGCAAATCCTGAGAAGATCCAGACTTTGCTTGACATGAACTCGCTAAAGACGATTAAGGACATTTAGAGACTTACTGGAAGAGTGGCTGTGCTCAATCACTTCGTGTCTCAAGCCACAGACAAATGCCTCCCCTTCTTCAAGCAATTGAAGGGTCGGTAAATGGTAACTGGACAGACGAATGCAAAGCAGCCTTCTAGTAGCTGAAAATGTACTTAGGATTGCTGCCCTTGCTCTCCAAACCTGAGCCGGGAAAAATGCTACTGATCTACTTGACAGTATCTAACGTAGCTGTAAGCTCGGCCTTGATTTGCGAACGTGAGGGAAAATAGTTCCCAGTCTACTACATCAGCAAAACACTTATCCTGGAAGAAACAAGGTATCCGACCTTGGAGAAAGTGGTCTTAGCACTGGTCACCTCTTCCCAACGCTTGCGACTGTAATTCTAAGCTCATTCGATTGTTGTTCTGACTGATCAACCCTTGCGGCAAATACTCCAGAAGCTGGAAGCCTCATGATGCCTCATGTCACGCTCCAAATTTGAAAACTAGGCTCATTGAATTCTCGATTGCTGAATTCGGTGCCGACAGCCTCCGTAGTATCCCATTCTTGGCTCCCACATATGCCAAATTCTGATCCTGGGATCCTACAAAGAGGATTTTTAATGTACATTTATCTCATAAGAAGCATAACCACAAGTTTACCCAAATCATAAACTCAACATAATCATCACTTAATATAAACAGTTGAATAAAGTGCTGAAAGGGAAATACATATATAAAAAATTAAAGCTCTAGAAGACAGCTACACGCTCCAAGCTCAACACTACTGCAACCTAACGTCACCTGCACGCATCTATTGTGCATAAAGTTATAGAAAGCTTAGAGGGTGGTGTAAGTGTGTGCGCAAGGTAAGTGCCAAGTATGCAATCTTAGAGCAATGGGAAAATATGTTAGTAAGTGTATAAATACCATTAGCCTTATCCAAGCTATGTGATGTAAAAATATAATAGGCTAATAACATATACTAAGAAAGCAATGTAGATCAGCTATGCAAGGTGGAGACATAGTAAGCTAAATAACAAATACTGAGGATTCAATGTAATATGTAAATCCTGATGAGTCCACGAATACTGTCAACCTCATCTAGGCCATATAAATGTAGAAACATAGTAACCCAAAATACCATATGCTGCAGATGTAATTCAATATGAAGTGCGAATGAAGTGACCAAGATTGAGTGTGAAGTCGGGATAATAATACGTAGTATCGCAGGCTATGGGGTCCATTATAAGGGACTTCTATCCAAACCAGCCCCATACCTAAATTTAGATAGCCAGACTCAATGTGGTAGACTCCTGATCTTAAGTTAGTTGCGCACCCCAACTGAAATCCTAGCTATTATGAAGGTACACAATAATTAGTTGCGCATCACCAACCCAAGTGGATAGTGAATGAATAATTAAAATGCTGAGTATGTAACTCTTGCTTAATAAGTCCACATATCAGTACTGTACATCTCTAAGATTATCACCGGGGTCTAGTACACTCTACACGTGATCGCCGCCCATTGGACACTCAATCATGCAAGTGGAAGAGACCTCATTATCCTCCTGGCTAGTAGTCAACCAATATCTACCCGACATATCGATCGCGGACATATTTATGAGCTGGTCAAACTAAGCCTAGCTATGCCCCCTACCCTCGGGTGAGTAAGGCCACACCCCATTCTAACTGACCATGACATAGTGGGGGACATGACCTACTGGTAATTAGCACTTGGGTGCTCATATATCCACTCAGTCTAGATGTTGGAGCATCTCCTGGTCACGTAGGTTTAGAAACTTTCACCTAGGGACATCTATGACATCCCATGTAGAAAAAGATTTTTGATGTCCCCTCTGGCCATCCACGATATGCCAGAGGAGGCCATGACCTTGATGTCCCTAGGGCGTACAATAGTCACATCACTAAATGTAAGATGCATGTGTCACACATTCTAATCATGTATCAATCCTGCGTATACCGTGAGATCATGTGGGATGACTTTGCCTATCAGGGAGTTTCATAAATAACTTATCCTATGGCATATGCAATAGTCAATTCACATCTCATAACAAACATACAGATGATGCGTATAGGCATGTATCATAATGCTATGCCGTCACATACTCATAATCAGTATCGATAGCCGGTATCGATAATCGGCATCGATAATCAACATCGATAATTGGCCTATATGTAAGGCAGGTCCATAAATGAACAACCGATCTAAACCATAATATAAAGGTCAGCCCTCAGCCATGGATATGCCAAATCTGGTAGCACAGAGCCATCCGTGTATGGTGATGATGAACCATGTAACATCAATGGGGCTAAATGATTTGGGTTGACCTAAAATAATGATAATGTGCCTAACAAAGGCTTAAGAGAAGGTCACAATGTGGACATTTAACCATCATCGCCCATCAATGTGGACATTTAACCAACATTGCTCCCAAGGAGTCGCCCACATAGAGCCAAATGTATAGTGGGCCCATGGCCTCACATAAGGGCCTAATACACATCACCATGGGCCTCACTCAAGGGCCTAATACACATCACCATGGGCCTCACTCATGGGCTACATATGCATCACATTGGGCCTCAGTCATGGGCCTCATATACATCACAATGAGCCTTATCACTTAGGCTGCGTGTACATCTCATCGGACCTTAAACATGGGCCTCATATATAACAGGTGGGCCTCACACACAACAGTGAGCCTCACACATACATAGTGGGTCTCCTATACAACAGTAGGCCTCTCACACGGGCCTAATATACATCACAATAGCCACTCACATGGGCCTAATATACATCACAATGGGCTCCATCGCCTGGCCCTCAAAAGCATCACAATGGGCCTCTTCACTTGGGCCCAATAAACATCACATTGGGCCTCACTCATGGCCACATAGACATCACACGAGGCCTTGCCAAATGGGCCTCAAATATAACACATCGGGCCTCATATACATCGCAATGGGCCCTCATTACATGGGTCTGCTGGGCCTTACAAAGGACGGCCCATAGATGGACGACCTGGGTAAAACACACATAACAGTGGGTCCCTCTGGATATGGGCCATCTAGAAAAATGGGCTAATTGCTCGGCCCCTCCACAAACATCACAATGGGGCCCAAAAGATTTTAATGTTGGGCACTTAATCACTGTTGTCTAGCAGCGTTCAGATTGCTGCTGGATGGTATGAATGAAATACATACTTCACGTGGGCCCCACAACTGCTAGACGACATAGGATAAAACACATATATCATGGTGGGGTCCATGCTAGTGGACTGGATGGCTGGATAAAACACATGCAACATGGTGCAATCCACCGTCCAACAATCTAGACGGTGGAGATAAAACATATATATCATGGTGTGGTCCACATAAATGGATGACGGATATACAATATATACATCAGGGTAGGCCACAAACATCAGGGCCCACCATCCCATACACATGGACGGTGTGGGTATAAAACATATATGGTGGGTCCCATCCAGATGGACGAATGGCTTAGATAAAACACATAAATTAGAGTGGTCCACGATCCAAATGGATAAACAGCGTGGATGAGATCCATACATCAGGTAGGTCCCATTGAACTAACTGACATCAATGCACAACAACTAAGTGATGCTCGTCCAGCAGATGGGCGATGTGATAAAACACATACCTCATGATTAGACCCTCTGATCTACTAACGTGAGACCATCAGTAGATGGATGGTCAGATATAACACATACTTAGTGATCAGGCCCACAGAACTTGCAGATGTTAATGCAGTACGTGTGGATAGCTTAGATCCACTGTCCATCCAACAGACAGCTTGGATACAAAATGTATACATCAATGTGGGCCCTACCTCTACATGTGTAACACGTGTGGAGTGGGTCTCATGACTGCCAAAAAAATGGACGGACAGTTTGGGTATAAAACATATCTCACGGTGGGACCGCTGACGTCAATAGCACCCACATCTGCTGCTGGCCCACCGTCCAAAAGATGGACAGCCTAGATGTAGGCCACATACAAATCAGGGTGGGTGTCCATGGATCAAACTGATATTCATGCTTTCCCTTCAAATAGGGCCTGCCCAAACGGGCCGCAAGGTGGATAACAACGTGGGCCCTGGTTGGATAGCGGGTGTGTCCCACTTGGTGGACGGCATGGTTAAAATGCATTCATCATACTGGGCTGCAAAATATGGAAGAGAGAGACAGAGAGATGGCGTAGTGGAGGGACCTCGCCACTATGGGCCCCTCTAGGATCTACAACATATACATCAAAATGGGTCCCATCATAAGTGGGCCTTACATCAAAATCAACATCTAACGCTATGAGAACCCACCGATTTCACTCCTTCTTGGCTCTTTGGACTCCTAAACTTCTTGACTTTTCCTTTGATGAAAGTTGATGAAGGTTAGATGGCTATGATGGGAGATTGGTGGTAGGTAGTGGGCCACACTAGGCTCCTCTCTTTTCTCTCCTTAGCTTGGACGTTTCTCTCCTTGGGGTTGCTTGGAAAAATGGTAGAAAGAATTAGAGAAAGGAGATGTAAGGAGAGAGGGATGGGTGATGGGTGGTATGGGTTGTGTAAGAGAGAGTTGACTTGGGGATGGATTGTGTACTTAGGGATGGATAGAGTGATGGGTTGTACTTTGATTGATTGATGTGATGGGTTGTAGAGATTCTCTTAAAATTCGTAACGCGTGGCGTTTCCTTGAAATATACCTGGGCCCACAACTCCTGGCCTGAGTATCGCATCGGCTCGCGAGACGTGGTGTTGGAACCGTGGTGATGGCGTGGTCGCAAGGGTACAAGTTTCGAGTTGAGTCGACTTGGAATGACAGGGTGTGACTCAGGGTTGCGTGTAAATGCCGATTATAGGTCGCGGTTTGTCAAAATTCAACAGGGAGGACCGTGAAAGTCTAAGGAACGGTACAAACTAGGATACGACCCCCATAGAACTAAGCGAGTTTGACATTCAGTACAAACCTAGGGTGGTGATCAAAGGCCAAGTGTGGCCGACTTCATCGTTGAAGTCACACATCAATCCGAGCCACCAATGATTGACTCTAACTAACCCGGCTCATTTAAAGGTTCGACCACTCAGTCAAATCAGGAGCAGTAGATTCCATTGCCCTTCCTGACCCTACCCTCGTCCTAGAAACTCCTGATGACACGTACATGCAATATGCCTTGAGATTTGAATTTTAAGCCCTTAACAACACAGCCGAATATGAAGCTTTGCTCCTTGGACTTTGTCTGGCAGCTAGTTTGGGATTCGCCCATCTCGATGTATATAGTGATTTATAATTGGTCGTTAACCAGATAGCCAATATCTATCAGACTAGAAAAGAGTGCTTGAGGGCCTACCTGAACAAAGCTAAAGAATTGTTCATCAGTTTTCAACATTGCACCATCATTCAGATCTCGCGAGCTGAGAACTCCAAAGTTGATATACTAGCGAGGCTCGCCACAGCCAACGAAGATGATATCCCTAGATCCATTCCAGTCGAGTTTGTGGCTAAGCTGAGCATCCATGAGACCGACGCTGCAACTGTGCTCTCGATTAACTCAGGACCTACCTGGGCCAACTTAATCATTCGTTATCTCAAGACTGGCGAGCTGCTCGAAGATCAAGCCAAGGCACGACGATTAAAGATTTGAGCTGCTCCTTATACTATGCTTAATGGGATACTATACAAGAAAGGATTTTTCGCACCTCTCCTGAGATGCTTGCATCCCAGCGAGGCTAATTATGTCCTAAAAGAGATCTATGAATACATATGGGGGAATCACTCTAGAGGATGATCTTTGGCTTATAAAGTGATACGACAGGGCTATTACTGGCTGACCATCCAACAGGATGCATGGAAGCTCATCTAGAGTTGTGATAAGTGCTAAAGGTTTGCAATCATTCCTTGACAGTCACCAGAGGAGCTCACCCCCATGGCCGGGCCATGGCCCTTCTCTCAATAAGGGATCGACATCATCGGACCTTTCCCTACAGAGAAAGGTTAGACCAAGTTCGCTGTTGTTACCGTCGACTACTTCACTAAATGGGCCGAGACCGAGCTGTTGGTCAAGATAACCGAGTAAAAAATCACAAATTTTATTTGAAAAAACATTATCTACAGATTCAAAATACCTTGGACTATCGTCTCGACAATAGGAAACAGTTCGACAACATGTAGTATCAAGAGATGTGCAAGAACCTCGGGATTGAATGCAGAGACGACATCCCTAGGCAAATAGACAAGTCGAAAAATCAATAAGATCATAACGTAACACCTCCAAACCAAACTCAATAGGGCTAAGGGGGCTTGGACAGAGGAACTCCCTAAGATTTTGTGGGCTTACCGAACTATAGCTCAGACTGTGATAGGAGAAACCCCCTTTCCCTAGCCTATGGATTGGAAGCGGTCACACTTATGGAGATCTGACTACCGACCGCCCGAGTAAGCTTGTTTGATGAACAGGACAACGAGGAACTACTGGCACTCGGCCTTAATCTTCTGGAAGAACGGAGAGAATAAGCTTGGCTTCAGACGATCATCCATCAGCAACAAGTGTCTCAGTTCTATAATGCTCGAGTTAAACTTATAAGGTTTTGAGAGGGAAACTTAGTCCTCTGGAAGACATTCCAAAATACCAAGGAGGTCGATGCAGGTACTTTGGGGCCCAACTAGGAAGGACCCTATGTGATTGCAAACACCGTCCGACCTGACACATATCTATTAGAAGACCTGATCGGCCAACTATTTCCTCATCCTTGGAATGATTAAATCTAAAGATTTATTATCCCTGAGTTGGTCTACAGACAATTAATGCTCAACCTTCATCGATAAACATGCAAGGATCCATGACAGATAATGTAAATCGAATAATGGATTACGAGGAAAAATGTATTCATTAATCAGATAATAAAGTTACATTTGTATCACTTTAGCATTTACATCAGGGTTACATTGCCATAAAAAAGGGGATAAATGACGCTTGCCACATCATAGACTCTCGGGCTCAGACGCCGAGTGTACTTGAAGTGCCCAAAGTTAAAAAAGGGAGCAAAAGTGAATCTTGCTCCCTAAAATCAATTTGAAGGCTTGGCCACTGCATCAGGAGCGACCGAAGAAGCCACCTCAGGAGTCACCTTGGTAACTTCCACGTTGCCTGGACCGTCAGATCCCGACTCACTCTCATCGAAGCCAGAGAGGTCGAGCTTAGGAAAGCTCTCCTTCATCCCCCTCATGCATTCGGCATACCTTGGCAAAAGAGAGAGTTTCACTCATCCTCGAAGGCCTGTAAAGACTAATATTCCACCACAGGTTCTTGCCGTGCCGCAATGAAGTGGTATTAGTCTTCTCTCTAATCCGGTAGATCGTGCTGCATTCCTCGATGAGCTCTGTGAGGCATTTCTCATATATTGCCCTGGCCTCTTCCAATCGCGAGGCTAGACGAGCTCTCTCCGCTGCAGACTCCTCAAAGGCAGCTTTCATTGCCCCTAGCTCAGTTGTCACAAATGCCGCCCAAGTCTCCGTAACTGATAGCCGAGTCTCTACTTCCACAGCTCGCCTATTGGCCTTGGCTAGCTCAGCGCGCGCCTTCAGGGGGCACGACGTAAACTGCACAAGGAAGAAAATAGTTTAGTATAAAAGAAGAAGGCCGACTAAGTAAGAAATAGTGACGGTCACGCTCTCACCTTAAGGAGCGTTGTCGTCATCTTGACCAGCGTCTGCTCTATGGAGGACGACTCGAAGAGGATGATGAACTCCTCCTCGACCCCCTGACGACTTGCCCAAGGGAGTATCCCTTCAACATGTCGATGGAAGCTCTCCCTCTCTTCCTCAGTTGCCTCCTCTCTTGGAGGTTCCTCTTCCTCCCTCCTCGGGGGGACCTGCTCTACAACAGGTCCGGCCTCAGGAACCTCCCGAGGCTCAAGAGGAACCGCCTCTGCCATCTTCGTACCCTCATCCATGACCTCTATGACGGTTGAAAGAGGGGGGGGTGGCTTTTCCCTGGCCCTTTGAGGATGTCTTTTGCTTCTTCAACGCCCGAGGATCACCCTGAGAAGGAGCCCTAACCTTGGAAGGGGGACGGAGAGGAGGCCGATATTCAGACATTTCTGCATCGGAAGAACGATATGTCAGCATAATCTTCATGGCTAAAAAAAAATACCAAGTCCATATGGTTTGCTAACCTGTCAAAGCTGCGTCCAGATCCAATTGAAGGAGGCACACCGGTTGGAGAAGCCTTCTCGAAGATCTTCTTTCTATGCTTAGACCTCACAGGTCCCAGATTTGAGCAATGGAGCCAGGGTCGAGCTTCAATGGCCACTTGGGGACGACTGAAGAGGCATGTGGATGGTTAGAAGACACACATTAGAGACTCAACTGACGAAAGTGAAAAAATAAGTAATTCTCAAGTTACTTGCCTCGGAGAAGGCTCGGGGGATGAAGGGTGTGAAGGGCCTTAGCTCGGCCATTTCCCAATAGCCAAGGGCCCAGAACCACCGATCCCTCCAATATTTGTTAGAGGAAGGAGGGTCGGTTATTAGAGCCCAATTGTTATTCTTCCAGGAGAAAAAATAGTACCAGCCGGGCTGTTGAGGGTTCGGCCGTACTTGATACAGATGGAGGAATTCCTCCATGCTTAGCTCGTGCTGCTCCATCTCGGCCCTAACTGTGCTGCCGAATAGGTCCCTTCGCCCATTCGAAGTAACTTACCCTAGAGACATGCCGAGGCAATCAAGGAGACATCGAGTGATCTCTTGAAGTGGTAGATGAAGGCCGTACTACATCGCAACCACCCTAGGAGGAAGTTGGTTGGGCAGTTCATTCGACAGGGGAAGACGCAAGATGACAGTCGAGGATATGATACCCAAACCAGATCCGGATCAGGTGTTCCCTAGATAAGATCAAGGACACTAGCCTCGTGGACCCTTCCTTGGCCTCGACCTTAGATTCGCCCTCGTTAGGGGCATCGGGCCTACTTGGAGCGGCCTTCGTCAGTATCTCCAGCTCGGGAGACAGATTTGATGCCCCAACGGGCACTGTTGGTATCTGCATCGGAGAATCCAGCACTCTCTGTGAATGCTAGAATGCTGTGTTCGCCGCCATTATTACTAGCAGCGAAGGTGATTCCGAAGAAGTCTAAAGGCCACTCATTTCACCTCCTCCATTGTGAACTCCCCCCCGAGAGCTTGTAGAGCCGGACATTGTTAAAATTAAAAAGAGGGGAGGGAGAATGGGCTCACCGGAGATGGTGAAGATGCCAGAAAATGCAGAAAGCGGAAGGGCAGAAAGTAGAGGGTAGAGGAGCGAAAATGAAAAGGGGAAAATGGCTAGGGCATCCCTTTTATAGCCGTGCCGCGTGGCATTGGCATTTAAGAGGGAGCTGAATTGGTGACTCTTTGGACGCCCAGTCCGACACGTGGCACCGCACCATGCGCCAGCCGTAGCTACCATCAAGTACCCTATCATGTGTCTTCATCCCATTCGCCCGGTTGCTGAAACCTCGGCTCCACAGCCCATGTGACCTCGAGCGTCGAAATGACACATGCTTAGGCATGATGGCGTGCTCCGATATACGTGCTGACCACCGTACCAACAATAAATGCTACATCATAGCATTGGTCCAGACACAATCTGACCCAATTTCGACCTACTCCTCGGCCTTCATAGGTCGGCACAAGGAGTAGGGGGGCTCGCTGTAGGGAAAAAATGTGACAAGTCATTGAGTCGACTTATGGAATGGACCAACTCTACTGACATGGCTTGGACTCACTAGGCGCCAAGCCTGACCGAGGCCTACATGTCCCATGTCACAAGGCGAGGTCTTCAAGGAGACCGATATAGCCTTAAGGGAACTTAAAAGATCCCTCCAAGGGCGCATAAAGCCAACCCAATGCATAGGTCGGCCAGCCATAGGCCGATCAGACCTTGGCCTAACCCTAGCTCAGTTTATCCTCTAAGTCAGCCATAGGTCGGCCATCTACAGTTGACTCCAGCTTGGTCGGCGAGCGAACCGATTGGACACTCATTGTGATATCTCATTCAGAGTCGAACCAAGGAGTTGACCTGATATCGAGAATCTTGGAAGATAACTTCTGATCCTGAAAATTCGGGAGACTGAAGATCTCGGGATCGTCCTAGACAACAGTCAAATCTCCTATGAACCAGGAAAGATTCTCGATATCCCGGGATCACATCTCTCCTATAATTAAGAGAGGTCTAAATGTGAAAGGGACACACACATTCTCGTCCCTAAGCCCTCATTAAACTATTAGACCTAGAATCCACGCTTGACTTTGGCATCAGAGGGTCCCCTGTACAAGCCAGGGTCTCCTTTGTCCTCTTCCTGTGCAGGTATTCGATCAGTAAAGCGGATGAGCCAGAAACTGCATCAACAGTATCCCCATGGAACACACCTTGCGTGTATACATTTCAAGCAGTACATAATGAAGAGGTCGAAGATAGGAGAATAAAGACAAATGGAAGTTCAGGGACTTCTCATAAGGAGGAGAAAGGAAAATAAATAATAATAAAGACTCCGACCAGAAGGTTCATAGCAAATAACATGACTATAGCCGCGGTGTTTGACGATCGTCGAGAGAACAAAATAGATGCAATTTTGGGGTCCGAGCCCGCTTCCCGTTAAGGTGTCACATGACTAATAAGATATCTAAGACTGAGAATATCTTATTCTCTAGAACAAAGTCTCTTATAGAGCATTTGATATAGTACGTAAGACTGAACAACCGACAAAACTTCAGTGAAAATCATTTGTTGTAACAATTTGGTGAATCTCTAGTGGGTCCTGTAAAATCGTGGTTCGAACAAGGAGCATTTGACAGGGTACTAGTTGGAAATATGCATGTAATTTGTTCCTACTTTAGTTCTTTGTGCCCAGAGGAGTTATGACCGTAGCAGAATTGCTCAGATGGGAAGCTAATGCAAAAGAGTTCCCTTATTGGTATGTACAAAAATGGAGAAATTCCATCAGTGATTCATATAAATTGCTTGAATCATGCGCAAGGAGTGTAGGGTTGCATACGAAGGAAGGACATGAACCTCACACACTTTTCAGTTTGATGAAAGAAGCAACAACTGTGGAATTAAAATCTTTTAAAATACCACCTGTTGATTGTTTATTCAGTGAAATGCTTACGAGACAAGTGCATCTAGTAGTGATCGTAAGATTATCTCAGCCGTTTAGGACGACACAGTCTACTAAAACTGGGCAGATTCCTGAGTTTCCAGAATTCATGCTGTATGAACATGGTACACGGTCACCGTTGGAACACTTGATCTCCTTCGAGAAAGCAACTTATTTTTTAGGAAATGTGTCAGAAGATTACCAGTTGAAAATTTTCATATATTCATTGGCAATGACAGGTGACGATATGGCATGGTACCTGGCATTACCAACGGGAGTCTTTCAATCTTGGAAAGAAATGGAAGAAGCATTCGTCTTGCGATTTTACAAGTATAATACTCGTATTATGAAAACACAGCTGAAACGAACTGTCTAGTACCTTGGAGAAGATGTATTGGATTTTATTTAATGATGGTGGAATATATGCTCTTGCTATCTCTCATTACCTCTATCTGAGGTGGCTATGGTGAAACAATGTATCCAAGAAACCACCCTTAAGTATGAAGTGCTCCCGAGGTGCATAGAGTTGCCAGAAATGCTCTAAAAATTGTTGAGGGTATTGGTCAGACAATCCTATAAAAGCTGCAATTAACGACTATAAGACTAGCAACAAAATCAGTTAGTTCTCCCCTGCAAAGTGCCCGAAAAATGGTGGTGGTTACATTACGTTTAGGGAAGAATGTAACGAGTTCTTCGACAAAGCATGGTTTCATAACAACACAAGGGGAAGCTCCAGAAAATCCTCGAGAAATAGAATCCTCATATGATGAAGGAAATTAGGGGGGATGAAACATTGTACAATAAAGTCCTGCTAGTTACCTAGGTGACTTATGATATCGTAAGTCACTTGAAGAGGATCCCTGCTCGATTAAGTATATATGATGCATTGCATTTGTCTAGGAATTTCTGCCAAACATTGATTCAAGCACTATTAGATGACGGGGTGAGGGAAGCATTACTTGCCAAAATGGAAAGTACAAAAATTGGAAAGGGTGATGATATAGAGCAGAATGTCATATCTAAAGACATGGAGACATTTAACTATATGTTTGTCATTACATTTTCCGACGATGACTTGATGTTAGGCAAGAAGAACACAACAAACCGCTCATGGTCATTAGCTACATTCGTGAGAAACAAGTTAAATGTATAATGTAGGATAACGGCTTCACAGTGAACCTTCTATCACTAAGTATGCTTGGTAAATTGGGATATCGTCGTTCACATTTGCGTACCAACATGATGATGATTATTGCCACATAATTGATGCAATAACAACCTATAACTTGCTTCTTGGGTGTCCTTGGATGCACTAGCATGGTGTTGTGCCGTCCACACTACATTAGTGTTTTAAGTTGAACTATCCGAGAAAGAGAATAGAAGACAACTGAAGATTCAAGTCTCAAGAGGTGTTGCATGCTCAAGTAAATACTACAAACACATATTAACGCCCCTTCAGTTCATCAAATTCTAACATGTACACTCCCGATTGGTGGACCCATCTGAACTTTAGTTGGAGGAATGGACTAACTACGAATGTAATTAATAATTCCTAAGGGTCATCTAGTGGACCCTCATTCAGGAGAATTCTTTAGGATACATTGAATGCATTCATGTAAGGGAAACTACAGGCCATAAATGAACTTAGAACTTTGGTTGCAAGAATTGAGATACAACTAAATGTTAGGGAGAGATGAACCTTTCCGGCCTAACCTCAACCTAACCCAAAGGGACAATTCAAGATAAGTGATCTCAACTCTTCAACTCTATATGCGAAACATGCTAAATCCATCACCACCTTGAGAAGTGGAAGAGAGATTGACAAGGAGATTCCTAAGAAGGTTGAGAAACCTAAGGAGTCCAAAGACTCGAAGGATGATGGTGAATCTAGCAGTGCTTCACATGACATAGAGCCAATGTAGGAATATAAGCCTGTGACACCGTTTCCCCATTGTCTCATTACATCAAAACGACCTAGTGAAAATAAAATTTTTTAGAAGTTTTCCGGCAAGTCAAGATCAACATCCCCTTGTTGAATGCGATTAAACAGTTCCCATCTTATGCCAAATTCTTAAAGGATCTATGCATAGTAAAGCACAAGTTTAACGTATATAAGAAAGCCTTCTTGACTGAACAAGTGAGTGCCGTCATAAATCAAAACACTCCCCTAAAATACAAGGACCTTGGAAGTCCTACAATCTCATGTGTAATATGAAACTTCCGGGTTGATAAAAATTTTTTAGACCATGGGGCAAGTGTCAATCTGATAACATTATTGGTATATGAGTAATTGGGCCTTGGTGAGTTAAAACCCACCAAGACACCGTTACAATTGGCCGACCACTCGACTAGGATATCGAGAGGAGTGGTAAAAGATGTGTTGATCCAAGTTGATCGATTTTACTATCCAATAGACTTCATTGTCTTAGATACACACCTAGTTATATATGCGAGTACTCAAATCTCTATCATATTAGGCCGACCATTCCTGGCTACTGCTAACGCCATAATAAATTGCTGGAATGGGATCGTGAAAATATCTTTTGAGAATATGACCTTAAAACTGAACGTGTTTAATTTACACAAATCACAAGAGGATGAAGATGTGATCCATGAGGTAAACTTGATTGATATATTTGAAGATGATGAGCTTCTTTTGGCTGAAACTCCCAAACATTTAGAAGTATGCTTGACACACTTTGAAGATTCAAATGATACTATGATTAGATACATAGTGAATGCCTTTCGGGATTATGTCTCAGTACTTAACATTAACTGTGAATATAATTGTGTTGAAAACCCTCCTTCCACCAATGCTGAATGCATACTGTTATGGAAAGATCCAAGCTCCTAATAAATCCAAGAGTAAGTACTAAACTAATTCAACCAAGTACATGAACAACTGAGGCGATACTTGTCCGACCTGATGTGAGCGTCAGATCAAGGTGACATCCACACTCCGATCGGAAGTGGAACTATCTACTTAACGTTTGATAGAAGATGAACGATCCGACCACCGATACGGATTGGAGGAAATCTGACCTGATAAGATGGACTCGACACCTTGCCTTGGACCCTAAAAAGGAGGATTCCAGGGTACTAGTTCAGTTCGGAGATCGGCTCGGACTGAGAAGACGACCCTCTTCAACCAGATAAATGATCCAGACTGAGTGGCGTCGTGTCAGTCAGACGAGCCGAGTTGAAACAGTATGCTAGGACGGGTGTTCCGCCTACTAGATTCGGAAGCTACCATAAGTAAACGTGGCCGGTTACTTTGGTCACAGACGCGCATGATCCACATGATATGTTATACGATCCATGGATTGCGCACA
The DNA here is from genome assembly GCA_037074715.1 of Magnolia kwangsiensis. NCBI lineage: Eukaryota > Viridiplantae > Streptophyta > Magnoliopsida > Magnoliales > Magnoliaceae > Magnolia > Magnolia kwangsiensis. The sequence goes on along the minus strand of CM073585.1, from coordinate 22,749,002 downwards.
ATATCTCCACGATCTCAGTATCCCACTGATTGAAAAAGTCGTGCGGACAATAATGGACCCAGACCGTCCAATAGTCAGGTATAAATACATTGAGACCCCACTGCTACAGGTACGTAATATCCTGTTCTCTCCTCTACTCTTCACATAGACTTAGATTCTCTTGACCTGACTTATGCATCGAAGGGTCCCCAGGCTTAGCCAGGGTCACCTTTGCCTGTTCTCATTGTGTAGGATCAAGATGTTGAAGTGATCCACAACTCAGGAGACTGAGGGGAGAGCCGACCAGATTTTGACATCAACATTTTTTGACGCCGTTTGTGGGAATCTAATACAAAAGGTTAGGTTCTATTCTTGAATACAATGATGAGAGGAAAGAAGAAAGCGATAGATGTGGAACCAGAGCCAAATGAGAAAACTCGTTCTTCATCGCTACTTCATACAGAGTCAGCACCGGGGCCTTCTCAGTGTTCACACAACCGGCCGAGCAAGTATCGGGCTATGCAAAATGAGATTCAAGCCCTATGCGATGAAGTAAATAAAATAAAGCAGCGACAGGAGCCACAACTGCACCCAATCTAGGAGGATCCTGTTACCGAGCTGGTCGGACTGTTCGTGGAGGCTCACTTTGTGCCGAGGAGTATGAGGCTCGAGGCACTCCAACACTCTCGGGCATCACATTTGGGTCAAAATCCTCCTCCAGTACAAATTAGAGTCTTGACACGAAATACCGCCACTTGGGCTCCCACCAATAACTCAATCACTTCTGCTCTGGCACCTACAGACCTCCGTCATAAGCTAGAGCAGAGGAGGGAAAGGAGAACTCCAAAATACAAGATGCCCCAGAGATTGTCGCTGAGAATAAAGATCCCTGGAAAGAATGGTTTGAGGAACTCAACAACAAGTTCTTAACCCTAGAAAGGAAGCAGTAACTATCAACAGTACCCGCTACGGTTTGGCGATGATGGAAGAGACCGAACCTCCCTTCACCTCCATCATCATGGATGAAGTGATGCTGCAAAGGTTCTGGATACCGCCTATCATCCAATATTCTGGGTCCGGTGACCCATCTGAGCACCTAGAAGCCTATCGTTCATGGATGCAGATCCAGACAACAATGGATGCAATGATGTGTAGGGAATTTTTCATCACCCTTATGAGATCCACTCGGAGTTGGTACCGCCAACTTAAGCCCAATTCCATCAAGTCCTTTGCGGAGCTAAGCCGACTATTCCTTACCCAATTTATTAGTAAGAGAAGTCGAAAGCCCAATACTCACCTACTCACCATCAAGCAAGGACTAAAAGAGTTGCTCAAGGACTACATTTCTCGCTTCAATGAGGAGCGTTGCAGGTAGAAGACTACGATGACAAGATGACGCTCGCTGCAGTGATCAGCGGTCTAAAAGAAGGAAGGTTTACTTTCTCCATTGGAAAGAATCCGCTGAAGACACTAGCGGACTTCTCGGCAAGAGCTCAGAAATATACTAATGCCGAGGAGTTTACTAATGCCCACAAGAATGTGCAAGTAACTGAAAATATTGACAAAGGCAAGAGGCTTAAGATTGAAGAATCTCAATCGACCGGCAAAGGGGCAGATGACCGCACCCCTCGCAATCGTTGACCGAGCCGGAAATCGGAAGGGAAATTCTGTTCCTACACCCTCCTCAATACATCTTCCGAGCAAATTCTGTTAGATATCCAAGGAGAGAAACTTCTAAACTGACCTGTCTGCATGAAGGCCAACCCGGAGCATCGGGACAAGCGAAAGTTCTGTCATTTTCATTGGGACCACGACCACAATACAGACGATTGCATGGATCTTAAGGATGAAATAGAATCCCTTATCCACAAAGGACATCTACATTGATACATTAAGAGAGAGAGATTCGCTTGGAAGGAAGAACGGGACCAGGAGCGATCGAAACACCCCACAGAGGAACCCGCTGAAATTCACACCATTTTCAGGGGCTCAGCCGGAGGAGGGGATTCAAACAGGGCTCAAAAAACCTATTCACAGGAGTCCAATTTGGAACACTACATCCATTTGACCGAACGTCTTAGTAAGGAGCTCCGGATCAATCCGTATAGCTTAACATTTACGGAGGATGATGTGCACGGAATCCAGCATCCGCACGACGATGCCCTGGTGGTCACGATGACGATAGTAAATCATAAGGTATACTGCATCCTGGTCGACACCGAAAGCTCAGTCGACGTGATCTATTCGGAAGCTTTTGAAAGAATGGGGGTTTCATGATTGCGCCTCTGACCTGTAAAGAATCCTTTGCATGGCTTTATCGGAGAGAGAGTGATCTCTGAAGGAGCCATATCCCTCCCGGTAACTACAGGAGAAGGGCAACATCAAGTCACCCTTATGGAAGACTTCTTTATTGTCAACGTGCTGTCAGTGCACAACGTCATCCTGGGTCGACCCTTCCTCAATGCAATGAGAGCGGTCATCTCCACTTATCATCTAATGATAAAGTTCCCAGCCGAGGGCGAATTAGGTTACCTCTAAGGTGATCAGCGTGAGGCTTAAAGATGTTATGCGATAGTGGTAAAAAAAGGATCTGTCAAACAAACACTTACTAGCAACGTCCTGGACCCCCGAGGACCCGTTGGGAACTCGTCTGTAGAAGATTTGGAGAAAGTGCCCCTCTAAGAAGTAAACCCGAGCAAGACTGTTTAGCTCAGAATGTCACAAAGTTCCAAGCAACGGGCTGAATTGCTGACCTTTTTAAGACAACACAGGGATGTCAGATATGCTAGGGATCTCCCCTGATATTTTGGTCCACAGGCTGAATGTAGACCCAGATCATAAACCGATAAAGCAGAATAGAAGACCATTCGACGTCGAGTGCTCTGAAGCCATTGCCGAGGAGGTATCTATCTTACTTGATGCCGACTTCATAGAGGAAGTGTATTACCTCGACTGGATTGTAAATGTGGTGCTTGTCAAAAAATTCAACTGGAAGTGGTGAGTCTGTGTAGATTACTTAGACCTGAACAAGGCATGCCCTAAGGCTAGTTTCTCATTGTCTCAGATCGATCAACTGGTGGACAGCACGGCTGGTCATGAGTTACTCTCCTTCTTAGATGTCTATTTTGGGTACAACCAGATTACAATGCATCCCCCATACAGGAGAAGACTACCTTCATCATGGACAAGGGACTCTACTGTTATCAGGTCATGCCGTTTGGCCTGAAGAATGCTGGGGCGACGTATCAGAGGTTGCTGAACCAAATGTTCACCAAATAGATTGGATGCACTATGGAAGTATACGTTGACGACATGCTAGTGAAAAGTATTAAGGCGTCCGACCACTTAACAGATCTCAGGGAGACGTTCAGTGTTCTCTGAGAATACCAGATGAAGCTGAACCCTGAAAATTATGTTTTCGGGGTTGAATCAGGAAAGTTCCTTGGGTTCCAAGTCAGTCAGCGGGGCGTCGAGGCCAATCCTGATAAGATCAAGGCGCTCCTTGACATGAGTTCTCCTTGAACCATCAAGGAGATACAATGCCTCATGGGAAGAGACACTGCATTGGGGCATTTCATATCCAGAGCAACGGATAAATGCCTCCCCTTCTTTCAACAATTGAAGGGTCATAAGAAGGCAGAGTGGACGTCAGAATGCGAGCAAGCCTTCCAGTAACTAAAGCAGTATTTGGGCTCACCCCCCCTCCTATCTAAGCCTGAAGAACGTGAGCCCCTGTTCTTGTTCCTTGTGGTCTTGGCCTCAGCTGTCAACTCGACCCTGATCAGAGAAGTCGGGAACAAGCAATACCCCATATATTACATGAGCAAGGTGATGGTACCTGCAGAAATAAGATATCCGTCCATAAAGAAATTAGCGCTCAGCCTTGTTGTTTCAGCCCAGAGGTTACGTTCGTACTTCCAAGCTCATTCCATTGTTGTGTTGACCGACTCCCCTCTGAGACAAGTTCTCTAGAGGCCTGAAGTTTTAGGACGAATGACTAAGTGGGCCATTGAACTCAAAGAGTTCGACATCTAATTTCACCCAAGGACAGCAATCAAGGGCCAAGCTGTGGTGGACTTCATCGCCCAGTTCAAAACTTTATATGTAGAAGAGATCAGCACCGAAGTCGAGATGACCCCGCCTGTCCCCCTAGGTGACCAAAAGGCAGTGTCGGACCCGAGATGGGTCCTTTACATTGATGGGTCGTCCAATGCTAAAGGATCTGGAGCCAGAATCATTTTGGTCACCCCCAATTCTATGACCATCCAATACGTAATCAGACTTGGATTCAAAGCCTCGAATAATGTGGCGGAGTATGAGGTCTTACTAGCCGGACTCAGATTGGCGGCAAGCCTGGGCGTTCCGTCCCTCCAAGTCCGATGTGATTCACAGCTGGTGGTAAATCATATCTCCACTGAGTACGAAGCTAAAGAAATAAGGATGGTTGCTTATCTCGATGAAGCAAGGAAGTTGATCAAAAAATTCTAGAGTTGCATTATCCAGCAAATCCCAAGAGCAGAAAACACATGGGCCGATGCCCTTATAAGGCTCACCTCGATCGCAGAGTGGAAGATCCTGCGATTCATCCCTGTTGAATTCATAGAACATCCGAGTATTAGCCAGAAAGAGAGTCAATCCAGTGCACGCTACTCCGAGCTGGATGGACCCGATCTTCAACCACCTCACGTCCGGTGAAATCCTCCTGGACAAATTAGAAGCGAGACGACTGAGAGTCAGAGCGGCTCGATACATCATTTTAGATGGTATGTTGTATAAGAAGGGGTATTTCTAGCCCTACCTCAGGTACCTCTGACCTGATGAAGCCAATTATGTGATTCGAGAGATTCACGAAGGAATCTGCAGAAACCATTTAGGTCCGGGCCCTGGCCTTAAAGATACTTCGTTAAGGGTATTTCTGGCCGACCCTCAAGCAGGATTCAAAGGATTACGTTAAAAAATGTGACAAATGCCAACGTTATGCAGCTATGCTGAGGTGACCAGCGAAAAAAATGACTCCCATGAGCGGACTGTGGTCATTCACCCAATGGGGGATCGACATCATCGGCCCCCTACCTATCGGCAATGGACAAGTTAAATTCGCCATCGTCGCAGTCGACTATTTCACTAAGTGGGCTGAGGTCGAGCCTGTCGCGAAGTTATAGAGCAGAAAGTGTTGGACTTTGTCTGAAAAAATATCATCTGTCGGTTCGAGATTCCACGCATCATCGTGTCAGACAATGACCGACAGTTCGACAAGGATAAGTTCCAAAGCATGTGTCAAGGGCTTGGCATCATAAATACATATTCATCGCCTTGGCACCCACAGTCCAATGGGTAAGTAGAAGTGGTTAATAAGGTCATCAAACACCATCTCAAGACAAAATTAGAAAAAGCGAAGGGCACTTGGGCCGAGGAGCTTCCATTTGTACTTTGGCCTTCCAGGACCACTAGGACCATAACTCAGTCCTCAACTGGGGAAACCGTATTCTCGCTCACCTACGGCTCTGAAGTAATGGTGCCAGTAGAAATTGGCCTTCCTACTACCCGGGTAAAGACTTACTAGGAGGGTCATAACTCTGAGCAGATTACAGTTAATCTGGATCTACTTGAGGAAGTCAGAGACGTTTTAAGGCTTCGAGTCACCACTCGACACTAACAGGTGGCGCGCTTCTACAACTCCAAAGTTAAGGTCAGGCGGTTTCATCTAGGGGACTTAGTCCTCCATCGAGTCTTCCAAAATACTACCGAGCTGGGGTCTGCTGCACTAGGACCTAACTGGGAAGGACCATATCGAGTGGTTCGATCAACAAAGCCAGGCTCCTACCATTTGGAAGATCTTGAGGGCTGCTAACTCCCTCACCCTTGGAACGCTGAGCACCTGAAGATCTACAATCTCTAATGTATCGATCTTTAAGACCCCTGATAATTGTGCACCTCCGAGCTACCGGCCTTTAAGGCCCCCAATGAAATGTATGCCTTCGAGCGACCAGCCTTTAAGGTTTTCATTACAATTCATGATTCATCTTCTACACGAACAGATTTATTTACTAAGTAAACGCTACCTCTCATATTCAGAGGCGGACTGACGGGCTGATCCCTTAAAGAAGGGGTCAAAATGTAATCTTATGAAAACTCGACACGACATCCCCTTTAAGTCAGGGGAAAAGCCAAAAGATGACGCTACTCCCCAGTGGGGCAATCGGCTCATCAACTGACTAACGCACAGAGCTAGCGTTTCTCGTCAATCGTGGGACGAGCCGAACCCCAAGGGGTTTGGACTCAATAATGATCAAGCCAGGGAGGCCTAAAGGGTCTACTAAAAGCCATTGGAGGGAGCTGACCTATCAAAGATTGACTTGGCTCATCCATACATGGAGATAAACCGACAGGTTAACGATTTGGTTCGGCAATCAACAATAAGCATCAAACACCCAAAAGTTAACAAATTAACACAAGAAAAATCATTATTAGAATGCCCTTTCCAAAGGGTCGTGCCCTCTTCAGAGGGCTAAAAAGACAGTATAAAAAAAGTAAAAAGGCTATGTAGTCGGGGGTGCTTGAGAATTGGGGGCTTGGTCTGGACAGACATCTTCGACAGGCTTCTCTCCAGCATCGTCAGGCAACAGGGGCTCAAGGTCAAGATCCAGGTACAAATCCTGGTCCGCGTCAATATAAGTATCGAAGCCACAGTTGTAAAACTTGGTGGCTTCCCTTTCCTTTGAAGCCTTAAAGGCGTCAATTGCGGCAACCACTTCTCCGACCAGGGAAGCCTCATCTTCAATGTGTTGAACCTCCATCGCTTGAGAGACAGCTTGACTCTACTCTTCTGCCGCCTCGGCTATAGTCGATTCCAGGACTTCTCCCAGCTGGGAAATCTCCTTGGCCAATGAATCTTCATGGGCCCTAGCCTGAGCCAGCATAGCCTCTGCCGCCCCACACCGGGCCTCAAGGTCACCGGTAACTTTCTGCAGCTTGAGCTCTCTGGCCTTCCCATCTTTAAGCTGCCGTCACAGCTCACCCAACTCAAGCTGGTGAAGAGTAGCCTCATCTCTGCAGACCTCCATCTCATTCCGGAGCGCCTCCCTCCTCTCGATCTCCCGTATCCTTGCCCAAGTCGAAAGTAGCTTCGGGATGGTCTGAATAAAGATGGAAAAATGAGCATGTAGATGAGGAGGAAATAAAAAGAAGCAGAAAAATAACAAGTAATACCGTGTAGAAGACAATAGCGATGTCGTTCAGGAAAGAGCTGTTCGACTTGGTGAGAAGTTTGGCTATCTCCTCTTCTGGGTCATGTTTGACAGCCCAAGGTGTTAAGCAAGATGGGTGGTAGCCCGACTCGAACCTTCCGCCACTCGTCCCCACTTGGGCTGAGCCCACTGCTTCCCTAGCCTCAATCCGATGCTTGTTGAGGCTTAAACTTCAGCCCCGAACTCATTTCCAGCTTCAGGGGGAGAGAGCATGTCATCGGCCATCCTAATGGCCTCCTCCTGTTTGGAGGAAGAGGGTACGACAATGCAAGGCTCTGGGGCTGCGGGGGGAACCTTCGTGGTGGGAGGATGGTAATGGGAGGAGCGAAAGGAGTTATAGTTACTGGGACAGGGACAATGCTTGCTGGAACTCGCGTATCGATAAGCACTGCAAGGGGAGCTGCCTGTGTATCGGTAAACACCACAATTAGAGCTTCCTGTGTATCGAAAATCACCGCAGCTGAAACCATAATAACCGAAGCTGGACCAGAGGGGCCCTCTCCGCGAGGGATAACCTATTTCCTCCGAATGGTGGTCTTCGTCCGAGGCTCGGCCCTCAACGTTTTCTCTACGGTCGGAGCGGCTTTCCTCTTCTGAGTGATAGACGCCTCAACCATGCTTACACAAGAGACAACAGATCAACAACCAAGTAAGTGAGCTTACATTACCAAAGCAAGGGATCAACTTACTGAAGGATGTGGGGAGAGGCTGGGACTTACAAATCCCAGACTAGTGGAGTTTGGCCGCGGTGATCAGATCTGTCTAGGAGCGAAGCTCCCCTGATCGCGCCCTAGCCTTGGCAATGAGATTCTTCTACACCGAGTTGAGGAGTGGTGAGCCCCTCGGGAAATCTATAAAAAAGAGGGACTCTGATCTGATTAAAGTGAAAGGATGATTAAGAGAAAAAAAAGAATTTAAATCCCTACCTGGTCTTAAGAATTGGGTGGGGACCTGAGTCGACAGAGTCCCTAGCTCCACCGCTAGAGCCTCCCATTTGCCCGTAGCCCAGAACCACTTATTCTTTCAATCCTTATTGGAAGACGGAAGGTTCATCATCAGCCTTGACCCTTCGCTGCCTCGGGTCACGAAGTAGTACCATGGTTCTTGTCTGTCATGCTTTACCAGGTATAAGCTCATCAACTCCTCTGGGGTCAGCACTGGATTCCTGACTTGGTGCCAGATGATGAAGGAAGAGATGAGCCCCCTCCAAGCATTGGGGGTGAATTGCCCCGGTGCTAGTCTGAGATAAACTGTAATGGCTCGAACAAAAGGATGAAGAGGGAGCCTAAGCCCACATTGCAGCTCACAGAGGAAGATTGCAACTTCCCCCTTAGCAGGGGTGCAATCGGTGTCTAGGGACCTGAGGGCCCTTATCTGAATGGAGTTCGGGATCTGAAACTCTAGACGGATCCATCCCATTTGAGACTTCGACAAAACGAAGCCTCTAGGGACTACCTCCGAGGCTTGCCCACTAGTAGGCATTCTAACGACCTCGGAAGTAATCTGGGGGGCTCGGATGGCTTTCTTCTGACCAGCCTGTTGGGTCCGAGCACCTGCCCGCTTCTGTTTTCGAGGCGGAGGGTATAAAGGGACAACATCAAAGGGACCTTCCGAGGCCCCTCTCACGCCATCAGAGTTACCTAGCTCGGAGTCATCATCATACTCCTGAACAGTCTCAAGATCGAACGACATTAGGAAAACCAGTAAGAGGAGCGATGAAAAGACTCATCGGACGGTTATCGAAAATCGCCACTGTCGAAAATACTTGATCGGTCAGAATCACCTACTGAAAACTTCTGGTTGATTAGAATCACCTTCACCGAAAATTGCCTTTGCCAGCATGCGTTCGAACTTGAAATACATGTGAAAAGGGCAAGTCCGAAAGGAGATTATATAAGCCATAACGAAATCTCTACATTAATGGCAAGGAGTAATGGCGACAGTCAAATCGTCGTGAGCCAATTCCCCAAGCACAGGTGGTTGCTTGACGTTGGCTAGGCAGTATGACTCTGACATCGAGTAACGTGCTCCGATATTCGAAATGACACCCGAGTAGGAGGAACTGGTGCATGGACTCTTCCTCGAGCTTACATGGCGATCCATTATAGGCAGAGCGATTATTCGAAATTGTAACCATCGCCACGCGTCCGCATGAGAATAGCCCACAGGCGTGAAATCCCAGGGATATGATACTTCAAATTCAAAAATCTTAATTACACCAGCATGGGTGGGCGAACTTCTATGTAGTTATTCTCCGAGTCTACAGTTGAACTCGAAGAGTAGGGGGCTTCTGTTATGGAAAGATTCGAGCTCCTAATAAATCTAAGAGTAAGCACCAAACTAATTCAACCAAGTGCATGAACAACCGAGGTGATACTTGTTCGACCTGATGTGAGTGTGAGATCAAGGTGACATCTACACTCTGATCGGAAGTGGAGCTATCTACTTAATGTCTGACAGAAGATGAACGATCCGACTACTGATACCGATTGCAGGAAATCCGACCTAATAAGATGGACCCGACACCTTGCCTTGGGCCTTAAAGAGGAGGATTCCAGGACACTAGTTTAGTTCGGAGCTCGGATCGGACTGAGAAGACGTCCCTCTTCAACTAGATAAATGATCCAGGCTGAGTGGAGTCATGTCAGTCAGACGAGCCAAGTTGAAATACTATGCTAGGACGGGCGTTCTACTTGCAAGATTTAGAAGCTACCATACGTAAATGTGGCCGGTTACTTCGGTCACAAATGTGGATTATCCGCCTGATACGTTATACGATCCATGGATTGTGCACAATATCTCTGTAATCTCAGTATCCCTCTGATTGAGAAAATTGCGCTGACAATAACAGACCCAGACTGTCCAACAGTCAGGTGTAAATACATTGAGACCCCACTGCTATAGGTATGCAATATCCCGTTCTCTCCTCTACTCTCCACTTAGACTCAGATTCCCTTGACCTAACTTAGGCATCATAGGGTCCCTCGGCTTAGACAGGGTCACCTTTACTTGTTCTCATTGTGCAGGATCAAGACGTTGAAGTGATCCACAGCTCTGGAGACTGAGGGGAGAGCCGACCAGATTTTGACATCAACAAATACCATTATGGGTGGAGAAGCTGAATGCTGAACCAAAATTTGACACTTCATATTTCATGGAGACTAAGTTGGTTTAAAACTTTTTTGATATTCAACTGTTTGTAGTCTTTTATTCACCATTATATAGTAATATTGAAAATTTTTCTGCCATAGATGAATCATACATTCTTTGGATGCCTCATGACAATAAGAAGGAACTCTTTGATGAGGTGCACAGATTTTGCCAGATGATGACAATCCAGGACATCTAAACTTACTCTAAAGTTGGTTTTTTTATGGTCTTGTTAAGAATTTTATCGAGAAATTTCTTTAGATACTTACCAGAGGAAGAACCGATGCCTTTAGATGATTGATAGTTAGGATTAAGAATTTATTACTTTCTTAAAATTATGATTAGGATTTTGTTTTATTTTTGTTTTTATTTAATCCCCTTAGATAATGAAGACTTCATACCATATCAGTGATCTTCTTCAGGTACTATCCTTCTTACTCACTCATCTTTTATTTTTGTTGTCTCATGTTGATTTTATTGCATATCTTTTATATTGAGGACAATGTAGATTTTAGGTTGGGGACGAGGCTAGGTGAATTAATCAGTATTTTTTGACTTCAGCAAAATTCTTAAAAATTTTCAAAATTTTTAGTTTCAAAACTCTTTTTGAAGATGGATATGCTGTGTAATTGAATACATTTGAGTACCATGATAGGATATAGATTATTCTTTGAAAATTTGGAGTCTAGTTAATTAGTAGATTTTTGAATAAGTTATTTAAATGAATTGATTAATAGAAAGTTTAAACATCAATTGAGTCTAGCTCACAAATCACATCTAACTCATGTTTTGTGAAGTTTAATTGAACTTCTAATTTTAGCATGATGATTACTTAAAAGTGTTAGGAACCAAGTTTTGAGATCCTTACCTACCTTAAGAAGAAGAAAATGACTAGATAAAAAATAGTGAAATCGAAAATGGCTACCTATTATATGTGTTTTAATGGGAAATCAATGAAAAAGAAGGAAAAGAATGAGAATAGTGTGAAAGCCATCGATATAAAATTGAAAAGCAAGAAAAATAAGTGAAAATGAGATAGGTTCGGAATCAATAACTTATGATCTATCTATTTTGAAGTAATTATTATGGTTAATATTTTGGAGAGAAGGTTCACTTTTACAAATTATAAGTTGGAAACCACTAAGCACACTAGGAACTTTATGTTTCAATACATTTTATTGATTAGTTGTTAAGAGAGAACTTAGTCAATTTTTTACTAGTGATATTAGGTTCTAGATTATCAACGTTTTATTATATTTGAATTTTACTCATATGTTTAGGATTGCATAAAATGTCATTTTCTAATATAGGTTTAAAATTTTAAAAATTTGAAAGATTAGTTTCTGCATGTTTTGTTGAGAGTGAAATATTATTTATTTTTCCTTTATTATGCATTGGTTTTATAAACATAAATGTGCTTAATTGATTTAATTACACGTGTTTTCTTTTACGAGGTGATTTTGACAGCTAAGGAGAAGATGATGCTTAAAGCATAGATTTAGTGCTTAAATAATTGTTGTGTTAAATATGTCATATTTTTCCCTACTTATATCTTGGTTTTATCAACATGATACTGATTAATGGTATGTTTTATACATGTTTGTGTTGTAAGGTGAATCTGAGAGCTTGGATTGAAAAGAATGTTAAAAGCATGAATTTGATGCTCAAGAATCACTAAAGCAAATGATGGATCTTAGGAGACTAAGATTGAAGAATTCACATGCCAAAGATCCAAGGAAACCAAGTGAGGAATGAAGAAAATCGAAGATTTGAAGTGAATGTGCGTAATTCTCAACTAGTCGAAGCTTTGGCTCGACTAGTCGAAGAAATTTTGACTTGAACTCCAGCAACATGATCTTTTAAAATTCACACAATCCTTGACTTATCAAAAATTACCTTCAACTCATCGAAGGTTACATAAACATCACATGGACTGCGTAAATTTGAGGTAGTTCCAAGGTCGGTTTGTGAATTTTCAAGGTCCGTTCGCAAGAGGGTGTGACACAACTATAAATAGGAGTCCATAATATGTTCTTAGGTATCTTCTAGGGTTTAAGGACTGGAGAAAAAGTGTGGAAAGATGCCACTAAGAGTCTTTCTTCTTCTTCCTTAGTTTATTTTTATACTTTTCTCAAGAGTTTTTAGTTCAATGATGTCTATAGTTGGCTAAACCTCTTAGCTGGGGCTAAGAGGTGAAGCTTGTAACGTGATTGGGATGTTTTCTTTACTCTGATTCATGTTTTTATTAAGCCTTATGGATTCTAGTTCTTATTTAAGGGATATTTTTAGTTTTTAATGGTTTGTTGTGACAAATTACAATAGATTTGTAATTACTTTGAATATCTTCTTTTCCTGATTTGAGATTGTAAAATTAGTAAGACTTGTTGTTCACCATTGTCCTTTAGGCATGGTAGGGTGATGGAATCCTTCTTAATCTTCACAATTCTCCTATGATTGGTTGTAGGATTGGTATATCCTGTTGTTTGCCATTGTCACCTGGACGTGGTTGGATGATTGAATCACTTTCAATCCTCACAATTCTCATTCGTTAAGATTAGGTTCATGAGAAATTCAGAGGTTTGATTATCTCTCTTTTCAAATTGTATAGGATAGGACTCCGATTCCAGTTGGAATTCCTGAATCAAGCAAGGTAGCATCTTGAGAAGCTACAAGTGGATCTTTGGTACCTTAGTTCCTTTTAATTGATAATTTTCACCTTAATCACAGTTATTCACTTTATTCTAGATTTCTCTTCTCCTAATTTTAAATCTAGTTAAATTCAGAAGCGTACAAGTTTAGTCCCTATGAATTCGACATCAGTCTCATCGAGATTATTACTACATCGCGAACAAGTTTTTGGCACCGTTGTTAGGAATTAACGGCTGCATTTTTCTGAGATTAATTAGTTTTGAAATTAGGTTAAGATTAGGGCTTATTTATTTTCTATTTTTAGGTTAGGTTTTTTCTGAATTATTTTTAAAAACTAACTTATCTTTCTATTTCTAGGTTAGGAACTTTCCTAATTTGTTTTTAGAAACTAACTTACTTTTCAGTTTTGTAGGATCTTAATATAGAAACTTCTAATTTGGTAACTTCTTTCTAATTCTCTCTTTCTTTTTTAGAATTATTATTTATTTTAGGATTCTTTTTTTTATTAGGGTTACGTTAGATTCTGAAATTGAGGGTCGAGAGTGTTTCATGCCCAAATGGGTCCATGATAACACTTGATGTCTCTTAAGTGAAGGAGGATTGGTCGAAGGGCTGCCTATCCATCATCGGATTAGACATCGCTCGAGATCTTCAGAGTTAACTGTAGTTATGGCTACAAATCAACCTGTAAATCCTCCAATCCTCCTAAACCTCTAGTTAAGGAAGCCCAGGATGAGAATGAGCTGCATTAAGCACCCAGCCTCGTACTTTATGAGATTATTTACAACCGACGAGGGTGAGTACACCTTCATGTATGGTTTTTTTAGAAAATATGAGACATATGGATATCAAGCCAGGGGTGATCCAACTCATTCCAAAATCTCATGGACTTGAATATGAAAATCTGTATTTACACTTGAAAGAGTTAGATGAGATCATAGCCACTTTATATTTTTTGAATGTGTTTGAGGGCACAGTTAAGCTGAAACTCTTTCCCTTATCTTTAAAAGAGAAAGCTAAGACGTGGTTATATTCACTACGACCTCGATCTATTGGTAGATGGAACAACATGACAAGGGAGTTCATAAAGAAATTCTTCCCATACCATAAAACGAACACCTTTAGGAAGTCAATCATGAACTTTTCTTCTAATGTTGGGAGCGATTCCAGGATATTGTAAGTTCATGCCCACAACACGGTTTTGAAACGTGGCACATTACAAACTTCTTCTTTGATGGACTAACATCTTTCATGCGCCAATTGGTTGAGACAATGTGCAATGGGGAATTCATGAATAAAAATGTTGATGATGTGTGGGACAATTTGGACAAACTTGCTGAAAACATACAATTATGCGACATCTCCCCAAAATCTAACACCACTTCTAAGCCTACTCAATCAAAGGAGAGGGGCAGAATATATCTTCTGAAAGAAGATGATGATATAAATGCTAAAATGACTAATCTCATAAGAAAATTTGAGGCTATGGAACTAAAGAAGGATAAGGCCAAGGAAACTGTTTGTGGTATTTGTGCTTACAACATTCACACAATTGAAAATTGTCCAACAATACCTTCTTTTTAAGAGGTACTGAATGAGTAATCTAATGCTGTGAATAATTACCAAAGACCTTTCAGTGGATCCACTTTAAATATGTACAATCCTAGTTAGAGAAATCATCTAAACATTAGTTGGAGGAATGGACAAACTGCTACTCCTCAATGATTCCCTAATCAAATTCTAAATCAAGGGAAACCTCAGGAGGACCTGGTTCAAAAATATATTCCAGACCAAAAGCTACTCAATTAGAATTCGGCACAAGCATTCCACGATATCAGATCAGCATTGGGAAAGCTTGTTTCGTTGATTCAAAGGATAGAGTCACACGTAACAATTGGAGAGAAAGGGATTCTTCTAGCCTAACCTCTCCCAAATCTAAAACCACAATATAAGATTAGTGCCTTAAGCTCTTCAAATCAAATGAAGCAAGCCAAGTCTATCACCACCCTTAGGAGTGGGAAAATAATTGACAAATTTATTCTGATAAGGGCTGAAATGTCTAAGGACCAGGAAATAGATGAAACTGATAGACCTAGCAACACTCCACATGAATTAGAACTGGAACTTAAAGGCAAGCCGATTGCACCATTCTCATAACGGTTGATTACACTAAAACCTCTCTCTAACTCTCAGGACATTCTAGAGGTGCTGAAACAAGTGAAGGTCAACATTCTTCTACTGGATGCCGTTAAACAAATACCTTCATATGTTAAATTTTTGAAAGACTTATGTACGACCAAAATATGATAAAATATTCAAAAGAAAATCTTTTTAATAGAAAAAGTGAGTGCCATAGAAATACAAAGATCCCGGTAGCCCAACTATCACATGTGTAATTGGGAATTACTGGATTGAGCACACACTTCTTGACTTAGGAGTGAGCATAAATTTCATCCCATACTCGGTTTATGAATAACTCAGTCTAGGTGAATTAAACCCACTCGGACCACATTACAACTTGCTGATCATTCAGTTCGTGTACCGAGAGGGATAATTGAGGATATGTTACTATAGGTTGATAAATTCTACTACCTAGTAGATTTTATCGTCCTGGATACTCAACCTATCATGGACATGAGCACTTAAATTCCTGTTATTCTTGGTCGCCCATTCCTTGCCATATCAAAAGCATTATTAATTGTAGGAATGGAGTCATGAATTTATCTTTTAGGATATGACATTGGAGCTTAATATTTTTTAATATGGGAAAACAGTTAGAGGATGATGATGATGCTTATAATATTAACCTGATTGATTTTTTCGTGGAAGATAGAACACTTTTGACATTATCCTCTAACCCTTTAGAGATGTGCTTGGCCCACTTCTATGATTTAGAAGATGATATGATTAGGGAGATGAGAGCCATGCTGGATACCATGCCGCTACTTAAAGTTAACTGGTGGGGGCCAAAATATGAAGAATTACCCCAAACTGATGTAGTGCCTATACTGTCTAACCTCAAGGCACCGAAGCTTGTCCTAAAATCTTTACCCTCTGATTTGAAATATGTCTATTTAGGTCAAGATGAGACATACCCGGTGGTGATTTCTTCTCACCTTGAGCAAGAACAGGAGAGTCTGCTTATCTCTACTCTCATTGAGCATAAAGGAGCCCTTAGATAGTCGATTGTGGACCTCAAGGGAATTGAACCTTTGATTTGTACTCACCACATTTATCTAAAGGATAATGTAAAGACCTCTGGATAGCCATAACATAGATTAAATCTAAACATGAAGGAAGTGGTTAAGGCCAAGGTACTTAAACTATTGGATATGGGTATCATATACCTTATATCCGATAGTCAATGGGTTAGTCCAACTCAGGTGGTTCCTAAGAAGTCCGGAATCACCATTGTAGCTAATGCCAAGAATGAACTCATCCCAACTAGAGTTATGACTAGTTAGAGAATGTGCATTGACTAAAGGAAATAAAATACTATCACGAGGAAGGACCACCTTCCTTTAACTTTCATTGATCAAATTTTGGAAAGGCTAGCTGGTCACTCGTATTATTGCTTCTTCGATGGGTATTCAGGATACAACCAGATAATGGTAGCCCTTAAAGATCAGGAAAAGTCCACATTCACATGTCCCTTTGACATGTTTTCTTATCGAAGGATGCCGTTCAGATTGTGTAATGCCCCTGCCACTTTTCAGCGTTGCATGTTGAGTATAATTCTGACATGATGGGGCAATATCTAGAGGTCTTTATGGATGACTTCTCTATTTTTGGTCCATCCTTCAACAAATACTTAGAAAATCAGAAAAATGTGTTAAAGTGATGTGAAGAAAAGAATTTGGTACTAAATTTGGAGAAGTGTCATTTCATGGTTTGTTTATTCTTAGACATATCATCTTGTCTAAGGAAATTGAGATACATAAAGCTAAAATTGATATTATCTCTACCCTACCTCTACCCAAGAGCATATGAGACGTGCGATCCTTCTTAGGACATGCTGGGTTTTATGAAAGATTCATAAAGGACTTTAGTCACCTCTCTTGTCCTTTATGTAATTTACTTCAAAAGGATGTACCATATGAGTGGACCGAGCAATGCCATGAAGCTTTCTCTAAGCTTAAGGGCATGTTGACTACCAGACCTATCATGCATCCACCCGATTGGAGCATTCCTTTTAAGATCATGTTTGATGCGTTTGACTATACTATTGGGGCAGTGTTAGGCCAGAGAAAAGAAAATAAGTCCTACATTATTCATTATGGAAGTAGAATTCTAAATCCTGCCTAAGTGAATTACTTTACTATGGAAAAGGAACTATTAGTCCTGGTATTCACTTTGGACAAATTTAGATCCTACTTGATTCGATCTAAGATCATTATCTACATTGATCATGCTGCGCCCAAGTACCTTCTTTCTAAGAACGATGCTAAGCCTCGAATGATAAGATGGTTCCTCCTACTCTAGGAATTTGATTTAGAAATAAAAGATAAAAAGGGAGTAGAAAACATAGTGGTTGACCATCTATCGAGACTTAACCTCCTTGATTCTCTTGAGTCGGCACCTATAAATGACATGTTCCCTGACAAACAATTGTTTAAAGTCTCCTACTCACCTTGGTTTGCTGATATTGCTAATTACCTTGCCATAGGTTTTATGCCAATACATTGGACTGTATAAGATAAGAAGAAATTCTTCGCTGAGGTATGCAAATTCTTCTGGAATGATCCATATTTATTTAAATATTGCCTAAACCAGATTCTAAAGAGATGTGTGCCAGACATTGAATACCAAAGTGTCATCTCCTTCTGTCACTCTCAGGCCTGTGGTGGTCACTTTTCTGCTAAAGAGATCACAGTCAAAATTCTCCAGTGTGACTTTTATTGGTCCACTATGTTCAGGGATACTCACGAGTTTTACAAAGCTTGTGAGTGTTGTAAAAAATTAGAAGCATTGTCCTGTCGAAATATGACGCATCTGAACCTAATTCTTATCATCGAAGCATTCAATTACTGGGGCATCAATTTCATGGGACCATTCCCCCAATCCTTCAGAAATTTATACATTCTGCTAGTAGTGGACTACGTCACTAAATGGGTTGAAGAAATCCCATACCGGAATAATGATCATCAAACGATCATTAGATTCTTAAAAGAAAACACCCTTTCCCAGTTCTGTATGCCTTGGGCTATCATTAGTGATGGAGGTTCATATTTCTGTAATAGTTTATTTGAGAACTAAATGAAGAAATGTCATCTCCATAAAGTGAGCACTCCACCACCCACAGACAAGTGGGCAAGCTGAGATTTTCAACAGGAAAATTAAACACATTCTGAAGAAAACAGTTTACCCTGACGATAAGGATTGGTTAATCCGATTGACCGATACTTTATGGGCTGACCGTACTGCTTTTAAGACCCCTATTGGAATGTCTCCCTTTAGAATCGTTTATGGGAAAGGTTGCCACTTACCCGTGGAATTGGAACATCAAAAACTTGAATTTTAACCTGGACAACGTTGGCTTGCTGCGCAAACTACAATTGATTGAACTCGAGGAAATCCAGAATGATGCATACGAGAACTCGAGAATTTATAAGGACAAGATGAAGGTATTCCATGATAAAAGCATCCTTCAAAAATCATTCATGACTGGTCAAAATGTCCTTTTGTATAATTCTTGATTATATCTTTTTCCGGGTAAACTCCGTTCTCGTTGGACCGGTCCTTTCAGTATTACTAATGTCTATCCTTATGGGGCCATCGATATAATGAATTTAAAAAATGACAATACTTTCAAAGTAAATGGACATCGTTTAAAGCCATTTGTTGAGAAATTTGATTCAGAGGACATGTCCATGCCTCTGACTGATCTTGTATATCACGATTGATCTCCTAGTTTGATGGAGGTATAGTTAGGTTTATTGTTTTCAAAAGATTTAGGCCTAGGGTAGTTTACTTTCAATTTGTTAGTTTTATTTTATACTAATCCATTTTATGCTGAGATTCATGGAAAAGCTTCAAATTTCCTTCCTCCAGGTACTATCTTTCCATCACTACTCCCTTTCTTTTCATTGCCTCATGTGTATTACATGCCTATTTCTTTTACATTGAGGACAATGTAGATTTTAGGTTGGGGGTATGGATTAGGTAAACTAATCAATACTTTGTTTAGTAGGATAATAATATGAAGATTGAATCTTAAATTGTTGGAGTTTGAACACCCGAGTAGACTTTCACCTAGGGTTCTCAAATGATTAAGAGGAAATTTGTAAATCATGATTAATCTAAATCATAAAACACGTTCAATTCGCTTCCTTGGGATATGGTAGGATTTCTAATTAGTAGCATGTGAATCATTAATAGATGTTGAGAATTGAGTCTATTTATTAGAATTTTATTCATCCTAAAAGATGAAAAACCAGTTAAAAAATAGGAGATTGACAAAAATGCCATGAATGATGACATAAATGAAGAATGATAACATCTTTGAGGAGAATGAAAAAGGTCTCTGAAAAGGATGTAATGTCTGAAAAAGAATGAATAGGAGTAACCGTTGACATACAATAAAAAACTGGAAAAAGAAGGAAAAGGGGATATGTTCGGAATCAGTACTTGAGTTTTTAACTAATCCTGATATGATGAACATGACTAACATTATGAAATGATAGTATGTTTATGGGAAGTAAGTTGTTGATATTCATTAACCATATTGAAAAAACTTGATATATAAACTTATGATATTAAATAATTGATAAAGAACTTGAAATTGCGGTTTACACCACTGATACTGGAGAGTGAATATGAGGTAATGTCTAGGGGGGGGGGAGGGGGGGAGTGGGGTGAATATGACTTTTCAATTATTTATGCCTTTTTGAAAACTTGATTGCCTATCTTAAATGATCATTCAATTCTAAAGGTAGTAAGACAATATAACTCTAATGGCTTCCAAGCTAGTTAGAGGATCCAATCATAAAGGCTATTAAAGATATGGAAATATAATACCTAGCCTAGTGTTGTGAGCTTGTGTGTGGAATGTGCTTCCTATCAATGAATAAGATTCATCCAATCATGTATACAAATTTAAACATTTAAGCATATATAAGCATGATTTAAATAGATGCGTAAATGAACATTCCAAACACAAGCATTTATAGTGGTTCGGCTACGTGCCTACTCCACTCCCAGCATCCACACTCAATCCTAGACTGCACCAGATTTCACTGTCAAAGGTTTTAAACAGGTTCACCTATAACCTTTACAGTCCTACACTAAGGGCACAAATTTATGCTCTCCGCAAGAGCAAAGGTCCTATACCTAGAACCCACGTTTATGCCCACCGGCCAAGGTCCTGCATAAGGCACCTAACGTTTAGGCCCACCTGCTAAGGTCCCATACAAGGAACCTAAACGAATTTGTGGATAAGAAACTCTTAGCCTCAATCATTCACAAGGAAGGAGGTTAACCTTTTGAACTTTTAAAATGACACTTACTTACCGGATTGAGTTCTCTCTTGTAGCTTGTCTCGGGTTACTAGATCTTCTCACTCTTGAGCTTGAATCAGCTTTCCAGTGCTCCCCCGATCGCTTAGATTGGATTTACCTGTTGGCTCAGCTTTATGATAAAAAACCTTTTATAAGATGTACCTAGAAAGTGACTAAGTTTATGAGAGTTGGTTGAATCTCTTATCTAGAATAATGAGTGAATTTTCTAAGGGATTTAACCTATAGATGCTCTAGAGTATCAAAGAACCAAGGATTTTTTTATTAGTTTGGTCTTTGAATCTAGAGAAGGCACGAGTTCATGTTCTTCATTAAATATGAGCTTTGAATGCTCATAAGAGTGAAGGATCACAATGAAAAGGATGTGAACTTATATGGATAAAATTTAAATGGGCTAGGATAAACTAGGGATACACTAGAGACTCTATGGTGCCTATTTCCACTATTCTTGCAAGTTCTTACAAGCCATTTTTATAGGGAAAAACTTTCAACAAATAGAAAATGGATATAAAATAGCTAGTTCTCGGTGCTATTGAAGCGTCCTTCGGTACCACTAAACTTGCTTCAACACTATCGAATTAAATTTCCCAAGTTGCTGATTGAAAACATTCTCTTTCAGTGGCACAGAGCTTTGTTCATCGATGGCAGTTGGTGTCATCGAAATACCCAGTCGATGGTATCGAATTAATGTTGTAAGCTTACTGGACTATTTTGAGCCCCTTTGGTAACATCGAAGGTGCTATTCGGTGGCACCTTTATCCTACCTATAGTGGACAGATTTTCCTATTTTTTTTCAATAGTTCAACAACTTAAGACTTGCTTAAGCTAAGACTATGGGATATAACATATGGTCTTGGGTTTTTCTTAGAATAGATGACCTAGGAGGGTTTTCCTATTTGGGTTGGGATCATCTATTTGCAAGGTTTTAAGATCGCAGAAGTGGTTCTTCATCTTCAATGTAGCTTTTTCCTGCTTCAGCTCTAGTTGCGTCACTGGTCTTCATTTGTCAAGAACTCATCCAACTAAAAGACACAACTCGTCACGTGATTGACAAACATGAGTGTAAATAGGTGCACTAATAATCTCCCCCTTTGTCAATTACGTGATAAAAATAACCTAACCTACAACCATGTCATGGTCCATACCAATAACATACCAAAACAATAAAGATTACATATCAAAAATAAAATTTACAACTCCAGACTTGACATGTAAATACAAAGTCATGCTGCTCCCTCTTAATGTTTACCAAGAAAAACTTGCAATAAGGGAAACAAACAATTTCTGCAAGAAACACATTGTTTTAGTGAGTAGGTTTCTTATCCCCATTTTTGTCAGTTATTAGTAAAGAGTTAGTTAAGAAATATTCCAATAACATTTGAGAATGGATAAAACAGAGGGTAAGAGAATAAATCTTATGATGACGTATGTATTAAGAGCATCATTCGGGCAAGGAATATATCATCATAAGCAGGCAACTCATATGTTAGATAGAAAAGATAACAATATAAAGAGTATCTAACATGATTAGAAAAGATAATACCAAAACTTTATCAAAATTACTACCAAAAGGTTGGGTAGATTAAGCCATTATCCAAAAACCCAAATAAAGAGAGCCCTTATGGGCATAAATATTTAAAAATAAATGTACTATGATTCAGCAATAACACAATAAAGATCATCAGGACGATCCACCCTCATACGGAGGGATATAAGAACGGCGAGTCAGAAGCAATTCAGTGATGTGCTCCCCAGTATGTTGAAGAGTGTCAAGATGTAGTTCAATCCCAGAGAGTCAATTTTCGCACTGCTGGAGGCGAGCTACTATATGACTTACCTTTAAGAAGTTGACGAAATGGATCATTTTGGCAAAGGAGGCGCCCAATGCCGACTGTTAATGGACTTGGTGCAGGTACTAGGGTGCGACAAGAGTCCCAGCCAGCGGCCATGGGAGTGTCTTGAGCGTCTTCTCCACTACTTTATTCTTGTTGAGTTTTAACGATTTTGAGTAAAATTTTCTTGGTAAGATATACTGCCGGATATATTGTATCATGAGTAGTGGGCAGTGCAAGAAACTTGGAGAGTTTGCAGATTATACTGGGAAAGGGAAGGCTTGTGTGGTGAATACCTTTGACAACTTGAATTAATTATCTCACGATTACAGTGGATAAATATATTTTGGTTCTCCGATAGATATCACATAGGGTATTCAGAACAATCGGTGAGAGTATATCTTCAGAAACTTCATAGGGATATGCATTGGTACTCTATATTTTGTGAAGCACTTTTGTGGTAGAGTCTAGATGCAATGAAGATGAGTAGTTCTTTCTATTTCTAGATATCATTGACTCATCACACAGTGTTCTTGTCACTTCTTTCCAGACACTTGGATCATTTAAGCAATGATTAATTGGTGAGATATGTGTGACTGGAAGATCCAGGAGTTCTCCCAGCATCAAAGGAGTGATCTCCTTGATTTGGTTCATGTAATTAATGCTGATTAACAGAGGATCATCTCGAGTATTATGACAAAAATTCAGAAATTGATAAACAAGGTCATATTTTATTTCTTCTCCTAAATAAAGGACGTTGTCCCACCCCATTGATTTTAGATAGATATTTATCCTGTAAGACTCTGTGAGACTAGGTCTGATAAATCAATCAAAGGTAAATTCTTTTGCCTTGGCATTAGAGTGCGGATAAGGAGTATCGGGTCAGATTTTTCTATATGAGGTTTCTCTTTTTTCATCTTCCTTTCCTTTGTTCTTGACTATGTTGGGCTGAAATCATAGTATAAAACAATAAGTAAAAGTAAAATAATAGTTATTCTGAAAATGATGTTATATATATATTGATATATTGAGTTCTTTTTAAAATACTCTCTTTTGATTTTGTGTATTTGTAGTTCAGTGGGTTTTTTTGGGAAGACAATAGTATCCTTCTATGAGTTGATATGTAGTATGGAGTGGTTTGAGTATTTTACCATTGCAATCAATATTACAACCCCCAGATGGTGTGTAATGGGACAAGGTTAATCAGGCCAAGTTTTCATTGACAATTTTGCACATACACAATATTTTATAAGAATTTTTATTTTTATTTTTTTATAGTAATGGGCCAGGAAGGGTTAGGATTTTTACCTAGTTCAGGTTGATCCTTGAATGACATGTTTCTTCTTAGATCAGCTTTTCTTTAGATGGGGATAACTCCATTATACAAAGTGAAGTAAAATCGCAAATGACCTAGCAAATGATCCTAGTTTAGAGATGTATAGAGAAGGCAATATGATTTACCTTGGTTTTGCTGATTTTGGTTGTACAGTCCTTCACACGAACTTTAGACCAAATAAGAAATGGTCTAACGGAACTGGGCGATGAAGGATATAAATGACTTGACGAGGCTTGATTTTGGTAGCACCAAAGGTAAGTTCGGTGTTACCAAAGTCTTTTTGGAACTCAAAAGATCTTTAGGACTGAATTTCCTACTATGCATGATTCTAAAATGTGATTCCATGGTATGATTAAGAGAAAAATTCAGCATGAAATTATCAAAATGTTTAAAGAACAAGAATCCTCAGATTTAACAATTACACTAAGCATCAAGCTTAATCCTTTGGTTTGACTCTAATGCATATATAAGAGGAATGATCCTCAGATATATCAATATAATCCAAATGAACTAATAATCATTTATTAGAAGTGGTTGATCAATAGGTTATGAGTATTGTAATATGTGTATCAACCTTTTCTGGTTCAAGGCAAGTATCATATTATACATGACATTTTAAAAGATATTTATGATACTTGTTATAAAGGTACTTTTTATCAAACTCCATGGATAATCAAGAATTTGTATGTAAATTGATTCAAAAATAATATTCCCTTTAAGAGTCTAAAATCAATTTTAAACAACTGTGATTTACTTCTTGATCAAAATTCTTTTTTCATATATATGTATATTAACATATCCCCTTTTTAAAGTTCCTGACCCATTGACAAATATATATTAAAAGATGGGTCAAGGAAACTTGTTGATTAATTTACATGGACCAGATGTTGCAAAGGCCCAAGTCATTTTTAGGGCACTTGTGTTTATTTTATGTTACCCATTTGGTAATGTAACAGTCTGAATTTTCACAGCCAGAGTTTGTACTCGTGCCTGAGGAAATCGGGTGTTAATGATGTATAAATTGAATGCTTTAGAAAATTGCACCTTATATTTTTTTCTCACTTGGGTCACATCCAAATACATTCATGAAGGTAACATTTACAAGAATAAAATCAACTATATTAATTATATTTCATCAGAATAAAAAGAATAATCAAATGCCCTCATAATAGGAGGTTTATTATAACATCAGAGTTCACAACGGAAGTATAAAACTAAATAGTAAAATTATCTTCTTAGTCTTTCAAGATAATCATATATAGGGAAGTAGTCCTCTAAGTCTTCAATTTATATGTCACCTACATTATTTGTACGGTTAGGAGAGGGTTAATGCCCTACTCATAGTGATGGTTATCCTTTAAGATTAATAATAATTCAAGAGATTCATAAAAAGTAAAGGGTACTGATACGTCTTGTACTCCACTAATACATGAGATATCAGTATACGTAAACAACCTACATGAGATGTATGCTTAGCATAGTGTGTACGGTTCATCATACATATTGATCATTAAAATGTGGAATATAATTTATAGAAAATCTGACTCAACCCGCTCCCATAACTACGGATATTTTCCGGCATGACCAACTTTAACGTGAATTTATGTAAACATCTCAAGGCAACACAACACGTGGTTGGGGATTTATGTAATACGATGTGTTCATGGAGTGACTATTTACGACATCCAATCCTAAAAAGTTGATGTAACACATATGCCAATTTACATACTTTACATACATCGATTGTGCACCATGCCAACCAACCCATGGAATTATATGTTGATCAAGAGGGCCGCTACTCGTAACGCATTACGTCCATGATAAAATAATTGATTCACTAGTTTTGATACCTTTTAACACATCACTTGCACTTATAGAGAATACAACTAAATCATTAAGAATATAAACTGAATCATGGAGGTTCTGGAATAACAAGACACATGCTTATGCCTTTAAAGATAGACGGCATGAGGCCAACATAATAAAGAGAAGAGTGACAATGGTCAACTTAACAAAAGTGATAATGACCAAGATAATAAGAGAGGAGAGGCAATGGTCAACTCCATAATAAGAGAGTGGCAATGGCCAACTCAATAAAGAGACGAGTGGAAGAACCAATTCAAATAAAGAGACGAGTGGTAGGGCCAACTCAATAAATTTGATAAGGCAAGGGCAAGGCTTGTATCTATGATCTCACATAAATTCAGAGAAATCACTTGCATTTGACATCATGTCATAATTCCAAAAGGGCCAATAGTTATAATGATATAAACTAAATCAATTGATAGGATAATTTCCAGGAAGCATGTAAACATGAAAGACAAGATAATTCATATCGTGAAAGGCAGAATAAACAAATTAACTTAAAGTACTGTAAGCTTAAATGATAAAACCCTCACCTCTAATTTTATTCCTTTCTTGAACATAGATGGGCATCGTAGGTTTACACTTTTAAATCTGGTATTAAAGATTTTTAGGCGTAGGAGAGGGTGGGCGACTTACTCGAATAGGGCCGGCTGCCAACGACCTCTTTCTCTCTCTCCCTCTCTCTTTTCCTCTATTTTCTTTAGACTCGGACCAAGATCTTCTTAATTTTCTTCCTTGTGAAATGGACGGAGCTATTTATAGCCGGTCTGAATGCATAATCCCCTTACGCACGATTTCCTTACGTGGAGATTTCTCTACGCAGCCGATTTCTGGAAGTTTCTTGCGGAAGCTTGGCTGCGTAGGGTGTGATGGTTGGCTCTATTTCTATGTAACATAACGAGGTTGGTCCTCGTTTCTCTCTGATTCCTTCTATCTTATCCGTCTAATGGATCATAATGACCCATCAGCGGTATGTGTTTGGAATGCTGATAGGACGACCCAGCCAGATGGTGTCGATCTTGATTATAGATCAATCCTAAAAGCCTTTCGCTGTGTTTGGATGCCTATAAGTGGATTGGATTGGCTATCCGACTTTTCCTGGCCATCCAGTTTGTGGTGATGATTAGATTCGTGGGTCCATTGCGTGGAGGTTTCTTTCCATAAGAAGTTGAGAACCGACGATTTTGGCATGTGAGATATTTCTTGGTCTAGCTGGACTTCTAGGGTCGGATCGAAATACTCTATAGGAGGTTTCGGACGGTTGGGATAGGGTAGAGGGGGTTGTGTAAGAGATCATAGGTGCAAGGAAGACTCGTGTTGGAGCCTTCTTCGGACGCTATTACAACGTTAAGAGAAATGCCGACCTTGGTTCAAATGGTTGGAGTTGGTGGGGCCCACTTGTGGCCGTCCTTTACAGATCCACCCCGTTCATTGGTTTGGTAGGATCATGTTAAGCCCGGGGTCAAAATATGGGGTGGATCCTAGTTTTGGGTGGGCCACACCATCAATCGGCGTGGAGTGAAACTCACTGTCACACCCGGGGTATTCCGCTGTTATGGACGAGTGCCGTTTTCAAGATGTTGTTCAAAATAGGTGGGGTCTACTTGTGATGACTTCGGGAATCCATTCCCTTCACCGTCTTCAGCACTTTGTGTTGACCTATGACCCCAAATCTGAAATAGATCTAATCTTAAGGTGGGCCACACGATTCACCAATGAGCGGGAAGGCATTCACCATTGAACAATCTCACGTAAGTTGCCATGCACCTGACCCTTGTTATTTACAACTTTGCCATTAGTTTCCTAATTATTTTCCGATGTCTGATGCATTTGGGTGTACCGTCCAAATATTTTGAATTTTGACGAGTATACCTTAATTTACCTCCTCTTTCTATTCGTCTAGTTTGGGCCCCAAGCTCATAAGGATGACCATGATACTCTTTTAATGGCTAATATGCTTCAAAATTCCATGATAACGTTTGTACATACCTAATTGGCAAGTTACTAGGTAGTTTGGGCATATACACTGAGATCTTCATGATGATCAGTTTACCACAATATTCGTGTGTCCTGTTTGGCAGATCCAAACATGATGGACGATCAAATGACTTGCTAAAAATAAGGAAACTTGATGGTTAGTATTCTAGTAATGTATCTGGGTGATTGTGTTGTTGGTTTTATAAATGGATGAACACAAGGTGGTTTTCTGGAGTGATTAGGGATAAGACATGTATATTGTTAGATTTGAGTTACTTTTCCACATTTCTAAGTTCCTTATATTGTAATTCTAATGGTGGGTTAAGCATATTCATATGGTGTGAACAAGATGGATGGGTCAGAATCTTAATCTGATAAGTGTATGAATGGATGTAGGGGTCAAATAGCTAATTCATTACGATCTAAGGGCCGAAATTTGACGTGTATAGTTAATTTATGATAACTAGGCTTGGTATAAAATTTTACATGAAACAAATTATGTGAACCATATGATCTAGAATTAAGGGGTCTAGGTTAATGACATTTTTATAATTATTGTTGATCTGTGAGTTTTGAGAAATCTAATGGCTCCACATGGTTATAGGCACGTTTTAAAAAAATTTTTACAAAAAAATGTATATCTAAATCATTACGGATAGGGAGTTATTTATCGTGTCATTCACGGGAAAGTACTTACGTCAAATCAGATGATCGATGGTTAGATTTATTGAATGGATGTAATTTCCAATGGTTATATTTGTGTCAGGGCGAGGATGTAAGGCTAGGATAGTTGGATCGGTATCGTACACGTGTACATATATGTTAATTTCTAGGTAACGCTCGAGAACTTTTAATACTCGGGTATTGAAAAGTTCGGGGCGTTACAGGTAACCATTTTCTTTGAGCTAGAGGAGTATTTCTTTAAGTGACTTCCAAATGATTTAGATGTGACTTTATGATTTGTCTTGGAAGTAACATCATATTTCTTTATCATAAGACATTCCCATTTATAATGTCTTACCTTTCCACAGTGATAACAATCAACTGGATCTTTCTGAATAGTTGAATTTGTCATCAGTGATGAGGTGGAGGAGGATTCTGATTCATATCTTAGGCTTGTCATGTTTTTGTATTTTCTTCCCATGCCTGCAAGTTTCTTAAAATTTTCATTGCTTTGAGAAAACTTTCGGGTTAGTTCAGCTGTCTGATCAAAATATTTTACTTCCATTTTTAGTTTCTTATTTTTTCTTTTCAGTTTTTCAACTTTTAATTCTAGAAGTTCAATTTTCTTGATCAGATTGTCAAAAGTTACGCTTCTAACTCTAATTCCTCTCCCCTTTTTAATTTCCTTAAGATCAAGTTCATCTTCCTCATCCAAATTTTTGGGAACGACTATAGTGGTGGAGGCCATGAGAATTCCTCTCCCCTTTTTAATTTTCTCAAGATTAGGATTTGTTTACTTTCTATTTTTTGGTTAGGATTTTTCTGATTTATTTTTAGAAACTAACTTACTTTCTAATTCTAGGTTTAGAACTTTCCTAATCAGTTTTTAGAAACTAGGTTGTTTTTTTTTGAAACTTTCCTTTCTAGTTTTAGAAACTAACTCATCTTTATATTTCTATTTTTAGAAACTTTCTTATTTCTTTATAGAAACTAATTCACTTTCTTTTTTCTTTTACAGGATCCTAACATAGAAGCTTCTAATGTGGTAACTTCTTTCAAATTCTCTATCTTTCTATTTCTATTTTTCTATTTCCCTCTTTCTTTCTAGGTTTAGGTTAGATTCTGAAATTGAGGGCAGAGAGTGTTTCATGCCCAAGTGGGTCCGTAACAACACTCGATGTCTCTTGAGTGAAGGAGGATTGGTTAAGGGGTTATCTACCTATCACAAGATTAGACATCACTCGAGATCCTCAGAGTTAATTGAGTTTATGGCTGCAAATCAACCTATAAATCAACCAGTGAATTAGCTGCAACCTTGAGTTATGGAAGTCCAGGATGAGAATGAGGTGCACCATGCACTCCCGCCTTATACTTTACAAGATTACTTACAACCAACGGGGGCGAGCACCTCTTCTTGTATGTTTTCTTTTTCTAGGAAATACAAAAACATGGATATCAAGCTTGGAGTGATCCAACTCCTTTCAAAGTTCCTTAGAATTGAATCTGAAAGTCCATACCTGCGCTTGCAAGAGTTTGATGAGGTTATAGTCACTTTATACTTTCCTAACGTGTTTGAGGACACGGTCAAGCTAAGACTCTTTCCTTTCTCCTTGAAAATGAAAGCTAAGACGTGGTTGCACTCACTACGTTTGCGATCTATTGGCACATGGAATGACATGATGAAAGAGTTCATAAAAAAAATTCTTTCCATACCATAAAATGAACACCATCAGGAAGTCGATCATGAACTTCACCCAAAAGGAAGATGAAACATTCTTCCAATGTTTGGAGCGGTTCAAGGATCTCATCAGTTCATGCCCACAACACGGTTTTGAAATATGGTGCATAAAAACTTTCTTCCACGATGGACTGACATCTTCCATGCACCAATTCGTCGAGATGATGTGCAATGGCGAATTCATGAACAAGATTGTCAATGAGGTGTGGGATTACTTTGACAAACTCGCTGAAATTTCACAATCATGGGACATCACGCCAAAACCTATCACCATATCTAAGCCTACTCAAGCAAGGGAGAGAGGTGGGATACACTTGCTAAAAGAGGACGATGATATAAATGCTAAAGTGGCCAGTCTCGCAAGGAAGGTCGAGGCCATGAAACTTAAGAAGGATAAGGCTAAGGAAGTTGTTTGTGGTATCTATGCTTGCAAAATACATACAACTGAAAATTACCCAACGATACCTGCTTTTTAAGAGACACTAAATGAGCAATCGAATGTGGTGAACAACTACCAAAGACCTTTTAATGGAGCCATCTTTAACACATACATTCCTAGTTGGAGAAATCATTCGAATTTTAGTTGGAGGAATGGACAAATTGCTATTCCTCAAGAAATCCCTAACTAATTCTTGAATCAAGGGAAACCTCAAGAGGATCTGGTCTGGAAACATATTAAAAACCAAGAGCTTATCACTTAGAGTATATTGCAAACCCTTCAAGAACTTTTAAAGGCCATACAAGGGCGTGAGACAAAAATTTCAATTGGAAAAAAATGGATTCTTGTAGCCCAACCTTTCCCCAATCCTAAACCGCAATACGAAATAAGTGATCCAAGCTCTTCAAATCAAATGGAGCAAGCTAAGTCTATCACCACTCTTAGGAGTGAGAAGATAATTGGCAAATCTATTCCAGTAAGGGCTGAAAAGTTTAAGGACCTGGTAGTAGATGAAACTGATAGACTTAGCAACACTCCACAAGAGTTAGAACTAGAACTCTAAAGTAAGCCGATTGTACCATTTCCCTAACAGTTAATTACACCTTAATCTCTCTCAAACTCTCAGGACATTCTTGAGGTGTTGGAACAAGTGAAGGTTAATATTCCTTTACTGGATGTGGTTAAAGAAATACCTTCGTATGCCAAATTTCTGAAAGACTTATGTATGACTAAAAGACGGTAAAATATTCAAAAGAAAATCTTTTTAACTGAAAAAGTGAGTGTCATCTTAAAGCAAGATATGCTACAGAAATATAAAGATCCCTGTAGCCCAGCCATTGTTTGTATAATTGGGAATTACCGCATTGAGTACATTCTTCTTAATTTAGGAGCGAGCGTAAATCTGATTCTTTATTTGGTCTACGAACAGCTAGGGTTAGGAGAATTGAAACTCACCCGAACGACATTACAATTGGCTAATCGCTCAGTTCGTGTACTGAGAGGCATAATTGAGGATGTGTTGGTCCAGGTTGACAAATTTTATTACTCGATAGATTTTATCATCCTGGATACTCAACCCATCATGGACATGCGCACTCAAATTCCAGTCATTCTTGGTCGCCCATTCTTTGCCACATTAAATGCAATCATTAATTGTATGAATGGAGTCATGAGTTTATCTTTTGGAAATATGACATTGGAGTTGAATATCTTTTTCAATATGGGCAAACATTTAGAGGATGATGATGATGCGTATGTTGTTAATTTGATTGATTCTTTTATGGAGGATAGAACTCTGATGACCTTGTCCTCTGACCCTTTAGAGATGTGCTTGACCCACTCTTATGATTTTGAGGATGATATGATTAGAGAGATGGGGACCATGCTAAATACCATGTCAGTACTTGAACTTAACCAGTGGAGGCCATAATTTGAAGATTTGCCCCAAATTGATGTAGTTCCTCTACCGTCTAACCTCAAGGCACCGAAGCTTGACATAAAACCTTTATCCTCTAATTTGAAATATATTTATTAAGGTCAAGATGAGACATACCCGGTGGTGATTTCGTCCCACCATGAGCAAGAACAAGAGAGTATGCTCATATCTACTCTCATTGAGTATAAGAGAATTCTTAGATAGTCGATTGCGGACCTCAAGGGAATTGATCCTTCGATTTGTACTCACCGCATTTATCTAGAGGATAATACGAAGACTTACTGGCAACCACAACGTAGATTAAATCCAAACATAAAGAAAATGGTTAAGGCCGAAGTTCTTAAGCTATTGGATGTGGGTATCATATACCCTATATTCGATAGTCAATGGGTGACTCCAACTCAGGTGGTTCCTACGAAGTCTAGAATTACCATCGTAGCCAATGCTGACAATAAACTTGTGCTAACTAGAGTCACTACTCGTTAGAGAATGTGCTTTGACTACAGAAAGTTGAATACCGTTACAAGGAAGGACCACTTTCCTTTGCCCTTCATTAATCAAATTTTGAAAAGGCTAGCAGGTCATTTCTATTACTGTTTCCTTGACAGATATTTGGGATACAATTAGATCAAGATAGCCCTTGAAGACTAAGAAAAGACCACATTCACATGTCCTTTTATCACCTTTGCTTACCGAAGGATGCCATTTGGACTATGTAATGCCCCCGTCACCTTTCAACGATGTATATTGAGTATTTTTTTCGATATGGTGGGGCAATATTTAAAGGTCTTCATGGATGATTTCTTAGTTTTTGGTCCATCCTTCAGTGAATGCTTGGATAATTTAAAAAATGTATTGAAGTGATGTGAGGAAAATAATTTGGTATTGAATTGGAAGAAGTACCATTTCATGGTTTGTAAGGTAATTTTCCTTGTATATATCATTTATTCCAAGGGAATTGAGGTAGATAAGGCTAAGATTGATCTTATCTCTAACTTATCTCCACCCAAGAACATACGAGATGTGTGATCCTTCTTAGGACACGCCGGTTTTTACAGGGGATTCATAAAGGGCTTTAGTCACCTCTCTCGTCCTCTATGCAGAGATAGCCCTTAAAGATCAGGAACAGACAATGTTCACATGTCCCTATGACACTTTTGCTTATTGAAGGATGCCATTCGGATTGTTTAATACCCCAACCATATTTTAGCGATGCATGTTGAGTATTTTCTCTAACATGGTAGGGCAATATTTAGAGGTTTTAATGATAACTTTTCTATTTTTGGTCCATCCTTTAGCAAATGTCTAGAAAATTTGAAAAATGTGTTGAAGCGATGTGAGAAAAAGAATTTGGTATTAAATTGGGAGAAGTGTCATTTTATGGTTTCTAAGGGAATAACTCTTGGACATATAATCTCATCCAAGGAAATTGAGATAGACAAGAAAAAAATTGACCTTATCTCTAACCTACCTCCACTTAAGAGCATACGAGACGTGCAATCCTTCTTAGGACATGAAGGATTCTACAGACGATTCAGAAAGGACTTTAGTCACTTCTCTCATCCCTTATGCAATATACTTCAAAAGGATGTACCATACGAATAGACTGAGCAATGCTAAGAAGCTTTCACTAAGCTCAAGGGCAGGTTGACTACCGCACCTATCATACAGTCACCTAATTGGAGCATACCTTTTGAGATTATGTGTGATGGGTTTAAGAATACTATTGGGGCAGTGTTAGGTTAGAGTAAAGAAAAGAAGCCCTACATTATTCACTATGCAAGTAGAACTTTAAATCCTAACTAAGTGAATTACTCTACTACGGAGAAGGAACTCCTAGCTGTAGTATTTTCTTTGGACAAATTTAGGTCCTACTTGATCGGATCCAAGATCATCATTTACACTAATCATACAGTGTTCAAGTACCTCTTTTTAAGAATGATGCTAAGCCCCGCCTGATAAGATGGATCCTCCTACTCCAGGAATTTGATTTGGAAATATGAGATAAAAAGGGAGTAGAGAACGTAGTGGCCGACATCTTTCCAGACTTGTTCTCCCTAATTCCTTTGAGATAACACTCATAAATGACATGTTCCCTGATGAATAATTGTTTAAACTCTCCCACCTACCTTGGTTTGTTGACATTGCAAATTATCTTGCTACAGGTTTCACGCCGACTCATTGGACTGTGCAAGATAAGAAAAAATTATTCACCGAGGTTCATAAATTTTTCTGGGATGACCTGTATTTATTCAAATATTACCCATATCAAATTCTAAGGAGATGTGTCCCAGACAATGAACACTAAAGTGTCATCTCCTTCTATCACTCTCAGGCTTGTGGTGGTCACTTTTCTGGACCATGACCAAAATTCTACAGTGCGGCTTCTATTGGCCCACTATTTTCAAAGATACTTATGAGTTTTGCAAAGCTTGTGAGTATTGTCAAAAATTGAGAGCATTATTCCATCAAAATATGATGCCTTTGAATCATATTATAATAATTGAAGCATTTGATTGTTGGGGCATTGACTTCATGGGGCCATTCCCCCAATCCTTTGGGAATTTGTACATTTTGCTAGTAGTAGACAATGTCACTAAATGATTCGAAGTGATCCTATGCTAGAGAAATGACCATCAAACGGTCATTAAATTCTTAAAAGAAAATATTCTTTTCTGGTTCGGAACACCTCGAGCCATCGTTAGTGATGGAAGTTCACATTTTTGTAATAGGCCATTTGCAAACTTAATGAAGAAATATGACGATCATAAGATGAGCACTCCATACCACCTGCAAACAAGTGAGAAAGTTGAGATTTTCAATAGGGAAATTAAACACATTTTGAAAAAAATGGTGAACCCTGATCGCAAGGATTGGTTAATTTGCTTGACCGATGCCTTATGGGCATACCGTAATGCTTTAAAATCCCCAATTGGAATGTCTCCCTTCAGACTTGTCTATGAGAAAGCTTACCACTTTCCTGTGGAATTGGAACATAGAGCCTATTGGGCTATAAAAAATCTGAATTTTAACCTAGACAATGCTGGCTCGCTACGCAAACTTCAATTAAACGAACTCAAAGAAATATGGAATGATGCATAAGAAAACTCTAGAATTTATAAGGATAAGATGAAGGTGTTCCATGATAGGAACATCCTTCAGAAATCATTCATGACTAGTCAAAAAGTTCTCCTGTATAATTCTCGGTTACATCTTTTTCCAGGTAAACTCAGATCTCGTTGGACCGACCCTTTCACTGTTACTAATGTCTATCCTCATGGGGCCGTCGAGATTCAGAATCCAATGAATGAGAATGTTTTCAAAGTGAATGGACATCATTTAAAGCCATTTGTTGAGAAATTTGATTTAGAGGACATGTCCATACTTCTGATTGATCATGTTTACTAAGATTAATATCCTAGTCTGATGGAGGTGTAGTTAGATTTATTACTTTCATAAGATTTAGGACTAGGATAGTTTTCTTTCAGTTGTTCAGTCGTTGTGCTAACCTATCTTCACATTGAGAACTTTAGAAGAGCTGCAATTCGCCTTTTTCATGTACTACCTTTCCTACACTTCTCCATTCTTTTCATTGTCTCATTTATTTTGAATACTTACATCTTTTACATCGAGGAGAATGTATATTTTAGGTTGGGGGGTTTGGATTAGGTAAACTAATCAGTGTTTTCTTATTTTCTTAGTTCTAAGCAATTTTTTTTTTTTTTTTTGAAATTTTCAATGTGTCAAGTTGAAATCTGTTTGGAAAATGATAATTTATGCATGTAAAGAATGTTTTGAGTATGATGATTAGATAGAGATTAAATTTTGAATTGTTGGAGTTTGATAAACTAAGTAGCCTATCACTTACGGTTCTTGCACTCAATTGATTAAGAGGAAGTTTGAATATCATGTTAATCTAATTTATACTAGAATTTCAAGTTTCTTTCTATGAGTTATACTAGAATTTCTGATTGTTAGCATGTGAATCACTGATAGATGTTGAGAATTGGGTCTGAAGAATTTTATCGACCTTAAAAGATGAAAAGAACCAGTTAAAAAATAGGAGATCGATAAAAAGGTCATGTATGGTGAAAAGACTGGAAAAGAATGAAAGAATGTAAAGTCTGAAAAAGAATGGAGATGAAAAGACTGAAAATAGTGATTGAATACAAGTGACTGTCGATATAAAATAAAAAACTGGAAAAAGAAAGAAAAGGGGATAAGTTCGGAATTAGCACTTGAGTTTTCAACCAATATTGAAGTGATGAGCATGGCTAACATTATGAAATGATAGTATTCTTATAGGGAGTAAGTTGATTCTCACTAAGCACATTGAAAAACTTGATATATGAACTTATACTCTGATGTAATTGATAAAGAACCTATTTGATTGATTGCTTATGTGATTCGGCTCTAGGTTTTCAAGATCCTGCTTTCTCGTCTTAAACCTACTCATTCAGACTTGATTGGACAAAGGATTGATTTCTGAAAAAGGATTGAACCTTGAGAATTGAGAATTGTTTCACGTATGTTTTTGCTCGGGACTATCAAAATGTTGGTTAGAGAATGTGTTGAGTGTCAAATATTGCATAATCTTCCCTATTTATATCTTAGTTTTAAGAACATGATGCTGCTTAATGGTACATTTTATACATGTTTGTGTTGCAAGGTGAATCTGAGAGCTTGGATTGAAAAGAATACGAAAAGCATGGATTTAGTGCTAAAGAATCACCAAGCCAAAGGTTGGATCTTAAAAGACTAATAATGAAGACTTCACATGCCAAAGATCCAAGGAAACCAAGTATAAAAGCTAAAGAAAGGACTTAAAAGATTGCAGAATCTGCAGCAGAAAACAGAAAGGTTCGATCCAACTGAACTTGCACAAAACAGTCCAGCGACAAACGATGGAATTCAGAAGCTAATTCAGTTAAACAGAAAGTTAATTCAGTCCGACTGAACCCATGTTCGGTTTGACAGAAAGGAGGGTTCGGTGCGACTGAAAGTGCACAAAAAGCTTCAGTGCTGAAAGGAGTTAATTCGGTTTGACCGAAGATTAATTCGGTCCGACCGACGACTTAAGTTCGGTCCAATCATATCCAGCTCAGTCAGACCAAAATTGGGCAATTGTTGAAATAGAATTCTTTCCAAATTTAGACTCGACTTCATATTTGATTTCAGTTTGACCGAAGCATAACGCGGAAAAGGTGTGGATTGTATAATTCAAGTTGGTTTGCGAAAATTCCAAGTCAGTGCGTAAGGGGGAGCTTCATAACTATAAATAGGAGTCCTTAAGACATTCCTAGGTATCATTTAAGGTTTAAGGAGTGGAGCAAAAGGGTGGAGAGCCGCCGCTAAGAGTATTCTTCTTCTTCCTTGGATGTTTTTATGCTTTCCTAAAGAGATTTTGGTTTAATCATGTCTATGGTTAACTAAACCTCTTAGCTAGGGCTAAGAGGTGAAGCTTGTAGCGTGATTGTGATGTTTATCTTGCTATGATTCATGTTTATGTTGAAACTTCATTGATTTATAGTTGATTTTAAGAAATATTTTCAGTTTTCAATGGTTTATCGCGACTCAAATTATAGTACAGTCTGCGATAGCTTTGAATATCTTCTTTTCTTATTTGAGATTGTCGGATTGGTAAATCCTGTTGTTTGCCATAGTCTCCTAAGCATGGTTGGGCGATGGAATCCCTTTCAATTTTCACAATTCTCTTTCATTGAGGCTAAATATAGGAGAAGTTCAGAGATTTGATAATCTCTCTTTCCAATTGGATAAGATATGACTCTGATTCCAATTGGATCTCTTGAATCAAGTACGGTAGCTTCCCAATTTCTACAAGTAGATCCTTAGCACCCTAGTTCCTGCCTTTAAATTTACAAGTTTCAATTTACAATAATCACAATTACTCTTTCTAAATATTTAGATTTACTTTTAGATCATCTTCTAGTTCTACTTCTAGTTACCTTCAGAAACGTATGAGATTAGTCCCCGTGGATTTGACCTCGGTCTTACGCAGTTTATTACTACGTCGTGACCCTACACTTGGGGTTGTGAACATCGAGTATGTCTTCGAGCAATCGAACAGGTCTTCAATGTCATCGAGAACTGCATCCAATTTGTCCAGCAACCAAACTTTATTTTCTGTAATTTTTCGTTGTCATCTACCCGTGTTCGACGTCATCGAACATTGGCTTCGATATAGACAGTGTGAATTTCTGCACTTTGTACTTTTGACTTCCTTCCTTCTTCATTTGGTTTCCTAGGATCTTGAGGTCTTGAAATCCTCAATCTTAATCTTTTAAATTCCATCCCTTGCCTTGATGATTCTTGAGCATCAAATCCATGCTTTTAACATTTTTTTCAATCCAGGCTCTCAGATTCATCTCGCAATACAAACATGTATAAAACATACCCATTAAACATTATCATGTTCATAAAGCCGATATATAAATAGGGGAAATATATAATATTTGACACTCAACACACCCCCAACCAGCATTTTGCTAGTCCCGAGCAAAACATGCGAGACATAATCTTCTATTCTCAATGTTCAAATTATCTTTAGAAAATAATCTTTTGTACAAGAAAGTATGAATGAGCAGAATCCAAAGAAGCAAGAGTGAAAATTTGAAAAGTGGAGCCAAATCACATGAGCAATAAATCCAATAGGTTTTGTATCAATTACTTAAGAGCATAAGTTCATATATCAAGTTTCTCAATGTGTTCAGTGAATTTCAACTTACTTTTCATAGAACCACTGCTATTTCATAAAGTTAGCCATGCTTGTCATCTCAAGATTAATTGAATAATCAAGTACTGATTCCGAACTTATCCCATTTTTTTTTTTTATCTTTTTTCATTTTTTGATCTTATATAGACAGTCACTTTTATTCATTCTTTTCAGTCTTTTCGTTCATTTCAGACTTTTCCAATCTTTTCATCATACATAACCTTTTTGTCAATCTCACTGTTTATTTAACTGGTTCTTTTCATCTTTTTAAGGTGAATAAAATTTTCTAGAGTTAATTCTCGACATCTATCAATGATTCACTTACTAACAATTAAAAATTCTAGTATAATTCCCAGACAATAAGTTGAATGTGTCTTGTGATTTAGGTCAACAAGATCTTCAAACTTCCTCTTAATTAATTAAATAAAAGAACTTAAGTGATAGTTTACTTGGTTGATCAAACTCTAACAATTTAAAATTCAATCTCTATCTTATCATAATACTCAAAGAATTCTTAATTACTCAAACTATTGCTGTCCAAATAGGTTTTTAATTTGAAAAATTGAAAAATTTCAAATTTTTTGCCCAAAGACTACGAAAACACTAATTAGTTTACCTAATCCACACCTCCTAACCTAAAATCTACATTGTCCTCAATGTAAAAGATATAAGCATGGAGTTTTGTTTATTCCCCAAGTATAGGGTTGCGATGTAGTAATAATCTCGGTAAGACTGAGGTCAAATCCACAGGGACTGAACCTTCGTAATCTGAAAGTAATTAGAACTAGAACTAGGTGAAGATGAAATCTAAATCGGAAATAATTGAGGAAATAATTGTGATTAAAGTGAGAAAAACTAATGAAATTAAAAGTGGAAACTAGGGTGCCAAGGATCCACTTGTAGCAATTGGGAAGTTACCTAGTAATGATTTAAGGACACAACTGGAATCAGAGTCCTATCCTATCCAGTTGGTAAGAAGAGATTTGCCAGATCTCTAAACTTCTCATGGGTCTACTCATCAATAGATAAGAATGGTGAAGATTTGGAAGTGATTCCGTCACCTAACCATACCCAGGAGACTATGGCAAACAACAACAATTTACCAATCTCACAGCCAATCATGAGAGAATTATGAAATTTAGGAAGGGTTCCAGCACCCAACCATGCCCATGAGATGATGGTGAACAACAGGGTTCCCAAATTCACAATCTCAGTACATGAAAAGAGAATATCTTAAGCAATCATAGATCTATTGTAATTTGAGTCACAACAACTATTAAAACTAAAAACATTCCTTATAATCAAAATAGAATCCACGAAAGTTCAATAAACATAAATCAAAGTAAAGATAACACCCCAATCATGCTATAAGATTCACTTCTTAGCCTTAGTTAAGAGGTTTACCCTGACATGGTCATGCTACGACCAGGAAAAGAATGAACAAAGAAAAATGAAGAAAGAGGGAAGAACTCCTGAAAAATCGGCCGCACTCCACGTCTCTCTCTCTTCCTTTTCTTCACATGTCTAGATCTGCCTCCACGGCTACCCAGGATCCAAGATATCCCCTTTCTTCACACGTCCAGATCTACCTCCACGGCTGCCCAGGATCCAGGATGTCCCCCTCTCTCTTTCTCTCTCCCTTTTTTATATAGGTAGGGTCAGACAAGCTTAGATGGTTGTTTACACATAGCAGAAAGTTAGTTGTTCAAAGCCAGAGGCAGTGGAGAATTTTTGCAGCAACCGGCGATGAGAAGCTTACGCAGCAACAGTGCTGTGAATCTGGTTACAGACCGATTTGCGTGCGCATGAGGTATCTTCTGGATACAAAACCAGTTAGGTTGGGGCTGAACCTGTCCTCTAAATGTGATAGACGGATTGAATTACCCAGTTCGATCACAGGGTTCGACCACATCAAGTCGTGATGACAAGCTTGCCTCTTCGCGTGCACAATGTGAAATCCCATTATATCCAGGATTTCTTATGAAATTACTTTCTGTTTTCTTTTTCTTTCAAACCTTCTCCATGTGTGGCCCATTCCCTGTAGATCCTCTAACCTGATGGATGATCTGAATCATCTGTGAGGTCCCACCATCTTGCAAACATGCCCTATCCATTAATGCCAGGGTTTTCTACTGAGAAAGACGTTGATCCATGTGTAGATGTCCACGAACGCTCACCTAAGGTCTGGTCAAACATGGCCCTTGATCACGTTGGACGGTCTAGATCATCGGAATGGATGATAGTGACGGCCCACAACACCCATCAAATGGACATTGTGTGTCTGCTATACGCGGCTGCAAAATAAGGCTGCTGTACGTGGCTGTGAAACGGAGGGATCTCTCCTAATTTGAATAGGAGCCCAGTGCATAGCTGGTGCCTGGTTGTTGGTGTGTGTGCACTGAACATGGGGTCCCCTCGTGATGTATATGAGAAATCCGCTTCGTCCATCCATTTTGACACTCAGTTTAAGGGGTTGAGACCACATTTGAAGCGTATCCCAATATCAGGTGGGCTCCAAAATCGATAATTCATGGACTGATCTAACCGTTGGAGCACTTCCACAAGGATCCAATGTCTGAAATTCGACGTGTATGGTTAATTTATGGTCCTCGGGCCAGATATAAAGTTTCGAGTCGAACGGATGGTGGGAACCCTATGATCTTGCATTCTGGACGATTTTCAGGCCCGTTTAACGTGAGTGGCTTATTTTTTCGAATCTATGGTGTGTAAATCCTTTGATCTCACCCCCATGGGGTTTGTCCCTTGCCTAAGTGATTTATAAGCATCAAATCTATGCTTTTAGTACCCTTTTTAGTCCAGGCTCCTAAACACACCCTGCATCACAAACACGATTAAATTAGGGCATTAAACAGTATCATGATCACAAAATTAAGTAATAATTGGGGTCTAATATACAATATTTGACCCTCAACACAACTCCCAACCAGCATTTTTCTAGTCTCGAGCAAAGTATGTGAAAATAAGTTGATAATTACAGGAAAATTTTTATAAACTCGAGTGATTTTTGAAAAATAATCCAGATACTAGATTCTAAGATTCATGAATGTTAGGCATTACTTTCTCTTGGACTTAAGTGCACGGTAAACTTCATAATCAAGTTCAAAGTATTAATCCATCAATTAGAAAACTTCTAAACATTAAGATCCATGGGTGTATAGTGTGACCTCGACTTATCACCCTCAAAGATTCAATTTTCTACTTCATGATATCATTTGTAACCAACAAGAGCATTCAGGACACTCAAAACCTAAAACAAAACTTGCCTTGTAGATCATCTTTTTCATCGGTGGTTTTCATGATGTATCAACCTTGGGGAATCGAACCTTCACTTGTAGGGAGAAAACCTATGGTGAAGACCATTCGCCCAACCCTTTCCATAGGCAACTTTTTGGAGTTGGGTATTAATTTCTTTTTCTTTTTCTTCAATTCTTCTTTTTCTTTTTTCTATCTTCTTATTGAGCATGATGGGAAAATTTCCCAGGCTAGTTCCTTCCATGCTTAGTGATTACCAAGTTAACCTTTTAATATCGAACTGAAACCTTAATGTGTAAGCGAGACGTGACGTGTGATATCATGACTTAATCAATGTTTAAAACTTCTAATCATGAATTAACAATTTGAACTTAACTATGAATTCTAAAAGATGACTGAATCCAAGAGTACTAAATTACTAACATTACGTATCTTATAATTCTAAATCGAAGATGGTCGTCAAAATCACTTTGAATTCACAAGATTTTTTAAAAAAATTTTAAAAATTTTCACGTTCCACAATTTTACTCAGGACCAAGAAAATACTGATTAGGTAATCTAATCTCCCATCCCCAACCTAAAATTTACATTGTCCTCAATGTAAAAGATATAAGTATGCAATGCACGTGAGACAACGAAAATGAAGGTGGCTCGGCACAAGAGTAAAACAAACTGTCCTAAAACATTGGGAAAACAAACTAACTTAATGACATAAAACTAACTAACCTAGAACGTCATCAAGAAAACTATCTTAATCCTATGAAAGTAAGGGAAAAACTACACAGTCATACCGCACGGTTCCTCTTCCGACCAGTATCTTGATAAATTTCTCAGTAGGTTCCTCAAAAAGATCATCTAAAAGCTCTTTTTGCAATAGGCTTGGATGCCCCGGAGCATGAATGTCTAGAAAAACTTATGTACCTCAGCAAAAATTTACCGTTAATTCGCCTGAGGTGTCCAAAGTATATATGATTCACCTGTGTCAGAAAAAGTTTCAAAGTTAGCATCCCATGGTGAATTAGAGACTACAGGTAGATAAAATTCAGAAAAATTTTCAGGAAGTGATGTAGTCTCAACATATTTCGAAGTTTCAGACTTCGATTCCATTGTCAGCTCCTCCTTTAATGGTAAACATTCAAGATTTGGGGAAGGAGGGGCTTCAGAATAAGGGTTTTCTCGGTCCGTAATAACTACCGAGATATTGTCTTGCAAGGCATTCACTATATCTTTTATCATGGGATCATTTGAATATGAAAAGTGTACTAAGAAATCATCCAAAGAGTTAGAAAATTTAGTTGAGAGTGACTTATTTTCTCCATTGAAGTTCATGATGATTTGCTTAAGGAATCCATCGTCTTTGAAAGTAGATGGACACGTGATCTCTTGCTCTTGCCCTGCATAGACAGATTAAAAATCAATAGGGAAAGCATCGATGTGAACACTCTGTTCATTGAATCTATTTAGTAGAGGCATTGAACCATCAAAAGTGTACAGCTCAGATGGTGGCCTCAACTGGTTGGTTTTAAATTCCAAAGTCGTATCGAGTAAAAAGTCCTCCTGACTCATATCATCATTCAATTCAAAGAAGTGGTCCAAACATGTTTCACAAGAGTTCAAAGGGTCCATTGTAAGGGGCTCATTCTTCATATTTAAATTAGGCATATCAGATGAG
This sequence comes from Magnolia kwangsiensis, assembly GCA_037074715.1. Classification (NCBI taxonomy): domain Eukaryota; kingdom Viridiplantae; phylum Streptophyta; class Magnoliopsida; order Magnoliales; family Magnoliaceae; genus Magnolia; species Magnolia kwangsiensis. The sequence continues at coordinate 22,705,499 of CM073585.1, read as the reverse complement.
TGGAGTAGATCCTCATGACCGATCAATTTATTTACGTCTTGATCACTGACCTGGACCCTACTTGAGATTGATTCCAGGGGAATTTGGGCTGCACATTCATAATCGTCATCCCAATACTCATCATCATCTAATTCCGTGCAGTGCACACTTGGGATGGAAACACTTTCCTCACATTCTCTTTCTAAGTTGTGTTGAGATTCGAATAAACTAACCTCTCCCTCATCATTGGAATCAAGTGTGTCATGTGAGTGAAGTGTGTCATCATCATTATATTTGAAAGATACCCACGTCTCTTGATCATTCTTTCGAATCATCATCGAGATCAACTATTTGAAAAATTGAACCATATGCTCATTAACATAATCCAACTCTTCATTTCAAATTTTAGAGTTCTTCAAGAGTGAGTTAGGATCACTTTCCTCGTATTGTATTTCTGGATTGGGTTGTGGTTGGGGTGAATGAGCCTCCTCTATCTTATCGAGGCACGCATTAAGTGCTACTAATGTTTTTCTAATTTCCACAAGACAAGCCATGTTACACTGAAATGAATCCTCTTGGATTGTTTCTAGTTAGATCTCAAAGGTAGGGTATCCAAGAGAATAATCATTATAACATGTTGTTGGTTCATCTTCCCAATTTCGATGTTTCTACTGGTTATAGTCATACGGATCATATGTGGGAGAATATGATGGTTGATAATAGTCATCATTCCCATAATTATGATCGCGTAAGGACTTATTAACCGATGGAGAATAATATTCTAGTTGGTTCTCGATGATGGTTTCAGAAAAATCTTAAGATATAGGTTGAATTACATCATAATCATTATACATCCCTCCCTAATATCTCTTATCCATCTCAGCATAGTAACGTACCCACTCTTCCATGGTGAAACCCTAACCCTGAATCTAATCCTAAGAAAAATACAAGAAAAGATCCTACAACAGTATGGAAAGTAAGAAGAGGAGAATTAAAAAGAAGTTACCAACTTAGCAGGTCCTAAGTTAAGATCCTATAAAAGAAACCAAAAGAGATTAGTTTATAAAATAGAAAGTCTAAAGTTAGAAAGTTAGTTTCTAAAAGTAAAAAAGTTTATAAAAATGGAAATAATTAACCTAAGTTCTAAAAATTAATCAGAAAAGTCCTAACCTAGGATTAGAAAGTAAATTATTTTCTAATAATAAAAGTTATCCTAGAATAGAAAATAAAACCTAATCTAAAAATATAAAAATAGAAAAACTAGAAAGAGATTACCAATTTAGGAGGTCTATGTCAGGGTCTATAAAACAGAATAGTTAGGCTAGTTTATAAAAATCCTAAAGTTAGAAAATCCTAATCTTAACCTAAATCTAAAAATAGTTACTCCTAGAAAAATGTAACCGTCAGTCCCTGACAATGGTGCCAAAAACTTATTCACACCCCAAGTATAAAGTTGTGATGTAGTAATAATCTCGATAAGACCGATGTCGAATACACAGGGACTGAACCTTGTACATAATCTAAAAGTAACTAAAACTAGAACTAGGTGAAGATGAAATCTAAATCGAGAATAATTGAGGAAATAATTGTGATTAAAGTGAGTAAAACTAATGAAATTAAAGGTGGGAACTAGGGTAGAAAGTATCCACTTGTAGCAATTGGGAAGTTACCTAGTAATAATTCAAGGACAACTAGAATCAGAGTCCTATCCTATCTAGTTGGTAAGAAGAGATTTGTTAGATCTCTGAACTTCTCATGGGTCTAATCATTAATAGATAAGAATGACAAAGATTTGGAAGTGATTCCATCACATAACCATGCCTAGGAGACTATGGCAAACAACAACAATTTACGAATCTCACAGCCAATCATGAGAGAATTGTGAAATTTAGGAAGGGTTCCATCACCCAACCATGGCCATGAGACGATGGTAAACAACAGGGTTCCCAAGATCACAATCTCAATACATGGAAAGAGAATATCTCAAGCTATCGTAGATCTATTGTAATTTGAGTCACAACAACCATTAAAACTAAAAACATTCCTTACAATCAAATAGAATCTACAAAAGTTCAATAAACATAAATCAAAGTAAGGCTAACACCCCAATCATGCTACAAGCTTCACCTCTACCCTAGCTAAGAGGTTTAGCCTAACATGGTCATGCTATGACCAGAAAAAGCATGAACAAAGAAAAACAAAGAAAGAGGGAAGAACTCCTGAAAAATTGGCTGTACTCCACATCTCTCTCTCTTCCCTTTCTTCACACGTCTAAATCTGCCTCCACGGCTGCCCAGGATCAAGGATATCCCGTTTCTTCACACATCCAGATCTACCTCCATAGCTGCCCAGTATCCAGGATATCCCCCTCTCTCTTTCTCTCTCCCTTTTTTATATAAGCAGGGTCGGTCAGGCCTGGATGGTCATTTAGGAACAGCAGAAAGTCGGTTGCTCAAAGCCAGAAGCGGTGGAGAATTTTCACAGCTACAGGCGGTGAGAAGCTTACGCAGCAACAGTGCCGTGGATCCGGTTGCAGACTGATTTACATGTGTGAGGTATCTTCTGGATGTGAAACCAGTTAAGTTAGGGCCAAACCTATCCTCTGAATGTGATAGACAGATTGGATTACCCTGTTCGCTCATAGGGGTGGGCCACATCAAGTCACAACGGCAAGGCTGCTCGTTCACGTGCACAATGGGAAATCCCATTATTTTTAGGATTTCTTGTGAAATTATTTTCCATTTTCTTTTTCTTTCAAACCTTGTCCATGCGTGGCCCATTCCTTGCAGATCCTCTAACCTGATGGATGATCTGAATCATTCGTGAGGTCCCACCATCTTGCAAACAGGCCCTGTCCATCAACACCGAGGTTTTCTACTAAGAAAGACATACATCCGCGTATAGATGTCAATGAACGCTCACCTAGGGTCCGGTCAAACATGGCCCCTAATCACGTTGGACGGTCTGGATCATCCGAACGGATGACAATGACAGAACATCCATCAAATAGTCATTGTGTGTTTGTTATATGTAGCTGTGAAACAGGGCTGTTGTTCACAGCTATAAAATGGGAGGGATCTCTCTTAATTTGAATAGGCACCCAGTGCACAGTTGGTGCTTAGCTGTTGGTGTGTGTGCACTGCACGTGGGGTCCCCTCATGATGTATACGAGAAATCCACTCCGTCCATTCATTTTGACAACCAGTTTAAGGGGTTGAGACCAAATTTGAAGCGTATCCAGATATCAGGTGGGCCCCGGATCGATAATTCATGGGCTGATCTAACAGTTGGACCACTTCCACAAGGTCTCAATGTCTGAAATTCGATGTGTATGGTTAATTTATGGTCCTCGGGCCAGATATAAAGTTTCAAGCCGAACGGATGGTAGGATCCCCGTGATCTTACATTCTGGATAATTTTCAGGCCCGTTTAACGTGAATAGCTTGATTTTCTCGGATCTCTGGCATGTAAATCCTTCGATCTCGGACCCTTGGGGTCTGTCCCTTGCCTTGGTAATTTATGAGCGTCAAATCCATGCTTTTAGTACCCTTTTTCAATTCAGGCTCCTAAACACACCCTGCATCATAAACAGGATTAAATTAAGGCGTTAAATAGTATCATGATTACAAAATTAAGTAATAATTGGGTCTAATATGTAATATTTGACCCTCAAAAAGTGCACATGAGACAACAAAAAGAAAGGAGAAGTGATGGAAAGGTAGTACCTGAAGAAGGAGAATTGAAGCTTTTCTAAAGTTCTCAACATGTAGATGGGTTAACAAGAAGACTAAACTTATTGAAGAATAAACTATCTTAATCGTAAATCTTATGAAAGAAATAAACCTAGCTACACCTTCATTAGACTAGGAGGCCAATCCTGATACACAGGATCAATCAAAGGTATGGACATGTCTTCTGAATTGGACTTCTCAGCAAATAGCTTTAGACGATGTCCGTTTACCTTAAAAATATTGCCATTCGTCAGATTCTTTATCTCGATGGCCCCTTGAGGATAGACATTCGTAACAGCGAAAGGGTCGGTTCAATGAAAATGAAGCTTACCGAAAAAATATGTAACCAAGAATTGTACAGGAGGAATTTTTGACTAGTTATGAATGATTTTTCAAGGATGTTTTGGTCATAGACCACTTTCATCCTATCTTTGTAAATTCTCAAGTTCTCGTATGCATCGTTCTGAATTTCTTCGAGTTCATTTAATCGAAGTTTTCACAGCAAGTTAGTGTTATCCAAGTTAAATTTTAGATTTTTGATAGTGCAATAGGTTGTATGTTCCAATTCCACATGCAAGTGGCAAGCTTTCCCATAGACGAATCTAAAGGGAGACATTCCAATGGGGGTCTTAAAGGCTGTACGGTAAGCCCATATAGCATTGATCAAGTGGATTGACCAATCCTTATGGTCTGGGCTAGCCATTTTTTTAAAAATGTATTTGATCTCCCTGTTGGAAAACTCAGCTTGCTCATTTGTTTGTGGGCGGTATGAAGTGCTCACTTTGTGAGAGATGCCATATTCATCATTAAGATATGAATCTAAATCTGAAGTAATTGAGAGAGTAATTGTGATTAAAGTGATTAAAACTAACAAATTCAAAGGTGATAACTAGGGTTTCCAAGGATCCACTTGTAGAGATCAGGGAACCCTCTTACTTGATTCAAGTCACATGATTGGAATTAGAGTCCTATCCAATCCAATTGAAAGATATACAATTGAAATCAATCTGAACTTTCCTTGACCTAATTTTCAATGGAGGAGAATGTGATAATTGGAAGAGATTCCATCACCAAACCATGCCCATGAGATGATGGCTAACAACAAGATTTACCAAGCTCACAATCTCAAAATCAGAAAAAGAAGATACTCAAAGCTATTGCAGATCTATTGTAATTTGAGTCATAATAAACCATTAAGAACTAAAAGTATTACTTTAAAATCAAACTAGAATCAAAGAAGGTTCAACATAAAGATAAATCAAAGTAAAAGAAAGTTCTCATCATGTTACAAGCTTCACTTCTTAGCCTTAACTAAGAGGTTTAGCCAACCATAGATATGATTGAACTAAAATCTTTAAGAAAAGCATACAAACAACTTAGGAAAATGAAGAAAAACTCTTGGCGACGGCTTCTCCACATTTTTTCTCCACTCCTCAAACCCTAAAAGATGCTTAGGAATATCATAGGGACTCCTATTTATAGTTTTATAACTCCAACTTTCGCATCGAGTTGGAAAAATCTGGAAACCGCCTCAAATTTACGTAGTCCATGTGCTGTTTGTGTAACCTTCGATGAGTCGAGGAAAACCTTCACTGGTCAAGGATGACGGGAAATTTGAGGATTTTGTTGCTTGAATTCGAGTCTAGGAATCTTCCACTAGTTAAGTAGGAGCCTTAGACTAGTCGAAGCAGATAGATTTTTAGGGTTCCTTTTCTTGACTTCAAGTCTTCGATTCTCTTCATTCCTCCTTTGGTTTTCTTAGATCTTTGGCATGTGAATTCTTCATTATTAGTCTCATAAGATCCATCCTTGACCTTCGTGATTCTTGAGCATTAAATTTATGCTTTTAACATTTTTTTAATCCAAGCCCTTAAATTCACCTTGCAACATAAACATGATTAAAACAGAACATTAGGCATTATCATGTTCATAAAACCAAGTAATAAATGGGAGTTAATATGCAATATTTAACCCTCAACACAACCCTCCATCACTAATGATGGCTTGAGGTGTTCCGAATCGGGAAAGGATGTTTTCTTTTAAGAATCTAATGACCATTCTATGATCATTATTCCGGCACGGGATCGCTTCGACCCACTTAGTAACATAATCCATTGCCAACAATATGTACATGTTTTCAAAGGATTGGGGGAATAGCCTTATGAAATCGATGCCGAACAATCAAATGCTTCAATGATAAGAATTAGGTTTAGTGGCATCATATTTTGATGAGACAATCCTCCCAATTTCTGACAATGCTCACAAGCTTTGTAAAATTCATGAGTATCTCTGAATGTTGTGGGCCAGTAAAAGACACACTGTAGAATTTTGGCCGTGGTCTTTTTGGCAGAAAAGTGGCCTCCACAGGCCTGAGAGTGATAAAAGGAGATCACACTCTAATGTTCATTGTCTAGCACACATCTCCTTAGAATTTGGTCTAGGCAATATTTAAATAAATAAGGATCATCGTAGAAGAACTTACGTACCTCAGTGAAATTTTTTTTCTTATCTTACGCAGTCCAATATGTTGACATGAAACCTATAACAAGATAATTCACAATGTCAACAAACTAATGTAATTGGGAGAGTTTAAACAATTGTTCATCAAGGAACATGTCATTTATCGGCGTCGATTCAAGGGAATTAGGAAGACCAAGCCTATAGAGATGATCATGCACTACATTCTTTATTCCCTTTTTGTCTTGTATTTTTATGTCGAACTCTTAGAGTAGAAGGATCCATTTTATCAAGCGAGGCTTGGCATCATTCTTAGAAAGAAGGTACTTAAGCACCGTATGATCAGTGTAAATGATTATCTTAGATCCGATCAAGTTGGACCTAAATTTGTCCAAAGTGAACACTACGACTAAGATTCCTTCTCCGTAGTTAAGTAGTTCACTTGGGAAAAATTTAAAGTTCTACTTATATAGTGAATTACATAGGTTTTCTTCTCTTTTCTCTGTCCTAACACTGCCCACTAATAGTATAGTTAGACACTTCAAACATAATTTCAAAAGGGATGCTCCAATCGGTTGGTTACATGATAAGAACGGTTATTGTCACGCCCCAAACTCAGAAATCGGGCTCACAAAATTTTCAATCACCAAATTCGTCGCTGACAACCTCCATCGTATCCCATTCTCGGCTCTCGACACCCATATACCAGATTTTGATCCTGGGATCTTACAAGATTTTTCAGTGTGATTTTTTTTTGAACAATTAATCTTTTTAGGTGGTTACACATTTTGTACATGGTATCAACGCATATCGAAGAGATGAATCTGTTTGACATGTCACACATAATATAGTGTACTAGCTCAACCGAAATGAAGGAAACAATAACAAACTCCAATAGCTCTTATATGCATCCTGAAAAAGTGTAAGTCATACGTATGAGTAAACCATAGCTCGTGAGTCCACTGCGTGCTATGAGTAAAACACGTCTTTTCAGGGCACTCCCGTAAAGACATCCAAAATAACCATAGGCATGTTATCAACTAATCATGTTATCATAGGTGAGTAGGTTATCAATCAAGCATGTCATATAACTATACAGGTTATCATGAACATAATATCAATAATAGGCATGTCACTGAATAAGCAACCATGAATCATTAAAATAGCTAATAATCATGAACAAGATAATCAAATTTCATTTTCTACTATATTACATACGATAGAAGGGTAATGACCGAGCTGACATGTGGAGTCGGGATGATAGTATGTGATATCACAAGTTGTGGTGTCCATTACAAGAGACTTCTATCCAAACTAAGCCCATACCTAAATTTGGATAGCTAGACTTAATGTGGTAAATTTCTGATCTTAGATTGGTCCTGTACCTAACCAAAATCATGGCCATAGCAAAGGTTCATATAATGATTTAGTTACGCACCACCAACCTAATTGGATAGTAAATGAATGAATGAATGAATCAGATGCTGAGAATGCAACTCCTACTCAGTAAGTCGACATATAACCACCACAACGCTTCCAATGTGGGACAAGGTTCCACTCCAGTATATGCACAGTAGCCTGCCAGCACAATAGCTTGCCAACCACCGGTATCTCACCCAGGCCCTTAGGCCCCGTCCACATCAGCATCCACCCACATATGCCTGCCTACGTATGTAACAATGACGGAGCATCACAATATTAGTACCGTACATCTTTGGGATATCACCGAGGTCTAGCGCAATGCTATTAGTCATATTAAGGCTATGCGGTGTAAGGCCTACGTGGCCAATGTCATATGAAATATGCAATCATAAGTCATGCCAGTCCTCATTTGAATCCACATATCAGTAAAGTTCATCTCTAGATAATCACCGGGGTCTAATACACTCAACACCAGCTTGCCTCCCCATCTAAGTGCACAAATGGGTAAGTGGAAGAGACCTCACTATCCGCTTGCCAATATCGGGCCTGACTCTTTGATAGTGGACCCATTCCTCAAGCTGAGTCAAACTCAGCCTAGTCATTGCCCCCTCACTCGGGTAAGTAAGGCCACACCCCCTTCCAATCGACCATGATACAGTGGGAGATGCGGCTAATTGGTATTTAACCCTTATGCACTCATGGATTTAGTCGGTTTAGACATTGGAGTATCCTCTGGTACCGTAAGGGTTTAAGGACTTTCACCCTAGGACATCTATGGCACCCCCATGCTAGAATAAGTATTTACGGTGTCCAATCCTGCCATCCACGACATGCCTGTGAAGACTATGACTCTAATGTCACTAGGGTATACAGTAATCATGTCACACAAATGTGAGATGCATGAGTCATGCTATCCAGTCATGCAGCAATTCTGCGCATACCACGCGCTCATGTGGGGTAACTCCATCTCTCAGGGAGTCCCAAAAACAACTAGCCCATTGACACATGTTATGATCAATCATCCCTCATAATAAGCATGCAAATGATGCATATGGGCATGTATCATAATGTTATACTAAGTATATTCTCAGTGTGTCCTACTAGACTATGCACATTAGCATGGCTATTAGATATAAATAATAATTGGCCAAACACAAGAATAACTAATGTGACGTGAGGGTCCATATATTTAAGTGTCTTTAATAGCACACTAAGACCCTATACCTCTTGTGAATACTTAACAAATGGCCACTAGGGCTCCTATAACACACACATACATATGATTCACATGCATCATTAATATCATGGCCATTGTCCAATAGTGTTATTATACATGCCCTAGGCATTAGTTGTCTATCATGCATAAGGTTATCCTCATACTCTCCAAGATCATTTATTTATCATTATCCACACATCAAGTAAAATATAATTTTCTTATCCACATTATCATCACGATAATCAATACGTGCATTATTATCACTTGGATATCAAGCATGGTGGTCAACTAGCATGTTTTGTCATCGTACATATATATATATATATATATATATATATATATATATATATATATATATATATATATATATGATCATCATCATTACCATGAGGATCATTTTCACTTCATGATTAACATAAACAATATCATAAGTGTTATAAATAATTATTCATCCATCATCAATGCGTATGCTCTAATTCACCATCCATTAAATCATATCTATTATTTCAACCAACAACTCACAATCATCATTATCATGTTACCATACATATATCATCATCTCACCCATCACTAGGTGTGACCTACCTAATGTGACTTCCACACCGGACTTGAACTACATGCAAGGCATGGGGTCGTATAGGTCAAGTGCGAGTCTCACTTGGTGAATCAATAAGCCAACTCAAGGGCATAAATGTCCAACCATAATTCTTTCAATGGTGTAGATCTAGTTCCACAACTAAGTGGGCCCCACACATTCCACCAACTAGAAATAATGCACAATCTCAAATATAAAGGATAAAATGCTAACATCTTTCATGTCATATATCATATTGAGCCCACTAGACACATACACAACAAACTAAGAAAAGCCTAATTATCCATTTTATGCATTGTAAAATAGGTCTATCTAAGCGTGGTCCACTTGACTAGAGGTAGTATGAAAGGCACACTGCCCAGTAGGCAATAGGCCTGCCCATCAGGCTCAAGGAATGTTACTATTGTGAGTTTCTCATTCCCCAATGATTTCTCTTAGTGTTGGGCCCGCTTGGGCCTTAGGATTGCATCATTTATATAGGCCCAAGGCCATCTATGTCTTAAGAGAACATTTGGACAACAAGATTTGTCTACTAAATATTTTACAAGTTATACAACACCCATTTACAAAACATGTCAGGTGGACCTCATTACATGAAAGGTAAAGCCCATACCAGATGGCCCATTTAAGGTTTTTAAGCCCAAAAATATTTGAGAGTTATTTTTCAGAGTTTAGATGCTGTATTAAATACTTTGAGAAGGTGGTGGACCCCACTGACGTGGGCCCACAAATTTTACATCAAACAAATTTTTACGTAAATGTTAGTTTCTGGCCATCTTCAATTCAAATTTATGATCATGTGGGACCCACATATGGTGAAAGGAGGGATCTATCTGGTAGCTCTATATATGGGCTTTACAAATTATAAGGCAGGCCTCATTGATTGGGTGAGCACAATTTACAATGATGTCCCAAATATGGGTACTTGGAGGAAATGTGCAAGAAACACAATGTAGAATTAGTTTTGGTCCGATCTTGAGTACGTCCCATGATCACAGGGGACCACCTTTCAGTGTCCCATTAAGTGCCCTTGGTTGTACTATATATGTATTTTAAAAACTATAAGCTGGGACCAACTGGTTATGTACACATAATATTTGGTATAGGACCAAACACAGGTATTCTAATTTTTTGCACAACTGTGCTTTGCCCCATTTTGGGATCCACTCCCTGATCATGTGGGGTCTGATTTATCTTGATTAAAATATTATTTATCTATTCTTTGGTGTAGGTTAAAGGTTCCAAGTGGTGGTTTACTCATATCTCCAGGGTGTGTTCCATTACAGAGGCCCAAAGTTGGTACAAAACACATAATTAGATGGTTTTCAGCAATGGGGTCTGTCACAACTTAGGGCCAAATTTTAAACACATAGGGAATCATTCGCGACAAAAAGGTGGGACATCCCAGATCACTTATATAAGAATTAAACATCTCTTCACACCACAAGTATAGGGCTGCGAAGTAGTAATAATCTCGGTAAGACCGAGGTTGAATCCACAGGGACTGAACCTTGTACGTAATCTGAAAGTAACTAGAACTTAGAACTAGGTGAAAATGAAATCTAAATTGAATGAATGTGAAGGAATAATGGTGAAATATTAATCTAAAACTTGTTAAATTTAAAGGTGGGAAGCTATGGTGCCAAGGATCCACTTGTAGAGATTAGGGAGATCTATGCTTCATTCATGAATACAACTGGAATTAGAGTCCCATCTTCATCTAGTTGGAGGATATAACATTAATAATCAAATCTGAACTTTCCTTGATTTAGTTTTTAAGAGATGAGAGGTTTCAGGATTGGAATGGATTCCATCACAAAACCATGCCCACGAGACAAAGTAAACAACAGAATTAAATCAATCAAAAACCAATCAAAGAGATATATGAAAGTTAGGAAGTATTCCATCATCCAACCATGTCCAAGGGGCAATGGTGAACAACAGGGCTTCCTATCTTCACAATCAAAATAAGGAAAAGGAAATGCTCAAAGCCATAACAGATCTATTGCAATTTTAGTCACAACAAACTATTAAAAACTAAATGCATTCCTTATAGTCAAACTAGAATCAAATTCAGTTCAATTACAATATAAATCAAAAGGCATAAACAAAAAGTCTCCCCATTGCTCTACAAGCTTCACCTCTTAGCCCTAGATAAGAGGTTTAGCCCATCCTCAACATGATGAGGCTAAAAATCTTTTTTAAAAAAACATTAAAGAAAAAATGAAGAAGAAAAGGGAAGAAAACCCTTAGCCTGGCTGTTCCACTCCCCCTCTTTCTCTCTCTTTCTCCTCCTTTTATAGAGCAAGGAGGTTAGTTGGGTGTATCTTGCGCAAAAGAGTCGGTGTAGATGTTAAGCAGCAAAAAAAAAAACCTCAAACAGATTTGCATTTGGACTGAGATTTTGGATGATCAACAGTCTGTCCTTGGAGTCTGGCTTCCTGGTTGAAGTCGTGGCCCCCTTCTAGACCTTCTGAACGGTCCGGATCATAGATTTGACTGTGATTATGATCACACAATGGCCCACCATTGGTGGGTGCCCAAACGTGCGTAAGATCAACGCATGAGCTGCGCTGATGTGTTCGGTGGGCCCACAGTGATGTTTTTGATGAAATCCACCCCGTCCATTGAATTCTTGGCAAAAAACCTGTCGAGAAGTGTGGTTTTGGTTGAGTTTTGGTGTGGTCCACTGATGTTTTGCTTCCGCCATCCATCCTAGATTTGAACGATGATCTGAATGTCTGTACGTGTATGAGACCAAAAGGAAAGCTTGGCGAGGGTTTTCACCACCCCTCCTGAGTGAATGGACAGTTCAGATCATCCATTTGGATGATGGATGGGCCCCACCAGTAAAAAATGGAAGTCAGCATGTGGAAGTTGTCCATTTTCATGAGAACTCCTTGGTCAGCGCCTGCTGGCCGAGTTCTTGAATTGTGATGCACGGATGGACCACGTGCACTATGTAAACGTGCTTCAAGCATGGGGTCCAGTGAGATGTATTCAGGAAATCTGCTCCATCCAACTTGTTTACCATATAATTTAAAGGGTTGAGACTAAAATTGAATCATTTCTAGATACCAGGCGGGCCCCAAATCAGGATTTTAGGGGCTGATCTGTCCGTTGCGACACTGCCATAAGGATCCAATGACTAAAATTTGACGTGTACTGTTAATTTATGGTCCTTAGGCCATATATGAAGTTTTGACCCGAACGAATGGTGGGAACCCTGTGATCTTGCATTCCAGACGATGTTCTAGCCCGTTTAATGTGAGTGACCTGATTTTCCCAAATTTTTGGCATGTAATTTCTTCGATCTCGGTCCCCTGGGGTTTGTCCTTTGCCTTGGTGACTTCTAAGTGTTAAATCTAGGCTTTTAGCAGTCTTTTAAGTCCAAGCTCCTAAATTCACCTTGCAGTCAAAAACATGATTAAAATAAGACGTTAACCATTATCATGTTCGTAAAACCATGTGATAACTGGGGTCTAATATGTAATATTTAACCGTCAACACAATCCCTAACCAACATTTTGCTAGTTCCGAGCAAAGTATGTGAAAAATAAGTTGAAAATCAAAAGATAAATTTTTATAAACCCAAGTGATTTTTAAAAAATTATCCTGGTACTAGAATTCTAAGATTCATGAATGTTGAGCATTAATTTCTCCTAGAATTAAGTGCATAGTAAACTTCATAGTCAAGCTCAAAGTATTAATTCATCGATTAGAAAAAGTCTACATTGAGTTCCATAGGTGTATAGTGAAACCTAAACTTATCACAATCAAAGGCTCAATTCTTTATTTTAATGATAACATTGATAATCACAAGAGCATTTAGGATAACCATAACCTAAGCCAAAACTTACCTTATATAGTTCATCCATTTTATTCTTCAATCTTTTGATTTTTCCATCGATGACTTTCATGCCATGTCAATCTTTTAAAGGTAAAACCAAGGAGGGGAAATGAGCCCTCACCTATAGGGAGTAAACCCATGGTGAAGACCATTCACCCAACCCTTTTTGAAGACGATTCTTTTTTTTTTTTAGCTGGGTATTCATTTTTTTTGAACATGATGTACAAATTTCCTAGGTTGGTTCCTTCCATGTCTAATGACTACCAGGTTAATAATTCAATATCGAACTGAAGCTTAATGTGTAAGTTAGGTGTGACATGTGAAATCATGACTCAATCAATGCTTAAAACTTCTAATCATGAATTAACAATTCGAACTTAACTGTGAAGTCTAATAGATGGCTAAATCCAAGAGTTACAAATTACCAACATTGCGTATCTTATAATTCTAAATCAAAGATGGTCGTCAACATCACTTCGAATTTACAAGAATTTTCAAAATAATGTTAAATTTTTTTTACAAATTTTGCTCAAGACTAAGAAAATATTGATTATGTAACCTAATTTCCCATCCTCAACTTAAAATCTATATTGTCCTCAATGTAAAAGATATAAGCATGCAATGCACATGAGACAACGAAAGTAAAGGAGAAGTAATAGAAAGATAGTACTTGATGACAAAGTTTAAGCGGCTTTTTTCCAGAGAGATTTTAGCTTGAAGGTGGCTCGACACAAGAGTTAAGCAACAAAAGCAAACTATCCTAAAACAACGGGAAAACAAACTAACATAATGACATAAAACCAACTAACCTAGAGCGACATCAAGCAAACTATCATAGTCCTATGAAAGGAAGGGAAAGACTACTCAGTCATGCCGTATCTTGATAAATTTCTCCGGTTTCTCAGTAACGTCATCCAAAAGCCCTTTTTGCAATAGTCTTGGATGCCCTGGAGTATAAATTTCCAGAGAAATTTATGGACCTTAGCACAAAATTATCGTTGAATCGCTTGAGGTATCCAAAGTATATATGATTCACCTGTAACCAAAAAAGTTTTAATATTAGTACTCCATGGTGAATCAAAGACTACAGGTAGATAAAATTCAGAAAAATTTTCAGGAAGTGATGTAGTCTCAATACATTCCGAAGTTGAAGACTTCGGTTCCATTGTCAGCTCCTCCCCCTTTAATGGTATACATTCAGGATCTAGGACAAGAGGGGCTTCAGAATAAGGGTTTTCTTGGTCCATAATAACTACTGAGACATTGTCTTGCAAGGCATTCATTATGTCTTTTATCATGAGATCGTTTGAATCTGCAAAGTGTGCCAAGCAATCATCCAAAGAGTTGGAAAAATCAGCTGAGAGTGACTTATTTTTCACATTAAAGTTCATGATGATCTTCCCAAGGAAACCATCGTCTTTGAAAGTGGATAGACGCATGCTCTTTTGCTCTTGCCCTGCACAGACAGATTGAAAATCAATAGGGGAAGCATCAATGTGAACACTCTGTTCATTGAAGCTACTCAGTAGAGGCATTGAATCGTCAAAAGTGTACAACTCAGATGGTGGCCTCAACTGGATGGTTTCAAATTCCAGAGTCGTATCGAGCAACTCGTCCTTCTCCTGACTCATATTATCATTCAATTCAGAGGAATGGTCCAAACATGTCTCACAAGAGTTAGAAGGGTCCGTTATAAGGGGCTCATCCTCTACATTTAAATTAGGAATGTCAGATGAGTGGAGTAGATCCTTATTACCAATCACTTTGTGTACTTCTTGATCACTGACCAGGACCATACTTGAGATTGATTTTAGGAGAATTTGGGATGTATATTCATAATTGTCATCCCAATATGCATCATCGTCTAATTCCATGAAGTGCACACTTGGGATGTGACCACTTTCCTCACACTCTATTCCTAAATTAAGTTGAGGTTCGAATAAACTAAACCTCTACCTCATCATTGAAATCATATGTGTCATATGAGTGAAGTGTGTCACTATCATTATATTTGAAAGACACCCACATCTCTTGATCATTCATTTGGACAATCATCGAGATCGACTTATCAGGAAATTGAACCACATGCTCATTAATGGAATCCAACTTCTCATTCATAATTTCAGTTTCTTCCACAAGCGAGTTATGATCACTTTCTTCACATTGTGCTTCTACATTGGGTTGAGGCTGTGATAATCTAGCTCTTCCTCCTCCATAAGGTGTGACTGAATTCTTTGAATTGAGGATTTGAGCAATTCACATGATTATATGACCATTTGATTGAATTGCTCTTGTGCATTCATGAGTTTCTAAAGTGAATTCTCTTAGATTGTTTCTGATTGGATTTCAAAGGTAGAGGACCCAAGAGAATTGTCACTAGGATATATTACTGGTTCATCTTTCCAACATTGATGTTTCCATTGATTATAGTCATACGGATCATAGGTGGGAGAATCTGATGGTTGGTAATACATATTATCACTCTTAATATAATCATGCATTATTTTCTTTTTATCGGATCGGTGATAATAATTCTCACTCCCATAGTTATGATAAGCCCAACACTCACGTACTGTCCATAGGGTGTAATTGTTCTCCCATATATGATCGCGTAAGGACTTCTTAACCGATGGAGCGTTATACTTTGGTTGGTTCTCGATGATTGTTTCAGAAAAATTCTAAAACATTGGTTGATTTCTATCATAATCATCATACATCCCTTCCCAGTGTCTCTTAGCTATCTCAGCATACCGATGTTTCCATTCTTGCATATACATGGTGAAACCCTAACTCTGAATCTAATCCTAAAAGAAAATAAAAGAAAAATCGTACAGCAATATGGAAAGTAGGTAGAAGAGAAGTTAGAAAGAAGTTACCAGATTGAAGTTCTATGTTAAAATCCTGTAAAAGGAAATAAAAGAAATTAGTTTCTACAAATAGAAATCATAAATTTAGAAAGTTCTAAAAAAATAGAAAGATGAGTTAGTTTCTAAAAAGAAGACCAAAAATTAGAAAGTTTCTAAAAATAAACTAGTTCCTAAAAAGAAATTCTAAAAATAGAAAGTTTCTAAAAACAAGTTAGTTTCTAAAAGGGAAAGTTTCTAAACCTAAAATTAGAAAGTAAGAAAAGAGAAATCCTAGATCTAGAAAGTTTATAAAAATAGAAAATAAAATGTAATCTTAAAAATAGAAAATTAGAAAGAGATTACCAATTTATAAGTCTATCTCAGGGTCCTATAAAACAGAAAAGTTAGGTTAGTTTCTAAAAATTAAATAGAAAAACCTAAACCTAATATTAACCTAATTCTAAAACCAGTTAATTTCAAAAAAACGTAACCGTCAATCCCCGGCAATGGTGCCAAAAACTTGTTTACACCCCAAGTATAGAGTTGCGAAGTAGTAATTATCTCGGTAAGACCGAGGTCAAATCCACAAGGACTGAACCTTGTACATAATTTGAAAGTAACTAGAACTTAGAACTAGGCGAAGATGAAATCTAAAACGAATGAATATGAAGGAATAATGGTGAAATATTAATCTAAAACTTGTAAAATTCAAAGGTGGGAAACTAGGGTGCCAAGGATCCACTTATAGAGATCAGGGAGATCTATGCTTCATTCATGAATACAACTGGAATTAGAGTCCCATCTTCATCCAGTTAGAGGATATAACATTAATAATCAAATTTGAAATTTCCTTGATCTATTTTTAAGAGATGAGAGGTATAAGGATTGGAATGGATTCCATCACAAAACCATGCTCATGAGACAAGAATTAAATCAATCCACAACCAATCAGAGAGATATATGAATGTTAGGAAGGATTCCATCATCTAACCATGTCCAAGGGGCAATGGTAAACAACAGGGCTTCCTATATTTACAATCAAAATAGGAAAAAGAAAATACTCAAAGCCATTGCAAATCTATTGTAATTTAAGTCACAACAAACCATTAAAAACTAAAGGCATTCCTTATAATCAAATTAGAATCAAATTTATTTTAGTTAAAATATAAATCAAAAGACATAAACAAAAAGTCTCCCCATCGCTCTACAAGCTTCACCTCTTAGCTCTAGCTAAGAGGTTTAGCCCATCCTCAACATGATAAGGCTAAAAATCTAAAAAAAAAAAAAATTTAAAGAAAAAATGAAGAAGAAAGGGGAAGAAAACCCTTAGCCTGGCCGTTCCACTCCCCCTCTTTCTCTCTCTTTCTCCTCCTTTTATAGAGCAAGGAGGTCGATTGGGTGTATCTTGCGCAGAAGAGGTGGTGTAGACGTTACGTAATAAAAAAACTCAAACACATTTGCATTTGGATTGAGATTTTGGACGATCGACGGCCTGTCCTTGGAGTCTGGCTTCATGGTTGAGGTCGTGGCCCCCTTTTGGACCTTCTAAATGGTTTGGATCACATATCCGACCGTGATTATGATCACACAATGGCCCACCATGGCTGGGCGTCCGGATGTGCATAATATCAACACGGGAGCTGTGCTGATGTGTTCGGTGGGCCTGATGGTGATGTTTTCGATGAATTCAACCCCATCCATTGAATTCCTGATGAAAAACTAGTTAAGCAGGGGTGGTTTTGGTCGACGTTTGGTGCGGTCCACTGATGTTTTACTTCCATCATCCATCCTGCGTTTAAACGGTGATCCGCTTGTCTGTACGTGTATAGGACCAAAAGGAAAGCTTGGCGAGGGTTGTGGCCACCACCCCCTGAGTGAATGGACAGTTCAGATCATCCATTTGGATGATGGATGGGCCCCACTAGAAAAAAATGGAAGTCGGTGTATGGACGCTATCCGTTTTCGTGAGAAATCCTCGGTCAGCGCTTGCTGACCAAGTTCTTAAATTAGGATGCACGGCTGGACCTCGTGCACTGTGTTCACGCGCTTTAAGCGTGGGGTCCACTGAGATGTATTCGGGAAATCTACTCCGTCCAACCTATTTACCATATAATTTAAAGGGTTGAGACCAAAATTAAAGCATTTCTAGATACCAGGCAAGCTCCAAATTAGGATTTTAGGGGCTAATCTGTCCGTTGGGCCACTTTCATAGGGATCCAATGGCTAAAATTTGACATGTACGGTTAATTTATGGTCCTCAGGCCATATATGAAGTTTGGATGCTGGGAACCATGTGATCTTGTATTCTGGACTATTTTCGGGTCCGTTTAACATGAGTGGCCTAATTTTCTCAAATTTTTAGTGTGTAATTTATTCGATCTCTGTCCTCTGGGGTCTATCCCTTGCCTTGGTAACTTCTGAGCATTAAATCTAGGCTTTTAGCACTCTTTTAAGTGCAAGCTCCTAAATTCACGTTGCAACCAAAAACATGATTAAAATAGGACGTTAAGAATTATTATGTTTGTAAAACCATGGGATAACTAGGGTCTAATATGCAATATTTGACCCTCAACAACATCTTCTAAAGTGGGACCCTTAACTACAGAGTGTGGGGCCTGTTACAAGGTGTCAAAGAGGCATACATGCAATACAGTCAAGTACTTAGAAAATTTCAGCAAACAGAAAGTGCAAAGGAAATGAAATAGATCCAATGACAAGTGGGGCCCACATGCTAGCAAACCATAGATAAGAGACACAAAAATATACATGGGTTTCCAGATTGGATGAACTCTTAAAATGCATAAATCACAAATGATCCCACACCTAAGTGGGTTAATAAGAGGATGCGTGTTATGTACAACATATATCCAACATACACATCTAGTAGCACATGAAATATATTGATCAAATCTCTATGATCAGATTCTCTGTTGGAAAATCCATTCCAATAGATGGTTTAGTAATACATCATTTAGGCTGTACATAGGTTTCTAACCATACACAGCCTCGGATCTATCTAGACCATACAAAACAATTTAAATTTATCCTTACGGAAGTATCTGTCGGTTCAGAATTTTTCAAATTTTATCATGAAAGAATCTGATCATAGGGACCATATATATGATTATTTACTATCAAAAGTAAGTTAAGAACAAATATCAAATGCATCTGACCGTTGGAATCACGGATATCGACCACACAAGAATGGTCATAACAAGCCCTTAAATACATCTTTCATATAAGGCCAAGATCTCAGCCATTTGAAGTCCAATTGAGACTTATTATATACCATTGGAAAGATGGTTTAATGTTATACAAATCCAATGGAGCGTATATTTTAAATACATTCATTAAAGGAATTAAAAATGGGTCTGTTTTAAGAAAATCAGAATCCTGCATGTGCTACTGGACAATAGCCAAGTAAACTTGATGTTACGGACGATTGGAGCGTTAGATGGCTAAAACATTTGGTCCAAAGTTGGTTTATATTGTGGTTCATATTATTGCCAAGTTTCAACAAGATTACATGTGAAGGGTGTAGATATGATGTTCATCATGGTGGACCATATTGACATGAGCCACTTTGCTGACTACCATAGCCATAAATAAATGCACACAAGAACTCCACACCAGTGGGGCCCACACATATCAAGAAAATAAGAAGTGGAAGAAAGGGGAGGATAAGGAGGATGGGAGGAGGGGTGTAGACTCACCTCAATGGATGGATGGTTGGATGATGATGTGTGGTCTACTCCCTCTTGATCAATGGTGGGCCAAACCTTGGTCCCACTTTCTCTCACACTCTCTAAAAATCTCAGAATTTTTCTAAGTATAGGAAAAGAATGAGTGCAAGAGAGCTCCTACTCTTATATAGAGAATTGGGGATTAAGGTGGCAAGATGACATGACAAGTTTATGAGATCTTATTGGTGCTAAAAGTGAGGTGGAATGTGATGTATGGTATGGGTAGTGGATGAACGAGGTGGATGGTGCTAAACATGAATTGGCCAAGGTAGAAGAAATCTAGACATGCATTGGCTAATGGATGGATAAGGGTTGTGGGTTGTAGGTGATGTATGGTGGATAATGAAGTGGAGTATTGCAATTGGTTGTTTGAAGTGATGTGACATAAATTAAGATATGCATTGGATGCATGTATATGATGAGATAGACATGAGCCATGATTAGTTTCTAAGGTATGGGGAGAGAGCTAATGATGAGTTTTGGGATAGAATCCAATTTTATCTTATAGTGCTTGTCTTATATGTGCTAGCTTCTTATTTTTTCATATAGAAATTGTGCTATTTATTGGTAATTTTTATGTTCTAAAAGTGGGCTTTAGGCTCACATAGGCTCAAGTCCAATGGGCCTAGCATAATAAAGGTTGCTTGTGTTACTGGATACATAATTTGGGCCTTACATTCGATGGGTCATATCTCACTAATGGAGCATTGGATTGATGCACGGTTTTCACCATTGCGATCGCAATGATGACGCGGTTCACATGATAGAGGTCTCAAGATCATTTCGAACAAATCACTTGGGTGAGTTTTCTAGGTGCATTAGGGTGCAGTGTATGGTCTATTAATAGTGTGAGTTGAGACACGTGTGCATACAAGCAATGTTGCAAAAGACCAGGATCCCACAGTTGTTAACATGCCCTTGAGCTTAATGAAAGATTCTTGGCATTGCTCAGTCCATTCGTATAGTATATCCTTTTGAAGGAGATTACGTAAAAGACGAGAGAGGTAGGTAAAGTCCTTTATGAATCGTCTCTAAAATTTAGCGTGTCTTAAGAAGGGTCGTACGTCACGTATGCTTTTGGACAGAGCTAGGTTAGAGATAAGGTCAATTTTAACCTTGTCTACCTTAATTCCCTTGGATGAAATTATGTGTCCAAGTACTATTCACTTAGGAACCATGAAATGACATTTCTCCCAATTCAAAATCAAATTCTTTTCCTCCCATCGCTTAACACATTTTTAAGATTTTCCAAACATTTGCTGAAGGATGGACTAAAAACAAAGAAGTCATCCATGAAGATCTCTAAATATTGTCCCACCATATCAGAAAATGTACTCAACATGCATCGTTGAAAGGTGGCGGGGGCATTACATAGTCTGAATGACATCCTTCTGTAAGCAAAGAGGTCAAATGGACATATGAGTTTTTTCTTTTCTTGATCTTCAAGGGCTATCTCTATCTGATTGTAGCCCAAATACCCATTAAACAAGCAATAGTAAGAGCGACCAACTAACTTTTCCAAGATTTGATCAATGAATGGTAAAGGAAAGTGGTTCTTCCTTGTGAAGGTATTCAATTTCCTATAGTCAATGCACATTCTCCACCCAGTAGTAACTCTAGTTGGCATGAGTTCATTGTCGGCATTGGTTACGATGGTGATTTCGGACTTCTTAAGAACTACCTGGGTTGGACTCACCCATTGACTGTCGGATATAGGGTATATGATATCCACATCCAACCACTTAAGTACTTAAGCTTTAACCACTTCCTTCAGGTTTGGATTTAATCGACGTTGTGCTTGCTGAAAGGTTTTCAAATTATTTTCAAGATGAATGCAGTGAGTACAAATCAAAGGGTCAATTCCCTGGAGGTCTGCAATCGACCATCCAAGGGCTCCTTTATGCTCAATGAGAGTGGCAATAAGCACACTTTCCTGTTCTTTCTCAAGGTGGGAAGAAATCATCACTGGGTATGTCTCATCTTGACCTAAATAGACATATTTAAAGTCAGTAGGCAAATGTTTTAGGTCAAGCTTCGGTGCTTTGAGGCTAGATGGTAGAGACACTATATCGCTTTAGGGCAATTTCTCAAATTATGGTCTCCATCGGTTAACTTCAAGTACCGGCATAGCATCAAGTAAAGCATCCATCTCCCTAGCCATGTCATCATTAAATTAGGGGAGTGGGCCAGGCACATCTCTAGAGGGTCAGAACATAGAGTCAAGAGTGCTCTCTCTTCCACGAAAGAATTTATCAAGTTAATGTCATGGATATCATCAACATCCTCTATTTGTTTACTCATGTTGAAGAAGATATTGAACTCCAATGTGATATTGCTGAAAGATAAATTCGTAATTCCATTCCTATGATTAATGAATGCATTTGATGTAGCAAGAAATGGGTGACGAAGAATGACGATAATTTGAGTGCTCATATCTATGATGGGTTGAGTATCCAAGATAATAAAGTCTACTGGATAGTAGAATTTATCAACCTGAACTAACACATCCTCAATCATCCCTCTCGGTACATGAACTGAGAGTTCGGCAAGTTGTAATGTGGTCTAGGTGGATTTTAATTCACTTAGACTCAATTGTTCATAAATCGAGTAAAGGATCAGATTTACACTTGCCCCCAAGTCACGAAGTGTATGCTCAATCTGGTGATTCCTAATTATACAGGTGATAGTTGGGCTACCATGATCTTTATATTCTTGTGGCACATCTTGTTTGAGGATGACACTCACCTTTTCTGTTAGAAAAATTTTCTTTTAAATATTTTTCCATCTTTTGTTAGTGCATAGATCTTTCAGAAATTTGGCATATAAAGGGATTTGTTTAATGACATCTAGTAAAGGGATGTTGACCTTCACTTACTTAAGCACCTCTAGAATATCCTGAGAATTAGATAGAAATTTTGATGCAATCAATCACTATGGGAATGACGCAATCGGCTTACACACTTTTTCTGATTTTTCCTCTTATGAAGCAATGCTAGGTTTATCATTCTCATCTTCTTTCGGGTCTTTAGGCTTTTCAGTCCTCATCGGAATAAATTTGTCAATTGTCTTTCCACTCCTAAGAGTGGTGATAGACTTGGCCTGCTCCATTTGATTTGAAGAGTTTAGGTCACTACTTTCACATTGTGGCTTTCGATTGGGAAGAAGTTGGGTTGGAAGCATCCCTTTCTCCCCACTCGCTAAGTGTGACTCAATCCTTTGAATTGATGATGCAAACATACCCATCATTATTTTGATATTCTGGAATGCTTGTATCGTATTCTGGTTGAATATCTCTTGGTTTTGCATGAATTTTTGAAACATATCCTCTTTGATTTAAAAATTGAGTAAGGGTCTCTTGTGGGTTAGCTGTTTGTCCATTACTCCAACTGAAATTTGGATGCTTCCTCCAGCTGGAATTGTATGTATTCGAGGTGGGTCCTCTGAAAGGTCTTTAGTAGTTGTTTACGGTATTCGATTACTCATTCAATATTTCTTAAAAAGTAGGAATTTTTGGACAATTTTCAATTGTATGTATGTTGCAAGCACAAAATCACAAATAACTTCCACAGCCTTATCGGGTTTGATAGGTTCTGCCTTCTTAAGTTCCATGGTCTCGACTATCCTTGTGAGATTGGCCACCCTTGTAGTCATATCATCTTCCTCTTTCAAAATATAAATTCTTCCCCTTTCCTTTGATTGAGTAGGCTTAGAAGTGGTGGGTCTTGGGGAGGTGTCCCATGATTGCGCGTTTTCTACCAATTGATCAAGATAATCCCATGCATTATCGGCCTCCTTATTCATGAATTCACCATTACACATCATCTCTATGAATTAGCGCATTGGTGAAGTTAATCCGTTATAGAAAAAGCTTATTATTCTCCATATTTTATAACCATGGTGTGGACAGGAATTTAGGAGATCCTCGAACCTTTCCCAACATTGGAAGGACTCTTCCACTTTTTGAGCAAAGTTCATGATTGCTTTAAAGTGTTAATTTTATAAAATGGAAAAAACTTTTTGAGAAATTCCTGAGTCGTCTCGGCCCATGTGCCGATAGATCGTGGCTTTAAGGAGCGCATCCACGTCTTGGCCTTCTCCTTCAATGAGAAGGGAAACAATTTTAGTTGCACTATTTCTTGAAATATGTTTAAAAAGTGTAATGTGGCTACTATCTCATCAAACTCTTTGATGTGCAAGTATGAACTTTTAGATTCTAGTCCATGGAATTTAGGAAGTAGTTGTATCATTCCAAGTTTAACATCCACTGTTCCTGCATTTAATGAGAATATCATGTAGGAATGTGTATTCACCCCCACCAATTGTAAATAATTTCATAGAGTACGAGGTGGGGGTGCATAATGCACCTCGTTTTCATCTTGAACTTCTTCAACTAGAGGTTGAGGTTAATTTGCAGCCATCACTTCTATTCACTCAGAGCGTCTGAAGTGGTGTCTAATCTTGTGATGGATGGGCAGCTCTTCGACTAATCCTCCTTAACTCAAAAGACGTAGGGTGTTATTACGGACCCACTTGGGCATGAAACACTCTCAGCCTTCAAGTAACTGAACAATTAGACCTAAAAAGAAAACTAAAAAAATTAAAACAAATAAAAGATCTAGAAAAGGTAAGACAGATGAAACAAAATTACTAAATAAGAGTTGCTATGTTAGGATCCTACAAAATAGAAAACAATGTTACTAAAAATAAATTTAGAAAAAAATCCTAACCTAAAAACATAGTAAAAAAAAAACCATAATCTTAACCTAATTATAATACTAATTAATCTCAAAAAAACGCAGCCATAGTCCTCGGAAACGGCACTAAAAACTTGTTCATAACCTCAAGTGTAGGGTCCTGATGTAGTAATAATCTCGGTGAGACTGAGGTCGAATCCACAGGGGCTAAACTTGAACGTATTCTAAAAATAACTAGAACTAGAACTAGAACTAGAAGATTTAAATCTAAATCTGGAATATAAGGGAGTAATTGTGAATGTTGTTGATTTAAAACTATTAATTGAAATGTGGAAACTAGGGTGCCAAGGATCCACTTGTAGCTATTAAGATGTTACCTTACATGAATCAAGTAAACTTAAATCAATGAGGTCCATCAAGAACAAGAATTTTAAAAAAAAAATCATCCCAACATGCTACAAGTTAGAAAACTGAAAATATTCCTTTAATATCAAACTATCACAACATCTATTATAATTTGGGTCACAATAAATCATAAAAAATTGAAAATATTTCTTTAATATCAAACTAAAAATCAATGAGGTTCATCAAGAATAAGAATTAAAGTAAAAATTATCATCCCAGCATGCTACAAGCATAACCTCATAGCCCTAGCCAAGAGGTTTAGCTGACCATAGACATGATTAGATCTAAAACCCTAGAAGAAAGCATTAAAAATAGAAAATGAGGGAAGAAAAACTCTTGTGAGGCTGCTCCACCCATTTTCTATGCTTTATAAAACCTAATTCATGTTTAGAAGTTCTTAGGAAACTCATATTTATAGCCTTATTCGTTTAAATTTAAAAATTGCCTCAAATTTATGCAGTTCGCGTAACTTTACGTAACGCCTTCAATGTCATCGAACAACCTTCGATGTCATCGAATGTAACTTGAATCTGAAAGTCGTGCCTTTTAACACTGTGTAATGTCTTTCGCACTGCATAAACCTTCTTGTCATCTAACATAACTTCGATGTCATCGAACGGTGTTCGAGTAATCGAGAATGTGTACAGAGAGTTCCAACGAATTGTTCTAAAAATTCACAAAAATCTCAATGTCATCAAACTGCCTTCAAAGTAATTGAGTAGGCCTTTGAGCAATCAAACAGGTCTTCGATGTCATCGAGAACTGCAACCAATTTGTCCATCAATCAGACTTAATTTTCTGTAATTCTTCGATTTCATCTACCCGTGTTCGATGTCATCGAACACTGGCTTCGATATAGACAGTGTGAATTTCTGTAGTTTATACTTTTGACTTCCTTCTTCACTTGGTTTCCTTGGATCTTAAGGTCTCAAAATTTCAATCTTGGTCCTCTAAGATCCATCTCTTGCCTTGGTGATTCTTGAGCATCCAATCCATGCTTTTAACATTCTTTTTAATCCAAGCTCTCAATTTACCTTACAATACAAACATGTATAAAACATACCCATTAAGTGTTATCATGTTCATAAAACCAAGATATAAACAGGGAAAATATGAAATATTTAACACTCAACAAGGGCCATTGATGAAGCCATGGATTCATCGGGTGTGGATGTAGTCTTTGATGTCATGGTTGTTGTACGAGGATTGACCTTCTTATTAGATGTTTGCGATGGCATGGATATCGCTTTGAATGGGCTAGATCGACATCTTGATGGCTTGGATGAGAGATCCATCCATCCGGTTGGTCTTGATTCGATGATTACTATCAAGAACCTGTCCCTTCGGTGATGCATAGTGCTAATGGCCGAATGGTCATTTTGGATGGCTAGGATGATGTGGCGGGGTTTGAAACCTGCAAGAAGATGGAGATCACTTTTACTTAGAGGATTGAAGTATTGGAGTAAGGGGAGACATACTTACCTCTTGGAGTGGATGACCAAGAGAAAATGTGCTCACGAGAGGCCCCCACGAGTTGACTGGAGGTTTTTTAAAAAGGATTTTATGAATTTATTATTATTATTATTATTATTTTCTTTGTGTATGCATGGATGGGTGAAAAAAGGATTTTTTATTTTTATTTTTTTGTTTTTGTCTTTTGGAAAATTATACATGATGTGTTTGCAAATCATGTATGAAATGAGATGGAGGGAAATGAAAATTTGCACCAAGAGTTCGTTTGTCTACGTGAGTGTGGTTTGGACTCGGTGTCTCTATGGGAATTAAAATGTTTAACTTAGCCGGATTCCATACTCGATTTTCTAATTGTTTGCCAAGGGTCTTGATCCCCTTAAGATAGTGCGAAATGGTATCCTGCCTCTAGGATTTAGAAATAGCTTAAAAGAAACCTTGACTTATGGTTGCTATCCTTGCATCTGTTGAATTTTCCTGTTGAACCTTCCATGTACATGCTTTCTTTTCTCTTTTTTCTTTTCTCTTGCCATTTTTACCTACATCGTTCTTTTGGGTCTTCGATGTGTCCAACTTTTTTGTCATTTTTTCCCATGGTGCCC
Source organism: Magnolia kwangsiensis (assembly GCA_037074715.1). Classification (NCBI taxonomy): domain Eukaryota; kingdom Viridiplantae; phylum Streptophyta; class Magnoliopsida; order Magnoliales; family Magnoliaceae; genus Magnolia; species Magnolia kwangsiensis. The sequence goes on along the minus strand of CM073585.1, from coordinate 22,678,489 downwards.
TTTCGGGTTTTCATCATGCCCCAACTGTTTGATCTTTCCTGCCCCTTGATAGCTGTTCTGTTTTTACCCTTGGAGCCCTTTGTAGTTTTCACCAAGTTTGTTATGTGTCCACTATTTTTACTCGAAGCGCCCTTTTGGATTTTCATATGCCTTTTTGTTTAGGCACATCTTTCTTTTTTATTTTTCTTTGATTTTCTTCAGTTGTGTTAAGAGGGGGATTTTAATCCTTTCCGGCTTATTGACAACTCTTCTCACCTTGTCTTAAGCCATGATGGAAAAGCTGTTGACCTAAGCTGAAATCATCCTAAGGAGAGGGGGATTGAGATGGGCAGTGGGCTTCATTTTGGGCTTAATTTTTCTTTGTTTTTTATTTTTTATTTCTTTTCTTTTCCTTTTTCTCCTTTTTATTTTCATTCTTTTAGCTATCTTAGACTCGTACTCTTATTTTGTCCTTATCTCTTCGCGTTTCCTTCTTCTTTTCATTTCTCTCTTCTCTCTCTCTCTCTCTCTCTCTCTCTCTCTCTCTCTCTCTCTCTCTTCTTTTTTATTTTCAAGCCTTAGAGCACTTATTTGGGGAATGGAATGGGGGGAGGTGATTCTTAGGATGACCGGCTTCGGTCACTTGACTTCATCTTTGTTAACATAACTCTTGACAAAGTTGGATAAGCTTCGTTGTGAAATTCCTTCACATTGTCGGCGTTGATGGATTCTGAAAGATCATCACCTCAAGTTGGTGAGTCAGAGGGCACCTTCTAGAAGAACTCTGGGTCATCGCATGTGAGCTGTGAATTTTCCCCCTGAGTTTGGTAGATGCGGTGATGCTTGTTGCAAAGTCAATTTGGCTTTCCTTTCCTTAGCTTCACTGTCCATCACTACTCGCGTTGATGAGATTTTGACTTCAACTTGTAGGGAAAGTTCCATTTCACTAGTTATCTTATAAAGCGTTTTGCTCATAGCTGTGTATACGAAAGTGGTACAATGTTTTCTGAGTTTAAGTTTCTTGATGAACTCATCCATCTTTTGATTCATGAGGGGCATCCTATCGTTGATGATGATGACATGTGAGATCCTTTAGTGGGTGATGATTTTATCATGTGAGACCAGGATGCTGCCCTCCTCTTTTTTATGAAATAGTCAACTGTTATGAGTACACACTCATGATCATCAAATGCCGTCGAGTTAACTTTTCCACTGGTGTTGACACCTACATAGAGAATGGCTAGGGCTTCGTCAAGTTATAAAGTTTTGAAGCACATATATGGATTGTTGAGTGTCAAATATTGCATATTTTCCCCTATTTATATCTTGGTTTTATGAACATGATAATACTTAATAGTCTATTTTATAAATGTTTGTGTTGCAAGGTGAATCTGAGAGCTTGGATTGAAAAGAATGCTAAAAGCATGGATTTGACACTCAAGAATCACCCAGGTAAATGATGGATCTTAGAAGACCAAGAATGAAGAATTCACATGCTAAAGATCCAAGGAAACCAAATACAAAGGATAAAAAAGACTTGAAAGAACGCAGAATCCACAGCAGAAAAATAAACAGTTCAGTCCAACTAAAATCGCATAAAATAGTCAAACGACAAACGACGAAATTCAAAAGCTAATTTAGTTTGACCAATAGATAATTTGGTCTGACTGAAACCCAGTTCGGTCTGGCCGAGGGAGGATTCAGTGCGACCAAAAGTGTATAAAAAGCCCCAGTGCTAAAAGGAGATAATTCGGTTAGACCAAAGATTACTTCGGTCCAACCAACAACTTAAGTTTGGTTCGACTGAACCCAAGCTCAGTGCAACTAAAATTGAGCAACTGACAAAACAGAATCCTACCTGAGCTCGGTCTCGACTTTGGTCTGACCGATGCATAACGTGGCTGCGTAAGTTGAGGTAATTTCACGATCGAATTGCGAAAATTTCAAGTCGGTGCATAAGATGAAGCATCATAACTATAAGAGTCCCTAAGACGTTCCTACATATCTTTTAGGGTTCAAGGCATGGATAAAAAAGGTGGAGAGCCACCGTCAAGAGTTTTTCTTCTTCTTCCTTAGTCGTTTTTATGTTTTATTTAAGAGTTTTAGATCCAATCATGTCTATGGTCGACTAAACCTCTTAGGGTTAAGAGGTGAAGCTTGTAGCGTGTTAGAATGTTTACTTTGCTTTGATTCTTGTTTATATTGAACTTCATTGATTTCTAGTTAATTTTAAGGAATAATTTTAGTGTTTTATGGTTTGTTGTGACTCAAATTACAATAGACACTATGATAGCTTTGAATATCTTCTTTTTCTATTTGAGATTGTGGGATTGGTAAATCTTATTGTTCACCATCTTCTCCTAGGCATAGTAGGGTGATGGAATCCTTTCCAATCATTATAATTCTCCTTCATTGAGAATTAGATCAATGAAAAGTTCAGAGATTTGATTATCTCTTCTTCCAATTGCTTAAGATAAGACTCTAATTCCAGTTGTCTCTCTTGAATTAAGTAAGGTAGCATCATGATAGCGACAATGGATCCTTGGCACCGTAGTTTCCACCTTTCAATTGATAGTTTAAATCTACAATATTCACAATTACTCCCTTTAGTTCGGATTTCTAATTTAGATCTTCTTCTAATTCTAGTTCTAGTTATTTTTAGAAGTGTACAAGATTAATCCCTATGGATTTGACCTTGGTCTCATCAAGTTATTACTACATCATGACCCTACACTTGGGGTTGTGAACAAGTTTTTTTGTGTTGTTGCTGGGGATTACGGCTCCATTTTGCTAAGCTTAATTGATATTAGAATTATGTTAAGATTAGGATTTATTTTTCTGCTTTGTTTTTATATTAGGATTTTTCTTAATTATTTTTAAAATCTAACTTAGTGTTTTGTCTTGTAGGATTCTAGCATAGCAATCTCCAATCTGGTAACATCTTTCCAAATCTCTCTCTCTCTCTCTCTCTCTCTCTCTCTCTCTCTCTCTCTCTCTCTCTCTCTTTTCTTTTCTAGATTCTTATTTGCTTTAGTTTTTCTTTTTTCTTAGTTTTAGTTTAGTTATTTGATGGTAGAGAGTGTTTCATGCCCAAGTGGGTTCGTGATAACACTCTCCATCTCTTGAGTAAAGGAGGATTAGTCGAAGGGCTACCTATCTATCACCGGATTAGACACCACTCGAGATCCTCATAGTCAATTGAAGTGATGGTTGTAAATCAACTTGCAAATCCACCTCAAACTCTAGCCGAGGAAGCTCGGGATGAGAATGAGGTGCGATCCAACTCCTTCTAAAGTTCCATGGACTTGAATCTGAAAGTCCATATCTACAAATGAAAGATTTTGATGAGATAATAGCCACTTATACTTTCCTAATGTTTCTAAGGACACGATTAGGCTAAACTCTTTCCCTTCTCCTTAAAAGAAAAATCTAAGACATGGTCGCATTCACTACATCCACGATCCATTAGCAGATGGAACGACATGACAAGAGAGTTTATAAAGAAATTCTTCCCATACCATAAGATGAACACCATCAGGAAGTCGATCATGAACTTCATTTAAAAGGAAGATGAAACATTCTTCTAATGTTAGGAACAGTTCAAGGATCTTATCAGTTCATGCCCACAACATGGCTTTGAAACGTGGCGCATAACAAATTTCTTCTACGATGGACTGACATCTTCCATGTGCCAATTGGTAAAGACGATGTACAATGGGGAATTCATGAACAAAGATGTCAATGATGTGTGGGATTACTTTGACAAACTTGCTAAAAACGCATAATCATATGACATCTGCCCAAGACCTAGCACCACTTCTAAGCTTACTCAATCAAAGGAGAGGGGCAGAATATATGTTTTGAAAGAGGAAGATGATATAAATGCTAAAGTGGCTAATCTCACAAGAAAAATTGAGGCCATGGAACTTAAGAAGGATAAGGCTAAGGAAGTTGTTTGCAGTATTTATTGTAAACCCCATATCTTAGACCGTACCATTCCATAAGATTCCGTGATCTTTCCAGTTGAATTTCGGCAACCTTCGACCCTTAAAAGGTATTTGCGCATGACCCTGATTCACACGCCGTTAACTTGAGTTAACTCAACCCAAGACTTGTACCCTAACGACCGCACCGTCGCCGCGGTTCCGATGTCGCAACTCGAGCGCCGAGGCGATACCCTGGTTAGGAGATGTGGGTTAGCGTTCGTTGTGAGCAAAACGTTGCACGTTGCAAAACCCAAGAGAATCTCTACGACTTGTCACATCAATCAATCAATGAATCACTCCCATCATGTCAAGTATATTTCACCTTTCACCCATTCCCAAACAACCCCAAAGTCAAAAAGTTCTTACACAAGCCCATACTTTTCTTACACCATTTGTCACAAAAGTCAAAAAGTCTCTTACACCCATCACTCACCACATCCATCACTCCATCACCCATCACTCTCTCTCTCCCTTTACAAGTCTCTCTTTCTCATTTTTAAACTCATTCCGAAGTAAGAGAGAATACCCCATGTCCAAGCCTCTCCCCATATCTTCCAAGCTACAAGTGTGGCCCACCTTTCCTACCCTCTCATCTCCCATCTCAACCATGCAAACCTCATCTCCTTCATGGGAATCAAAGCTAAGGATCAAAGGAAGCCAAGGGAGAAAGAAGATCAAACGGTGGGTGCTCTATTAGGCCTAGATTTCCTTTCTTTGATGAAGGGCCAAGTGAGGCCTATCGATTGATGGTATGGATCTTATTTTGGACCCTAGGTGTGGCTGATGGCCCACCTTGATACTCATGATCATTCCATGATAGGGCCATTCTCCATGGACCCCACCATGATGTTTATTTTCCTTGTATACCTAGGGTCATCTAGACCGTCTATTTTAGTGAAGAAAGGATCTCCACCGTTGGATTTTAATTTAATGGGCCCACGTGTAATGGGACCCACTTGATGTATGATTGGTTGCAAGAGAGGGCCCATAGTGTCAGGGTCCCTCCATCACGTGTGTCCCACTCTCTTTCCCTCTCTCTCTCTCTTTTTATGTGATGATGATGCGGTCATATGGCCCACTTGGATGGACCCCACCATAAGTATGTAGTTTATCCAAGCCATCTATAAGTGGGGCCCACTCTAGATGTGTTGTACCCACACCATCCATCATTTGGTGGCCCACCTAAGCAGGGCCCACCTCAATGTGTATGCAACACCCAAACCGTCCAGCATCCAAGGACGCTGAACGTCAAAGAGAAACACAAATATTAGCTTGGTTCACAAGCCCTTTTGGGGTGGTCACTTATATTGGCTCCACATGGATGTATAAATTCAATCCACACCATCCATTCCCTTCCACGTCCTATTTTAGGCGTTGAGCCAAAAAATGAGGTCCATCCGATCTTCAGGCGGGTCATAACCTGTAAAATAGTGGTTTCTACCATTGAAAGTCACCCTGACATTTTTATGCGTGGGAAAAACATCGAATATTGGACTCGTTTGGACGATCTTGAGCCACAGAGTGCAATGGACGGGTTAGATTTACTTGATATGGGCCCCAACTGTGAAAAACCACAGGAAATCTGATTTTTTTCAAAAAAAAAAAAACATAAGGGGGGCAGCGCCTGCTGCCCCTGACAACAATAGTAGCACGTTGCTGCGTATGGGCGGATGAGCTAGGGACCACTGCCCTACATGTGGGCCCCACCATAATGTATATTTTACATCCACACCGTTCACAAGGTGGGCCACTCCCAGCAGTGGGACCCCTCCAAATTTCAACTCCATCTACAACTCAGGTGGCCCACACTGCAGGAAATAGTGGGATTGAACCTCTACCCTTGAAACCCTTTTATGGGCCATAGAAGTTTTGGAACAAGATAGAATTTGTGTTTTTCCTTTCACTCAAGTTCGTGTGACCTTGTCAACAGGTTGGATGACAGATAGGCATCACCGTGGACCCCAGGTCCATGTGACCTCATGAAGTGTTGGTTGGTAGATAAACATTACAGTGGACCCCTGGCCAGTTTGGATGGGAAATAAACATTACAGTGGGCCCCTGGCCAGTTTGGATGGGAAATAAACATTACAGTGGGCCCCATCCCCACCCTAGATACACATGACCTTATGAATAGTTTGGGTGGCAGATAAACATTACAATGGGCCCCTAGGTCCATGTGGCCTATTTTGATGTATTCTAAGGCCCATGGGATTAGGCCCGTTTGATGTATTTTAAGGCCCATGGAATTAGACCCATTTTTAAGTATTCTAAGGCCCATGGGTTAAAGCCCATTTTGATATATATAAGGCTCAGTCGGTGTGACCCATTTGATAAATATAAGGCCCATGGGTCGAGAACCATTGTGATGTATTAGGGCCCATGGTTTGAGGCCCATTGTGATGTACTCTAAGGCCCATGGGGTTATGGCCATGGTTATGGCCCATTGCGATGTACATAAGGCCCATTGATGTGGCCCACTTGATCTATGTAAGGCCCATATGAGGTAGCCCATTTGATGTATCGGAGGCCTATGGGTCGAGGCCCTATGGGATGCCCTTAGGGTCCATTACAATGTGTGATTCCTCCATGGTTTGTGTAAGGATGTTTCACGACGGGATATGCCTTGGGAGCAATGTTGGTTTAATGTCCACATTGCAAGTATAGTGTTGGTTAAATGTCCGCATTATGACTTCCCCGAGGGCCCATTGATAGGCCCGTACTTATTGTGTGTAAGCCGTCTGGGCCCACCTGTGTTATAAGGATAGTTCATTACTTTATAACATGTTTAGTATAACTCCATGATTCATGACCATACGCATCACATGTATGCTTGATATGAGTAGTGACAGATCATAGCATATGCCATTGGGCAAACCATTTATGGGACTCGTTATGAGACAGAGTGCCCCACATTATTGAGCTATACACGTACGATTTGCTGCATGACTTTACGGTGTGATTCATGCATCTCGTATATTCGTGAATTGATCACTGCACGCCCTAGCAACATCATGGTCATGGCTCCACAGGCATATCGTGGATGACCATATCGAAAACTGAAAATCTTATTCTACATAGGGTGCTATAAATATTCCTAGGTGAAAGTCCCTAAACCCTTATGGTACTAGGAGGTTGCTCCAACGTCTAGACCGAGTGGATGTAGGAGCGTCGAGTGCCGATTACAAGGAGGCCGCGTTTTCCATTTTGTCGTGGTCGGTTGGAAGGGGTGCGGCCTTACCCGCCCGAGTGGAGGGGGCAAAGCTAGGTTGAGTTTGACCAGCTCGAGGAATGAGTCCACTATCGACGAGTCAAGCCTAATATTGGCAGACGGATAGTGAGGTCTCTTCCACTTACCTTATTGCGCACGATGGGATGGCGATCTGGTTTAGAGTGTACAAGACCCTGGTGATATCCCAGATTTGAGCTGTATTGATATGTAAACTTAGATGAGGATTTATATGCTTGACTTGCATCTTGCATCGCATAGCCTTAGTACAACTAATGGTATTCATGGATTCATTAGCATGTTCCGCATTACTCTGATACTGCATAACTATATTACCACCTTGGGCACACACTTTCACCACCCTTTAAGCTTTTTATAAGCTTATGCATAACCGTTGCGTGCAAGTGACGTTCGATCGTAGCAGCGCTGAGGCTTGAGCATGTGGCAGATTATTTTGGAGCTTTTAGTCTATCATCATTGTATTTCCCTTTATGCTCATTGTACTTGTATAGTTTTTTATCATAGTGAAAATGTAATGGAGTTTTTGGTTGTTGTTTGTGGGTTATGCCTTTGGTTATACTTATTACGAATCAAACCGATGTTGAAAATCCTCCTCGTAGCATCCCAGGATCGGAACCTGGTGAATGGGTGCTAGGAGCCGAGAATGGGGTTCTATGGAGGCTGTTGGTGCCAGATTCGGTGATCAAAAATTTTGTGAGCACAGTTTCTGAGTTTGAGGTGTGACATTTATACTTGCAACATACATACGACTGAAAATTGTCCAACATTACCTGTTTTTCAGGAAATATTAAATGAGCAATCGAATGCTGTGAACAACTACCAAAGACCTTTCAGTGAACCCACCTCAAATACATATAACTCCAGCTGAAGGAACCATCCCAATTTCAGTTGGAGGAATAGACAAACGACTAACCCTCAAGAGGCTATATCTCAACTCTTAAATCAAAAGAAGCCTCAGGAGGATCTAGTTTTAAAACACATCGAAAATCAAGAGTTATTCAACCAAAATACGATGCAAGCATTCTAAGATATCAAAACAACAATGGGAATGTTTGCATCGTCCATTCAAAAGATTGAGTCACACTTAGCAAGTGTGGAGAAAGTGATGCTTCTAACCCAACCCCTCCCCAATCCAAAACTGCAATGTGAAATTAGTGACCGAATCTCTTCAAATCAAATGAAGCATGCTAAGTCTATCACCACTCTTAGGAGTAGAAAGACAATTGACAAAACTATTCCGGTAAGGGCTAAAAAGCCTAAGGACCCGAAAGAAGATGAGAATGATGGACCTAGCAGCACGCTCAGAGGGGACAAGCACCTCCCTAGCCGGCTCAGGCTAGGTTCTACGCGGTACAGCAGGATTCGCAGTCATCCGAAAGAGTCATTGAGGGTATACTTTTAGTCTCTGCATGCACTGCACGTGTGTTGTTTGATTCTAGTGCATCGCATTCTTTTATCATCGAGAGTTTCTAAAGGATCGATTGGCTTGCCATTGGAGTCTGCTCGTGAGGGCTGGTCAGTATCGACTCCCTTGGGGAAGATTATAGTGTTGGGCCGACTTTAATCATCTTGGGTATGGATTGGCTTACCGAGTACAATGCCATATTGCACTGCGCCGTGAGGATAGTCACATTCTGTATACCAGACGTGCCACAGTTCCAGTTCGTTGCATAGCCCAGAGGAGATCTGTTGTCTTGTTTGATGTCGTGTGCCATAGAGAAGCCTATAACAGTGAGCATCGACCAGTTGCCCGTGGTTTGTAATTTTCCTGATGTGTTTCAGGAGATTCTGAGATTACCGCCTCGTCGACTCACCGAGTTTCAGATTGATCTCGCGCCCGGTACCGTGCTTATTTCTAAGGCCCCGTATCGTATGGCACCGTTGGAGTTACGAAAACTGCAGAAGTAGTTGGACGAGTAGCGCGAGTTGGGATTTATCCGTTTGAGCAGTTCACTACGGGGAGCACCGGTACTCTTCTTGAAGAAGAAGGATGGCTCGTTGAGGCTCTGTGTGGACTATCGCGAGCTCAACAAAGTCACAATCAAGAACAAGTACCCACTCCCGAGGATTGATGATTTGTTTGATCAGCTGTAGGGTGCACATTTCTTTTCGAAGATTAACCTGCATTCCGGTTATTATCAGATTCAGGTCCGAGAGGAGTACATTCCGAAGATAGCTTTCAGGACGTGTTATGGTCATTTTGAGTTCCAGGTCATATCTTTCAGACTAACCAATGCACCAACAATATTCATGCAGTTGATGAACGAGGTCTTCTGCCCATATCTTGATCAATTTGTTATGGTGTTCATCGACGATATTCTGATCTATTCGAGGACCCGTGAGGAGCACGAGCAGCATTTGGAAGTTACATTACAGACCCTCCGTGCACACCAGCTGTATGCGAAGCTGGAGAAGTGCGAGTTCTGGAAGGAGGAGGTGAAGTTCCTCGGTCAACTGGTGACGAGGGAGGGTGTCGAAGTGGACCCCTCGAAGGTTGAGGCAGTGCGTCAGTGGAGTCAGCCCACTAACGCGTCCGAGATCCAGAGTTTTCTTGATTTGGCGGGTTATTACCGGCGTTTCATTGCGGGTTTCTTCCATATTGCAGCCCCGCTGACCAGGTTGACTCGGAAGGGCCAGAGTTTATTTGGAGTGACGCCTGCAAGCAAGCATTTTTAGAGTTAAAGGACCGTCTGACGTCCGCTCCTGTCTTCACTCTTTCCTCTGGGAGTGACAGATTTATTGTATTTACCGATGCCTTGCATATTAGTTTGGGTGTTGTCCTGATGCAGCACGGGAGATCAGTGACCTTCGCGTCTCGTCAGCTCAAGGTCCATGAGCTGAACTATCCCACACATGATTTAGATCTAGTGGCAATTGTCTTCGCACTGAAGATGTGGAGGCACTATCTTTGTGGGGCCAGGTTTGAGCTCTTCTCCGACCACAAGAGCTTGAAGTACCTCTTCTCGCAGTCTGAGTTGAACATGAGGCAGAGGCGCTAGATGGAGCTCTTGAATGACTATAACTTCAATCTTCAGTACCACCCGGGCAAGGCAAACGTGGTGAAAAATACCCTCAGCCGTCAGCCACGAGGCCTGGTGGAGCATATGATAATTCGAAAGTGAAGGATGCTTGAGGATATAGCAGAGTATGATTTTGAGTTCGGCCTGCGGTCTTCTATCGTGCAGTTATCGAGCCTGTCGATTCAACCCTCTCTTGTCACAAGGGTGATCGAGGCTCAGCAAGCTGATGAGTCATTGAAGAGTTATATGACTGAGGCGACATCTGAGAGTCAGGCAGATTGACAGATTGGTACAGATGGTGGACTTCGCTTCAGAGGCCGATTATATGTCCCGGATATTCCTGAGTTACACAGAGATCTTATGACCGAGGTACATCGATCATGGTTTTCTATCTACCCTGGCTCGACGAAAATGTACCGTGACATGAGGTGACAATATTTTTGGGCGGGGATGAAGCGCCAGATCACCAGTTTTGTGGCTGAGTGTGACACATGCCAGCGTGTTAAGGCCGATTATCAGAGACCCCCTGGTCTATTGCAGCCGTTGAGTGTTTCGATGTGGAAGTGGGAGCACGTGTCGACAGATTTCATTATAAGCTTGCCGAGGACTCAGTACAGTCATGATGCCATTTGGGTTATTGTGGATCGTCTGACGAAGTCGGTACATTTCCTTGCGATGTGTGTGACTTGGTCTATGGACCGGCTTGTGAGGTTATTTATCGAGGTGGTTATGAGACTACATGGTGTTCCAGTTTCGATCATTTCTGACCGAGATTTGAGGTTCATGTCTCAGTTTTGGGGAGCTTCCAGAGAGCGATGAGAACTGATTTGCAGCTCAGCACCGCGTACCATCTGCAGACCGATAGCCAGACCGAGAGGGTCAACCAAATCCTTGAAGATATGCTTTGGGTCTGCGCGATTGATTTCAGGGGTAGCTGGGATGAGCATCTGCGATTGGCTAAGTTCGCATACAACAACAGCTATCAGGTGACCATCGGCATGGCTCCTTTTGAGGCACTATATGACATACTATGTAGATCACCGAGTTGTTGGACCGAGGTTGGAGAGCGTCTTCTCCTAGGTCCCGAGTTTGTGCAGGAGACGTCAGAGGCTATTGATATCATCAGGTAGAAGATGTGCACAGCTCAAAGCTGGCAGAAGAGTTTTGTTGATCATTGACGTCGTCCCTTGGAGTTTAATGTAGGGGACCATGTGTATCTCAAGGTCTCACCCATGAAGGGCGTAGTTCGATTTGGAGCGAAGGGCAAGCTTGCCCCAAGATTTATTGGACCTTTTGAGATTACTGGGCGCATTAGCGCCGTGGCCTATTGACTTGCCTTACCATCTCAGTTGTCTAGCGTCCACAACATTTTTCATGTCTCTCTGTTGAGAAAGTGTGAGTCAAACATAGTTCCCGTTATTGATTGGCACCCGCTGGAGGTTTGTGAGGACGCTTCTTACATTGAGCAGCCAGTCTGTATCCTTGATCGGAAGGAGCAGGTCCTCCAGACCAAGGTCATTCCGTTGGTGAAGGTTCAGTGGGGTCACCATTCTATTGAGGAGACTTCTTGGGAGCGCGAGGCTGGGATTCGAGAGCGCTATCCCCACCTTTTTTATGATTGATTGTGCTGTACTTTGTATGATATCTCTGATTTTATATAGTGAAAATGTAATGGAGTTTTTGATTATTGTTTATGGGTTATGCCTTTGGTTATGCTTATTACGAATCAAACCGATGTTAAAAATCCTCCTCGCAGCATCCCAGGATCAGAACTTGACGAATGGGCGTTGGGAGCCGAGAACGGGGTTTTACGGAGGTTGTCAGTGCTAGATTCTACGTCGAGAATTTTATGAGCCCGGTTTCTGAGTTTGGGGCGTGACAGAAGTTGGTATTATGAGTTATGCCTAGTTGCGATGATTGTGTAAATTTAGAGGATGAAATTTTTATTAGGAGGGGAGAGCTATAAATCCCATATCTTAGACCATACCGTTCCGTAGGATTCCGCGATCTTTTTAGTCGAATTTCGGCAACCTTCGACCCTTAAATGATATTTTCACACGACCCTGATTCGCACGCCGTTAACCTGAGTCGACTCAACCCAAGACTTGTACCCTAGCGACCGCGCCGTCACAGCAGTTCTGATGCTGCGACTCATGCGCCGAGGCGATACCCTGGTCAGGAGATGTGGGCCAACATTCGGTGCGAGGAAAATGCCGCGCGTTGTAAAATTCAAGAGAATCTCTATGACTTGTCACAGTAATCAATCAATCCCATCATGTCAAGTACACATTACCTTTCACCCATTTCCAAGCAACCCCAAAGTCAAAAGTTCTTACACAAGCCCATACTTTTCTTACACCATTTGCCATAAAAGTCAAAAAGTCTCTTACACCCATCACTCATCATATCCATCACTCCATCACCCATCACTCTCTCTCTATCCCTTACAAGTTTCTCTCTCTCATTTTCAAACTCATTCCCAAGCAAGAGAGAATACCCTACATCCAAGCCTCTCCCCATATCTTCCAAGCTACAAGTGTGACCCACCTTTCCTACCCTCTCATCTCTAATCTCAACCATCCAAACCTCATCTCCTCCATTGGAATCAAAGTTAAGGAGCAAAGGAAGCCAAGAGAGCAAGAAGATCGAACGGTGGGTGCTCCATTAGGCCTGGATTTCCTTTCTTTGATGAAGGGCCAAGTGAGAACTACCGATTGATGGTATGGAACTCATTTTGGACCCTAGGAGTGGCCGATGGCCTACCTTGATGCTCATGATCATTCCATGATGGGGCCATTCTCCATGGACCCCACCATGATGTTTATTTTCCTTGTATACCTAGGGTCATCTAGACCGTCTATTTTAGTGGAGAAGGGATCTCTACCGTTGAATTTTGATTTAATGGGCTCACATGTAATGGGACCCACTTGATGTATGATTGGTTGCAAGGGAGGGCCCATAGTGTCGGGGTCCCTCCATCACGCGTGTCCCACTCTCTTTCCCTCTCTCTCTCTCTCTCTCTTTTATGTGATGATGATGCGGTCATATGGCCCACTTGGATGGACCCCACCATAAGTATGTAGTTTATCCAAGCCATCTATAAGTGGGGCCCACTCTATATGTGTTGTACCCACACCATCCATCATTTGATGGCCCACCTAAGCTGGGCCCACCTCAATGTGCGTGCAATGCCCAAACCGTCCAGCATCCAGGGACGCTGGACTTCAAAGAGAAACATAAATATTAGCTTAGTTCATAAGCCCTTTTGGGGTAGTCACTTGTATAGGCCCCACATGGATGTATAAATTTAATCCACACCATCCATTCCCTTCCATGGCTTGTTTTAGGCGTTGAGCCGAAAATTGAGGTCTATCCGATCCTCAGGCGAGCCATAGCCTGTAAAATAGTGGTTTCTACCGTTGAAAGTCACCTTGACATTTTTATGCGTCGGAAAAACATCGGATATTGGACTCGTTTGGACGGTCTTGAGCCACAGAGTGCAATGGACGGGTTAGATTTACTTGATGTGGGCCCCACCTGTGAAAAATCACAGGAAATCTATTTTTTTTCAAAAAAAAAATACATAAGGGGGGTAGCGCCTACTGCCCCTGACAACAACAGCAGCAGCACGCTGCTGCTTATGGGTGGACGGGCCAGGGACCACAACCCTACATGTGGGCCCCACCATGATGTATATTTTACATCCACACCATTCATGAGGTGGGCCACTCCCAGCAGTGGGCCCCCTCTAAATTTTAGCTCCATCCACAGCTCAGGTGGCCCACATTACAGGAAACAGTGGGATTGAACCTCTACCATTAAAACCCTTTTATGGGCCACAGAAGTTTTGGATCAAGATGAAATTTATGTTTTTCCTTTCACTCAGGTCCATGTGACCTTGTCAACAGGTTGGATGGCAGATAGGCATCACCGTGGACCCCACGTCCACGTGACCTCATGAAGAGTTGGGTGACAGATAAACATTACAGTGGGCCCCTAGCCAGTTTGGATGGGAAATAAACATTACAGTGGTCCCTAGCCCCACCCCAGATATACATGACCTTATGAATAGTTTGGGTGGCAGATAAACATTACAATGGGCCCCTAGGTCCATGTGGCCCATTTTGATGTATTCTAAGGCCCATGGGATTAGGCCCATTTGATGTATTTTAAGGCCCATGGGATTAGACCCATTTTTAAGTATTCTAAGGTCCATGGGTTAAAGCCCATTTTGATATATATAAAGCCCAGTCGGTGTGGCTCATTTGATAAATATAAGGCCCATGGGTTGAGAACCATTGTGATGTATTAGGGCTCATGGGTTGAGGCCCATTGTGATGTACTCTAAGGCCCATGGGGTTATGGCCATGGTTATGGCCCATTGTGATGTACATAAGGCCCATTGATGCTGCCCACTTGATCTATGTAAGGCCCATATGAGGCAGCCCATTTGATGTATCGGAGGCCTGTGGGTTGAGGCCCTATGGGATGCCCTTAGGGTCCATTACAATGTGTGATTCCTCCATGGTTTGTGTAAGGATGTTTCATAACGGGCTATGCCTTAGGAGCAATGTTGGTTTAACGTCCACATTGTAAGTATAGTGTTGGTTAAATCTCCGCATTATGACTTCCCCTAGGTCTCATTGATAGGCCCATACTTGTTGTGTGTAGGCCGTCTAGGCCCACATGCGTTGTAAGGATAGTTCATTACTTTATAACATGTTTAGTATAACTCCATGATTCATGACCATACGCATCACATGTATGCTTGATATGAGTAATGACTGATCATAGCATATGCTATTGGGCAAACCATTTACGGGACTCGTTATGTGACAGAGTGCTCCACATTATCGCATTATATGCGCAGGATTTGCTGCATGACTGTACGGTGTGATTCATGCATCTCGCATATGCATGACTTGATCATTGCACACCCTAGCGACATCAGGGTCGTGGCTCCACAGGCACATCGTGGATGACCATATCAGATACTAAAAATCTTATTCTCATGGGGTGCTACAGATATCCCTAGGTGAAAGTCCCTAAACCCTTATGGTACCAGGAGGTTGCTCCAACGTCTAGACCGAGTGAGTACAGGAGCGCCCAGTGCCGATTACCAGGAGGCCACACTTTTCACTATATCGTGGTCAGTTGGAAGGGGGTGCGGCCTTGCCCGCCCTAGTGGAACGGGCAAAGCTAGGCTAAGTTTGACTAGCTCGAGGAACGACCATTACTTGTAGGTGACGTTGGATCGCAGCAGCACTAAGACTTGAGTACGTGGCAGATTATTTTGGAGCTTTTGGTCTATCATCATTGTATTTCCCTTTATGATCATTGTACTTGTAAAGTTTTTTATCGTAGTGGAAATGTAATGGAGTTTTTGGTTGTTGTTTGTGGGTTATGCCTTTGGTTATACTTATTGCGAATCAAAAAGATGTTGAAAATCTTCCTCGTAGCATCCAGGGATCGGAACCTGACGAATGGGCGCTGGGAGTCGAGAATGAGGTTCTATGGAGGCTGTCGGCGCCAGATTCAGCAATCGAGAATTTTGTGAGTCCGGTTTCTAAGTTTGGGGCGTGACATTTGTGCTTATAACATACATACGACTGAAAATTGTCCAACATTACCTTCTTTTCAGGAAATATTAAATAAGCAATCAAATGTCGTGAACAACTACCAAAGACCTTTCAGTGAACCCACCTTAAATACATATAACTCCAGCTGGAGGAACCATCCCAATTTCAGTTGGAGGAATAGACAAACGACTAACCCTTAAGGGGCTATATCTCAACTCTTAATTAAAAGAAGCCTCAGGAGGATCTAGTTTTAAAACACATAAAAAATCAAGAGTTATTCAACCAAAATACGATACAAGCATTCTAAGATATCAAAACAACAATGAAAATGTTTGCATCATCCATTCAAAAGATTGAGTCACACTTAGCAAGTGGGGAGAAAGGGATGCTTCCAACCCAACTCCTCCCCAATCCAAAACTGCAATGTGAAATTAGTGACCCAATCTCTTCAAATCAAATGAAGTAAGCTAAGTCTATCACCACTCTTAAGAGTGGAAAGACAATTGACAAAACTATTCCGGTAAGGGCTAAAAAGCTTAAGGATCCAAAAGAAGATGAGAATGATGGACCTAGCATTGCTCCACATGGGTTAGAGCTGAAACCTCAAAGTAAACCGATTGCGTCATTCCCTCAGCGGTTGATTGCACCAAAACGTCTCTCTAACTCTTAGGATATTCTAGAGGTGTTAAGCAAGTGAAGCTCAACATCCCTCTACTAGATGCCGTTAAAAAATTCCTTCATATGCTAAATTTCTAAAAGATCTATGCATTACCAAAAGATGACAGAACAACAAAAGAAAATCTTCTTGATAGAAAAAGTGAGTGTCATCCTCAAGCAAGATGTGTTGCAAAAATATAAAGATCCCAGTAGCCCAACCATCACTTGTGTAATTGCAAATTATCGGATTGAGCATGCACTTCTTGACTTGGGACGAGTGTTAACTTAATCCCCTACTTGGTTTACGAACAACTGAGTCTTGGTGAATTAAAACTCACCCGGACCACATTATAATTTGTTAATTGCTCAGTTCGTGTACTGAGAGAGATAATTGAGGATGTGTTGGTCCAGGTTGACAAATTCTACTATCTAATAGTTTTTATCTGCCTGGATACTCAACCTATCATGAATATGAACACTTAAATTCCTGTCATTCTTGGTCGTCCATTCCTTGCTACATCAAATGTCATCATTAATTATAGGAATGGAATTATGAATATATATTTAGGAAATATGACATTGGAGCTGAATATCTTTTTCAATATAAGCAAATAAGTAGAGGATAATGACGATGCCCACGACATTAACATGATCGACTCTTTTGTGGAAGATAGAATACTTTTGACTCTATACTATGACACTTTAGAGACATGTTTGATCCACTCTCCTGATTTAGATGATGATAAAATTAAGGAGATGGATGTCATGCTTGATGTTACGCCGGTACTAGAAGTTAACTAATGAAGGCTATAATTTGAAAAATTGCCCTAAACCAAGATAGTGTCTCTACCGTCTAGCCTCAAAGCACCGAATTTTAACTTAAACCTTTGCTCCCTGATCTTAAATATGTCTGCTTAGGTCAAGATGAGAAATACGTGGTGGTGATTTCTTTCCACCTTGAGAAAGAACAGGAGAGTATGCTTATTTCTACTCTTATTGAGCATAAAGGAGCTCTTGGATGGTCAATTGCGGACCTCAAAGGAATTGATCCCTTGATTTGTACTCACCGCATTCATCTTGAGGATAATGCGAAGATCTTCCGACAACCACAACGTCGATTAAATCCAAATATAAAGGAAGTGGTTCCTAAGAAGTTCGGAATCACCATCATAGCCAATGTTAATAATGAACTTGTGCCAACTAGAGTCACTACTGGTTGGAGAATGTGCATTGGCTACAGAAAGTTGAATACTGTCACAAGGAAGGACTACTTTCCTTTGCCCTTCATTGATCAAATTTTGAAAAGTCTAACTGGTCATTCTTACTACTGCTTCCTTGATGGGTATTCGAGCAACAACCATATAGAGATAGCTAGCCCTTGAAGATCAAGAAAAGACAACATTCACATGCCCCTATGACACTTTTCAACAATGCATGCTGAGTATATTTTTTGATATGGTAGGGTAATATTTAGAGGTCTTCATGGATGACTTATCTGTCTTTGGTCTATTTTTCAGTGAGTGCTTGAAAAATCTTTAAAATGTGCTTAAGCGAAGTGAAGATAAGAATTTGGTGTTGAATTGGGAGAAGTGTCATTTCATGGTTCCTAAGGGAATAATGCTTGGACATATAATTCCATCTAAGGGAATTGAAGTAGATAAGGCGAAAATTGACCTTAACTCTAACCTACCCCCACCCAAAAGCATACGCGACGTGTGATCCTTCTTAGGACACGCTGGATTCTACAGACGATTCATAAAAGGTTTTAGTCACCTCTCTTATCCTTTATGTAATCTACTTCAAAAGGACACCCAATTTGAGTGTACTGAATAATGCCAAAAAGCTTTTACTAAGATCAAGGGCATGTTGACTACCGCTCCTATCATGCAACCACCTGATTGGAGCATTCTTTTTGAGAATACGTGTGATGCGTTTGACTATGCTATTGGGGTAGTGTTAGGTCAGAGAAAAGAGAAAAATTCCTATGTTATTCACTATACAAGTAGAACCTTAAATCCTGCTCAAGTAAACTACTATATTACGGAGAAGGAACTCTTAGCCGTAGTATTCACTTTGGACCAATTTAGGTCCTATTTGATCAGATCTAAGATCATCATTTCCACTGATCATGCCACGCTAAAATACCTTCTTTTTAAGAATGATGCTAAGCCCCGCTTGATAAGATGGATCCTCCTACTTCAGGAATTTGGTTTGGAAATACGAGACAAAAAGAAAGTAGAGAACGTAACGGCTGACCATCTCTCGAGGCTTGATCTCCTTGATTCCCTTGGGACAACACCCATAAACGACATGTTCCCTAATGAACAATTGTTCAAACTCTCCCAACTACCTTGGTTTGCTGACATTACAAATTATCTTGTTACAGGTTTCACGCCGACACATTGGACTACACAAGATAAAAGAAAATTCTTCATCAAGGTACGTAAGTTCTTTTGGAGCGATCCATATCTGTTTAAATGTTGCCCAGACCAAAATTTAAGGAGATGCGTATCAGACAATGAACACCAAAGTGTCATCTCCTTTTATCACTCTCAGGCATGTGGTGGTCACTTTTCTGCTAAAAATACCACAACCAAAATTCTATAGTACAGCTTTTATTGGGCCACTATATTCAAATATATTGATGAGTTCTATAAAGCTTGTGAGCATTGTAAAAAATTAGGAGCATTGTCCCATCAAAATATGATGTCTTTAAACCCTATTCTGATCATTAAAGCATTTGATTGCTGGGGCATCAATTTCATGGGTCCATTCCCCCAATCCTTTGAAAATATTTATATTTTGTTAGCAGTAGACTATGTCACTAAGTGAGTTGAAGTGATCCCGTGCCGGAACAATGACTATCAAACTGTCATTAGGTTCTTAAAAGAAAACATCCTTTCTTGGTTTGGAACACATTGGGCCATCATTAGTGATGGAGGTTCATGTTTTTATAATAGGCTATTCAAAAATTTAATGAAGAAATATGACATCTCTAATAAGGTGAGCACTCCATACCACCCGCGGACAAGCGAACAAGCTAAGATTTCTAAAAGAAAAATTAAACAAATTTTGGAGAAAACGGTTAACCCTGACCGTAAAGGTTAGTTAATTCATTTAACTGATGCTTTATGGGTATACCATACAACTTTTAAGAACTTTATTGGACTGTCTCCCTTTAGACTTGTCTATGGAAAATCTTACCACTTGCCTATGAAACTGGAGCATAAAGCCTACTGGGCTATCAAAAATCTAAATTTCAACTTGGACAACGTTGGCTTGTTGCGCAAACTTCAAACTTCAGTTGAATGAACTCAAGGATCTGGAACAACGCTTATAAGAACTCGAGAATTTACAAAGACGAGATGAAGACGTTTCATGATAGGAACATCCTTTAGAAATCATTGTTAACCGATAAAAAAAATCATTCTGTACGATTCTCGGTTACACCTTTTTCCGGGTAAACTTTGATCTCGTTGGATCGACCCTTTCACTGTTACTAATGTTTATCCTCATGGGGCTGTCGAGATAAAGAATCCAATGAATGAAAATGTTTTCAAAGTAAATGGACATCGCCTAAAGCCATTTGTTGAAAAGTTTGATTTAGAGGACTCCATAACTCGGACTAATCTTGTGTACTAGGATTAACCTCCTAGTTTGATGGAAGTGTAAGTTAGGTTTCTTACTTTCATAGGATTTAAGACTAGGATAATTTACTTTTAATTTGTTTAGTCATCATGCTAACCCATCTTCACATTGAAAACTTTGGAAGATTTACAATTCGCCTTCTTTGGGTATTGCCTTTCCATCACTTCTCCATTCTTTTCGTTGTCTCATTTACATTGAATGCTTATATCTTTTACATTGAGGACAATGTAGATTTTTAGGTTTGGGGGGTGTAGATTAGGTAAACTAATCGGTATTTTCTTAGTCTTTGAGGAAAAATTTTGAAAATTTTCAATATTTCAGAGGAAAAACCTATTTGAAAAGCGATAATTTGTGCATTCTTTAAGAATGTTTTGAGTATGATAAGATGAAAATTGAATTTTAAATTGTTGGAGTTTGATCAACTGAGTAGTCTATCACTTAAAGTTCTTACACTCAATTGATTAAGAGGAAGTATGAATATCATGTTGATCTAAATCACAAGACACATTCAATTTGCTTTCTATAATTACGCTAGAATTTCTAATGGTTAGTATGTGAATCATTCATAAATGTTGAGAATTAAGTCTGGAGAATTTTATCCATCTTAAAAGATGAAAAAAAGTAGTTAAAAATAGTGAGATTGGTAAAAGGTCATGTATGATGAAAAAACTAAAAAAAATGAATAAATAATAAATACCGTCGATATAAAATTAAAAATTGAAATAGAAGGAAAAAGGGGATAAGTTCGTAATCAGCACTTGATTATTCAATTAATCTTGAGGTAATGAGCATGACTAACAGTATGAAATGATAGTATTTTTATGAAAAGTAAGTTGGAATTCACTAAGCACGTTGAAAAAACTCGATATATGAACTTATGCTCTTAAATGATTAATGAAGAACCTATTAGATTGATTGTTCACTTGATTTGGCTCTAGGTTTTCACTCTTGCTTCTTTGGATTATACTCATTCATACTCATCCGCACAAAAGATTGTTTTCTGAAAGAAGTTTTGAACTTTGAGAATGAAAGATTATTTCACGCATGTTTTACTTTAGACTAGCAAAATGCTGGTTGGAGAGTGTGTTGAGTGTCAAATATTGCATATTTTTTCCTATTTATATCTTGGTTTTATGAACATGATAATACTTAATCGTTTAGTTTATACATGTTTGTGTTGTGAGGTGAATCTGAGAGCTTGGATTGAAAAGAATTCTAAAAGCACGGATTTGACGCTCAAGAATCACCAAGGCAAATGATGGATCTTAGAAGACCAAGAACAAAGAATTCACATGTCAAAAATCCAAGGAAACCAAATATAAAGGATGAAGAAAGGACTTGAAAGAATGCATAATCCAAAATAGAAAAATAGACAGTTCAGTCCGACCGAAATCGCGCAAAACAATCTAGCGACCAACGATGAAATTCAGAAGCTGATTCGGTTCGACCGAAGGGAGGATTCAGTGCGACCGAAAGTGCACAAAAATCTAGATAATTCGATTCGAGTGAAGATTAGTGTGTCCAATCGACAACTTAAGTTCGGTCCAACCGAACCCAAGCTCGGTGCAACCGAAATCGAGCAACTGACGAAACAGAATCCTACCCGAGAAGGTAACTTTAGTCCGACCGATGTGTAACATGACTGCGTAAGTTGAGGCGGTTTCGTGATCGAATTGCAGAAATTCTATGTCGGTGCGTAAAATGAAGCTTTACAACTATAAATAAGAGTCCCTAAGACGTTCCTAGGTATCTTTTAGGGTTCAAGGAGCGGAGGAAAAGGGTGAAGAGCCGCCGCTAAGAGTTTTTCTTCTTCTTCCTTAGTTGTTTTCATATTTTATTTAAGAGTTTTAGATCCAATCATGTCTATGATTGGTTAAACCTCTTAGATAGGGCTAAGAGGTAAATCTTGTAGCGTGTCGGGATGTTTACTTTACTTTGATTATCGTTTATATTGAACTTCATTGATTTCTAGTTGATTTTAAGGAATATTTTTGATTTTCTATGGTTTGTTGTAACTCAAATTACAATAGCCACTGTGATAACTTTAAATATTGTCTTTTCTTATTTAAGATTATGGGATTGGTGAATCTTATTGCTCACCATCATCTCCTGATTTATGGTAAGGAGATAGAATCCCTTCCAATCATCACAATTCTCCCCCATTGAGAATTAGATTAACGAGAAGTTCAGAGATTTGATTATCTCTTCTTCCAATTGGTTAAGATAAGACTTTGATTCCAGTTGTATCTCTTGAATCAAGTAAGCTAGCATCTTGATAGTTACAAGTGGATCCTTAGCACCTTAGTGCCCACCTTTCAATTGATAGTCTAAATCTACAATATTCACAATTACTCCATTTATTTCGGATTTCTAATTTAGATCTTTTTCTAGTTCTAGTTTTAGTTATTTTCAAGAGCGTACAAGATTAGTCACTGTGGATTCGACCTCGGTCTCACCGAGTTATTACTACATCGCAACCCTATACTTGGGGTTGTGAACATAGATCCGGTGTGATTGAGTTGTAAGATCTCCTTCATCACTACGTATTCATTCATGTGTAGGCTGCACACTCTAGCGTGGAATGTAGGCATGGTCTTGGTAGCTTATACTTGACAGGCTTGAATTCAGGCTTTGTTGATGAGTTTTTGATTGCATCCAAACAAGTCTTCAATGATGTAGGATTGGGCAATCATGGCTTCAAGAGTTCATTCATTCTTTGCTTAGACACTCCACTTAACATAAGAGGGGCCAATCACACCAAAACTATTGAAGGATGGCCTAGAAAAGCAATGCACACCCTAGTTCATTGGCCATGTAGATGTGACAGGGTCAATCTCAACCGTGATTTTAATTACCATGAATCCTTTGGGACAATGTGATGTGTTCCCTTAAATACTTACGTTATATGAGTTATGTGAGAAGAAATTCTTCTAGTCCTTGAGAACTTGAGATTGGGCATAATGGTCATTGAGCATGAAAAGTTGTGGTCTATGGATCTCAACACCCTATTTTCCTCTAGTATTTGAGAACTTGAAATTGGACACAATGGTCATTAAGTGGGGAGAGTTGTGGTCCATGGATCTTAACAGCCTATTAAGCAAAACTACTCAACTCACCAAGATATTGCACACCGATGTGTGCGGCCCATTCAATGTTAGAGCAAGAGAAGGGTTTGAGTATTTTTTTCATGTTCATTGATGGATAATCTTGGTTAGGACATCTCTACATGATACATAACAAATTGGATATATTCGAGGCATTTAAAAGATACAAGGCCCATGTTGAAAAGTAGTTTGAAAAAAATATCAAGGTTCTAAAATCAAACCGAGGTAGAAAGTATCGATCAAATGAGTTTGAAGACTCCTTGAATAGAGAGAGAATTATCATTTAATGTACAACACCCTATATTCAACAAAATGGGGTTAGAGAAAGGAGGAACTATACACTGCTAAATATGATGAAGTCCCTGTTGAGTTATGCCACTCTTTTTGTTTTCTTCTGGCGGAGTGTAATGGAGAGTGCGATGTACTTTCTAAATAGGATTCCAACCAAAGTGGCACCCAAAAAACCATACGAATTATGGAGAAGTCATCGTCGGCCTTAAGCCACATCACTATATGCAGTTGCCTTGCTTTGTTAAAAATTTAGATGTTGGTAAGTCAAAATTAGAGGGCATTAATTGTCTCTTTGTTAGTTATCTAAGTGAGCCCAGAGGACACAAATTCTATTACTTTGTGGAACAAAGGACTTTAATTAATGAAAACGCAATCCTCTTAATAGAATACTTCATGCGAGATAACAAGAGAGACTAATAGATCTTTTATGTGACATCAAAGGAGACACCCTTAAGTGCTCTTATGATACCCAGTCTAGAGGGGCAGATCCTCAAGACTCATCTAACACCTCCGTTGCACTAGAGTTAAAGACGATGGTAAGAACCTAATATATTCATTTACCTAGATGAGGTGTTTATAGTAGTATTAGATATTATTTAATAAAGAGGCCATGGTTAATGTAGATATAAGGCGCCAGGTGGTAGCCATGGATGCTAAGATGAAGTCCACACTTACCAACCATGTATTGACACTTATAAAAAGACCTCGAAAGGTAGAAAAAAAAAAAACAAATCAAATGCAAATGAATCTAGAGAGGAAAGCGTAATATGGATGGAAATGTGGATAAATATAAGGTTTTGTTTGTTGTAAAAAAGATTTATTAAGAGAGAATAGACTATGAGAAGACATTCTCTCTGTAACCACAACGAAGTCTATCCACATTTTACTAGCCATAGCTATTGAGTTGAACTACGGGATTTAATAGATAAATGCCAAGATAACTTCAATAGTTACCTAGAGGAAAAAATATTATGTGTGTTGGGGGACCACGGAAGCACACAAAGATGAATCAACTGAAGTAATCCAATTATACCAATCAAGCATAATGCAAACACATATTTTAACGTGGAAAAACCCTTACCGGAAAAAACCACTCCACAAAGCGACATATAATTACTATAAAAGTAGAAATTACTAGAGTTTATAGAATACCTTATTTGAACAAGCCTCGAATCACCCCAAGATACACCCTTGAAATCCTAAGAATGAACTGGAAAAGCTCTATATTGCCCTATTTCTGATTTCCACCCATATTTATAGCCATGGGAAGAATCCCAAACAACATCAGAAACAAATTCTGCAGATATGTAGATCTGTATAAAATTTGCGAAACGTTCGATGGCAACTTCGATGGGACTTCGATGTCATCGACAAATTGTTGATGGCATCAAACCCCACTTCGATGGCATTGAACTAACACCAAAACAGTCTAGAGACAAAACATGGAAAATCAGATTTTCTCGATTGCACTTGGATGGGTCTCGATGGCATCAAAACTAGGCTCAATGGCATTGAACATGTAATTAACTAGTCCAGCAACAAACTGGAGAAATTCTAAATTTCTCGATAGGATTGAGTAGTTGTTCGATGGCATCGAACAATGCTCAATGACATCGAATGGTTTGTCGATGGCGTCAATAGACCCTGTTTCTGAATTGATTTAAGACATAAAAAACAACAACGTGGAGGAATCAAATGAATTTAATCAACCTAAATAGGAGTTGTAGGTGTGCAAAGATCCATAAATAGATATATGGCCTCTTCTAAGTAACATATATAGGCAAGTTATTGAAAAAATTCTCAATGGTTGACTCCAAGGTTATTGTTGTTCCTTTTAGGCACAATATTACTCTTAGGGAAGATGTCCTTATATCCTTGAGGAGCAACGTGTTATGAAGAGTATTCCCTTCGAATTGGCTAGACGGTGCCTGATGTACATTATGTTGTGTATAAGGTCCAGTATTACTTATATATTGTGAGTGTTCAAGTAATATAAAAGCAAATTGGACATGAAACATTGGATGGCAGTAAGCCACATCATGAAATACTTGAAAAAGATGGACTTGTTTTGTGATGTAGGGAAGAGCGTGAAGGGATGAAGAGAAAGATCATCGTCTTCAGTGAATAAGACCTTGAGTCCACAAGGCATAATGGCTCTTGAATCCACAAGAGTTAAGAAAATTTGAAATACTTTATTAAAATCTGTCTCTCAACCAAGATTACAATGCTTTAAATAATAAAACAAAACCCTAATTAAGAATCATAATGTAAATAAACTGAAATTTTTCTAAAATAGTAAAACTTACTAAAATTAGAAAGTTTTAATCTAACTATGTAAGATGATTCCTGGAATGATAAGAGGCAAACCCTAAAAAAATACAGAATACTAAAACTCTAAGAATAAAAAGTTACGTCTAACCTAAGACTTATTAGAAATAGGAAGTTTTCTAAAAGGTGGGTGACTTGAGTGGGAAGGAATGTTTTCTCGTGAGACGAAATGAAGCGATGCATTTATGGTGTCAGTTGGCCTCAAAATGAAATTTCAGTCAAGATTCAAGGATCGTGTCCCGTAATTCATTCCAGATCAAAAGTTATGGTTGATTTACAGTTTGCGCTTTGAACATCATTTTTTTCTCAATTTAGAATGATTTTTTGGCATGCCTGGTCTAGTTACATCATGCCCCACATAAGACTAGGCCAGATCTGAATCATGCCCCACGTAAGACTAGGCCAGATCTGATGAATTATGTTCGCTTCCGTTCAAACTTTTTTCAGTCCATATGGGCCACGATTAAGTTTGCAGCCCACTCTACATTATTTTGATATATGAACATGAGGATCTGTCTCCGAGTCCACACGAATACCGACTTTCAAGGCTGTTTGTTGTACCATTTACCGCAACAATTATGGATAAATGGGCCATGATTACGTTTAGAGAAGAGATGGAAATACCCAGTCAAAATACTCCCACTTACACCAACATGGTGTTAGTGTATTTCCACAGGTTTCGCTGGGATAATCGTGACCATCCAATTGATGGCACACTAAAAATTGGTCAATGCAGTTAGCATCATCAAGTTGATGTAATACTCGGTTAGTGTAATCAAGCCTCCCTATAAATGCATGTAATTTATGGAAAGTATGATTATTACATTCTATGCAATCAAGGAGCGAGTACATCTTCTCGGCAGTGGGTACTGTTATCCATTGGCATAGTGTCATGCAGAAGATCATCGCTGATTCGACCATGGAAGCAAAATATTATTCCATCATGGAAGCTGTGGGTTGATAAGCCATTGCCTGTATATTGTGAAACCATAACCAATGATGTGGTTACACAGTGTTGTTGAAATTTGTGATTTTTGAAAATAAAAAGTTTTGAGATTTTTATTTTGCCACCAAAACGCTTTTTGAAAATTCCAAATTGAAAAATGCAACCGTATGCTTTTAGAAATTTTATAAGCTTGTCTAATCCTATAGCAATTTCCTTATAACCCCTCAACAGTTGATAAGGCAGCGAATTACACTAAGGACTGCATAATTTTTCGGTGAAACGATTTATTTCAATTTTTATTTTTTTTTATTTTCAGTATTTCCTTGCGTTGACATCATTTTCCTTGCGTTGGGAAGGCTAACCAAGTTGACAGGATATACCACATCATTTTAAAATGCGTACTAGCATCCCCAGTAGAAAATGTAGTTGATTCTCTAACGCTTTGCCTATTAATCCTTTTAATGCCCATGTACTCCATGTGAGATTATGCACGGAGGTCTGCTAGTTTTAAGGCAAATGGGTTACTAAAAATTGTGCCTTAAAAAACTAATATTTAATTGCACCTTAACCTAATTTTATATATAGACTACTCATACATTAATGTCTTTTAAGCACCCTGAGATTGAACACAACGGCCGGTAACTCGATTAGTTATGATCCATGAATTTAGTGCCATAACCATAATCATATAGGTCCTTAAATATACACCCATATTGTTCAAATTGGTCATCTGGTTACGAGGAGACTCGGTTGACATTAGGATGGCCGGTATCTACCATAAGACCCGACTGAATATTTCTGTGCCTTTACCATAAAGGAAAAAACACTTACATGTGTGTCAACATATTCTAAATGAGAGCTGATCATTTACATTGGTAGGA
Source organism: Magnolia kwangsiensis (assembly GCA_037074715.1). Classification (NCBI taxonomy): domain Eukaryota; kingdom Viridiplantae; phylum Streptophyta; class Magnoliopsida; order Magnoliales; family Magnoliaceae; genus Magnolia; species Magnolia kwangsiensis. The sequence continues at coordinate 22,650,823 of CM073585.1, read as the reverse complement.
TGGCTTGTATCTAAACTTGAAGGCCTATCTTGCCCAGACTACAAAAAGAGTTTTGTAGTGAAATAGTGCAGTTGCACTGACCTCTGAACAATTAATCTCCTCTTTGAAAAAAAAACCACAGGTTAAGTTTTCTTTGAAGATGAAATGATGACTCAAAAAGTTAATCCTTATGAAATCTCCCAATCTAGCGTAGAAAACATTAAAAAATAAAAAATAAAAAAATTAAAGGAGAAAAACGAAAAAGAAAAGAAAAAAAAGTGAAAATTGAAAAATAAAAGGAAACGAGGAGAAGACAGGAAAAAGGGAAAAAGGAAGACTTCTCACTTTTTGAAACAAGTCTTTCTAAAGCCTCGTGCAGTTAATTAAAACCAGTGTCAACTCCAGCAGACCACCTCGCCCAACACGGGGTGAAAAACTCTGGAAGAAAAAAAAAAAAAAAAAAAGGGAGAGAATTTCTATTCACTATACAAATCATGGGAAAGGAGTTTCCAATGAACTTGAAATCTTTCATGTCACACCGCGCGCGCAAAGAGAGGTGTGTGTGAAAATCTCTTCTTTGGCTCTTTACCATTTTCTAACGAGAACAGGCATATGAGAGAGAGAGAGAGAGAGAGAGAGAGAGAGAGAGAGAGAGAGGAAAATCTCTTCTTTGGCTCTTTACCATTTTCTACCAAGAAGAGACATCACGCACTCAATACTATATATGAGAAGTTAAAAAAAAAAAAAAAAAAAAAACAGTAAAAAAAGAGAGGGAGCCCTCCAATAAAGAAAGAAACCCCCTATCAAAAACTAAAAGAACAAAAGAAAATAAGGCCCCCTTATCTTTCTACCTTCCATTTTTTATAAGAAGACGGGGGGCCTGGAAGTGTTTGAAAAGCCACCACTGTCATGAAAAGGAAGAGGAAGACGGGTTGACGACTATGTGCCTTAGAGGGTGAGCAACATCACCACCCCCAGCATGCTTCACAAACTCAGCTGGAGAGAGGAAGCTGCCATGGCACACACAAACTATCCTCACCTCCTCTCCCTTCCTATACTTGTATAGGAACCCTTCAATCTTCTTCCCATTGGGCCCATCTCCCCTTGTGGAGACACACGGCATCTCTTCTATCATATTCCTCCCCATCTCCCGCACCCCACCATCGTCCCCCACATCTGCCTTCTTAGATGGGTTGTCCACCTCCTCGGCAGGAGCCAGCTTGATGGATTTCTCGGCTGCTGGTGTCAGCGTGGGGTTCACAATCACCTTGTGCTCGACATGCTCAGGCAATGATTGGACACTCGTGGGGCTCCTGGACTCCATGCAACTGCTCGATCCTATAATGATGAAAATAAGGAGAATTATGAGGTTCCAATTCAAATTGAGGCACATCAACAGCAAGGCATGTGCATGATGCATATGCTCGAAGATATAAAGAAATCAGAGATGCAAATGGATTGAAGGATGATAAGAAATGTAGAAGTGCTTTATATTTTCTATTGATAGTGTGTATTTACGGAACAATCACAGTGCTATATTTGTACAACTAAAATGGTGCTACATATGTAATGTACTATGAGCTGTACACGCTGTGCTTGATATGGGGCTTGATTTGTGCGAATTATTCCATGACTGTGAATAAAGGAAAAGAAAATAAAGATTGTGGGGGCAAACCCAACAAATTCTCCAGCCAAGGACTAAAATTCACAAAAAAAAAAAGAAAAAAAAAAAGAAAAAAAAGACCTCTCATCTTCTTTGAGAGCAAGCAAATGGATTCCATCAGTCCTGAGTGAACCAGAATACTGGATTTCCACTACCCAGGTGAGCAAGGTGGGTAGGTTCAGTCAGAGAATATCATGTCAATTTGGCTGTACCTTGAACCTAACTAAAGGATTAAATTTGGCCCGTGAGTCTTGCTAGGCAAAAGGAACTAGGTGACTCGACATTGGTGAGCACCTCCAGGATAAGCTACATGCTACATTTTCAACCAGCCAACTTCTTGTTGTCCAAATCATCAAGGTTTGGAACCGAGTCGTTCACGATCTAAATCCTCAAAGATTGTCTATGATTGGGTGGTCAATGATGGTTAGTGAGAACTCACCAGAATCACATGATAGAAAGAAGTCTGCATGCCTTTATGGCACTCATTCACTATGCATCCACGTTGACCGGATTTTATTTATTTATTTTTTTTGGGGGGGGGGGGGGGGGGAGAGAACGAATCCGATTAGCTGTGCAGTCGCAAAGAATTCAATACATTAGCCCAATTGAGATATAGGCTAGAACAGATGTACTTTATTTTTTGGGTTTTTCTCAATTTCTCCAACCTGACTCACTGCTTACTCGAGTCAACTTCAAGTCAGATGAAAATTCAATTAAGTCCTGGGAAAATTAGCCGGCAACTCAAATATATATGTACCAGAGGCTAGACCTTCATTGTGAGAATTTTGCAGTAAATCTGAATAAGCAATGTTCAAGACCACTTGGAAGACTAGGCCAGCTTATTGGCCAGCAACTAATTGAAGACTTTTCAAGTTAAGAGTGGAAAAAAGAAAAGAAATAAAAAGGAAAAAGAGTGGATATGAAGCAAGAGCAGGTTCTAGCTTTGTCAACCTAGTGAATTGTGGAGGGTGACAAACCCAGATTCATTGTTATGAATCAGCCTCAGTTTATTGCCACCCACCATCATTTGCAGGGCTTCATGGTTGGTGAATCCAGATTATCCATCTGGAGGGGCCTGCCATTGATGACTAAAGATAGGGAAACCATATACCATCAGAAAATCCTATCCAGCTATGTCTGTCTGATTCCAGGCCCTCAAATGGTCAATGAAGATAAATAAAGCTGATCGTGGAAGGGGAAAGGTACATAATAATAAAGTTGGATCATCCAATCGTTCTGGTTTAAAAGCAGCCCACCAGAGAGGAAGTCCAGATTCAAGCTAATTCATGCGTGTAGGAGTTTGTAAATGGGCAAGATAGTAGTACTACTAACCACAAGAATTAACATACTAATTACAAAAATATTACAACCTTCAAGTCTTCTTCAAGTTAAAGGAATATGAGAGACTAGAGAAGTAATCAAATGAAAATAGGAGATCACATAATAATAATAATAATAATAATAATTAAAAAAATTAAAAAAATTAAAAATAAATAATAATAATAATAATAATAATAATAGAAGCAAAAAATAAAAATAAAAAAGCCATTTTTTCTCAAGCATAGGAATTTCAAAAAATTCAACTATCCCAGGCGTCTGAACAGTGGGCTTCGAGGAAGTGGAGAAAAACAGCTAATGGTCAACATTGAGTGCCAGAATGTGAATAAAATTGATGGCTATGGTTATATCCACTTTGCACAATTTCTTAAACATAGACCATTGATAATGAGACCCATTCAATGGACAGTCCCCATATCACCCTGCTATTGTACTGTTGAGATTTAACATCTCCCTTACTACAAACTCCTACAAATATCAACTCCTATAATGGATTGATGAAGCGCTATATATCGCCACATGAACTATCTGCCCAAATCAGCCCACAACAGCCTGATGCTCCGGCAATACAGAGCGACATATCATCAGCAGTGACCAATATGGTGCACCAAAACCAATTGCAAACCTTGACTTCTATCCCTCAGAACCACGAATACTTAAATTACAAAAATAAATAAATAAATAAAATAGAAAAAAATAACAGAAATTGAGAACAAGAACAAACCCAATTTCGACAATTCCTCGAAAATTAAGAACGAACAAAAACATAATACTAAACTCAACTGAAATAACAAAAATGGAAGTTCCAAAGAAAGCACAAGCCAATTCCAATGATTCAGTTTTGTTTTTTTTAAAAAAAAAAACAACTCAAGAACGTGTGAAATGCCATTACCTTGAACGGATCGGTTACCGAAGTCGGACAGTCCAGACGAGCTACTCCCTTGTGAGCCAAGAGACCCTTGCGACGATGGCGGAAGTCCCCGCAAAGCAACCCCAGCAGCAAAAACACTACTCTTCCCATCTGTCGTATCAATCCCACGTGCCGGGGTAGCAGCCCATGCTGGCAGCCCGAAAGGCTGCGTTGCTGCTCTGGAGGAAGAAAACCCGTTTGCCAATGCGCTGCCCGAATACCCCGGGCAACCTCCGCCGCTGCCCAAAATCTTCCCTTTCAATGACAAAGCAAACGAGCCTTCATCTTCTGCACGCTTGTCTTCCTCACAATTCCTCTCCAGAGATGCTCGATCTTTCCCCACACGTGAATTCCTCTGCTTCTCAGATCTCTTCCGTTTCGCCTCCATCCGCCGCAGCGACTGCATCTCCTTCCGCTTCCGCCGCTCCTCCTCCGTCTCCGCTGGCAGCGAGCACGTCCTAATCAGCGCAGTACCCACCGCCGGCAACGGGATTGCATTGAGGTCCCTCATCTCAAGCCCGGCGATCGACGACGATCGCACCAACCGCTTCTCTCTCGGGTCCACCCCAAAGCATCCACCCAACGAGAGCCCGAGGTTCAGCTCAATCTCGCTCGAATCGACAACAGCCAGGGATTCATCATCACATCTATATTCCGCCACAAATCTCCGCAGCAGATCTCTCGGGTATCCATTGATCTGCGGCGAGAGCTGCTCGATCTCACCGGTCCCACCTTCCGTCGCCTTCGCCATCGTAAAACGAAATCGCCACCGTCAAACCTTATTCTTTTTCAACGGCGGTTATCCACCTATCAGATTGGTAATAACCCAACTGACGGATTCGATTGTAAGCCGATATTCTTGCATAAGACCTCCATAAACGAAGATGTAAGAACAAGGAAATCGAAGGGCAAAAAGGGAATATTTTCGAAATTCTTTTCCCGCCCACGTAATCTACTAGCTGTTGAAGAAAAACCCAGCTGTCGGAATTCCAAAATCTCGAAATTCCGGCAAAAACTCGCCGGAAAGCCAGAGGGATAGAACAGAGGAATAAGACATGAAAGAAAGAAAGAGAAAACAGAGAGAAGATGGGTTGAAAGGGCAGAGGAGAGATTTCAGTGACCAGAAATTCGAAAATACCGAAACTACCCTCGATTGAGAAGCACGTGGCGTTCCGAGGGAGCTCCATGTGGACACGTGTCTTCTCCTCCAGATTTAGAGGTGTCGCCAAACAAGCGTCTCCACCGCTATGTTTAGCGGTGGCGTTGGATTCGGTTGCGGTCGAGACACGTGTCGCCTCGGAAAGGAGATCATACCTGCGACGGACACGTGTCGGTGAACGTCGCAGTCGCTGCGACGTCTTCTCCTCGCTTTTTTCCCGCTTTCTCTCTCTTCTTAGCTGTTTTCCAGAACTACGGCTGGGGTATGGCCTCAGGTCTCGACACGTGGCAGACAGCCTCGTGGTTCGAGTCTTCTCCTGGTTTTTCAGTCCTCGGCTCTCTTTCGCCGAGGAAATGTAAACGTCCGAGTAACGAGGTATATTAACCCGGGAAGCATTACGAAAAAAATCGCAGACATTTTCGAATTATCGTAATTTTTGATTGGAATTATATTCAACTACGTTATTTCGAGAATATAGCCTTATTTTTGTAGAAATTTATCTAACTATATTAAAGAAATATTTTTTTTGAAATTTAAGATTAATTAATTTTTATCTTATTTTAGACTTATAAAATTATTTATTATTTTATAAAACTAAATATTTAATTTTCGAAGAGATTTTTACTATAATGTCATGAGATAAAAGTGCCAATAGATTTGTTAGTACTCTATCAATTTACTGATACGCCAGCACCAATAATTTATGTTGCATGCATGAATCACATTAAAAAGCATAAATTATGAAATCACAAGCTACAATCCCCTAACAAGAGTGGTTGAGCAATCCTAACCTCCAATTTCATGACACTTTATATTGGCTTGTTGTTTTTCCTCTTAAAACATGAGCATTGGATATTTTTGTTTTTTAACTATTCAACAAATTTCCAGGATAGCCAAATGGTTAAAATAAAAATTAATTTTCTTAGCAACTTGTTATTTGAACAATTTAATTTGAATTACTCGTGTAACTTATGTTCAATTGTATGTGAGTTCTTAGTGCATGCCTGGCAATAAATTCTACCACAAATCAAAGTTTTTCTATGTGACAATGCCAAGGGCTATAGTCATTATGGAATGAAGCCATATGGCCCTACTTTCTAACATCTCTCATTAGGGCATTATGGCTGACACACGCACATATATGTTCATTGAAATTTGTGAAAGTAAAAGGTCCTTTCAATGCATTAGAGATGGGATCAAGCAATTTAAAATTTATACCTGATGGGATGTCATCGTTATAAGCTTATTTCTACAATCTTTCACACCTTATACCTTTTAGAGAAGTGTCGGGATAAGATGAAAATGCTTAACGTATGTAGGCTTGGGGACCGAACCCTGATTTTATATTTACTAAGGGTGATGAGTTTGTAACCCATTGAAACTCTTCCCCTTTAAGCTCCACACAAATTTAGGATTCCTAGTCTATCTAAAACATTATGCACATAACATAATTATAGCGCACCACCCCTAACATGATTTTAGACCAATCACAACTGAGTAGGGTCCACTAGTATGCCTAATCACATTATCCAACTCTTGGGGAGATCTAGACTATTGATCAATAAGGCCCACCTTATAGAACTCTTACATTCTCCCACTGGGGCCACATTGATCAATGTCAAGGTATAATTTGAAAATATTCTTTAATTTTAAAGAAAACAGTCAAATGATTAACCAATACAATTGTTGGATAATACAAGAAATAGTTTTACAATATAGTCCACCAAGACCATTAGTATCGGATTGTGGTAGCCATCAAACATTTAATTTTGGCAAAGTGAGACTAAGCACGGACACAAATACCACCAGCCTTAATGACATAAATCAGGGACTTGAAAGTGTGATATGAAGATTGCATACACGTAATATGATCATGTATGCTTATCCTCAAGAGATCCATGAGCTTTCAAGTGCCTTCGACGATACAACACTATAGTTATGCTTACTTAAAATAAATTACGCATATATAAAGAGAAGTATAAATTAACTTTCAAAACTTTATAAATAAGATATCTTCAATATATATAAAAATAAAACATACTCAACTCCCACTAACTAAATACATTTATAGGGTCAATGACTCTTATGCATGTTACATGCTCTTAAAATTGGGTAATAGAGAGATTTATTGCACAGATTCATAATAATCGGCTTAGTGCCAATGAACTCCACAAACACTAGATGATTCTGAACTCTTTCACCCACAATATGATACGTGATGTTAATATGCTTCGACCTTGATGAATGCTTGTTATTATTAGAGAAGGAAACCCAAACAGAGTTATCACAAAAGATTCTCAATGGTTTCAAAATATGCTCAAATACCCATAAACTTGATAAGAAATGTTATAACCATAATGCATGATTTGATGCTTCATGACAAACAATGAACTCAGCTTCCATGGTAGATGAGGTTGTAATAACTGTTTTTTATTTTTTTGACACAGCCCTACCAACCATCATGAAATGTAGCCTGAGGTGGACTTTAATGTATCAATGCAGCTAGCATAATCTGCTACTAAGAATACAACCAACACGTGGCAGACAACCTCGTCGTTTTTCTTATTTTCTCGTCCTCATCTCTCTTCGTTAAGGAAATGTCAATGCCCGAGGAATGAGGGATATCAAGTCGGGAAGCATTAAAAAAAAATAAAAATATCACCAATAAATTATATCCAACAATGTTATCGCGTTATTTTCACGGAAAATTTTCCAACCATGTTAAAAAAAAAATAAATGTTTTAAAGTTTAAGATTAATTAATTTTTACCTTATTTCAAACTTATAAAATTAATTATTATTTTATAAAAAATAAATTGAAGAAATAAATGTTTTGAAGTTTAAGATTAATTAATTTTTACCTTATTTCAAAATTATAAAACTAAATATTATTTTATAAATAAATAAATAATAAATAAATATTTTATTTTCGAAGAGATTTTGATGATAATGTCTTGAGATAAAAGTGGCCAATAGATTTATTAATAGTCTCTCAAACTACATAACTTGATATGCGAGCACCAGTAATTATAGATGTGGCATGCATGAATTACATTAAACTGTATAAATTATGGAATCACTAGCTATATTACCGAAATAAGATTAGTTGGTTTTTTTCCCTTAAAACATGACCATTGGATATTTTGTATTTTTTTTTTTATTTACTTTCCAATAAGTTTCCAAAGTAGTCAAATGGTTAAAATAAAAATTAATTTCCTTAACATCTTATTATTTGAACAATTTAATTTGAATTACTTATATAACTCATGTGCAATTTTATGTGAGTTCTCAATGCATTCCTAGCAATAAACTCTACAACAAATCAAAGTTTTTCTATGTGATAATGCCAAGGGTTATAATCATTATGAAATGAGGCAATATGGCCCTACGTTCTAACATATCCCATTAGGTTATTATGGTTGACACACACATACATGTTCATTATAATTTAATGAAAATAAAAGGGCCATTAAATGCATTGGAGATGGGAATTTAAAAAATCTAAAATTTGTACCTGATTGGGATGTCATTGCTGTAGGCTTGATGTCGAAATCTTCCACGCTTTATGCCCAATTTAGAAAAGCGTCGAGATGGGATGAAAAGGCTTCAACGTGTGTAGGCTTGGGGACCCAACCCCACTTCTATATTTACTAAGGGTGATGAGTTTGTAATCCATCCAAACTCCTCTCCTTTAGGCTCCATAAGAATTTAGGATTCCTAGTCCATCTAAAACATTATGCGCGTAACACAATTATAGCGCCCCACCCCTTACATGATTTTAGACCAATCACAACTGAGTTTAGTCCATCAGTATGCCAGATCACATTATCCAATTCTTATGGAGATCTAGACTGTTGATCAATAAGGCCCACCTTATAGAATTCTTATATTCTTCCACTGGGTCACATCAATCAATGTCAAGGTATAAATTAAAAATATTTTGAAAATATTCTTTAATTTTAAAGAAAACATTCGATTGGTTAACCAATACAAATGTTGGATAATACAGGCAACGATTTTACAATATGGTCATTCAAGAACATTAGTATCGGATCGTGGTAGCCATGTCAACATTTAATTTTGGCAAAGTGAAGCTAAGCATGGTCACAAATACCACCAACCTTAATGACATAGATCAAGGACTTGAAAGTGTGATATGAGGATTTTATACTCATGATATGATCATGTGTGCTTATCCTCAAGAGGTTCATGAGCTTTCAAGTGCCTTCAACGACACAATACTATCGTTCTGCTTACTTAAAATAAATTATGCATATATAAAGAGAAGGAGAAATTAACTTTTAAAAATTTATAAATAAGATCTCTTAAATATTTATGAAAATAAAACATGCACAACTCCTACTAACTGAATACATTTGTTGGGTCAATGACTCTCATTGATATTACATACTCCTAAAATTACGTGATAGAGAGAGATTTAGTGAGTGTATCTGTAATAATCTTCTTAGTTCTGATAAACTCCAAAACACTAGACGATTCTGAACTCTTTCATCCACAACAAGATACAGCATGTTAAATGCTTCGACCTTGATGAATGCTTTTTATTACTAGAGATGGAAACCAAAACAGAGTTATCGTAAAATATTCTCAATGGTTTCAGAATATGATCAAATACCCACAAACTTAAGAAGAAATGTTATAACCATAATGCATGATTTAATGCTTCATGACAAGCAATGAACTCAGCTTCCATGGTGGATGTAAGACCCGTATCTTAATCCGTACCGTTCCATAGACTTTCGCGATCTTCTCAGTCAAATTTTGGTAACCTTTGACCCTTAACCGATATTTACGCGTGACCTTGAGTCACACGCCGTCAACCCGAGTCGACTTAACCCAAGACCTTTACCATAGCGACCGCACCATCGCCGCGGTTCTGATGCCGCGACTCGCGTGCCGAGGCAATACCCTAGTCAGGAGATGTGGGCCAGCGTTTAGTGCGAGAAAAATGTCGCGCATTGCAAAACTCAAGAGAATTTTTACGAGTTGTCACATCAATCCATCAATCCATCAATCTCAACATGTCAAGTACACATCAACTTTCATCCATTCCCAAGAAAGCCTCAAAGTCAAAAAGTTTTTACAAAGCCCATGCCTTTCTTACACAAATGGCCACAAAAGTCAAAAAGGTTCTTACACCCATCACTAACCACATCAACACATCCATCACCCATCACTCTCTCTCTCTCTCTCTCCCTTACAAGTCTCTCTCTCTCATTTTCAAACTCATTCCGAAGCAAGAAAGAAAACCTCTATACATATGAGCCTCTCCCTCTCTTTCAAAGCTCTAAGTGTGGCCCACCTTTCCAGCCCAAGATCTCCCATCCTAGCCATTCATTCTTCATCTCCTCCATTGGAATCGAAGCTAAGGAGCTAAGGAACCCATAAGAGCAAGAAGATCGAACAGTGGGTGCTTGATAATAATAGTTTTTTATATTTTTAAGATGGGTCAAGTGAGGTCAACCGATCAATGGTTTGGATCTCTCTTGGGACCCTAAGATGTGGCCAATGGCCCACTTTGATCATCATGATCATTCCATGATGGGCCATTCTCCATGGACCCCATCATGATGTTTATTTCTTTACTTTAGATAGGTCATCTAGACCGCTCATATTGGTGGGGAAAGGATCTCCACCGTTGATTTTGATTTCGGTGGTCCCATGTATAAAGGGATCCATTTGATGTATGATTTCTTATAAGGAAAGGCTCATAGTGGCGGAGCCCTCCATCTCAAGCGTGTCCCACTCTCTATCTCTCTCTCTCCCTCTCTATTTCATTTTCCCTTTTTGAGATCATAATATGGTTGTGTGGCCCACTTGAATAGACCCCAACATGAGGCATGTATTCTATCTAAACCATCTACAAGTGTGGCCCACCTTATGTGTGTTGTACCCACACCATTTATCATGTGGTGGCCCACCTGAAATAGCCCACCTTGGTTGTGAAGACCGTCCAGCGTCTGTCTCTGTGAAAACACAAATATTAGCTTGGTTACAAGCTCATGGGGTGGCCCACTCTCATAGGCCCCACCTTGATGTATGTATTCAATAAACGCCGTCCACCTCATTCCCTGGTACATTTGAATCGTTGAGCCGAAGAATAAGACTGACCTGATCATCTGGTGGGCCATAATATAGGAAACTTTGGTGGTTACCATTAAAAGAGTCGCCTGATGTTTCTAATCATCCAAAAATCTCAAACTTTGGACTCATTTCGCCTATTATGAGCCGTAGAATCCCATGGCTGGAGTGGATTCACTTGGAGCGGGTCTCACACTCAAAAAACCTCAAAATCAAAGGTTTTCCAAAAAAAATAAATTATACAGGAGCAGCAGTTGCTACTGCTGGCAGCACAGGCAGCGCCTGCGGCTTTGTAACGGGCGAACGCCAGGGAACCCACGGCTCCAGTCGTGGGCCCCAACTTGATGTTTTTAGTCATCTGACCCATTCATGAGGTGGGCCTCTCCCTGAAGTGGGCTTCCTCCAAGTTTTAGCCGCATCCAAACCTCAGGCGGCCCACACCACAAGGAACAATGTTGATTGAGTGTCTTCCATTGAAACCTTTTTGGGGCCCACTGAAGTTCTAGATTAATATGAAATTTATTTTTCCTCTTCGTCCAGGTCTCTGTGACCATATGGATGGATTGGATGGAAAACAAATATTATGGTGGGCCCCACGTGGCACCCACAATGATGCAAGTGTTATATTCACACCATCCAGAGCCGTGGACGGTGGAACCCACTGTGATTTATGTGTTCTGCCAGCGCCGTCCACCCCTGGACGATGGGCCCCACCGTGATTTATGTGTTATATCCGCACCATCCACACTGGATGGTGGGACCTACCCCTTGACCGTGACCTTATGAATGGATTGGAATGCAAATAAACATTGCAATGGGCCCAAGGTCCATGTGACCTTATGAATAGATTGGATTGGAAATAAATATTACAGTGGGCCCTAGGCCCATATGGCCCTATGAATAGTTTGGATGGAAAATAAACATCATGTTGGGCCCCAGTTTAGATGGAAAATAAACATTATGTTGGGCCCAAGGTCGGGTGGAAAACAAACATTTTGGGTGGATCCTACTTAGGATCCACTTATATATGTTTTGTGTACACACCTTTCATGAGTATGGATTTTCACCATGGACCATGTAATTAATCTATGCCTTCCATCCCTATGGGACCTACCATGATGCATGAGTTTCATCCAAACTGTCCAACCATTTTGGGGATTTGTATAAGGCCATTAGTTGAGGCCCATCTTAACGTATTTGTAGCCCATAATACGAGTCCCATTTTGATATATTCTAAGGCTCATGGGGTTATGGCCCATTGCGATATACATAAGGCCCATTAATGCGGCCTACTTGATCTATGTAAGGCCCATATGAGGTAGCCCATTTGGTGTATCGAAGGCCTATGGGTCAAGGTCCTATGGGATGCTCTTAGGGTCCATTACAATGCGTGATCCCTCCACGGTTTATGTAATGATGTTTGTGGCGGGCTATGACTTGGGAGCAATGGTGGTTTGACGCCCACATTGCAAGTATAATGTTGGTTAAATGTCCACATTATGACTCTTCCTAGGGCCCATTGATAGGTCGTACTTATTGTGTGTAGGCCGTTTAGGCCCATCTGCGTTGTAAGGATAGTTTATTACTTTATAACATGTTTATTATAGTTCCATGACTCATGATCATACGCATCATATGTATGCTTGATATGAGAGGTGACTGATCATAGCATATGCCTTCGGAAAGGTTATTTATGGGCTCCCGGTTAGGAGGTGTTGCCCTACATGAGCGCACGATACGCGTAGGATTTACTGCATGACTGGATAGTGTGATTCATACATTTCGTATTGTGTGATATGGTTACTATATGCCTTAGCGACATCAGGGCCATAGCCTTCATAGGCGTATCGTGGATGATAGGATTGGATACCAGAAATCTTGTTATACATGGGGTGTTATAAATATCCCTAGGTGAAAGTCCCTAAACCCTTATGGTACTAAGAGGTTGCTCCAATGTCTAGACCGAGTGGGTACAGGAGCGTCGAGTACCGATTACCAACGATCGCGCTTTCCACTGTGTCGTGGTCGGTTGGAAGGGGGTGCAGCCTTACTTGCCCGAGAGTAGGGGGCAAAGCTAGACTGAGTTTAACCAGCTCGAGGAATAGGTCCGCTATTGACGAGTCGAGCCTGATATTGGTAGACGGATAGTGAGGTCTCTTCCACTTACCTTATTGCGCGTGATGGGACGACGATCTAGTTTAGAGTGTACTAGACCCCGGTGATATCCTAGAGTTGAGCTGTTTTAATATGTGGACTTAGATGAGGATTGTATGCTTGAGTTGCATTTACACCGCATGGCCTTGGTACAGCCAATAATATTCATGGATCCATCAGCATATTTCGTATTATTCTGATATTGCATGATCATATTACTACCTTGCGCACACACTTTCACCATCCTCTAAGCTTTCTATAAGCTTATGCACGACCGTTGTGTGCAGGTGACATTGGGGCGCAGCAGCGCTAAGGCAGGAGCGATTTGCAGATCATCTTGGAGTTTTTATTCATCATTATTGTATTTCCCTTTATGCTCATTGTACTTATAAAGTTTTTAATCATAGTGAAAATGTAATGGAGTTTTTGGTTGTTATTTGTGGGTTATGCCGTTGGTTATGCTTATCACGAATCAAACTGATTTTGAAAACCCTCCTCGTAGCATCCCAGGATCGGAACCTGACAAATGGGAGCTGGGAGCCGAGAATGGGGTTCAACGGAGGCTGTCGGCACCAGATTCGGCGATCAAGAATTTGGTGAGCCCGGTTTCTGAGTTTGGGGCGTGACACTAGACGAGGTTGTAGTTGACTATTTCTTGCTTTTTTAGACACAGCCCCACCAACTATCATGAAATGTAGCATGAGGTAGACTTTAATGAATCAATGCAGCTAGCATAATCCACTTCTAAGAATCCAACCAACACGTGGCAGAAAACCTCGTCATTCGAGTCTTCTTCTTGTTTTCTATTCCTCGGCTCTCTTCACAGTGGAAATGCCAACGCGCGAGGAATGAGGGATATCAAGTCAAGAGGCATTAAAAAAATATCACCGAGATTTTAAAATTTTCGCAATATTTTTGTTGAAATTATATCCAACAATGTTATCATGAGAATATCATGTTATTTTTTGCGACCATGTTTAAAAAAGTAAATGTTTTGGAGTTTAAGATTAATTAATTTTTACCTTATTTCAAACTTATAAAATTAATTATTATTTTATAAAAATAAAAAAATAAAAAATAAATTACATAAATAAATGTTTTGAAGTTTAAGATTAATTAATTTTTACCTTATTTGAAAATTATAAAACTAAATATTATTTTATAAAAAAATAAATAATAATAAATATTTTATTTTCGAAGAGATTTTGACGATAACATCATGAGATAAAAGTGGCCAATAGATTTGTTAATACTCTCTCAGTCTACATAACTTGATATGCAGGTACCAAAACTTTAGATGTGGTATGCATGAATCACATTAAACTGCATAAATTACAGAATCACTAGATACAATACCCAAATAAGATTGGTTGGGTTTTTCGCCTTAAAACAATACCATTGGATATTTTGGTTTTTTGACTGTCCAACAAATTTTCACAGTAGTCAAATGGTTAAAATAAAAATTAATTTCCATAGCATCTTATTATTTGAACAATTTAATTTGAGTTACTTATATAACTCATGTGCAATTGTATGTGAGTTCTTAGTGCATGCCTAACAATAAACTCTACCACAAATCAAAGTTTCTCTCTATGATAATGGCAAGTGCTATAATCATTATATAATGAGGCCATATGGACCTACGTTTTAACATATCCCATTATGTCATTATGGATGACACACACATACATGTTCATTATAATTTAACGAAAATGAAAGGACCGTTAAATGCATTGGAGATGGGGATTAAAAAAAATCTAAAATTCGTACCTGATTGGGATGTCATCATTGTATGCTTGATGCTATAGTCTTCCACACCTTACACCCTCTAGAGAAGCATTGGGATGGCATGAAAAGGCTTCAACGTGTGTAGGCTTGGGGACCCAACCCCGATTTTATATTTACTAAGGGTGACAGGTTTTAATACATCGAAACTCCTCCCCTTTAGGCTCCACATGAATTTGGGATTCATAGTCCATCTAAAACATTATGCATGTAACACAATTATAGTGCACCACCCCTTACATGATTTTAGATCAATCATAACTGAGTGGGGTCCATCAGTATGCCCGATCACATTATCCAACTCTTAGGGAGATCCAAACTGTTGAACAATAAGGCCCACCTTATAGAATTCTTACATTCTCCCATTGGGGCCACATCAATCAATGTCAAGGTATAATTTGAAAATATTCTTTAATTTTAAAGAAAACATTCGAATGGTTAACCGATACAAATGTTGGATAATACGGGCAACAGTTTTATAATATGGTCCATCAAGACCATTAGTATCGGATCGTGGTAGCCATCACAACATTTAATTTTGGTAAAGTGAGACCAAGCATGGTCACAAATACCACAAACATTAATGACATAGATCAGAGACTTGAAAGTGTGATATGAGGATTGTATACATGTAATATGATCATGTGTGCTTATCCTCAAGAAGTCCATGAGCTTTTAAGTGCCTTCAATGATACAACTTTAAGTTCCGCTTACTTAAAATAAATTTTGCAAATATAAAGAGAAGCATAAATTAACTTTCAAAACTTTATAAATAAGATATCACTACCAAAAAATCTTGCAAGGGGCACAGACTTTGAAAGTTTTTGGCTACGGACTAAATCTGTAGCCTATAGATTTAATCCGTAGCTAAAACCTAATTGATCTATAGCTAAAACCTACCTCCTCACCATAACCTTATTAGATATTGATGGTGCTTAAGGGGCTCCATGGGGCCCATTGGAATATATTCATTTAATCTAAGCCGCCCATCAATTCTGATATATAATTTCAGTGGATAAGCCCAAAAATTATGTAGATTAAAGGTCTAAGTGGACCACACCATAAGAAATAATAAAAATTAAATTTATATTGTTAATATGTTGTGTAGTCTTCTTACAGCTTTGATCTGAATTATTTTTTTGCATCAACACTTAAAATAATTCTTTCAAATTAATGGACAATGGATAAATAAAATGCATCATGATGGGCCCCATGATCATAAATCCCAAAGTCTTAAAGGCTTCTCTGTCATGCGCCCCTCCTAAAATGAAACCAAATCGTCTGTCCTTTTCTCCCGCGTGCAGCAAACCTCCCAAAACCCATCTCTCAATCTCTCTCTCGCACTTAGCCTCTCTCTTACCCTCGCCCTCTCTCGATCTCCTGCTCTCCCTCACCCTCTCCCTGTCTCTTGGCCGCATTCCCCTCTCTCTGTTACCCAACCTCTCTCTCTCTCTAGTGTTTTCAAAACCCCCTTTTTCCATAAGAAGGAAAAGGAGGAGAAGAAGAATGGTTAGTCTCTCTCTCTCTCTCTCTCTCTCTCTCTCTCTCTCTCTCTAAAATCTGTTGCGTTTGGATGCGTAATCCTTCAATCCCTATGAATGAAAACTGTTCATGTTACCTTCAATACTTCAATCCTTCATGTTTCTTCGATATTTAGGTTTTTTCTGGACGATGACGGTCTTTTGAGCATTTCCCGTCATGGAGGCATAAGAGTAAGAGGACGCATGCTCATTAGGCATTTCCCCCCTTCTCGGATGTGATTGTCGATTCGTTTTTTTACTTGATTTGATGCTTGGATGTGATTTTAGCTAGTTATTTCATTGTCTTACTTCTTTTTTTTTCTTGATTTAATTTTCAACGCTAAAAAATGCTGCAAATTAGTTGCTATCTTTGCTTGTTTCGAATTAGAAAATTGTAGTAGCAGTTTGTTGTTTCATTTCCCTTTTTATTTTCTTTTGTTTTTATTGAAATATTATGTGATGAAATTTGTTATAGATATCTGTTCCTTTGCTGATTTTGAAAGAAAGATAAATTAGTAGATCAATTCCACTTTTATGCAAATGAGCTTAATTATGATGTATTCACAGCTTCCAAATGAGGTTCTGCAATTTATTTATTTTTTATTTTAATTTCTACTTTGAAACTCAGAATGCATGTTATTTGAATCGGTTTGGATGGTCTCTTGAGTACTGATCCTAACCCTCAATTTCATTAAGAAACAACATAAACAGTTCCCAGGTATAAGACGAACTTTGAGTCTTTTTATTTCCTGCATGAATCCTAAGAGTGTAGTGTATCTGTTAGTTGAGATGACATTGCTTGATCGGTGCCACATTTTTTATCCGAGCATATCGAGATGTTTTGAAATTGACCAAAAATTAACACTTCATTGAAAAATGGAGGAAATTAGGGAATTCTAATTTTTCTATTTTTATATTAGAAAATATGTGTAATTGTACATCTCACTGTGGACATTATTATATATGGCCATGGAAAAAAAAGTCCCCTTGATGGGAATCCTAAACCCTCAATTTGTGGGTAGAAGATAAATGTTTAAGAAGGGGAAAAAAAAACTAGGACAGTTCCACATTCAACCAAAAATGGCCAAAAAATTCCATGGCTATGTTCCTTCAACTCTAGTGGATTCATCCATGGTGAGCCCATTATATCAAACATTTGGGTCATTGAATGGACCCGGAGCCACTTGTCTAAACCCAACAATATAATACAAAGTTTTATCCAAATATTGTTTGATGCCTCTAAAAGAGCTCATCTAGTTTCTTTTGCTGGTATGAGACAATAAAGCTAAACTTTCATGGTAAAGTCATTACAATAAATAAGTATAAACAAATAAGATTAAGTAGATTTTTATTTTTATTTTTATTTGGAAAGGTAAGATTAGTTTGATGATTTTCCTTTAACATAAGTAATTAGTTTTTTAATTCTCAATATCTTTTTTGTCCTTATCTCTTCACATGCATTTTTACAAAAAGACTAGAGCAAGGATTTGGGTTTAAGAGAGGGCTTGGGATGAGGAATTTCTAGATCTTCAACTCTTTAACCAAACCGATGGAGCTTTTCAAGCCGAAAATCCCTAGAAAAGTAGGTATGTATGTCTGTGGCATCAACCCCTACGATTTCAGTTATTTAGGTCATGCTCGCTCTACGTAAATTTCAATGTCCTTTGTAGGTACATCTGCTTGTTTTCGTTCTATTTGCTATTTTAATTAGGCACTTGCTAATATCTTACCCAACAACACTTGACATCCTTATACATTATGCTTCATTAGCAACTTAAGAAAAAAAAAAAAAAAAACATCATTATGGAGTGGGTTCAACCTTTTCTTTCTTAAAACTTTCTTTTCCATTTATTCCTATAATTCATCCTTTTCTTTCTTAAAACTTCATGTCGATTTATACTAGTTTGTAAGATGGGAGAGTCACTCATTGAAATATAAGGTACTATGGCCAATTGTGAAATCAGGGATATTTCTTAGCCTTTGCAAGTGGCACTACGCTAAAATTGCAGATTTGTGACGGACTAAATCCATCGTAAAATCAAATAAACGATGGCTTTCATCCGTCGCTCTGTCCGTCATTGTTTACTGGGTCATTTTTTATTTCGACGGATAAAATCCATCATTTAATTTGCAACAGATAAGGTCCATCGCATCATAGTGACGGATAAGATCTGTCATAAAAAATAAAAAAAGACCGTCGGTAAAATTCAAAAAATTAGTTGTCACTGAAGACATTAGCGACGGATAAGATCCGTCGCTAATTGAGTAAGCGAGGGACCTCAAATTTGTCATTGATTTTCAACGGTCAAAAATTAGTGACGGATAAGGTCCGTCGCTAATATGAGTAAGCGACGGACCTCAAATCCGTTGTTGATTTTCAATGTTTAGAAAGTAGCGACAGATTTGGTCCATCGCTAAAATATCTGTAAATAAAAAAAAAATATCGATAAATTATTATTATTATTTTTTTAATCTTACACCTGATAGTCATTCAAAAAATAATTCACACTATTGTTTGATAAGAATCTTATTCACAAAATTGGTAACAACTCAATTCAATAAAAGTGGAAATGACCCAAGTGGTCCACTCCAACAAAAATTCACTTTAACCCTCCTAACTAAACACTTCCCCCTCCTAAACTAGGACCCATACTAAAGAAATTATCTGAAACTTCAACTGTTGGCTATGCCTTTCCTTGTACTGGCTACATAGTATCTGCTCTTGTTCAACCTTCTTTTGAACCCTTCCTACATATATTACAAACAACCAGATTCAATCCATGAAAAGACTAGTTTGGTCAACCCTTCATATATTTCAAATAACCAACTCAAATCCATGGAAAGTGAATAGTTTAATCAACTGAAATCAATTAACAAAATAAAAGATTAGAATTATCCTACCCATTAGAGCTTCAGGTAAGAGCATTACTTAACTTCATAGCATTCACTAGGAGAGCACAATACAGTTCGAAAAGATATTTAGATGTTGAAATCAATACACAACAACACAATGCAATCTACATTTAATGCACTAGTGTCTAACGACTTGACCAAATGAAAGTGCAGGAACTGGGAAATTCCTATTTCCCAACAATCTGAACTCTTTTACGAGTAGGGATAATGTATCAAGTTTAGCTAAGTTGGACCATAGGTTATTGTCCAACCAATGGACAACTTCTAACCTATCGTGTATGCAACATCCAACTTGTCCAAAAGGTGGGCCTACCATGAGGAGCACCTTGTGCAAAAATCAGCACAATCCATGCATTGGATGAACCCTATATGTATAGATGCCCTAGCCCATAATTCAAGCTGGTATGCTCATCAAGCTGGTCCCATATGCATGTTGACTGTTTGGGACCACATGAAGAAACGTGATTTATATACGAAAACATCATGTGTTTGGTCAAGCACAGATTGTCTATTTGAAAGAAAAAAAGAAGAAGAAGAGAAAATGTACCCATTTAAATAGATATCCATGGTTTAGATTCCATGTATATGAGAGATTCACGCCAAAGATCCTAACAACCAATGAATAAATAGAGAGGCAAACATTTCCAGAGCTAAGGAAGAGCTCTAGGTGCAATGGAATAGAAGAAAAGATAAATAGATCCCCAAACATGCATTGCGACTAAAATAAATACTGTCAGTAGTAAAATGTAAAAATTATGAGATCAAACTAAAAAAAAGAATCCAATGCATGTGCAGTTCATTACCAATGTCCTTGTAAAATCTCACCTGAATCAGTTGATTTCAATGACTGTCAAGTTGTGGCACAGAGGAAAAAAAAAACATGATTGTTAGTTGCATTAACATCTTCAGTTTTGCTATAACCATCACCATTGGAGTCACCCATGTATGCTGTAAAAGATACAAAACTTGAAAATGCCCACAGAAGTGCTTAATGCAAGTGCAAGGGATGGTATTAGACTTAAAAATAAATAAAAAAAATAAAATACCTAGATAACTTTGGAACTAAAAAATAAGGAAAAAATAATTCACATTCACAAAATTGGTAACCTTTCTTTTACACCTGATAGTCATTCAAAAAATAATTTACATTCACAAAATGGTATTACACCTGATATTCATTCAAAAAATAATTCACATGATTGTTGAATGAGAATCCCATTCACAAAATTGGTAACAATTCAATTCAATAAAGAGGAAATGGCTAAGTGGGGCCATTTGAATGGACTACTACAGGTACACCTTTCTTTTCAGATCATTCAAATCAAACTATAATTAAGAAAAATTATAATAGACAGTATGTAACCTGTAGGACAAACAAACCATCTACAGCCAAAATGGATTCGCAACAACCGAAGAACTCTTCCATGTATTCATGGCCAACTCCTATCATCTCACTGCAATTTAAAAAAAAAAAAAAAATTCACCAGTTGGGGAATGCAATTTAATTCTCTGTTAAAAGCTGATGGAGTTTCAACAGTTGCCGGGAAATCACAATGTACGAATTACAATTTAAAGCACAAAGTAGAAGACGAAAAGTAGAACTACCTGAGCTGCATCTATACTATCATGATGGAATTGGCAAATTTTCCCCAGAGCTGAGACAACGTTGTCATATGCCATCACATTATCAGAATGGAGTGCATTAGGCTGCCTTATAACAAAATTTAGCCTGGAAAGAGCCTCTGCAGGCCAATAAAAGGCAGGTGTTGGTTAACAGTGTTAAAAAGGCATAATTCTTCAAGGTAGGTGCACAGGAAAAAGTAAGATACCTCCCATAAGAGGTTTAAACACAAATCCACCAAAATCTGTACAAGCTCCAATTCCATAAACAATAGCTTGAAAATAAAAAATTTAGCTTGTATATGATCCAAGAAAACTCAATGGTCCAAGTGGAGACCTGTCGAACATCAGGGCTCTCATCATTGCAAGCATCCAGTAAAAATGGTAGATAAGGATCATAATTTGTTCAAAAACAGTACAAAAAAAAAAAAAAACAAAAAAACAAAAAGTAAGACACCACCCAGTCAAAATACAATTTCATAGTTTTAACATTTCAAAGGCACATGCATACCCTTAACCAGAATGCATATAATCAGTTAAAACATTTTAAGGGGGCATGCATACTTAAAAGCTGCTTCTCGACATTGTTCTACAACATCATCGAAAATACAGATGACAATCCTTCTTTCTTTAGCTATTTTATCCTTACTCTAAAAATTAAAAGCCTTAGAAATCCCAAAAATACAAAAAGAAATGCCCACAGCTGTCTATAGAGGAAAAGTCACCAAAGAATTGTAGTTGAAATTATTCAAAATATCTGATGTTGACAAAGCAGTGGCCAGAGACTAGAGAAAACTATCATTCCATAGGTAGGGAATGGTTTTCGCTTGTTCTTTAAATGGAAGAGTGAATTTTGCATATTATTCAAATAAAAAATTATTGTTTCTCTTATGTTTGCACCGCGGGGCAAAGAAAATATGCTAGGAACAGGATAACAGCTCCCTGTGCCTTCTTTAGAAAACAAACATAAATGCAAGTGCCACAACTATCTCATCCATCTCCTCACAAAATTAAAAGATCACACATCCATTCCAAATGAAAATGGAGATTACCAACCAAAGATAGCCAATCTTAGGTATAACAACAAAGTGAGCAGGATAATTTCGGCTTTAATTATGACCTGAAGCATTGTAAGAAGTCCTTTCAATTCTGGATCTCAACTGAACTCAATTGGGTGAATGTTATTGATGAAATTAGATTTACCAATTCTAAAATGTAACCCTTTCTCACGTCAACACTCCCCGGAGATGCTAAGAAGGAGGCCAACTCATTGGTTAATTGAGGAATAAGGAACAGATCTTTGTTGTTGGGAAATATGTTCCCTTGTTGTAATCTTCATTTATTTCTCAATAAAGACAGTGTTAATTATAAAAACTAAAATAAAATGTAGACAATCAGCAATTAACATCATTTGACAAGAATGCAAATTGAAGCTTCCAGACACAAGGGATGGAAATAGACCACTTTCTTGTTTGGTTTCAAGGCCAACCACTTAGGGTACAGCCCCGGCCTGTACTAAAAGACGGTTGGGTATGGAGCAACTTTTGGAGTCCAATTGTTAAGCAGTGGGTGCCTGGCTTAGGTTTTACAAAAGTTTCTATCACAGCCTGACATGACTTATAATTGTTCATGTGTGGGCATGGGCCTGAAATCACAATCCTAACTATTGACCTGCATTTTATGCCCAATGATTAATCAAACCGATTCCCAGCACTACCAATGGTATAGTGATCAACTATAGGGAAATTGTTGACACCAATCTCTTCAACTGAGCATCCAGTAAAATTACTTTTCACAATTGTAACCCACAATGATTCTATCTTGTTATTAATTTTTTTCTATTTAAATTAATCCATGATTATGGAAATATAATATGGATTAAGTGATTTCATTAGGAGTAGGACAAACTGGTTTGTGATGCTTAGCCTATGCACTACTCAATGGGGATTGGTGCTGTGTGGTGAAGTTGATGAGTTTGTGATTCCCATAGATGACCAGAGTCAGTTGCACAATCCCTTCAAACCAGGTAACGCTCTAATTTTGAATCACTCTTCTAACTTACGCTCTTGCTCCCACTTTCTAGCTGCTTATACTCGCTAATCTTTTAAAATAGACACTTCCTCGCTCCCGCACTTGAATCATTGCTTCTTCCCTTCATTCTTCATGCAACAATCAACCAGACTCATTTTAAATCAAAAAATTTTATGCATAAGTAGAGAAAATGAAAACAAATCATAATAGAAATATGTGTACCTTCTATTACGCATAAGAAGATGAAAAGTTGAAACAAATCGCAACATAAATTTCTATAGATTAGTCAAGTAAAACTACTAAATAATTCAAGATAAAGATTTAGTCAAATAATATCCAAATTATAGATCTTAGTTTAGATGTATTATGAACCAAAAATTAGGCTTATTTGATTATCAAGCTATTAGATTGGTGGACATCTATTGGATGGTTTATTCATGATGAGTATGTTGCGCAGCATGCCAACAACGCAATGGGCCGAGATCCAATCTTAGGCCTCACCCACAAACAATAAACAGAAAGGAATATAAACTAGAAACAGATCAAAGAAATCTAAACAAATCACAAGACAAGATATACGTGGAAAAACCCCAAACTAGGGTAAAAAACCACGGATGCAAACTTCCACTATGAAGAAACAAAGATTACAAGGAAAAATACTAACCTCTCCCTTGGAAGAATATAGAAAACCCTTAGCCCACACCTTTAGAAATATTTCTCAATATTCCTCATACCCTAGAAAAGCCATAGGAACCCCTATTTATAAGTTTAGGTAACTTTCCTTCCGCACCCTTGCGAAAGGCGACACCAAAATCCGCAGTCCGCATCAGATTCGAAAACGAATCTGTGTAACCTTCGACTGGTCGTAACTCCCCTACGACCGGTCGTAGCCCTCTACGATCGGTCGTAACCCTCCTACGAATGGTCCTAGAACCTGGACACCAAAAAAAATAGCACACTGGACTTTGAGTCGAACCGGTCCACGATCGGTCGAACAGGCCCCTACGACCGGTCAAAGACGTCCTACGACCGGTCGAAGGCGGCCCAGATGTGGCTCCACATTCTCAACAGAGTATCCAACAGTCCTAACAAATAAGTGTCCACAAGTTACAAGTTAGGATTGCTCAACCAATCTGATTTCGAACCGCGATTAAGAGACAACGAGTTCCAAAACTTGGTTTAATTAGAGTTAACATATGCCCCATGTACAATTTTCTGAGTGCTTGCACATATGCACCAATTTCTGAGTTAAGGTTCCTGATGTTCGAAGTGCATAAGAACATCTAGCACAATATCTCCGTATCTATTCACTCATAAATATAGCAATAAAAAAAATACGGTTAAGAGAAACCATAGCCAATGCCAAGATTACTACAAGAAGGATGCACTTTCCTGGATGTTTTCAGCAAACTTAGCAAATAATCTATATGCAAAAAGTTTCTTGACAGGAGGCAACCAAGTTCCATGCCAGATATAAAGTGCTACCACATAAAAAGAAAGAAAGTGAAGTATGTTAGAAGTGAATCAGAAGTAAAAAAGAAAAAGAAATACTTACAGTAGTTTCCTCATTTGGATCATTACGGAAGACAGAGAGCAATGGAGCCAAAACTTCATTCATTCCTCGCACATATCTTATACCAGGATTTAGCTTTGTAAAAACAACTAGTATGTGCCTTAATAATTCCTAAAATACAAGAAACAATTGAAGTTAACTCAGCTAAATTAGTATAATGCCTTGAGCCCTGTTGCCGTGCTATAATGCTGGATGGTTGGAGTGAAGGTAATCCTAACAGTTCAGGTAGGGAATTACTACCGCCATTTTGAAAAATACAATAATCATTGCTGAAAACTATCAATAAATCCATATCAAGTAAATATAAAACATGGAGTAAAAACAATTCAATGACAAATAGAACCGCAAGGCTACCCATATCCAATTTTTTGGTGGCACATATTAGAAAACAATGTTACTGTCAGCAAGGTAACAAATATCATTCAGATTTTGAAATATTGCAAGAAATGCATTTGTGGGCTGAATTTATTTGTGGGCCTGGGAGTTGGATTAGAGCCAATATACCTTTTAAAAAGAGGATCCAAAGGTTTATGTTGACTCAAATTGATGTTGGCCATGAGATGGTTGAGGAATTAGTTGCATATTGCCAAGGAGAATTGAAAATAAAACCAAGCCATGGATGGAAATGAGAATTACTGCTAACCTGCATATTACCAATGAGAAGTGAAAATAAAACCAAGCCACAAATGGAAATGAGAACTGCAAAGCAAATCTCCCAAACATAAGTACTTGTTCATGATAGGTTAGTATCCCAATCACTCTGCTACATGCACTTTTGTTGCATGATAAGTTGTATTTTATATGTTTATTTAACTAGACATCAGAAGTTTTATTTTTTTTTACATGTAGTTGAACCATTTGGTACCAATTTAACAATGGAAACAGGTCAAAATCCAATCCAAGTTTTAAAATGTAAGCATAATATTGATTTCCTAAAAGAAAGTGCAGAACAATCTTATACAATGCAGAAGTGGCACTGACACCCATTGTGAACTACTTGGAGTAACTTCACTATGATCGATAGTTTATAATGGTTTTGGACGCACCAATTTTGGCAAGTTACACCTTCCTTGGCCAACACATCCTGTAATTGAGTTAGACTCTCCACACTAGCCCAAAATCCACTGGCAATGGCAATTCTTTCGAAAGTTTTTTCTTCCGTTCAGTTTTTGTTTTCAATTTTTTTTTTTTAGCTTAAAAAATTATTTTTTTGCCATACAAACAACATGCCAATCTAATAGATATTAACCAAAACAAGAGATCACCCGAATCACTTTATTGATTTTTTGCAAAAAGAGTTACAAAATATGGAGAGAAAAAATCATTAATGGATTTGAAGGAAAAAATTTAACATAGAAAGGTTTAGAAAATGGAATTGTGACCATAGAAAAGCCAATTGGTGTTACAGTTGCATAATAGAAGAAACATGGAATTTTATAGTATAATCGTTAAAGGAAGAGCTATCCAAGTGAAACTTACAATGAGTCCAGCATATACAAAAAGTTCTCTGAATAAGAAAGGTTGCTCAAAGGAAGAACTGGCAGCCTTCTAGCCATCCTCAAATATACCATTGTTGCAATTGTTGGTGCCTGCATATATAAAATATATTATACAGCATTATATTGGTAATTATCAAATAAAATTGGACCATAAAATTCTAGTAGTTGTGCTTTATTCATGATGGAATTATTCAGCTATTTGCCAAAGAGAAAGTGCACCAGCATTGCATGAGAATCAAGATCCCTGTGCACCAAATGTTCATAAAGATTTAATATTTTTCAATGAGAAGAACATGTTAAACATACCTTTCCAGCTAAAATGAACAAAACATGTTAGATTTCCCAAAACAGAATGAAATCCTCTCCTCAAATCATCACAAACAGATATCGAAGAAATTAGGGCTGAAAAAGATAAAATAATGAAAAAGAAAGTGAAAATTACTTTTATCCAAGTATCCTATCGGCAGTCCCATAAGTACATTTTTCTTTCCAATCCATGCAACTGGCCTAGTGTTCCCTAGAATATAAATGAAAAATCCTAATCCTCCAAGATTATATGGGGTAAAATCCAACATCTTCTAAACTCTTTGTAATCTTACAATTTTAGTGCAACAAAAAATAAGAGGTAAAATCTAAAATCATTTTCATGTTTTTAGCAAATGATGGGATCTCAATATGCATGTTTTCTAATTTGGATAGTGTTCTCATATTTGAATGTCTAAGATCGATAAGTAATACTTTAGACTTGAGAAGGATTGGCATGTGATTAGTAGTTGGTCTAAGAATCACATTCATAGAATGATGTTCCCAAAATGCCATAATGAGCAAACAATCGAGATGGCTCATAACAGGATCATCTTGGTTATTCATCTAAGTGTGTTAGAGCTATTCAAAAGTAGGTGAACCCACTCATTTCTATTAATTTATCCTGAGAAATTTTCCATACAAGTACTCAAGGAGCGATCAAACTCCTTGTTTCTCATATGAAAACCTAACAGAGACTTTGCTCACAATGAAAGAATACCATATTATGATGATCCCTCCTGCTGAACCCCTAATACTTAGGGGGACCCAATCCTTACTCCTGCCCTATTGATCAGAACTGGTATAATCTATAAATAATCCATTTTCCATTAATGCATACAAACAGTAACAAATGTGTATTCTCCCACCATCTCTCAACCAAGATTTTGAATAATGGTATCGGGACCCATAATGGTTTGGCGAAAAAATGATACAATATGGGGAATATCATATTGTATCCGATGATATGGGCCTGTACTGGTCTTTTTCTTTTCTTTTTTTTTTTTCCTTTTTCTTTTTAATTTTGGCCCAAAACATCCTGAAAAATATTTGGGAAATGTGAAAAACTGTAACATCAGAATCTATCCTTTTCTTAGCATGCATTCAATGGTGTAGTAGATCATTCTTTTTTTCTTCTTCAGTGGTGTATTAGGTCATTCTTATTCTTTGATAAGAATCTTGTTTGTCAGCTTTACCTGCTGCAAGCCAACTGAGTAGGCCCTAATGGAACACAAATCAAGTGTGATTTGGTACATTTGAGTCAGATACTTTGAATACAACAAAAGGAGGTGAAAAATAAGAAAAAAGTGTTGGTTTGCCACTTCTTCCAATATTTCTCAAAATAGTCCATTTTTTTTTAATGAATGGTGATGAAAAACTTTTATACGAAAATAGAGAGAATACACAACCAAACCGATTCAACACATACACAACTACAGTAGAAATAGCAGAAACAGATCTAGCTTACATAAAACTAAATATCATCTGAAATATTGTGAACCATGGTTTTAAATATCATCTGAAAATAAGTCGACTCAGTATCGGGGGAGAACAAAATGAGTCAATGGGAAAGTTACACCCTAAAATGATACTGAGTTGGGGGCGAGCTGTACAAGTTCCAATTTCTGTGAGAGTCACTCTCCAAAACTGCAATCCAAAACCATGTTGCCTACACATCCATGGTACACAGGACATCAATCCATGAAGAATCATATACTACATTGACCGCATACTTGCATAGCATACACGGGGTTTCAATCCCTGATTCGGGGTCTACATTCAAATCTGTAAGCCCTAAAATCCCCAAATCCCTAAATGAGGGTTTACATCAAATTAAGAATCCACAAATTACTAAATCCCCAAATCCTTAAATCGGTATTGAGATTAATAGACATTGAGAGAGAGAGAGATACCTCGCTGTCATGAATGAGCTAGCCTTCAACCAAGCCTTCACCCCTTGTAGTTTTTTTCATTCATTTAAACTTAATAAAAAAATTTCTACTTTATTTTTCTGCTCTTTTAGTGAGTTGTGGAAGAATTCAAAAGTGGGTGCGAAGCCCTCCCTTTTCGAAGGGCTAACTACCATGGAACGAAGCCACATCTATTCCCATCTGGCCTGATCCTCTTCCATCCATATCTCTCATTTTCTATCATCATTATTACTTTAAATTTTTCATCTTTTACAACTATTTATCCCCTACAACCAGTTTTCAGAATGTGGACTTGTAGGAGGGCTGAAACTTCAACGGAGCACTACGCCTCGACCTTACATCGGATCATCGTCAAACTTGGAGGGATTGGAGGTCTCTCCTAGCCGATCAAGGCTTAGTGTCACTTTGGAGAGGCGGGCTTCCATCACATGTGCAGCCAACCCACTGGCGCATGTGCGTCAGCCCCGGGCCACCATCTGCATGCAGGAGCTTTCTTTGGGTCAGGTTTTTCTCTTTTCATTCCTATTTTATAAACCCTAGCCTTAGTTTGCATTATCCTTAATTTATTTGCCCTTTTTTTCACCCTAGGGTTCCTTGAATTGAGATTGGGGAATCCCTTGGATTAGAGACCGTTTTCTATACATGTGTGGTTGATTTCTATTTATCTTTGAGCATCGTTTGGTTTATAATTTTTATTAGTCTAGTCTTACCCTGTGTAGGCCTGGACCCGCATAAATTCCCCTTGAATGTTTGAACTTTTTATGTGGAATATGAAATTTTTGTAATTGTTTCTGAACTAAGGTGATTTTAATCCTCAAATCTCACACATCATGTTTAATTTCATGTCCTGCATCACCCTTTGTCTATTTTATCAGTTAAATGATTGTTAGGCCATGTTATATCCAAACTAGGTTTGCAATTTAACCGTTATGCATAAGACTATACAGTTCATGATTCTCTACCATAGAAACAGTCATATTTTCCATGCCAACCTGCAATTTGTAAAACGGACCTGCTATCTGGTGGAACACATGTATATATCAAATGTGTTATGAATCAAGTTTTCTTAACTATCTATTCTTGTCTACACATGAGGAGCACATGATTAGCCCATAGACCTGAGTTTTGGGCCAACACATCTAAATTGTGGCTCCACCCGATGAGCAGTCAAGATCTCAATCATGTGTGGATTAAGAGTCCCATTGGAAAATTTTGAAAAAAAAAGAAGAAAAATGAAAAACTTACCCAAGCAAGTAAGAAGTAGTAATTAATTAATTATTTTATTTCTACAGGTTTTTGTCATCCTACTAGGAAGTGTCTTGAGCTTGATCATGTACAAGACCCATGGATTTCATTTTTTTTCTACTGTTTATAATGGTAGGCTTGAATTCATGTTAGTTTTCTTCAATTATTCTAACCAGAATCTTGTTTTCTCCTAACACTCCATTTTGTTTTATTTAGGTAGTTATGATATGGAAGACAACTGCAAGAGCTTATGACTTAGCCGCTCTCAGGTGTTGGGGACTAGCAACTCATATCAACTTCTTGGTATGTTTGGGTGGTGATTGGATCTGAAAATTTGAGATTTTGATTCAATTGTTTCATGGCATTTGGCATTGGAATTGGGATGGTGCAATTGGATAACTATTACAAAGAACTTGAGGAATGGAGAACATAAGTCCTTCAGTAGACATCATATGACCCCTAAGTAGATAAAAATCTCATTTTTCCATATACTAGCCAATGTGGAATGAATAAGTTTTTATAGAAAATAGCTTGGTAAAAGCCAAGTTGAAAAAGCCTTTTCAACAATGCCTCAAATAGAGCTGCCTTGTCATCATCTAAACCTTTTTTAGCCTCTGATATTCCAGACAAAAGGATTCCCAACCAGTTTATGACACTTCTTTATGGACCATGATTTGGAATGCTTTCCTCATTCCCCTCCCTCTCAAGTAAGGCTGTCAAAAGGTTGGTTTCAAGTCAGGTCCAAGTGCATTCATACCTGGACCCGCATGAAGTGGTTGTGCTTGGGTTGTTTCTTTCAATTCTAGGTACTATGTTTAAACCCAGATCTGGTTGGGTTTGGATACCCTCTTGTCTTGGGACCCTATATTTGGTTAGTTTTTGGATTTGTTCCAGTTTAGGGCAATCTGGATTTAACCATTCATGTATATTGTTTCATTCCTTCATGTGATATAATCAGAAAACTATTGATGTCATCATTAGGTATTTAAAGACTTTCAACTTATCATGTGCAATATGTTGATTTATAGTATGTTAGGACTAATATGATTTCAGCAAGCATCCATGAATCTAGGGTTAGGATTTTTCAACCAAAATGATTTTGGTATTATTACATATCTATGTTGATATTATTAAATATCTATATTTGAGTCACATAATTTAGATTGATTAATTTGTGTTAATGTACCCATCGTAACTGAACCTGATCCAATTCAAATTATCACATGAGACCTAACATGACCCTTTAAAAAAAAAATTCAGGTCTAACATTATGGACCTTTGGCTAACTTTAATTTTAAATGGATAAAAAAGAAAAAATAAAGAAAAAACAAAAAAGAACCATGATCCATTTAAAACTGGATCGGTACTGACCCTGATCCACTTTGGACCACTTGACTGTAAACAAATTTTGTGGGAACGCTGTTTGGAGCATTAATTCAGTTTACTTCAGGGGAATTCTATGTTTTCCTTGCATTTAGTTTTCATCCTTCTTCAATTGACTGATTCTTTGTTTTTATGTTGCAGAGTTCTCTAGTGGTGGTTCTCCCTCAAATAATTATAGAAGATGCATACGAGAAGTTATCGGTATAGCTGTCGGATGAGCAAGTGGACTACTAATACTCACATCCATTTTCTATCTATGGTGGCCGAAGGATGTACCTGGCCATATGCGAGTGCACACAGACTCACCAAGATTTCTATTTTTAGCATTATTGTAATTGTAATTGATTGAATGAAAGATTGTAATTGAATGAATGAATGATTATGCAGGTGGTAATTGAATGAATAAATGATTATGCAGGTGGTAATTGAATGAATGAATGATTATAAGTTTTTTAAATGTAGGCAATAGCTACGGATATTGACCATAACTGGAAATCTAACAACCGTAGCTATTATTAAATTCGGTATAATTCTATGGATCCAACACTACTTTTAGCTACCAACACTATCCATAGATGTAGGTACTTTTGGCTACAGAATTAGTTGCTATGGATTATATCTATAGCTATTGTAATCTATGGCTACGGATTAAATCCGTAGGCATAGGTTTTAGACCTATTGGCTTGGCACATATGACAACGGTCGTGCTACGGACGAAAATCGTAGCCATAGGTCTATGGCTACGGCTTAAATCTGTAGCCTTTTCCCAATTTTCTGGTAGTGTTTCTTCAATATTTATAAAAATAAAACATGGTCAAATCCTACTAATTGAATACATCTGTGGGGTCAATGACTCTGATGGATGTTACATGCTCTCCTAAAATTGTGTGAAAGAGAGCGATTTAGTGAGTGTATCCATAATAATCTGCTTAGTGCCGATGAACTCCACAAACATTAGATGATTTTGAACTCTTTCATCCACAACAAGATATATGATGTCAATATGCTTCGATCTTGATGAATGTTTTTTGTTACTAGAGATGAAACAAAAACAGAGTTATCACAAAAGATTTTCAATGGTTTCTGAATATGTTCCAATACCACAAACCTGAGAAGAAATGTTAAAACCGTAATGCTTGATTTGATGCTTCATGACAAGAAATGAAATCAACTTCCATGGTGGATGGGGTTGTCATGGACTGTTTCTTGCTTTTTTTAGACACAGTCCCACCAACCATCATGAAATGTAGCCTGAGGTGGACTTTAATATATCAATGCAGCTAGCATAATCCACTTCTAAGAATCCAACTAACACATGGCAGACAACCTTATTGTTCGAGTCTTTTTCTTGTTTTCTTGTCCTCCACTCTATTCTCTGAGGAAATGCCAATGCCCGAGGAATGAGAGATATCAAGTCAGGAAGCATTAAAAAAATATCACCGAGATTTTAGAATTTTTGCAAATATTTTCATTGAAATTATATCCAACAATGTTATCACGTTATTTTCGCAAAAAATTATCCAACAATGTTAAAAAAAATGTTTTGAAGTTTAAGATTAATTAATTTTTACCTTATTTCAAACTTATAAAATTAATTATTATTTTATCAAAATAAATTGAAGAAATAAATGTTTTGAAGTTTAAGATTAATAAATTTTTCCCTTATTTCAAAATTATAAAACTAAATATTATTTTATAAAAAAATAAAAAAATAAAAAATATTTTATTTTTGAAGAGATTTTGACGATAATGTCCTGAGATAAAAGTGGCCAATAGATTTGTTAATACTCTCACGATCTACGTTGCTTGATATGCAGGCACCAATAATTTTAAATGTGACATGAGTGAATCACATTAAACCACATAAATTATGAAATCAGTAGATACAACACCCAAATAAGATTGGTTGGTTTTTTTGCTTTAAAACATGACCATTGGATATTTTGGATTTTCGATTGTCCAACAAGTTTCCAAAGTAGTTAAATGCTTAAAATAAAAATTAATTTCCTTAGTCTTATTATTTGAACAATTTAATTTGAATTACTTATTTAACTCATGTGCAATTGTATGCGAGTTCTTAGTGCATGCCTAGCAATAAACTCTACCACAAATTAAAGTTTTTCTTTGTGATAATGGCAAGGGCTATAATCATTATGAAATGAGGCCATATGGCTCTCGATCTAACATATCCCATTAGGTCATTATGGTTGACACACACGTACATGTTCATTTAATGAAAATGAAAGGTCCGTTAAATGCATTGGAGATGGGGATTAAAAAAAAAATCTAAAATTTGCACCTGATTGGGACATTATTGTTGTAGGTTTGATGCTGTAGTCTTCCACACCTTACACCCTTTAGAGAAGTGTCGGGATGAGATGAAAAGGCTTCAATGTGTGTAGGCTTGGGGACCCAACCCTGCTTTTATATTTACTAAGGGTGATGAGTTTTTAATCCATCAAAACTCCTCCCCTTTAGGCTCCACACGAATTTGGGATTTCTAGTCCATCTAAAACATTATGCATGTAACACAATTATAGCGCACCACCCCTTACATGATTTTAGACCAATCATAACTGAGTGGGGTCCATCAGTATGCTCAATCACATTATCCAACTCTTATGGAGATTCGGACTATCGATCAATAAGTCCCACCTTATAGAATTCTTACATTCTCCCACTGGGGCCACATTGATTAATGTCAAGGTATAATTTGAAAATATTTTTAAAATATTCTTTAATTTTAAAGAAAACATTCGAATGGTTAACCAATACAATTGTTGGATAACACGGGCAATGGTTTTGCAATATGGTCCATCAAGACCATTAGTATCGGATCATGGTAGCCATCACAATATTTAATTTTTGCAAAGTGAGACTAAGCACGGTTACAAATACCATTAGCCTTAATGACATAGATCATAGACTTGAAAGTGTGATATGAGGATTGCATACATATAATGTGATCATTTGTGCTTATCAACAAGAGGTCCATGAACTTTCAAGTGCCTTCAACAATACAACATTATAGTTTTGCTTAAAATAATTTACGCATACATAAAGAGAAGTAGAAATTAACTTTCAAAATTTTATAAGTAAGATCTCTTCACTATTTATAAAAATAAAATATGCTCAACTCCCACTAACTGAATACATCCGTTGGGTCGATAACTCTCATGGATGTTACATGCTCTTAAAATTGCATGATAGAGAGTGATTTATTGCGTGGATCCATAATAATCCATTTAGTGCCGATGAACTCTACAAACACTAGACGATTCTGAACTCTTTCATCCATAATAAGATACATGAATTCAATATGCTTCGACCTTGATAAATGCTTGTTGTTACTAGAGAAGTAAACCAAAACAGAGTTGTCACAAAAGATTGTCAATGGTTTTAGAATATGCTCCAATATCTACAAAACTGAGAAGAAATGTTCTAACCATAATGCTTAATTTGATGCTTTATGACAATCAATGAACTCAACTTCCATGGTGGATGAGGTTTTCATCGACCATTTCTTTCTTTTTTAAGACAGCCCCACCAACCATCATGAAATGTAGCATGAGGTGGACTTCTTTGTATCAATGGAGCCAGTATAATCTGCTTCTAAGAATGCAATCAAATATAAATGATTAAAATTTTTGCAGGTGAATTCAAAGTCCTTTGTCCTTTGTGCTTTACAAGAAGTGCAACACCTTCTTCGTAGTTATCTAATGTTATATTCCTAGATTAGAGAGTATATGCCAAACATTCCAACTAGAAAGGCAATATCCAGTCACACGTAGACTTGATCATACACAATTCCCCCTACTACTGATGCATATTGATAATATTTCATTCGATTCTTTTCCAAATCATTCTTAGAACACTGGAATTGGCCAAATTTATCACCCTTTATAATAGGTGATTGTCCAGGAGCATAGTTTTGCATGACATAACTTTCAAGTACCCTATCAGTATAGGTCCTCTGTGACAAGTTAAGAACGCGTGATTTATCACGATGTATCTTAATGTTGATGATATAAGAGACGTTACCAAAATCCTTCATCTCAAACCTTTGAGATGGGAATTTCTTGGCATCGCTCATCATCCTAATGTCACTGCTAGCTAACAAAATGTTATCAACATACAAAATTAATATGACAAACTTGATCCCCCTAATCTTAACGTATATAAACTCATTTACAGTATTTTCTACAAAACCATATGAAGAAATCACTTCATGAAACTTCAGGTATCACTGTCGTGATGCATGTTTTAACCCATAGATGGATTTTTTGAGTTTATAAACTATATGTTCTATGCCATTGGTTTCAAAACCTTTAGGTTGTAACATATATATAGTCTCATCTAGATCTCTATCAAGAAACTTAGTATGTACGTTCATTTGATGTAGCTCCAAATCGATATGAGCCAGAAGAGCCATTATGATCCTGAATGATTCTTTCTTATATACTAGTGAGAAAGTCTCATTAAAATCAATGTCTTCAGGTTAAATAAAACCCTTGATAATAAGTTTACACTTATATATTTTGATATTACCATTGAAGTCTTGTTTGATTTGAAATATCTATTTATAACCAATCGGCTTTATTCCTTAGAGTAACTCAACAAGATCTCAAACATTATTGTACTTCATGGATTTTAACTCATCCTTCATAGCATCAATCCATGAAGAGGGGTAAGCACTTTTTTTTTGACTTATATAAAGGATTCATGATCCCTTTTCACCACTATGTCAAATGGTCCTGCAGGTATATGATGTAATCATCTAGAATTCTAGGCATCCTCTTTATTTTGATCTTCTTAATGGTTCATCCGCTTGAGTGTGATTTTGATTTCCTTTCTCAATAGGTTGTATAGGAGGTTCAACATGGTGATTTACAATGATTACAGGCTTAATTGTAGGATTTATCCCCACGTGGTTTGAAGTGGCCGTGACGGGATTCAAACAAGACTCGAGGACGGTAGAATCGATAACCTTTTAAAGAAGTAAGAAGCTCAAATTTATAGG
Organism: Magnolia kwangsiensis; assembly: GCA_037074715.1. NCBI lineage: Eukaryota > Viridiplantae > Streptophyta > Magnoliopsida > Magnoliales > Magnoliaceae > Magnolia > Magnolia kwangsiensis. The sequence goes on along the minus strand of CM073585.1, from coordinate 22,614,696 downwards.
AGCATGAACATTAAGACAAATCAAATGAGACTTGAGAATTATGAAGGAGAGTAGAATCAATAACCTTTTGACCTTTTCGAGTATCTTATAAAGAAAAAACTTATGGTTCTGGGATCAAGCTTCCTCTCATATAAGTTACAAACTTTGGCCTCTGTAGGACATCTCCAAACGTGGAGATATCAGAGACTTGGTTTTCTTTCATTTTCATAACTTAAAAGGCCTTTTAATTATAGCCTTACTGGGAACCTTGTTAAGAATATGAACTATAATTTTAATTGCATCACCCCACGGATATTCTGACAATGTTGAATTCTTATCATGCTATGTACCATATCCATAAGAGTACGATTGCACATTTCAACCACAACATTCTACTATTGAGTCCCAGGCATGGTGTATTGGGCGATACTGCTATAATCTTGTATGTATTTAGTAAAAGGTCTTGGATTGTGACATGATTCATCATATTTGTCATAGAATTTACCACCACAATCAAACCTGATGACTTTAATCTTCTTAGTGAGTTGATTTTTAACTTCAACTCTATAAATTTTAAAGGCATTCAGGGCATTCAATTTTTCATTTATAAAATAAAGGTACATAAAATGAGAGTAGTCATATATAAAAGTGATAAAATATTTATACCCACTCCAAGATGCTATAAGGAATGACCCACAAATATTTGTTTGTATCATCTCTAAGATTCCTACACTCCTTGTTGTAACTTTCTTTCTGGTTCTGATTTGTTTACACTTAATACAATTAACACATATTTAATAGTAGGAGAAGTCTAGAGAATGAAGAATCCATTTCCACACTAGCCTTTTCAATTTCTCATGAGAGATATGGCCTAATTGTCTGTGCCACAACATGGAAGAATTTTCATATTTTAGTCTTTGCTTATATCCTACTTTATTTCAATGCAAGGCATTTCATTATAAACTTGTGAGGAATTCAAGTCTCGTTAGTATAAATTATTCATCAAATAGCCAGTGCCGACAATAATTGACTCAAAGTAAATACTCAACTTTTAATTCTCAAATTTAAATGAATAATCTAATTTGTCCAAATGAGAAATAAAAACCAAATTACACCTTATTGAAGACATACAAAATGTATCTATTAGATCCAATAAATGACCAGACTTTAACATGAGCCTATAGCCTCCCACTAGCTCTAGGTTTACTTTAACGGCATTGCTTACATATACTGAGTGTTCCACATCAGTTAGTGGCCTACTCTGTAGCAAGTCCTACATAGAAGTACAGATGTGAATAGTTATTTTTGAATCTATCCATCAAGAATTTACCAATACATCAGTTACATTATAAACAAAATAGACTAGGATGAAATCATTATCCTTCCTTATGAGTCACTGCTTGTACTTTATACAGTCTTTCTTCTGATCGCCCAACTTCTTGTAGAAGAAGCAATTATTATTTTTAGCCTGCTTATGACTTGATTCGTTCCCAAGTTAATTGCTAGCCAGAGGACCTGAGGAACCTTTATTAGAATCATGTTTCCTTTTTCCCTTTCCATTACATCCACATCAGTGTCCTGAGGTTACAAGATTAACATTTCATGCCTTGCCCGATGCTTTGAGCCTTTCCTTCTCTTGGATGCACTGAGAAATCAGTTACTCCAATGTCCATTTATCCTTTAGTGTATTATAATTCACCAAGAACGTACTGTGTTGAGGATATAAGTTATTCATGACCAAATGAACCAATTAGTCATCTTTAATTTACAGGCCCAAAGAGCGGATCTCAGCTACCAATTCGATCTGATATACAATGTATTCATGAATGGCTCCTTTTCCATCATAAAATGATCGAGTTAATTTGTTTAGTAAGAAATCCACTTAAGCCTTATTTGATTTCTTGAATCAGTTTCTCATCTCGATCAATAAAACTTTGGTCATATCCACATTAGGCATGACACCCCTCATTATCTGAAAAATTGAGTGCTTCATGATTTTGAGATACATACTATTGGATTTGGAGCATGCCTTATAACGATTAACCTCTAATCATTAGCATTTTCAGATGGTTTTGAAGGTTCGAATTTTTCCAAAGCAAGGTCCAGCTGCAAGCACCCCATGACTATGCCTATGAACTCTTTCCATTAAACATAATTGGACTCAATTAAGGTTGGAACGTGATGCGTTTGAATTAGAATTGTAACTGGCTACAAAATACACTCATATGAGCAGATTTTTTACATTAGTGTATCACATTATTACACTGCGATTTCAAAATTCCCTCCAAAACCCTATATATATGACCATCCTAAACCAAAAGGAGGGATGAAAAAGGTGAGGGCTAAACCCAAGCCTTCACTGTTGAGATCATCGATAGGCCTGACTTAGGCATTAGAAGGTCCATGGTTGGCCACTAGTAGCCCCCCAACCACCCCCCCCCCCCCCCCATATATCTACATTTTCCTTGTCCTTTACAGGTCCATCAAAGGGACCAGTTCTACATTCTTATGTATTTATTGCCCAAAATTTAGCAGCAATAGATTGGTGTTGTCTATGGGAATTCGACAAAATTGTATTCTCACCATCATTAGCTTAAACAATTCCTAATCTCCCCTCCAATGGTAAAGAGAAAAGGGAAGGCTCCGACCGCAGCTAAACCCTCCCACAAGACCTCATCTAGTGAGGAATGGGCCTCACGGTCACTACCCTGGTCCTAGCCACCCTCGCAGGCAATGGTGTAGAAATCTTGAAATTGGAGAAGTCGACTCGTTTCCCTCAAGAATCAGATTGGAACCTTGGCTGGCAATGTAGATCGCATTATGAGGTTGTTGGAGTACATAAGGAATCCCAGGCCAACTAATGCCAAGCGATGGAAGTGGTGACCGAGTAGTCTTGCTTAGTGCAATCATGCCCTAGGCAGCATAATAATGGAAAGTTTAGGCTAGGGAAAGCCTCGTCACCCCAGTGTAGACATGGGCAACCATAAATCTCTCTGAATTTGACTTGTGTCATACCCTCGATGAAAGGCAATAGATAGGCTCGGCGAAAAGCCCTGTAAACCATGGTAGAGAGTGAGGTCCCTTAAGGAGTGAAAATCAGAGAGATTTGGGACCTACGCAGTAATATCCAACATGCTTATTAAGTAAAGGTCCCAGTATATGTTGACGCCCTCCTCAAGCAGACTGAGCCGCCGTTCATTGATGACATTATGCAAGCTTAGCTACTTCCTAGGTTCAAAATGCCCCAGATACAACCCTACTTAATTTTGGGCAACTCGGCCAAGCACTTGGAGTCATTTAGAGCATGGATGGTGCTTCACGGTGCTTCTAAACCCGTGATGTGTAGCTCATTCTCCTTGCCACTCACTGAGAAGCTCGGAGGTGGTAAAGAAACCTGAATTTGAAGTCCATCGGCTCTTTCACCCAGCTCAGCAGAGACTTTGCCATACAGTTCATTGTTGTAACTCAGAAGGACAATGAGTCACTAAAAGACTACATTGTCAAGTTCAATGTTGAGGTCATCTAGGTAAAGGACTACTCTGACGAGGTAGCCCTCACAGCCATGGTAATTGAGCTTAAATGCATGAGGTTCCTCTTCTCACTCGGCAAGGGCGAGAGTAGCTTGGTGAAGGATATAAAAAAGAAAGGAGACCAAGGAGGGATCCAATGCCGACCTTAAAAGCAAGATAGACGATGACCAGGGTAGCACTCCCTGGGATCCTCGAATTCTAAAGAGTTGGTTCCACCGGTACACTCGATTAAACACCACGCCAAAGCAGGTGCTCATGGAGGTCAGGGAGTAAAGAATCATGAAGTGGCCAAACAAGGTGAGGGCCACTCCAGAGAAGAGAGATGGTTCGAATTACTATCAATTTCATTATGATCACAATCACAACACGACTAATTTCTTTGATCTCAAAGAGGAGATCGAGTCCCTCATCTAAAGGGGCTACCTACCCGAGTTCATCACTAGGCTTAAAGAAGATTGATTATCTCCTCAGTAGGACTAGTGAGAGGAGAACAAAGACAACAAGCTGGTTGGGAAAATCCCCACCATCTTCGGTGGACCTGCTAAAGGACCACAACCCACATGCTCGGAGCGTGAGGCTCACCAGCAAGGTCCATCAAGTGAACTTCGCCAGTCGTTCTGGGAAAGAGCTCAGGATTGATTCATGTACGATCACATTCACTAAAGAGGATGCAAGGGGGATCCAGCACCCCTACAATGATGCACTCATGATCACCACGATTGTGGAAAACCAAAAGGTTTAATGAATGCTGGTCGACACATGGAGCTTGACAAACATCTTGTTTGTAGCTACCTTCGACAAGATGGGATAGGGAAGTTGAGATTATAGCTCATACGAACCCCCCTACTCGACTTCATGAGAGAAAGCATGACTTCAAAAGGGAGCATCCTACTACCAATGACGACATGAGAGGACCCTAACTAGGTCACCACCCTCTAGATTTCCTCGTGGTGGACTACCCCTTAGTGTACAATGTGATTTTAGGTAGACCATCACTAGATGTCATGTGGGCTGTGGTCTCCATCTATCACGTGTCCATGAAATTTTTGATTGAGCATAGGGTCGGTAGAGTTTGTCTGACTAGTAGGGAGCTCAACAATGCTACTCAACGAATCTCCGAGGTAGAGCATGACAACACTAGGAGATGCAAATCACCTCCCTAGACCCTAGGGAGGAAGTTATAGAAAGGAGTTCACCCGTGGAAAATCTCATTCTTGTACAACTCTCTGTGATGGACTCAACAAATACAGTTCAGATTGGGTCACTACTTAGGCCCCAACTTGAGATGAAGTGACAGACCTCCTTAGAAAGCATGTCGACATGTTCACATGGTCCCATTAGGACATGCCCAGGGTAGATCTGACAGCCATTGTCCACTGTCTAAACGTGGATCCTGACTACAAGCTCGTTTGATAAAAGCGATAAGCATTTGATGCAGAGAGGTATACCATAATCAATGAAGAGGTTAAAAAACTCCTTCAGGCCGATTTTGTTGAAGAGGTCCACTATCTCGACTGGATCGCCAATGTGGTACTGGTGAAGAAGGCCAGCAGGAAATGGTGGGTCTGTGTTGACTACACCGACTTGAACAAAGCTTTCCCCAAAGAGAGTTTTCCACTATCGTGGATAACCAACCGGTGGATGTTACTGCTAGTTATGCATTGCTGAGTTTCATGGATGCGTACTCAGGGTATACTGAATCAATATGCATGAGCACGACAAGTAGAATACTACCTTCATCATAATACTACTGAGTCATTCCATTTAGTCCGAAGAATGCTGGAGCCACATATCAAAGATTAGTGAATAAGATGTTTGTCAGGCAGATTGGGAAAACTATGGAGGTTTGTGTTGATGACATGCTCGTCAAAAGCGTCGAGGCTGCGGACCACATAATCAACTTGAGAGATATGTTCAGTATCTTGAGGAGATATCAGATGAAGCTCAACCCCAAGAAAATGCACCTTTGGCATCAACTCGGGGAAATTTTTGGGTTTCATGGTCCACTAAAGAGGGATTGAGGAAAATTCTAAAATAAAATAAAATTGAGCTATCACAGAAATGAGCTCTCCTAGCTATATAGAGGAGAGCTAGGAAAGGGAGTAAGGATCCAATCATATGAGCTATCTCAGAAATGAGCTTTCCTTACCCTTCTTCAAAAAGAGGAAAGGGAGTAAGGATCCAACCTATATAGAGGAGTGCGAGCAAGCATTCCAACAGCTCAAAGCATACCTAGGGTCTCCACCCTTGCGCTCAAAACCTGTAAAAGGAGAAGAGTTATTTTTATATTTGGCCCTCTCACCAACATCAGTTAGCTTGGCCATAATCATGGAGGATCGAGGTGCTCAACGGCCTGTTTATTACATAAACAAAGTAATTGTCACGCCCCAAACTCGACAACCACGCTCACAGAATTTCCGATCGCCAAATCTGGTGCTGACATTCTCCGTAATACCCAATTCTCGGCTTCCAATGCCCATACGCTAGATTCCAATTCTGAGATCTTACAAGGAGGATTTCTTAATGTGAATTTTTTTCTTGTAAAGAAGCATAACCACAAGTGTACCCAAATCACAAAGGCATCATTATCATCACATATCCACTAATATGAACATTTGATTACAGTGTTGAAAAGGAAAATACATGAATAACAAAATCTCCACGAGCTTGATGCACTCTCCTACCTCAATGTTGCTGTAACCTAACGTCACCTGCATGCAACGGTCGTGTATAAGCTTACAAAGAAGCTTAGAGGGTGGTGTACATGTGTACGCAAAGCATGTACCAAGCATATAATATCAGCGTAAGTGAAATACTGGCAAGTTTATAAGTCATATAATATCAGAGTATGCAATGCAGATTGACTATGCAATGCAGAGTCATAGTGAGCCAAATATCAGATGCTGATGATGTAATGCAATATGCAATTCTTGATAAGCCATGAATAACATCAGCCTCATCTAGGCCATATAAATGCAGAAACATAGTAACTTAAATGTCATATACCGCGGATGTAATGCAATATATAGATCCTGGCGAGTCCATAATATGATCAACCTTATTCAAGCTATGCAATACAGAAGCATAGTAAACAAAATATTATGTGATAAGAATGTGATGCAATATGCGATTGAAAGAAATGCCCAAGCTGGAGGGTGAAGTTGGGATGATAGCATGTGGTATTGCAAGCTATAGGGTTATCACAAGGGACTTCTATCCAAACCAGTCCCATACCTAAATTTGGATAGCTAGACTCAATGTAGTAAACTCCTGATCTCAAGTTAGTCGCGCACCCAATCGAAATCCTGGCCATTGCGAAGGTACATATAACGATTTGATTGCGCACCACTAGCCTGAGTGAATAGTGAATGAATGAATAAATGAGTTAAGTGCTAAGTACGCAACTCCTACTCAGTAAGTCCACATATGACTGCCAAGCGCTTCCGATGTGGGACAAGGTTCTGTCTCACTGTATGCACAGTAGCCTGCCAACCACTAGTAGCTCGCCCAGGCCCTTAGGCTCCGCCCACGTATGCCTGCCCACATGTGCAAAGTGACGGAGCGTTACAATATCATTACCGTACATCTCTAGGATATCACCATAGTCTAGTACACTCTACACTGGCTGTCGTCTCCCTGGCCGCACAACCCAGCTAGAGGAAAAGACCTCACTACCCACCTAACCAATAGTTTGTCGATACATACCCTGCTCATTGATAGAGGACCCATTTGCGAGTTGGTCAAACTCAGCTTAGCTTACAGCCACCTCACTTGGGCGGATAAGGCCACACCCCCTTCACAACCGACCACAACACAGCGAGAGACACCGCCTAATAGTATTCGACACTCGTGTAGTCATATATCCACTTGGTCTAGCTGTTGGAGCATCCCTGGTACCAAGGGGTTTAGCGACTTTCACCCATGGACACATTAGATGCTCATATGATAGAATCAAATATTTTTGGCATCCTAACTGGCCATCCACGATATACCTGTGGAGGCTGTTATGGAAAGATTTGAGCTCTTGATAAATTCAAGAGTAAGTACTAAACTAATTTAACCAAGTGCATGAATAACCGAGGTGATACTTGTCCGACCTGATGTGAGCGTCAGATCAAGTTGACATCCACACTCCGATCGAAAGTGGGGCTATCTACTTAACATCTGACAGAAGATGAACGATCCAACCACCGATACCGATTGCAGGAAATTCGACTCGATAAGATGGACTTGACAGCTTTCCTTGGACCTTAAAGAGGAGGATTCCAGGGCACTAGTTCAGTTTGAAGCTCGGCTCGGACTGAGAAGACGTCCCTCTTCAACCAGATAAATAATCCAAGTTGAGTGGCGTCGTGTCAGTCATATGAGCTGAGTTGAAATAGTATGCTAGGACGGGCGTTCCGCCTACCAGATTCGGAAGCTACCATAAGTAAATGTGGCCAGTTACTTCGGTCACAAACGTGCATGATCTGCCTGCTATGTTATACGATCCATGGATTACGCATAATATCTCCATGATCTCAGTATCCCGCTGATTGAGAAAATCATGCTGACAATAATGGACCCAGACCGTCCAACAGTTAGGTATAAATACATTGAGACCCCACTGCTATAGGTACATAATATCTCATTCTTTCCTCTACTCTCCACTTAGACCCAGATTCCCTTGACCTGACTTAAGCATCGGAGGATCTCTTGGCTTAGTCAGGGTCACCTTTGCCTGTTCTCATTGTGCAGGATCAAGACGTTGAAGCGATCCACAGCTCGGGAGATTGAAGGGAGAGCCGACCAGATTTTGACATCAATAGAGGCCATGGCCCTGATGTCACTAGTGCGTATAGTGATCATGCCACACAAATGTGAGATGTATGAGTCATACTATCTAGTCATGCATCAAACCTGCGCGTACTGCGTGCTCATGTGGGGCCACTCTATCTCACAAGGAGTCCCATAATAAACCATCCTAATGGCACATGCTATGATCAGTCACTCCTCATAACAAGCATACATATGATGCGTATGGGTATGTATCATGATGTAATAAAGTACATAAGCATGATTATCTAATAAGACAGACAACAATAATCCATAATTGACCTTTACACGCATGTCACATACCAAAAGTATAAACTAAATAACATGCTCCTTCTACAACTATAGGAGTCAATGCGGCATGTCCTGTGTTATACTAACATTAGCCTTCCAAGGTACTGATATATCATATATTTTAAGATGGGGTCCACTGGAAGGACGACGGATCTTGTCCATACATCAAGATAGGCTCTATATAGTGGATATATCAAACCTGATACCACATATTCTTCCATCTACGGCAAGGGGTGATGATGTACTCATCATACAAACAATGGATGGCTTAGATGACATACTAACATCAAGGATGGGCCTCACACTCATCCCAAAAGGGGTAACTGGATGGTGTGGATGATACATACATAATATCGAAGTCCTAGCAATCGGTTATGAGAGTAGAACACATCTCACGAGGCGAGTCAAATGAGTGTACAAGAGGATGAATCTAAGTACAATAAGTGGGTTTCCTCACCCTCTCTATTATGTAATAACTAGGCTTCCCTATGGGGGCCTGATATGAATATAAGGTGGGCTTTGGTGGGGTCCATACATCTATGACTATATGTCCTTCTAAATGATCTGGGTAGCCCATTCAACATTTAAGTGGGCCTCAGGTTTGGTCTCTAAACTTGGATAAACACATGTAGGTGGGCCACATTTCTAATGGGAGGCCCAGTATGAATACAAGATGGGATCCAAGGCCTGAGTAGTCCTACAGGGTGAGGTAAAAAGCAATAACATCGATGAGGGCCCAACAGTTTGGGTTAGCCTACTAAGGAAGGATGAGAAATAACTATCATCGATGGGGGCCCAATGATTTGGGATAAGCCCAATAAGGAAGGATGGGTATCGCTAGTACCAATGAGGGCCCAATGATTTAAGTAGCCCACTAAGGCTAAATAGGTAACACTATGGGGGACCAATAGATGAGAATGGACCTGACAAAGGGCTCTAGGGAGGCTTACAATGTGGACATTTAACCACTATGGACATTTAACCACCATTACTCCCTAGAGAGCGGCCCATTAAGAAATTTAATATACAATGGGGCCCATGGCCCGAATACAACTTAAGAACAAGAATGGGCATCACACTTAACATTTCATAAATCATGGTGGGCCTCAAGAAATGACCCATGGCCCACATACATCAAGATGGGCTATATATATGGGTAGCCCATTGCTTAGAAATATCATGGCCAAAGGAAACATACACTATGATGGGGTCACACATCACAATTAGGCCTCATCACATAGGCCTCATATAGACCACCATGAGCCTCTTCATAAGGGCCTCATGTACATCACATTGGGCCTCACACAAGGGCAACATATACATCACATTGGGCCTCACCACATGGGCCTCATATACATCACATTGTGCCTCTTCACAAGGGCCTCATGTACATCACATTGGGCCTCACACAAGGGCAACATATACATCACATTGGGCCTCACCACATGGGCCTCATATACATCACATTGTGCCTCACACAAGGCCACATATACATCACATTGGGTTTCACCACATGGGCCTCATATACATCACATTGGGCCTCACACAAGGCCACATATATATCACATTGGGCCTCACCACATGGCCACGTATACATCACATTGGGTTTCACACAAGGCCACATATACATCACAATAGGCCTCACACAACGTCATATATACATCACAATAAGCCTCATCACTTGGGCCTGATATACATCACAACGAGCCCCATCACTTGGGCCTGATATACATCATAACGGGCCCCATTACTTGGCCTGATATACATCACAATAGGCCCCATCACTTGGGCCTGATATACATCAAGGTGGTCCTACCGTCCTCACATGCGGACAGTATTGATAAAACACTTACATCAGGGTGCCCCAGCATAATGGACGGACGATGTGAATACTTACATCATGTGGGGTCCAGCAAAATGGACGGACGGTGTGGATAAAATACATACATTAAGGTGCTCCCACCGTCCTTGATAGACGATGCAGATTCAACACATATATCATGGCAAGCCCCACACGTGGTAGGTGGTTCTCACCATCTAGACTGTCTGGACGGTGCAGATACAATGCATATGCCATGGTAGGCCCCACCGTCTAAGGATTGGACAGTGTGGCTAAAACATACATCTGATGGAGTCCCACCGTCCTTGTTTGACGGTACTAGACTCCACATGTGTATGTGAGTCTTACCATCCAGTCAGGTGGATGGTGTAGATATAACACATACCTTATGATCAGACCCACAGAACTTGCTAACGTCAATACAACAGCTATATAAAATGTGGGACCCACTGTCCCTTGCTGGACGGTGTGGGTACACCACATAAATCATGGTGGGGTCCACGTTACCATGGCCCACTCGATTGAATCAAGCTGATATTTGTGTTATCACTTCATATAGTCCAGCAGACTGTATTGCTGGACATCTATGGCTGGACGGTCTGGATGAAACACCATGGTGTGTCCCATGTTATTGGGCGATCTGGATAAAAATACATTCATCATGGTGGGTCACAAAATAGGGAAGAGAGAGAGAGAGAGAGAGAGAGAGAGAGAGAGAGAGAGAGAGAGAGAGAGAGACGTGAGGTGGAGGGCTCCGCCACGATGAGCCCTCCTAAGATTATAATGCATATATCAAGATGGGTCCCAAATCATATGGGCCTTCAAATCATAAAAATCAACTGTGGAAATCCCTTTCGCACCCACAAGATCAAGGTCTAGATGACCTTTTTATAATAGGAAAATAAACATCATGATGGGGTTCATGGAAAATGGCCCCATCATAAGATGAACATATGAATCATGGTAGGCCATCGACCACACCTAGGGTCCAAAGTAGGATCCATACCATCAATCGGTAGGCCCCACTTGGCCCATCACTAAAATTACAATCTAATCTTATAAAACACCCACCTATGGTCCTCTTCTTTAGCTCATTGGAATCTTTGGCTCCTAAGCTCCCTCTTTGATGGAGGATGATGGAGATTGAAGGGTTGGATGGTGAGATTTGGGGGTAGGAAAGTGGGCCTTGATCTTGGGTTTTCTTTTCTCTCTTTAGTCTTTTTCTCTCTTGGTTACTTGAAAATGGTAGAGAATGAGATGGGATGGAGTGATGGATGAGAGAGTGGAATGGTGTCGTGTAAGAAGGATGGGATGAGAGGGATGAGTGGTGTTGACTTTTGGGGGTATGAGATGGCATGGGGTATGGGTTGCCTTGCTTTGTTGGTGAGAGAGGGATGAGATAGGTATAGGTTGTGATGGGATGTGTATTTGATTGATTGATGTGATATGTGGGTAGAGATTCTCTCAAGATTTGTAATGCGCGGCGTTTCTTCAGAATATACGGGAGCTCATAACTCATAGCCCGGGTATCGCATCGGTGCGCAAGACACGACATTGGAACTGCAGCGACGCTGTGGTCGCTAAGGTATAGGTTTCGAGTCAATTCATCTCAGATGTACAGGATGTGACTTAGCGTCACCTGCAAATATCGACTATAGGTCGCGGGTTGCTGAAATTTGATAGGAGGATCGCAGGAGTCTAAGGAATGGTACAAACTAGGATACGAGCCTTACAGTAATGGTTAATGCCGAGACGTGCTATCCCAAATCAAGAAGATAGCCTGACCCTAGTCACATCATCTTGACGACTCATGCCCTACTTCTAGGCCCACATTATTGTCATCCTAAGAAATCAACCCCTTCACCAAGTGCTATAGAAACTAGAACCTTCAAGTCGACTCGCTAAGTGGGCGATCGAGCTTGGCGAGTTCAACATCAGGTATCAATCTCAGATGGCCATTAAAGGACAAGCTTTCATCGACTTCATCACTGAGTGTACTCTCCTGGCATTCCACCCACAGACAAGGAAAAAGAGCAAAGCTTGACAATGTCAACGTGGATCATCTATGTAGATGGGTCCTTAAATGCACAAGGGAGCGAGGAGGGTTAATTCTGACATCTCATGACTAGGTCAAGTTCGACTACGCAATATGATTCGGCTTCCGATCTTTCAATAACGAGGCTAAGTATGAGGCACTCTTAGCAGGTATGCAACTAGGCAAGCCAATAGGAGCACAAAAGCTAAAAATCTATAACAACTCGCAGTTGGTGGTCAACTAAGTGACGACCGAGTACCAAGCCAAAGGTAAGTAGATGATCACCTACTTGAGCAAGGTCCGTGACTTGCTCAAGAAATTTAAAAGGGTATGAGATCGTCCAATTCCTGAGATCCGAGAATGCCAACGCAGATTCTCTGGCCAAGTTGGCTTGGGCCATCGATACCAACCTTTCCAGAACCGTTCGGATAGAGTTCTTGCCAGAACCAAACATCAGTTAGCCCGAGCCGAAAGAGGCCATCCCGGTTAGTAATAGACCAAGTTGGATGGACGCGATCATCCATTACCTGCAGAAGGGTGAGTTGCCAAAGGACAAGCTCAAAGCATGAAAAATCAGGTACCAGTTTGCTTGGTACACTATATTGGGTGATGTCTATACAAGAAATGGTTCTCGTTGCCCTACTTGAGGTGTCTATGATTAAAAGAACTCGAGTATGTCCTGATAGAAATCTACGAAGAAATTTACAGAAATCACTTAGGAGGGAGAGCATTGTCACATAAAGCAGTTCAAAAAGGGTATTATTGGCCCACCATGCATGAGGATGCCAAATAGTTCACAAGGAAATGTGACAAGTATCAACGCTTCACGACAGTACCGCAATAGCAACCAGAACAATTGACCCCGATGAGAAGTATTTGGCCCTTCGCTAGTGGAGAGTCAATATCATTAGGCCCTTGCCCAAAAGCAAGGGACAGGCCAAGTTTGCCATCATCGATGTCGAGTACTTCACAAAGTGGGACAAGGCTAAGCCCTTAGTTTGGATCACTGAGTAGAAAATGACCAGCTTCATCTGGAAATCAATTGTGTGCAGATTTGGCATACTCCACACCATGATTACCAACAACGTTAAACAATTCGACAACGCCTGATTCCAAAGTCTATGTGAGCAGCTCAGCATTTGCAATGCCTTCGCCTCACCTTATCACCCTTAAGCGAATGATCAAGTGAAAGTGGTAAAAAAAATCATCAAGGGCCACCTTAAGACAAGCTTGAGAGGTTCAAGGGGGCATGAATAGAAGAATTGCCACACTTCTTATAGGTATATCGGACCACAACTCGGACAACTACCAATAAAACACTACTATTCTCGCTAGCCTTCGGTGTCAAGGCCGTGGTTCTAGTAGAAATTAGAATTCCCTTGTGTTGAATTGAGTTGTTCGGTTAGAAGAAAATAAAGGCTAAATGCTGCTAAGTCTCGACCTGCTCGAAGAACTCAGAGATAGTACACAAGTGAAGGTCATCGCCTATCAATAGAGAGCTACTTAGTATTAAAATTCAAGAGTGAAGTAACAAAACTTCAGAGTGAGAGACTTACTATTTTTAGAAGTCTTCCTAAGCATGAAAGAGCCTGGCTCGAGAGCCCTGGGATTGAGCTGGGAAGGACCTTAGAAAGTCACCAGTATAGTCTGATTAGGGACATACCGACTAGAAGACTTAAAAGGACGAGCTCTGCCCCATCCTTGGAATGCAGAGCACCTGAAGATCTACTATTAGTAAAAACTGATTAGTCTAAGCTCTATAAATATTTCATGCATTCCATCATTGACAAACATCAACTTTCAGTTACTCATTTGTGTTACCGAGTGGAGCAATCAGTTAGATTTCAAAGCTTCAGTTTGCGATGACTCTTGCCACAATCGAAGCTGAGTATATAATAGTGACAGAAGCATTCAAGGAAGTGGTTAGTTGAGGGGATTGACAAATCAGTCGGGGCTTCAGCAGGAGGTCATGCCAGTTAATTATAAAAGTAAAAGTGGGATCAATTTGGTGAAGAAATCAATTTATTATTCTAAAACTAAACGTATTGATGTGTGTTGTCATTTTATCTGATAGGTGCTTAAGGAATGAGACATGACAGTCGAGAAGATCCATACAAGTATAAATTCGATGGATATGTTTACCAAGGTGGTTCCTGTAGAGAAGTTCAAGTTCTGTACAACTTCTTTAGATCTGGCAAAGATGTAGTGAAGATGGAGTGTGTAGGAGAAGTGATGATTGTAGAGTTATGGTGGAAATGAAGTAGAGATGAAGGATCGAGTACAACAAAGGAGAAATTGATTGAGAAGATTGAAGACATGGTGGGGATTGTTGTCTAATATATTAAATTTGTCTATAATAGGGTCTATCATGGCATCGACAGATCATTTGATTTCATCGAGCAAATGCCGATGCCTTCAACAGATGCTCAATCACATCGAGAAAATTCGAAAAACTCTTGTTGATTGTCGGACAGTTTGAAGATTGCTACTCGATGGTATCAAGGGTTATTTGATGTCATCGACTAGTCCTCGATGGTTGTTGATGCCATCGAAGGTCTCATTGAGAAAATCTAAAAAATTCTTGTTGATTACTGGACAGTTTGGAGATTACTACTCAATGGTATCGAGGGTTCTTTGATGTCATCAACTGGTCCTCGATGGTTATCGATGTCATTGAAAGTCTCATCGAGAGTGCGCACAGAATTACGAAAGTGCACCATTTGTTTATTATTTCAGTTGTAGTAGTTTGTATATTGGGTGTAATCAGGATTAAGACAATGGTTAGGGTTCTCTAAACATGCTTAAGGGTTTGAGAGGGATTTTGAAGGGAAAAGACTTGGGCTTTTTTAAAATTTTCCTTAAGGTCTTGAACGGTAAGATTATCATCTCTTATAACTCCATTTTCATGTAAATTTGGATCGCATTCTTGTTGAATTCATTTGTGCAATTATAATTATCTTATTTGATTCATCTATGTATACTTTAGCGAGTCTCAACAAAAATATCATCCTTACAATTTTACCGCCCATAAATGAAACACTAAATTCATCAGTGAAACACAGAAATCCATGCAGTGAAATGTAAAAGTTACCATTAGATAAATAATAATCTATAATCATTGCACATTTTTAAATACAACTGTAAAATAACTTCAAAGCTATGCCTGATAATGTTGTAAATTATTTTCTGAAAGCACAGAAGTATTTTTATATACTACCATGCAAGTTGTATCTGACAATATTTTTCAATCTCCGCTCATGATTATACCATGACCTTAAGGTTATACTGAAAAATATTCGTTTGTACCACTAAAGCAATGCCGCCTTTGAACGGCCCCACTCATTGAATTAGTCGCCTTGTGACCCACTCGAGCATTTTCCACTACCACGTGTCGTAACATGCATTTACATATGGTCCCTGATATTGAAGTATCTGGCATAGAATATAAGATGATACGCTCTTTTTCAAAAAGCACTATCTTTCAAAATCCAGCACTTATTAAGTCGAAAACAGATCGACCACGAGGCACACGTGTACCTCAATCCGAACCGTTCATGTTGTGGATCGCAATGTATCTTCGATGGGTAGGTCACATTGATCAAAATGGAAGTTTTTCTTGCCGAACTTGAGCCTTCCGTTTGATGGGCCACAATTGGATGATTAGGGTTCCGATCGTGTTCAGATATACGTGTGTGCTCGGCCATTGACATAGGGAAGGACGTGAGGTTGAGCACGTATGTGTTTGGGACACCAGCCGAGTTGGTGTATGTGTTATATCCACATTGATGTATTGTGGGCGTTCAATCACCTCTGTTTCCTTCTGTGCGGTCCACCTCTGATTTGGATCTGCTTATTTTTCGATTCACAACGGAAATGAAAAAAAAATAAAAATCGGATGGAGGGCATGGATATAAAATAAATACATCAATGTGGCCCTACGTTCAGAGCCGCACGTTCTGGGGTGGCCGAGCAGTACCTAATCCGCTCCCGACACGTGTAGCAATTATTTTTATATTTTTAATTAATTTCCAATCCCTCGCGATCTTTGACACTGGTCAACGACAAAGTGATATAGTCGCCGCGGAAGAGCGTATCAACTTGGCCGTGGAGGGATTTACACCGCCCCCGGTCCCGAACCCGACGTGTACTCGAGTAATCGACGCGGGGCCCACGCCGCCCAAGTTGTCTTTTTTTTAGGTGCCGCATCTGTCGCCACGTTTTCTCGAGCTGTTAAGTTCGATACGTGTCGAGGTGAGGTGGGCCATCACAGCTCAGCACGGCTGCAACTTGCGACTGCTACGTGTCTGGTTTGTCGCGGCGTATGCTGACATCACCAGCTGTCGCACGCCCGCCTGCTGTCAGAGTCGAGATGGGGAAGGAGATCTTCTTAGGATAATCTGCTCGCCACGTCATCAGTGCGACGTGTCCTCCGAGATTCCGACGCACAGGACGACGACACGTTCACGATGCGTACGACAGCGTCGCTCGTGGTGGTTGGAGGACATTTGCCAACAAGAAAGCAAGGAGCACGTGCCGGTCAAGCCAAGGGTTGCCCGCCACGTGTCCGTGTAGGGCAAGCATGGTTCTCGAATGCCGTCGCCCATCACCCGCGCGAGTGTGGTCCTCCGAACCGTTAACTTGCCGCACGTGCGTCCGTGATGTAGCCGATGCAAGATACAAGCCGCTCATCTGGCGGGGGCCCACCATGTGTTCGTTCAGGACCAATAGTTGGATCAGGTGGCTCATGTTGTCTGTCTCTCAAGTACATGTTTTAACTTTTAATTTGTTTGGTACGTGTCTGGCCCACCTGATGAAAGGATACGGGCACAGTGGATCCTCCTGGATGAGTAGCTTGAATCTCATAAGACTCTTTCACGTGCTCACTCGCCATTCGTGGACCACGTGCGAAGTGGCTCCAGGGTCCAATATCCGGGCCGTTCATCTATCTGGAATCATAACACAACCAAAATTTTGCGAGCCAAGGGAGGAAAAAGCTTTGTGGGGCCCACCGAGATGCTAGTATGCCATCGGCTCTGTCCATCAGTTGCGCCAGCTCAAGTCAGGCAGAACCAAAGCTCTAGTTGGCTACACCAAACGAAACACGGGTAACTAACCATTGAAACCTTCTCATGGGTCACAGAAGCATTAGCCCATATGCTGACACGGACGGTTGACATGCGACGTTCACTTGCGGCCTACCAAGCAGACTTCTCTCGTTTATGTGGTGGGACCCACCTAGTGGATGGCTCGCTTCGCACACACGCATGTCACTTGGGGCTGCTTGAGACGTAAACCAACCCCCTGGGGGATGCCAGGGAAACTATTCTACGAACTAATGTCGACTTCGCACGTGGCAGTTAGGACGGTGGATCAGCACCGTCAATCTTGTGTTTCCTCTAGTGGGTGGGCCAGACTTCAAAAATCATATCAATTAAAGGACACTAACGATTCAGTGGATCGCCATCAAATGGACGGTACGAGACAAAGCTGGTGACCAGTCGTATTCGGCGACAAGTGTGGAGAAACAATGACTCGAATTGTACTACTAGTCCGTTTGTGGTGGAGCCCACTACATGGACGGTCATGGTCCACCGGCCATGTAGATTGTACGGTAGTTTCGGCTGAGGAATCATTACCTAAAGAGGAGTCGTATAAGGTACGGAGGTGCTACAGTAGATCCGGTCGCATTGTTATAGGATGGTCGAGGCTAGAGCCCTTGAATCTAGGGCCATGCTTCAATGATCCTAGCCGTTTATATGATCAGTTTCACAGATGATTAGGGATACCGTAAAAATCTCTCAGGTTGGAATGTTTAGCCATTCGATCATGTAAGGCTTTTTCTTTTAATATAAACTGTATCTTCTACCGTTGTTTTGTGGCCAAGCTTCCGATCTTCCAACTCAACAACTTCAAAGCAGGCATCATCTCGAAAGATCAACGGTTTGGATCAGTGAAAAATAATTTCAGATCTAACAGCTATAGTCCCAATGAATCATGTATCACCTGCCATATGCTCAAGCCTTGTGTGGCTCACTCGTATTTTATTTTAAGAATCAAAACTATTCATCTGGTGATAATCCTTATGGGAACCGTACATCTCAAGATTCATCCCTGTAAAAAGTTTCTATGGGACACACCATTGGTAGAAATATAGAACCATTCCTACAACCTATATATTCACTTGTTATGGCCCATTTAAATATTAAAATGTCTTGATTTTCAGTATTTCTCTTAATGCTGGTGGAGAGCACCTAATTCATGTGTTGGATGACTACACACAGTACAACGGATCCCACATTCCGTCCGACGGTTACTTACGTGGGAGTCCCCTCCCTAATGTCCAAATTGTTCCCTTTGGTGTGGCACACCTGAGTTTTGGATCAGATTTTATCATGGGATCTAGACCAAGGATTTGGGGGCGCATCTAATGGTCGGGTTGACATGACGATGGACCCAACACAGCTCGGATCACCTGAGATGGATAACGGGCTTTGTAATATATGTGCCACCATGAAACTTGTGCGAGTCCCTGGCTGTATTCAGCAGGGAAGGCCGCGTTGGTGGATTAGAAGGGATTTAAGGGCTGTTTGGCCAGTTGCATTAGCCTGTATTAGATGAGATGGAATTACAAATAATGTCATCATGGCTACTGTCAGTGGTTGTCGTAGATTTGCAGTGAATTTGGAAAGGAAAGGATATCAGGTATTCTTGTTTGGGAACTCATGGACTTACAGGTAAATTTGCATAGTGGACGTGTTTGGTATAAAACCGTACGGGAGCGGATTAGGTACAAAGCAGTTAGTCGCAGCACATGCTACGTAAGTGATGTTGCCAAGTTCTGTGGGTCCCATCATGATGTATGTTTTATATTCATACCCACCATCTATTTGGAAAGATCATTTCAGAACATTAGCCAAAGAATGAGTCCGATCTAAATCTCGAGTGGACCACGCCACAGAGAACAGTGGAGAGAGTGATACCCACCATTAAAAAATTTCAAGGGCCACAAAAGTTTTCGATCATGCTGATCTTTGTTTTTTTTCCTTTTTTTAGTTTCTGTGTTAACTTATGTACAGGTGGGATCTGCAGATAAATATCATGTTGAACCTTAGGAAGGTTTCAACAGTGGGCGAAACTCTAGAGGGACTTTCACGTGAGGTGTTTTCAACCACCGTCACCTATAGTGTGATCCACCTGATTGTTGGATCGGACTACTTTTTGAGCTCAAGGGTTAAAATGACTGGGATAAAGAGATAGATGCTGTGGATTTAACAGATACCTCACGATAAATCCCACGAGTGCAAACCCATTCCAAATCTCTACGCATGCAACCGGAAGAGTCGTTGTTGACGTTGGAGCTTTCCATTACTTGTACCTCACGGTGTAGCCCACTTGAGATGAGGATTGACTTTATTTTTGGTTTCAAAGGCTAAACTAGCGTGGAAAATCGGATGGACGGCTTGGATGAAAAATATGCATAATGTTAGGACCCACAAGTAGAGGCTCTACCCTTCCGTTGTAACTCCAGGGTGGGATTTGGGAAACAAGGAGACGGATAGCCAAATCCCACGGTTTAGGCGCGAAACTCAAAGTAATTTTCAGCCAGGTATTCGGCGTTCTTCCAAACACTCCAGCACCATCTATCAGATGCGTTTGTTAATACAATCCCATCTAATACCATCTAATGCGGCTGGCCAAACAGGCCCTAAAAGTATTAGGTTGGATTGCATGGATTTCAAGGTAATAATGGTGTTGTCAGTGAATTGTCTTAGTATCCATAGGATTGCTATATCCCCATATTGCTTTATCGAGTCTGTTTAGCACACCCGGCTAATCCTGGGATTAAACCTTCACATTCCTTTCAATCACTCGAGCCGAACACATCTTGAAAAAATTTAAACGGACTAGGATGGATTGGATGGGATTTAAAGGTAATGGTGGTGTTGTCACTGGATTGATATATGGGATCCAGGATCAAATCACCCGGCCTCGCCCGGCCAATCCCGGTATTTAACTTCCAATCCCTTCCAATACCATCTAACCCCTTCCTATCTGCCCGAACGGGCTAAGGAGCATTGAGAAGAGGGACGCGGATTGCATCCTACCCTCGCCCGTTGCCAGTTGGGAACGGGCAGCAGCTTTGAGTTTCCACACCATGATGTATGGATCTTATCCACACCGTCCATCTATTTTGTTCCTATCATTTTAGGGCATACACTAAAAAATGAGGCAAGTCTAAGGCTCAAGTGAACTACGCAGTGAGGATCAAACTCTTACCATAAAAACTTCCTAGGGCCACGGATGTTTTGGATGGAGCTGACATTTTTGTTTTTATTTCGTTAATGTCTATATAACTTTACGAATAGGTTGATGGAAAATAAATATCAACGTGGGCACTAGAAAAGTTTGAATGGTGAGAATCAGTATCACCACTACTTCTTGTGGTGTGGTCCACCTGAGCCTTGGATGTGCTTCGTTTTTGGGTCTAACTCCTAAAATGATAAGAGAAAAAATGGATGGACAATATGGACAAGACCCATATATCATGGTGGCCACTCAAAGCTGCTGTCCGTTCCCAGCTAGGGGTAGGACGCAATCTAGACAGATCCTTGATTTATTGTTGTATTTATGGGGACGTGGATTGCGTCCTATCCCACCTAGACGGTAATCCGTCCAGGCAGGGCTCTATGGTGCCCAGCGTGATGTAAATGTTTAATTCATGCCGTTCGTCGCTTTTATCATGTCGTTTTAAGGTATACATGTAAAACTAAAGCAGACACACAGCTCCAGTAGACTACACCAGAGGAAGCTGTAGTGATAATGACACCCACCGTTGAAAGCTTTCTAAGGGCCACCGTGATGTTTTTTTAATCATCAAATCTATTAATAAGGTCATGTAGACATGGATGAAGTGAAAAAACAAATATTAGCTTGATCCGAAACTTCTCCAGCTCCCAAGAAGTTTTTAATGGTAGAAATTAAATCCTCACTTTGTGGTCCGCTTAAGCCTTTTACTTTAGTTTTTGTCTTATATTTTAAAATGATCTTAGAAAAGCAATTAACGGCTTGGATAAAACACTTACATCACGGTGGGCCTCACAAAGCCTTGCCTGGATGGATGACCGTCCGGGCGGGGATAGGACGCAATCCGTGTCCGAATATCTGGGCTGTCCATTCGCTGTTTTGCTTGTTTTAGAAATGACCCAAAATAAAATATATGGAAATCTTAGGTGGACCACCCTACAAGAAATAATGATATTAAATGCCTACTATTAAAATCTTTCTTAAGTCCACTGTAATGTAAAGTTATTGTCCAACCAATTGATAATATTATATTGCTTTACTTGTGAGTTTATGGCCAAAAATAAGCTTGAACAATAGATACACGGCATGAATAAAATACGTGCATCACCGTGGGCCCAACGGTCCTGCAACTAGGAGGTCGGTGGTAACAGGTTCACCGTGTGCACTCCACTCGGATTGCAGAGGGTACATGATGGAACTTCCAGTACAGTTTCTGTTGCCTCCGAGAAGAATTTGACATAGTACGGACTCTACTGCTCAAGTCCAACCAAACAACTTTAATCCAAGTGATAAGCTAGGCGGGTAAGTTAGAAAATTAATAATATATGACCAAGGTTAAGACTCGTCACTTATTCAACTATCTATATAGATATTGTTTCAAATGATAAGATGACTACCAAACGGTATGGTTCGTCCTCTAAGAATGGGTTGCACTTTGTCTTTTATATGAAATGACTTTTAAATACAAAAAAAAAAAAAAACACTTATAATTGATCGCAAGGAGTAATTTCAAAGCACATATATGAAAAAAGAACTACGTATTTTGCAATGGAAATCATCTGGCATATGAGCATAGACTTAAATTACAACTAAAGATTACTGCCACTACTAATGAAAAATTGGGCTACTTGGTTATACTACATAACATAAAAGAATGGTTATGCTAATGAACATGAGATAATTGAAAGATAGATTTTATTTGTTTGTTTGATTGGGTTGGTATAAGATACTTTGTTGTGTTGAAATGGTAGTCATCTAGATGTTTCTCTTCCATGTTCATTCAATAGCACTCACTTTGGCACCACTTCTACCTTCCAAACCCTTTCTAGACACGTCCTAGTAACTGCCTTAACACCACTTTTCTCTCGACCATGTCCTATATTTGAGCTTCTCGCTCATGCTATGACATGTAATACTAATCAATGCTAGTTGTAATTCTACAACATGTGCTCGAAATATTCTTAAAGATTTTAAACATGCTTTATATTTCTTGTGCAATGACACGTGTTCATTTCTAATTGGTTATTTAAGGAATGATAAAATAGGGTACAACATTGCCCCCCTCATGTCACTTCACCTTTGCACAAAAAGATAAAAGCGACAATGGGCTGTTGTTCAATGTAATAAATGCAATCGACCTCTTTTCCACATGTCAACTCTCTATTAAGTTTGCTTAACCGAAATGAAAATCGAATGACGGTTTTGCTCCTTTTCTACTACTGTCATTGTGACACGTTGCACATAATCGAATCATTCGAGGAATCAGGATTATCCTTTCATTAATGTGTACGTTCCTAACTGATATATATATATATATATATATATATATATATATATATATATATATATATATATATATATATATATGATTTTCCTACTACCATGGTTGCTTCTTCATCTTTTGGTCTAACAACCTTCCATCATAAAGACTTCATAAGAGAGCTAGATGCTTTTTCTTTCGGGATCATAAATGACATCATCTTCACCACCCTTATTAACATATATAAGGCATATACAACAAACACTTCCCTTCTCGACAAAACTTATTCTAATTTTATGCAAATTTATCGCAAATCCCATGTAACTGTTGACAATCAGGAGTACACGAGATTTTTATTGATATGGATTTGCTGTTACTTTGCATGAGTGTTGTGTAGATCATAAAAGAATATATTCATTTGGCCGAGGTGCTAGCTCAAGGACGACAGCTAGCTCTCACTCTGTTCACGCTCGACCATCTATATAGCGACATATATGAAGTAACGACAAAAGGTTTTTACCACAGTGGATGGCCTATATGTCTTTTTTAGATGTGGCTTTGTTAATATTTTTTCTCTTCTTTTGTAAATCCTATTTCTTCATCTGATTCATATACTTCTTTCAGTTAGCGCAACATCCTTTACACTAAATCCACTCATTTATTTGCAGACTACATGAACTTATTTTTATCTTTCAGCCCAAATAAACCCAAACCACTCTTTTTGTCCTTTTAATAATAAGAGTTCAATCCAAATTAGTTCATAGAGGAATACGAGATAGTCAATGTTGAAATGGCCAAGCTCAGAAACAAAGCTTGGGAGAGTTATCTCATCTGCAAAGATCTCTCCTGTGGTGGAACTGTGGAGTCATGTGTCAATGCTAAAAATAGAGTTGAACAATACTGTCTCAATCTTCTTACGCACCAATTCGGCCTAGCTCAATGCATTCCTTACCCATTCACACATAAACATGCTATCAACCTCGAAACAATCATTTGTTGGTGGACTCAATTAGTACTTTCTAAATTCTCCAGAATAATTTTGAGACCATAAGTTCTACTTTCCAACCTCCTCTCTTCCCTAGCTGTCCTCGTCAAATGCTCACCTTTTATAACTGGTAGAAGAATTGTTATAAGATATTGGTTATTGAACCCATCAAACTTATCATTGCCTGAATATTTCCTTCAGTAACAAAGATAGAAAAACTTGCAGTCGAGAAAAAGAAACCAACGATCGAAGGCAATAGAAAGACAACAGTATCAAAAGCAATTTTGTCCCCAAACCAGAGATTGACACAATCACAGAGAACAACATCGGCCACCTCGATCTTACCCCCTTTAGCAATAATAAGGACGGTCAATCCAACATCTCCCCAACTAAAGTGCCAAAAGGTTACAACTGTAGTCCTTGTCAAGACAACATTACTAGCTCAAATGACCCTGACACATTCGGCTCCTCTCATTCTTATAAAGATTTCAGATTTAGGACCTCTTCTAGGTCATATTCTTGTTGTTCTTGCCATATCAACCGTGTCAAGGAGCTCTTCTGCAACAATAAAGAATGGCTGAACCACAAAGAAATCTTCATGTATTTCTCCCATGGCTGAAGTTATTCACGCCTTCGAAACATATTATAAAATAAAATTCTAGCTAGGAATAGATCCTTCCAAATACTCTTGGGAAATGAAGTAAACTCGTAAAAGAGATGAAGAAACCAATTTCATTTGAGCTTTCAATAAATGGATGAAAGATAAAGAAAGGTTAAACGATCCCAACCTTCCTTTCAATCGTTATCGCAAACCATACAATCCCAATCCACCCCATTTTCCTACTTCTGCTAGTCCTTTTACTATACCTATTTACAATCCTACTAAAATCCAATCAGTGATCGACTGATACTCGACTCTCGTTGTCACTCTGACTTAGGTAGACATTTTCTCTTTCTTTTTTGCCTATTTGGTTCATGTTCTCTACTTCTTCTGATATCTTTCATTTATGCAGTGACAAGGGGAATTTCCACTGCTGAGAAATAAATTGTTTCTGCTACCACAACTGTAACAATCTGAAATAGCCATTGTTGCTATTGTAGTTGACGAGCCGGTTGCTTTAACAGAACAACTCAATGTATCTGAATCTTAAGCGACTACAAGCGATGTCCCTCAACCGGATGATCAAACTTAAGGGGACACAAAAATCGCTTAATTGATGGAACCTTTCTGTGTTCTTGTCCATTCCAAGGCTCCATCAATTGCTTTTAATTAAGAAAATGATGAGCCCATTGTGTTGACACCACAGAGTTCCCAAAACAATTGCTTCTCATTCTAGTCCTACATCGGTTAATCACTATGCACCATCAATTGATCAACCACACCCAAATCCATAGCTCAACTGGTAGACTGAGTGGAGATACCTTATTTTAACACTTGAGGTCTTGGTATCGATCCTTAGTGGGGGTGTCTAACATGGAGTGTGTGTACTGACATGGGTGTGTACTAACAAGCTAACCCAAAATAATAATAATAATAATAATCAATAAAAAATAAAAAACCAATCAACCAACTCTAATAAAAGCTGCTAGGCATCTAGTGATTGTGGACAGGGAAGAATAGGAAGAACCACCTTGGCCATCTACTTTACTAGATACTTCTCCTGGTCAAGTAGCAACTACTGAAGCTCTGGTGACCGATGACATTGCTACTTCATCACCTCCTCCAACAATTTAAATGCCAATAGTACCTCCTTCAACAACCAAGAAAATATTTCCTATAAAAGAAGTGCTCTCTTTCCTCGACTAGGCTCTCAACCATGATCTCACTATGGCCGAGTCCTCGCTACCTTCCTCGGAACTTCAAAAACTCCAAGATGAGTTAAGAGCTCTTATACACTCAAGGGCTATTGAAATCATCTTCATAAGATTGGTCGAGATACTTGCACTTCTCATTCATTGCTATCAAGTACTATCTAGCTTAGATCAAACCCTATATGCCAGATTGCCTACACTTCATGAATTCTTGGACTTCATACAAGAGTATAAGGATATCACTACCATGGTTGATAAGATTTAGGCCGAGCATTCTACTGTAACCCTTAAGGTGACTGAGGTCATTGCTATTGGAGCAAGACTCTCTGATGCTCATGCCAAATTGAAAGAGTTTGATACGAAAATGACCGATCTTGCTACTCAAATCACAACAATGGACGAAAAACTGGAGATGTCGAAGAATCTCTATGAGGAGCTGGCAAAGATCAAGGAAAAGTAAGAAGATGAAGTTGGCACGTTGATCGCCTTTGTGCAAGACAAAACCTCATCTGTTGGTTAGGCCATGTGTGTGGCCTTGAAGACTCAAGCAACTTTTGATCAATAGGAGGCTAGGTGGGCAAAAATACTAAAGAAGATGATTGTTTTTTCTTCTTCTTTTGACTTTTAATTCTTATGCTGGCATGTATAATAATTTTAATTTTATGGAATTGTCAAGAGCGCCACTTTTTATTTCTTATTATGTCTCAACCATTTTCTACTTAGCATTGTGCTTTCTTTCTTTACCCTCACTAGAGAGTGGAACTACCATGATGACGTGGTGTAATAATGAGGGGTCATGCGCCATTTCCTTTACTAAAATAAATGTCATTGTGGTTGCATGTTCCAACCTCCTCGGAAGGTGGTACAAGGCCTTAAATGCTATTATTACGCATAATCTCTGCCATGATGTAACAAATGCGGGAATGATTCATGCCCTTTGATACCTATATAAATGGCATTTCTCATTTCAGTTCGTCACACTTCTATACTTCTTTTCGCAACTAACCTTTTTTTTTTTTTCCTTTCAGAGTACTCCAACTAATCATGCTTGTAATTGTAACTTCTTCCTATCTTTCCAAGCTAAGGCCTACCTAAGGGAAATCCTCTATGATGATCTCACTTTCTATGATCAATCCTCCCTGTTGTTTGATATCGATGCCTTCATCTAGGACAATAGGAAAGCTGCCCTGATCGATACATCCCTAGGATAGATCTTGGAGGTCCTGAGAGCACTTCATTGTCCTGGGACACCCATTTCGAGGCAGAGTTTGAGTGGCAACAAGTCAAATTTTTCTTAAAGTAGAAAGATTCCCTTCATAATGAAGCATGTGACCGGCCTGAAAAGTAGAGAAAGCTTAGAATGAATGCCTCTACTAGACTCGGTGACACCAATTTGATAAGACAGTGTTGTGATTTCTTCAGGTCCAACACATGGTCCTAATGGGTGATATCAAATAAATGGAGCGTGCCTACCGTGGGAGAGACCGTAACAACCCAGAGGAGCTTTTGGCTTTTGTTGATTCCCATATTGCTATCTTCCAAGTTCAGTCACAAGAGATCAGTCCTTGCAAAAGAGAGGAAAAAACTAATGCCATCGTCTGAAAGTGCCCTAATTTGTCAATTAGCGAGAGTGTTAAGTCAGAAAGACAAGTGAGCCCCATAGGAAGATCATTCAAGCGTCTACCTCAATAGTCTATGTGCCCGAACTCGTCAAAGGTAAACTTAGTCTCACATCCCATATCCCAAAACACCAGGTATATAAAACCCTTAAAAATAGTTAGAGCAACATAGGGTTTAAGGTGTGAAAACTATTTTGGAAAATCAGGAATATCTCTAAGTTTTCAGCCTTTGTTGATTTATCGATAAGTTATTCGATGAAATCGGTCTCTGTTATCGATGTCCTCAAAACTCACTCGATGTTATCGAAATGAGGACTTCAGATGTCTAGCAACCACAATGAATCTTGGACTGAATTATCGATGAATTGATGACAGGTTCGATATCATCAACTTTCGAATCCCGAGTTCATCGAGACGGTTCGATAAAATCAACATCTAGTCAGTCTGCGTCTAAAATGCAGTTAAGAAAAATCATGTGATTTTTGATATCTCGAAGAAAGCCTTGATATCCTCAAAATTCAAACCTCGATGATATCGACAGACCTTCGATCATCAGATTGGGACACAAATCTGACCAGCAAACTTTCAAGTAAATTATTTTAAGTATCGAAGATCACTCGATGATATCGATATTCAAAGATTGATCATATCGAGATCAGGTCGATGACATCGAATTGGGACACAAAATTGCCCAACAAGTTTATAGAAAAAAATCCTTTAAAAGATTGATGAATCGAAACTGATGTGGATATCATCGATATTAAAAATCAGATGATATCGAGGGATGCTTGATCATATCAATACCTGTTAAGTTTTAAAGGCAAGTTTACTCTCATATTTTTCAAATGTTGAGGAATCAAACCATGGGTCGATGAAATCAGAGTTCAAAATTTGATGACATCGAAGCATGTTCAATATCCTCGACCAGTTGGCAAAAAGGTTTAAAAGTGTTTAACAGATGGAGTTCATGTCATCGAGTGGCCATTCGACGTTATTGAGAGTATACGCTCAATGATATCGAAGCCTACTTGATGATATCGAACTCTGTAAAAAATATGACTGTTTTATTTTTGTTGAAACTTTTTATCTATTTAATGAGAGCTTGCCTGAGGTTGTTTATAGAGAAAATATATAGAGTATTAGATTGAGTTCATTCCTCAATCCACCCTCATCATTGATATTCAATAAAGTGGATTGGTAAATGACCTTCTACATTCAAGGATCATCCAACTACCACCTTAATGGAAAATCATTAAGCTGGGATACTTTGAATGCATAAATGGTTGGATTCACTTTGTTTCTAATATAGGAAAATATTTAATAGAGCAGGAATCCAGCATAACCTTGACCCAACCCGTCGCCTTACATTGGAGCATCATAAGTGTTGAGATTAAGGGAGCTGAAGATTCTTCATCATCAAAGGAGGAGATCTTCATCAATGTGTTAAATGGGGCTCATCTACTTATCTATAAGTCATTAGAGTCCAGAGACCCTGCTGATCATTCCTTTATGTAGGATTGGGTCATAGGTGATTCTCACCCCTTTCAAGTCCTCATAGGAGGCCTCCACAGGAGAGTACGTGTGGGTGCTGTGTTAACCCTTGCTCTTGGGGAGCATAAACTTGAGGTTCCTTATGTGGATCCTTGGCCTATGTGGCCTAAAACCTAGGTGCTATGTGTTGACCTTTACTCTTGTGTAGGGCATAAAATCTAGGTTCCTTGTGTGGATCTTTGGCCTATGTGGCCTAAAATCTGGGTGTTGTGTATTGACCCTTGCTCCTGTGTGGGGCATAAAGTTGTGTCTCGTGGAGATATGTTATGTACCTTGTGTAGGTCCTAGAGTCAGCCTTGTGTAGGTTGTACTGGTTTGAGGTGAACCTGATTTGAAACCTTCGTTAGTGAGATCCGGTATACTTAAGGGTCGAGTGCATCTGCCGGAAGTGGAGTAGACACGTAGTCGAACCACTATAAAAATGACCGTGTCTTGATATTGCTATTTACATTTACTGCTTGTGTGATTTCTCTAAATGTTCTCATAATTCATGTTTACATGATTACCTAGAACTAATTAGAATCACGTCTCTCACACAGTCACATCCATTATGAATTAAGTTTTACATCTTGTTTATATTTTGAATAGTCTTATGATTGGATCCTCTATTTGGCTTGGAAGCCATTAGAGTTACATTGAAGAAATCTTGCTATTTGCATATTAGTTTAGGATAGGGTTGATAGGTTTTAAATCATCATAAAATTTAAAAAAAATTCCTATTCACCTCCTCTAGGACATCTTGGCATATTCCCACTTTAACTAAAGTGGTCATTACCGCAATTTCATCGTCATCGATCGTTGCGTGGACACAATTGTATGCCTCCTTGTGTGTGTTGTGGATGAGGGGTGGTCCAGTTTTCTTGATGACTGACACCACATTAGAGATCCATTTGGCATATTTGATGGGCCCATTGAATCCTTCCTTCACCAATGTTTCGTTCTCTTCTTTTATTTTCTAGGTAACCTCCATTATCATCCTTCTAGGCGGGTGCTTGTACAGTCAATACCCTTCCTTTCTTGGCAACCTGTGCTTGAATTAGTTTCATTCTAAACTAGGCATTTCATGGTAATCCCATGTGAAGTAATAAGCAAAATCTTTGAGTAAATCAGTGAGCTCGGCCTAGACTTGTGATTCTAATAGACTGCTAATGAAAGTCAGCTTGGAGTTTTGTTCTGTTCCCAGAATACTGCAAGCAAGGGATCCTAGACTTGGGTTGTGAATCCTTTACCTTCTCTAGAGTTTTCTTCAAATCTTTTAAGTCTATGCCATCCTCGACCACCTTATCAACTGATACTATAACTTCGACTAGGTTGGTAAAATAGCTACTGCAATGCTCACTCGATCTTTCCTCGAGCTTCTTTATTCTGGCCATGAAGTCGTTTGTCCTCCCATGGACTGATGGTGAACTTATCATGAGATTTCGTTTATACTGCAGCACACAACTGTCACGCAGTATACTCAAAAACTGGGCTCACAAAATTTCTGATCGTCGAATTCAGTGTCAACAGCCTCCATAGTACCCCATTCTCGGCTTTTGGCGCCCATACGCCAGATTTCTATCCTAAGATCTTGCAAGGAGGATTTTTCAACATACATTTATCTCATAAGGAGCATAACCACAAGTTTACCTAAATAAAAAATGCAACATCTTCATCATATATCCACTAATATAAATAGTTGAATACAGTGCTAAAAGGAAAAATACATATATCAAAAATCAAAGCTCCAAAAGAACAGCTACACGCTCCAAGCTCAACGTTGCTGCGACCTAACGCCATCTGCACGCATCTATTGTGCATAAGTTTATAGAAAGCTTAAAGGGTGGTGTCAGTGTGTGCATAAGTTAAGTGCCAAGTATACAATATAAATCCATAAATCATATAATGTTAAAAATATTAGCAAGTCCAAGAGTCATATAATATCAGAGTATGCAATACAAGAGTAATGCGAAAACATGCTGGTAAGTCCATAAATACCATCAGCCTTATCCAGGCTATGCGATGCAAAAACATAATAAATCAAAGTCATATACTGAGGAAGCAATGCAATATGCAAATCCTAACGAGTCCATGAGTACCGTCAACCTCATCTAGGCCATATAAATAAGAAAACATAGCAACCTAAAATTCCATATGCTACCGATGTAATGCAATATGCGGTGCAAATGAAATAACCAAGCTGGAGTATGGAGTCAGGATGATAGTACGTAGTATCACAAGATATAGGGTCCATCATAAGGGACTTCTATCCAAACCAGTCCCATACCTAAATTTGGATAGATATACTCAATGTGGTAAACTACTGATCTCAGGTTGGTTGCACGCCCCAACTAAATTCCTGGCCATTACGAAGGTACACATAACAATTAGTTGCGCACTACCAGCCTGAGTGGATAGTGGATGAATGAATGAATGAGTATAAGGCTGAGTATGTAAATTTTTCTTAATAAGTCCACATATCAGTACCGTACATCTTTGGGATCATTACCTTGGTCTACTACACTCGACACCACCTACCGCCCCATCAACGCACAACTGGGTAAGTGGAACAGACCTCACTATCGGCCTACCAATATCGGCCTGACTCATCGATAGCGGACCCATTTATGAGTTGGTCAGACTCAGCCTAGCATTGCTTACTCCCTCGGGCGGGTAAGGCTACACCCCCTCCCAACCGACCACAAAAAAATGAGAGATGCGGCCTATTGGTATATGACCCTCATGCACTCATATATATATCTACTCGGTCTAGACATTGGGGCGTCCTCTGGTACCAAGAGGGTTTAGGAACTTCAGCCATGGACATTTATTGCACCCTATGTAGAAAAAGATTTTTGGTGTTCCATTTGACCATCTATGATATGCCTGTGGAGGCTACGGCCCTGATGTTGCTAGGGCGTACGACGGTCATATCACAAAATGTAAGATGTATAAGTTATACCATCCAGTCATGCATCAAACCTGCGCATACCACATGCTCATGTGGGACAACTCCACCTATCAGGGAGTCCCATAAATAACCTGCCCAATGGCATATGTAATGGTGAACCGTATCTCATATCAAACATGCAGATGATGCGTATGGACATGTAACATGATGTTATGCATGATTATCGAACATAATAATGATTGATCACAATGGGCATCATCCAGTCACAATGGGTCTTATACAAGGACCTCATATACATCGTATTGGGCCACACTCACATTGGGCCTCATACTTGGGCCTCATATACATCGCTTTGGGCCACATCCCATGGACCTCAATTACATCACACTAGGCCTCACGGGCCGTATATACATCATAATGGGCCTCAAATATGGGCCGCATATACATCACAATGGGCCTATTAATCATAATGGGCCTCATACCATCACAACACAATGGTCCTCACACATCATAATGGGCCTCATACATTCACAATAGGCCCCATACATAATGGGCCTTATATAATCACAATTTAATGCTAACACATACTCAGTGCGTATACTAACATAGTCGTAATCGATGATCGACCTATATATATGGCGGGGTCTATAGAAGGACAATAGATCTAATCCATAATATGAGAATTGGTCCTCGACACTGAACATACCAAATCAGATAGCACGGATCCCTCCGTTTACGGTGATGTTGTACTCTCCTTATATCAAGGTTGGGTCTAGGTGGCCTACCTATATTCCTAAGGATCTGGAACAGGCTTCTTTTTTCATAATATCATATGGCCCACTAGATGCCCTAGGAGGCCCAAATAAGTCCTAGATGGACTCCAAGATTAGAAGGAAATAATCTTGGCCTAACGTTATGGGTTAACCCAATATGAATAGGTGGATCATGTAAACATCAATGGGGCCCAATGATTAGGGTCAACCCACTTAGAGAATGATGAGAATAGGCCTAACAAAGGCCTAAGGGAAAGTCACAATGTGGACATTTAACCATTATTACCCATCAATGTGTACATTTAACCAACATTACTCTTAAGGAGTGGCCCACATGGAGCCTAACATATAATGGGTCCATGGCTTCCCATAAGGGCGTAATACACATCCCATTGGGCCTCACACACAAAGGCCTCATACACATCATAATGGGCCTCATCATATGGGCCATGTATACATCACATTGGGCCTGATATCTGGGCCTCAATAATCACAATGGGCCTCACACCTGAGCCTCAAATACATCTCAATAGGCCGCAATACATGGACCTCATCTACATCAAACGGGCTGTAATATATGGGCCTCATATACATCAAATGGGCAGCAATACATGGGTCTCGTCTACAACAAATGGGCCCTAATATATAGGCCTCATACAAATCAAATGGGCCGCAATACATGGGCCTCATCTCATCAAACGGGCCTAATATATGGGCCTCATATACATCAAATGAGCAGCAATACATGGGCCTTATATACATCAAATGGGGTGCAACACATGGGCCGCAACAATGGGCCTCCAACATATCACAATGGGCCTCATATCTGCGCCTCAAATACATCTAGTTGGGCCGCATCAATGGGTGTCATGTACATCAAGTGGGACGCACCATCTACACCATTCATTTATTTTTAGAGATCGATTTAGAGCATTTCCCAAAAAAATGAATCATATCGAAAGATCATCTGGACCATACCACAAATAACAGTGAAGATAATGATTTCCACTGTTTAAAATTTCCAGGGCCCACCATAGCATTTATTTTCCATCCAGTCTGTTCATAAGGTCACAAAGACCTGAATTAAGAGGAAAAACAAATATCATATTGATCCAGAACTTCTGTGATCCCAAAAGGATTTTAATGGTAGTCGTTCAATCCCTCACTAGTTTTGCAATGTGGTCCTCTTGATAGGTGGGTCTGTCTTACTTGTCGTCATAAGCCTTAAGATGAGCTCACAAGTGGATGGACAGTTTGGATCTAACACATAACTCATGATCAGGCCGCAAGACTGCTAACATTAAACAACAACTATATATCTGGTGTGGCCTGCTGGCTCACCGTCCAGATGAACGGTTAGGTATAATACATACCTCAAGATCAAATCCACATAGCTGTTGACGTTAACACAACAGTTGCATGGTTGGTGGGGTCCACAAATGGATGGTTTAGATGTAACACACACATCGCACAGGACCCACAAAGCTTGCTGACATGAACAATAACTGATTGTTAGTGTGAGGTACATTAGCCTATCTGTTTTCCCCACCGTCTGGGGATTGGATGGTGTGGATATACATATCATCAAGTTAGGCCCCACGTGTGGTCCCCACATAGATGGATGGGTGATTATAGCACATATATTATGTGGGTCCCACATCCGTGTATTGGACGGATGGTGGGGATTAACCCATACATCACGGTGCATCCCACATAGCACTGTCCAGATGGACAATGCAGATATAGAACATATTCAGCAAGGTGAGTCCCATCCCACACGTGTAGTATGTGTGAGTGGCCCCCACATCCAAACAGATGGACAATGTGTATAAAACACATACATCATGGTAGCCACAGAGCTGTAGACGTCACTTGCAACACCTAAATGCTGCTGAGCAGCATATGGACGGATGAAATAACATATTCATCATGGGGTCCACAGAGCTTGTTGACATCAACCAGCAGATGATAGTCGCGTGGGACCCACTGTTCTTGCAATGGTTGGAAAATGTGGATTTAAGGCACCTGCATCATGTGTGGGTCCCATGTGCATGAGGATGGATGGTGGTATAACACATACCTCATGATCAGACCCACATAGTTGACATCAACAGTAGCAGCTAATAGCTGGTGTGGGGTACTCTAGCCTATCCAAGTCCCATTTCAGGTGGGTCCCACGTGCTGGAGGTGGAACATCATCGAGGTGGGCCCCACATTTGCATTAAGCTGATATTTATGTTTTTACTTCATTCAGGCCTATCCAAATGGACAGGCACCGAGGTGGGGTCCAACACACGGATAGTCTAGATCAGTGGGCCACAATCCATCACAAGAGAGAGAGAGAGAGAGAGAGAGAGAGAGAGAGAGAGAGAGAGAGAGAGAGAGAGAGAGAGAGAGAGAGAGAGAGAGAGACATCGGCATATTGGAGGGACCCCACCACTATGGGCCTCTCTTTGCTACAACACAAACATCAAGATGGTCCCCATTGCAAGTGGGCCTCACATAAAAAAATATCATGATCCTACACTACGATCACCCACCGATTGGCCTTCTTCTTGTTCTTTTGGCTTCCTTAGCTCCTATGCTCAACCTTTGATGGTGAATGATGAAGTTTGAAGGGTTGGAAGGTGAGATGAGGGGGTAGGAAGTGGGCCACACTTGGCTCCTCCCTCTCCTTGGGAACTGCTTGGAAAATGGTGGAGAAAATGAGATGGAATGGAGTGAAATATGGGAGAATGGTTATGTAAGAAGAGATGTGATGAGAGGTATGGGTTTTAGTTCACTTTTGAGGGGGTGAGGTGGCATGGGGTATGGGTTGCTTATCTTTATTAGTAAGAAAGGGATGGGAGAGGCATGGGTTGTACTTGATTGATGTGATGGGTTGTAGAGATTCTCTCAGAATTCACAGCGCGTGGCATTTCCTTGAAATATACGCAGGCCCACAACTCATGGCCTGGGCATCGCATCGGCACGCGAGACGGGGTGTTGGAACTACTGCAACTGCGCGGTTGCAAGGGTACAAGTTTTGAGTTGAGTCGACTCAGATCTACGGGATGCAACTTAGGATCACGCGCAAATATTGTCTATAGATAGTAGGTTGCCAGAATTTGATGGGGAGGATCGTGAGGGTTTATAGAACGGTACAGACTAGGATACGGGCCTTACACAACTGTCTGATAGGGTACTATAACCTTCGATAGCTTGTCATTTAGGTGTATCATGGTGTTTATGTTTTGCACTATGCTATTTGGATTAATTGTAGTAAATATTCCAATTGGGTGCCCATATTTTTCCTTTTAGTGAAATGTATTGGACCAAATTCATCTCCACAAAGGTATGCCTCGGTTGCATTTGATGTAGCTAAAAATGGCTTGTTATCGGCCAATACTAACTCAACCTTGTCCTGGTTTTAGAAAATTATGAATTGGTGGAATAACAAAAACACATGGTGTCCTCTCTATTGAGTTGATAGTAGAACTAAGAAAGTATTGGTTATTTTCTTAGTGGTCGACACCTCATCCAGCTACAATGCCTTATCAGGGAGATATTGGATACATTCTTTTTCTTGTATCTCGTCATCTTTACACTATATAATGTATATTATATTATATGTATAGTCCATTTTTTGGCAGGGACACCACCGTAGAGCACAAGGACATTTCCACGGTATTGTTCCTTACCATGTGACCCGTTTAAGGTGAGGTTCACTCTAAAAAAAGGATGATGTGGGTATAGAGTGCATACGACATGATGGGTTGTCACACCCCAAACTCGAAAAATAGGCTCACAGGATTTTCGATCGCCGAATCCGCTGCCAATAGCCTCCGTAGTACCCATTCTCGGTTCCGAGCGCCCATATGCCAGGTTCCAATCCTGGAATCCTACAATGAGGATTTTTCAACGTACATTTATCTCGTAAGAAGCATAATCACAAGTTTACCCAAATCACAAAGGCAACATCATCATCACATATCCACTAATATAAATAGTTGAATACAATGTTGAAAGGAAAATACGTATATAAAAAATCAAAGCTCCAGAAGACAGCTGCATGCTCCAAGCTCAACGCTGTTGCGACCTAACGCCACCTGCACGCATCTATCGTATATAAGCTTATAGAAAGCTTAGAGGGTGGTATAAGTGAGTGTGCAAGGTAAGTGCCAAGTATGCAATATCAGAGAAATGTGGAAACTGGCAAGGATATAAGTCATTCAATATTGGAGTATGCAATACAGATCGGTTATGCAATGTAGAGTCATAATGAGTCAAATATCAGATATCAAGGATGTAATACAATATGCAATTTTAAAGAACCACGAATACCATCAGTCTTAGTTAAGATATGCAATACAAAAGCATAGTAAACCAAATGTATGTGCTGAGGATGCAATGTAATATGCGGTGTGAAAGAATGACCAAACTGGAGTGTGAAGTCGGGATGATAGTATGAAGTATCGCAAGCTATGGGGTCTATCAAAAGGGACTTCTATCTAAACCAGACCCATACCTAAATTTGGATAGCTAGACTCAATGTAGTAAACTCCTGATCTTAAGTTAGTCACGCGCCCAATCAAAATCCTAACCATTGTGAAGGTACACATTAATTAGTTGCGCACCACTAGCCCGAGTGGATAGTGAATGAATGAATTAATGAGTAAAATGCTAAGTATGCAACTCATGCTTAATAACTCCATAATCAGTACTTCTTTGGGATTATCATCGGGGTCTAGTACACTCTACGCCACTTATAACCCCATCAAGCACACAACTGGGTAAGTAAAAAAGACCTCACTATCCACCTACCAATATCAGCCCGACTCGTCGATAGCGGACCCATTTATGAGCTAGTCAGACTCAGTCTAACATTGCCTACTACTTCGGGTGAGTAAGGCCACACCCCCTTCCAACCAAGCACGATACAGTGGGAGATGTGGCGTACTGGTATACAGCCCTTATACGCTCATATATTTTCACTTGGTCTAGACGTTAGAGCATCCTTTAGTACTATGAAGGTTTAGGGACTTTTAACTAGGTACATCTATGATACCCCATGTATAAAAGATTCACGGTGTCTCATCTGACCACCCACGATATGCTTGAGGAGGCTATGGCCCTAACATCACTAGGTCGTACGATGGTCATATCATAAAATACGAGATGCATGAGTCATACCATCCAGTCATGCATCAAACCTGCGCTATCACGCACTCATGTGGGGCAACTCCGTCTCTCAGGGAGTCCCATAAACAATCAGCCCAATGACACATTCTACGCTCAATCACTCCTCATAACAAGCATGCGGATGATGTGTATGAGCATGTATCATGATGTAATACTATACATGTTCTCAGTGTGTCCTACTAGACTAAGTATACTTAGCATGATTATCAAATAAGGCAGACAATAATAAACCACGATCAACTTTCACCGGTATGTCACATACCAAGATTATGAATTAAACGACATGCATTTTCTATAACTATAGGAGTCCATGTAACATGTCCCATGTTAACTTTCTAAGGTATTGATATATCATATATTCCAAGATGGGGTCCACTGGAAGGACAGCGGATCTTGCCCATACATCGAGATAGGCTCTATATGATGGATATACCAAAACTAATACTATGTATTCTTCTATTTATGGCAAGGGGTGATGATGTACTAAGCGACAGATGGTCTAGATGATTCACTAATGTCAAGGATGGACCTCACACTTGTCTCAGTAAGGTGGACGGTGTGGATGATGTGTACATGTCACAAGGTCCTTGTAAATGGGGTATAAAGGTAGGATACGTCTCTCATGGTGCATTAAGTGGGTATACAACAAGCTGAGTTCACTGGGTGAGCTACCAGGGTGAATAATCAAGCTTCCTTAATCTCTATATCATGTAATAAATTGGGTTTTCTTATAGGGCTTGATACATACGCAAAGTGGGCTTGGTGGAGTTCCTACATTTAAGACTATGTGTTCTTCCAAACGGATTGGGTGGCTCGCTCAACACCTAAGTGGGCCTTGGGTATAGACACTAAACTTTGGGTAGTCACATGTATCTAGGTGGGCCACATCTCTTATGGAAGGCTCGGTATAAATACAAAGCGGGGGGGGGGGGTCTAAGGTTTGGATAATCCTACAAGGTAGGTGGAAAACACCATCAACAAATAGGGGCCCAACATATTGGGATAGCCGAACTAAGGAAAGATGGGTATTAATGGAGGCCAAATGGTTTAGGCTAGCCCGGTAAGGTGAGATGGGTATCATCAATGGGGGCCCAACGGTTTGGGATAGCCCAATAAAGTGAGATGGGTCATACTAATAATCGTGGGGGCCCATTAAGAAGGGATGAGAATGGACCTAACAACGGGTCCTAGGGAGGATTACAATGTTGACATTTAACCATCATTCCCCTTACAATGTGGACATTTAACCACCATTACTCCCAAGGTGCAATCCATATTGGAATCGAAATCATAACGGGGCTCCTGACCCTCCAATTATCTCAGAAATGTATGGACAACAAGTGGCCTTTACTCACACATGGTGGGCCTGCACAAGGTAGCCCCACGATGGGCATATAATCCATAAATCAGGGTGGGCCTCTCAAGGCAATGGGGCCCACGGCCTTAGAGAAACGGATGAACGGTGTGAATATAATACACATCATGGTGGAATCACTTATCATAATTCGACCTCATATAAGGGCCTTGTATAAATCACATCGGGCCTCACACAACGACCACATATACATCACTTAGGCCTTATACATGGGCCGCATATACATCATAATGGGCCTCAAACACGGGCCACCTATACATTACAATGTGCCTTATTACATGGGCCCCACATACAGTCTCGCGTTCGGCCTTTGGATGACGAGGACAAAACACATATCATAGTGGGCCCACCATCCCATCTGGAAGGTGGAGTTGCAACACATACATCAGAGGACCCCTACACGTCTAGATGGACTGACAATGTGGATGTAATAAATAAATCGTGGTGGGATCCACATCTTGAGATTGACGGTCAGACAGCGTGGGTGTGAAACACACAAATCATGTGGGCCCACCGTCCAAAAATGCTGGACGGTGGATATAACACTTACCACATGATCAAACCCATTGAACATGCTGACGTCAATACAACATATATATAGTTGATTTACACTAGCCAATCCGTTTCACAGAGGTGGGTCCCACGTGGGGCCCACCATAACGTTTATTTTCCATCCAATCTAATCATAAGGTCACAAAGACCTGAATTAGGAGGAAAAACAAATTTCGTACAGATCCAAAACTTTTGTGACACCAAACGGTTTCAATGGTGGACGTTCAATCTTCCACTAATTTTTGTAGTGTGGTCTACTTGATAGATGGACCTGTCTTATTTTTCGTCTCAAGCCTATAAGGTGGATGGATGGTTTGGATTTAATGCATACCTCATGATCAGGCCGCATAACTAGTGACTCCAAATAGATGGACGGTTAGGATGAAATGCATACTTCATGTGAGACCCTCAGAGCTTGCTGACATCATTACATCAGCTGTAGCTGCTGGGAGGGTTGTAAGCCCACCATCCAGATGATGGACGGTTGAGATATCACACACCTCTGGATTGGACACATATAGTAACTATGTAGATGGCGGGGTCCACAGGGACAGTTTAGATATAACCCATATATCATACGAGACCCATAGACTTGCTGACATCATTACAGCAGCTGTGCTGCTCATGGGGCCACCGATGGACAGTCTGATATAGCACATACCTCATGATGGAGGCCCACAGACCTTGCTGACGTCAATCCAGCAAAATGTTGTTGCGTGGGACCCACTGTCTTTGCTTCGACGGACGGTGTGGATCAACACATCATCAAGGTGGGCCACATGTGTGTCCTAAGGTTCTGGATAAAGCTGATATTTATGATTTCTCTTCGTCCAGGTCTGCTAGAAGGTGCCAGCAGCGCTGGACCATCCAGCCACTTACTGGATGTCGACAAGGTGGGCTCACTTGGACTGTGGTGTTGTAAGGCCCGTATCCTAGCTTGTACTATTTTGTAGGCTTTCGCGGTCCTACCGGTCGAATTCTGGTGACCCTCAATCTGTTATCGATGTTTACGCACAACCTTGAGTAATATCCCTTATTCTAGAGTCAGCTCAACCTGAAACTTATATTCTTGCGATCGCGTTGTTACCGTTATTTTGATGCTGCGTCTCACACGTTGAGGTGATACTCAGGTCAGGAGATGTGGGCCCGTGTTCAGTTCGAGGAAAATGCCGCTTGTTGCTAAATCCAAGAGAATCCATCACATTAATCACCTCACTTGTCAAAAGTATACCCACTACTCAACCCATTACTCTTCCCATTCCCAAGTACAAAAGCAACCTAAAAAAGTCAACTTTCCATCACCTCACCATCCCTCTCTCCCATCACTTTCCTTACATCACACTCTTTCTCATCTCTCTCATTCTCCAAGCAATCCCAAAAACTCCCAACGTCCAAGCTTTCCTCCATTTTTCACTCGCTATGAAGCTTCATACCTCATCATCTAACCTCTAAAATCCAATCTTAACCATTGATTCTTTATCCTTGGAGCTTGATTGCCCTAGTGCGGAAGAAGGAGAAGTAGTTTTGAAGGTGGGTGCTTCTCTCTCTCTCTCTCTCTCTCTCTTTCCTTTTCTTTTATGATGAGTGGCCCACCTGATGATGCATGTAATATCCAGACCTTCCATCTAGTGGGATTGGTCCACCTTGTTGCCAACTATCCAACAGCCATGCTGCCTGATTTTTTTTTAGGTTGGCCTGGCTACGTAGAAACACAAATATCGGTTAATCCAAAGCAAGTGGACTACGCTGCCATGGACCCCACCGGATGTCTTTGTTTCATTCAGGGCATTTGTCCATTGTTGGACATGGGGCCAGTTTTGTGGCGTGCCCCATTCAGACCATTCGCATGATGGGAGCTCAGCACCCATGGACGTAGTGAATACATAAATATCAGTTCGATCCAAAAATTTTGGTGGGCCACTCATGTAGGCCCCACCTTAATGCATGTGTCTAATCCACACTATCCATTCCATTCCCCAGCTCATTTTAGGCATTGAGCTGAAAAATGAAGTGAATCCGATTTTCTGGCGGGCCATACCATAGAAAACAATGTTTTCTACCATTGAAATCCACACTGATGTTTCTATACACCAAAATACCTCAAATATTGGGTTCGTTCGGACTGTCTTGAGCCATGAAATG
Source organism: Magnolia kwangsiensis (assembly GCA_037074715.1). Taxonomy (NCBI): domain Eukaryota; kingdom Viridiplantae; phylum Streptophyta; class Magnoliopsida; order Magnoliales; family Magnoliaceae; genus Magnolia; species Magnolia kwangsiensis. The sequence goes on along the minus strand of CM073585.1, from coordinate 22,572,762 downwards.
TAATGGCTGGAGTGGATTCACCTGATGTGGGCCCCACGTATGAAAAACTTAAAAAATACATAATTTTTTTAAAAAATATAAACAACAGTAGCGTCCTGCGCTGCTGCGTGGGTGGACGGCCAGGGCCATGGGTCCTAACCGTGGGCCCCACCGTGATGTGTGTTGAACATCCACGCCGTACATTTGGTGGCCCCCCTCCTAGCTGTGGGCAACCCCAAAATTCAGTCGTAGGTGGAACTCAGGTGGCCCACGTCACAGGAAATAGTGTTGATTGAGCGTCTGCCATTGAAACCCTTTTGGGTTGGCTCAGAAGCTTTGAAACGATATGAAATTTATTTTTCCTCTGCATCTGGGTCCGTGTGACCTTATTAATAGATTAGATGGCAGATAAATGTTATGGTGGGCCCCACGTGGGACCCACTATGGTGTATGCATTTTAACCACACCTCCACACCATTGGACGGTGGGACCCACTTTGATGTATGTGCTTTATCTATGCCGTCCAGCCATTTTGACTAGGTTGCTGGACGGCAGGGGACCCCACCATGAGGCATGTGCTCTATTTATTTTGTCCATCCCTATGGGACCCACCATGATGCATGTATTGCATCCAAACTGTTCAACCATTTTGAAAGCTCACTTCAAGGTTTGAGACTAAGAATAAGATAGATCTAGGATATGGTGGACCCACCATTAATGTGGATAGTGACATCCACCGTTCAAACTTCTTAGGGCTATAATAGTTTCTAATAAAGCCGATATTTGTTTCCACTTCATCTATCACTATGTTAACTTATGAATTGGTTGGATCTCAAATACATTACGACGGGCCACACCATGATGAGTCCAGCCCTTTGATCAGGTGGACCACACCATAAAGAAATAGTGGGATTTGAACATCTACCATGGAACCCCTTTAGGGCCATGAAAGTTTTGGATCAATATGGGATTTATTTTCCCTCTTAATCCAGGTCCTTAAGACCTTATGATTAAATTGGGTGGAAATCAACGTTATGGTGGGCCCTGATCATGAGGTGTGTGTTATATCTACTGTCCATTTGTGAGGGCCCTCCTATATGTATGTATGTTGTATTCACAACATCCATTCATGTGGTCCCCACGTAATGTACGTGTTGTACCCAAGCTGTCCATTTGATGGGCCCATTTGGAATAAGCCGGGCCCACCCCATTATGTTGTATATAAGGCCCATTTGAGGAGGTCCGCCTCGATGTGTACGAGGCTCCTTGTTGAGGCCACCTTGATATAGATGAGGCCCATATGATATGACTCACTTGATGTGTATGAGGCACATATGATGCGACCCACTCGTTATATATGAGGCCCAGCGTTGAGGCCCATGGGCAAGGCCTATTGTGATGTATTTAAGGCCTATAGGAAAGACCCATTATGATGTATTCAAGGCCTATAGGCAAGGCCCATTATGATGTATTTAAGGCCTATAAGCAAGGCCCATTGTGATGTATTCAACGCCTATAGGCAAGGCCCATTGTGATGTATTCAAGGCCTATAGGTGAGGCCCATTTTGATGTATTCAAGGCCTATGGACAAGGCCCATTATGATGTATTCAAGGCCTATAGGCAAGGCTCATTGTGATGTATTCAAGGCTTGTGGATAAAGCCCATTGTGATGTATTCATGGCCTATGAGCAAGGCCCATTGTGACGTGTAATAAGCCCATGACGCGTAGGCCATTTGATGTATTCGAGACCCAGATACGTGGCCCATTTGATGCATACGAGACCCATGTGTAGGGCCTGCATGTTATGTATTTGAGGCCCATGAGTAGGGCCCACCTATTGAGTGTATGAGGTCCATTAGCGTGACCCATTGATGTGACCCACTTGGCGTAAATAAGGCCCATATGATGAGGCTAGACTTGATGTACACGAGGCCCGATGTGACGCATTAGGCCCATGTCATGCGGTTCATTGCGATGTATATTAGGCCTTTGTGTGAGGCCATGGGCCCACTATATGTTTGGCCCTATGTAGGCCACTCATTGGGAGTAATGCTGGTTAAATATCAACATTGATGAGCAATGATGGTTGGATGTCCACATTATGACCTTCCCTTAGGCCTTGTTAGGCCCATTCTCATCATTCTTTTACAGGTTAACCCAAATAAGTGGGCCCCATTCATCGTAGACGGATGACTCCATGCTATTAGATTTGATATAACCACGGATGAGTGTTGATCTTTATACTATGGTTGATTAGATGATCATCTATGGACCCTGCCTTATTTATATACTGATTATTGGTGCCGATTATCGATCGATTCCGTTTGTCATGACCAATTGTCGATTCTGATTTTTTCATGGCTGACTACCGATTCCAATTATTGATTGATTCTGATTTTATGGCTGATTGTTGATTCTAATTTTCATGGCCGATTGCCGATTTCGATTGTCGTGGCCGATTGCCGAGTCCGATTTTCATGGTCGACTACCGATTCCGATTATTGATCGATTTTAATTTTCATGGCCAATTGCCGATTTTGATTTTTGTGGCCGATTGCCGATTCTGATTGTCATGGCCTATTGTCGATTCGATTTTCATGTCCGATTACCGATTCTGATTTTTATGGCCGATTATCGATTTCGATTGTTGTGGCCGATTGTCGATTTCGATTTTCATGTCCGATTACCGATTCTGATTTTCATGACCAATTGTTGATTTCGATTGTTGTGGCCAATTGCCGATTTTGAATGTCATGGCCGATTATCGAGGCCCACTCTGATTGTAGAGGCCGATTGATGAGGCCCAATGTGGGGTATATACGGCCCGTATTTAAGGCCCATTGTGATGTATATTAAGCCCGTGTGAGAGGCCCATCATGATGTGTATTAAGTTCTTAAGTAAGACCCATGGTATTGTATATTAGGCTCTTGTATGAGGTCATGGGTTTATTATATGTTCGGCTCTATGTGGGTCATTCCTTGGAGGTAATATTGGTTAAATGTCCACATTATCGAGGCCGATTGATTTATGTCGGTTATTGATACTGATCATAAGTATGAGACAGTATAATATCATGATACATGCCCATATGTATCATCTGCATGTTTATTATGAGATGTGATTGACCATTGTATGTGCCATAGTAAAGCTGGTTTAGGAGACTCCCTGATAGGTGGAGTTATCCCACATGAGCACACGGTATGCGCAAGATTGATGCATGATTAGACTACATGACTCATGATCTTACATTGTGTGATTGTGATTACTATACGCCCTAACGACATCAAGGTTGTGATCTCCACAGGCATAACGTGGATGACTAGATGGGGCACCAAAAATGTTTGGGCATCTGGGCACTTTAGATGTCCGTAGGTGAAAGTCTCTAAACCTCCGAGGCTAGGCAATGCCTCAACGTCGACACCGAGTGGATACATGAGCACCCGAGTACTGAATATCAGGAGGTCATGTCTCCCACTGTGTCGTAGTTGGTTGAGAAGGGTATGACCTTACTCACCCCAGAGAAGGGGGCATAGCTAGGCTAAGTTTGACCAGCTCATGAATGGGTCCACTATCGACATGCCGGGTAGATATTGGCTAACTGTTGGCTTAGCGGATAGTAAGGTCTCTTCCACTTACATGGTCGCATGTTAGTGGGCAGTGATTGCATGTAGAGTGTACTAGAGCCCGGTGATGATCCCGGAGATGTATAATACTGATTTGTGAAGTAGGAATTGTGTACTCATTCATTCATTCACTATCCACTTGGGCTAGTGGTGCGCAACTATTTGTTACATGTACCTTCACAATTATTAGGATTTCGGTTGGGGTGCGCAACTAACCAGAGATCAGGAGTTTACCACATTGAGTCTGACTATCCAAATTTAGGTATGAGACTAGTTTGGATACAAGTCCCTTGTGGTGGACCCTGTAGCATGCGATACTACGTACTATCATTCTGAATTCACACTCCAACTTGGTCATTTTATTCGCATCGCATATTACATTATATCCGCAGGCATATGACATTTTGGGTTGCTATGTTTCTGCACTTATATGGCCTAGACAGACTTAGCAGGATTTACATATTGCATTGTATCCTCAACATTAGATATTTGACTCCCTATGACTCCTCATTTTCATAGCTGATCTGTATTTTGTAGTCTGATATTGTTTGACTCATGTACTTGTTAGTATTTCCCTTTCCTCTGATATCATATGATTCATGATCTTACCAGTATTTTTTATATTATATGATTATGGCATTATATTGAATACTTGACACTTACCTTGTGCACACACTTACACCATCCACTAAGCTTTTTATAATCTTATGCACAATAGATGCGTGTAGGTGATGTTAGGTTGTAGCAGCGTGGAGCTTGGAGCATGTAGCTAACTTTTAGAGCTTTGATTTTATTTTGACATATGTATTTTTTCTTTCAGTATTGTATTCAAAGTTTATATTAGTGAATATGTGATGATGATGTCACTTTTGTGATTTGAGTAAATTTATGGTTATACTTCTTACGAGATAAATGTACGTTGGAAAAAAAATTCTCCTTGTAGGATCCCAGGATCGGAACCTAATAATGAGCGTTAGGAGTCGAGAATGGTGTACTACAGAGGCTGTCAGCACCAGATTCGGTGATCGGGATTCTTATTAATCCGATTTCCAGGTTTGAGGCGTGACAGGTGTGGTCCACATGGTGGATGACATGGATAGAAAATACATCATGGTGGGCCATAGATGGGAAAGAGAGATAGATAGATAGATAGAGAGAGACGTGAGGTGGGGGAGCTCCACTACTATGAGCTCCCCTAGGTGGGCCATATACAACACATACAACAAGATGGGTCGCAAATCATGTGGGCCTTAAATCAAGAATCAAGATCTAGTGCTATGAACACTCATCGATTTCGCTCCTTCTTGACCCTTGATCTCCCGAGCTCCTAAGCTTCCTCTTTGAATTGAAGGGTTAGATGGTGAGACCTTAGGGTAGGAAGTGGGCCACACCTAAGTTCTCTTGGACCTTAGACGATCACCGCCCTTGGGATTGCTTGGGAGTGAAGAGAGAAATGAGAGAAGAGAGGGTGTTGTAAGAGGAGGTGACATGGAGGGTATGGGTTGCCCTGAATTTTTGGTAAGAAAGGGATGTGTGATAGGTATGGGTTCATTTGACTCAGTGAAGAGAGAGGTATGGGCGAGTGATGGGTTGTACTTTAATTGATTGATGTGATATTGGGTAAAGATTCTCTTGAGTTTTGTAATACGCGACGTTTTTCCTTAAAATAAATGCGGGCCCACAACTCCTGGCATGGGTATCACACGGTGCACAAGACGTGACATTGGAACCGCGGTGACGGTGCGGTCGCAAGGGTACAAGTCTTGGGTCGAGCCGACTCAGATCTACGGGATGCGACTTAGGGTCACGTGCAAACGCCGATTATATGTCGCGGTTTGCTGAAATTCAATGGGGAGAATTTAAGGAATGGTACGAACTAGGATACGGACCTTACAAGGGTCCCATGTACAATGGGTTACTCTCGAACAACTGAATATGGATGTACAATATGGTTGAAATGCATACACTATAGTGGGCCTATAACGAATCATACGCTGTCTGGACTAACCTAATGTTGTGTGGCCCCTTTCATCAAGGCTATATAGTGATCTTATCAATAGGTTGATGGTTGATAACATCACGGTGGGGATCATAGTCAGTGGGTTCCACACAACTCTAGATTAAGTTGATTCTTGTATATTTAAACCATCCAACCCATTGGGTATTATGAAAGGTTTAGATGGCGTGCAATCCTCAAAGTGAGGCTAACTACAACATAAGCAAGGAAAAATAAGGAATCAGATAGAAGAGAAGGTTATTGGGTGTACTCACATTAACAATCTTGATAAATGGTTGAGACGAAAGGGATTGATGGTGGCCCACCATGATCACCTCTCTCTCTCTCTCTCTCACTTTGTGTGAAAATGTTGAAAATGGCTAAGGGATGGGATGTTTGTAGTGAATTAACTAGGGTAGAGGGTTTGATTTAGTTAAAGTTAGAACTTTTACTATAGTTAGGGATTAGAATAGGATTAAGGGACTTAATCCATATTTAGGGCTTAATGGTGATTAAGAAATGCATGGGATGGCGTGGCTTGATGAGGTCATAGATAAGGGGAGGTATGGAGAGATGATGCTAAAGTTGACTTTGTTAAGCACATGAGAGAGGGGGTGGTATGTGGTGGTGATGTCACATAGCATGGTATAGATTCCCTCACACATGTGGAGTAGAGTACATGTGTGAGAAGTAGGTGTGGTTTACATGTGTGGGCATGAAACATGAGATGCCATGTGCACATTCAACTCAAAGAATTCTACACGACGTACCTCACCAACGGAGCGCCACATGGATGCATGGGTGGTACCTATGTGACCTAGATGACAGGGCAGTCAATATGGCTGAGGTCTTAGGGTTCGGGTCAGTCGGGCGCATACTACGCATACGTAATTTGTGGCTGGCCAAGGGCATCGAACATCATGCACACATATGCGAAAGGGTATGGAAGGGACGGGGTTTACAACTCCAGTCGAGCTTCAAATATTAAACTACTGGCTCAAACATCAAGATATTGCCAAGATAATTGAGATTCGAGAAAGAGTAGGAAGGACGAGATTGGGATCTGAGTCTCCCTCACAAGAAGGACCAAAGGAGATGATCGAACTAAAGGGTTTACAACCCTAAGTGTAGGGTTGCGATGTAGTAATAACTCGGTGAGACTGAGGTCAAATCCTTAGGGAATAGGGAACGTGGCTTAGAACTAATCTCAAGCTAATGATTAGTTTATGTTTTTAATTCAACGAATAGGTTAAAAGGTTTTAAAACAATAAATAAATAGTTAAGGATCCATGAATCTAGTCATAACAATCATAATATCTCATTCACTGATTCAATATATAACTCATTTAGAATTGAAATCCTATCCAATCTAATCGGAAGATAATTCTATTAAACTAATCATCAACACTAATAAGATGTGATTTTAATTGAATGATTCTATTATGAAGCACTCGGATCTCAATCGTAGTGAATCAAAAGCATCTAAAGAACCCTCAATCGATAATAGATTAATCAATTATATAGATTAAATCCTTCTCTAATCCAGGCTGAACAATTATTAAATCAAAGCATTCATTGTACACATAGTGCACAACAATTTTAGAAATATACAACTTAAAGACTTCAAAGTAAAGTATAAATCAGTTCAATTTAGTACCATTATTCAACCCATTATTGTTGAATCAAATAAACTAAATACTGTAATTAAATTACAAGCTTCATCCCATAGTCTTAGCTAAGAGATTAGCTAAACATGGCTAACATCTTAGAAAGAAAAATAAAAGAAAAATTGAAAATACAAACTAGATCTGAGGGATCGAAGAAGAATGATGGTTTTATGGAAGCTTAGCAACCCCTAGGTCTTTCTCCCAAATCCTAACTCATACTTTGAAAAGTTTAGAACACACCTTTAAATATGAAAATATCGCAACAACCTGAAACTGACTTTAAATTTACGTACTTTTGTTACGCTTCCGTCACTCTGATGGTAGCCTTCAGTTGCACCGACCGGCTCTCTTGGTTGTAGCTGAATTTCTTCATTATTAAAGTCACAGAAGTGGGTATTTAGGGTAATTAGGGGAAAATTGCTCGGTTTCATCATCGGTGAAGACAACATTCAAGTCAACGAATTAAAGACAAAAGAAATCCTTGAAATGCCACCTCTAAAAATCAAAAAGGAAATACAGGGCTTCTTGGGAAGGATTTAATACATCATTCATTTCATTGCCCCAGCTCACACATGTATATGAGCCCATATTTAAGCTGTTCCACAAGAACATGCCAAACGAATGGAATGGAGACTGTCAAAAGGCCATCGACAGAATCAAGAAATACTTGTTAGATCCGCTAGTGCTAGTCCCACTAGTGCCTAGATGACCATTGCTACTCTACATCTTAGTAGCTATAGACGACATTAGGTGTATCCTTGGGCAACACGATGATACAGGAAGAAAAGAGCAAGGAATATACTATCTCATCCACTGATTTACTAATTATGAGTCCCGATACTCGCCAATTGAAAAGACATCCCTACCCCTCATATGGGTCACTCAAAGCCTACGCTAATACATGATCGCTTATCCAATCCTCTTACTGGCACGAATGGATCTATTGAAATACCTGTTTGAGAAGCCGACACTGACTGGTAAATTACAAAATAGCAATTTCTACTTTCTAAATTTGACATCACACCTATAAGGAAACTAAGGGGCAATCATTGGCCGATCAACTTGCAACATACTTTCTACCTGATTACTAGAAATTAAAGATGTTCTTCCTTGATGAGGATATCATGGTCCTTGAAGGCGAGGAAGGGCAAAAAAAAGATGAGTGGACATTGTACTTTAATGGGACAACAAATGCCAAAGGAAGTAGAGTAAGGGCACTTCTCTACTCTCCAGATGACGTACATGTTCCCATCTCAAGAAGGCTAGCATTCAAGTGCACAAATAACGTGGCAGGATATGAAGTATATATAACCGGTCTAAAAGAAGCAATCATCATAGGAGTAAAAAAGTTGGGTCTTTAGTGATTCTCAACTCATCATTAATTAGACCAATGATCATTAGAAGATAAAGGATGAAAAGTTGATTTATACCACATTTATCTCAAGAATCTTGTCAAAGAGTTCCACCAAGTCACCTTCATATACAGCCCCTGTGCTAAGAACCAATTCATAGATGCACTAGCTACACTGGCATCCATGCTAGAAGTGTTAAAAGGAGTAGCTCAATGGGAACTCACAATGGAGCTATAGGAAGATCCTGCATTCTTCCTACAAATTGAAGAGGCTGAAATGCCATCTGACAAGCACCTTGGTATACCGATATAAAAAAATATCTGAAACATCATGTATACTCGAAAAGTGCCATGACAACAAACTATCGTACAATTCAACGACTAGATGTGCAATTCACTCTCAATTCACTCTGAATGGCGGCTACCTGTACAAAAGACCCTTCAACTAGGTCCTATTAAGATGTGTGGATGAGTCAGAGCCACGAAGATCATGGAGGAAGTCCACGAGGGGATATGCGGCTCTCACATGAATGAACACATGATGACGAATAAAATCCTATAGTAAGGATACTACCGGATCACCATGGAAACGGATTGCTGCCAACATGTTAAGACATGTTTCAAATATCAGGTGTATGCAAATCGAATCCACACACCTGCTTCTGAATTATGTAACCTGACAACGCCCAGGCCTTTCTCAATGTAGGGAATTGACATCATTGACAAAATTAGCCCTAAGGCATCCAATGGCCACAAATACATCCCGGTGGTAGTCAATTACTTCACCAGATGGGTGGAATCAACATCTTATACCATGATAGTTTCCTTACACATGGTACAATTGCTAAAGAATAATATCATTATCTGATATGGAATTTCACATGCCATCATTACATATAACGGGAAACCCTTCATAAACCGAAAGGTGGACAACATCCTCGAACAATGTAAAGTTAAAAGGCATCGATCGAGCCCATATCGATCGCAGATGAATGGATGGGTGAAAGATGCTAACAAAACACTCATTCGCATCCTCGAGAAAATGGTGAAAACATACCGTGATTGGTCAAAAAAGCTCTTGTATGCCCTTTGGGCTTATTGAACATCCATATGTACTGCAATGGATGTCACTCCATATGAGCTTACATATGGAATGGAGGCGGTTATGCTAGTCGAGGTTGAAATCTCCTCACCATGCATACTATTGGAAAGCGAAGTGGAAGAGGGAGAGTGGGTACAGGCTCGCTATGATCAATTGCACTTGGCAGACGAAAAGCGCATGCGGGCGCTATGTCATTCTTATACTTACCAGAAGAGGATCGCATGAGTGTACAACAAGCATGTTTACATGAGAATGTTCATAGTAGGAGACTTAGTTATGAAGAAAATTCTACCTCCTTACTTGCCCAATCTAAGGGGCAAATTCAAACCCATCCAGGAAGGCCCACTCATTTTTCGAGAGGTGCTCCTTGGAGGCGTGCTCCGCCTTTCCAATATAAAGGGAGAAGATCTTCCTAAACCTATTAATGCTGCCCATGTTAAAATGAACTATGTATAATGAGTAAACCAGAAAAAGTTTCCTGAGATTAGATCTTATCCTTCATTACTCACCTGCCCTCAACAAAACACACACGAACACACACACACACGCACACACACACACACACACACACACACACACACACACACACACACACACACAAAGATGTATGTACAAATGACGATTTAAACCACTGAAATTCTAAAATGCAATAAGGACACCTAAAAAAAAATAAAGGGCAAAACTCCCATCGACCTAAGCCCCCCTTTCAAGAAAGATCCCGACCTTAGGATGCATTCCAAGGCCGCTTGGTATCCTAAGAGTCATCATCGACTAGCAATAAGAAAGTTCCCAGATCGCAGAAAAAAAAGAAGAAGAGAAAAAGGGAGTGTGTCCAAGTAAAATGGGCAAGGTGAAAATCCGTAAGGACGCCTCGAGTAAAAACAAAGGACGCACAATAGACCTGGTTGAAAGTGCCCTTTTTTGTCAATATACGTCAGTGTTGAGTCAGTATGTCAAGTGATCACCAAGCTGAAGATTACAAGACCAAAAACTCAACCAAGGTTGAAGAAGTTCGAGTGCTCCATAGAGGTAAACAAAGCATCACTTCCATAACCAAAGCCTTGAGGTATATGACCCTATCCATAAGAACTTAAACTTACCCACAACTATTTTTGAAAATCCCTTGGTAAGCTTAGTTTAGAATAGTTTGAGTATTGGAGGAAATATAAACTATATAGGTAAAATCAATGTCTTGATGATTACATTGGTATGCAATCAAGGACAATTTCGATGGCATCGAACATGGTTCGATTGCATCGAAACCAAGCCCAAATAATCCAGTAATTAACTAAACATATGCTGGATATTGTCAATTACATCAAAATCCTATGTTTCGATGGTATCGAATCCACTTCAATTGAATCAACCTTGGGCTTATTCCGTCCATTTCTAAATATACTCCAAGTATTCCTCGATGTTATCAAACATCCTTCGATAGAATTGTTCACAACCCCAAGTGTAGGGTCATGATGTAGTAATAATCTCGGTGAGATCGAGGTTGAATCCATAAGAACTAATCTCATGTGTATTTTGAAAGTAACTAGATTCAAAACTAGAAGAAGATCTAAATCTAAATTAGGAATAAAAAGGAAGTAATTATGAAGTGTTTAATTAGAAACGTAAGAATTCAAAAGTGAAAACTAGGGTTTCTAAGGATCCACTTATAGCAATCAGGGTTATTCCTTACTTGATTCAAGTAACACAATTGGAATTAGGGTCCTATCCTATCCTATCCAATTGGAAGATATAACAATTAAGATCAAATCTGAACTTCCTTTAACCTAATTCTCAAAAGAGGAGAATTACGATAATTGACAGGGATTCTATCACCAAACCATGCCCATGAGACGATGGGAAATAACAGGATTTACCAATCCCATAATCTCAAAACAGAGAAAAGAAGATACTTAAAGCTATTGTAGATCTATTGTAATTTAAGTCATAATAAATCATTAAAAATTGAAAGTAGTCCTTACATATCAAACTTGAATCAAAGTAAGTTCAACATAAAAATGAATCAAAATAATAAAAACATCTCATCACGCTACAAGCTTCACCTCTTTGCCCTAGCTAAGAGGTTTATCCAACCATAGATATGATTGTATCTAAAACCCTAAAAGAAAACATGAAAACTAAGGAAGAAAGGAAGAAAAATTCTTGGCGACGGCTCTCCACCCTTGTACTTTGCTCCTCTAAACCGTAAATGATCCCCTAGGATGCCCTGGGGACTCCTATTTATAATTGAGCAATACCTCCTTTCGTACTGTCTTGGAAGAATCTAGAAACCACCTCAAATTTACGCAGTCTGCATAAAATTTGCATAACAACTTCGATGTATCGAAGGTCTTTTGATGTAAGCTTTGGTGCATCGAAGGTCTTTCGATGTAAGCTTCAATGCATCGAAGGTCTTTTGATATCATTGAAACTGGTCCAGAACTGTCCAGTAAGTTTGGCTTAAAAATCATGCAATTTTCAATTCCAATTTTCAATTCCACCTTCAACACATCTAAATACCTTCGATATGATCTTCAATGCATCTAGGTACCTTCGATATGATTTAAGGCGATTTAGGCAGTTTTCTAGAATTAGACTTTTCTGGTCCCAGAATCTGTTTTTAGGATAATTTTTAGGATTCCTTTTCTTTACTTCAAGTCTTCGATTCACTTCCTTCATCACTTGGTTTCCTTGGATCTTTGGCATGTGAATTCTTCAATCTTGGTTTTCTAAGATCCATCCCTTGCCTTGGTGATTCTTGAGCATCAAATCCATGCTTTTAGCACCTTTTCCAATCCAAGCTCTTAAATTCACCTTGTAACACAAACATAAGTAAAATAGGACATTAAGCAGTCATAAAACCAATATATAAATAGGGGATAATATGCAATATTTGACACTCAACAAGCATTGACTTACATCGACAGTAAGTCATCGATGACATCGAATTGAGTTAGATTGCATCGATAATAGGACCAGTTTGTCTAGCAAGCTTTGTATGAAAATCTAATATTTTTAATTGCATCAAAGACCATTTGATGACATCCAAATTCAAAATTTGATGGCATCGAAGGCCTGATCGATTACATCGAAAAGGGGACAAAACTCTCTAACAACTAAAGTGTATTTTTGAAAGGAATTCTGATGACATTGAAACATCCATTGATGACATCAAAGTACACGTCAATGGCATCGAAGGTTACTCGATGAGATCGGACAAGATTTGTTCAGCACCCAATTAAATATCTTGGTGTAGGAAGTCGATACAATTGGAGAAGGTTCAATGACATCAAAATTCAAAATTTTATGGCATCGAAAATCCTTCGATGGCATCAATAATAGAAGATTTCTACCCATTTTTTAATTGTTGGGATTGAATTTTATATAAACTCTTGGGTTGCTTCTTGAGAAAATGAGCAAGATTTGATGAGTGCTAGAGAGAGTTATTGTAATAGTTAATACCCTTCTCATAAGAGTTCATTATTCAATCCTTGCATAAAAATTAACTCCTATATTCATTGCTTAGATTGAATCATGAACTCTGGCATTCATTAAGTTTCTAGCAATACTCTTTAATGAAAAATCATTATGCTAGTATACTTGAATGCTTAGCTTATGGGAATCTTCTCTAACTTCTAAAGAAGAATCATTTATTAGAGAAGATCAGATCAAATCCTAAACCAACAACCTCGGAGCATTGATTAAAGCATCAACAGGCGGTTGCGGTTTAAGGGAGCTAAAGACTCTTCACCACCAAGAAGATCTTCAACAACATGCGCTAAAACAGGGCTCACTCACTTATTTGTAAGTATATAGAGTCCGTTGAGTCTGAAGCCCTTTCCTTGTGTAGGAACAGGATTTAGAGTTTGAGTTGACAAACTCGTTAAGATCTTTCATAGTCCTCCAATGGGAGAATACGTTATGTGTCCTTATGTAGAACTTGTGTCCTTATGTAGGACTTGTTTCCTTGTGTAGGCATAGATTGCCTTGAGTAAGCTCCTAATTGTGTCCTTATGTAGGACCTATTGCCTTGTGTAGGCATAGTGTGTTTGCCTTGTGTAGGCGTTACCTCGTGTAGGCATAGGTTGCATTGTGTAGGCTCCTAGTTGTATCCTTGTGTAGGACCTATTACCTTGTGTAGGCTCCTAAGGTTGTCTTGTGTAGACTTCTTCACTAATCTTGTGTAGGTTTTAAAGTTTTATGGTTAACCTGATTTAAAATATTGATAGTGAAATCTGGCACACTCTAGGGTGGAATGCGTCAGCCTAGAGTGGAGTAGACATGTAGCCGAATCACTATATATTGTCGTATTTGTTATGATTTCTCTTGTTCATATGTATTAACCGTTGGAATATTTACATTATGCACAATACATGTTTGATATAATGCATTATTTAGATTTCACACTAACTTAGAAGTTGAATATGAATGACTTCTTGATAATCCTAATTGACTTGTTTTAAATTGATAGAATTTATAGTTTAGTAGGATTAAGGTTTTAAAAGTCCTTTGCACCCCCCTCTAGGACAGTTGGACATATTTTCATACTTCAATAGTAGCAGTCCTACCGTAATTTCACTAGTGAAAAACTTGTAAAGGCTTCAAGGGTGTCATGCCCCGAACTCAGAAATCAGGCTCACAGAATTTTCAATCATCGAATCTGGTGCCGACGGCCTCCGTAGTATCCCATTCTCGACTCCCGACACCCATATGCCAGTTTTGATCCCAGGATCCTACAAGGAGGATTTTCAATATGATTTTTTTTGTAAGGGAGCATAACCAAGTCACAAAACAATATCACCACATATCCATTATAATAAATCAATTGAGTACAATGCGGGAAGGGAAATACAAATATAATAAAAAAACTTCAAGAAGATCTGCTGCAAGCTCCTGCCTTAATGCTGCTGTGACTTAACGTCACCTGCACGCAATGGTCGTGCATAAGCTTACAATGAAGCTTAGAGGGTGTGTGTGTGTGTGTGTGTGTGGGCAATGTATGTACTAAGCATGCAATATCAGAGTAAGTAAAAATACTGGTAAGTCCATGAATTCTATCAGCCATACCAAGCTCATGTGATGCAAGGCCTACATAGCCAAATGTCATATGCAAGATTCAAAACATGCATGCTAATCCTTATCAAGTTCACATGTCAAATATAATTCATCTCTGGGATAGCACCGGGGTCTAGTACACTCCACACCAGATCGTCGCCTCAACTGGCACGCACGACCATGCAAGTGGAAAAGACCTCACTACCCGTCTGGCCAGTAGTCTACCAATATTTACCTGGCTCGTCGATAGTGGACCCATTTATGAGCTGGTCAAACTTAGCCTAGATTTGCTCTCTACTCCTGGGCGGATAAGGCCACACCCCCTTCTAACCGATCATAACACAGTGGGAGACGTGACCTACTGGTATTCGGTACTCAGGCGCTCATGTATCCACTCGGTGTTGACGTTGGATCAATTTCATGGTACCATAAGGGTTTAGGGGCTTTCACCCATGGACATTTAAAGTGCCTATATGCTAGAACCAAATATTTCTGGTATCCAATCTAGCCATCTATGATGTGCTTGTGAAGGCCACAACCTTGATATCGCTAGGGCGCCAAGTGATCATGTCACAAAAAATATGAGATGTATAAGTCATACTATCCAGTCTTGCATCAAACCTGCACGTACTACGCGATCATGTGGGGCAACTATGTCTCTCAAGGAGTCCCCTATATAACTCAGCCCAACGACAAATGCTATGATCAATCATTCCTTTCAACAAGCATAAGAATTATGTGAACGAACATGTATCATGATGTAATACTAAACATGTTCTCAGTGTTTCCTACTAGACTAAGTACATTAGTATAATTATCAGATATAGTAGGCGATGATCAACCTTAATGGGTATGTCACTTATAAGAGTAAGGGCTAAATGATATGCCCCACTAGACATATAGAAGTCTATATGGAATGGTCCATGTTAGACTATCATAACCTACTCAAGGTACTAGCATATCATATATCCTAAGGCGGGGTCCCCTGCAAGGATGTGGATCTAACCCACGAATCAAGATAAGCTTTAATAGTGGGTATACCAAATCTAATACCACATATTGTAACACTTTGAAAATCGGGGGTAGTTTAGAAACCCGACTCCCGAGTTCCAGACCATCACTTATGCAACAAATATGATTATGATTCAATGTTGTCAGAGTTAAAGCATTTACATGAGTAAGATTATACTAAAACTGCATTTCATACTCCAGATCCAGTGATAAAACGTAAGCGGAAGACTAAAGAATATATATATCACTGTATGGAAAACAAAATACTCTCAAACTGTCTCCAAAGTATGAATACATCTTTGAGTCTCATATACATGTCATAAACAAAAAGGAAATGTCAAAAATAGTCCCACTAAGAAGTCCCGCCGATCCAGGTCACCTACGCAAAGCCGTCGTAAAACTGCATATACGAGAACTTGTCCTGGTTCTCGTCGTAGTCTGGCTCTGCATCCTGAATCACCGCATCACCTGCATCTAAGACAGGGTCTGGTGGGTGTTGCAAACACCATCCCGTATCGTGGGAGTGAGTGATCAACTCAGTGGGATAATAGAGCAAAGATTAGCATGTTCTTAAATCAATCACACGATAGTAGTAAAGCAATAAACCAAACATTCCTAGATACTGTTATTAATGTATGCATGACATGACATGATGGATGCCCTCACCGACATACTCCCTCATGCGGCACCATCTGCATCTGCAGCATGCTTTCTTCCCACAGTGCTCCACATCTTACAGACACATGCAGTGCGATATGGATATGATTACCAAGTTGTTATTAGTCCATTCATACAGCAGTATTGGGAAACTAAGTACTTCCCTTATATCAATCCCAACATAGATCCTGTCTAGGGTCGTCACTCCTAAAAATCTCATACGATGTTATATTTGTAGGTCGCTGCAAGGGCTGTCAGGGCTGTTGCACGCACTTGTTGCACTGCTCCCCCATCACCTTATCAATACAAGCCTAATGTACTCTCATTGCTACGGAAGGGTTTTCACCTCCCGTAGACTCAGAATACGCTCGCGGTCACTACAAAGGGCTCGTCACCAATCAGTGTAGGCCGACAGCTCGAATGTAGTGTCCCATACCACCACAATCAGCTCACGAGTCATATGTGCTCACTGGTCACTACGGGGAGGTTTGTAGCCCCAGCGTAGGCGGACAGCTCAACCACGGTGTCCCATACCACCATGCCCGGCTCATGAGTCTTTATGGATCAAGGTACCATGGTTAACAGGGTTTTCAATGGTAAGTTCAGTACCCTAGGTTCAAGCAGTTATGACTCATATAAGGTGAACATACAACGGCCAGTCGGGTTACTTGACGGGCTCGACTAGTACGAGTGCATCGCAAGTCGAACGACATGAAGTGCGTGAAATACTTCGTGTGGCCTAACCACTACCGCCAACTCAAAACACGACTCTCGTTCATCGACACGTCCTTCGTGGCAAATAGAAGCCAACCACGAATTTGATCATTTACCGACTGCCTGGACTAGGTCATAGTCCCAAACATTTGTAAATCAGCATCAGTAAACATATGAGAGTAATAGAAATGTAATACAACAATACAAGCATGTGGTCACATGTTATAACATACAACCTAAGCAATTCATCCAACACATGCATTTCATACATATAGTGAAATCTATACATTTAGCCAACATGGTGAAAATCATATACATCAGCATATTACTTGAGGATTCGATCTCAAAACTCATTCACAACTCTATTTACTCAATACATACTAGTACAAACATTTATACAAACACTTAGTCTACACACTTTAGTCTACATAGCGTATGTTGACCCAAGGTGCGCATTGGGGCGAATCTCTTCGCCAAACCGATCATGCAAGCATTCCCAACATCCTAACACGGTAAAAAGTCATGGAAAACATTTTAGCAAAATATGGATGTAAACAGTGTTTCCTACAAATGACTAAAATGCCCTAAATCTTATATTTTCCATACGTTTGCAAAACGGAAAATGAACAACATGTTGTACATGTCAGACAGCGTTGCCGTAAATAATTTACTATTAAACGACATTGAAAGCTTTGAATTCAGCCAATCAAAGCGTCTAAAATCCACACCTTTTTCCCTAGACGTGTAGCGTTTCGATTTTAACGTATATGCTTCGTCAACGGCGTACAGGCGACCTAATACACAAGTTACATAAGCTACATCGCTAACGAATCAAAAGAAACCCCAAAACAACAAGTAGTTAGGGTTTTCTTACCTAAGAGTGCGTTGAAAATCACCGGGAAAGTGATTTGAACACGTCGCTTTAACACGTGCAAAAACTAGTGCAAGTGGCAGGAAGATTTCTCCCACACTCTCTCACAATCTTACACACACTCTCTCTCTTTAGCTAGGGTTTCTAGTAAATTCGGATGGGTGAGATATGTGAGGGTTTAAGGCCCTTATATAGGCTAAAACCTCACCTATATAGACTTAGGAACAATGTATACTTATGTTATAACCAAATCGGGGCTGTTTCAATCTAAAAGAGCGTTTCAGGAGGTCCCCTGGTCGAACGCGGCCGAACTTAAGCTCATGGTCACTGTATGTTGCTCACACCCAGTTTTCAGTCCGGCAGAGTTCATAGATCGCACGTGGCGGTCCAGTTTCAGTTCAGCGGTCATCGTACCTAAATCAGGTCTACAAGTCTCATTATATGAAAGAGAAATTTTTCCTGATCCGAGGGTGAAATTTGGCTGAATTCTGATGGTCAGAACGCTTAATAATAACGCGCCAAGTCACGTGCCAGATTTGGATTAAAATTTCCAATTCTAACCCTTTTCTCACTCTCTTCACTCCAGGCTCAATGAAATAGTCTCTGAACGTCGGTTGGGCTTGATTTTCGAAATGATTGTCAAGTCCAGCTAAGCGGTCATAACGGTCTAAGATTGTAGGTATCGGACTTTCGAGGCGCAGTCTAGATCTAATACAAAGTTTCAGAGAGTTCCTGAGAGAAAACGGGTTTAAAGTTTGATCCAAGGTTTCAGGATATTATAGCATCATTGATTCTTCAGGTTTTGGGTCTTGTAGAACGTATTTAAAGTGTTCAGGGACAATTTCATAGCTACTCTAGCGTTGCGCTAGCTAACTTACGCTTATTTTCTAAAGGAATTAATCCTAAGCGATTTCCGGTCGAGTTAGTACTTGAGTCTCAGTACGGATTTTTTCCAAGGCGTTACAATCTATCCCCCTTAACAAAAAATTTCATCCTCCAAATTTGTACCTTTTCGTACTCCTCGAGAAGCTGTGGGTAGTTCTGATCTCGGCTTCTGTCTCTCAGGCAGCCTGTTCCTTAGAGTGATGCGTCCACGACACCTTCACAAGGGGGATCACCTTGCTATGCAGTACATGCTCCTTCCTATCTAGTATACGCGTTGATCGCAGTATATATGTAACATCCTCTCCTAACTGCACCTGCTCCCATCTGATGATATGGGAAGGATCAGAAACGTATTTCTTCAGCATAGAGACATGAAATACATTGTGAACGCTCGCGAGAGGTGTGGGCAAAGCCAGACGATAATCCACTGCACCCACACGATCGAGAATCTGAAATGGTCCAATGAATCGCAGTGCCAGCTTCCCCTTCTTCTCGAACCGAAGGACTCCCTTCATAGGGGAAACTCGTAAAAATACATCATCCCCAACCGTGAACTCTAGCGGGCACCGTCTCGTATCAGCATAACTCTTCTGTCTACTTTGCGCTGTGAGAAGCCGACGTCTAATAATATCAATCTTCTCCGACGTCGCCTGCACTAACTCTGGGCCAATCAATCTACGCTCACTAACCTCTGCCCAACAATGCAGTGCTCGACAAGGTCGTCCATTGAACGCCTCATAAGGTGCCATACCGATACTCACCTAAAAACTGTTGTTGTACGCGAACTCCGCATATGTAAAACAATCATCCCAACTATCCTTGAAGTCCAATGTGCAAGCCCGCAACATGTCCTCTAGAATTTGGTTCACCCGCTCTGTCTGTCCATCTGTCTGTGGATGGAAGGTAGTACTGAACTTCAACTTCACACTCATAGCCTCCTGAATGCGAGTCCATAAAATAGAAATGAAACGCGTGTCTCGGTCTGACACGATCTCCAATGGAACTCCATGCATACGCACGATCTCTCTGATATACAGTCTAGCCAGCTCATCTGCAGAGTTCGTAACTCTGATCGGTAGGAAGTGCGCCGACTTTGTCAGATGGTCGACGATCACCCGAATAGAATCATGTCCCTTCCTCGTCTTCGGCAGCCCTGAGATAAAATCCATGGAAATGAAGTCCCACTTCCACTCAGTTATAGGCATAGGCTGAAGGAGTCCAGGTGGTCGGCGATGCTCTGCCTTCACCTGCTGGCAAGTGAGACAACGGGACACGAACTCTGCGATGTGGGTCTTCATACCTTCCCACCAATACGTCCTCCTCACGTCACGATACATCTTTGTGCTGCCCGGATGCATCGCAAGTCTAGTACAGTGCGCCTCGAGAATCTCTCATCTCAAGTCGGGAATGTCTGGGACGCATAGGCGGTCACGATAACGTAAGCCTCCATCTATGCCAACTCGCCACTCGGCGTCTGCATCATCACTGGCCTGCTCTCGAAGTTCAGTCAGACGCGCATCATCCCCCTGCGCCGCGATGACTCTATCATCGATCTGAGATCGCACCTGCACATGTGCGATAAACTCATACGGCTCCTCCACAGTGAGTTTCTGCTCAAAGTATCGCAAAAACTCAACCATGTCCCACTCAGCAACCATCAACGGAGCCGTAAACTCTATCACCTTCTTGCGGCTCAACGGGTCAGCTACAAGGTTCGCCTTCCTCGGATGGTAGGAGACTTCGAACTTGAAGTCCTTCAAAGTCTCCATCCATCGCCTCTGCCTCATATTCAAGTCTCACTGCGTGAATATGTACTTGAGGCTCTTGTGGTCACAAAAGATCTCGAACTCCTCTCCATAGAGGTAATGTCTCCAGAGCTTCAATGCGAATATGACAGCTGCCAACTCAAGGTCATGTGTAGGGTAATTCTACTCGTGCTTTCTTAATTGTCACGAGGCATACGAAATTACCCTATCCTTCTGCATAAGGACACAACCCAGACCAACGCTAGATGCGTCAGTATATATCGTGTATCTAACCCCTTGCTCTGACAATACTAACAAAGGGCAGACGTAAGCCTGTCCTTCAGCTCCTGAAAAGCTGACTCCTCCTTGTTATTCCAGGTGAACTTCACGTCCTTCCGTGTCAACTGAGATAGAGGTCTGGCGATCATCGAGAAATGTCGAATGAAACGTCTATAATAGCCAGCCAGACCCAAGAAACTCCTCACTTCAGTGACAGAACTAAACTGCTCCCAATCCTGAACTGCAGCTACCTTAGACAGGTCAACTGCCATCCCATCCTTGGACACCACGTGTCCCAGGAATTTCACTTCCTGCTTCCAGAAGTTGCACTTCTTGTACTGTGCGAACAACTAATGCTGTCTGAGTATATCCATGACCAATTGTAAGTGCTCCTCATGCTCCTCTCGACTCCTGGAGTATACCAAAATGTCTTCTATGAACACAATGACGAATCGATAGAGGAATGAATGAAATACCCTGTTCATCAGATCTATGAACATGACTGGTGCATTCGTGAGACCGAATGACATCACAAGGAACTCATAGTGGCCAAAGCTGGTCCTGGATGCGGTCTTTTGCACGTCCTCATCTATGACGCGTAACTGATGATATCCTGACTGAAGATCAATCTTCGAGAAGTACTGCGTCCCTCTCAACTGATCAAATAAATCATCGATCCTGGGTAAAGGGTACTTGTTCTTCACCGTAATCTGGTTCAGCCTGCGATAATCAATACACAATCGCATAGAACCATCCTTCTTTTTCACGAATAGAACTGGTGCTCCCCAAGGAGACACACTCGGTCGAATGAAGCCAACCTCCAACAGATCATCAATCTGTTTCCTCAACTCCTCCATCTCACACGGTGCCATGCGATACGTCAGTAGTGAGACGGGAGTGGAACCAGGCACCAGATCGATAGTAAAATCAATCTCTCGCTGAGGCGGCAAACCATGGATCTTCCTGAACAGATCTCCAAAATCACGGATGACTGACGTATACTCAAGTGTTAGGGCATCAACATCCCGTAGTAAAGAAGCGTAGCTAAGTATGCGGAAGGGGAGATTTACCCGTACTGAAAATGTAAAAGGCGTGCCCTCTAGCTTATATACCTTCACTACACGGGTCTCGCAGTCAATCTCGGCCCTCGCTACAGTCAGCCAATCCATGCCAAGAATGACGCTGAGATAAATGAGAGAAGGGTCGATGACAAGATCAACAGACATGGTCCTGCCTCCTAAATCCATCAAGCAACCCTCACACATCAGGGTGGCATCAGAAAAATCCCCGTGAGCTGAAAGGACTCGCACTCCATCCATTCGAATAGTCGGTAGCCCAAGACGCCTGACTATGGAATGCGACATCAATGACATCATGGATCCAGTATCCACCATCACATGTATGGGAGTACCTCCAATATGGGCGGTGACCTCAAAGGCCAAGGGCTGAGTAGTCTCTGTCTCGGCTGCCTTTGCTGTCAAGGCGTGTAACCGAGCCTGTTGTGGCCGGTTCGGTGGAGGTACCATGGGTCGTTGAGGCGGCCGAAACTAAGATGCGGGAGGTCTGAAGGAAGGATGTGTAGGAGCCGACCGTAGAGGCGGAGCAGATAATGCCTGGGGGCATGGACGGTCGATCTTCTGCGGCGGCAAGAACCCACTATCCCGCATCCGAGCAAAAAAACTCCCTATTGCATAACCCGGTCTACCACAATAAGTACATGAACATCAGGGCGCCGCAACGGGGGTACTGGCGCTGAAGCCCTAGGAGGAGGGTCGATGCGAGGTCTCTTGCCCGCAAAGGGCCTGTCCTACATGTCCGGTCGTGGCCTAGGAACAATAGGGCCATAAGATCGCTCAAGCCAATCAACATCCTGCTCTGCCCGCATAGACATGTGAATCAGCTCAGCGTAGGAGGGAATGCTGACACAACACATCTTCGACCGAATATCCGGTCGTAAGCCCTCAGAAAAATGTCGTATGCCCATCTGCTCGTCAGCAAGTATAGTCGGGACGTATCTGCCCAACTCGGTAAACCGATGCTCATACTCTGTCACAGACATGCCTCCCTGCCTGAGGCGTACAAACTCATTCTCTCTCTCGTGCCTGTAAGTCTGGGGATAATATTTCTCGTGGAAACGGAACTCGAACGCTGCCCAAGTCCAGATATAATTAGCAGTAACAGTCCGTAAGACGCTATCCCACCACAAGCTGGTCTCTCGCTCGAACATGAATGTAGCCAACTCTACCTGCTCGGACTCTGAGCAGTGCAGCATCGAAGTATCTTCGACACACGGTCGAGCCAATACTCGACCTCCTCGGGTCTGTGAGAACCCATAAAAGTAGGAGGCCACAAGCGCTGAAATCGCTCGAGTAGGCCCCGTGTATCAATGGCATTCCCCGTAGGGTAAGTAGGTGATGCAGGATGAGCCATGCCCTCATCCTGAGTCGAAGTACCGGTATCCTCAGCTGGATGCACAGGGGGTGCAGGTGGAGTCGCACTCTCACCCTGGGCTAGAACCCCTGCTATCGTAGTCAAGAGCTGCTGGTGCTACTGATGCATCATAGCCATCAACTGCTCGAACCTATCAGGAGGTGGAGCGGGCTGTGGCACATACTGCATCGAGGAAGACGCACGATACTACTCTCTGACAGGTGGTGTGAAAGGCGGTGGTCTAGCCGTAGGACCAGTAGAAGGCTGAGACTCATGTGCAGTTTCAGGAATCGGGCCCACAGCAGGGTCCGTATGCTCATCAGTCTGGAGAGGAGCCCGATCCATAGGCTCACCCAAAGTAAGTCGTGCCGTGCTCCGCGTAGCCTTAGGTGGCATTCCCTATATTTAAAATAGGGTGCAACCTTGTTAGTTTCAACAATAGCACAAACACACCACCACAAAATCATTCACATAACGAGCCAAAGACATTCCATGCATTTCATTTAACCAAAACTGTCACAATACAAGATATATATCTTTACATGCATTATGACAAGAAATACATGGGAAACTAAGCTAGTCAAAGCTACTACAGCAACATAAGCAAACTACTAGCCTTATCAGGCTTACACACAGAAAGCAGGAAATAATTAACTACAACCAACAACATCTGGATCTAGATCACTAGTCTGAGTCTTGGGATGGAGGAGGAGCACCCTTATCCTGCAATTAACACAGGATCACCTTCAAGGTGTGAGTCACCTTGCCAAATTTTCTCTTCATGACGGCCTTGGTATCCTCAACCTCGGCCCGAAGTTCCTGGACTTCCCGTCGTAAGGCAACCTGACTCTCCTCAAGTCGGGCAATGTGAGCATCTTTAGTAGCCTGAGTCGCTGGAGGAGGGCTCATCAGTATCCTGAGCCTCCTCTTCTTCTTCTCCCTGGGCTTCTTCCTCTATTTCTGCCCCAACTTCCTCTTCACTTGTATCCTCTTCGCCATCATAATCGCCCTTGCTATCCTCATCAAGATGAGCCTCATGCTGTCGAGGCCTGATCTTCATCTTGTCCATGGTAGACTCGTCAATGAAGTGGATCGGTACAGGCAACTCCGACCCAAGTCTGTAAGCAAGCTCAAGCGTGATCTTGCATATGAGCCAGCCAAAAGGAAGTGACTCAGACGTTCTCCTCAACTTCGCTATGAGGAAGATCTGTCGTAACACATAGGTGGCCATACACACATTCACTCCCTGGCCAACTTGATACAAGAAATCGACCATGAGATGGGTACATTCACTGCGGTTGGTCGACCTGGGATACACATTGAACGTGCAAATGTGGTGTAGCAGGAGAAAATCATTCGACATGTGGGACGCTAAGAGGCTCCTGTTAGGCTGTCACGGAACCAAACCACCACATAGGAACCTGGTGCAGCGATCTCGCTCACGAACACTCTTCAAATTCTTAGCGCTGGGATGTACTTTACCAAGAGGCACATTCAGAATTTGAGCTATCAACCGAACATCGATCGTAGCTTCCCTATCTCTGTCAAAGGGAATCTTGAATTGTAATGGCTCCAATGTGGGATCCCGGATACGAGCATAGAAGGCACGAACGGTGCTCACGTTCACACGAGAGCGGGCTTCAAAGAGTGGACCCCAATTGGCAGCTTCAATTTTCTCAAACAACAGAAATTCACCGAAGAGCCGCTCATCCACATTTACTTCAAACAAGACCTTACGATCGGTATAAGCGCCATGAGGCAACTCTGCCAACAGTACTCGCCCTACGTGAGCATGGGGATCCAAATCCCGCTTTGTGTGAAACTCACGAGCTATACTTGGACCTGCGGTGGTGCTTGAGCTAGTGGCGCCACCCCTCGGCTTTCTTGTTCGTGAAGGGCGACTAGGCCCAGCCTCATCCGCTGCGGTCTTCCTTTTTCCCATGAGAGAGAGGATGGTGGAAAGAGAGAAAAAGGTCAAAATAGCCTCCACAAGAGCTAAGGAAAAAGAGAGAAATGGGGAGAAACGACTGCCCAAACAGATTGAAGCAAATCTAGGCGCTGTAGAGGGATGAATCAAGCTCCCAAAGGCTGGATTCTCAAAGGGAAAAGAGAAAACTAAATGGGAATGGAGCTCCACACGATTTCAGCCTTGAATGAAGGTTGTGGGAGCTTCAACGGACGAGATCGGAGAGAGAGAGAGCTGTGAACATCTGAGAACGGGTGGGTAGGCGTCGGTTTTAGCAGAAAAGGGGATTGGGAGAGGATTGACACCGAGATTAGAGGGGAGAACAGCAAGAAACGTAAAAAGGAGAGCTTGAAGGGGGCTATTGTGAAGGAGATAGGGTTTTAGGGGGGGGGGGGGGGTTTGGACGTGCGAACCATACATAGGAGGGGTGCCCTAACCCATTTAAGCATCCGCCCAACGCACGGCCCGAGTGGGGCCCACCGGTCGGTGATGCCATCGCCGTCCAACTTGCAATCTGGTGATGGGAACCCCCCCAGATTTGTTCCCCCTGTCCTGTAGGCCCCAAATGTACATGGGTCCCACCCTGGTTCATTGCATATTGGCCTAGATAGGCCCAAGACTCTGTTTAGGGCATTTCGGGGCCAATTTATAAACCAGAATGAGCTTATGCATCATGTAGCATATGATTTTGGGGTAGGAAAAGCTAATCCATCCAACTAACTCATTTTTTATAAGAGATTCCATAATTGGAATGGCCAAAAGTCTAATTCTTACCTATATTTACTATTTATAGTAAATTTTTATCTAGGTATGATTTTCTATCTTTTACACATTAAGATTTATGCCTAGTGTAAAAAGACTTAGAAAAAGTTAAAGAATGGGGTGG
The DNA here is from genome assembly GCA_037074715.1 of Magnolia kwangsiensis. NCBI lineage: Eukaryota > Viridiplantae > Streptophyta > Magnoliopsida > Magnoliales > Magnoliaceae > Magnolia > Magnolia kwangsiensis. Next base: position 22,546,548 of record CM073585.1, on the reverse strand, counting down.
TAAGAGGAAGGATTCTGAAGGAATTGGAGAAAACGGGGTTTTCAAGCCTTGAAATTGAGTGTAAGGGTTGTGGTTGCCCCCCAACCCAAGGACTTGCATTTTTGGGTTCAGAATTCTTCTGAAATCTTCCCAAACCCACCAACTAACGACCTAGAGGCAACTTAGGTCGCTTCACGCGACCAAAGATACGTCATGGACTCGGTCGAAATGATCGATTTGAGTAAACTTCGCCTATTGGCGAAACTGTGATCCTATAAGTGTTTCTAGATTTTTTTCGCACCCACCTAAGTTAAAGGAGCGACACCGTGTATCGCGTAGCCATAACCCAGGTCCGGTTTAATCCAAATCATGCTCTGATACTAACTTGTAACACCCTGAAAATTAGGGGTCGTGTAGAAACCCGACTCCCGAGTTCCAGACCATCACTAATGAAACAAATATGACTATGATTCAATGTTGTCAGAGTTAAAGCATTTACATGAGTAAGATTATACCAAAAATGCAATTCATACTCCAGATCCAGTGATAAAACGTAAGAGGAAGATTAAAGAATATGTATATATCACTGTATGGAAAACAAAATACTCTCAAACTGTATCCAAAGTATGAATACATCTCTGAGTCTCATATACATGTCATAAACAAAAAAAAATGTCAAAAATAGTCTCACTAAGAAGTCCCGCCAATCCAGGTCACCTACGCAAAGCCGTCGTAAAACTGCATATACGAGAACTTGTCCTAGTCCTCGTTGTAGTCTGGCTCTACATCCTGAATCACCGTATCACCTGCATCTAAGACAGGGTCTGGTGGGTGTTGCAAACACCATCCCGTAACGTGGGAGTGAGTGATCAACTCAGTGGGATAATAGAGCAAAGATTAGCATGTTCTTAAATCAATCACACGGTAGTAGCAAAGAAATAAACCAAACATTCCTACATACTGTTATTAATGTATGCATGACATGACATGATGGATGCCCTCACCGACATAATCCCTCATGCGGCACCATCTACGTCCGCCGCATGCTTTCTTCCCACAGTGCTCCACATCTTCCAGACACATGCAGTGCGATGTGGATATGATTACCAAGTTGTTATTAGTCCATTCATACAGCAGTATTGGGAAACTAAGGTACTTCTCTTATATCAATCCCAACACAGATCCTGTCTAGGGTCGTCACTCTTAGAAATCTCATACGATATTATATTTGTAGGTCGCTGCAAGGGCTGTCAGGGCTGTTGCACGCACTCGTTGCACTACTCCCCCATCACCTTATCAATACATGCCTAATGTACTCTCATTGCTACAGAAGGGTCGTCGCCTCCCGTAGACTCAGAATATGCTCGCGGTCACTACAAAGGGCTCATCACCAATCAGTGTAGGCCGACAGCTCGAATGTAGTGTCCCATACCACCACAATCAGCTCACGAGTCATATGTGCTCACTGGTCACTACGGGGAGGTTTGTAGCCCCAGCGTAGGCGGACAGCTCGACCACGGTGTCCCATACCACCATGCCCGGCTCATGAGTCTTTATGGATCAAGGTACCATGGTTAACAGGGTTTTCAATGGTAAGTTCAGTACCCTAGGTTCAAGCAGTTATGACTCATACAAGGTGAACATACAACGGCCAGTCGGGTTACTTGACGGGCTCGACTAGTACGAGCGCATCGCAAGTCGAATGACATGAAGTGCATGAAACACTTCGTGTGGCCTAACCACTTCCGCCAACTCAAAACACAACTCGCGTTCATCGACGTGTCCTTCATGGAAAATAGAAGCCAACCACGAATTTGATCATTTACCGACTGCATGGACTAGGTCATAGTCCCAAACATTTGTAAATCAGCATCAGTAAACATATGAGAGTAATAGAAATGTAATACAAAAATACAAGCATGTGGTCACATGTTATAACATACAACCTAAGCAATTCATCCAACACATGCATTTCATACATATAGTGAAATCTATACATTTAGCCAACATGGTGAAAATCATATACATCAGCATATTACTTGAGAATTCAATCTCAAAACTCATTCACAACTTCATTTGCTCAATACATACTAGTACAAACATTTATACAAACACTTAGTCTACACACTTTAGTCTATATAGCGTATGTTGACTCAAGCTCAATGAAATAGTCTCTGAACGTCGGTTGGGCTTGATTTTCGAAATGATTGTAAAGTCCAGCTAAGCGGTCATAACGGTCTAAGATTGTAGGTATCGGACTTTCGACCCGCGGTCTAGATCCAATACAAAGTTTCAGAGAGTTCCTGAGAGCAAACGGGTTTAGAGTTTGATCCAAGGTTTCAGGTTATTATAGCGTCATTGATTCTTCAGGTTTTGGGTCTTGTAGAACGTATTTAAAGTGTTCAGGGACAATTTCATAGCTACTCTAGCGTTGCACTAGCTAACTTACGCTTATTTTCTAAAGGAATTAATCCTAAGCGATTTTCGATCGAGTTAGTACTTGAGTCTCAGTACGGATTTTTTCAAGGCGTTACACATATTCTCCAATCTACGGCAAGGTGTGAGGATGAACTAATCAATGGATGCACCAAACTTAATACCACATATTCTTCCTTCTACGGCAAGATGTGATGATGCATTAAACAATGGATGTACCAAACCTGATACCACATATTCTTTCATCTACGGCAAGAGGTGATTCTAATGGCTACACAATAAGGTGAGTTGAGAGGGTGAAACTATGTACAACAAGTGGGCTTCCTCACCCTATATCATGCAATAAATTTGGCCTCCCTATGAGGCCTGATATGAATACAAGATGGGTTCTAAGGTTTGGATGATTACTACAAGGCATGGTGGAAAGCACCATCATCAATGGGGGCCCAATGATTTGGGTTAGCCCAAAAAGGTAAGGGTGGAAATGGGCTTAACAATGGGCCCAAGGAAGTTTACAACGGTGGATATTTAACCTCTATTGTCTCTTAATGTGTGGTTTATTTGTGGTTGGAATCGGAATGACAACGGGGCCCTCGGCCCTTAAAATTTCTAGCAGGACGAATGGACCGGTGTGTCTGTCACTCATACATGGTGGGCCTCAAAAGGCAGCCCTATAATGGGCGTATAATACATACATCATGAGGGGCCTGCATAAAGTGACCCATAGTCCGTCTAAATAAATGGATAGTGTGGATATAACACACATCATGGTGGATCCCTCACATCACAATGGGCCTCATATAATCACAATGGGCCTTATACAATTATAATGGGCCTCATACATTCACAATAGGCCTCAATACAATCACAATGGGCCTCACTACAACCATAATGGGCCTCTCATATAGACACAATGGGCCTCACATACATCAAGTGGTTCTCACACGTACAGCTAATGGGCCTCGCATGTATAGCTAGTGGGCCTCACACGTGCAGCCAGTGGGCCTTCTTGGCTGGACGGTCAGCCCATGCTAACAGTTGGCCCTGTCCAGGCATCCTATAGATGGACAGCTTAGATGAAATATATCAGATGGGTCCCACCGTCCCACGCTGGATGGTGTGGATGAAACATATACATTAGGAGGCTCCCACCGTCCATGCTGGACGATGGAGGATACAACACATATATCAGGTGGGTCCCACCATTCACGCTGGACGGTGTGGACAAAATATATACATCAGGTGGGTCCCACCGTCCATACTGGACAGTGTGGACAACATATATTAGTGGGACCCACCATCCCACAGATGGATGGTGAGGATAAAACACTTACATCAGGGTGGGTCTACGTGAATGTGGCCCACCAGCGGCTGGGAATCCAGCTGATATTTGTATCTTTCCTTCATCTAGGCCTATCCATAATGGACAGCCAGGTGGGCCCTACCCACTGGACTGTCCGGATACAACATATACATTAGGGAGGGGTCCACGTGGGTGGCCCACCAGCTGGGAATCCAGCTGATATTTGTGTTTTCCCTTCGTCCAGGCCATCCCGAAAATGAGAAGCAGTGTGGGTCGACTGGATGTGGCAGCGAGGTGGGCCCCACTTTTTGACAGCGGGTTGGTTTGTTAATTGAACAACATGGATAAAATACATACATCATCAAGGTGGGCCATCAACAGGGAAAGAGAGATAGAGTGAGAGAAGCGTGTAGTAGAGGGAGCTCCACCACTATGAGCTCCCTTGAGCCATATTACATCCATCAAGATGGGTCCCAAAACATGTGGGCCCTTAAAACAGCAAATCAAGGTGGGGATACCATCCCCACCATAAAATCAAGGGTCGAGATGACCCTCTACATGTTGATGATCAAATAAACATCATGGTGGGGTCCATGGAGAATGTCCCCATCATTGATTATACATATGAATCATGGTGGGCCATTAGTCACACCTTCGATCCAAAATGGGATCTCTACCATTAACTGGTAGACCCCACTTGCCCCATGCATAAAAAATTAGGATCTAAACCTAAGATCACCCACCTATTGCTCCTCTTCTTTAGCTCCTTAGAATCCTTGGCTCTGAAGCTCTCTCTTTGATGTTGGATGATGATGTTTGGATGGTTGGATGGTGGGATTGGGTGGTAGGGAGATGGGTCTTCTCTTGGCTTCTCTTTTCTCTCCTTAGTCTTTTTCTCTCTTGGTTTCTAGGGATTTGGGTAGAGAAATGAGATGGGATGGAGTGAAATGAGAGAGGAGTGGTGTTTGGTAAAGAAAGATGGGATGAGAGGTATGGTGGTGTAAGAGGAGTGACATGAGAGTTGACTTTTGGATGAGAGAGGTATGGGTTGCTATGCCTTGTTGGTAAGAGAGGGATGAGTTGCTTGTCTTGGTGGGAAGAAAGGCATGGGTGAGTGATGGGTTGTACTTGATTGATTGATGGGAAAGGATGGGTAGAGATTCTTTGAAATCTCTCCGAATTCGCAATGCACGGTGTGAAAGTTCCCTGGTTTGTCAATTAGCGTGCGTGTTGAGTCAACTTGACAGAAAAGCTCCATAGGAAGATCAATCAGTTGTCTGCCTTAACTGGATGTGTGCCGAACTCACCACAGGTAAATCTAAGCCTCACATCCCATGTCCTAAAATACCAGGTAAATAAAATCCTTAAAATTAGTTAGAATATCATAGAGTTTTTTGAGTTAGAAAACTTTTTTACAAAATCAAAAAATCTCTAAGTTTTCTACCTCTGTCGATTTATCGATATCAGGTTCGATAAAATCGATATGTGTTGTTGATGTCCTCGAAAGATTAATTGTTAAAATCGAATGAGGACATAAAGTGTCCAACAACTGCATATACATTTGGACGGAATTATCGATGTATCGATACCCCTATCATTATCATCGATATTTAAATCTCGAGTTTATCGAAATAGACTCGATATAATCGATAGCGGAGTATTTTAGTCCCTGTTTTTATAGAAAAATCATGAAGACCTTCGATATATTGAAGTACTCTCGATATCCTTGGAATTCAAATCTCGATGATATCAGAAGGTCTTTGATGATATCAGTCTTGGACACAATCTTTCTAGCAACATTTTTCAGGTGATTTTTTTTCAGATCGAGGGTCACTCGATAGAATCGATATTCAAATATCGATGATATCGAGGCTGGATCGATGGCCTCGAGAAATGACATAAACTGTCCAGCAAGCTCACTGATAAAATTTATGAATTTATCGATGCATTGACACGACCTTCGATATCATCGACATTCAAATTTTGATAATATCGAGTGTACCTCGATCATATCTTTTGACATGAAAATTTTCAAAAGCAAGTCTCTCTCATTTTCAAATGTCGAGGAATCAAACCTCGTATCAATAATATTGGAGTTTGAAATCTGATGACGTCGACACTTGTTTCGATGCCCTCGACCAGCTGAAAAAATGTTTCAAAAGCGTATGACATTTGAGTTTTTGTCATCGAGCGGCCAGTCGATGCAATCGAGAGTATACGCTCGATGATATCGACCCTGCTCGATGATATCGAAGTCTGTCATAAATGCGATCATTTTCTATCCATTGAAACTTTTTTGCCTATATATAGAGAGCTTGTCTTTAGTTGCTATGAGAGAAAGTAAAGTAAGCTTTTGAGTGTTTAACTTTAGATCATTTATCCAAAGCCCTTTTTCTCAAGGAAGTTCATCCTCCAATCCACCCTCATCATTGATATTCAATAGAGTGGATTGGGGAATGAACTTTCGCATTCAAGGATCCTCCATCTACTACCTTAATGACATATCATTAAGCTGGTATGCCTTGAATGCATAGATGATTGGAATCACTCTATCTCCTTTACAAGAAAATATTTGAGAGTAGGATTCCATCATAACCTTGACCCAACCCGTCGTCATGCATCGATATATCTTCTAAGTTGCGGTTTAAGGAAGCATGTAACACCCCGAATTTTGGCCAATCTGGGATTTGACGTCCTTAGGCAGTGGGTCAATTAAAACACCTGAAAAATCGCTTAGAACCCAATTCCATAGCCAAAGAAACCACTTAGGATTAATTCCTTTAGAAACTAAGCATAAGTTAGCTAGCACAACGCTGGAGTAGTTGGAAAACAGTCCCTGATCACTTTAAATACGTTCTACAAGATCCAAATCGAGTAGAACCAATGACTCTATAATACTCTATAACCTCGGATCAAACTCTAAACAGGTTTGTTCTCTTGACCACTTTGAAATTTTGTATGGGATCTAGACCGCGCGTCGAAAGTCCGATATCTGCTATCTTAGACCGTTAGAACCGCCTAGCTGGACTTGATAATCATTTCGAAAATTAAGTCCAACCGATAATCACAGGCTATTTCATTGAGCCCGGACTGAAGAGAGTGCGAATAGGGACAGATTTGGAATTTAAAATTCAAATCTAGCACATGACTTGACGTGTCAGTATTGAGCGTTCTGACCATAAGAATTCAGCCAAATTACACCCTCGGATCAGGAAAAATTTCTGTTCCATATCATGAGATTTGTAGGCCTGATCTACGTGCGGCGACCGCTGAACTAAAACTGGACCGCCACGCGCGATCTGCAAACCCTGCCGGACTGAAAACTGGATGTATGCTAGATCCAGTATGCATGAGCTTAAGTCCCACCGCATTCAGTCAGGGGACCACCAGAAATGTCCTTTTGGACCGAAACAGCCCCGATTTGGTTACCCCTCAAGTGAAACTTGTTCCCCAGCCTATTTCGGACAAGTTTGGGCTTATAAAAAGGGTTGAAACCCTCACTCCTCTCTCCCATCCGAATTTGTAAAAATCCCTAAATTGGGAGAGAGAAAAGGTGAGAGTTTGTGAGAGGGAGTAGGAGAGAATTTCTTGCTGATCATGCCACCTGCTGCAAGTGCCTAAGCAACACACTCTGATCACCTGGCCTGTGATTTCTTCGCATTTTCAGGTATGAAATAACCCTAGAAAGTTGCTGATTTGAGGTTTACTAGAATTCATATCTTGTTAGCTGACGTAACTCGTGAATTAGGTTCTCTTATCGCTGTAGACGAAGCGTATACGCTCCGTTCGAATTTACACATCCATAAGAGACAAGGTGCGGATTTTAGACGCTTTGATTGACTGTTTCCAAAGCTTTCAATGTCGTTTAATAGTAGATTATCGACGGCAATGCCGTTTGACATGTACAACATGCTGTCCGTTTCCTATTTCGTAAACCGGCGAAGAATATGAGATTTAGGGCATTTTAGTCATTTGTAGGAAGTACTGATTTCATTCATATTTTACTGATGTGATTGACATGATTTGTTGTCGCATTAGAATGTTAGGAATGCGTGCATAATTAGTTTGGTGAAGAGATTCGCCTAAATGCGCACTTCGGGTCGACATACTATATTTAGACTCAAGTGTGTAGTGTAAGTGTTTGTATTAATGCTTGTATTAGTATGTATTGAATGAAATGATGTTATGGATTAGTTTGAGATTGGTTTCTCAATTGATATGCTGATGTGAATGATTTCTTACATGTTAGCCATATGCATGATTTCATTATATGAATGAAATGCATGTGCTTGATGATTCACGTAAGGTGTATGTTATAACATGTGCTTGGTGATTTCATTATGATTTAGTTTGAGATTGAATTCTCAATTAATTTGCTGATGGAAATGATTTCATATATGTTGGCGATATGCATAAATTCATTATATGTATGAAAGGCATGTATCAGGTGATTTTCTTAAGTTGTATGTTACAACATGTGTTAACATGCTCATATGGTGGTATTTCATTTCCAATTCTTTTACGTGCTTTGCTGATGTGATTCCACATGTTTGGGACTGTACTTAGTCCAGGCAGTCGGTAACCGAGCGAATTCGTGGTTGGCTTATCTTTGCCACGAACGACGTGTCGATGAACGCGAACCGTGTTTTGGAGTTGGCGGCAGTGGTTAGGCCACACGAAGTGTTTTACGCACTTCATGTCGTTCAACTTGAGATGCGATCGTGCTAGTCGAGCCCGTCAAGTAACCCGACTGGCCATTGTATGTTCACCCTGCATGAGTCATAACTGCTTGAACCTAGGGTACTGAACTTACCATTGTAAACCCTGTTAACCATGGTACCTTTATCCACGAAGACTCATGAGCCGGGCATGGTGGTATGGGACACCGTGGTCGAGCTGTCGGCCTACGCTGGGGCCACAAACCTCCCCGTAATGACCAATGAGCACCTAGTCTCATGAGCAGATTATGGTGGTATGAGACACTATATTCTTGCTGTCGGCCTACACTGATCAGGCGACGAGTCCTTTGTAGTGACCACGAGCGTATTCTGAGTCTACGGGAGGCGACGACCCTTCCATAGCAGTAGAGTACAGTAGGCCTGTATTGATAAGGTGATGGGGGAGCGGTGCAACGAGTGCGAGCAACAGCCCTGGCAGCCCTTGCAGCGTCTTACAAAATATACATCGTATGAGATTACTAGGAGTGACGACACTAGATAGGATCTATGGTCGGATTGATATAAGGGAGGTACCTTAGTTTTCCAATCCTGCTGTTTGAATGGATTAATAACAACTGGAAAATCATATCACCATTACATTATGTGTGCCTGGAAGATGTGGAGCACTTTAGGGAGTGTGGCATGCCGCGGTCGTAAGATGGTGCCGTATGAGGGAGATCATCGGTGAGGGCATACATCACGTCATGTCATAGTGCATTAACAACAGTATTAGGATTGTTTGATTTACTGCTTTACTATTATCGCATGATTGATTTGAGAACATGTTAATCATTGCTCTATTATTCCACTGAGTTAGCTACTCACTCCCACGTTACAGGATGGTGTTTTCGGACACCCACCAGTCCCTTTTTGTGATTGCAGATGATGGCGCGGCCTGCGAGGTGGGGCCGGACTTGATGATGATGATGATGAGGAGTATCCCTCCTTTATGCGTGTTCTGATCGAAGGGATTACAGGGAGGTTGATTAGATACCTTGACACTTGTTATTTTATATTTTTAGAACACTCATGTATATCCTTTTGGTTTACTTTTGGAGCATACATGTATGTATATAACCTGGTAACATGTTCACACTCTGGAGACATACAACAGTTTATATATATTATACATACTATCACAGTCTTCTGCTTGTTAATTTAACTGTCTCTGGAGTATGATATACGGTTCTAGCTTAATCTCACTCATGTTTAATACGTTATCACAGACAACATTTAATCATACATATCTATGTTGCATAAATAATATTTTGGAACTCGGGAGTTGGGTTTTTGCTCGACCCCCGATTTTCGGGATGTTACAGATGGTATCAGAGCATGATTTGGATTAAACCGGGCCTGGGTTATGGTCACGCGACGTACGCTGTCACTTCCTTTAACTTAGGTGGGTGCGAGAAGGGTCTAGAAATACCTATATGATCGCAGATTCGCCAATAGGCGAAGACTAATCGAATCGATCGCGTGATCGAGTCCGTAACGCATATAGGGTCACGTGAACCAACCCGAATAGCTCCTAGGTTGTAGGTAAGTAGGTTGAGGCATTCTTTGAACGATTCTAAACTCGTAAATGTGAATATTTGGGCCGTGGGACAACCACGACCCCTATATTCAATCGTCAGGGCTTGAAAACCCCGTTTCATCCAAAATCTTCAGAATTCTTCCTCTCACCACTCCAATCTTCAATTATTTCTTATCCATTTCATGTTAGGCATCAATACTAATGTGAAAATAACATAAAATCATACTTTTATAAAATTTTATAGTGAATAGTAAAATTTCATCAAAAATGGCCATAATGCCATTCTAATTTCACTTTCTTTAGAAACTAATGGGCTAGATGGATGTACTAGCTCCTGCTATCCCAAAATTATATGCTGCATGATAGGGGTTTGTATTCAGGTTTGTAGATTGGCCCCGAAAAGCCCCGAATGGATGTTTGGGCCGCCCTAGGGCAATCTACAATGAACCAAAGTGGAAACCATACTTTTTTAGAGTCCCTAGGGCAGGGGGAACCAATCCCATATGGCCTCAATGGCCAATTTGCAAGTTCACCGGCGATGTCATCGCCGATTCGGCGCTGCATCGCCGGTCAAACTCTTCAGTTGGGTCTGACCTTTGGACTGGAGGAGTTTGGGGGCTAGGGTAGCCCCCTGGTATGCGGTCCGTACCTTGAAACCCTCCAAAAGATGTACCTCCTTCACAAAATGCCCCTCTAAGCTCTCATTTCTTTACATTTTTGCTACCTTCCCCTCAAATCTCGATGTCAAACCTCTCCTAATCTCATTTTCGGTCACAACCGACCCTACTCCATCACTCACAGCTGTTGGCACTCCCTTTCCTCTCCAATTTTATCATTTGGAGTTCCCACAATCTTCATAGAAGGCTGGAAATCGTGTGGTGCTCCATTTCCCTTTTTTATTCTCTTTTCTCTCTGAAAATATATCCTAAGGGAGCTTGAAGCATCCCTCTACAACGCCTAGATTTCATTCTGTCCATTTAGGCGACCATTTCTCTGCATTTCCTTCGCTTTCTATGGCTATTGTTGAGGCTGTTTCAGCCTTTTCCTCCCTTTCCATCGTCCTCTCTCTCAAGTCCCTTTTATTTGATCCTCAGACTCATGGAAACCTGCTTACCCATCCCATTTCTCCACGTTCTTCGCTTGTTTGATTACTATTTTGAAATTTCTGTGTTTTGTTGTTGTTAGGTAGAAAATGTGTTTGTGTTGTGGTTTAAGCTTAATACAGCTGAAATTTGTTGAATGGAGTGCATGCCATTCATTTTTTTTGTTAGGTATTGTCCCTAGATTGGGAGTATTGTAACTCCCGAGATTCAGCCTACAAATTAATTTTTCTCCCAACCCACCCTCCTACCAAGCATGCCACTTCCAATCCCACCATGGGACTAGGAATGTAGTTCCATTTGATACAACTAAACGCTGCTGGCCACATAGGCCCTTGGCGTTTTGTTCCTAGAGTTAGCACTTTTAGATTTGAAGGGTCTGACGACATAAGAAATCCAATTCCAGTTAGACAATCTTGACCCTAATCGATAGAAAAATTCCCTGCAGTAGAAATGGTATAGGAAAGCCATTTATTGTATAATCTTAGGCTTTGGATTATAGCTACTGAGTTACAGACTAGCCTACTAGTTACCTTAAGTAGTATAAAGCCTGTATATGCTAAGGAATTGTAGGTTAGATTTGGTTGAAGTAGAACCTTATTCCTTCGATAGATCCCCTTATGACTTATAGACTTCTGTTGTTACCCATAGGAAGGAACCATTCACTCTCAGGGAACATTTATAAATCCATCAGATTGAACTTAGAATGTACTGACACGCCCCTTAGAATTGCCTTCCCCAAGGGCTTATTGCATTCGGGAACGTGGAATAAAGGAAATGCAATTATCAGCGAAGTATTCGCGGTTTGAATCGACTTCTTAATCCTAGTAGTTACGAATGAATCCAATGCTCTGATCAAGCAGAAGATCGGCATCGACTAGGATTGAGGACCGATACGACAACTTTTCTGTCATCGCGGGGCAGAAGGTTTGTGTATCCGGCTCAGACCCATTACGTAACTATTATTCCGTGTTGGCCCGACCACCTACAACCACAAGTTATTGCTTTGCCCTTGGTAAATGTTAAGGACTTAAAGCCAGTAGAGGATTCGACATCTTGCCACCAATTCATACCTGCCCCTGAACTTAACCACAATAGAGATTAGGCTCATCTCTATGATCATAGGTACCAATGCCATAAAACGCATCATTACCAAGGAAAACCATGTAGAGAAAGGTTGTTTCCATTTTAGGTTAAGGATAATCCCTAAGTTGCGCCTCGTTTCGATATACGGATCGATGCAAAGATTCTTCAACCTTAAGTAGAACCAAGTTTTAAGGGGGGTAGAACGAATTAAGTCCAATCCAGATAGGTTAGTCAACGCTACCGTTCGATCAGAGTGGAGCAGCGGAAGCGTGGTTAGGCTCTTCCCCACTGGCCCAAGATCGAAACATTTGATTTAGGTTATTTGTACGGTTAGGTTATTAAATAGGATTTGAACCTTCCTTAGAAAAAGTATTCCTTGCCCTTCGCCAATTTTGGGGACGAAATTTTATTTTAAGGAGGATAGATTGTAACACCCCGAATTTTGGCCAATATGAGATTTGACGTCCTTAGGCAGTGGGTCAATTAAAATACCTGGAAAATCGCTTAGAACCCAATTCCATATCCAAAGAAACCACTTAGGATTAATTCCTTTAGAAACTAAGCATAAGTTAGCTAGTGCAACGCTGGAGTAGCTGGGAAACAGTCCCTGATCACTTTAAATACGTTCTACAAGACCCAAATCGAGTAGAACCAATGACTCTATAATACTCTATAACCTCGGATCAAACTCTAAACGGGTTTGTTCTCTGGACCACTTTGAAATTTTGTATTGGATCTAGACCGTGCGTCGAAAGTCCGATATCTGCTATCTTAGACCGTTAGGACCGCCTAGCTGGACTTAATAATCATTTCGAAAATCAAGTCCAACCGATAATCACAGGCTATTTCATTGAGCCCGGACTGAAGAGAGTGCAAATAGGGACAGATTTGGAATTTGAAATTCAAATCTGGCACATGACTTGACGTGTCAGTATTGAGCGTTCTGACCGTCAGAATTCAGCCAAATTACACCCTCGGATCAGGAAAAAATTCTATTTCATATCATGAGATTTGTACGCCTGATCTACGTGCGGTGACCGCTGAACTGAAACTGGACCGCCACGCGCGATCTGCAAACCTTGCCGGACTAAAAACTGGATGTATGCTAGATCCAGTATGCATGAGCGTAAGTCCGACCGCATTCAGCTAGGGGACCACCAGAAATGCCCTTTTGGACCGAAACAGCCCCGATTTGGTTACCCCTCAAGTGAAACTTGTTCCCGAGCCTATTTCGGGCAAGTTTGGGCTTATAAAAAGGGTTGAAACCCTCACTCCTCTCTCCCATCCGAATTTGTAAAAATCCCTAGATTGGGAGAGAGAAAAGGTGAGAGTTTGTGAGAGGGAGTAGGAGAGAATTTCTTGCTGATCGTGCCACCTGCTGCAAGTGCCTAAGCAACACACTCTGATCACCTGGCCTGTGATTTCTCCGCATTTTCAGGTATGAAATAACCCTATAAAGTTGTTGATTTGAGGTTTACTAGAATTCATATCTTGTTAGCTGACGTAACTCGTGAATTAGGTTCTCTTATCGCTGTAGACGAAGCGTATACGCTCCGTTCGAATTTACACATCCATAAGAGACAAGGTGCGGATTTTAGACGCTTTGATTGACTGTTTCCAAAGCTTTCAATGTCGTTTAATAGTAGATTATCGACGGCAACGCCGTTTGACATGTACAACATGCTGTCCGTTTCCTATTTCGTAAACCGGCGAAGAATATGAGATTTAGGGCATTTTAGTCATTTGTAGGAAGTACTGATTTCATTCATATTTTACTGATGTGATTGACATGATTTGTTGTCACATTAGAATGTTAGGAATGCGTGCATAATTAGTTTGGCGAAGAGATTTGCCTAAATGCGCACTTCGGGTCGACATACTATATGTAGACTCAAGTGTGTAGTGTAAGTGTTTGTATTAATGCTTGTATTAGTATGTATTGAATGAAATGATGTTATGGATTAGTTTGAGATTGGTTTCTCAATTGATATGCTGATGTGAATGATTTCTTATATGTTAGCCATATGCATGATTTCATTATATGAATGAAATGCATGTGCTTGATGATTCACGTAAGGTGTATGTTATAACATGTGCTTGGTGATTTCATTATGATTTAGTTTGAGATTGAATTCTCAATTAATTTGCTGATGGAAATGATTTCATATATGTTGGCGATATGCATAAATTCATTATATGTATGAAAGGCATGTATCAGGTGATTTGCTTAAGTTGTATGTTACAACATGTGTTAACATGCTCATATGGTGGTATTTCATTTCCAATTCTTTCACGTGCTTTGCTGATGTGATTCCACATGTTTGGGACTGTACTTAGTCCAGGCAGTCGGTAACCGAGCGAATTCGTGGTTGGCTTATCTTTGCCACGAACGACGTGTCGATGAACGCGAGCCGTGTTTTGGAGTTGGCGGCAGTGGTTAGGCCACACGAAGTGTTTTACGCACTTCATGTCGTTCAACTTGAGATGCGATCGTGCTAGTCGAGCCCGTCAAGTAACCCGACTGGCCGTTGTATGTTCACCCTGCATGAGTCATAACTGCTTGAACCTAGGGTACTGAACTTACCATTGTATACCCTGTTAACCATGGTACCTTTATCCACGAAGACTCATGAGCCGGGCATGGTGGTATGGGACACCGTGGTCGAGCTGTCGGCCTACGCTGGGGCCACAAACCTCCCCGTAATGACCAATGAGCACCTAGTCTCATGAGCAGATTATGGTGGTATGAGACACTATATTCTTGCTGTCGGCCTACACTGATCAGGCGACGAGTCCTTTGTAGTGACCACGAGCGTATTCTGAGTCTACGGGAGGCGACGACCCTTCCATAGCAGTAGAGTACAGTAGGCCTGTATTGATAAGGTGATGGGGGAGCGGTGCAACGAGTGCGATCAACAGCCCTGGCAGCCCTTGCAGCGTCTTAAAAAATATACATCGTATGAGATTACTAGGAGTGACGACACTAGATAGGATCTGTGTTGGGATTGATATAAGGGAGGTACCTTAGTTTCCCAATCCTGCTGTTTGAATGGATTAATAACAACTCAGAAATCATATCACCATTACATTGCATGTGCCTGGAAGATGTGGAGCACTTTAGGGAGTGTGGCATGCCGCGGTCGTAAGATGGTGCCGTATGAGGGAGATCGTCGGTGAGGGCATACATCACGTCATGTCATAGTGCATTAACAACAGTATTAGGATTGTTTGATTTACTGCTTTACTATTATCGCATGATTGATTTGAGAACATGTTAATCATTGCTCTATTATTCCACTGAGTTAGCTACTCTCTTCCACGTTACGGGATGGTGTTTCCGGACACTCACCAGTTCCTTTTTGTGATTGCAGATGATGGCGCAGCCTGCGAGGCGGGGCCGGACTTGATGATGATGATGATGAGGAGGATCCCTCCTTTATGCGTGTTCTGATCGAAGGGATTACAGGGAGGTTGATTAGATACCTTGACACTTGTCAGTTTATATTTTTAGAACACTCATGTATATCCTTTTGGTTTACTTTTGGAGCATACATGTATGTATATAACCTGGTAACATGTTCACACTCTGGAGACATACAACAGTTTATATATATTATACATACTATCACAGTCTTCTGCTTGTTAATTTAACTGTCTCTGGAGTATGATATGCAGTTCTAGCTTAATCTCACTCATGTTTAATATGTTATCACAGACAACATTCAATCATACATATCTATGTTGCATAAATAACATTTTGGAACTCGGGAGTTGGGTTTTTGCTCGACCCCCGATTTTCGGGATGTTACAAAGCAGAAGACTCTTCATCAACAAAGGAGGAGATCTTCATCAACGAGCTAAAAGAGACTCATCTGCTTATCTGTAAGTTATCAGAGTCCAGAGGACCCTTGTGCTCATTCCTTTGTAGGATCGGGTCTAAGGTGTTTCTCACCCTTGCAAGTTCTCTAGGAGGCCTCCGGCGGGAGTATACGTAGTGGGTACGTAGTGTTAATCCTTGCTCTATAGAGAGCATAAACTTTCAGTTAAAGGTGAACCTGTTTAAAACCTTGGGTTCGAGGTGAACCATGTGAAACCTCAGGGTCTTATGGAAGATCCTTCGCCAGTGTGCTTAAAAGTGGGTGCGATGTATTGATCCTTACTCGTGAGAGCATAAACAGTCAGCATAGGTGTAGGTTGTAAAGGTTAAAGGTGAACTTGATTTAAAACCTAAGGTTTGAGGTGAATCGTGGGAAACCTCCTTAGTGAAATCTGGTACACTCAACGGGTTGAGTGCAGTTACCGGGAGTGGAGTACACAAGTAGTCGAACCATTATAAAAATGACTGTGTTTGAGACTGATATTCATTTATTTGTGTGATTTACTATTGTAATATCTGATTAGCTGAGATCACACCTCACATACACACACAGTCATATCCATCATAAACTAGTCTGCACATTGTTTACTTCTTAAATAGTTTGTGATTGGATCCTTACCAGGGATTGGAAGCCAGTAGAGTTACTCTTGAGTAATCCTGATATATGCTTGTTGTTAGGATTAGTGTAATAGGATTTTAAATAAATCATAAAAACTTTAAAAAGTCCTATTCACCCTCTCTAGGACATATTGGCATATTTCTACTTCAACTAAAGCGGTCTTTACCACAATTTCATGGTGTTTTCTCGAGATATACGCGAACTCACAACTCCTAGCCTCGGTATTGCATTGGTGCGCAAGGTGCGGCTTTGAAAACGGGGCGATGGTGCAGTCACAAGGGTATAATTTTCGAGTTGAGTCTACTCAGATCTTCAGGATGCAACTTAGGGTCATGTGCATTCGCTGTCTATAGGTCACAGGTTGCCGAAATTCGATGAGGAGGATCACGAGAGTTGGTGGAATGGTACAATACTAAGATATGGGCCTTACATCTCTCCCCTCTTAATAAAAATTTCATCCTCAAAATTTACACTATAACTCAACTAAATAGAGCTCATAAAGGAAGAGAAATCATAGCATCACATATATAATCAGAGATAATACAAAATATAATCCATTATCAAAGAGATGGGGATAGCGCTCGTGAATCTCATCCTCTCGCTCCCAAGACGCTTCATCTATATTATGATGACCCCAGTGCACCTTCACCAAGGGAATGACCTTGGTCCAGAGGACTTGCTCCTTCTGATAAAGGATATGAACTAGTTGCTCAATGTAAGAAGCGTCCTCACGAACCTCCAATAGCTGTCAATGTATCACATGGATGATGTCTGACCCACACATCATCAACATAGAAATATGAAAAATGTTGTGGACGCCAAACAGCTGAGGTGGTAAGGCAAGTCTATAGGCCACGACGCTAATGCACCCACTGATCTCGAAAGGTCCTATGAATCTCCAAGCTTACCCTTCGCTCCAAAACGAACCACACCATTCATGGGTGAGACCTTGAGATACACATAGTCCCTAACTGTAAACTCTAAGGGACGACGCTGATGATCAGTAAAAATCTTATGCCGACTCAGAGATGTGTGCATCCACTTCCTGATGATATCGATGGCCTCTGATGTCCTCTGTACAAGCTTGGGACCTAGGAGATGATGCTCTTCAACCTCGGTCTAACAATTCAGAGATTTGCATGATCTACCATATAAAGCCTCGAAAGGAGTCATACCAATGGTTGCCTAATAGCTATTGTTATATGTAAACTAAGCCAATCGTAGATGATCATCCTAGGTACCTGAGAAATCGATCACACAAGCCCGAAGTATATCCTCAAGGATCTGGTTGATCTCTCGGTCTACCCATTGGCTTGCGGATGATACGCGGTGCTGAGCTGTAAGGAAGATCCCATCGCCTTCTGAAAGCTCCTCCAAAACTGAGATGTGAACCTGGAGTCTTAGTAAAAAATGATCTAAACTGGAACATCATACAGTCCCACAATCTCCTCAATGAATATCCTAGCAAGCTGGTTTAAAGGCTAGGTCACATAAATTGCAAGAAAATGTGTCAACTTCGTCAGTCGATCAACGACAACTCAAATGGTTTCATGACCGCGCTGAGTCCTTGGTAAACCCATGATAAAATTTATGGATACATGCTCCCACTTCCACATCGGGACACTTAATGGCTGGAAGAGATCTGGGGTCTTTGATGATCGGCCTTGACACATTGGCACGTGTCACACTTGGCTACAAAACTGGCAATCTGGCGCTTCATCCCCATCCAAAAATGCTGCCTCCTTATGTCACGGTACATCTTCGTGGAGCCTGGGTGGATAGAAAATCTCGATTGGTGTGCCTCAGTCATCAGATCTCTGCGTAACTTTAGAATGCCCGAGACACACAATCGGCCTCAGAAATGAAGTTCACCATCGGAACTAATCTGCCACTTTGATTGCTCCTCTTATATGGCCTCTGCTCGGCAATCTTACGACTGATCTATTTACTGAGCCTCGATCCCCCTTGGTATAAGAGAGGGTTGAATCAATAGACTCGATAACTGAACAATGGTAGAATGCAAACCAAACTTGAAGTCGTACTCAGCTACATCCTCGAACATCCTCCACTCCTGGACCATCATATGCGCCGCCAGGCCCCTTAGCTGATGACTAAGGGCATCTGTCACCATGTTCGCCTTGCCAGGCTAGTACTAAAGATCAAAATCTTAGTCCTTCAGGAGCTCCAACCAACGTCTCTACCTCATGTTCAACTATGACTGCAAGAAGAGATACTTTAAGCTCTTATGGTCAGAGAAGAGCTCTAACCTAACTCCATAGAGATAGTGCCTCCACACCTTCAATGAGAAGACAACGACAGTCAACTCTAGATCATGTGATAATTCTACTCATGGACCTTGAACTGGTGAGACACGAAGGCCACGGGCTTCTCGTGCTGCATCAAGACAGTACCCAAGCTAATATTTGAAGCATCAGTAAAAACTATGAATCCTTCACTCCCAGAGGGAAGAGTGAGGACTGGTGCGGATAAAAGACGGTCCTTCAGCTCTGCAAATGCTTACTCACATGCGTTACTACAAACAAAATCAGTGTCCTTCCTAGTCAACCTAGTCAACAGGGTTATGATACCAGAGAATCCCATAATGAAATGTCTGTAGTAGCTCGTCAAATCTAGGAAATTGTGGATCTCGGACATATTCATGGGTTGACCCCACTGACGCATGTAAGTGCTATGTTGTAAATCTAGCACCCTGTATTGTTAAATCCTTGTATTGTTAAATTTTATTGTTGTCACGCCCTAAACTCAAAAATCAGATTCACAAGAATCCCAATTATCGAATTCGGTGCCGATAGCCTCCATAGTGCCCCATTCTCAGCTCCTAGCGCCCATGTGCCAAGTTTCGATCCTGGGATCCTACAAGGAGGATTTTCTAACGTGCATTTATCTTGTAAGAGGCATAACCACAAGTTTATCCAAATCACAAAGGCAACATCATCATCATATATCCACTAATATAGACATTTGAATACAATGCTGAAAGGGAAATACATATGTTAAAATCAAACTCTAGGAGTTAGCTACATGCTCCAATCTCCATGCTGTTACAACCATCATCTCCTGCACGCATCTATCGTGCATAAGCTTATAAAAAGCTTAGAGGGTGGTGAAAGTGTGTGCGCAAGATAAGTACCAAGCACACAAATACAACATCACAATCATATAATGTCAAAAATACCGGTAAGATCATGAATCATATGATATCAAAGTAAGTGGAAATACTGATAAGTCCATGAGTCAAACAATATCAGAGTATACAATATAGATCAGCTATGCAAATGAGGAGTCATAAAGAACCAAATATCAGATCCCATATCTAGACCATATAAATGCAGAAACATGGTAACCCAAAATGTCACATGCCGCAGATGTAATGTTATATGCAGTGCGATTGAAATGACCATGCTGGAGTGTTAAGTCGGGATGATAGTACATAATATCGTAGGGTATGGGGTCCATCACAAGGGACTTCTATCTAAACTAGTCCCATACTTAAATTTGGATAGTCAGACTCAATGTGGTAAACTCCTGATCTTAGGTTAGTCGCGCGCCCCAACCGAAATCTTGGCCATTGCAAAGGCACACATAACAAATAGTTACGCGCCACCAGCCCGAGTGGATAGTGGATGAATGAATGAATGAATTTATAACTCCTGCCCAATAAGTTCACATATTAGTATTTTTCATCTCTAGGATCATCACCTAGGTTTAAGACACTTTACACCAGCTTGCCGCTCCATCAAGTGCACAACTGAGTAAATGAAAAAGACCTCACTATCAACTCGGCCAGTAGTCGGCCAATATCTATCCGACACGTCAATAGCGGACCTATTTGTGAGCTAATCAAACTCAACCTAGCTATGCCTACTTCCTTAGGAGGGTAAGGCCACACTCCCTCCAAACTAACCACCACATAGTAAGAGACGCGGCTTACTGGTATACGGCCCCATGCATTCATATATATCCACTCGGTCTCGATGTTGGGGCATCCTCTAGTACCAAGAGGGTTTAGGGATTTTCACCTAGGGCCATCTATGGTAGCTGTAACGCCCTGAAAAAATTCGTACTTAGACTCGAGTACCAACTCGACCAGAAATCGCATAGGATTAATTCCTTTGGAAAATAAGTGTAAGTTAGCTAGCGCAATGCTAGAGTAGCTGGAAAATAGTCCCTGATCACTTTAAATACGTTCTACAAGACCCAAAGAGAGTAGAACTAATGACGCTATAATACTCTAAAACCTCGGATCAAACTCTAAACCAGTTTGTTCTCAGGACCTCTTTGAAACTTTATATTGGATCTAGACCGAGCGTCGAAAGTCCGATACCTACAATCTTAGACCGTTATAACCGCCTAGCTAGACTTGACAATCATTTTGAAAATCAGGTCCAACCGACATTCAGAGGCTATTTCATTGAGCCTGGAGTGAAGAAAGTGAGAATAGGGTTAGATTTGGAATTTGAAATTCAAATCTGGCACACGACTTGGCGCGTTATTATTAAGCATTCTGACCGTCAGAATTCAGCCAAATTACACCCTTGGATTAGGAAAAATTTCTATTTCATATCATGAGACTTGTAGACCTGATCTACGGGGGATGACCGCTGAACTGAAACTGGACCGCCACGTGTGATCTACGAACACTACCGGACTGAAAATGGAATGTGAGCGACATCCGACATGCATGAACTTAAGTCCGATCGCGTTCGGCCAGGGGACCACCAGAAATGTCTTTTTGGACCGAAACAGCCCCGATTTGGTTAGGCATCAAGTAAACATTATTCTCAAGCCTGTTTTGGGCATGTTTTTGGTTATAAAAGGGGCTTAAACCCTCACTTCTCTCACCCATCCAAATTTGTTAGAAACCCTAGCTGGTGTGAGAGAAAAGGTGAGAGATTGTGAGAGAGAGTGGGAGAGAATTTTCTGCTGCTTGCACTACCTGTTGCACGTGCTTAAGCAACGCGCCTCAATCACTTTCCTCGTGATTTCATTGCATTTCTAGGTAAGAAAATATCCCAAATACTTGCTGATTTAAGGTTCCTTTGGTTCCTTAGTATGGTAGCTTATAGATCTTGTGTATTAGGTTCCCGGTTCGTCATAGACGAATCGTACACGCTCCGTTCGAATCAATACACTTCTAGGATAAAAGGTACAGATTTTAGATACTTTGATTGGCTGTTTTCAACACTTTCAATGTCGTTTAATAGTAGATTATCGACGGCAACGCCGTTTGACATGTACAACATGCTGTCCGTTTCCTGTTTCGTAAGCAGACGAAAAATATGAGATTTACGGCATTTTAGTCATTTGTAGGAAATATTATTTTCATCGATATTTTGCTGATATGATTGACATGGCTTTTTGTCGCATTAGGATATTAGGAATGCGTGCATAATCAGTTTGGCGAAGAGATTTGTCCAAATGCGCACTTTGAGTCGACATACTATATGTAGACTTAAGTGTGTAGACTAAGTGTTTGTATAAATGTTTGTATTAGTATGTATTGAATTAAATGGTGTTATGAATTAGTTTGAGATTGAATTCTCAATTAATATGCTGATGTAAATGATTTCCTACATGTTGGCTATATGCATGATTTCATTACATGTACGAAATGCATGTGTTAGATGTTTTACTTAAGTTGTATATTATAACATGTGTTAACATGCTCACATTGTTGTATTTCATTTTCATTACTCTTATATGATTGCTGATATGAATTCATAAATGTTTGGGATTATACCTAGTCCAGGCAGTCGGCAACCGAGTAAATTCGTAGTTGGCTTATCTTTTCCATGAACGACGCGTCGAAGAACGCGAGTCGTGTTTGGAGTTGGCGGCAGTGGTTAGGCCACACGAGTCTTATGCACTTCATGTCATTCGACTTGAGATGCGCTCATACTAGTCGAGCCTGTCAAGTAACCCGACTGGCCATTGTATGTTCACCTTGTATGAGTCATAACTGCTTGAACCTAGGGTACTGAACTTACCATTGTAAACCTTATTAACCATGGTACCTTGATCCATAAAGACTCATGAGCCGGGCATGGTGGTATGGGACACCGTGGTCGAGCTGTCGGCCTACGTTGGGGCCACAAACCTCCCCGTATTGACCAGTGAGCAACCCAGACTCGTGAGCAGATTATGGTGGTATGAGACACTATATTCTTGCTGTCGGCCTACATTGATAAGGTGATGGGGGAGCGGTGCAACGAGTGCGAGCAATAGCCCTGACAGCCCTTTGTAGTGACCTCGAGCGTATTCTGAGA
Source organism: Magnolia kwangsiensis (assembly GCA_037074715.1). Taxonomy (NCBI): domain Eukaryota; kingdom Viridiplantae; phylum Streptophyta; class Magnoliopsida; order Magnoliales; family Magnoliaceae; genus Magnolia; species Magnolia kwangsiensis. The sequence continues at coordinate 22,523,606 of CM073585.1, read as the reverse complement.
CTACGGGAGGCGACGACCCTTCCGTAGCGACAAGAGTACAAGTAGGCCTCTATTGATAAGGTGATGGGGGAGTGGTATAACGAGTGCGAGCAACAGCCCTGACAGCCCTTGCAGCGACCTACAAAATATACATCGTATTAGATTACTAGGAGTGACGACCCTAAATAGGATCTGTGTTTGGATTGATATAAGGGAAGTACCTTAATTTCCCAATCCTGCTATATGAATGGACTAATAATAACTCGATAATCATATCACCATCACATTGCATGTGCCTGGAAGATGTGGAGCACTGTGGGATGAAAGCATGCCGCGGGCGTAAGATGGTGCTGTATGAGGGAGATCGTCGGTGAGGGCATCCATCATGTCACGTCATATTGCATTAACAACAGTATTAGGAATGTTTGATTTACTGCTTTACTATTATCGCATGATTGATTTGAGAACATGCTAATCTTTGCTCTATTATTCCACTGAGTTAGCTACTCACTCCCACGTTATGGGATGGTATTTGCAACACCCACCAGACCCTGTCTTAGATGCAGGTGATGCAGCGATTCAGGAGGCAGATCCGGATTATGATGAGGACCAGGACGAGTTCTCATATATGTAGTACTACGACGGCTTTGCTTAGGTGGCCTAGATTGACGGGACTTCTCAGTGGGACTATTTTTGACATTTGATTTCTATTTTTTTACATGTATATGAGACTCAGAGATGTATTCATACTTTGCAGACAGTTAAGATCTATTTTGTTTTCCATACAGTGATATGTATATTCTTTAGTCTTTCACTTGCTTTTATCACTAGATTTGGAGTATGAATTACAGTTTTGGTATACTTTTACTCATGTGAATGCTTTAACTCAGATAACATTGAATCATAATCATTTTTGTTGCATAAGTGACGGTCTGGAACTCGGGAGTTGAGTTTATACACGACCCCCGATTTTTAGGGTGTTACAGTAGCCTTATGCTAATAACATATTTTTGGTATCCCATCTGGCCATCCATGATATGCTTGTGAAGGCTACGACCTTAATGTCGGTAGGGCGTACAGTAATCACAATACACAATGTCAGATACATGAGTCATACAATCCAGTCATGCATCAATCTTGTGTATACTGTGCCCTCATGTGAGACAATCTCCACCTATCAGGAAGTCTCATCCTGCCTAATGATATATGCAATGGTCAACCACATCTCATAAGAAACATGCAGATGATGCGCATGAGCATGTATCATGATGTTATGCTATCACATACTCATAATCATATCAATAACGACATCGACAATCAGCCTCGACAATGTAGACATTTAACCAACATTGCCTCCAAGGAATGACCCGCATATAGCCTAATATATAGTGGACCCATGGCCTCACACAAGGGCCTAATATACAACACCATGGGGCTCACTTAAGAGTTTAATATACATCACGATGGGCCTCTCAAATGGGCATATTATACAACACAACGGGCTCCATCGCCTGGCCCTCAAATGCACCACAATGGGCCTCATCACATAGGCCTCACATAAATTACATAGGCCTTAAATGCATCAAGCCGAGGATGGATGCTCATCAGAATGGGCCTTAAATACGAGCCGCATATACATCACAATGTGCCTCGACAATCGACCTTAACAATCGAAGTTGGTCCCGATAATCAGATTCGGCCTCAATAATCAGAATCGGCCTCGATCATAATCAGAACCGGCCTCGACAATCAGAATCGGCCTAAAAATTGGCATCGATAATCGATATTAATAATCGACATCGATAATCGACACCGATAGTCGGCCTGTAAGCAAGGCGGGGTTCGTATATGAACAGCTGATCGAACCATAATATAAGGATCGTCCCTTAGTCATGGTTATGTCAAACCTAATAGTGCGAAACCATTCGTCTATGGTGAATGGGGCCTACTGATTAGGGTTAACCCATGAGAGAATAATGAAGAAGAGCCTAAAAAGGCCTAAGGGAAGGTCATAATGTGGGCATTTAACCATCATTGTCCATCAATGTGGGCCTTTAACTAACATTGCTCCCAAGGAATGACGCTCATAGGGTCAATCGTATAATGGGTCCACAGTCTCATACAAGGGTCTAATACACATCATCATGGGCCTCACTTATGGGGCATATACGCATCACATTGGGCCTCACTCATGGGCCAATGTAGATATCATCGGCCTGTATCAACAGATCGAATCAAATGGGCAGAATTAAATGGGCCGATACAAATGGGCCAAATCAATTAGGCTAAGTCAATGTGCCAAATTAAATGGACCAAGTCAATTGGTTGATTCAAATGGGTCGATACAAATGGGCTGAGTTGATGGGCCGAATCAAATAGTCCAAGTAAGTTGGGCCAATACAAATGGGTCGAGTCAATTGGTCGAATCAAATGGACCAAGTCAATTGGGCCGATCAAATGGGCCGATATAAATGGGCCGAGTCAATGGGCCTAGTCAAATGGGCCAAGTCAATTGGGTCAATCAAATGGGCTGATATAAATGGGCCAAGTCGATGGGCCGAATCAAAGGGACGAAGTCAATTAGGTCGATTAAATGGGCTAATATAAATGGGCGGAATCAAATGGGTCCCCAAATAAATCAAATTGGGCCTCATCAAGTGGGCCTGATTCGTTAAATGGGTCATGCCAATGAGCCATACCAACTACACCCTTCATCCATTGTTAGAGATCATTTTAGAGCATTAGAAAAAAAATCATATCCAAAGGATCATCTGGACCATACCATAAATAATAATGGTGATAAAGATTTCCATCGTTAAATTCCAGTGGGCCCTACCATAGCATTTAATTTCTATCTAGTCTATTCATAATTTCACAAAGACCAAGTGTTAAGAGCATAAACAAGTATTATATTGGTCCAAGACTTCTATACCCAAAGGGTTTCAATGGTAAGCGTCCAAACCCACTGTTTTCTTTAGTGTGGTCCACATGATATTAGATCTGTCTTATTTTCAGTCTCAAGCCTTAAGACGAGTCTGCCAAATTGATGAACGGTTTAGATATAACACATACACCAGCTTGCCCCATAGAATTGTTGGTGTCATGGGGCCCATTAATGGATGGTATATATGCAGCACATGCATCAATCGGTTGGACTGTCTAGATACAGTACATACATCATGATGGGTCTGCACCTAGCACCATCTAAACTGATGGTGCAGATGAAGTACATATATGTAGGTGGGGTCCACGAGCGTGGCTAGTGGCCAGCGTGACAAATGGATGGACGACTAGATGGAAAACATCCATCATGGTGAGGCATACGTGGCACCGTCTAGATGAAACACATAGCAACGGTGAGTCCCACCAAAACTTGCTAACGTCAACCTCACAGCAGCCATAGTTATGAGGTATGCCATCCAATTTGCTCGTTAGGTGGGTCCCATGTATATGGCCCACCTGCTGCATATATATCATCCAAATCGTTCGTCAGGTGGGTCCCACGCATGTGGCCCACCTGCAATTATATTATATTATATAATATAATATATTATATAATTAAATATAATATAATATTATATATATATATATATATATATATATATATAAACACGTTATATATGAAATGAGGGAGTGGCTACCCACCATCCAGATTCATCTAAATGGTGCAGATCACCTCTGATAAAGGTGGGTCCCACAGCGGATGATGCAACAGATGATAGTACACATGTGGGGCCCACCATATAATATTATGTACATTATTATATTAATATTTATTATAAATTATAATATTAATATTTATTAATATTAAGCCAGCACGTGTCCAACATGTTGGATGCAAACCACGTGAGATCCCACCGTCCTTGATGGATGATGTGGACAGAATACATACATCAGATAAGGTGGGGCCCACAAATCAACGGCCACCAGCCAATCCATTGCTCAAGTGGGTCACACGTAGGGCGAAATGGCTGATAGTACACACAATACACTGTTAGCCACCTACAGTAGGGGTCAAAACCAAGGCCTCAGTGTTGATACGAGGTATCATTCACCCAGCCTACCACTTGAGCTATGGACCAGGGTAGTCCAGCGGGTGGGATTCCCACCGCCCCAATGGTGGATGGTGTGGATCATTACATGTAATGTGGCAGGCCACACCATCCGATGGGCGGAGTAGATATAACAAATATATTGGTGGGGCCCACTCCATCATAAGGGGGAGAGAGAGAGAGAAAAAAATGTAAAGGGGAGGGACCCTGCCACTATTGGGCCCTCCTAATACAATGCATACATCAAGTGGGTCCCACAACAAGTAGGCCCTTAAAAAATTTGAAATCAACGGTGGTTCACCCACCCATTTCACTCTTCCTTTAGCTCCTTGGACTCCTATGCTCCTTGCCTACAATTTTGATGGAGGTAGATGATGAATGAATGGTTGAGATGGGAGATGAGAGAGTGGGAAAGTGGGCCACTCTTAGATTTGGGAGAGTGAGCTTGGACACTGGATGTTGCTCTTGGGGTTGGAGAGTAAAGATTGAAATGAGAGAAAGAGAGAAATAATGGATGCAAGGGATGGATGGAGTGGTTGTTGTAAGGAAAGGATGGTTAGGGTACGAGCTTGGTTGAAATTTGGGTGAAAGAGGGATGGGTGGAGAGAGAGAGTTGACTTTGAGAAAGGAAAAGGGATGGGTTGCTTGTACTTATAGTATGGAGTGTACTTGACTTGATTGACTGATTGATTGATGGGACATATTGTAGAGATTCTCTCGTAATTTGTAACGCGCAGTGTTTCTTTGGGATGAACGTGGGCCCACATCTCCTAGTCCAGGTATCAGATCGATGCGCGAGTCACGGCGTTGGAACCGCGGTGACGGCATGGTTGCTAGAGTACAAGTTTGGGGTCGAGTCAACTCTGATATGTAGGACTCATCGTAGGATCACGCGCAAACATCGGATATAGGTCGAGGGTTACCAAAATTCGACCGGGAGGACTGTGGAAGCCTATGAAATGGTACAGTTTAGGATATGGGTCTTATAGTTTTGCCAAACCACTTCGAAGTAATTGACTTGTTTTGATAGATGGAAAGTTCACTTTCATTCGAAGATAAACTTCGTGTCATCTACATCAACATTAAGTGTTACGACTACCTCAAGTAAGTGTACATGTTCAACTACGTGAACAAGTTTAATTTTATCAAGTCCAAGTACATCTCAAGCTTCGCTCAAGCTCAAGCTCAAGTTCAAATACACTAGCTCAAGCTTAAGTTTTAAGACACAACTTCAAGATACAAGTTAAGCTTCATACAATTCAAAGTAAACCATCTATCGAAGCGACCGATGTTATAAGTTCAATGCTCACATTTAAGGTATACATGACCCTAAAAATAACTTAGGTTTAGATCATTAATGCTACATATTTAATTTGGGTCAGACTTTGCTTCGACTAGTCCTAGTCATTGTTCGACTAGTCCAGGCACGGGCTCGACCAATTCAGGATTTTACTTAAAAATCCTAGTAAGACTGTTAGGTCTATGACCAGTCGAGTACCTTGCTCGACGGGTCGTAGAGTCTAGCTCGACCAGTAGAGCAGGGCTCGAATCAAATTCTAGCAATGCGATTTTGACCCACTCGACCAGTTGAGGGTCTATTTATCCGATCACGCTAGAAAATTTGAAAGTTGGTTCTGCCAAGACCAGTCGAGCTGAACCTTAGACCAGTCAAGGGAACCAAATTGCAGCCTATAAATAGAGGACATTTCTCAGATTTTTTCATCAATTCCAAGCCAATATAAGCCATCACTCTGAGAGATTAGTCCCCACTATTGTGAACCTATTGTAAGGAATTTAAAATTATTTTATATAGGTTTTTGGTTTCTTAATTTCTTGATCTCTTGTTATTCCATTCTACTTGATATAAAGGAAATTTTTCTTTAACCCTTTTTAGGATCCAGGAAATTGAATCCAAGTAGCCAAATGTTGGATTTAATTTAAAATACATCTAGACCTAGAACCCCTTCATTTGTGAGATTGAACATTGAACATCTTCATATATAAAGAAGCAGTTCTACTAGCTACATCAAAGAACATTCGTTAGATAAGTATTGTTTTCAGTTTTCTATATTTTGTTTGAGAGATTCATCCAAAAAAAATCTCCATTTGTGGTTTTGACTGAGATCAGCCAGGAAAATCTCAGTGTGAGGTTTTTGATTGTGTAATCCGAATTTAAAAACACATCTATTAAGGTGAACCTTGAAAAACCTTTTTTCTTAGTGAAAGTCAATACCATGTGGGTTGTGGATATTGGGAGTGGAGTAGGTGTGGCTATTTGCGAATAGTTGGTGTACACACCGATCCACTATAATTCTTAGTGTTGTGGTGGACGTTGTATCTAGTTTATGTGTGTGAATGCTTGTATTTCTTTTATGTATTTGTAGTGAATGTTGTAATAGCCATATTTATTTCTTTTGTCTCTGTATCGATTTGAGTTTTTGATACTTACCAAAGTTTTAGAAATCAGGTTGTCCTACCATAAACCTTGGTTTTTGGTGTAAGGTTGTCCTTAAAACAACGTTTGTATCAACCTCTCAAGACTTGTGCATTTGAGGTTGCAATTTATATATGTTATTTGATTTTATTTTCCACATTTTATTTTTATTTAGCATAGTCCTATTCACCCCCCCCCCCCCCCCCTCTGGGACTTAGAGCTCACCCTTTTCAACGCACAATATCTATCTCTAAGGGATCCATTGTGATGCCCTGCCTCATCACCATGTGTTCGAGGAACTTCACCTCCTCCTTCAGAACTCGCACTTCTTCAACTTTGCATAAAACTGTTGTGCACGAAAGGTCTACAGGGTAATCTCCAAATGCTTCTCATGCCCCTCACGGGTCCTTAAATATATCAGGATGTCGCTGATGAATACCACAAAAAACTGATCAAGATATGGACGAAAGACCTCATTCATCAATTGCATAAACACTGTGGGTGCATTAGTCAGTCCGAATGACATGACCTGAAACTCGAAATGACCATAACTTGTCCTAAATGCTATCTTTAGGATATCCTCCTATCGAACACGAACCTTATGATAATCGAACCACATGTCTATCTTCAAAAAAAACTGTGCCTCCTGCAGCTGATCAAACAAATCATCAATCCTTGAGAGCGGGTACTTATTATTAATTATGACCTTGTTAAGCTTACGGTAATCCACGCAAAGCCTCAACGAGCCATCCTTTTTCTTCACGAAAAGTACTGACGCTCCCCACAACGAACTGCTCGGACAGATGAAGCCTAACTCACCTAACTCGCCCAATTGCTTCTGCAGTTCCCTCAACTCTAACGGTGCCATACGATACGAGGCCTTTGAAATAGGCGCGGTACTGGACTTGAGATCGATCTGAAACTCAGTTTTTCGGTGAGGTGGTAACCCCGGAATCTCCTAAACACATCGGGAAAACCACAAACGACCGGTAGCTGGTCGATACATAAGATGACTAGCTCCTCAACGGCACATGACATTAGGCAAGAAATATGCTTTCCTCTGGGTTCAGCTACATTCTGGAAATGCAGAATGCCAAGTATGAAATCATGACTGTCCTTACTGAGCAGTCTAATATGGCATAGTACTCGGTGAGCCAATCCATGCTTAAGATGACATCGAACTCGGACATCTACAAAGCAAACAGATCAGCAGGCAGAAAGGTCTCTCTTACCATAACGGGGTAAGACGAGCAAAATTGGCCTAACACTGCGATCTTTCCTAAGGTCATCGATACTGACAAATCCTTATGAGTAGACTCTAATGGCAAACCGGTCGATTGGTAAAAATCCTTGGCCACAAAGGAATGCGATGCACCAGAATTAAACAGAACACATGTTATGCATGCAAAAATAAGGAGAGTACCCTCGACGACCCCTTTGAATGACTGAGGGTCCTACTGGGTGGCATAAAATCTATCCTGAGCCTGCTGGGTAGGTGCATGTCTCCTTTGAGGTTGTTGCTACTGCTATTGCCACTGTGGTGGACTAAATGTTGTCTTTATTGCTGTTGCAGTGGAGGTTGTTATGGTGCCCTCGGCTACTGCTGCTGCTACTGAGAGTGGAGACACTCCTGCCTGCGGTGGCCCACCCCACCACATCTGAAGCAAACACCTGAGAACTGACGTAGAGGTGGTGTTGGAGGTGTTGTTGGTGCTTAAAAGGCTGGGCAACCCGTGCGCCTCTGGTGTGGTCGCTCCTGTGCTAGGAGCTACTAGAGGGGCCTTCCTCTTCCATTCTCCTCTTTGATCACGGGCCTGCTGGGAATTGGCCCAATCTGCCTTGTATATCTAGGTCCACTGTATGACTTACTCAAAAGTCTGAAGCATGTGTCCAACAACACGACTCATGAGGCCAAAGTACAAGTCATTTTCAAAATGGCAGGCCTTCCACCCCTGATCATCAATAAGATATGGCCCAAATCTGGACAATGCGACAAAACGGGCCTCATACTGAGACATATTCATGTCTCCCTGGACTAGAGTCTCAAACTCTAACGCGCACTACTGTCGAACATGCTCAGGAAAAAAATTTCAGTCGAACTAATCTATAAAGTCCTCTCATATTCACTAGAAATTTACCGCTACCGAACGAGCGACTAATGCCAACCAATGCTCAGCCTCGCCCTGGAGAAGATATACAGCAAATGAGACTCACTGTTGGGTTGTACACCTCATGGTATCAAAAATCTTCTCCACCTCAGATCTCCATCTTCTTGCAGTTGTGGGGTCAGGCTCTTCCTGAAAATACAGGGGATCTAACCGTGTGAAGTTTCGTAGGAGGGCTCTCATGTGCTCATGTTTGGCCTTTGTGGGCGTATCAACGGGCCACCTACCCTAGCCCTGAAGAAGGGTGGTCATGGCCTAAAGCATCTGATGGATCTGATCTGCACTCACGGATACGGCTAGAGCCGCACTACTCTCAGATAAGGGAGTGAAATTGCTCGAGTGGCTCTCCTAGGTGTCATGTCCTACAGGAAGGAATGAGGGACCTATCAATATTGAGAACTCTCGAATGCACACACGTTAGGGAACTATAACAGAGAGTTACAAACTCAGGGACGTTATCATCCTAAGTTCATAACAAATATGTGATGTTATCCTCAAGTATTCCCAAGTTATGCTTTGATACCAACTTCTATCACACCCCAAACTCAAAAACCAGGCTCACAGAATTCCCGATCATCAAATTCGATGTGGACAGCCTCCATAGTATCCCATCCTCAGCTCCCGACACCTATATGCCAGGTTCCAATCCTAGGATCCTATAAGGAGGATTTTTAATATGATTTTTTTGTAAGGGAACATAACCACAAGCATAACCAAGTCACAAAACAACATCACCACATATCCACTATAATAAATCAATTGAGTATAATGCGGGAAGGGAAATATAAATATAACCAAAAGCTTCAAGAAGATCTGGTGCAAGATCCTGCCTCAATGCTGTTGTGACCTAACGTCACCTGCACGCAACAGTAGCGCATAAGCTTACAACAAAGCTTAGAGGGTGTGTGCGTATGTGCGTAATGCATGTACCAAACATGCAATATCAGAGTAATCAAAAATACTGGTAAGTCCATGAATTCTATTAGCCATACCAAGGCCATGCAATGCAAGACCTATGTAGCCAAATGTCATATGCAAGATGCAAAACATGCATGCCAATCCTCATCAAGTCCACATGTCAAATACAGTTCATCTCTAGGATAGCACCGGGGTCTAGTACACTCCACACTAGATTGTTGCCCCATCTGACATGCACAACCATGCAAGTGGAAAAGACCTCATCGATAGTGGACCCATTTATGAGCTATTCAAACTTAGCCTAGCTTTGCCCCCTATACTCGGGCAGATAAGGCCACACCCCATTCCAACTGACTACGACACAGTGGGAGATGTGGCCTACTGGTATTCGGCACTCGGGCGCTCATGTATTCACTTGGTCTCGGATTAAGGGCTTCCACCCACAGACATCCAAAGTGCCCATATGCTAGAACCAAATATTTTTGATATCCAATCTGACCATCCACGATGTACCTGTGGATGCCATAACCCTAATATCGCTAGGGCGCCAAGTGATCATGTCACTCAAAATGCGAGATGTATGAGTCATACCATCTCGTCATGAATCAAACCTGCGCGTACCGCGGGATCATGTGGGGCAAGTCCGTCTTTCAAGGAGTCCCCTAAATAACTCAGCCCAATGGCGAAAGCTATGATCAATCATTCCTTTTAAGAGGCATACAAATGATGTGTATGGGCATGTATCATTATGTAATATTAAGCATGTTCTTAGTGTGTCCTACTAGACTAAGTACATTAGCACGATTATCAAATATAGCAGGCTATGATCGGCCTTAACCAGTACGTCACTTATAAGAGTAGGGGCTGAATGATTTGCCCCACTAGACATATAAAAGTCTATATGGAATGATCCATATTAGACTATCATAACCTACTCAAGGTACTAGTATATCATAAATCCTAAGGCGGGGTCCCTTGCAAGGACAGTGGATCTAACCCATGAATCGAGATAAGCTTCAACAGTGGATATACCAAATCTGAAACCACATACTTTTCCATCTATTGCAAGGGGTGATAATGTACTAATCAATGGATGTACCAAACCTGATACCACATATTCTTCCATCTATGGAAAGAGGTGATGATGCACTAAACATTGGATGTACTAAACTTGATACCACATATTCTTCCATGTACGACATGAGGTGATTTTAATGGCTACACAACAAGGTGAGTTGAGAGGGTGAAACTATGCACAACAAGTGGGCTTCCTCACCCTATATCATGCAATAAACTGGGCCTCCCTATGAGATGGGTTCCAAGGTTTGGATGATTACCATAAGGCATGGTGGAAAGCACCATCATTAATGGGGCCCTAATGGTTTGGGTTAGCCCAAAAAGGTAAGGGTGGAAATGGGTTTATCAATGGGCCTAGGGAAGTTTACAATGGTGGACATTTAACCACTATTGTCGCTTAATGTGCGATCCATTTGGGGTTGGAATCAGAATCACAACGGGGCCCTTGGCCCTTAAAATTTCTATCAGGATAGATGGACTGCGTGGACCTATCACTCATACATGGTGGGCCTCACAAGGTTGCCCTATAATAGGCATATAATACAAACGTCATGGGGGGCCTGTAAAAGGTGGCCCATAGTCCGTCTAAATAAATGGATAGTGTGCATATAACACACATCATGGTGGATCCCTCACATCACAATGGGCCTTATACAATCATAATGGGCCTTATACATTCACAATGGGCCTCACATACAATCACAATGGGCCTCACATACAGTCACACTGGGCCTCTCATACAACCATGCACATCAAATGGGCCTCACACATACAGCCAGTAGGCCTGACATGCACAGCTACTGGGCCTCACACGTGCAGCCAATGGGCTGTCTTGGCTAGATGATCAGTCCATGCTGACCATTAGCCCGGTCCGGGTGTCCTACAGATGGAAGGCCTGGATGAAATATATCAGATGGATCCCACCATTCCACGCTGGACCGTGTGGATTAAACATATATATCAGGTGGGTCTCACCATCCATGCTGGACAGTGGAGGATACAACACATATATCAGGTGAGTCCCATCGTCCATGCTGGACAGTGTGCACAAAACATATACATTAGGTGGGTCCCATCGTCCCACAGATGGACAGTGAGGATAAAATACTTACATCAGGGTGGGTCCATGTGCACGTGGCCCACCAGCAACTAGGAATCGAGCTGATATTTGTATCTTCCCTTCATCCAGGCCTGTCCATAATGGACAGCCAGGTGGGCCCTGCCCACTGGATGGTGTGGATACAACATATACATCAAGGAGCGGTCCACTAGCTGAGAATCTAACAGATATTTATGTTTTCCCTTCATCCAGGTTGACCCAAAAACATGCAACAGGGTGGGTTGGTTGAACGTGGCAGTGAGGTGGGCCCCGATTTTGGATAGGGGGTTGGTCAGCTAATTGGACAACATGGATAAACTACATACATCATCAAGGTGGGCCATCAACAGGGAAAGAGAGAGATAGAGCGAGATAAGCACATAATAGAGGGAGCTCCGCCACTATGAGCTCCCTTGAGCCATATTACATACATCAAGATGGGTCCCAAAACATGTGGGGCCTTAAAACAGCAAATCAAGGTGGGGATACCATCCCCACCATAAAGTCAAGGGTCAAGATGACCCTCTACATGTTGATTATTAAATAAACATCATGGTGGGGTCCATGGAGAATGACCCCATCATGGATTATACATATGAATCATGGTGGGCCATTGCCCACACCTTGGGTCCAAAATGAAATCTCTACTGTTAACCGATAGGCCCCACTTGCCCCTTGCATAAAAAGTCAAGATTTAAACCTAAGATCACCCACCTATTGCTCCTCTTATTTCACTCCTTGGAATCCTTGGCTCCTAAGTTCTCTCTTTGATGGTGCATGATGAAGTTTGGATGGTTGGATGGTGAGATTGAGTGGTAGGGAGATAGGCCTTCTTTTTTCTTCACTTTTCTTGCTTTAGTCTTTTTGTCTCTTAGTTACCAGGGATTTGGGTAGAGAAATGAGATGGGATGGAGTGAAATGAGAGAGGAGTAGTGTTGCGTGAGGAGACATGAGATGAGAGGTATTGTGGTGTAAGAGGAGTGACATGAGAGTTGACTTTTGGATGAGAGAGGTATGGGTTGCCATGCCTTATTGGTAAGAGAGGGATGAGTTACTTGTCTTGGTGGGAGATGGGCATGGGTGAGTGATGGGTTGTACTTGATTGATTGATGGGAAAGACATGGGTAAAGATTCTCTGAAATCTCTCATAATTAGCAATGCGTGACATTTCTTCAAAATATACACGGGCCCACAACTCCTATCCTCGGTATCAAATTGGTTCGCAAGATGCAGCGTCAGAATCATGGTGTCGGTGTAGTCGTAAGGGTATACGTTTCTAGTTGAGTCGACTCAGATCTTCGGGATGCGACTTAGGGTCATGCACATTCTTTATCTACAGGCCACGGGTCACCAGAATTCGATGGTAAGGATTGCGAGAGTTAGTGGATTGGTATGGTACTAAGATATGGGCCTTATAGCTCTCCCCTCCTAATAAAAATTTTGTCCTTGAAATTTTCATTATAATTCAACTAAATGCAGCTCACAAAGGAAGAGAAATTATAACATCACATGTATAATTAGAGACAATACAAAATACAACCAATCATCGAAGAGATAGGGTTAGCGCTCACGAATCTCAGCCTCTTGCTTCCAAGATGCCTTATCTACACTATGATGACCCCAGTGCACCTTCACTATGGGAATGACCTTAATCTAGAGGACCTGCTCCTTCCGATCAGGGATACGAACTAGCTGCTCAATGTAAGAAGTGTCTTCACGAACCTCCAACGGCTGCTAATCTATCACAGGGACGATGTCTGACGTCACACTTCCTCAACATAGAAACATGAAAAATATTATAGATGCCAAAAAACTGAGGTGGTAAGGCAAGCCTATAGGCCATAGTGCCAATGCCTCCATTGATCTTGAAAAGTCTTATGAATCTCGATGTAAGCTTGCCCTTCGCTCCAAAATGAACCACACCCTTCATGGGTGAGACTTTAAGATATAAATGGTCCCCAACTGCGAACTCTAAGGGATGATGCCAACAATCAGTAAAACTCTTCTTCTGACTCTGAGATGTGTGCATCCTTTACTGATGATATCGATGGCCTCTGATGTCCTCTGTACAAACTCAGGACCTAAGAGATGATGCTCTCCAACCTTGGTCCAATAACTCAGAGATCTACACGGTTTGCCATATAATGCCTTAAAAGGACCATGCTAATGGTCGTCTGATAGCTGTTGTTATATGCGAACTCAGCCAATCACAGATGATCATCCTAGTTACATGATAAATTCATCATGTAAGCCCAAAGCATATTCTCAAGGATCTGTTTGACCCTCTCGGTCTGCCCATCGGTCTATGGATGATACATGGTGCTGAGTTGCAAGGTAGACCCCATTGCCTTCTTAAATCTTTTTCAAAACTGAGAAGTAAACTTGGGGTCTTGGTTAGAAACGATCGAAACTGGAACGTCATGCAGTCTCACATCTCCTTGATTAATATCCTAACAAGCTAGTCTAAAGGTAAGGTTGCATGAATCGTAAGAAAATGTGTCAACTTCGTCAGTTGATCAATGACAATCCAGATGGCGTCATGACTACGCTGAGTCCTTAGAAAACCTATGATAAAATCTATGAATACGTGCTCCCACTTCCACATTGGGATGCTCAATGGCTGCAAGGGACCTGGGGGGTCTCTAATGACTGGTCTTGACATGCTGGCATGTATCACACTCGACCACAAAATTAGTAGTCTGGTGCTTCATCTCCGCCCAAAAATACTACCTCCTCATGTCACGATACATCTTTGGGGAGCCCAGGTGGATAGTAAATCTCAATCGGTGTGCCTTTGTTATCAGATCTCTGCGCAACTCTGGAATGTCCGGGACACACAATCGGCCTCTGAAGCGAAGTTCACCATCAAAACCAATTTGTCGCTCTGACTGTTCCTCTTATGCGGCCTCTACTCAAAAATCCTGCAACGATTGATCTGTCTCTTAAGCCTCAATCACTCTTGTGATGAGAGAGGGTTGAATCGACAGGCTCGATAACTGAACAATGGTAGACTGCAAACCTAACTTGAAGTCTTACTTAGCTACATACTCGAACATCCTCTCCTCCTGGACCATCATATGTGTCACCAGGTCCCATGACTGACGGCTAAGGGCATTCGCCACCATGTTCATCTTGTCAGGGTGGTACTGAAGATTAAAATCATAGTCCTTCAGGAGCTCCATCTAGTGTCTCTGCCTCATGTTCAACTGTGACTTTAAGAAGAGATACTTCAAGCCTTATAGCTAGAGAAGAGCTCGATCCTAACCTCATAGAGATAGTGCTTCCACACCTTCAGAGCGAAGACAACGACAACCAACTCTATATCATGTGTGGGATAGTTTTGCTTATTGACCTTGAGTTGCTGAGACGCGAAGGCCACAGGCTTCCCGTTCTACATCAGGACAACACCCAAGCCAATATGCGAAGCATCGATAAAAATAACGAATCCTTCACTCCTAGAGGGAAGAGTGAGGACTGGTGAGGATGAAAAGGCCAAGCTATAAGTCCTAGAGGGGGGGGGGGGGGGGAAATAGGACTATGTTCACTCCCCAAGTGCAGGGTTGTGATGTAGTAATAAACTCGGTAAGACCGAGGTCGAATCCTAAGGGACTGATACCTGTACGTTATCTGAAACTAAGTAGAACTAGAACTAGAGTAAGATGAAATCTAAATGAATGAAATTTAAAGAATAATGGTGGAATAATTATCTAAAACGTAGAGAAATCTAGAGGTAGGAAACTAAGGATTCAGAGGATCCACTTGTAGAGATCAGGGAGAGTTTACGTCTGCTTCAAGAATTATGAAAATTAAACTAAACTTGATAGAATTTTCAAGAGATGAAAGATATATGAATTAGAATGGATTCCATCACCAAACCATGCCCAGGAGACAAAGTAAACAACAAAATTAAATTAATTACCAACCAATCAACAATGTATGAAAGTGAGGAAGGGTATCGTCATCTAACCATGCCCAGGAGATGATGGTGAACAACAGGGCTTCCTGACGTCATAAACATAAAAAGAGTAGGAACATGCTCAAAACCATCGCAGACCCATTGTAATTTCAGTCACAATAGACCATTAAAAACTAAAAATATTCCCTTAATTAAACTAAAATCAAATATCAGTTCAGTATAAATAAAAAGCATAAATTAAAGTCTCTCATCATGCCACAAGCTTCACCTCTTAGCCCTAGCTAAGAGGTTTAGCAAATCATGACCATGATTAACTAAATCTCTAAGTAAAACATAAATCAACAAAAGAAAACAAAGAAAAAAAAAACTCTATTTAGAAGAAAACTACTCCACGCTAACCTAAGCCTCCACGGCAACTTGCCTCCCCCTCATGTTGCTCTCTCTCTCTCTCTCTCCCTATTTTATAAGTGCCAGGGGCGGTGTGCATAGAAAGAGGAGTCGGTGAGAGGTTATGCAATTCTTTGCCGGACCGTGCGCATGTAGTAAAAAAAACTTGAGAATGATGCTCCCGCTGGCTTTCCTAGCGTCCACCAAAATAAAAAGAACAATGCCCCTTTGGACGGTTTTGGATGGTCTTCAAGATGGTTGGTCCGGATCTGCCATATGATCAATGATGGTAGGCCACTGCTTTCTTGAAATTTTATTTTTCCCGGACATAAGTTACGCATGCGAATTTGTTAACCTGTTCAGTGGGCCTGACAGTGATATTTTTGATGAAATTCACCCCATACACCAGATTCCTATCGAAATTTTGATCGGAATGGATTGATTTTTGTCGAGTTTTAATGCGGTTCATTGCTGTTTTGCTTCTGCTGTTCATCCTGTGTTTTCTGATGATTCATGTGTGTACACATGCATGGGACCAAAAGGTCACCTAGGCGAGGATCTTGCCTCCCTTATGGAATGAATGAACGGTTTGGATTGTCCATATGGACAATGGGTGGGCCCTACTGAGCGAAACTGGTGAACGCTGGTGGGTCCGCTGTTTCCATTTTGGATTTAGAAGAGGAGAGTCGGTCAGCTGTAAGTTTGACCGGACTCTCTGTCCAGTGCACTTCTCATGCACGTGTACCCTATATACATGCAATGTACATGTGGGGTCCATCGTGATGTTCATGAGAAATTTGCTCCATCCACCGTCTTTGGCACTTTATTTAACATGTTGAGACAAAAATTAAAATATATCCAGATATCAGGCGGGCCCCAAATCGCTGTTTTATGGGCTAATCTGCCCATCGAGCCACTTTTAGAGGGATCTGAGGGTTGAAATTCGATGTGTACAGTTAATTTGTGGTCCCTTGGCCATGTATGAAGTTTCAAGCTGAACAAATGGTGGGAACCTTGTGATCTTGCATTCTAGATGATTTTTAGGCCACTTGAACTTTGGTTTATCCGTTTTCTCGGATCTTTGGCTAGTAAATTCTTCGATCTTGGTCCCTTGGAGTCCATACCTCTCCTTAGTATTTTAGATCAGTAAATCCATGCTTTTAACACCTTTTTGCAATTCATACTCTCAAATACACCTTGCATCACAAACATGGTTAAAATCGGGTGTTAAATAGTATCATGTCCGTAAATCTAGGTAATAACTAGGTCTGATATGCAATATTTGACCCTTAACACAACTCCCAACCAGCATCTTGCTAGTCCCGATCAAAGTATGCGAAAAATAAGTTGAGAACTACAGGATAATTTTCTATAAAATCGAGTGATATTTTGAAAAATGAATTAGTATGAGAAATATAAGATTCATGAATGTTGAGAATTATTTTCTCCTGGAACCAAGCGCACAGTAAACTTCATAGTTAAGTTCAAAGTATTTAATCCATCAATCAGAAAAATTCAAAACATTGAGTTATATGGGTGTAAAGTGTAATCTCGGCTTATCAACATTAAGATTCAATTCATTATTTCATGATATCATTGGTACCCAGCAAGAGCATTCAGGACACCCAAAACTTGACTAAAACGTGCCTCATAGATCATTCTTTTTCTTTCTTTCAGCCTTTGATTTTTCTATTAAAAGTAACGCCAAGGAGGGGAATCAAGTCCTTACCTATAGGAAGAAAACCTATGGTGAAGACCAGTTGCCTAATAATTTTTGAATGTTAACCTTGGGGAATCAACCTTCACTTGTAGGGAGCAAACCTATGGTGAAGACCATTCGCCTAAACCTAGATATTTTTTTTTTCAATTTTTCTTTATTGATCATGATAGGCAAATTTTCCAAAATGGTTCCTTTCATGCTTAATGATTACCCAGTTAACCCTTCGATATCAAACTGAAACCTTAATGTGCAAGAGAGATGTGACATGTAAAATTATGACTCAATCAATGTTTAAAACTTCTAATTCCGGATTAACAATTTAAACTTAACATGAAATCTAACAAATACTGAATCCAAGAGTCATAAATTACCAATATCACGTATCTTGAAATTCTAAGTCACAGATGGATGTCAAAATCACCTTGAATTCACAAAAAATCTCAAAAATTTTTAAAAATTTTCACAAATTTTGCTCAAGATTAAGAAAACACTGATTAGGTAAGCTAATCTCCCACCCCCAACCTAAAATCTACATTATCCTCAATGTAAAATGTATGAGCATGCAACGCACATGGGATAGTGAAAGTAAATGAGAAGTGATGGGAAGATAGTACCTAGATAACGAATCAAGAGAGACTTTTCCATAAAGATCTCAGCATGAAGTGGTTAACACGAGAGTGAAGACACGAAATTAAACTATCCTGAAATAATGCATCAAGCAAACTAACCTAATGGCATAAAACCGTCTATCCTAGAATAACATAAAGAAAACTACCCTAGTCCTATGAAAGCAGGGAAAAAACTACTCAATCATGCTGCAAGGTTCCTCTTATGGCCAATATCATGATAAGTTTCTCAGTAAGTTCCTCAACAGGATCATCCACCAGCCCCTTTTGTAATAGACTTGGGCCCCCTGGAGCATAACTTTTCAGAGAGACTTATGTACCTCATAAGAAATTTTCTATTGAATTGCTTGAGGTATCCAAAGTATATACGATTCACCTATGACAGAAAAAGTTTTAATGTTAGTATCCCATGGTGAATCAAAGACTACAAGTAGATTAAATTGAGAAAAATTTTCAGGGAGTGGTGTAGTCTCAACAAATTTCGAAGTACCAGACTTCGGTTCAATTTTTAGCTCCTCCTCTCCTAATGGTAAACATTCAGGATCTGTGGAAGAAGGGGCTTCAGAGTAAGGGTTCTCTCAGTCAGTGGTGACTACCGAGATGTTGTCTTGTAAGGAATTCACTATGTCTCTTATCATGGGATCATTTGAATCTGTAAAGTGTGCCAAGCAATCATCCAAAGAGTTGGAAAATTCAATTGAGCGTGACTTATGTTCCACATTAGAGCTCGTGATAATTTGCCCAAGGAATCCATCATCTTTAAAGATAAATGGAGGTGTACTCTCTTGCTTCAGCCCTGCACAGACAGATTGAGGGTCAGTAGACGAAGCATCTAAGACGAAGCATCTATGTGCAGATTCTATTCATTAAGACTCCTCAGAAGAGGCATTAAATCGTCAATATTCAATAGTTCAGATAGTGGCCTTAACTGGGTGGTTTCAAATTCAAGAGTTATATCGAGTAGCTTGTCCATCTCCTGAATCATATCATCATTCAATTCAGGGGAGTGGTCCAAACATGTTTCACAAGAGTTAGAAGGGTCGGTTGTAAGGGGATCATCTTCCACCTTTAAATCAGACATGTCAAGTGAGGGGAGTGACTCATTATAATTGACTACTTCGTATACGTCTTGATCATTGACCTGGACCAAACTTGTGATTAATTCTAGGGGAACTGTGGCTGCACATTTAGGATCACCATCCCAATATTCATCATATTCTAGTTCAGTACAGTGCACATTTGGGATGGGATCACTTTCCTCACATTCTACACCTAGAATGGGTTGAGGTTCGCATAAACTAACCTCTTCTTCATCATTGGAATCTAGTGTGTCTTGTGAGGGAAGCGTGTCATCATCATTATATTTGAAAGACACCCATGTCTCTTCCCCATTCTTTTGAACAGTCATCGAGATTAACTCTTCGAAAAATTGAACCACATGCCCATTAATGTAATTCAACTTTTCATTCTAAATTTCAGAGTTTTTAAAAAGAGAGTGAGGATCACTTTCCTCGCATTGTATTTTTGGATTGGGTTGTGGCTAAGACGAACTAGGCTTCGTTAGCCTATCAAGATGTGATTCAAGCGCTTCTACTAATTTCCTCATGCCAGTAATATAGTCTTTGTAACTCAGAGATAACTCCTCTTGGATCGTTTCTGGTGGATATTCACAAGTAGCTGATCCACGGGGGTTATTACTATGATGTTTTACTGACTCAACTTTGAAATATTTCTGTTTCTACTGATCAAAATCATACGGGTCATCTGTCGGGAGTTGATACGCGTCATCATTCCAATAATCACGTACTATTTTCATAACTCGTGGAGTGCAATTATTCTCCCGCAGATAATCACCAAAAGACTTCTTAATCGGTGGAGCATCATATTCTGATTGATTCTCAAAGATATTTTTTAAAAAAATTTGAGGCATAGGCTATTTTCCATAAGCTATCTCAACATACGGACGTGCCCACTCATTCAGATACATGGTAAAACTTTAACTCTGAATTTAATCCTAAAGAAAATAAATGAAAAATTTTGATAGCAGTACAAAAAGTAAGAGGAGAAGTTAGAAGGATGTTACCAGATTACAGTTCCTACGTTAAAATCCTACAAAAGGAAATAAAGGAAATTAGTTTCTAAAAACATAAGAAATCCTAGAATTAGAAAGTATCTAAAAAAAATAAAACTATAATTCTAAAAATAGGAAAAATAGAGAATTTAGAAAGGGATTACCAAATTATAAGGTTATATTAGGATCCTACAAAATAGGAAAACAAGTTAGTTTCTAAAAATAAAATAGAAAAAAAAAACTTTAACCTAAAGTTAGTAAAATCCTAATCTTAACCTAATTCTAAAACTAGTCGATTTCAGAAAAACGTAGCCATCAGTCCCCGGCAATAGTGCGAAAAACTTATTCACTCCCCAAGTTCAGGGTTGTGATGTAGTAATAAACTTGTTAAGACCGAGGTCGAATCCTAAGGGACTGATACCTATGCATTATCTGAAACTAAGTAAAACTAGAACTAGACTAAGATAAAATCTAAACTGAATGAAATTTAGAGAATAATGGTGGAATAATTATCTAAAACGTAGAGAAATTCAGAGGTAGGAAACTAGTGATTTAGAGGATCCACTTATAGAGATCAGGGAGATTTTATGCCTGCTTCAAGAATCATGGAAATTAAACTGAACTTACTTGATATAATTTTCAAGAGATGAAAGGTATATGAATTAGAATGGATTCCATCACCAAACTATGCCCAGGAGACAAAGTAAACAACAGAATTAAACTAATTACCAACCAATCAACAATATATGAAAGTGAGGAAGGGTACCGTCATCTGATCATGCCCAGAAGACGATGGTGAACAACAGGGCTTCCTGACGTCATAAACATAAAAAGAGTAGGAATATGCCCAAAGCCATTATAGACCCATTGTAATTTCAGTCACAATAGACTGTTAAAAAAATAAAAATATTCCCTTAATTAAACTAAAATCAAATATCAGTTCAGTATAAATAAAAAGTATAAAATAGAGTCTCCCATCATGCTACAAGCTTCATCTCTTAGCCCTAGCTAAGAGGTTTAGCAAATCATGACCATGATTAACTAAATCTCTAAGTAAAACATAAATCAATAAAAGAAAACAAAGAAAAAAAAACTCTATTTAGAAGAAAACTACTCCACACTAACCCAAGCCTCCATGGCAGCTTGCCTCCCCCTCACGTTGCTCTCTCTCTTCCTATTTTATAAGTGTCAGGGGCGGTGTGCATAGAAAGAGGAGTCGGTGAGAGGTTACATAATTCTTTACCAGACCGTGCGCATGTAGTAAAAAAAAACTTGAGAATGATGCTCCTGCTGGCTCTCCTAGCGTCCACCAAAACAAAAAGAACAATGCCCCTTCGGACGGTTTTGGATGGTCTTCAAGATGGTCGGTCTGGATCTACCATATGATCAATGATGATAGGCCACCGCTTTCCTTGAATTTTGATTTTCCCGGACGTAAGTTACTCATGCGAATTCGCTAACATGTTCGGTGGGCCCAGCAGTGATATTTTTGATGAAATTCACCCTGTACACCAGATTCCTATCGAAATTTTAGTCGGAATGGACTGGTTTTTGTCGAGTTTTGATGTGGTCCACTGCTGTTTTGCTTTCGCCGTTCATCCTATGTTTTCTGACGATTCACGTGTGTACACGTGCATGGGACCAAAAGGTCACCTAGGCGAGGGTCTTGCCTCCCTTATGAAATAAATGAACAGTTTAGATTGTCCATATGAACAATGGGTGGGCCCCAATGAGCAAAACCGGCGGACGTTGGTGTGTCCGTTGTTTCCGTTTTGGATTTAGAAGAGGAGAGTCGGTCAGCTGTAAGTTTGACCGGACTCTCTGTCCAGTGCACTTCTCATGCACGTGTACCCTATATACATGCAATGTACATGTGGGGTCCATCGTGATGTTTATGAGAAATCCGCTCCATCCACCCTCTCTAGCACTTTATTTAACATGTTGAGACAAAAATTGAAATATATCCAGATATTAGGCGGGCCCCAAATTGCTGTTTTATGGGCTGATCTGCCCATTGGGACACTTTTGGAGGGATCTGAAGGAAGAAATTCGACGTGTATAGTTAATTTGTGGTCTCTTGGCCATGTATGAAGTTTCGAGCTGAACGGATGGTGGAAACCTTGTGATCTTTCATTCTGGATGATTTTCAGGCCACTTGAACTTTGGTTTATCCGTTTTCTCGGATATCTGGCGGGTAAATTCTTCGATCTTGGTCCCCTGGAGGCCATACCTCACCTTAGTGTGTTCAGATTGGAAAATCCATGCTTTTAGCACCTTTTTGCAATCCATGCTCTCAAATACACCCTGCATCACAAACACAGTTAAAACCGGGTGTTAAACAATATCATGTTCGTAAATCTAGGCAATAACTAGGTCTGATATGCAATATTTGACCCTCAACAGAATATGCTAAATTTAAACTATAACAGCGGAATAAAGAAATATGATAGCCAAATAAAGAAAAGCAATTCACAGCGCAAGAAAGTAAAGCAGCCTCAAAATTCAAGACTTAAGAGGTTGATACAAATGATGTTCTGAGGACAACCTTTCACCATAAAAACTAAGGGTTTATGGAAGGACAACCTTACTAGAACGATGAGTACCAAAATCTTTAAACTGAAGAGGAAAATAAAAATAAATGAATTGTGAAATTTTAAATCTAAATTATTATAACATTCCCCACAATGCTTGAAATGTAAATTTACAACATTCACATTCACACATACATCCCACAATTCTGAATGATAAAAGATAGGAAAAACAAATCACACATCCATAAAACACAGAGAGTTATAGTAGTTCTCCTGTGTGTTCACCAACTGTTAAACAACAACTACACAGCTTGCTACTCCACTCCTAATATCCTCACACAGTGGATATTAGCATTCACTATGAAAATAGGTTTTCATAGGTTCACCTAAAACCCTCACAATTATGTCTTTCGAATGAGCTTATACAATTTAAAAATCCACTTCTGAGTTTTTTTGGCTCTCCTCAGATAACCAACAGATTGAGATTTTTCTGGCTTAATCTCAAAAGAAACCAAAATAAAGAAAATTTACACAAATGTAAAATACCTGGATTTCTCCTTTAGTAGCAGCCCGAAAGAACTAATCGGAGTAGAAGTTCGAATGTAGAAGTTCAATGTCCAATACTCACTTTAAAATGGTTCTAGGTTCTAATTAATTTTAAATTAAACCAGTTGCGGTAGCTATATTTGATTTTGATTCCAAGAAGAAGGAATACAACAATTCCTCTTTTCAAATCAGATTGGAATATAGAAACAAAATCAAATAAATAAAGCTAACAAAAGAGAATATTAAATATGCATAATGTAGCTTAAAAAGAACACTAACTTATCTCTCAGAGTGATGCCTTGATTTTATTTGAATTAGATTATCAAACTCTGAAATTTGTCGTCTAGTTATAGTAGTAGAAACTCGTCTATGACTGGTCCTGTGGACACCACGACTGGTCATAGAAGAAACGGATTTTTAAAATTTTAAGCGCGATCGGATCAGACCGTTTTACGACTGGTCGAAGACAGTCTACGACCGGTCGTGATCCCTCCACGATTGGTCGTAAGCATCCTATGACTGGTCGTGAGGCAGCAGATTTAGTTGCGGTACTTTGAGTCGTAGATTTAGGACTGGTCCTGGACAAGTCGTGCACTGTTCACATGACCAGTTGAGCAGTCTCCAAGATTAGTCGTAGATGAAAAAAAAATTTTAAAAAATTACAATAAACTTAGGACTGGTTCTAGAATTTCTAGGACTGGTCGAGCCAGTGCTAGGACTAGTCGAACACGATCCAGGACTAGTCTTAGAACAATCCAAACACTTACAAAGTGATTCTATTTGACTTATGTATACAAAATGACCTACCTTAAGGTCAATCTAAGGTCTTTCATACCTGGGACATGAAGTATGAACATTAAAACTTCATTTATTCAGATGATGGTTGACCTTTGAAGTTTATGTAGCTTGAGATCTCTTCATAATGTAGCTTGAACTTGTAGCTTGAACTTGAGATCTTCTAAAGCTTGGATTTGTTGTTCTTGAGTTAAACTCTTTCTTGAATATTAAACTGTACTTGAGTCTAAAGTAAGAACTTGTCTTTTGATGAGGCTCTTGAAAGACTCTAAACATTGAAGCTTACAAGAGTGGACAAAGTACTTGGCCTTGCATGTCTTGAAGTAGATCACCGTTCTTATCTTGAAGCATTGTGATGCAGTATCTTAATCATAAAAATCAACATGCTACACAAGACACAGATTTGTTTTTGGCACCACAAAATTTGACAACCAAAGGAGCAGAAAACCATAACACTTACAATCTTCCCCTTTGTCAATTTTGTGACAAAACACACTCCAATAAAATAATAGAAGCACAACATGTACAATAAAGAATCATGCACCAGTTATTATGAACTAGCACACATCATTATAAAATCCTAACTTAATTACTCCCCTTGAATAACACACACGCATATATAAAAATTAAAAATGAATGCTACTACCCTCAATCCATATCCATCCAATATATCCAAAGTAAAACATGGAAATCTTCTCCCCCCTTTTGTCACAATATGACAAAGGGAGCAAAGAAGATATGGAAGAGGAAAGAGAATAAGAGAGTAAGAAAGGAATTAACTAGTCAAGATATGAGAAAAAATATAAGCAATAGTAAAATCCACATCTCATTAACTAGTTTAAACATAAGTTAGTAAACCAAATAAAGTTTACAAACCAACACAAGTAAAATTAAAGTTATTACAGACCAAAGAGTAAATCGCTTAATCAGATCCTGAAGGAGCAGGGATGGAAGGATCAAGTTGATGCATGCCCTTGTTTAAGAGCCTAAGATACTTGCGCATATATTTAAACTATAAATCATGGGTAACATTCATATTCTCTACCTTCTCCTCAAGTGCACGAAGACGTGCATCAAACTCAGATGACTCATAATAAGGATCATTAGCAAAATCAGATTCAATTTCATCAAAAATATCATCCATATTAATATCATCAGACGGAAGATCATCAGCTTCTTCGTCATTGCCAGCTTAAGCTCCACCACCACCACCAACATCCACTTGGCCAGGAGCCAATTCTAATTTCATCTTGTTAATATTTGAACTGTTAAAAATAAGATGATGGATGAGAGCCTCTCCAACAGGCATAACAACTAACATATGAGAAGCCAAAATAGTCATAAGATAGGCAAATGGAATATCACTATGACCTAATGAAGACGAAATTGAATGATGAAGTGACATATCAAAGATGAAAGACAAACTTTAGTACCAAATATGATAGAGTGCAAAACCCAAACCATAAAGGAAGTCAGTTATGTTTTATTACCAAAACACGGATACAGATTTGAAATAAAGATTCTGTGGGGAACCCTCTATCTGGGTAACAAGTACTTTAAGGGGAGCGCATTTCCTTTATGAGTCCATTGCACATTCATATTGCATAAATCTCTAGTGAGCATGCGTTTTTCAGATTCTGAGGGTTTCTTAGTTAGAGTATGAATATGAATACCTTCGTCATCAATAGGTATGTCCATTAACCTTGAAATTACATGGCAGTCAACTTCAAAAGGACCTTCTTTAGTATCAATTTTAAATGTTAAATTCTCAGTAGAAAAATCTGAGATACATGCAAACATGGACTAAGAAATAGATTAGTATGCAGGCCCACCCTAATGTAAGATGTTAGCCCAACCTACAACTTGAAGGAGTGGAACTATACCAAATGGAGCAATGTGATTAAGAAATACGGGTCGCTCAACAAAAACTTTTTGCATTCTTAAATCTCAAACATATGAGGGATCATCTTCGAGTGACCGAAGGTGGTAACAAGTTATTGGAGTAGATCTGGAAGAAGATGGACCACAGGAAGATTTCTTTTTCCCTCTAGCATCAATTTGCATGAAGAAACTCAAAGAATAAAAAAGATGCAAATAGGATAGAGTGAGGTTTACTAAGATCAGATTTTGAAGGAAAAACCCTAAAAATTTTCAAGGAAACATGAAATAAATCACTACAAATAGGAAAAGGAACTGATTTGTAAGAGAATCTACAAGAAAATCTTGAAATGATGCACTAACCTTGAGGAATAAAACAGATGGGTACAACGGGTCAGGCGTCGGCTCGTTAGAGAGGAAGAAGGGAATCAGGAAGATGAGTTTTTTCCTAAAATTTAAAAGACCCAATGCACTACACGACTGGTTGTGGGATGTCCTCGACTGGTCGTGCCACGACTAGTGGAGTACATCCTCGACTGGTCGTGTACCGACTAAAATATGCATTTTTCATAAAAATTTAAAATTTAAACAAATAAATTATCAAAAATATATACATTATGATACACATATGCATGAATAATTAATTTAGAATGCACATACCAAGATCAAATTTTAATTTATTAAACCTACATTTGTCGAGTGGTTTAGTAAAAACGTTAGCAAATTGAGTCTCAGTTGGAATTTATTCCAAAGAGATTATTTTTCCTTCCACTAATTCACGAATATAATGATACCGAATGTCAATTTGCTTGGTACTTGAATGCTGGATTAAATTTTTTAAAATATTTATTGCATTGGAATTATCATAATATAAAACCATTGAATCCTGTGCAATTCCATAATCACTTAACATACATTTCATCCAAATAAGCTGAGTACATGCATTTCCAGCTGCAATGTATTCAGCCTTAGCAATAGAGAGTGATACAGAACTTTACTTCTTGCTAAACTAGGAAATCAAACAATTTTTGATATAAAAACAACCACCACTGGTTGATTTCCTATCATTGATATTTCCAACCCAATCAGCATTAGTGTACCCTGTCAACTGAACACTAGTGTCATATGGATACCAGAGACCCAAATTAGCTAAACTTGTGACATATCGCATAATCCACTTAACAACAGTTAGATGTGATTCTCTAGGATTAGACTGATATCTAGTGCAAATACCAACACTTAGAGCAATATCAGGTTGACTAGCAGTTAAATAAAGTAAACTGTCAATCATACGACGATATAATTTAGGATCAACATTTTTACTTGTAGTGTGCTTTGAGAGTCCTAAGGTTGTACTCATAGGAGTATCAAAATTCTTACCATTCTCAAATCCGAACTTTTTGATTAAGATCAGAGCATATTTGGTTTGAGAAATAAAAATCCCATCAGATTGTTGTTTCACTTACAACCCTAGGAAATAATTTAATTCCCCAACCATGCTCATTTCGAACTTAGATTTCATTAAATCTGCAAAATCAACAGTCATATTAGAACAGGTAGATCCATAAATAGTATCATCAACGTAGATTTGCACTAGTAAGATATGATCATTAAGTTTCTTAATAAACAAAGTTTTATCAACACTTCCCATTTAAAAATTATAACTTAGTAAAAACTTAGTCAATTTCTCGTACCATGCCCCGGGAATTTGTTTTAAACCGTAGAGTGCCTTTTTTAGGTGATAGACATGATCAACATTCTTAGGGTCTTCAAAATCGATTGGTTGTTAACATAAAATTCTTCATGCAGATTGCCATTTAAAAACACACTTTTTACATTCATTTGAAAAATTTTAAACTTTTTAAAGCAAGCAATGGATATAAATAGTCTGATTGATTCAAGACGAGCAACTGGGGCAAAGGTTTCATCATAATCAATTCCTTCAATTTGAGTGTACTCTTGTACAACTAGCCTAGCCTAGGTACGAATTATATTACAAAGTTTATCAGACTTATTTTTGAAAATTCACTTAGTTATGATAATATGTTTATCTTTAGGTCTAGGAACAAGATACCAAACATCATTTCTAACAAATTGGTTAAGCTCTTCTTGTCACGCAATAATTCAATTTTCATCAGTAAGAGCTTCTTTTACGTTAGTCGATTCAATCTGGGATGTAAAACATACATAATTACATATGTCTTCAAGTTGTTTACAAGTGCAAACACCAGTGAGAGGGTTTCCCAGTATCTGAGTGGTTGGATGATCTTTAACAGTCCTCAATTCAGAATTGTTTTGAGTTCTTGAAGAATCTGGTTTGTCAATTAAAAGAACTTCATCACTATTTAAACTTGGGGTAGGTGCATTCAAGTGATCGTCTATTACTACATTTATAGATTCTTGAATAACACCAGTCCTTTTGTTTAGTACACAATATGCACGACTGTTTAAAGAGTATCCTAAAAAGATCCCTTCATCACTTTTAGTGTCAAACTTTTTTAGATTTTCACGGTCACATAAAATATAACACTTGTTGCCAAAAACTCGAAAGTATTTGACAGTAGGCTTCTTATCGAACCACATTTCATAAGAATTTTTATTATTTGACTTACATGTATAAGCACGGTTAATTATATAACAAACAGTATTTATGGTTTCAACCCAAAGATTTTTAGGGAGCTTCATACTATTTAACATTACATTAGCCATTTCTTGAAGCACTCTATTTTTTCTTTCAAAAATTTTATTTTGTTGTGGTGCTTTAGGTGCAAAAAATTCATGTGATATTCCCTGATCGCTATAGAATTTCTCAAAACTACTATTCTCAAATTCAGATCCATGATCACTACGAATCTTACTAACTTGAGAACCATTTTCCATTTGAATCTGTTTGAGAACATTTTTCACTTCATCAAGAGTTTCTGATTTTTTCCTTAAGAAGACTACCCAAGTGTATCTGGTATAATCATCCACTATTACCAAAATATATTTTTTACTACCTCGACTTTTCATCCTGGTATGTCCTATAAGATCCATATGGAGAATCTTGAGTGGTCTTGATGTGGCATTGGAGTTCACCTTTTTGTGAGAGCTCCTTGTTTGCTTGCTAATCTGGCATTCACCACATATTTTGTCTACTTTTTATAATTTAGGTAGACCTCTTATTAGTTCTCTTTTGCTCAATTTGTACAGATTACAGTAGTGTACATGTCCAAGGCGTTTATGCCACAAATTAGTCTCATTTGTATCGACTATGTAACATGATTAATTGGATGAGCTGAATTCACTAACAATATAACAATTTTTAGAAGTTCCACGACCAGTTAATATTACTAAACCCTTATTATTTAGAATTTCACAACCTTGGTTAGAGAATTTTACGTTATAATTGTTATCGCATATTTGATATATGCTTAAAAGATTGTGTTTTAATCCTTCAACATATAAAATATTTTTAAACAAAGGGAGGTTATAGAGTTGAATCGTACCTTGGCCAATAATCTTACACTTGTTGCCATCACCGAATGTGACTGAACCATCAGTCATGTCTTTGAGATCAATGAATAGACCTTTATCACCAGTCATATGCCTTGAGCATCCACTATCTAGGTACCACTTTGAATGACTTGTAGCTTTGAAAGCAGTGTGGGCAAACAAGTAGGTAACCTTAGGAACCCATTTCATAACTGTTCTGGGTTTATGAGTATAGTTGGTCTTCTTTTGTTTGTAGTTGCTATAAGAGTGACCTACTGAGTTAGATTTTAACATCTCCTTGAGTAAATCAACTATTTTTTCAGCTAAAAGGTTTTGGTTCGGATTTTTATAGTTGATATAGTTGTTTTTAGTTTTCTAAAAAGTTTTAGTATTTTTAGAAAAATTTTGATTTGTGCTTTTCCCTTTTGAGTTTAAGGTCTCTCCTTTAACAAACTTGGGAGGAGTAATCTTCTTTTTAGGAGGAATGTTTCTATCGTAGCCCAAACCAGATCAATCGCCACATTTTCTTAATCCAAATAATAATTTTTCATACTTTGGATCTCCTTGGGCATACTTCCATGTATCCTTTAAACTTAAAAGTGAAGAGACTTTAAGTTTAAGTTTAAGTTTTCAGATTTAAGACCTTCGATCAGGGAGGTTTGAATTCTAAATCGCATTTAGTCTTTTCAAAACAATCTGAAATATGGGATTTTTCTAAAACAAGAGACTCAAAATTTTCTTTAAGCTTTGAAAATTTTTCTTTTTGAAGTTTAAGTTTGACAACAATTTTACAACTTTCCTTCTATAGGGCATTGTAAGCATCTTGCAGATCATCTTCATTTTCACAATCACGGTTCAGATTTTCTTCACTTGTTGAATCATCATTATCTAAAAATGTGAATTTAGCTAGAATCATAAGAGCTTTTACTTCATTTCCTGACTCAGTTTTAAAATCTTCTAATTCAGAAGAGGCTTCAGAATCAGAGGATTCATCCCAAGTAGCCAACATACCCTTCTTTTTTGGGTTTATCCTTTTTAAGACACTTCTTGCTAGATGCTCATATTCATGGTAGTTATAACACTGACTATCTTTTAATAATTTTCAAGCTTTAGGTTTAAATTTCTTTTTACCATTCTAATTTTGAAAATCAACACTCTTTTTACTTTTGAAAATTTTGTAAAACTTTTTTGTGGAAATGGCCATATCATCTTCAGGGTTTTCTAAATCAGAATTGTTATTATTTTCTTGAAAACTAATTTTAGAAGATTTAAGGGTAATAGATTTACCTTTTGGAGGTTTAAAAGTTAATTTATAAGTTTGTAAAGAGCCAACTAATTCTTCTACCCTCATATTGTTCCTATCACGAAACTCCTGGATCGCAGTTACCTTAGAATTGAACCGTTTAGGAAGTGAGCATAGTATTTTTGCACAAATTTTACTTTCTGAAATTTTATCACCAAGACCCCACATAAAGTTCACAATGTCATTTAATCTTGTATAGAAGTCCATGAACATTTCACTTTCTTCCATACGTATTTTCTCAAATTTGGTTGTGAGGAATTGAATTTTTGATTTCTTAACAATTGATGTTCCCTCGTGTGTCATTTCTAATATATCCCAAGCTTTCTTTGCAGAATCATAGGATATAATTCTTTTGAATTCATCCAATGATAGTGCGCAAGTAATTACATTTAGTGCTTTTGCATTTGCACTACTCTCACTTTTTTGAAATGTGGTCCAAGAAAAATAAGGTGTAATTCTCATTGATTTTGATCCATAGATACCAGTTACTTCAGTGGTAGGAGGGGTCCATTCATTCACTATGGCTAGCCACACACTTTCATCCATGGATTTAAGGAAAATCCTCATCTTGGCTTTCCAATAGGCATAATTGGTGCCAAATCCAAATAAAAATAATTAAAACGAGCTATTAGGCACTAATACCACTTGAAAAGGCCAAGCTGTAAGTCCTAAAGGGGGAGGGGGGGAATAGGACTATGCCAAATTTAAACTATAACAGTGGAATAAAGAAATATGATAGCCAAATAAAGAAAAGTAATTCACAGCGCAGGAAAGTAAAGCAGCCTCAAAATTCAAGTCTTAAGAGGTTGATACAAATGATGTTCTAAGGTTAACCTTTCACTATAAAAACTAAGGGTTTATGGCAGGAAAACCTTAATAGAATGATGAGTATCAAAATCTTAAACTGAAGAGGAAAATAAAAATAAATGAATTGCAAGAACTTAAATATAAATTATTACAACATTCCCCATAATTCTTGAAATGTAAATTTACAACATTCACATTCACACATACATCCCACAATTCTGAATGATAAAAGATAGGAAAAATAAATCACACATCCAAAAAACATAGAGAGTTATTGTGGTTCGCCTGTGTGTTCACCGACTGTTAAACAACAGCCACACAACTTGCTACTCCACTCCTAATATCCTCACACAGTGGATATTAGCGTTCACTATGAAAATAGGTTTTCATAGGTTCACCTAAAACCCTCACAATTATGTCTTTCGAATGGGCTTACACAATTCAAAAACCCACTTCTGAGTTTTTCTGGCTCTCCTCAGATAACCAACAGATTGAGATTTTTCTGGTTTAATCTCAAAAGAAACTAAAATAAAGAAAATTTACACAAATGTAAAATACCTGGATTTCTCCTTTTGTAGTAGTCCGGAAGAACCAATTAGAGTAGAAGTTTAAATATAAAAGTTTAATGTCCAATACTGACTTTAAAATGGTTCTAGGTTCTAATTAATTTTAAATTAAACCAATTGGGGTAGCTATATGTAACACCCCGAATTTTTTTGCCAACCTGGGATTAGACGTCCTTAGGCAATGGGTTGACTAAAACACCTGGGAAATCGCTCAGAACCCAATTCCATAGCCAAAGAAATCACTTAGGATTAATTCCTTTAGAAACTAAGCATAAGTTAGCTGGTGCTACGCTGGAGTAGCTGTGAAATTGTCCCTGACCACTTTAAATACGTTCTACAAGACCCAAAACTTGTAGAATCAATGGTGCTATAATACTCTAAAACCTCGGATCAAACTCTAAACCGGTTTATTCTCAAGACCTCTTTGAAACTTTGTATTGGATTTAAACCGTGCGTCGAAAGTCTGATACCTACAATCTTAGACCGTTATAACCGCCTAGCTGGACTTGACAATCATTTCAAAAATCAAGTCCAACCGACATTCACAGGCTATTTCATTGAGCCTGGAGTGAAGAGAGTGAGAATAGGGTTAGATTTGGGATTTGAAATTCAAATCTGGCACACGACTTGACGCGTCAGTATTAAGCGTTCTAACCGTCAGAATTCAGCCAAATTACACCCTTGGATCAGGAAAAATTTCTATTTCATATCTTGAGACTTGTAGGCCTGATCTACGTGCGATGACCGCTGAACTGAAACTGGACCGCCACGTGCTATCTGGGAACTCTGCCGGACTGAAAACTTGATGTGTGCTAGATCCAGTATGCATGAGCTTAAGTCCGATCGCATTTGGCTAGGGGACCTCCAGAAATGCCTTTTTGGGCCGAAACAGTCCCGATTTGGTTAGACCCCAACTAAATATTGTTCTCATGCCTAATTTGGAAAGAAATTAGGTTATATAAGGGGCATAAACCCTCACTTCTCTCACCCATCCGAATTTTCTAGAAACCCTAGCAAGAGTGAGAGAGAAAGTGAGAGTTTGTGAGAGAGAGTGGAAGAGAATTTCCTACCGCTTGTGCTACCTGCTGCACGTGGTTAAGCCACGCAATCCAATCACTTTCCAGCATTTATACCGCATTTCTAGGTAAGAAAACACCCCAAACACTTGCTGATTTATCGTTCCTTAGTTTCCATAGCATGCTAGCTGACAGATCTTGTATGTTAGGTTCCCGATTCACCGTAGACAAAGCGTATACGCTCCGTTCGAAATGATACATATATAAAGTAAAAGGTGCAGATTTTAGACGCTTTGATTGACTGTTTCCAATGCTTTCAATGTCGTTTAATAGTAGATTATCGATGGCAATGCCGTTTGACATGTACAACATGCTGTCCGTTTCCTGTTTCGTAAGCAGACGAAGAATATGAGATTTAGGGCATTTCAGTCATTTGTAGGAAATACTGTTTTCATCCATAATTTGCTGATGTGATTGACATGGCTTCTTGTCGCATTAGGATACTAGGAATGCGTGCATAATTAGTTTGATGAAGAGATTCGCCTAAATGCGCTCTTTGAGTCGACATACTATATGTAGACTTAAGTGTGTAGTTTAAGTGTTTGTATAAATGCTTGTATTAGTATGTATTGAATTAAATGGTGTTATGATTTAGTTTGAGATTGAATTCTCAATTAATATGCTGATGTAAATGATTTCCTACGTGTTGGTTATATGCATAATTTCATTATATGTATGAAAGGCATGTGTTAGATGATTCACTTAAGTTGTATGTTATAACATGTTTTAACATGCTCACATTGTTGTATTTCATTTCAAATACTCTTACATGATTGCTGATGTGGATTCATAATTGTTTGGGACTATACTTAGTCCAGGCAGTCGGTAACTGAGTGAATTCGTGGTTGGCTTATCTTTGCCATGAATGACGCGTCGATGAACACGAGCCGTGTTTTGGAGTTGGCGGCAGTGGTTAGGCCACACGAGGTGTTTTATGCACTTCATGTCGTTCGACATGAGATGCGCTCGTGCTAGTCGAGCCCGTCAAGTAATCCGACCGACCATTGTGTGTTCACCTTGTATGAGTCATAACTGCTTGAACCTAGGGTACTGAACTTACCATTGTAAACCCTGTTAACCATGGTACCTTGATCCACAAAGACTCATGAGCCGGGCATGGTGGTATGGGACACCGTGGTCGAGCTGTCGGTCTACGCTGGGGCCACAAACCTCCCCGTAGTGACCAGTAAGCACCTATGACTCGTGAGCAGATTATGGTGGTATGGGACACTATATTCTTGCTGTCGGCCTACACTGATCAGGTGACGAGTCCTTTGTAGTGACCACGAGCATATTCTGAGTCTACGGGAGGCGACGACTCTTCCGTAGCAGTGAGAGTACAGTAGGCCTGTATTGAAGAGGTGATGGGGGAGCGGTGCAACGAGTGCGAGCAACAGCCCTGATAGCCCTTGTAGCGACCTACAAAATATACATCTATGAGATTACTAGGAGTGACGACCCTAGACAGGATCTGTGTTCGGATTGATATAAGGGAAGTACCTTAGTTTTCCAATCCTGCTGTTTGAATGGACTAATAATAACTTGGTAATCATATCACCATCACATTACATGTGCCTGGAAGATGTGGAGCACTGTGGGGTGATTGCATGCCGTGGGCGTAAGATGGTGTTGTATGAGGGAGATCGTCGGTGAGAGCATCCATCATGTCATGTCATATTGTATTAACAACAGTATTAGGAATGTTTGATTTACTGCTTTACTATTATGGCATGATTGATTTGAGAACATGTTAATCCTTGCTCTATTATTTCACTGAGTTAGCTACTCACTCCCACGTTACGGGATGGTGTTTCCGGACACCGACCAGTCCCTATTTTGGTTGCAGATGATGGCGCTGCTTGAGAAGCGGAGCTGGACTTGATGATGATGAGGAGGATCCCTCCTTTATGCGTGTTCTGATTGACGGGATTACAGGGAGGTTGATTAGATACCTTGACACTTGTCATTTTATGTTTTTAGAGCACTCATGTATATTCTTTCTTTCTCTTTTGAGGTATACATGTATATGTTTAACCTGGTAACATGTTCACACTCTAGAGACACACAAAAGTTTATATATGTTATACATACTATCACAGTCTTCCGCTTGTTAATTTAACTATCTCTGGAGTATGATATGTTGTTCTGGCGTAATCCCACTCATGTTTAATACATTAACACAGACAACATTCAATCATACATATCTATATTGCATAAATAACATTTTGGAACTCGGGAGTTGGGTTTTTACTCGACCCCTATTTTCGGGATGTTACACTATATTTGATTTCGATTCTAAGAAGAAGGAATACAGCAATTCCTCTTTTCACATCAAATTGGAATATAGAAAAAAAAAATCAAATAAATAAAGCTAACAAAAGAAAATATTAAATATGCACAATATAGCTTAAAAAGAACACTAACTTATCTCTCAGAGTGGTGCCTTGATTTTCTTTGAATTAGATTTTCAAACTCTGAAATTCTTCGTCTATTTGTTGTTGTAGAAACTCGTCTACGAATGGTCCTGTGGACACTATGACTGGTCGTAGAAGAAACTGATTGTTGAAATTTTAAGCACGATCGGATCAGACCGTTCCACGACTAGTCGAAGATAGTCTACAACCGGTCGTGATCCCTCCACGACTGGTCGTAAGCACCCTATGACTGGTCGTGATGCAGCAGATTTAGTTGTTGTATTTTGAGTTGTAGATTCAGGACTAGTCCTAGACGAGTCATGCACTGTTCACACGACCAATCGAGCAGTCTACAGGATTGGTCGTAGATGAACAAAAAGTTCTAAAAAATTGTAACAAACTTAGGACTGGTCCTGAAATTTCTAGGACTGGTCGAGCTAGTGTTAGGACTAGTCGAACAAGATCCAGGACTAGTCTTAGAACAGTACAAACACTTATAAAGTGATTCTATTTGACTTATGTATACAAAATGACCTACCCTAAGGTCAATCCAAGGTCTTTCATACCTGGGACATGAAGTATGAACATTGAAACTTCATTTCTTCAGATGATGGTTAACCTTTGAAGTTTATGTAGCTTGAGATGTCTTCATGATGCAGCTTGAACTTGTAGCTTAAACTAGAGATCTTCTAAAGCTTAGATTTGTTGTTCTTGAGTTGTACTCTTTCTTGAATCTTAAACTGTACTTGAGTCTAAAGCAAGAACTTGTATTTTGATGAGGCTCTTGAAAGACTCTGAACATTGAAGCTTACAAGAGTGGACAAAGTACTTGGCCTTGCATGTCTTGAAGTAGATCACTGTTCTTATCTTAAAGAATTGCGATGTAGTGTCTTGATCATATAAATCAACATGCTACACAAGACACATATTTTATTTTTGGCACCACAAAATTTAACAACCAAAGGAGCAAGAAACCATAACACTTACAAAGGACATCAGACGGTCCTTCAACTTTACAAATGCTCGCTCATATGTGTTACTCCAAACGAACTTAGTGCCCTTCAGGTCAACCTGGTCAACGAGGCTCTGATACGAGAGAATCCCACAATGAAACATTGATAATAGCCAACCAAACCAAAGAAACTGCGGATATCGAACTCGTTCATGGTGTGACCCCACTAACACACAACATTAATCTTTGAGGGATGCACTGCGATGCCCTGCCTCATCACCACGTGACTGAGAACTTCACCTCCTCCTGCCAGAACTCGCACTTTTCTAGCTTCGCATAAAGCTAGTGTGTACAGAGGGTCTGCAGGGTAATCTCCAAATGCCGCTCATGCTCCTCATGGGTCCTCGAATATATTAGGATGTCGCCGATGAATACCACAACAAATTGATCAAGATACAAATGGAAAACCTCATTCATTAACTATATAAACACTGTGGGGGCATTAGTTAGTCCGAAGGACATGACCTGAAACTCGAAATGACCATAATGCATCTTGAATGTTGTCTTCAGGATATCTTCATCTTAGACACGTACCTGATGATAACTGGAATGTAGGTCTATCTTCAAAAAGAACTTTGCCTCCTGCAGCTGATCAAATAAATCATCGATCCTTGGGATCGGGTACTTGTTCTTAATCGTGACTTTGTTGAGCTCGCAATAATCCACACAAAGCCTCAATGAGCTATCCTTCTTCTTCACGAAGAGTACCGGCCTCGCCACGACGAAATTCTTGAACAGATGAAGCCTAACTCACGCAACTCATCCAACTGCTTCTCCAGTTCCTGCAACTCCGACAGTATCATATGATACGAGGCCTTTGAAATAGTCGTGGTACCGGGCACAAGATCGATCCAAAACTCAGTGTACCGGCGAGGTGGTAACCTCATAATCTCCTAAACACATCGAGAAAAAAAACTAACGACCGGTAGTTGGTCGATACACAAGAAGGATGGCTCCTCAACGGCACATGACATCAGGCAAGAAAGCTACTCTTCTCTGGGTTCAGCTACATCCTGGAACTGCGGCACGCTGGGTATGCAAAACGTGACTGTCCTCGTGGAGCAGTTCAATATGGCGTGATACTCAGCGAGCCAATCATGCCTAGGATGACATCAAACTCGAACATCTATAAAGCTAATAGATCAGCAAGCAGAAAGGTCTCTTCTACTAGAATGGGGCAAGATGAGCAAAATTGGCCTAACACTATGATCTTTCCCAAGGCCATCATACTGAGAAACCCTCACGAGTAGACTCTAATGGCAAACCAGTCGATCGGCAGAAATCCTCAGCCATAAAGAAATACTATGCACTAGAGTCAAACAGAACAAGTACTATGCATGAAGAAACAAGGAGAGTACCCTCGAGGACCCCTCAGGATGACTGAGGGTCCTTCTGGGGGGCGTAAAATATAACCTGAGCTTGTTAGGGAGGTGCATGTCCCCTCTGAGGTCACTGTTGCTTCTACTACCATTGTGGTGGCCTAAACTGTTATCTCTGCTACTGTGGGGGAGGTCTCGCTGACTGTTACTACTGCTGGGGCCTTAGCGGTAGGTATGTTATAATTATTGTTGCGATAAAGGTGATATGGTGCCCTCTGCTACTACTGCTACTGCCGAGAGTGGGGACACTCTTGCATGCAATGCTCCGCCCCACCACATTTGAAGCATACACCTGAGAACTGACGTAGAGGTGGTGCTGGAGGTGCCACTGGTGTTTAGAAGGCTGGCCAGCCCGTGTGCCTTTGTGGTGGTCATTGCTGCTGTTGGGAGCTACCGGGGGGAGGGGGGGCCTTCCTCTTCCTGTCTCCTCTCTGATCACGGGCATGCTGAGAATCGGATCAATCTACATCATATATATGGGCCCACTGTACGACCTACTTAGAAGTCAGAGCATGTGTCCAATGATACGACTCTTGAGGCCAAAGCGCAAGCCATTTTCAAAACAGCATGCCTTCCACCCTCACCATCAACAAGATATGGCGTGAATCTGGACAGCGTGAAGAAAAGGGCCTCATACTGAGACACAGTCATGTCTCCCTAAACTAGAGTCTTGAACTTTAATGTACACTAATGTCGAATATGCTCGGGAGGAAACTTTCGATCGAACGGGTCTACAAAGTCCTCTCATGTCCACTAGAAATCGGATGCTGTTGCACAAACGACTAATGCCCACCAGTTCTTAACCTTACCCTGGAGAAGAAATACAGCTAACGGGACTCGCTGTTAGGTCGTACACCTCATGTTATCAAAAATATTTTGCACCTTGGATCTCCATAGCTCTGTTATTGTGGGGTTAGGCTCTCCTTGAAAACATGGGGAATCTAACTGTGTGAAGTTTCATAGGAGGGAGCTCGCGCGCTCTTGCTTGGCCTGTGCGGGGATATCGGTGGGCTGCTTACCCTGCCCCTAAAGAAGGGTAGTCATGGCCTGAAGCATTTAATGGAGCTGATCTGCGCTCACGGATACGATTAGAGTTGCACTAGTCTTGATTGGCTCTCCTAGGCGTAATGTCTTACAGGAAGGAACAAGGGGCTTATCAACATTGAGAACTCTCGAATGCACACATGTTAGGGAACTATAACAAAAAATTATGAACACGAGGACCTAATCATCCTAAGTTCATAGCAGATATGTGATGTTATCCTCAGGTATTCCCAAGTTATGCTCTGATAACAACTTCTGTCACGGCCCAAACTCAGAAACCGGGCTCACAGAATTCTCGATCATTAAATCCGACGCCGATAGCCTCCTTAGTATCCCATTCTTGACTCCCTGCACCCAGATGCCAGGTTTCGATCCTGGGATCCTACAAGGAGGATTTTCAATATGATTTTTTTTGTAAGGGAGGATACCCACAAGCATAACCAAGTTACAAAAACACATCACCACATATCCACTATAATAAATCAATTGAGTACAATGCGGGGGAAATACAAATATAACCAAAAGCTCTAAGAAGATCTACTGCAAGCTCCTGCCTCAATGCTGCTGTGACTTAATATCACCTGCATATAATGGTCATGCATAAGCTTACAACGAAGCTTAAAGGGTGTGTGCGTGTGTGCGCA
The DNA here is from genome assembly GCA_037074715.1 of Magnolia kwangsiensis. Taxonomy (NCBI): domain Eukaryota; kingdom Viridiplantae; phylum Streptophyta; class Magnoliopsida; order Magnoliales; family Magnoliaceae; genus Magnolia; species Magnolia kwangsiensis. The sequence goes on along the minus strand of CM073585.1, from coordinate 22,483,693 downwards.
ATGTATGTACCAAGCATTCAATGTCAGAGTAAGTGAAAATACTGACAAGTTCATGAATGCTATTAGCCATACCAAGGTTTGCGATGTAAGGCCTACATAGCCAAATGTCATATGTATGATGCAAAGTATGCATGTCAATCCTCATCAAGTCCACTGTCAAATACAATTCATCTCTGGGATATCACCGGGGTCTAGTACACATCACACCAGATTGTAGCCCAACTAGCACGCACAACCATGCAAGTGGAAAAGACCTCACTACCTGCCTGGCCAGTAGTCTCTCAATATCTACCCGGCTGGTCGATAATGAACTCATTTATGAGCTGGTCAAACTCAACCTAGCTTTGCCTCCTACCTCAGGCAGATAAGGTCATACCTTATTCCAACCGACCATGACCAATAAGAGACACGACCTACTAGTATTTGGCACTCGGGCACTCATGTATCTACTCGGTCTTGACATTGGAGCAACCTCTTGGTACCATAAGGGTTTAGGGACTTTCACCCATAGACATCCAAAGTGCCCATATGCTAGAACCAAATATTTTTGATATTTAATCTGACCATTCACGATGTGCCTGGGGAGGCCACAACCTTGATATCGCTAGGGCGCCAAGTGATCATGTCACAAAAAATGTGAGATGTATGAGTCATACTATCCAGTCATGCATCAAACCTACATGTACCGTGCGATCATGTGGGGCAACTTCGTCTCCCAAGGAATCCCCTAAATAACTTAGCCCCACGACAAATGCTATGATCAATCATTCCTTTTAACACGGATATAAATGATGTGTATGGGCATGTATCATGATATAATACTAAACATGTTCTCAGTGTGTCCTGCTAGACTAATTACATTAGCATGATTATTAGATATAGCAAGCGATGATTAGCCTTAAACGGTATGTCACTTACAAGAGTAAGAGCTAAACGATACGCTCTAGTAGACATATAGAAGTCTATATGGAATGGTCAATGTTAAACTATCATAACTTACAAAAGGTACTTCATATCATATATCCTAAGGCGGGGTCCCCTGCAAGGACGATGGATCTAACCCATGAATCGAGATAAGCTTTAACAATGGATATACCAAATCTAATACCACATATTCTTCCATCTACAGTAAGGGGTGATAATGTACTAATTAATGGATGTACCATACTTGATAACACATTATCTTCCATCTATGGCAAGAGGTGATGATGCACTAAACAATGGATGTACCAAACCTGATACCACGTATTCTTCTATCTACAGCATGAGGTGATTCTAATGGCTACACGACAAGGTGACTTGAGAGGGTAAAACTATGTACAACAAGTGGGCTTCCTCACCCTATATCATGCAATAAACTGGGCCTCCCTATGGGGCCTGATATGAATACAAGATGGGTTCCAAGGTTTGGATGATTACCACACGGCATGATGGAAAACACCATCATTAATGGGGGCCCAACGTTTAGGTTAGCCCAAAAAGGTAAGGGCGGAAATGGGCTTATTAATGGGCTTAGGGAAGTTTACAACGGTGGACATTTAACCACTATTGTCTCTTAATGTGCGGTCCATTTAGGTTTGGAATCAGAATCACAATGGGGCCGTCAGCCCTTAAAATTTCAAGTAGGACAGATAGACTGTGTGTGCCCATCAATCATACATGGTGGGCCTCACAAGGCAGCCCTATAATGGGTGTATAATACATACATCATGGTGGGCCTACATAAGGCGGCCCATAGTCTGTCTAAGTAAATGGATAGTGTGCATATATCACACATCATGGTGGATCCCTCACATCACAATGGGTCTCATACAATCAGATTGGGCTCTATATAATTACAATAGGCCTTATACATTCACAATGGGCCTCACATACAATCACAATGGGCCTCACTTACAACCATAATGAGCCTCACATACAGCCACAATGGGCCTCTCATATAGCAATAATGGGCGTCACATACATTAAGTGGGCCTCACACGTACAACTAGTGGGCCTCACACGTGCATCCAGTGGACCTTCTTGGCTGGATGGTCAGCCCATGCTGACTACTGGCCATGTCCGGGTGTCCTACAGATGAACGGCCTGGATAAAATACATCAGATGGGTCCCACCGTCCCATGTTGGACGGTGTGGATGAAACATATACATCAGGTGGGTCCCACCGTCCACGCTGGACGATGGAGGATACAAGACATACATCAGGTGGGTCCCACCGTCCACACTGGATGGTGTGGACAAAACATATACATCAGGTGGGTCCCACCGTCCATGCTGGACGGTGTGGACAACATACATCAGTGGGACCCACCGTCTAACAGATGGACAACGAGGATAAAATACTTACATTAGGGTGGTTCCACGTGCACTGGCCCACCAGCAGCTAGGAATCCAACTGATGTTTATATCTTCCCTTCGTCCAAACCTGTTCACAACAGACATCTACGTGGGCCTTGCCCACTAGACGGTGCGGATACAACATATACATCAGGGAGGGTCCACGTGGGTGGCCCACCAGATGGGAATCCAACTAATATTTGTGTTTTCCCTTCGTCCAGGCCGGCCCAAAAATGGGCAGCAGGTTGGGCTGGCTAGACGTCAGCTAATTAGACAGCATGGATAAAATACATACATCATCAAGGTGGGCCATCAACAAGGAAAGAGAGAGATAGAGTGAGAGAAGCGCGTAGTAGAGGGAGCTCCACCACTATGAACTCCTTTAAGCCATATTACATACATCAAGATGGGTCCTAAAACATATGGGACCTTAAAACAGCAAATCAAGGTGGGGATACCATCCCCACCATAAAATCAAAGCTCGAGATGACCCTCTACATGTTGATTATCAAATAAACATCATGGATTATACATATGAATCATGGTGGGCCATTGGCCACACCTTGGGTCTAAAATAGGATCTCTACCAGTAACCGGTAGGCCCCACTTGCCCCAAGATCTAAACCTAAGATTACCCACCTATTGCTCCTCTTCTTTAGCTTTTTGGAATCCTTAGCGCCTAAGCTCTCTCATTGATGGTGGATGATGAAGTTTCGATGGTTGGATGGTGAGATTGGGTGGTAGGGAGATGAGTCTTCTCTTGGCTTCTCATTTAATGTCCTATAATCTCTTTTAAATAAGAGTGCCTGATTTTCTCTTTTTTCCTGCCCCTTTAAGACAAATCAATTCCAACTCCACATATTCCAAGCAGTTCTCTTCATTTATTTCTAGTTTTACTCATTTTTTCCTTTAATTTTACTCTTTTGACAAGTTATTATAGAATTCCCAAATAAATTAATGAAACCCTGCCAAGTAGAGACCATACATCTGTCAGGGCCCAAAATGGTGCCTAATCCCTTCCTTTTTCATAACTATGTATATATTAGTGTATGAGTCATTCTAATTGAGAGTTCATTGGATGTCTTGTCCATTTAACAATTCTACGAGTTCCAATCGACTGTAGATTTTGAAGTCACAAATTGGCTGGTGGCGACTCTAAAACATTCTAACATGCTAGATGTGTTGTTCTACCTCACTTGAAAAGGTATTGCACACCTAAAAAGATAAAATTGCATCAAACTAGTTATCGATACTTGAGAATCATTTCAAGAGTAACATGGCACGTGAAATTACATTCTTCTTTCATCACTTAAGGTGAAGACAAGAAGTCTAAGATGTATGTGGAGTGGTGCTCATAGGCTCATGCCCTAATAATGTAGGGTATGGATATATATCATAAATACAGTAAGGTGGACCCCGCAGTAAGGGTTAAACCTACTCTACTGCAATAGAGTCGACGAGGATTGCATGCTGAAATTAAGTAGCGACTCGCTACTAGACGGTAGTATGTGGGCCCATATGATGTATGTGTTTTATCCACACCATCCATCCATTTTCCATCTCATTTTAGGGTACAATTTCAAATATAAGGCATATCAAAATCTCAAAGGTAACAATGATGATCGAATTCAAATCATTAAAATCTTCTTGGGGTACAAAAGTTTGTGCTTTCGCTTCATCCAAATCTGTGTGACTTAATCAACAAGTTGGATGGCAAATAAACATTATAGTGGGCAATAGGAACTTTTTAATGTTGGGCTTTCAATCACCACATTTTTCCTTTCATGTGATCCACTTGAGACTTAGATCTGCCTCATTTTTAGGCTCATGCCCTCAAATATTGATCAAAATGGATGGGTGGCAAGGATAAAAAAACATACATCATAGTGGGGCAACAGAGAACTTCCAGTAGTGAAGTTTCTATTGGCAGTGTCAATATGCAGGAAGTGGATTGGCTAGTGTACCACACACCACCGACCTAGCTAGTGTGGTTACGTGTCGCTCGAAGACGAGCGCTGATGCTTGTCAAGCTCCAGTTAGTGGTGAAAACGGTTCCTGAAAAATCAAAATCGGAACCGGACCATTTGCACCCTAGAACCAAACCGTAAAAATTGGTTTAACTCTACGATTCTGGGCTTTTTATAATCCCACCCAATTGCATTTTTTAAATTAATCCATCCCATGTCCATTCGTGTATTTGATGAATGGTTTAGATATTACGTAAGGTGTACAAAAAGACATAAAGAAACAATCAAAGGGCGCATTCTAAACCATATATTATGAGTTAACTAGATAACTAAAATATATTGTAAACTTGGTCTGGTTCTAGGTTTGGTTCTACTGTCTGGTTCCGTGTTTGGTTTTATGGTCTGGTTCCAAGTTCGGTTCTACGGTTTGCTTCACGGTTCAGTTCGGTTCAACATGACCCCAAACCGAGAACCGAACTAATCAGTTCTTTGATTTTTAGAACAAGGACCAGAACCAGTGCACTTCGGAACTAGACCAAAATAGTCCAATTTACCGGTTCTACGGGTTCCATGTACACCCCTAGCTCCAGTTGTGAAAATGGTTAAAAGGATATCAAAGTTACATGGCTCCACAATGCTGTATTTACTTTATCCACACTGTTCATCCATTGTGAGAGATCATTTTAGAGCATGAACCAAAAATGATTATGAAAGTGCCCTAGTTTGTCAATTAGCGTGAGTGTTGAGTCAGTTAGACTACAGAGCCATATACGAAGGTCAATTCAAAGCGTCTACCTTAACCGGATGTGTACAATCTCGCCATAGGTAAATCTAAGCCTCACATCCCATGTCCCAAAACACCAGGTACATAAAACCCTTAAAACAAGTTAGAACACCATAGGGTTTTTTAAGTGAGGAAACTTTTTCAAAAATCAGAAAATCTCTAAATTTTCTTACTTTGTTGATTGTATCTATACACATCTCGATATGATCGACTTGCGCTGTCAATGTCCTCGATGACAAATCGATTCTATCAGAATGAGGACAAAAGTGTCTAGCAACCACATACATATCTGGGCGAAATTATTAATGTATTGATATACCTATCGATATTATCGATATTTGAATCTCGAGTCAATCAAAGGTGACTCGATAATATCAACAGGTAGATATTCGGTGCCCCTGTTTTTACCTTAGAAAATCATAAATGTGTCGATATATCGAAGCCCTCCTTGATACCATCGAAGTTCAAATCTCGATAGTATCGGAAGGCTCTCGATGATATCAGTCATGGGCATGAAATTGTCCAGCAACTTTTTTTCAGGTGATTTTTCAATTCTGATCGGGGTTCACCTGATAGAATCGATATTCAAATATCAATGATATCGAGGCTAGATCGATTACATCGAGAAAGGACATAAACTGTCCAGCAAGCTCACTAATAAAATTCTTGGATTTATCGTGCATCGACACGAACTTTGATATCATCGATATTCAAATTTTGATGATATCGAGTATCCCTCGATCATATCTAAAGACCTGAAAAATCTCAAAGCAAGTTTCTCTCATTTTTCAAATGTCGAGGAATCGATCCTCATATCGATAATATCAGAGTTCAAAATCTGATGGCATCGACATGAGTCTTGATTCCCTCGACCTTTTGGCAAGAGGTTTTCAAAAGTGTATGACATTGAATTTGAGTCATCGAGCGGACCATCGATACAATCGAGAGTATATGCTCGATGATATCGAACCCTCTCGATGATATCGAACTCTATCATAAATGTGACTGTTTTATATCCGTTGGAACCTTTTGCCTATATAAAGAGAACTTGTCTATTGTTGCTGGTAGAGAAAGAAGAGAGTGCTTTTGAGTGTTTTACCTTAGGCCATATACCCAAAGCCCTTTCTCTCAAGGGAGTTTATCCTCCAATCCACTTTCATCATTGATATTTAATAGAGTGGATTGGGGAATGAACTTTAGTATTTAAGGATCCTCCAGCTACTACTTTAATGAAAAATCATTAAGCTGGGATGCCTTGAATGCATAGAGGATTGGAATCACTCTATCTTCCTAATAAGAAAATATTTAAAGAGTAGGATTCCATCATAACCTTGACCCAACCTGTCGTCATATATTGGTACATCATTTGTGTTACAGATCAAGGGAGTAGAAGACTCTTCATCAATAAGGAGGAGATCTTCGTCAATGTGCTGAATGGGACTCATTCACTTATCTGTAAGTATCTAGAGTCCAGAGGACCCTTTGATCATTCCTTTATAGGATTGGGTCTAAGGTGTTTCTCACCCTTGCAAGTCCTTTAGGAGGCCTCCGGCATGAGTGTACATGGTGGGTGCATTATGTGGACCCTTGCTCTGTGGAGAGCATAAATATCTGGTTGAAGGTGAACCAGTCAAAACCTTAGGTTTGAGTTTAACCGTGTGAAACCTTCGTTAGGGTCTTATGGAAGATCCTTGGCCAGTGTGCCTAAAAGTGAGTGCGCTATGTTGACCCTTGCTCGTGAGAGCATAAATAGTCAGCCTCAGTGTAGGTTGTAAAGGTTGAAGGTGAACCTGATTTAAAACCTTAGGTTTGAGGTGAACTGCTGTGAAACCTCCTTAATGAAATCTGGTACACTCAAGGGTTGAGTGCGGTTATCGGGAGTGGAGTAGACAAGTAGTTGAACCACTATAAAAAATGACTATGTTTATGATTGTTATTCTTTCGTGTGTGTGATTTACTTCAATACTTTCATATCTGTATATCTGAGATCACACCTCACACACATTCACAATCATATTCATCATAAAATAGGTTATATATTATTGTCTCTTAAATAGTTTGTGATTGGATCCTCTACCGGGCTTGAAAGCCAGTAGAGTTACATTTGAGTAATCCTGATAACTGCATATGGATTGGATTAGTGAAATATGATTTTTAAATAAACTGTAAAAACTTTAAAAAGTCCTATTCACCTCCCTCTAGGACATATTGGCATATTCCTACGTCAACCAAAGCAGTCTTCACCACTATTTTAGATTCATATCAAAAGTTCATGTGTACTGTTGATGCAGTTTTCTGGCAGACCCTCCACAACGCGCTTTCCTGAACCTTTACAAGCAAAGGTGAGAGACAAAGGAGGCCCTGGCTTATATAGGAGACTCTCTGATGCTTAAGTTAGGCTTAGGGTCTTTAACGTGGGGTAGGATCTCCAGAAAAGAGATCAGTCAAGTATTAGGGTTTTTGTGAACGTATCTCAAACGGTGGGAGATGTTTACATATTTATAAGAGAGAGAGGATCATGTAGCACAGGGATTCTTTCTTAATATCTTGGAAATTTGCTTGATCTGGGATCTTCCAGAGATTGTAGGTTGACGAGGTTGTAGGGGTTTGATCTTATCTCCGAGGGATCTTGGGAGAGATCTTTGGGACTTAGGAGGATTCTTTGAATCTGTAGTTCAAATTTAGGTTGGATCTCAAGGCGGGTGCTGAATTGGAAATGACTAATACTATCATAATCGATAGATCAGCATTCACCCTTTTCGATCGTTAGTTGAGCTAGAAGGTTCATGTTCCTTTTATCTGGGTGTTGAGACCTTTTAACCTCGTTAGGGGTATTGTCGATCTATGATCGTGTTATGACCATTCTATGGCTGGCCTGTGACTGATCCATGGCCGATCTGTGACTAATCCATGGCTAGTTTGTGACAGATCTATGGCCAATCTGTGACCGATCCCCAGTCCGTGATCGATCTATGGCTGATCCGTGATCGATCTATGGCTTGTTTGTGACCGATCTATGGTCGATCTGTAATCAACGCATGACTGATTTATAGGCGATTCGTAACCGCCCTTTGGCCAACCTATAAGTTAGGTTGATATTCCAACCATTTATGCGTGCTTGTATGCAAGCTCTTTGAGTGTCCTTACATTTGCATCACCCTTTTTAGAGGTCAGCCTGCTTTTGGACATAGAAGCTTTATCAGTCTCGAGTTTCACTGGGCCCGTGCTGGCTCAATAGAGTTGGTCCATTCTATAAACCAGGCTATGAGCTTGTATATTTTTCCTCAATAGTGAGCTTTTTCCTCAATAGTGAGCACCCCTTGCTTTTCGAATAGTGTTCGAAAAGTAAGCTCAATTGTAGTGAGGTCGGGTTATGCATGGACTAGGTCAAGTCGTGTTGTCATTAATGCCAGATATGGCAACCATCACAGTAGTCGAAGGGTTGTCAGTCTGTAATCATGACGTGTCATCTCATGGCTCGAGGTCACGTGAGGCATCAAGCCGTCATTTTAATGACGGACTAATAAGGTCGTGACGTGTGGCGTCATACTCGATATTAGGATCGACTAACGAGGTCATGACGTATCGAGTCGGGGCAGCCGATGGGGCATTGTGTAGTGTGGTATTGATGAGCGCCTTAAATGGTTGCCACATGGCCCGACTATTTAAGGGAAGCCCTAACGGTTAGGGTTCTTCTTGCATTTCCTCTTTTCACTTCTTTTTCTTCTCTATTTGGGTGATTTTTAGCGTCCACAGCTCCTCACGATCCAGTCAAAATCTCATCCTTTGTCACGAGTGAGCCTCTTCTCCCTCTCCTCATTTTATTTTTAATAAAAAACTACTATGTCCAGCTTCATGAGCTCGCATGAGGGGGTTTCTGGCGGCGAGTAGTCACCTTGGGGAGATGTCGAACCCACCTTCATTGTTGGTAATGATGACGGACACCACTTTCTGATCATTAGCGTTGAGGAGGTCGATGGAAAGCTCTCTGGCACAGAGGCCATTGCCCATTGCTATGGCATTGGACCTATCCCCTCAACATGGGCCTGTTAAGCCTAGCCCCGGGGGAACAATCTTATCTTTAGCAAAGGGGTAAGTGGCTGAGGTGCACAAAGCACTTGGCGAGGTTGATTCTGAGGGCCTGAAGGTGATGATGATCCAAGGGGACCAGTGCCTTCGACCCTGACGGAGGACAAGGTAACTCAGATTAGGTTCGGGTATCACATTCTCGAGTCTGTGATCATCTGACTTCCATCGTCAAACGAGCTCCCGAACTAACCTCCTAAAGGGGCCGTTGCAATTTTTCAAGTTGCTCTCCAGTGTGGATTGCAACTCCCACTCAGGGAATTATCCTACATCTTCTATCCTACCTCGGCTTAGCCCTAGGACAACTAACTTCAAATGGGTGAAGGGAGTTGTTCAGCTATGCGGTCTTATGGGCTGAGCTGGAATAACCCAAGCTATCAGTGGACAAGTTCCTCCACTTATACCAAGTAAAACTGTACACCCTTCAGCCTGGCTGGTATTAATTTTGCATGGTGAAATACGGGCAGGGCTTTGATAACTGATCCCCCCCCCCCCCCCCTCGGCCCCTCCAATAAGCATTGGAGGGTTAAGTGGTTTTGGGCATATGGATGTTGGGAGATGACCGACCTAAAAATTCAGTCTCTCGTCCCCTGAACTTTCTCCGAGCCAGGTTTGTGCTGTAATAGTTGTTCGTCTTTTATTGATCGGCTTACACTATCGTCTGACCTTTTTTAATTAGCTTTTTTCGCGGTTGTACCCAAGCATCAACCTCTGCTAGATAGTCGGTCCTTAGCTCGGATTAGGGATCTGCGATCCCTTAACAAGGATAGGCGATCTTGGAGAGTTCTTCTCCAACCCGAGCGACTCCTCTAGGCGGGCTTGGATTCAGCTCTCACAGGTACAACCTTGGGTAAGACCTTTACCCGAGCTTCGTAAATTTGAGAAATTCCCTTGCTCGAAGATTTCTTCTAATGCATTTTGTTTTTGTGCAGAGATGTTAAATGCTCGACCCTACATCCACCCTCTCTCCAAGGTTCGTGCGCCTCCTCGAGATGAGGTGGCAGCTCCAAAGAAGAGGAGACAGAAGACCTCCTTGAAATCTAGGGGAAGTTCACTCCCTATTGCCCTGTCGTTATGGAGGCCTAGGGAGAGGGCATGGAGGTGAAGACCTCCTTTGGGGCAACAAGGATGGTTGCTCTTAACCACACCATTCCTATTGAGGATCAAGTGGTTGCCGAGCCTCTGGCCGAGGCTCGTCCCTTTGAGGGGGCAGAAGCCAGGGAGAGGCAAGGGACCTGCCTTCATCGGGCCATGGAGGAGATCCCCCCTTAGGTAGATCACCATACGTCTGACGTGGAGTATGTTACCTTGTCCGACTCTCTAACAGAGATGACCCTCGCACATGTGTTGACCACCCTTCTCGTGGTTGGTATTTCACTCGAAGTAAATTCTATCTTTCGGTTTGCTCTTACTCATCTTTTTTTCTTTCCTCTATAGTTTGCTCCGTGTGTATTAAAGGCACGCGCTGATTTCGTTCAAATGCATGGTCGGGCGGAGGGAGCTGAGTAAAAAGTGGCCCAGCTGGATGCCAAGCTTGGGATCATGAAGAAAGCTCTTGAGGCATCTTCATTGAGAAGGCTGCGATGACGACATGGCTAGAGGAGGCCAAGTGTGTGCACGATGAATGTCACGCTGAGCTGCTCGAGACTAAGGGGAAGTTAGAGAGGTTTAAGATGGAGACCAAGGGTGTCATCGCCAAGGCTCGGGAGGAGGCCATCCATCAGTTCGTATCTTCCCAGGCGTTCATGGATGAAAAAGACACCCTCTTTCTCTAGGGTTATGCCGAATGTACGAAGGACGCGAGGGCTTCCTTCCCTGACCTCGACCTCTCTGCTTTCGATGAGGCAGAGTCGAGCTTCGATGGGTCGGGCAATGAGGCAGCCCCTGACAGGGCTCCCTAGACGGTGCCCGACTCTTGAAGTTAATTTTGCAAAGCAGTATTTCCTCCTTTTTTCAACTTCAGGCACTTCAAGCACACCATGTGTCTGGGCTTCATGTACACCCAGCGTCATCTTCTTTCATATTTTCCCTCTCTAGAATTTTGTTCATTATCTGATGTACAAACATGAATTTGTAGTCGAAGTAAAGTCAATGTAATCGGATCATTTTTTGGCCTTATCAATGAGAAACATTCTTCTTTTGTTGATCGGATAGGAAATCGGTGATTTTATTAATCTAATGTAACTTCGACTAGTGCAAAAAATGAGTATTGCTACGGTCCATTTATGAGTAGTAGATCTTTAGATGCTCAACGTTCCATGAGTGCGGAAGCAATTGGCCAGTCAGGCTTTCTATTCAGTACGTTCCAAGTCAGATGGTGCCCGAAACTATGTAGGCCCCTTCTCAGTTCGGGTCCAACGTCCTTATTCCTACTTCTTTAGTGTTCTAGAATACCTTTCGGAGAACCAAATCCCTAACACAAAACCTTCTGACCTTGAACCAAGTATTATAAAACCACGATACTTGCGGTTGATGGACAACAGTTCAAAGCAGAGCCTGCTCCCTTTATTCTTCTAGAAGGTCGAGACTAAGGGACATAAGCTCGTTATTGACTTGCTCATCGGACAAGTTTGTTCGAGCTATAGGTAATCCGATCTCTACGAGGGTAACCACCTCCACTTCGTATGCCAGGGAGAATGGGATTTCTCCAGTAGTTGTCTAGGCAGTAATTCAGTACGCCCATAGAACTTTAGGAAGTTCCTTGGACCAAGCTCCCTTGGTGCTATCAAGCTTGGTTTGGAGGTGATGTTTGATGATCTTATTACTACTTCGACATGCCCGTTTACTTATGGATGTTGTGGTGATGAGTAGATGCTGCAAATCCCGACGTCTTGCACATCTCTTGATATTGCTTGTTGTCAAACTGTTTCCCATTATCAGAGATAATGGTCCGAGGTATTCCAAACCTACATATGATATTTTTCTAAACGAAATCTGTAATCTTTTGTTCAGTTATCTTTGTTAATGTTTCAGCTTCTGCCCACTTGGTGAAGTAGTCTACTGCTACTGTAGCAAACTTGGTCTGACCTTTACCCGTAGGGAGTGGGCCGATGATATCGATCCCCCATTGAGCAAACGGCCAAGGTCCGGCAATTGGTGTGAGCTATTCCGATGGCGACCGAGGGATGTTCATGAACCTCTGGTATTTTTCGCATCTCTGGACGAGCTTTTGGGCATCGTGCTGGATGGTCGGCCAGTAACATCAATGTTGGACAACTTTGTGTGCTAATGAATGCCCACCCAAGTGATTTTCACATATCCCTTCATGGGTCTCCCTAAGGATGTACTCCACCCCCTCTGGTCGGACACATCTTAAGTAAGGATAGTAGAATCCTTTCTTATAGAGCATGTCGTTGAGTATGGTATACCGGGTAGCCTTAACTTTCATTCAACGTGCTTCTCCTCGATCCTTGGGGAGTTCATTACTCTCAAGGTACTGAATAATCAGATCCATCCACATTGTTTCTGAACTAACCGGAAGGACGAGCATAGGGTCGACCTTATGCTCGGTTTAGCCAAGAATTCAATCGGGATGGATCTTAGGATTTCGTCTTCATCTACTATAGCGAGCTTTGCCAACATGTCAGCTTTGGAGTTCTTTGCTCATGAAATCAAGGCAACATTGCATTTCTAGAAACTTCTGATCAATTCCTTGACTTTTTGGAGATAGGCTTTCAAACGTTCTTTCTTGGCTTGGTAAACGTCGGTTATTTGGTTGACGACCAATTTGAGGCACTAAAGACTTCTGGATGCTGAGCCCACATGTTTGCCGCTAGTTTGAGTCCGATAATCAAGGCTTCGTATTTTGCCATACTGTCGATGGCTTAGAATCCATATCTCAAGGCATATTGCATGCATGTATGGTCAGTAGTCTTCAGGACTACCCTGACCCCGCTTGCCTTAAAGTTAGATGAGTTGTCAATGTAAAGCATCCACAGGGGTGGGTCAGGAAGAACGTGGGAGTCAGACAACCCTACAAGATGTTGTTACGTTGACTTCTCTGGGAGGAACCCTAACCTGGGTAGGTCGGCCATGGATCGGTCGTCGGTTAGTGCTTGCTCTGGAGATTGTGTCAGTTCGACAATGAAGTCAGCCATTGCTTTCCCTTTGATTGCAGCTCATGGCTGGTACTTGATGTCGAATTCACTCAACTTGATTGCCAACATAGTCAGCTAGTCCAAGGCTTTAGGTTTTTGCAGGACTTGGCGTAGCGGGTGATCAGTTAAAACGACGATCGAGTGAGCTTGGAAATATGGCCACAAGCGTCAGGAAGATGTGACTAAAGCTTGAGCCAACTTTTCCAAGGTCGGATACCTCGTCTCTGTAAGAACTAATTCTTTTCTAACGTAATAGACCGGTAATTGGTTTCCCTCATATTCTCTTATCAATGTCGAGCTGATCGCTGTATTGGATACAACCAGATATAGTAGTAGGGATTCCCCCAGCTCAGGTTTAGAGAGTAAAGGCAGTGTCCCAGGTATTCCTTGAGCTACTAGAAAGCTTTCTGACATTCTTCAATCCATTCTATTATTTGTCTCCCCTTCAGCTGTTTGAAGAAAGAGAGGCATTTATCGGTAGCTATGGACATGAAGCGGTTAAGAGCAGCTATTCTTCCTATTAACCTTTGTATGTCTTTGAGAGAGGAGGGCCTTAATTTTCTCAGGATTTGTCTCAATCCCTCTCATCCTCTTTGGATACTGCATGTCGAGGAGGGCCTTAATTTTCTCGAGATTTGCCTCGATCCCTTGCTACCTGACCAAAAATCTGATGAACTTTCCCAAGCTTATGCCAAAAGCGCATTTGCTCAGGTTTAGTTTCATCTAGTATTTATGGAGAATGAGAAACATCACCTCTAGGTCAACCATATGATTTGTGGCTTTTATGCTCTTGACGAGCATGTCGTCGATATAAACCTCCATGGTTCGCCCTATTTGGCGGGCAAACATCTTATTGAATAACCTTTGGTAGGTCACTCCTGCATTCTTTAAACCGAAAGTCATCACGTGGTAATAATAAAGACATTTTTTAGTGACAAAGGTGCTCTTAAATTTATCTACTGGTACATTCCAATTTGATTATATCCTGAGTATGCATCCATAAAATTGAGTAATTCATGGCCTACAGTACTTTTGACCAATTGATTAATTCTGGGAAGAGGAAAATTGTCTTTGAGGAAGGCTTTGTTCAGGTCTATGTAGTCTACACATACACACCACTTCCCATAGCTTTCTTGACCAGTACTGTAACGCTCTGAATTTCGAGGGTCGAGTAAAGCTCTACTCCTGAGATCAAACGCATCACTTATGCAACATAGATAATGATGTTTAGATGTCATCCATATCAATGCATTAAACATGAGTAGGATTATACTAAAACATCATATCATACTCTAGAGATAATGTAATTAAGCAACGGAAGTCTAAAGCACAAATATCTAAATATGAAAGTATTTCACAAACTCCGGAGTATGAGTATGTAACTGGGCTGAACATATACATGTATCATTTCAGAATAGAAAAATATCAAAATATAAAGCGTTCAACTAATCCACAAGTCCCTGTAATCCCGTCAAATAAGCACGAGGTCTACATAGACCGGCCTGAGAGCTGAACTTAGGAGAATTCTTCCTCCTCGTCTATGAAGTCCAACTTTGCTGCATAGACTTCCCCATCACCTGCATCTACAATAGAGTCTAGTTGGTGTTTTAAAACACCGTCCTAGGGTAGGAATGAGTGGCCAACTCAATGGTACTATAAGATAAAGGTTAACATATTATCATTTTAATCAAGCAGTAGTGATAAAACAATACAACAATCACTTCCTAGCTACTCTTGCTAATGCAGGGATGGTGTGCAGTAATGATGTATGCCCTCGCACAAAGCTCTCTCAAAAGTGACTCCAACAACCAATTTCGCGCATGACAAACTCCCTAAAGGTGCTACTACCTCGCTAAAGCACATGAAATGCGGTGCATAATTGTGTTAGCCGAGTACTTAATTAGGCTTATTTATATAATAGATTTGGGAAGCTGAGGTACCTCCCTTTATATCATTTATCAAACCGAAAGATCCATCTAGGGTCGTCAATCTTAGTTAATCACATCCGATGGGCAAGTTATAGGGCATCACCCCTAATGAAAAGCAGTGGATGGGAAAATTTAGGCATTTATACTTGCGATCACTATGGGGAGGCTCATCACCTCAGCGTAGGCCAACAGCTCGAATATAGTGTCCCATACCACCGTATTCAGCTCATGAGTTTGGGTTGCTCATTGGTCATTACGGGGAGGCTCGTCACCCCAATGTAGGCCGACAGCTCGACCACGGTGTCCCATACCACCATGCCAGGCTCATGAGTCTTAGCAAATCATGACACTATGGTTGAAACAGGCCTTCACATTAGTAAATAGTGCCTCAGATTCAAGTAGTGATGTCCATACATTGTAAACACACAATAGGTCAATCATTTTATTAGATAAGTTCGATTGGTATGAACGCATGATGAATTAATTGACATGGAACATATAAGTACTCCACGTGGCCTAACCATTGTCGACACTCATCGTACGACTCGGATTCATCGAACGTATCAAATGTGGCGAGACTAATTCGGCCACTCAAATGGGAACTGTTACTGATTTCCTAGACTACACCGTAGTCCCAATCTTTCTCAAATGTAGCATGTAAATACATGTGTTAATCATATCAACAATTAACAAATAATTCTAATCAATTCCTCATTTAAGCATTTCATCGAACACGTTGAACATGTTACCAAATATTTACATTTCATCTATAAATTGTGTAGTCGAAATTAAGATTACATAAAGAAAACTATACATATATATAAGATAATTGAGAATCCTATCTCAATACCCTTATTAAATATAATTCATCAACAATTTCTCATTCAGATATTTTATCCAATACTTAGACTACACATTACTAAATAAATAGACTAAATTAGTTACGACATAAACTATAACAATTCATTACACAAAGAGATCGTGATACATATGACAAACATAAATCCTAGATTTATAGTCATGACAAGCACAAATCACATCTTCATGTTCATTCAAACATTTCAAAAAATACATGAAATGCATCTTATATTCAATATAATTCACACATGTATAATTTATTGAAAACATCGTAACTAAGATCATATGACAACAATCAAGTCAGACATAAATCATTAGCTGTCATTGAAAGCCTTGAAAACCATAACTCAAACATTTATAGTCCGCACCTTTCGTCGGAATACTCGATTTGGACGCGGTTTAAACACTACGTTGCCGAAAATAGAATATCGGGCACTTAAACAATGAAATAGGTTAGTTATTTCATCGATTACTCTATTTGGATCTCTAAATCAAGATTAGGGTTAAGATTTCTTACCCAAATCATAACAAAAAATGATTGTATAGCGAAACAGGAGAGGTGATTCAACACGTGGAGTAGCGAAAAAATCACAACAACAATCTCCCTACTTTTCTCTTTTCTCCTTACTCTTTTCTCTCTTCTCTCTCCTAGGGTTGGAGAAATTCGTAGGGAATAAAAATGGGATGGTTTAAGGGTTTATATAGGCCCAAAACTGATGCAAATAGCCCCAGGACCATGGTATAATTAGTTTCTATCCAAAGGGCAACTATTTTTGTTAAATAAGGCCCATAAGGAGGTCCACAACTCACATACATCGTAGAGCAAGTTCCCTAACAACGGATCTTTGCCAGGATATGATTTTGGTGTGATTGGATAGGCCGATCGACCATGGAAGACTCATGTCAAATCAACGGTCATGCTTACTCGATCAGGGCCATATGTATACAGATTTGAGTAAGAAAATTTTCTTTTTCCCTGGGTGAAGTTTGGTCAGAAAATGACGATCTAAAATTCCCAATTTCGTACGTGAATGAATGGCCCAATTCACTTAAGTTTCATTACATTTTCTAAAGATATTCGTGTTTCTCACACACTTTTCTCTGGGCTCAAGTTGTGTGTTTCAGGATACTATCTAGGCTTAATTCCCATGATGGTTGTCAAGCCCAATAGGTCGGACATAATCCTATATTTTCACGGTCATCGGACGTTTGACGTGTGGTCTAGGTCTGATACGGAGTTTCAATGTACTCCTGAGAGTGATAGGCTCTTGGGATTTCTCTTAAGTTTTTAAAGGACATTGAGTTAATGGTATTAATGATTTTAGGTCTTTTCATTTGTAAAAATGGTGGTTTGAGTTAAATTCACCAATTATTTAGTTTAGTACTTAACTAAATTCTGCCTTAATTATACTATAAGATGCGGTCCTTGGGTAGTTCTATGTTTGTTTGACACTTTTAGTTAGTATATTATTTTAACTATTTTTTTTATAGTTCATCATCAAGTCTACTTTATCCCTACCAAATTTCATTAAATTTCGTATTCTAAAAAAATTCTAAAAATTCTGGAAGTAGTAGCTATCCGAACTAATAATTTTTAAATAGTTATCACATCAACCTAAATTTAACTATATTAAAATTTTTCTTTTATTTTTCACTTATTTTTATATGAAACTAGACTTATCAATCTTCAATTTAACTTTTAAATCACCTAAATTGGAGTTATATTGAGGGAGATATGACTTTTTTAAGTTACTTAGAAAATGTAAAAAAATTTCTATGACGGTCCACCAAAATTTGGTGCACTGGCGGCGTGCCGCCGACCGGGCAGTGGCGTCACGCCCCTTTGGTGGTCCTGGTGGTGATTCTGCCACTTAATTTTTGAAATGAGTGTATCTTGAAAAATGTAATGAGTTATTTGACGTGCAATATATGATTTTGGGGTAGGAGAAGCTAAGTTATCCAAATAACCTAGTAATTTTGTGATATTCCATAAGTTTAATGGTCTAAAGTCTATTTTATTTATATAGTTAGTATTTATAATAAATTTTAGTTTAATTATTGTTATTCATCATTTAAACTTTAGGATTTGTGTCTAATATGAAAGTACTTAGAAAAAATTGAAGAATAAGGTGGTGAAAGGTGAGATTTTTAAAGGAGATGGATTGGAAAGGGAAATTGAGACTTTGAGATTGAGTTTTGAGAAGTCGATAAGGTGTTATGAAAGACCCATTGCCCAAGGAAGTTTAACTCCAAGTTGGCAAAAATTCAGGACATTACAAGTATGACGTTGGCCACCAATCTGGGTAATAGACTTCTTCAATGAAGTTGGCTCTAGGAAGCTTGCCGACCTCTTCTCCAATCACTGTGTATCTCTCCGGGCCAAGGGCACATCAGTTCTGTCGAACTGGCCAGTAGGATGTTCACAACCCCAAGTGTAGGGTCACATTGTAGTAATAATCTCGGTGAGACCGAGGTCGAATCCAGAGGGACTAATCTCGTGAGTATTCTCAAAGTAACTAGAAGAAAAACTAGAAAAACATGTAAACCTAAATCTAGAATGTTTGAGAGAGTGATTTTGAATATGGTAATTAAAACTTATAAATTTAAAGGTGGTAACTAGGGTACTAAGGATCCACTTGTAGCAATTGGGAGACTACCTTGCTTGATTCAAAGACACAGCTGAAATTAAAGTCCTATCCTATCCAATTAGTAAGAAGAGATTTGTCAAATCTCTGAACTTCTCATGGATCTAATCATCGATAGATGAGGGTTGTGAGGATTTGGAAGTGATTCCATCACCTAACGATGCCCACAAGACAAGACAAACAATGGGATTTACCAATCCCACAACTAATCATAAGAGAATTATGAAAGTTAGGAAGGATTCCATTATCCTATCATGTCCAAGGGACGATGGTGAACAACAGGATTTTCTAATTTTACAATCTCAATTCAAGAAAAGAAGATATCTCAAGCTATCACAAATCTATTGAATTTGTCACAACAAACCATTAAAAATTAAAAATATTCCTTCATATTCAAACTAGAATCCAAGATATTTTAACAAAACGTGAATCAAAACAAAGAAAAATTCTAATCATGCTACAAGCTCCACCTCTTAGCCCTAGCTAAGAGGTTTGGCCAACCATAGATATGATTAAACTAAGATCTCTTAAACAAAACATACACTAAGGAAGAAGAAGAAAAACTCTCGGACGGTAGCTCCACCCTTTTCTCCACTCCTCAAACCTTAGAAGATGCCTAGGAACATCATAAGAACTTCTATTTATAGTTGTGGAACTCCAACTTTCGCATCGAGTTGGAAAAATTCGAAAATTGCCTCAAATTTATGCAGTTAGCGCAGAATTTGTGTAACTATAATACCTTGATTTTTGAGGGTCGACCAAAGCTTGACTCCCAAGATTCTGAACATTACTTATGCTTTGTAGAAGCTAGTTTCTCAACTACTCCTACATTATCAATTAAGCATGTATAGAATTAAACTAAACAATGTATCATACTCCGAAATAAACACAATTAAAGTACAAGATTAAATAGAAATGTATGTAGTATGATTATCTAGAGTATGAGTCTAGCTGGGTCCAATATATAATTCTAAAATCAACAAAAATGTGGAAAGGTGTCATCTAGCTAAGCCCAATCACTCGACTCTCCCTGTCGAGAAGTGTGCAGCCTACATCGGCCCATTACAAAGCTGTAAATAAGAGAAATCCTCCTCATCCACGCCTACCTGGTCCAATGCATCAGCCTCAGTGGTCCCTACATCTATATCAACGTCTAGTTGGTGTTTTAAAACACCATCCCAGAGTGGGAGTGAGTGATTAATTCAGTGATTCCAGAAAGCATGGGTTACACATGTTATCAAGTCTATCAGCACAAGAATGATAAGGCAATATAAAACAATCACTTCCTATTATTCTTATTAATGTAAATAATGGGGTTTATGAAATGATGCATGCCCTCACCATACAACACTCCCTTAACACATGACTCTGACCACCTGGTTCGCAAATGACAACACTTCCTCAACACGTGACTTTAACGCTTGTTTCGCCACATTCTAAGCTAATGCAATGCGGTGAATGATTATGATAACTGAGTAATTAATTATACCTATTCATTCAATAGTTTGAGGAAGCCAGGATACCTCCCCTTTAGACATTAGTCTCAACTAAATTACTAGACACGGGACAACCACAACGGTCCTATGCATGTAATCCCTGATCCGTTTAGGTTCGTCACTCTCAGCTGAATATATACGAAAGACAAGTTGTAAAAGTAATGCTCGTGGTCACTATGAAGAAGCTCGTCACCCTAGCGTAGGCCGATAGCATGGACACAGTGTCCCATACCACCATGCTCGACTCACGAGTCTAAAGGAACATAATGGTAATGGTTAATAGTAAACCTATGTAATTAGTAAGGGGGGTGTCGTAGATTCAAACAGTTGAGATCATAAATGGTGAACATATATAGGGTTAGCTATTTCTTTAGACAATTTCGATTAATACGAGTGAACACCGGCGTAACTGGTATGGAGTGTGTAAGAACCCTGCATGACCCAGCCACTGTCGGTTATCCGTGTTCGACCCGAATCAATCGAACGTGTCTGGGATGGCCAACCTAATTGGGTCAACCCATATCTGGGAATTTGTTGACTAACCAGACTACTTTTGTAGTCATACTTCTTAATCTAATTAAATCAATGAGCATTAAAGATGATTAGATTTATATTCAATTAATAAAATCAATAATCTACTCATTCAGGCATTTCATCGAACATGTAGGTGTCACTATACTACAAAGTGCAATCCATTGAACGTAAATTAAAATATATGTAAGTTATCATGCACATATTACATTAGCAATCATAAATCATTAACTGGAGCAGTAGTATTGATAAATCGTAACCTAAGACTTATGGTCCGCACCTATTACTAGTACGTCCTACTCAGGGTCATTCCTAAGATTACATTTCCAAAGAATGTTCATCAGCCACCTACATGAGTACACGGGTTCGTTAGGGTTGGGAAAAACCCATTTAAAGACTTACATCTATAAGGAATGTTCAAAATCTTGCCTTTAAGCATCGCCAGAGTAGTTCCAACAAAGGAAGTGGTGGTAGTTGGGCCTATGGGCCAAAGGGAATAGGGGGAAATCTCCTCTAGCAGCCACTCCTCCGATCTCTCCTCTTTTCTCTCTCCCTCCTCTTCTCTTTCTCACCTTAGAGCTCTCAATTACGGATTGGGAGGAAATGGGGTGATTTGGGAGCTATTTATAATTCCAGATGGTGTTCAAATGGCCCTAGGGCCACTCTATTTGATAATTATACCCTATAGGCGGTCATTTCTAACTAACAGGGCCCCATGGAGGGCTCGCGGGCTCATCTATACCATGTGATAGGTTCTCCATCAATGGATCAATACTAAGACAAATTTTCAGTACGATCGGATACACAGATCGGTCGTGGGAAGCCTGTGTCAAATCAACGGTCGGTAATATTTAATCGGGGCAGCAGTTATATGGATATGTGCAGGGAATTATTGTTACCTTACATGTGAAGTTTAGTCTTAAATAGACAGTCTGAAATTCTCAACTTTACAAAAGAGTGTACAACTTAAATCACTTAAGTTTTAGGTTCTTCCCTAGGATATTTGCACTTCTCATGCACGCATCCTTCGAATCAAGTTGAGCGATCCTAGACACTATTTGGGTTTGGCTCCCGTGATAGACATCGAGCCCAGTAAGACAGACCTTATTCTATAATTTTGGAATTAGTGGCTGTCACGCCCCAAACTCAGAAACCGGGCTTACGAAGTTCCCGATCGCCGAATCCGGCGCCGACAGCCTCCGTAGAACCCCATTCTCGACTCCTAGCGTCCATTCGCCAGGTTCCGATCTGGGATGCTACGAGGAGGATTTTCAACGGCAGTTTGATTCGTAATAAGCATAACCAAAGGCATAACCTACAAACAACAACCAAAAACTCCATTACATTTTCACTATGATAAAAAACTTTACAAGTACAATGATCATAACGGGAAATATAATGAGAATGAAAAAAAACTCCAAACAATCTGCTACGCGCTCCTGCCTCAACGCTGCTGCGAGCCAACGTCACCTGCACGCAGCGGTCGTGCATAAGCTTATAGAAAGCTTAGAGGGTGGTGAAAGTGTGTGCGCAAGGTAGTAATATGAACATGCAGATCAGAGTAATGCGGAATATGCAGATGGATCCATGAAAACCATTAGCCGTACCAAAGCTATGTAATGCAAGACATGAATGATATCGGCCATCCCAAGGCCATGCGAGGTGAGATGCAACTCAAGCATACAAGTCCTCATCTATATCCACACATCAATACAGCTCAAACCTAGGATATCACCGGGGTCTAGTATACTCTAAACCAGATTGCTGCCTCATCGTGCGCAATAAGGTAAGTGGAAGAGACCTCACTATCCTTCTACCAATATCGGGCACGACTCGTCGATAGCGGACCCATTCCTCGAGTTGGTCAGACTCAGCCTAGCATTGCCCCTTACACTCGGGCAGGTAAGGCCGCACCCCCTCCCAACCCACCACGATACAGTGGAGAGAGCAACCGTCTGGTAATCGGCACTCAACACTCATCTACCCACTCGGTCTAGACGTTGGAGCAACCTCTTGGTACCATAAGGGTTTAGGAACTTTCACCTAGGGATATCTATAGCACCCTATGTAGAATAAGATTTTTGGTATCCAATCTTGCCAACCACGATGCGTCTGTGGTGGCTACAACCCTGATGTCGCTAGGGCATACAGTAACCATATCACACGATGCGAGATGCATGAATCACACTATTCAATCATGCAGCAAATCCTAGTACGTATCATGCGCTCATGCAGGACAACATCGCCTAATCGGGGTCCCATAAACAATCTGCCCGAAGGCATATGCTATGATCAGTCACTCTCATATCAAGCATACATATGATGCGTGTGATCATGAGTCATAAAGCTATATTAAACATGTTATAATGAGATGAACTATCCTTACAATGCAGATGGGCTTGAACGGCCTATACACAATAAGTACGGGCATAACACTGGGCCCTAAGGAGAGTCGTAATGTGGACATCCAACCAGCATTAAACTCGCAATGTGGACGTCAAACCAACATTGCTCCCAAGGCACGATTGTCGTAAACATCGCTACATAATCGGTGTTGGGGTCACACATTGCAATGGACCTTAGGTACTTCCCATTGCGTATTAAATACATCAAATGGGATACGTCAAATGGGCCTTTTATTCATCGAATGGGCCACATAAATGGACCACACCAATGGGCCTTAGGTATATTGCAATGGGTCATAACCCATGGGCCTTGGAGTGCATCATAATGGGTCAAATCACATGGCCTTGTGTGTCTTAAATGGGCTTAATCCCATGGGTCTCTTACATATCAAATAGGCCTAATCCTATGGGTTTCATACATATCAAGTGGGCCCACATCTATAGGCCTCATATATCAAATGGGCCCAAATTCAAAGGCCTTATATGAATCAAATGGGCCTGGTCCCAAGGGCCTTACATTACATTGAATGGGCCTAATCCCATGGGCCTTGGAACACATTAAATGGGTCCAATCCCATGGGCCTCAAGTTACATCAAGTGGGCCTCGACCCATGGGCCTTAGATTAAGTTTATTTTCTATCCAAATTGGGGCCCAACATGGTGTTTATTTCCAACCAAACTATTCATAGGGTCACGTGGGTCCACAGCCCACTAAAATGTTTATTTATCATCCAGCGTGTGGGCCAGGGGAAGGCCCACTGTAATAGTTGTTTTTCATCCAATGTGTGGGCCAAGGCCCACTGTTATATTTATTTATCAATCCGTCAGGGGGGCGGCGTGAATAAAACATATGCAATTGGTGGGCTCCACCGTCCAGCGGAGGGTGGAGGAAAACATACACATCACTGTGGGCTCCACGTGGAGCCCACCATAACATGTATTTTCCAATCCAACCGGTTGGTAAGGTCCCACGGACCTGAATGAGGAAGAAAAATAAATTTCATTTTGATCCAAAACTTCTATGGGCCCCATAATAGGTTTCAATGGTAGATGTTCATTCACACTATTTTTTATGGTGTGGGCCACCCGAGTGTCGGATCGGCCTCATTTTTAGATGGGGCCCACCTCAGGGGGTGGCCCTCCATCTGAACGGCGTAGATAAAACATATACATCATGGTGGGGCCCACGGCAGCAGCCGTGGGTGGCTGGCTGCCGCCCGCCTGCCTAAAATGCAGGACGCGCCAGCGTCCTCTCTTCTTCGTCTGACAGCAGCAGCAACCAAGCTGCTGTTGCATTTTTTTTAAAAAAAAATGAAAGGTTTTGAGGGTTTTTGAGTGTGGGGCTCGCTCCAAGTGGATCCGCTCCAACCATTGTGCTCAATAGCTCGAGGCCGTCCTAATGAGTCCAGAGTTTATGATTTTTGGACGTACAGAAACGTCAGAAATTTCATCAATGGTAACCACCAATGGTCCCAATGCTATAGCCCACCAGAAGCTCAGATCAGCCCCGTTCTTCTACTCAATGGTTAAAACGGTGTGGGTAAGAGGATGGACGGCTTGGATTGAATATATACATCAAGGTGGAGCCTACATAAGGGCTCACCCCCAAAACTTGGAATCAAGCTTGCATTTGTGTTTTCCTTACTGACGTCCAGCGTCACTGGACGCTGGACGGTTGACATGCATTGAGGTGGGCCCAGCTCGAGTGGGCCACCAAATGATGGAGGGTGTGGGTACGACATGTATCATGTGGGCCCTACTAGTAGATGGTTTGGGACAAAATACTTACATCATGGTGAGGTCCATCCAAGTGGGCCACTCAAACACAAGATGATAAAAAAAAAGGAAATAAAGTAGAGAGAGAGATAGAGGGTCGGACACGCTTGATGGAGGGTCCCCAGCACTATGGGCCCTCCCTTTCGTGATCTACAACATACATCATGACATATGGGCCCACCTAATTAAGGATCGACGGTGGAGATCCATTCTCCACGAAAATAAACGGTCTAGATGACCTTGCTATTGCAATGAAATAAACATCATGATGGGGTCCATGGAGAATGGCCCCATCATGGATGATCATGATGATCAAGTGGACCATCGGCCACATCTTAGGGTCCCAAATGAGATCCAAACCATTGATCGGTTGGCCTCACTTGGCCCATCTCAAAAATAAGAAAAACTACTATGATCATGCACCCACCGTCCGATCTTCTTGCTCCTAGGGGTTTCTTAGCACCTTAGCTTCAACTTCAATGGATGAGATGAGAAATGAGAAAGAGAGAGAGTGTTGTAGAGAGAGATGGGTGATGGATGGATGTGGTGAGTGATGGTTGTGTAAGAAAACCTTGACTTTTGTGGCCTTTTGTGTAAGAGAGGTATGGCATTGGAAGACTTTTAAGGCATTTGTGTAAGAAAGGTATGGGCATGGAAGACTTTTGTGGCTTGCTTGGGAGAAGGTGAAAGTGACGTGTACTTGACATGTACTTGACATGTGATGGATTGATGGATGGATTGATTGATGGGATTGATGGGATTGATGTGACACATCGTACAGATTCCCTTGGGTTTCGCAACGCATGGCGTTTTCTCGCACCGAATTTCAGCCTACAACTCTCGACCAGGGTATCGCCTTGGCACACGAGTCGCGACATTGGAACCGCGGCGGCGTCGCGGTCGCTAGGGTACAGATCTTGGGTTAAGTCGACTTGGGTTGATGGCGTATGAATCAGGGTCGCGTGTGACTATCGGTTAAGGGTCGAAGGTTGTCGAAATTCGACTAGTAAGACCGCAGAAGTCTATGGAATGGTACGGACTAAGATACGGGTCTTACAGTGGCCCACTAACGAGAGGTCCAAAGCTTGTTTGTAAAATTAAGGCATTTCTGGAATGAATTAGGTAGCAAGATTTCTTGTGTATTATGATTAGGGTTTGGATTAACTATTTTTATAGTGCGGTCTATTCGCAATTGTTGAAAATGGTGATTCAGTCATAATTAGTCTAAACCGTGAGTTCGTAGGCTATATGGATAATTGGATTACTTTGGTTTATTGATTATGATCCAACCCTTAGTTGTCTCAGTTTTAGGTAGATCTTTAATTTAGTTGTGATCGTCTTGATTAGTCAGTGATAGGTCGGATAGATTTGGGCCCTATGTGAATAAATCAGGAGGTTATGCTCAGTGCTTAAGTGATCGGGTGGATTTATTGACTTCATACGGTTGATTAATCAAATTTGTGCGGTTCTTTTCTAGTACTACCTGCGTATAGGCTCACCACAATTATTAATGGTTGGTTAATGACAACGTGAGCTAATTATAGCGAAAAATTTTCAAAAGTTTTTGAAAATCCAAAATGATGAAAATCTAGGACGTTACAGTAAACTTAGACTGGTTGAGGACAGCCTTCGACTGGTTGAGGATGAAGGGAATTTAAAGGATTTTGATCGAGTTCGAGTCGAATTCCTTTGAATAGTCGAGGAAGAGCTTAGACTAGTCAAAATAGGTAGATTTTTAGGGCTCTTTTTCTTTACTTCAAGTCTTCAATTCTCTTCATTCCTCACTTGGTTTTCTTGGATCTTTGGCATATGAATTCTTCATTCTTGGTCTCATAAGATCCATCCTTGGCTTTGGTGATTCTTGAGCATTAAATCCATGCATTTAACATCCTTTTCATTCTAAGCTCTTAAATTCACCTTGCAACACAAACATGATTAAAATAGAACATTAAGCATTACATATTCATAAAATCAAGTAATAAATGGGGGATAATATGCAATATTTAACCCTTAACATAGGACAGGCCATTGTTCAGTCGATGCTTAATGATGGCGGGATCAATGCCCGGCATGTCCTAGTGGGACAATGTAAAAATATCGAAAAAGTGTCGAAGGAGGGCTACCAACTTATCTCACAGTGGTGGCATCAAGGATAACCCAATTTGTACGGTCTTATAGGGATCGAATTCTCCTAGAGGGATCAAAACAAGTTCTTCCAGGGGTCATCCTCGTTCCGAAGACTCCTCACGCGGACGCAGGGATTTTATAGTCATCGTGTTGCGTGGAGCCCTTAATACTGTTGCGTAGCATTATCGAGCATCCTGTTGGTCACCCTTGACAATTCTCATGCCATTCTCGGTTGAAAACTTTATGGTGAGGTGGTAGTTTGATACTGTTATCCTGAGGAGGTATAGTGATGGTCGACCAAGGATGGTGTTATAGACGGAGATTGGTCATCTACAAGGAATTCGACCATTACAGTGGTCTGATTTTGATCATCCCCGATTGTGAGAGGGAGCCGGATAGCTCCTTCTGGGACAACCTATCCCCCTGAAAACCCGATCAGGGGAGTCTTCACGGGTTGGAGTGAAGTCTGACCAATGCCCATCTTATCGAAGGCTTGAAGGAAAAGTATGTCTGCAGATGACCTTGTATTGACGAGAATTCGAAAGACCTTCCAATTGGATATCGTAACAATTATCACCAATGCATCGTCATGAGGGTGGTGAACACCTCGGACGTCTTTGTTAGTGAAGGCTACGCTGTACCTCTCTAGCTTTCTCTCTTTCAAGGGTCAAGTACGGACCATAATTTTCTCTTCGGGGTGACTGATGCTTCTTGCATGTATCTTTTGGGCATTGTTTAAATCACCTGCGCCTTTGTGGCCCCCGACAATCGTGCAGATTTCCCTAGCTGGTTGGTTGTCGATCAGCTGCTCTTCGGCAGTTGTAATCTGACTTCCTCTCTGATCTACATGTTCACTAAGGTGACCCTTCTAGATGAGCCTTTCAATTTCCTATTTGAGGTGATAGCAGTCGCTCGTGTTATGCCCATGGTCCCGATGAAAATAGAAGTATTTGTTCTTGCTTCTATGATCGGGAGTGCCTTGTAACTTGTTCGGCCATTGAATGAAGCGCTCATCTTTTATCTTTAGCAGGACCTGCTCTTGGGATTTGTTAAGCAGAATGTAAGTGGTGAACTTACTATCAGGTCATTTGTTCGACCTACAGTCATCTCGAAAACGATCATCCTTCCATTTTTTGCTTGCGTTGGTCGGATCAAACTCCTTCATCTGTTCTTTGGCTAGGGCATTTTTGTTTTAGGTAGTGTCTCGCAAGATCCGAGATTCCTCTACATTAGTGTACTTTTTCAATCGGTTTAGAAACTCGGCTAATGTAGCAGGGGGATTCTTGTCCAGAGAAAAGTGGAACAACTTGTCTCTCCGCCCAGTCATGATGACATTTAGTGCAGTCTCATCCGAGTGTTTCCGAACTTGTAATGCTTCCAGATTGAAGCATTTGATATAGTCCTTTAAGATCTCACCATTTTTCTGAACTATGTTCATAAGGTGGGCCAATGCTTTGAGTCTCTTTTTTCCTCCGATGAAATTAGTGACGAAGGCCTGACTGAGTTCGGAGAAAAAGTTGATGGACCTTGGTTTTAACTGTTTGAACTAGAGTCGAGCGGCGTTGGCTAGAGTTAGCGAGAAGGCTCAACACTGACTCATCGGAAGCATTGTGAAGTTCCATATAGGTTCGAAAAGATTCCATGTGCTCCGTTGGGTCGGTATTCCCTGTGCAGGGAGTGATCTAAGGCAATCGAAACCTATCCAAAAATTGTGCCTGCATGATGTCAACTATGAATGGGGATTTAGTCTCTTTTGGAGTAATCGTATTGCCTCAGTAGGTTTGCTTCATGTTCGTGATCTGTCACTGTAGACTTTGTAACTTAGTCCGCTAAGGTTCCTCGCTGTTGGCAGTAGCTTCGAATGGGGCTCTACTACGCCTCCTCCGATCTATTTCATGCTGCAGGTTGGAGGTAGGCAATGGGACAGTTCCTGAAACATGGGATGGAACAGGTTCAGCAGAGGCATGCGTAAGCTTGGTTGCGAGGTGGCCTATTCGATAGAGGGTCGAAGAAGATTGATGCATGGTTGAACATGTCTCAACTGTCCCTTCCTCTAATCGGGGTCATGAGTGCGTTGGGGCTGCATGTTTTCTAGCATTAGTTTCAGATAGCCTAAGTCATCCCTGATGTCTCCGACCTCCCTTTCAAAAGCATCTCACCGACCATTTCTTCCATACATTTGCTGACCGCAACAGCTCTAGCCCAAGGTGGCCTGATGCTGTGGAGAGCCACGGTGGCTCTCCTGTCGTTCGGGATGCTTGACGATTTGCAGGGCCTAAGCGAGCATAGTAGTAACTGGAATGGCTACCAGAGGGGATTGAGCTTTCTTCTTTCCCTTGGCCATTACTGGATTTGAGACGTTCACAAGTAGAATTGGAATGGCTTAACTATGCCATTCGCATAGACAGTGCCAAACTGTTGATGCAATTTTTTGACAGACCCTCCGCAACGCGCTTTCCTAAACCTGCGTAGGAGAATGTGAGAGACAAAGGAGGCAATGACTTGTACAGGGGACTCTTCGATGCCTTAGTCAGGCTTGGGGTTTTTGAAGTGGGGTAGGATCTCCAGAAAAAAGATTAGTCGAGTATTAGGGTTTTTATAAATGTACCTGTAAGTGTTATGGTTTCTAGCTCCTATAATTGTCAAATTTTGTAGTGCTAAAACCTCTCTTGAAATTTGTGTCTTGTGTAGCTCTTCTACATAACGAAGTCTGTGCATCTCTCAAGGACAAGGGTCTTTAGTTCAAGAACTTCAAAGGCAAGATTACTTGTTCATATTCATGTACAACATCAATTGTGAATTCAAACTTTCAAGCTTCAAGAGTTCAAGATTTTCAAAGCTTCGTACAAGTTAAGACAATGTTCCTAGATTTTGATACTCAAGTTCAAGCTTCAACATTAGTCGATTTCAAGCTTCATCCTATGACAAGATCTCAAGCTTCACAAACTTTAAAGAACGACTATCAACTGAAGAAAAATAAGTTTCAATGTTCAAACATCATGTATAAGGTATGAATGACTCTATATTGACCATTGAGTAAGTCATTTTGAATACATAATTCAATTAGATCATTTTATGAGTGAATAGACTATTTCTTGACTAGTCTTGAACTCTGTTTGACTAGTCCTAGCACTGGCTCGACCAGTCCAAGAAATTCCTCGACTAGTCCTAAGTCTATTATAAATTTTTAGAATTTTTTGTTAAGCCTCGACCAGTCCTGTAGACTGCTCAACCAGTTATGTGAACAATGCTCGACTTGTTCTCGACCAGTCCTGCAACCTTGACTTAAAGTCCAGCAATTAAATTAGGTTCCACACGACTAGTCGTGGAGATCCCTTGATAGGTCGTGCAAGGCCTACGACCAGTCGTCGAACAGCTTTATCTTATCCCACTCAAAATTTTAAAAATCTGTTACTCCTATGACCAATCGTGGTGTCCTCAGGACCAGTCGTGAACATGATTTCTTCACTTATAAATAGAGCATGAATTTCAGTGTTTTTCATCCAATTCAAGATAAATCAATACGTCAGTCTCAGAGATAAGTTAGTCATCTTTGTTATATTATGTTCATTTACTATTCTCTTAATTTGGCTTTGTTATATTTGATTTTGCATTCTTTATTCCAATCATATTTGAAGAAGGGATTGAGACTTGTCCTTTTTTTGGAATCAAAATCAAATAGAGCTAGCCCAACTTGATTTAATTTAAAATCAATTTAGAACCTAGAACCATTTCATAAGTGAGTGTGGACATTGAACTTCTACGTTGAAATTCTACTCCGATTTGGTTCTTCCGGGCTGCATCTAAAGGAGAATATCCAGGTAATTTACAACTTTATAAATTTCTGTTTTGGTTTTTGGGATTGTGTCAGAAAAATCTTTGTTTTGGTTTATCTGAGGTGATCCGGAAAACTTAAAGTGTGGGGTTTTTAAATTGTGTAAGAACACTTGAAAGATACAATTGTGAGGGTTTTAGGTGAACTTTGAAAAATCTATTTTCATAGTGAACACTAATATCCACTATGTGAGGACATTAGGAGTGGAGTAGTTGTGTAGCTATTTTTCTAAACAGTTGGTGTACACATAAGCGAACCACTATAATTTCTGGTCTTTTGGATTGAATGTTTATTTCTTTTTTTGGATGGTTGTAATTTCCCTTTTTGCATTTTATATTAGTGTGGAAATGTTGGAATCGCTTAGATTTCTTTCCTTGCTATTTACTTCTTTATTCCTCTGTATCAATTTGAATTTTTAATACACAGACCTTTTCTAGGAATCAAGTTGTCCTACCATAAACCGTTGGTTTTTGGTGTAAGGTTATCCTTAGAACAACATCTGTATCAATCTCTCAATACTCGTGCATTTGAGGTTGTATTTAAGTTCAGCATTGTGAGATTATTTATGTGCTATCTTTATTTAATTTGTTTAAATTCCATTGTTAACCACCCCCCCTCTAGGACATATAGCTCGGCCTTTTCAAGTGGTATCAAAGCCTAATAGCTCACTTTTAATTATTCTTTTTAGATTTATTTTCTAAGTTAATAGATCTAAGCTATTTGAGATGTCAAATTTTGATAGCCTTTTAGTCACTAGGCCTTCACCATTTGATGGCTCCAATTATGCCCATTGGAAATCCAGAATGAGGATTTTCTTAAAATCCATGGATAGAGTGTGTGGCAAGCCACAGTAACTGAATGGACCCCTCCTACCACTAAAGTAACTGGTATCGATGAATACAAATCTATGAAAGTCACACCTCATTTTTCTTCGACCACACTTAAGAAAAATGAGAGCAGTGCCAATGTAAAGGCTTTAGGTGCCATAACTTGCGCACTATCACCGGATGAATTCAAAAGAATTATATCTTTTGAAACTGCAAAGCAAGCCTGGGATATTTTATAAATGACACACGAGGGAACAACAATCGTCAAGAAATCTAAAGTCCAAATCCTTACAACCAAATTTGAGAAAATACGTATGGAAGAAACTGAAACTTTCATGGACTTTTATACTAGATTGAATGACATTATCAAATCTAAGTGGGGTCTCGATGATAAAATCTCAAAAAGTAAACTTTATACAAAGATACTACGTTCACTACCTGAATGATTCAATTCAAAGGTGACCGCAATCTAGGAACTTTGTGATGTGGATAATATGAGGGTAGAAGAATTAGTTGGCTCTTTACAGACTTATGAGTTAACTTTTAAAGCTCATAAATGTAAATCTATCGCTCTTAAATCTTTTAAATGTATTTCTCAAGAAAATAGTAGTAATTCTGATTTAGAAAATTCTGAAGATGATGTGACCCTTTTAGCTAAAAAGTTTTATAAGATCTTCAAAAGTAAAAAGAGGATTGATATTCAAAAACCTAATGAAAAGAAAAGATATAAATCTAAAACCTGAAAATTTTTAAAATATAGTCAATGTTACAACTGCCATGAATATGGGCATTTAGCAAATAAGTATCTTAAAAAGGACAAACCTAAAAGGAAAGGTATGTTGGCTACTTGGGATGAATCTTCTGGCTCTAAAGCCTCTTCTGAATCAGAAGATTTTGAAACCGAGTCAGTTAATGAAGTTAGAGCCCTTATGACTCTAGCCAAGTTCACTTTTTCAAATCATGATGATTCAACTAGTGAAGAAAATCTGAAAGTGACCATTAAAATGAAGAAGATCTTCAAGACACTTATAATGCCCTTTAGAAGGAAAGTTATAAAATTTCTATTAAACTTAACCTTCAGAAAGAGAGGTTTTCAAGACTTAAAGAAAATTTTGATTCTCTTGTTTTAGAAAAATCTCACATTTTATACTGTTTTGAAAAAACCAAATGCGATTTAGATTTCAAAACCTCCATTGAAAATCTAAAATCTGTGAATGAAAAACTAAAACTTGAAGTCTCTTCACTTTTGAGTTTAAAGGACACATGGAAGTATGCCCAAGGTGATCATAAGTTAGAAAAACTATTATCCGGATCTAGAAAATGTGGCGACTGATCTGGATTGGGCTACGACAAAAGTATTCCACCCAAACATAAGAATACTACTCCTAAGTTTGTAAAAGGAGAGTCTTCAAACTCAAAAGAGAAGAGTCTGAATTAAAACTATTTTAATAAGGAGGAGAATTTTTCATCCTTAAAACCTAAAAGAAACCATATCAACTATAAAATCAGAATCATAATCCTTTAGCTGAGAAAATTGTTGATTTACTTAAGGAGCTCTTAAAATCTAACTCAATGGATCGGTCTTATAATAACTACAAACATAAGAAGACCAATTATTCTCCTAAACCCAAGACTGTAATGAAATGGGTTCCTAAGGTTACTTGCTTGGTTGCCCACACTGCTTTCAAAGCTACAAGCCAATCAAAGTGGTACCTAGACAGTGGATGCTTTAGGAACATGACTGGTGATAAAGGTCTGTTCACCAATCTTCAAGATATAACTGATGGTTCAGTCACATTTGGTGGCGGTAGCAACTATAAGATTGTTGGCTAAGATACGATTCAACTCTTTAACCTCCCTTTATTTGAGAATATTTTATATGTAGAAGGGTTAAAACACAACTTATTAAGTATTTTTCAAATATATGACAATAATCATAGTGTAAAATTTACCAACCTAGGGTATGAAATTTTAAATAAAAATAGTTTTATATTATTAACTGGTCGCAGAACTTCTGAAAACTACTACATTATAAGTGATTCTAGCTCATCTAATCTATCGTGCTACATGGTCCATACCGATGAGACTGAGTTATGGCATAAACGCCTTAGACATGTACACTACTGTAACTTATATAGATTGAGCAAAAGAGAGTTATAAGAGGCTTACCCAAAATATAAAAAATAGATAAAATATGTGGTGAATGCCAGATTGACAAGCAAACAAGGAGTTCTCACAAAAAGGTGGACTTCAATGCCATATCTAAATTGCTCGAACTCCTCCACATGGATCTCGTTGGACCAACTAGGACGGAGAGTCGAGGTGGCAAAAAGTACATTCTGGTAATAGTTGATGACTTTACCAAATATACTTGAGTAGTCTTCTTAAGAGACAAGTCAGAAACTCTCGATGAAGTAAAAAGGGTACTTAAACGTATCTAAACTGAAAAAGAGTCTCAAGTCTATAAGATCCGTAGTGATCATGAGTCAAAATTTAAAAATAACGGTTTTGAGAAGTTTTACAGTTATCAGAGAATATCACATGAATTCTCTGTGCCCAAAACACCACAAAAAAATGGTATAGTAGAAAGAAAAAAATAGAGTGCTTCAAGAAATGACTAATGTAATGTTAAATAGTATGAAGCTCCCTAAAAATCTTTGGGCCGAAGCCGTAAATACTGCATGTTATATAATTAATCGTGTTTATACTAGAAAATTAAATAGTAAAACGGCTTACGAAATGTGGTTTGATAAGAAGCCTATTATCAAATACTTTTGAATTTTTAGCAGCAAGTGCTACATTTTTTTGACTGAAAAAATCTAGGTAAGTTTGACACCAAAAGTGATGAAGGGGTATTTTTGGGGTATGCTTTGAATAGTCGAGCATATCGAGTTCTCAATAAGAGGATTGGTGTAATTCAAGAGTCCATTAATGTGTCATTGACGATCACTTGAATACACCTGACTCAAATTCAGAAAATGATGAAGTATTTCTAATTGATAAATCAGATACTTCATCAAGTCAAAATAACTCTGAACTGAGAACTGTTAAAGACCATCCAACTAATCAAATTCTTGAAAACCCTCTCACTGGTATGCGCACTCGTAGAAAACTTGAAGATAAGTGTAATTACATGTACTTTACATCTCAAATGAAACCAGTTAACGTAAAAGAAGCTCTTACTGAAGAAAACTAGATAGCAGCGATGCAAGAAGAGCTTAATCAATTTGTTAGAAATGATGCTTAGTACTTAGTTCGTAGACCGAAAGATAAACATATTATCGAAACTAAGTAGATTTTTAAAAATAAGTCTGATGAATTTGGTAATATAATTAGAAATAAGGCTAGACTAGTTGTACAAGGGTACACTTAAATTGAAGGAATCAATTATGATGAAACCATTGCTCTAGTAGCTCGTTTTGAATCAATCAGACTATTTATATCCATTACATGCTTTAGAAAATTCAAAATATACCAAATGGATGTTAAGAGTGTTTTTTTAAATGGTGATTTGCATAAAGAAGTGTATGTTGAATAACCAATGGATTTTGAAGACCCTAAGAATACTGATCATGTCTATCGCTTAAAAAAGGCTCTCTAAGGTTTGAAACAAGCTCCCAAGGCATAGTATGAAAAGTTAACTAAGTTTTTGCTAAGTCATAATTTTCTAATGGGAAGTGTTGATAAAACTCTGTTTGTAAAGAAAAATAATGATCATATTTTAATAGTGCAAATATATGTTGATAATATTATTTATGGATCTACCTGTACTAACATGACTATTGAGTTTGCAGATCTTATGAAATCTAAGTTTGAAATGAGAATGGTTGGGGAATTGAATTATTTCCTAGGGTTGCAAGTTAAACAGCAACCTGATGCTTTCTTTATTTCTCAAACCAAGTATGCTCTGAACTTAGTTAAAAAGTTCAGATTTGAGAATGGAAAAACTTTTGATACTCCTATGAGTACGAATTTAAAACTCTCAAAGGACTCTACAGATAAGAGAGTGGATCCTAAATTATTTCACAGTATGATATGCAGTTTGTTATATTTAACTGTGAGCTGACCTGATATTGCATTTAGCGTAAGAATTTGCACTAGATATTAATCTGACCCTAAAGAGTCACATTTAACTGTTGTTAAGCGGTTTATACAATATATCGCAAGTTCAAAAAATCTGGGTCTCTAGTATCCACATGATACTAATGTTCAATTAGCTGGTTACACTGATGCTAATTGGGGTGCTAACGTTGATGATAGGAAATCAACCTATGGTGGTTGTTTCTGTGTTGGGAGCTGTTTAGTTTCTTGGCAAAGTAAGAAATAAAGTTCCGTATCGCTCTCAACTACTAAGGCTGAATACATTGCAGCAAGTAATGCATGTACTCAGCTTATAAGGATGAAAAGAATGTTAAGCGATTACGAAATTACACAGGACTCTATAGTTTTATATTATGATAATTCCAGTGCAATTAATATATCTAAAAATTCAATCCATCATTCACGAACCAAGCACATTGACATTACATATCACTACATTCGTGAATTAGTGGAAGAAAGACAATTTCTTTGGAATACATACCAACCGAGACTCAACTTGCTGACATATTCACAAAATCGCTTGACAAAAGTGAGTTTTCTAAATTAAAATTTGATCTTTGTATGTACAATTTGAATTGATTATTCATGCATTTCTGTATCATATTGTATATATATGTTAGTTTAAATGTTTAAATTTCAAAACGTTATGAAAATTGCATTTTTCTGGCTGTGCACGACCAGTCGAGTACATACTCGACTAGTCGTGGCACGACCGGTTGAGCATGTACAGGACTAGTCGTGTAGCGCGGGTTTGACCTTTATTTGAGGGAAAAATCCTTTTTTTTCTTTTATTTGGACTTCTTCTCCAATGGGTCCTAGCACAACCGGTCGAACCCATCTCCATAGTTCTTCAATGTTAGTGTTTTATTTTTATTTTCCTTATATATTCAAGTTTATATCAATTCTTTTTCATCTTTGGACTGATTTATTTCTTGTTTCATTGAGGTTTTCTTCTCAAAAATCTAATTTTGAGAAAACCCGCTCTACTTCTTTTGCAACCTTTTGATTCCTTGATTTCCTAGTTGCAAATGGAAGGTAGAGGCAAAAAAAAAAGTTCTCGTGGTCTTTCAACATCTAGATTGACACCTATCATAAGGCACTACCTTCGATCACCCGAAGATGATTTCTCCTATGTGCGGGATTTAAGGTTGCACAATGTTATAGTTGAATGACCTGTTCATGTTGAACATCTTGCTCCATTTGAAATCCTTCCTCTTCTTCAATATATAGGATGGGCTAACATTCTACATTGGGGTGGGCCGGCATACCGGTCTATTGTGCACGCTATGTATGCATGTATTTTTTATTTTTCAACTGAAAATTTAACTTTTATTTTAGCAATTAGAGAAGGTCCATTTGAAGTAGACCGACATCTGATTTCTGGCCTAATGGACATAACTGTCAATGATGAAGGTATTCCAATTAACACTCTAGTAGCTAAACCATCTAAATCAGAAAAATATATACTTACTAGAGCATTATGCAATATAGATGCACAATGGAGTCAAAATGGGAATGCGCTTGCTTTAAAGTATTTATTACCCTGATACAAGGTCCTTCACAGGATATTTATTTCAAATCTTTATCCACGTTCTGGTAATAAAATCGAACTCACCTGTTTCATGGTTTGGATTTTGCATTCCATCATCTCTGGTACATCTGTATGTCTTCCTTCTTTAATCTGTCATTCCATTATACAATTTCGTCTCCATTCTGGACACAGTGATATCCCTTTTGCATATCTTATGACTATATTGGCTACCCATATGTTAGTGGCTATGCCCGTTGGGGAGGCTCCTATTCAACACCTAATCTTCAACAACTCAAATATAAATAAGATAAATTTGAGGTTAGCCATAGGCCAATCCATGTAGGTGCTGGTGGAAATAATGCCGCAAATGAAGAAGAAGGTAGTGATTTACCTCTAGATGACTTTAACATGGATGATAACTTTGATGAGATCGAATCAGATTATGAGGCTGACCCGGATTATCAGCCTTTTGATTTTGCCGAGAGGTTGAATACTCTTAAGGAAGAGGTGGCTCAGATTCGTATAACCCAGGATTCACAATTTGCTTATATGCGTAAATATATGAGGCGCATTAATAAGGGTTTACATCAAATTGATCCTTTTATTCCTGCTCCCTCTTTAGGATCTAATTAGTTTTTTTTTTAATCTTGGTTTGTAATAACTTTAATGATACTTGGATTTCTTTTGTCTTGTGATGTTATACTTAACTTAGTAGTACTTGGTTGAACTTGGTTAATTATGTTTGAATATGACTTGCTTATGGATTTAATATGTTGACTATCTTGATCATTTATTCCTCAATACTCTTCTTATTCTTCCTTCTTTATATTGTTCCACTTATATTTCTTAATTCCTTTGTCATATTGTGACAAAAATGGGGGAGAATTTTGGCATGTTTCATATATGGTGATTGTGGTATATTAGTATATGGCATGTGGATTATATATGGATTAGGGATTATGGATGAATGATTCTATTTTGGTGAAGGGGAGTTAAGTAAGGGGAGTATTGTTGGTGGAATTGATGCAAATTGATAACTGGTACATAATTCTTTGTGCGTATAATGCTTATGTTTGTATGGAGTATGTTTTGTTACAAATTTGACAAAGGAGGAGATTGTAAGTACTATGGTTTCTAGCTCCTATACTTGTTAAATTTTGTAATGCCAAAACCTCTCTTGGAATCTGTCTTGTGTTGCTCTTCTACATAATGAAGTCTGTGCATCTCTCAAGGACAATGGTCTTTATTTCAAAAACTTCAAAGGCAAGATTACTTGTTCATGTTCATATACAACATCAATTGTGAATTCAAGCTTTCAAGCTTCAAAAGTTCAAGATTTTCAAAACTTCATACAAGTTAAGACAACGTTCCTAGATTTTAATACTCAAGTCAAGCTTCAACGTTAGTCAATTTCAGGCTTCAAGTGACTCAAGTTCAAGCTTCATCTTATAACACGATCTCAAGTTTCACGAACTTCAAAGAACGACTATCAATTGAAGAAAAAGAAGTTTCAATGTTCATACATCATGTATAAGGTATGAATGACCCTAGATTGACCATAGGGTAGGTCATTTTGAATACATAATTCAATTAGATAATTTTATAAGTGAATAGATTGTTTCTTGACTAGTTTTAGACTCTGTTCGACTAGTCTTAACACTGGCTCAACCAGTTCAAGAAATTCCTTGACCAGTCCTAAGTCTGTTAAAAATTTTTAAAATTTTTTGTTAAGCCTCAACCAGTCCTAGAGACTGCTCGACCGGTCATGTGAACGGTGCTCAACTAGTTTTCGACCAGTCCTGCAGCCTCGACTCCAAGTCCAGCAACTAAATCAGGTTCCACACGACCAGTCGTGGACAGGTCATGACCAGTCATGGAGGTCCCTCGACTGGTCATGCAGGGTCTATGACCAGTTGTGGAACGACTTTATCTTATCGTTTTCAAAATTTCAAAACTCTGTTGGTCCTATGACCAATCGTGGTGTCCTCAAGACCAGTCGTGAACGCGATTTCTTCACTTATAAATAGAGCACGAATTTCAGAGTTTTTCATCCAATTTAAGCTAAATCAATACGTCACTTTGAGTGATAAGTTAGTCATTTTTTAAAGATATATTGTGCTCATTTAATATTCTCTTAATTTAGCTTTGTTATATTTGATTTTGCATTCTTTATTCCAATCATATTTGAAGAAGGGATTAAGACTCGCCCTTTTTCTTGGAATCAAAATCAAATAGAGCTTGCCCAACTTGATTTAATTTAAAATTAATTTAGAACCTCAAACCATTTCATAAGTGGGTGTGGACATTGAACTTCTACGTTGAAATTCTACTCTGATTTGATTCTTCTGAGTTGCATCTAAAGAATAATATCCAGGCATTTTACAACTTTGTAAATTTCTGTGGTTTTTGAGATTGTGCCAGAAAAATCTCTATTTTGGTTTGTCTGAGGTGATCCATAAAACTCAGAGTGTGGGGTTTTTGAATCGTGTAAGCTCACTTAAAAGACACAATTGTGAGGGTTTTAAGTGAACCTTGAAAAACCTATTTTCATAATGAACGCTAATATCTACTGTGTGAGGATATTAGGAGTGGAGTAGTTATGCGGATGTTTTTCTAAATAATTGGTATACACACAAGCGAACCACCATAATTTTTGATCTTGTGGATTGAATGTTCATTTCTTTTTGTGGATGGTTGTAAATTCTCTTTTTGCATTTGCGGAGAATGTTGTAATTTCTTTTATGCAAGTATGGAAATGTTGTAATCGCTTAGATTTCTTTCCTTGCTATTTATTTCTTTATTCCTCTGTATCAGTTTGAGTTTTCGATACACAGACCTTTCTAGGAATCAGGTTGTCTTACATAAACCGTTGGTTTTTTGTGTAAGGTTGTCCTTAGAACAATATCTGTATCAATCTCTCAATACTCATACATTTGAGGTTGTATTTAATTTCAGCATTGTGAGATTGTTTATATGCTCTCTTTATTTAATTTGTTTAAATTTCGTTGTTAATTTTTTAAATTCGGCAGTCTTATCCAACCACCCCCCCCCCCCCCCCCCCCCCCCCCCTCATAAGGACATATAGCTCGACCTTTTTAGTACCTCAAATGGTGGGAGATGTTTACATATTTATAAGAGAGAGAGGATCTCATAGCACGGGGATTCTTTCTTGATTTCTTGAAATCTGCTATGATCCAGGATCTTCCCAATATTTGTAGGTTCCTAAGGTTGTTGAGATTTGATCTTATCTTCTGGGGATCATGGGAGAGATATTCGGGACTTAAGAAGATTCTTTGAATCTATAGTTCAGCTTTAGGTCGAATCTCAAGTCGGGTGCTGAATTGGAAACAATTGATATTGTCCTGTCTGACGGATAAGCATTCACCCTTTTCGATTGTTAGTTGAGCCAGAAGGTTCGTGTTCCTTTTATCTGGGTGTTGAAACCTTTTGACCTCATTAGGGGTATTGTCGATCTATGATTGTGTTATGGCCGATCTATGGCCGGTCTGTGACCAATCTATGGCCGGTCTGTGATCGACTATGACCGGTCTGTAACTGATCTATGGTCGATCTGCAATCGATACGTTGTTGATTTATAAGCGATCCGTAACCGTCCTTTAGCCGACCTATAAGTTAGGTCAGTATTTCAGCCATTTGTGCGAGCTTGTATGCAAGCTCTTTGAGTGTCTTTGCATTTGCATTACCTTTCTTGGAGGTCAGCCTGCTTTTGGACGTATAAGATTTATCAGTCTCGCATTTCACTGGACCCGTGCTGGCTTAGTAGAGTTAGTCCATTCCATAAGCCAAGTTATGGACTTGTAGATTTTTCCCCAACATGTACTACGCTAAAAATAACAGTGGGACAATGATTATCAATGTTAAAACATTCATAGGACCTGCTATGACGTTTACTTTCCATCCAATCTGTTCATATGATCATGCAGACCGAGATAAAGAAGAAAAACAAATATCATACTTATGTGACCCCTAAAAGGTTTCAATGGTAGATGTTCAATCCTCCACTACTTTTTGCAGTGTGGTCCACTTGATCTTCGGATCCCTCATTTTTTCGGC
This sequence comes from Magnolia kwangsiensis, assembly GCA_037074715.1. Lineage (NCBI taxonomy): Eukaryota > Viridiplantae > Streptophyta > Magnoliopsida > Magnoliales > Magnoliaceae > Magnolia > Magnolia kwangsiensis. The sequence goes on along the minus strand of CM073585.1, from coordinate 22,442,288 downwards.
TTATGCCTTAAAACTAGCTCTCCAAATGAATATAGACGGTTATCTAACACATACCTCGTGATGGGACCCACAACTTGATGATGTCAAAGCACTAGCCAGGTCAATGGTGTGTTGTACACCTGCCAATCTGCTTCACAGTGTTCAATCCGCTTCACAGTGTTCAATCCGCATGAATGGGAAGTGGATTGGCTGGTGTACCTCACACCCGAGATGCTATATTGATGTCAGCAAGTTCTGTGGGTCTGATCATGACGTATGTTCTATATCCAAACTATTCACCCATTTGATGAGCTTGGCTTAAGTCTTGAGATGAAAAATAAGATAGATTTATATCAAGTGGACCACACTGCAAAAACCACGAGGGATTGAACGTCTACCATTGAAACTTTTTTTGGGGTCATAGAAGTTTTGGATCAATATGAAATTTGTTTTTTCTCTTTATTCAGGTATTTGTGACCTTATGAACAAATTAGATGTAAAATAAAGGTTACGGTGGGCCCTACAAATTGTTTAACGGTGAAAATTATTATCTCTACTACTATTTATGGTGTGGTCTACATAATCTCTGGATATGATTCATTTTTTGGATAATGCTCTAAAATGAAATCTAAACATAGATGAACGGTATGAATATAATAAATACATCACTGTGTGGCTACGTAATCTGGATCTCCTCTGAGCCGTTCGTACAACTCGGAGCTCAATGAGCTTCCGTGCTCGTCTTCGCACGACACGTACCTACAGCAGCTATTAAGCTAGTGTTAGGTACACCAGCCAGTCCGCTTCCCGTGAATGTAGAGGCAGAACAGGTGACAGAATGGCGTGAGAAACGGGGCGGTCCTAGTGGGCACTACCATGGATGGCTATACGTATAGTCGGATGATCCTAGCCATCCATCTAAATACTAGCCTAAAAGTGACGACAGAGAAGAGAAAAACTTCTAATGGTTAAAATTAATCGGCAGAAAGTGAAGAAAAGTGATGGCTATGACTTCTTGGTTACGATGAGTTTCGAGACAGACTATCCATAATGAGGTCCACTGAATGGACAGTCCCGATTGAAAAAGCATCATGCTAAATAAATAAATAAATAAATAAAGAAGAAGAAGAAGAAGAAGACAAAAACACAAAAACAAAACAAAACAAAAATACAGAGGAAGATAGACGGATAATATTTTTATTATACCAACCAGTTATTAATCATCCAATTCTTGTCCAGGAAAATGAATGGCAATGATAGGAAATGCCGACTTTCGGACGGACCGATTATCTAACGAATGTGATGTTTGCAAGGTAGCCCACAAAAAGTCTTATGTACCTAATGGACGGTCCACATGCAACTAGAAACTTTATAAATTATAATTCTTCATTTGGATGTACCTTGAGAAACGGGAATTGCGATGGATGGACCCATTTCTGTAAATTCATCACCCGTTAAAATCCCATTCGGTTTGGTTTCCGTGACGCCCCCAGACGGTTGAGAACGCGGATTAGCTACTGACCGGTTGAGTAGCGAGTCTGGCTACTGAAGTGACGTCACCAAGTTCTGTGGGCCCCACCATGATGTGTGTTTGTATCCATACGGTCCATCCATTTGGAGACATCATATTAAGGCATAAACCAAAGAATGAGTCAGATCCAAAACTCGAGTGGACCTCAGCACAAAAAACAGTAGGGAGAGTTACGCCTGCCATTAAAAATTTCTAAGGGATAAAAATTATCGATCAAGCCGATATTTGTGTTTTACCTCATGTGTGCGTTAACACATGAACAGGTTGGATCTCAAATAAACATCGTGGTGGAATTTAGAAAGGTTTCAATGGTGGGCATCACTCTCCCCACTGTTTTCTGTGATGGGGTCCCCTTCAGCCTTTGATCTGTCTCATTCTTTGGATCATGCCATAAAATGATCTCTCCAAATGCATGGACGGTGTGGATGTAACACATACATCATGGTAGGGTCCACAGAACTTGGTGATGTCACTTTCGTCAGTAGCTAATCCGCGTCCAACGGTTGAAAGTTTCAACCAATTGCTGATTTGAGTACTTCCAAAATGCACCCTAAGTACATGTTGGCACGCTCCCTCAAAAGGGACGATTGATACATGAATAGGGTTTTGAGTCGAGTTTCAGCTTGCTTTGTGCAGCTCGGGAGACATTAGTGTTGAGAATATAGAGCCACATCTGGGCCGCCTTCGACCAGTCGTAGGACATGCTCGACCGGTCGTAGGGGCTTGTTCGACCGGTCATGAACCGTTCGACTCAAAGTCCAGCAAGTCCTGTTTTTCATATTTGGGCCCTTCGACCAGTCGTAGCTCTCCTTCGACCAGTCGTAGGTTATGCAGATTCGTTTTCGAATCTGATGCGGACTGCAGATTTTGGTATCGCCTTTCATAAGGGTGAGGAAGGAAAGTTGCCTAAACTATATATAGGTGTTCGTAGGGTTTTTCTAGGTGTATTGGAATATTATGAAAATTATTTTAAGGTGAGGGCTAAGGGTTTTCTATATTCTTCCAAGAGAGAGGTTAGTATTTTGTCTTGTAGTCTTTGTTGTTTCTTCATAGTGGAAGTTTGCATCCATGGTTTTTTACCCTAGTTTGGAGTTTTTCCATATATATCTTGTCTTGTGGTTTGTTTAGATTGCTTTGATCTATTTCTAGTTTATATTTTCTTTCATTTATCGTTTGTGGGTGAGGCCTGAGATTGGATCTAGGCCCACTGCGTTGTTGGCATGCTGCGCAACAATTAGACAGTGGTAATACCTTTTAGATGGTGCCCCATGTGGTGATGCGCCGCTGCAAAAGCAAAGAGAGGGGGCTCACATCACCTCCTCTCACTTTCTCTCTTATAATAATTAAAACTTTTTAATAATTTTTATTTAAAAAAATCTCAATCTTTTATATTAAATAATAGTTAAAATAGATGCATGGGATATTCGGATTTGGAAATTCTTCAATCTAAAAATGATTAAAATTAATATACCTTGGTATCTCATCCAATCATATATGTACATTTGTGTTTATACGTGCGCAGGCCAGTTTAAGTGGCTCAGTTGAATAGACGTCTACATGCGTGGGACATGTAGGGTGTACCCATGACATGAGGTTGAGCACTGTCTTTCTCGAGAGGATAACTGTTTCAATCTACGGAACTTCTCTGGACTCCTTACTGAGACCCCTTGAATCTACTGAGGAAAAGAACAAAAAAATAGATAATAAATTCTATAAAATTTAAAATTGATTGATGAATGAAATAAACGATTTCACAACCCTTTAAATAGGGATACCAAGCATTGGGAGAGAAATTGGAATTCGCAACTTACTATAAATAGTAAACTTACTATTTATAGACGATCGTGATGTCTACTAGTGCACAAGGTTTTCGGCCAAAAATAGTAAGCGTCCTATTTGGCTTTGCCAAGCTGTTCTCCTAATTATTCTAAGAACTTGCGTTGGGCGCAACTCCTAAAGCCCAACGGATGAAGAGTTATAATCAAACTAAAACTTATTATTTATAGTAAAAACAGAATTAAAATAGGAAAACGACCTTCAATCTAGTGGTATTTCGCAAATCTGTCTTACACAACCCAACATAGGGGGGTTGGGTGGCTAAAGTAGCTCATTTTACCCCGAAATCATATATTTTACGCTCGATAACTCATCCCAGATTGCGTGATATGCCCGATTCAAGGTTTGACGATCCTAATCACTTATGTCGTCGACTAGGCCTTTTTTAATTCATCTTGGCCATGAAACTGTCCGCGACGCGTTCTACATCAGTCCCCTCCACTGTAAAAGAACTTGTCATTGAGTTTTCGTCTTGCTCTGGTTCATGATATCTAGGCAGGTCCGCGAGGTTGAAATCCGTGAGATCACCATATCTTCTGGAAGATCAACAGCATAAGCGTTGTCATTGATCTTTTGGATGATTGGTACCAGCCCAATCATTTTATTCTTCAACTTGATGTACGTTCCGCAGATGGACCATGTGTGATTACCCACCTCGAACACTTTTTGTCACCAATGCTTGTCCACTTGCTCCTTGTACTTCTCGTTTGAGGCTTATAGCTTGGTCTGCACCTCCGTATGAATGCCCATGATCCTGTCTGCCATATGTTTTGCTGCAATGCTCATGCTTGAGAAATTAGGCAGAGGGACCAAGTCAAGTGTGTGGCGAAACACTTGTCCGTAAATAATCTTGAAAGGGGATTTCCTGTCAAGCGGTTCACGATGTTTTTGAATGCAAACTCTGCTCGAGACAACGCTAAATCTCACTACTTCGATTTTTCTCCTGAAATACATCAAATGAGGTTTTCCAATGTGCGATTCACAACCTCGGTTTATCGTCAGTTTGTGGGTGGTAGGCGTTGTTGAATTGAAGTCATGTATCGAACCAAGTCCATAAGGTCCGTCAAAAGTGGCTAATGAACTTCATGTTAAGGTTAGAAGTAATAGTCTTGGAAACCCCGTGTAGCCGCACAACCTCTCTGAAGAATAGATTCATCATGTGTGTTGCATTAAGAGTCTTCATGTATGGGATAAAGTGCGTCATCTTGAAGAAATGATCTAGTACCACAAACATCGAATCCATGCCGCATTGTGTTCGTGGGAGACCAAGCACGAAATCCATAGATAGATCCTCCTAAGGGCCATCAGGCACGTGTAATGGGGTATAGAGGCCCATATTATGAGATTGTCCCTTGGAGGTCTGACAAACATAACAACGTTGAACTACTTTTCCTACATCACGTACCAATTGCGACCAGTAATAACGCTCTTTCACAAGAGATCGCATCTTGTCTCGTCTAAGGTGTCCACTAAGGCCACCTCTATGTAGCTCTTAGATAATCTGTTCCCTTAATGAACTTTTGGGGATGCACAGTCGATTCCCCTTGAAAAGGAACCCGTCTTGCATATTCAGGTCACCGAGGTGACCTTCTTGGCATCTAACCCATACATCCTTGAAGTCGTCGTCGTCGGCATATATGTCCTTGAGGCAGTCAAACCATACAACCTCATTGCTCATAGTGACTAACAAAGTTGCACAACAGCTCAGTGCATCGGCTACTTAGTTCTATTGCCCAGACTTATGTTTTAGTACGAACATGAATTCCTGCAAAAATGAGATTCACCTAGCATACACACGGTTAATGTTAGCTTGGTTATTAATAAATTTAAGATCTTGATAGTTCATGTAAAGTATGAATTCCCTTTGAATCAAATAATGTCGCCAACATGGTAGTGTCTGGACCACTGCATACAATTTCATCTCATATTTAGACCACTTCTTACGTGCTTCGCTAAGTTTCTCATTGTAGAAGGCTACTGACTTGCCTTCTTGAGACAAAACTCCCCCAATTCGGACATATGAGGCATCACATTCGACTTCAAATAGTTTATCGAAGTTGGGAAGTATAAGAACCAGGGTTTTGGACAACATGCGCTTAATTTCAACAAAGATTCTATCAGCTTTATCAGTCCATTGAAATTGTCCCTTCTTCATGCAATTTGTGATTGGTGATACAATGTTACTGAAATTCTTCACAAACGGATGATAGAGTTGTCAATCCATGAAAGCTTTGCACTTCGTGAATATTTGTGGGAACCGGCCATTATCTGATTGCCTTCACCTTTTCCTCATCCACTTGAATGCACATTGATGTTATGACAAAGCCCAGAAACAACGGGCTATCGGTCATGAAGCTGTACCTTTTAAAATTGAGATACAGTTTATTTTCAGTGAGCACTTGAAGGACCTTCTTGAGGTGTTCCATATAGGTGGTTTCGTCTTGACTATGCATTAAAATATCATCAAAATAAATAACAACGAACCACCCGATGAAAGGTTTCAAAACTTGGTTCATCAACCTTGTGAATGTACTAGGCGAGTTCGAAAGACCGAAGGGCATGACCATCCATTTGTATAATCCTTCTTTGGTCATAAAGGTCATCTTCCACCTATCACCCGGCCGTATTCGAATCTGATGGTAGCCGCTTCTTAGATCCAATTTAGAGAATGATTTTGCACCCTCAAGCCCTTAAGCATGTCCAACATTTCATCCAGCCGTAGTATGTGAAACCTATATTTTATGGTGATTTTGTTGATGTCGACACACATGCGCCAACTCCTATCTTTCTTATGAGTTAATAGAGAATGTACGACACATGGGCTCATGCTTTCTCAAATAAGACCTTTACGGATCAGTTCCTTCACTTGCCCTTACAGAATTTTGCACTCCTTCGGACTTATCTGATAGGGAGGACGATTGGGTAGGCTGGACCCAGGGATAAGGTTGATATGGTGTTGGATATCTCGCATGGGAGGTAATTCATCAGGAAGGTCATCAGGCCAAATTTTATTTTATTTTTACTCATGCATTAAAGGTTTTAGTTCATCAGGGATGTTAGTGGGATCGAGTTCTTTGCTTTTTATAATTAGTGCATGGGCCTGTCCTGTTTCTTTTGATTCCTCCACGAAGTCTCGTATGGTTAAGAAGAAGTGACCCACCACTTTAGAAGTTTCAAGTGGTCTCTCTAGATCCATAGAGGCCAATATGGTTCTCTGCCTGTCCTTGATAAAAATATACACATTATCTCGCCCTTTATGAGTGGCGTTATAGTCGGATTGCTAGGGTCGACCGAGTAGTATATGACACACTTTTAGGTCGACCACATCACATACTATTTCATCTTTATAATGCTTGCCAATTAAAAAGGATATGGTACACTGTTCAGTTACCTTTGTTTTACTGACCTTCTTAATCCAATGGATCGTATATGGAGAGGGATGATGCTCCATTTTCAACTCCAATTTTTCTACCATTAACATGGAGATGATGTTCTCGCTACTCCCATTGTTCATGATCACATCACGGACTTTTTGATTCACAGCAAACCTAGTTCGGAAGATGTTATGCCATTGTGGGTGTACTTCTTTTCTTAGTGCATACCATAGTCGCCTCATGATGAGCGATTCTCCATGATCCTGCTGAACCAAACCTGATTCATCCATTTCATCTTCTGTGGCGTGCTCTGGTTCCTCAATACCTAGATTCTCGTCAATGTATTCAGCACTACCATCATTGATGGCGAGGTTCACCACTTGTCTCTAGGGATAGTTATTTGATAGGTCACCTGGCTGGCCACAACAAAAGCAATGATCACCCCTTGGTCAAGCATAGGGGTTCGGGATCCTACTTGGGCCGACATCAATCGATATGCCCATTTAGGGAAAAATTTGTCTACTTCCTTGATCTCAGGAAGAGATCTTAGTATTTTAGCATAGACCTTGCTTTCTGGGATTCTATCTCCTAGACCCCACATGAAATTTACTATATCATTTAATTTTGTGTAGAAATCCATGAAAGTTTCATTTTCTCCTATTCAAATTTCTTCAAATTTTGTAGTGAGGATTTGAACTTTAAATTTCTTAACTATATTAATTATTTCATGTGTCATTTCAAAAATATCCCAAGTTTGTTTAGCTGTATCACATAAAATAATTCTTTTGAATTCATCAGGTGATAAAGAACAAGTAATGACATTTAAGGCCTTAGCATTTGCACTGCTTTTGTTTTTCTAAGGTGTAGTCCATAAATAGAAAGGAGTTTCTTTCAAAGATTTAGTTCCATCACTGCCTAGAGCTTCAAACATAGGTGTTTTCCATTTGTTTACGATGGCTTACCACACGCTTTCATCTAAGGATTTTAGAAAAATCCTCATTATGGCTTTCCAGTATGCATAGTTGGAGCCATTAAAAGGTGGTAGCTTAGGAATAAACAAGCTATCAAAAACATAATGAAAGCTCTAAATCTTTAAACTTAAGAAACTTAATCTAAAAAAAAAAGAGCAACTTAGCTCTGATACCACTTAAAAAAGGCGAGCTTAACAGTCCTAAAGAAGGGGGGGGGGGGGGGGGTTGAATAAGACTATGTCAAATAAAAACTTAAAGTACTGAAATAATAAATAAATCAAAATAAATTACAAATCTCAATAGCACTAGTATTGAAAAATTGATTCAAACTTAATTCGTAGGACAACTTTACTCCAAAAACAAAGTTTTAGGTAGGACAACCTGATTTCACGAACGTTTGTAAGGATCAAAACTTCAAACTAAGTATGAGATAATAAATCTATCTATTACAATCATTCACCAATGTAAAAATAAAGTTATAAACATTCACCACAGATACAATAATAATAATAATAATAAGCATTTACCACAACATTAGGAGTTATAGTAGTTTAGTGCGTACACAACTGTTCTCAAACAGCCACACCTACTCCACTCCCAATAATCACAACCCATGTGATATTGACGTTCACTAAAAATAAGGTTTTCACAGGTTCACCTTAAAACCTATACAGTTGTGATTTTAGAAGGACTATCACAAATAAAAACTCCATACCGAGATTTTCTGTCGATCTTAGTCAAAACCAATATATGAGATTTTCTAGTTATCTTAAAGAAACTAAAAATATAAAGAAATAGAATTGTACTTATTTTCTCTTTAAATACATTCTTGATGTAGCCTGTAGAACCGCTTCGCTTGAAGTACAATGTTCAATGTCTAGTAACACAAACAAAGGCTCTAGGTTCTAGATTGATTTTAAATTAATTAAAACCAAAGGCTATTTGTTTGAATTCCTCATATCTCAAAAAAAGTGTGATTACTCTCTTTAAAAAATAAGATTCACAAAAAGAGATCAAGGAATTAAAACAAAAAAGCTATATAAACAAAATATTAAAATACCATGCGATATAGCTTAAAGATAGTGGGGACTTCTCATTCTCTTGGTGAAAGCTTTTTTTTATCTCGAATGAATCAATTCATAATGAGAGAAGGCTTTTATTTATAGTTAGAAATGTTGTTGCTTCGATTCGTCTAATGTCTCCTTCGACTCACTTAAGATCTAACAAAATTTTAAAATTTGGGCGTGATCGGATAAAACTGTTCTTCGACTGGTCGAAGGCACTGCTCAACTGGTCGAGGGCCCTCTTCAATTGGTCTAGTATGGGCTTCAACAGGTCGAGGGTGCCAAAAAATAGTTGCTAGACTTTGAGTTGAGCAACCCTCGACTGGTCGAAAGTCCCTCTTCGACTGGTCAAGAAGTTTACTCGACTGGTTGAAAAACCACCAGAAGATTATCTTAGACTGGTCATGGTACAACTTAGACTAGTCGAACCAAGGTCTAGACTAGTTGAACTAAAGCCTAAGAAAAGTATTAAAAACTCATATAAGTTTCTCTTTTGAAAGTATCTAAGTCTAAGGTCTTTTTAGGGTCTATTATACCTGAGAAGACTGGACATTGAAGTGTAAAACTTGAATCATCTTCTTGAATCTTCAATAGTTGATCTTATACTTGAAATGTATTCAAAGGTGGAGCTTGTTCTTCAACTATAAGTGTAGTAGAACTTGAACTCATTTTAGCTTTGAAGTTTCCAACTTCATGACCTGTACTTAAGCTTGCACTTTTCAACTTCATGATTCACTTAAAGGTGAACTTTTCGTCTTGATTCACTTGAAGGTAAACTTTCCATCTTCTTGATTTTCTTAAAGGTGAACTTTCCATAAGTTGTTTTATCTCATTGAAATTTGACAAACAAGAGTGTGCTTAATAAATTATAACATTTACATACCTGATCGTAGTCACTAGGAAAGAATTGTGTGCGTAATAGTTGCTTCATCCGCCGCCATGTGTGGATGGGTGCTTTCATCTATCTTGCCCGTATGAGTTATAGTTGCTCCCACCAAGCTGAAGCTCCACCTTTCAACTTGTAGGCCATAATCTTGACCTTTTTTGCTTCCAAAATATCCATATAATCAAATAATCGCTTAACGTCAAAAAGCCAATCGAGGAAATCCTCAATGTGTAGTTGGCCATTGAAATTACGAATATCAACCCTCATCTTGAACTCTTAATTTGCCCGATCGCCACCTTGTCTGGAATATTGAAGGACTACGTCGTCGACCTCCTCGTCGTTGGATTCTCCTTCCTCAGGAATGACTCTTTGGTTCGTTGTTGGCACTATTCCATGATCAGGGTGACCACGAGTTCCAACAATAGGTGGTGGTGGATTACCACCATGAACACGGAGCTGCCCTAGGGCCTCCGTTAGGCGATCCACCATACAATTGATGGAAGCTTGCTACCCTTGCATGGCTTGCCGATTCTCTCACTGCACTACTTCGAAACCTATTGCAGTTAAAGGTAAATTCCCTGGAGCACCATCCATGGGATTGTTACCCAACCCATCATTAAAAGGCATAGATCCGAGGAAAAGCTTCACACTGATACCAAACTGACACAGGAGAGGACACGATGTCAAGCTCCATCTTCTTCAAGAGGATAACTGTTCTGAATCCACCGAACTTCTCTGGACTCCTCATGGAGACTCCTCGAATCCATGAGGAAAAGAATAAAAAATAGAAAATAAATTCTATAATATTTGAAATTGAATGATGAATGAAATAAATGAGTTCACAACCCTTTAAATAGGGATACCAAGCAATGGGAGAGAAAACAAAAGTAAACTATAAGTAAAACTCCTAGAATTCATAACTTACTATAAATAGTAAACTTACTATTTATAGACGGTCGTGATGTCTACTAGTGCACAAGGTTTTCGGCCAAAAATAGTAAGTGTCCTATTTGTCTTCACCAAGCTGTTCTCCTAATTATTCTAAGCACTTCTCGTGTTGGGAGCAACTCCTAAAGCCCAACGAATGAAGAGTTATAATCAAACTAAAACTTACTATTTATAGTAAAAACAAAATTAAAATAGGGAAATGATCGTCGATCAGGTGGTATTTTGCAAATCCAGCTTGAAAAACTCGGCATAGTGGGGTTGGGTGGCTAAAGTAGCTCGTTCTACCCTAAAATCATATATGTTACACCCGATAACTCATCCCTGATTGCGAGATATGCCTGATTTAAGGTCTGATGGTCCGGATCACTTTTATCATCGACCTAACCTTTTCTGATCCATCTTGGCCATGAAACTATCTATGACCCGCTCTATACCAACCCACGCATGGTAAATGGTGGCACACATGTACAACCTAAGTGATCATGTAAGGGCTTAATCTTCATGAATATGCCTACACAATCATGTGATCCTGATTGTTGAGTTAGATTTCTCTTTAATCATTGGTCACACGCTTAGCCACACCACACAAGTCTTCAAGATGATGTTCTAACTTTAAACATTAGATGGGATAAATACCAAATGAATTATTTTTCATAAATATTATATGATTTAGAAATGTTGTGATATTTTGAGCGTGGTCAACTTAGATATATATCACCCCGAACTTTTCAATACCCGAGTATTAAAAGTTTTTGAGTATTACTATGAAATTTAACTTATTATGTACATATGTACGATACCAATCTAGTTATCTTAACGTTACATCCATTCTCCAACAAGAATCTAACCATTATGAATAATCTTCATTCATTGATCAAGTCATCTGACCATTGATTTTGATATACGATCATCATATACCCAAGTATTCTCACTTGCCAACATAACCAACTGATTCGCCGCTAGGTAAAGATATCTGACTGTCCACTCTAAGTTTGGACCACTTGATCCTAGTAAACTAGCTACTTGATCTCAGCACCGCTTATACACATCAAATTGAGATTCTGATCTGTTCATCTTGTTTGCTACCTATGAATATGCTTAACCCACTATCAAAACTATAATATGAGAAACTTATACATGTGAAAAAGTCACTTGAATATAATGGTATACATGTTTTACCTCTTGATCACTCCAAAAACTCACTTATGATCATCCATTTACAAAACTGACTGTACACATACTTACATACATGATCAGAGTACTAACCATCAAGTTTTTCTATTTTTAACCTGTCATCTAACCATCCATTATGTTGGTTGATATATGTACATTACCTTAATTAGTTTGATGAATAATTCTTTATTCATAATCATTTAGATATAAGTTCTTTTATATGAATTATTTATAAACGTGCCTACAACCATGTAGAACCATTAGATTTCTCAAAACTATCATATCAACAATAATTATGAAAATGCCATTAACCTAGACTCCTGAATTATTATAACACCCGAAAATCTGGGGTCGAGTGAAGCTCAACTCCCGAGATCTAATGCATCACTTATGTAACATAGATAATGATGATTAAATGTTGTCCATATTAGTGCATTTAAACATGAGTGAGATTATATTAAATCAGCATATCATACACCAGAGTTAATGTAATTAAGCAAGTGGAAGACTGAGATAGATATATAAAGTATATAAGTGTTTCATAACCTCCAGAGTATGAGTATGTTACCAGGCTAAATATATACATGTATGGTTCTAAAATTTACAAAACATCAAAGTGTAAATGTCTAACTAATCCATAAGTCCCTGTGATCTCGTTGAATCAGCATGGGGTCTACATAGACAAGTCTGAGTGTTGAACGTAGGAGAATCCTTCCTCCTCGCCTACGAAGTCCAACTCCACTGTATAGACTTTACTATCACCTGCATCTAAACCAGAGTCTGGGTGGTGTTTTAAAACACAGTCTCGAGGTGGGAATGAGTGACTAACTCAGTGGTACTATAAGGAAAAGGTTAACATGTTATCAATTCAATCAAGCAGTGATGATAAAGTAATATAACATACATCTCTAACTACTCTTGTTAATGTAGAGATGATATGCGGTAATGATGCGTGCCCTCACCTACCCTCCCTTAGTGACTTCATCTCACGATCGCGCATGACAAACTCCCTAAACGTGCGTTTCCTCGCTAAAGCACATGCAATGCAGTGCATGGTTGTGTTAGCCAAGTAATTGATTAGCCTTATTCATATAGTAGATTTAGGAAGCAAAGGCACCTCCCTTTATATCATTAACCCAAGCGAAGTATCTATCTAAGGTCATCAATCTTAGTCAATCACATACGATAGGTAAGTTAGAGGGAAAGATCACCCCTAATGAAAAGCAGTGGATAGGTAAGTTCAAAAGTTTATACTCGAGGTCACTCCACCAACTCCCTACCAACTCAAGAGCTATTTTCGAAGGGGGTCCTGATTAGACGGTTCACCCCAACTAACGATGGGACAACAGTCAGGCTGCACTGGTGTATGCCTACAGCTCAAACACGGTGTCCCATACCACCATGCCCAGTTCATGAGTCTTAGCGGATCGCTGTACTATAGTTCAAATGGGTCTTTACCTTGGTAAGAGATACCTTAGATTCAAGCAATAGTGTCCATACATGGTAAACACACAATAGGCTAATCGGTTTATTAGACAAGTTTGACTGGTGCGAGCGTACGCTGAATTAATTGACATAGAGCGCATAAGCACTCCACGTGGCCTAACCACTATCGACAATCATTGTACGACTCAGATTCACCGAACGCAATAAATGTGGCAAGACTAATTCGACCACTCAAACAAGAATTGTTATCGATTGCCTGGACTACGTAGTAGTCCCAATCATACTCAAATGCAGCATGTGGAGACATCTGATAATCATATAGACATTTAATAAACAATCCAAGTACAATACTCATTTGAGCATTTTATCAACATATTGAACATGCTACCGAATATTTCAATTCATCCATAAATTTCATAGTTGAAATTAAGATTATATAAAGAAAATTATATATATAGATAGGGAATTAAGAATTCTACCTCAACACCCTCATTAAATACAATTCATCAAACAATATCTCATTCAGACATTTTATCAAACACATAAAACATGTTATTATATATATGCATTTTATACATAAATCATGTAGTTAAAATGAAGACTACATGAAGGAAATTATACACCTAGATAAAGTAATTGAGAATCCTATCTCAATGCCCTTAATAAATACAATTCATCGGACAATTTCTCATTCATACATTTTATTAAACACTTAGACTACACATTACCACATATATGAACTAAATTAGTTATAGCATATATTATGGCAAATCCTTTTGCAAAGTAGTTGTCATACATACAACAATCATGTATTCTAAGTTAATAGTCATGGCAAGCACAAATCATGATTTCATATTCATTCAAACATTTCAACAAACACATGGAATGTATCATATTTTCACATAGTTCACACACATGTATAAATTATTAAATACATAGTAACTAAGATCATATGGCAGCAATCAAGTCAGACATAAATCATTAGCTGACATTGAAAGCCTTGAAAACCATAACCTAAATGTTTATAGTCCGCACCTTTCGTTAGAAAACTGGTTTCGAACTCGGTTCAAATCCTATGCTTCCGTCTATAGAACAACGACTACCTAAATAGCGAAATAGGTTAGCTATTTCATCGATTCCTCTATTTAGATTCCTAAAATAAGATTATGGTTAGGATTTCTTACCAAAATAGTAGCCAGAAGAGGGTTGGATAGTGAAAGAAAATGGCGATCTAGCACGTAGAGTTGTGTGGGAGGATTCCTGCAACGATATCTCAGACTCTCCCTTCTCTCCTCACTCTTTTCCCCTCTTTTCTCTCTTCTCTTTCCTAGGGTTTGGATAAAATCATATGGAATAGAAATGAGGTGGTTTAAGGGCATTATATAGGCCCAGAACTGATGCAAATGGCCCCAGGGCCATGATATACCTGCTTCGTATCCAAAGGGCGTCTGTTTCGGGTAAACAGGGCTTGTCCCAAGGTCTATTACTCACCTACGGTGCAAGGTATGTTCCCTGACCATGGATCTAAGCCAAGTTATGATTTCGGTGCGATTGGATTAGCGGATCAACCTTGGAGGACTAGTATTAGATCAACGGTCCTTGTCACTTGATCAGGGCCACAAGTATACGGATAAGAGTAGGGAAATTTTCCTGATCCATGGGTGAAGTTTGGTCAGAATTTGACGGTTTGAAGTCTTCAATTTCGCTCGTAAGCGAATGGTCCAATTCACTTAAGTTATGCCTCATTTTCTAAAAATATTCGCATTTCTTACACACTCAAGGCTCAAGTTATGCATTTTTGGATACTATTTGAGCTCGATTCCCGTGATGGTTGTCAAGCCCAATAACGCGGTCATAACCTTATACTTTCGTAGTAATTGGACTTTCGACGCGCAGTCCAGGTCCGATACTTCAATGTGCTTCTGAGAGCAATTGGGTTTTGGAATTTCTCCTAAGGTTTTAAGTAATATTAAGTTAATGATTTTGGATCTTATAGTTTATATAGAAAGTGGTGTTGAGGAGTAAAAATATAAGGAAGAAAGGAACAAATGAAGATTGAGAGGTTGTGAAAGAGAGTTGAAAGAAGAAAAGCTATAAAGAAGTTCGCACGAGACGCAGTCTTTGCGCGGAACCGCACAAGACATATACTTTGCGTGGGACCGCACAACCAATATTCTTTGCGCGGAACCGTGCAGGACGTATTCTGTGCGCTACATTGATACTGACAAGATGAGTGTAGTCTAGTTGTGTCCCACATCGCTAAGATTGGAAGATTCTGCACGTGTGAGTGCCTATAAATACCCCGTTAGTTCTTTGGTGAGGGGTTGGTTTTTGAAGAGTTCAGAGAACAAGTGGAGCAAGGAAAGAAGACCGCAAGTAAAGCCAGAAGAGAAGACTGAAGGTGAGAGCAGCTGTCCAAGGGGACTTTGCGCCCGACCGCGCAAAGCATATCCTTTGCGCGGGTCCACGCAAATAGACTGCTCTACAGTCTATCAAGCTTAAGAGTTGACATGCTGTCGGAAGAATCTTCTATTCAAGTCTTCTTGTTCCTCTATTCAAGTCTTCTTGTTCAAGTACAAAGGAGAATAATTCACTGAAGTTCACATTTCTCCTAAGTTTAAGAAGACGATTAAAATGGCGCCGGAAGGCTGTCCAAATCCTTATTTCTCTAAAGAAGGATAGACTCATTCTACAATTCCTCCTAATCCAAATCCTTATTTCTCTAAAGAAGGATAGATTCATTCTACAATTCCTCCTAAGTCTTTAGAGGAGATCGAGATCTAAGCTAAAATGCTACCGACTTTGCTATTTGAACTTTATGTTTTAATGTTTACACATATTTAAATGAATGTATCTTAGAATCAAGGGAGATTAAAGGATGTAAATGAACTTGGAATTAATAAAATGTGATGATCGTCTTTGCACTTTCCCTCTATTATGATTAAGTAAGATGATATCCCGAGAACGGAAACGCATTTGTTTTCTTGTTAAAATAAAATGGTGACTCTGCTGGTGTAACACCCTGAAAATCGGGGGTCGTGTATAAACTCAACTCCCGAGTTCCAGACCGTCACTTATGCAACAAAAATGGTTATGATTCAATGTTGTCTGATTTAAAGCATTCACATGAGTAAAAGTATACCAAAACTGCAATTCATACTTCAGATCCAGTGATAAAAGCAAGCGGAAGACTAAACAATATATATATCACTGTATGGAAAAACAAAGTAATCTCAACTGTCTCCAAAGTATGACTACATCTCTGAGTCTCATATACATGTAAATAGACAAAAGAATAAGTTCAAAATAGTCCCACTGAAGTCCCCCTCGATCCAGGTCACCTACGGGAAGCCGTCGTGATACTGCAAATACGAGAACTCATCCTGGTCCTCGTCAATCTCCGGCTCCACCTCCTGGATCTCGTCGTCACCTGCAACTACAACAGGGTCTGGTGGGTGTTGCAAACACCATCCCGTAACGTGGGAATGAGTGATCAACTCAGTGGAATCATAGAGCAAAGATTAGCATGTTCACAATTCAATCACGCGTTAATAGTAAAGCAGTAAATCAGACAAATCCTAATACTGTTGTTAATGCAAGATGATATGACGTGATGTATGCCCTCACCGACGATCACCCTCGTACGGCAACATCTTACGACCGCGGCATGCCACACTCCCTAGAGTGCTCCACATCTTCCAGGCACATGCAATGCTATGGTGATATGATTACCAAGTTGTTATTAGTCCATTCAAACAGCAGGATTGGGAAACTAAGGTACTTCCCTTGTATCAATCCCAACACGGATCCTGTCTAGGGTCGTCACTCCTAGTAATCTCATACGATGTACATTTCGTAGGTCGCTGCAAGGGCTGCCAGGGCTGTTGCTCGCACTCGTTGCACCGCTCCCCCATCACCTTATCAATACAGGCCTACTGTACTCTACTGCACGGAAGGGTCGTCGCCTCCCGTGAACTCAGAATACGCTCGCGGTCACTACAAAGGGCTCGTCGCCTGATCAGTGTAGGCCGACAGCTAGAATATAGTGTCCCATACCACCATAATCTGCTCACGAGTCAAGGTGCTCATTGGTCACTACGGGGAGGTTTGTGGCCCCAGCTTAGGCCGACAGCTCGACCACGGTGTCCCATACCACCATGCCCGGCTCATGAGTCTTCGTGGATCAAGGTACCACGGTTAATAGGGTTTACAATGGTAAGTTCAGTACCCTAGGTTCAAGCAGTTATGATACATACAAGGTGAACAAACATCGGCCAGTCGGGTTACTTGACGGGCTCGACTAGCGCGATCGCATCTCGAATTGGACGACATGAAGTGCGTAAAACACTTCGCGTGGCCTAACCACTGCCGCCAACTCTCAACACGAATCACATTCATCGACGCGTCGTTCGTGGCTATGACCAGTCAGCCACGAATTCGCTCGGTTACCGACTGCCTGGACTAAGTCAAGTCCCACACATCTATGGAATTACTATAAAAAGGTATTGGAATCGAAATACATCATGTGAGCATGTTAGCACATGTTATAACATTCAACTTAAGCAAATCTTCAAGGCATACTTCCCATGCATATTCAACTTAAGCAAATCCTCAAGCACATACATTCCATGCATGTAATGAAATCATGCATTTTGTCAACATGTAGAAAATCATTTAGGTCAGCATAATAATTGAAAAATCAATCACAAACTATCAAATAACATCATTTAATTCAATACATACTAATACAAGCATTTATACAAACACATACACTACACACTTAAGTCTACATATAGCATGTCGACCCAAAGTGTGCAACTAGGCGAATCTCTTCGCCAAATAATTATGCCCGCATTCCTAACTTCCTAATGCGACAACAAACCATGTCAATCACATCAGCAAAATATGAATGTAAACAGTACTTCCTACAAATGACTAAAATGCCCTAAATCTCATATTCTTCGTTAGCTTACGAAACGGGAAACGGAGAGCATTTTGTACATGTCAAACGGCGATACCGTCAAGACTCTACTATTAAACGACATTGAAAGCATTGGGAACCGTCAATCAAAGCGTCTAAAATCCTCACCTAGTGTCTTGTAGACTCGGGAATTGAAACGGAGTGTATATGCTTCGTCTACGGCGAGTAAGGAGCCTAATACATAAGATCCATAAGCTACATCGCTATGGAAACAAGGAAAACTCAAATCAACATCTATTTAGGGTTTTTACTTACCTAGGATCGCGGTGGAATCGCCGGGAAAGCGGTAGAGGAGTGTTGCTTAAGCACGTGCAATACGTAGCACAAGTGGCGGGAAGAACTCTCCCACTCTCTCACAATCTCTCACTCTTTTTCTCTCTCCCAAGCTAGGGCTTCTCTCAAATTCGGATGGGAGAGAGGAGTGAGGGTTTCAACCCCTTTTATAGCCTAAAACATTCCCAAAATAGGCTTGGGAACAATGTTTACTTGGTGCCTAACCAAATCGGGGCCGTTTCGGTCCAAAAGAGCATTTCTGGAGGTCCCCAGGCCAAATGCGGTCGGACTTAAGCTCATGCATACTGGATCTAGCACGCATCCAGTTTTCAGACCGGTTGGGTTCCCAGATCGCACGTGGCGGCCCAGTTTCAGTTTAACGGTCACCGCACCAAGATCAGGCCTATAAGTCTCGTGATATATAATAGATATTTTTCCTGATCCAAGGGTGTAATTTGGCTGTATTCTGACGGTCAGAATGCTTAATACTGATGCGTCAAATTTGTGTGCCAGATTTGAATTTGAAATTCCAACTATGTCCCTATTCACACTCTCTTCGGTCCGGGCTCAATGAAATAGCCTGTGATCGTCAGTTGGACTTGATATTCGAAACGATTGCCAAGCCCAGCTAAGTGGTCATAACGGTCTAAGATGGTAGGCATCTGACTTACGACGCGCGGTCTAGATCCAATACAAAGTTTCAAGGAGGTCCCGAGAACAAACCGGCTTAGAGTTTGATCCGAGGCTTTAGAGCATTATAGCACCCTTGGTTCCACTCGCTTCGGGCCTCGTAGAACGTATTTAAAGTGATC
Organism: Magnolia kwangsiensis; assembly: GCA_037074715.1. Lineage (NCBI taxonomy): Eukaryota > Viridiplantae > Streptophyta > Magnoliopsida > Magnoliales > Magnoliaceae > Magnolia > Magnolia kwangsiensis. The sequence continues at coordinate 22,423,014 of CM073585.1, read as the reverse complement.
AGGGACCATTTCCCAGCTATTCTAACGTTGCACTAGCTAACCTAGTCACATTTTCTAAAGGAATGAATTCTACGCAATTTCGGGTCGAGTTGGTACTCGAACCCAAGTATGGATTTTTCACGGGCGTTACAATCTACCCCCCTTAACAAATAATTTCGTCCTCGAAATTTTGTACCTTTTCGTACTCCTCGAGAAGCTGTGGGTAGTTCTTTCTGATCTCGGCTTCTGTCTCCCAAGTAGCTTCCTCCTCAGTATGATGTGTCCATAGTACCTTCACAAGGGGAATCACCTTGCTACGCAGTACCTGCTCCTTCCGGTCTAAGATGCGTGTCGGTCGCAGGATATAAGTAACATCCTCTCCTAACTGCACCTGCTCCCATCTGATGATATGAGAAGGATCAGCAACGTACTTCTTCAGCATAGAAACATGAAATACGTTGTGGACGCTCGCGAGGGGCGTGGGTAAAGCCAATCGGTAAGCCACTGCTCCCACACGATCGAGGATCTGAAATGGACCAATGAATCGCGGTGCCAGCTTCCCCTTCTTTCCGAACCGAAGGACTCCCTTCATAGGGAAAACTCGCAAAAACACATGATCCCCGACTGTGAACTCTAGTGGTCTCCGTCTCGTATCGGCGTAGCTCTTCTGTCTGCTCTGCGCTGTAAGAAGCTGACGTCGAATAATATCGATCTTCTCTGACGTCGCCTGCACCAACTCTGGGCCAATCAAGCTGCGCTCACCGACCTCTAACCAGCAATGCGGTGCGCGATAAGGTCGCCCATACAGCGCCTCATAAGGTGTCATGCCGATACTCGCCTGGAAGCTATTGTTGTACGCAAACTCCGCATATGCAAGACAGTCATCCCAACTGTCCTTGAAGTCCAATGCGCAAGCTCGCAACATGTCCTCCAGGATCTGGTTCACTCGCTCCGTCTGTCCGTCCGTCTGTGGGTGGAAGGCAGTACTGAACTTCAACTTCACACCCATAGCCTCCTGAATGCGAGTCCAGAAAATAGAAGTGAACCGCGTGTCTCTGTCCGACACGATCTCCAACGGAACTCCATGCAGACGCACGATCTCTCTAATATACAATCTAGCCAGCTCGTCTGCAGAGTTCGTAACTCTGATCGGTAGGAAGTGCGCCGACTTCGTCAATCGGTCGACGATCACCCAAATGGAATCGTGCCCCTTCCTCGTCCTCGGCAACCCAGAAATGAAGTCCATGGAAATGAAATCCCATTTCCACTCTGCAATCGGCATAGGCTGCAAAAGTCCAGGTGGTCGGCGATGCTCTGCCTTCACCTGCTGACAAGTGAGACAACGGGACACGAACTCAGCAATGTGGGTCTTCATACCTTCCCACCAATACGTCCTCTTCACGTCACGATACATCTTCGTACTGCCTGGATGCATCGCGAGTCTAGTAGAATGCGCAGCCTCGAGAATCTCTCGTCTCAAGTCAGGGACATCAGGAACGCATAGGCGGCCACGGTAACGTAAGCCCCCATCCATACCAACTCGCCAGTCGGCGTCAGCATCATCACTGGCCTGCTCTCGAAGCTCAGTAAGATGCGCGTCGTCCCTCTGCGCCTCGATGACACGGTCATCGATCTGGGATCGCACCTGTACATGTGCGATGAACTCAAATGGCTCCTCTACGGTGAGTTTCTGCTCAAAGTCTCGCAAAAACTCAACCATATCCCACTCGGCAACCATCAGCGGAGCCGCAAACTCTATCGCCTTCTTGCGGCTCAACGCATCAGCCACAAGGTTCGCCTTTCCAGGATGGTAAGAGACTTCAAACTTGAAGTCCTTCAGCGTCTCCATCCATCGCCGCTGCCTCATATTCAAGTCCCGCTGCGTGAATATGTACTTGAGGCTCTTGTGGTCGCAAAAGAGCTCGAACTCCTCTCCATAGAGGTAATGTCTCCAGAGTCTCAGTGCGAATATCACGGCTGCCAACTCCAGGTCGTGTGTAGGGTAATTCTCCTCGTGCTTCCTTAATTGTCTCGAGGCATACGAAATTACCCTGTCCCTCTGCATAAGGACACAACCCAAACCAACGCTAGACGCGTCAGTGTATATAGTGTATTTAACCCCTTGCTCTGGCAATACTAGCACAGGGGCGGACGTAAGTCTGTCCTTCAGCTCCTGAAAAGCTGACTCCGCCTTATCATTCCAGGCGAACTTCACGTCCTTCCGTGTCAACTGAGATAAGGGTCTCGCGATCTTCGAGAAATCCTGAATGAAGCGCCGATAGTAGCCAGCGAGATCCAAGAAACTCCTCACCTCAGTGACAGAACCAGGCTGCTCCCAGTCCTGCACCGCAGCTACCTTAGACAGGTCAACTGCCATGCCATCCTTGGACACCACGTGTCCCAGAAACTTCACCTCCTGCTTCCAGAAGTCGCACTTCTTATACTGTGCGAACAACTGATGCTGTCTGAGCGTATCAAGGACCAAACGCAAGTGCTCCTCATGCTCCTCTCGACTCCTAGAGTATACCAAAATGTCGTCGATGAAGACAACGACGAATCGATAGAGGAAAGGCCGCAATACCCGGTTCATCAGATCCATGAACACGGCTGGTGCATTCGTGAGACCGAACGACATCACGAGGAACTCGTAGTGACCAAAACTGGTTCTGAACGCTGTCTTCTGCACGTCCTCATCTCTGACGCGCAGCTGATGATATCCTGACTGAAGATCAATCTTCGAGAAGTACTGCGCTCCTCTCAACTGATCAAACAAGTCATCGATCCTGGGCAAAGGGTACTTGTTCTTCACTGTGAGTTGGTTCAGCCTGCGATAATCAATACACAATCGCAGCGAACCATCCTTCTTCTTCACGAACAAGACCGGTGCTCCCCAAGGAGATACGCTAGGCCGTATAAAGCCAAGCTCTAGCAGGCCATCAATCTGCGTCCTCAACTCCTCCATCTCACATGGTGCCATGCGATACGTCGGCAGTGAGATGGGTGTAGAACCAGGAACCAGATCGATAGTGAAATCGATCTCACGTCGGGGCGGCAAAGCAGGGATCTTCCTGAACAGATCCCCGAACTCAGAAACAACTGGCGTCTGCTCAAGTACCTGGGCACCAGCGTCGCGCAATAGAGTGGCGTGGCTAAGAATGCGGAAAGGAAGATTTACCCGCACTGAAAATGTGAAAGGCGTGCCCTCAGGCTCGTACACCGTCACCACACGAGCCTCGCAGTCAATCTCGGCTCTCGCTACAGTCAACCAGTCCATGCCAAGAATGACGTCGAGATATACGAGCGAGGGATCGACGACCAGATCAAGAGTCATCGTCCTGCCTCCCAGATCAACTAAACAACCCTCACACATCTGGGTGACATCCGAATAATCTCCATGAGCTGCAAGGACTCGCACGCTATCCATAGTGATAGTCTGCAACCCAAGACGTCTGACTACGGCACGCGATATCAAAGAAATCGTGGAACCAGTGTCCACCATGACAAGAACGGGAGTACCTCCGATATGGCCCGTGACCTCGAAGGCTGAATGCTGGAAAGTCGGCGTCGTAGCTGCCTCAGCGGTCAGTGCATGAACTCGAGCCTACTGTGGTCGGTTCGGCCGCTGTGTCAAGGGCCGTGGGGGCTGTCGAATCTGCGATACTGTGGGTCTGAAAGAGGAATGCGCAGGAGCTGACCGTATAGGCGGTGCTGATATCGCCTGTGGACGTACACGATCAATCTTCTGCGGCGGCGAGAACCCACTGTCCCGCATCCTCGAAAAGCAACTCTGCGCCAGGTGGCCCGTCCTCCCACAGTATGTGCATGATAAATCAGGGCGCCGAAACGGTCCTACTGGCGCCGTGGTCCTGGTAGGAGGATCAATGCGAGGCCTCTTGCCCGCGGAGGGCCTGTCTGTCAAATCCGGTCGCGGCCTAGAAGTAGTCGGGCCTCGTGATCGCGCAAGTCGATCCACGTCCTGCTCTGCCCGCATGGACATGTGGAACAACTCCGCATAGGAGGGAAAACTGATACAGCACATCTTCGACCGAATATCCGGTCGCAAGCCCTCCAAAAAGTGTCGTATGCGCATCTGCTCATCAGCTAGAATCGTCGGGACGTACCTGCCCAACTCTGTGAACCGATGCTCATACTCGGTAACCGTCATCGCTGCCTGCCTGACACGGAGAAACTCATTCTCCCTCTCGTGCCTGTAGGTCTGAGGATAATACTTCTCATGGAAGCGAAACTCGAATGCTGCCCATGTCCATACGTAATCTGCGGTAACAGTCCGCAATATACTATCCCACCACATACTGGCCTCTCTCTCAAACTGGAAGGTAGCCAGCTCTACCTGCTCTACCTCAGTACAGTGCAACATGCGCAGAATCTTCGACACTCGGTCGAGCCAGAACTCAGCCTCATCGGGTCTGTGAGAACCCGCGAAAGTAGGAGGCCGCAAGCACTGAAATCGCTCCAGAAGGCCCCGTGTGTCGGCAGGATTCCCCGCAGGGAAAGCAGGCTGCGCAGGATGTGCTATGCCCTCATCCTGGGCGTAAGCATAGGCATCCTCAGCTGGATGCGCAGGTGGTGCAGGCGGAGTAGATGTAGTCGCACCCCCACCTTGGGCTAAAGTCCCGACTATAGTAGTCAAAAGCTGCTGCTGCTGTAGCATCATAGCCATCATCTGCTCGAATCTATCAGGTGGTGGAGCAGGCTGTGGCGGATGAGGTGCGGAAGTAGATGCGCGCTGTGGCTCTCTAACTGATGGTGTAAATGGCCGTGGTCCATCTGTAGGACCAACAGCAGGCTGAGACGACCGAACCGTCTCAGGAATCGGGCCCACAGCAGGGTCCGGACGAGTGCCAGACTGAGAGGGAGCCTGATCCATCTGCTCTGACAATGAAAGCCGAACCGCGCTCCTCGTAGTCTTAGGTGGCATTCCCTATATTCAAAATAGGGCGCAACCTTGTCAGTCTCAATTGCTCAAATACACCACAATCATTCACTAAAGAGTCAAAGGCATTCCATGCATTTCAATTAATCAAAATTGTCACAATACAAGGGATATATCCTTACAAGCATCATGACTAGAATGACATAGAAATTAAGACAGTTAAGCAACAGCAACATAAGCAAAGCACTAGCCCTAATAGGCTTTACACACATAAAACAGAAAATGGCTAACTACTCATAACAACATCAAAGATCGCGTCGCTAGTCGGAGTCTGACGACGGAGGAGGAGCACCCTTATCCTGTAAGCAACACAGGATTGCCTTCAAGGTGCGAGTCACCTTACCAAACTTCTTCTTTGTAACAGCCTTGGCATCAGCGACTTCCGCTCGAAGTTCTTGGACTTTCCTTCACAACGCGGTCTGACTCTCCTCCATCCGAGCAATGTGATCGTCGATAGTAGCCTGCGCAGAAGGAGGAGGGCTCTCATCAGTATCCTGAGCCTCCTCTTCTCCTTCTTCCTGAGTCTCTTCCTGAACCTCTGCGCTAGGTTCTCCTTCGCTTTGATCTTCCTCTTCATCAAAGTCGTCCCCACTATCCCTTTCAAGTTGATTTTCACTATATTAAGACCCAATCTTCATCTTAACCATCGTCGACTCATCGATGGTGTGAATCGATACCGGCAATTCGGGTCCAAGTCTATAGGCAAACTCAAGCGCAATCTTGCAAATGAGTCGGCCAAAGGGAAGGGATTCGGATGTTCTCCTCGACCTGGCTATGAGAACTATCTGCCGTAAGATGAAAGTGGCCATACATACGTTCTCTCCCTGGGCCACCAGAAATAAGAAATCGACCATAAGACGTGTACATTCAATGCGGTTCGTCGACCTAGGATAAACATTGAACGTGCAGATGTGATGCAGCAGACGCAAATCCTCAGACATGTACGTCGCCTTGAGGCTATTATTAGGCTGCCATGGAACCAACTTACCGCACAGAAACCTGGTGCGGCGATCTCATTCACGTCTAGTCCTCAAACTCTTCTCACTTGGATGCACATCACCTAGTGGCACGTTGAGAAGTCGCGCAACCAACCGGACGTCGATCGTAGCCATCCGATCTCTACCAAAAGGGATTTTGAACTGCAAGGGCTCCAAGGTAGGACTCTGGATGCTAGCATAGAAGGCACGAACAGTGCTCACATTAGCACGAGCGCGAGCTTCAAAGATCGGTCCCCAGTGCGCAGCTTCAATGCGTTCGAACAACAGATATTCGCCAAACAACCGTCCATCTACGTCCGCCTCAAATAACACTCTACGATCAGTGTATTCACCATGAGGCATCTCTGATAGAATGGTTCGTCCAAGGTGTGCATGGGGATCCAAATCCCGCTTTGTACGGCACTCCAGGACTGCAGCTGGACCTGCGGCGGTGCTTGAACTTGCGGCACCACCCCGCGGTCTTCTCAATCGAGCAGGGCGGCTCGGCCCAGCCTCGTCTGTTGCAGTTTTCCTCTTACCCATCAAAGACAGGATGGATGAGAGTGACAAAAGACCCAAAATGGCTTCCACGAAAGCCATGGAAAACGCCGAAAATGCGGAGAAATGGCTGCCCAATCTGATAAAAGGAAATCTAGGCGTCGTAGAGGGATGCTTCAAGCTTCCCAAGGCTGTACTTTCAGGGAAAAATAAGAACAAAAAGATGGAATGGAGCTGCTCACGATTTCAGCACTATTTGGGGGATTTTGGAGCTCCAAATGGGGAAATCTTCAAGGAAGGGGGCTGCCAACACCCAATAACTGATGGGTGGTGGTCGGTTTTGGCCAAGGAAGGTTGTAGAGGTGATTTGGGACGCCGGGGTTTGGGATTGGTTGCTGAAAATCAAATCTAGGGTATGCAAGGGGGCTGTTTGTGAAGGAGAGGTGGGTTTTGGGGGTTTTCGTGGGATGGGAGGTGCATAGGGGTGATGTGGACCCCATTTAAGTGGGTGCGCCCGAAGGACAGCACCCACGGAGGTCGCCGGCCGGCGATGCATCGCCCGGCCGGCGATGGCATCGCCGGCCAACCTTCAGGTTGGCCAGTGGGACACCATGGGTCTGGTCCCCCATGGTCCCAGGGCCCCAAAAAATCAGGTCCCACCCCTTGGTTCATAGCATTTTGGTCTCTATGAGCCCAAACATGTGTTCAGGGCTTTCCCGGTCCACATCGCAATCCCGAATACCAAACCATATGATGCAGCATATGAATTTGGGGTAGAAGGAGCCAGTACATCTTTATAGCTCCTTAGTTGCTAAAGAAAGTGAAGTTAGAATGGCCTTATGGCCATTTTTCATGAAATTTTACTATTCACTGTAAAATTTGGTGAATGTACTAATTTGTGTTATTTTCATATTAGGTTTGATGCCTAACATGAAATGGATAAGAAAGAACTGAAGGTTGAAGTGTTTAGAGAAGGAATTTTGAAGATTTTTGGTGAAACGGGGTTTTTAAGCCCTGGCGATTGATTACAGGAGTCGTGGTCATCCCACGGCCCAAGGATTCACTTTTTCGGTTTAAAACCGCTCATAGGACGTCTCCACCCGACTTCCTACAGCTTAGAAGTGATTCGGGTCGCTTTACGCGACCCGAGATACGTTACAGACTCGATCTTGCGATCGATCCTTATAGACTTCGCCTATCGGCGAATCTGTGATCCTAGAAGTGTTTCTAGACCCTTCTCGCACCCACCTAAGTCAAAGGGAGCGACAGCGTACGTCGCAAGACCATAACCCAGGCCCAGCATACTCTCATTCATGCTCTGATACCAACTTGTAACACCCTGAAAATCGGGGGTCGTGTATAAACTCAACTCCCGAGTTCCAGACCGTCACTTATGCAACAAAAATGGTTATGATTCAATGTTGTCTGATTTAAAGCATTCACATGAGTAAAAGTATACCAAAACTGCAATTCATACTTCAGATCCAGTGATAAAAGCAAGCGGAAGACTAAACAATATATATATCACTGTATGGAAAAACAAAGTAATCTCAACTGTCTCCAAAGTATGACTACATCTCTGAGTCTCATATACATGTAAATAGACAAAAGAATAAGTTCAAAATAGTCCCACTGAAGTCCCCCTCGATCCAGGTCACCTACGGGAAGCCGTCGTGATACTGCATATACGAGAACTCATCCTGGTCCTCGTCAATCTCCGGCTCCACCTCCTGGATCTCGTCGTCACCTGCAACTACAATAGGGTCTGGTGGGTGTTGCAAACACCATCCCGTAACGTGGGAATGAGTGATCAACTCAGTGGAATCATAGAGCAAAGATTAGCATGTTCACAATTCAATCACGCGTTAATAGTAAAGCAGTAAATCAGACAAATCCTAATACTGTTGTTAATGCAAGATGATATGACGTGATGTATGCCCTCACCGATGATCACCCTCGTACGGCAACATCTTACGACCGCGGCATGCCACACTCCCTAGAGTGCTCCTCATCTTCCAGGCACATGCAATGCTATGGTGATATGATTACCAAGTTGTTATTAGTCCATTCAAACAGCAGGATTGGAAAACTAAGGTACTTCCCTTGTATCAATCCCAACACGGATCCTGTCTAGGGTCGTCACTCCTAGTAATCTCATACGATGTACATTTCGTAGGTCGCTGCAAGGGCTGTCAGGGCTGTTGCTCGCACTCGTTGCACCGCTCCCCCATCACCTTATCAATACAGGCCTACTGTACTCTACTGCACGGAAGGGTCGTCGCCTCCCGTGAACTCAGAATACGCTCGCGGTCACTACAAAGGGCTCGTCGCCTGATCAGTGTAGGCCGACAGCTAGAATATAGTGTCCCATACCACCATAATCTGCTCACGAGTCAAGGTGCTCATTGGTCACTACGGGGAGGTTTGTGGCCCCAGCGTAGGCCGACAGCTCGACCACGGTGTCCCATACCACCATGCCCGGCTCATGAGTCTTCGTGGATCAAGGTACCACGGTTAATAGGGTTTACAATGGTAAGTTCAGTACCCTAGGTTCAAGCAGTTATGATACATACAAGGTGAACAAACATCGGCCAGTCGGGTTACTTGACGGGCTCGACTAGCGCGATCGCATCTCGAATTGGACGACATGAAGTGCGTAAAATACTTCGCGTGGCCTAACCACTGCCGCCAACTCTCAACACGAATCACATTCATCGACGCGTCGTTCGTGGCTATGACCAGTCAGCCACGAATTCGCTCGGTTACCGACTGCCTGGACTAAGTCAAGTCCCACTCATCTATGGAATTACTATAAAAAGGTATTGGAATCGAAATACATCATGTGAGCATGTTAGCACATGTTATAACATTCAACTTAAGCAAATCTTCAAGGCATACTTCCCATGCATATTCAACTTAAGCAAATCCTCAAGCACATACATTCCATGCATGTAATGAAATCATGCATTTTATCAACATGTAGAAAATCATTTAGGTCAGCATAATAATTGAAAAATCAATCACAAACTATCAAATAACATCATTTAATTCAATACATACTAATACAAGCATTTATACAAACACATACACTACACACTTAAGTCTACATATAGCATGTCGACCCAAAGTGTGCAACTAGGCGAATCTCTTCGCCAACTAATTATGCCGGCATTCCTAACTTCCTAATGCGACAACAAACCATGTCAATCACATCAGCAAAATATGAATGTAAACAGTACTTCCTACAAATGACTAAAATGCCCTAAATCTCATATTCTTCGTTAGCTTACGAAACGGGAAACGGAGAGCATTTTGTACATGTCAAACGGCGATGCCGTCAAGAATCTACTATTAAACGACATTGAAAGCATTGGGAACCGTCAATCAAAGCGTCTAAAATCCTCACCTAGTGTCTTGTAGACTCGGGAATTGAAACGGAGTGTATATGCTTCGTCTACGGCGAGTAAGGAGCCTAATACATAAGATCCATAAGCTACATCGCTATGGAAACAAGGAAAACTCAAATCAACATCTATTTAGGGTTTTTACTTACCTAGGATCGCGGTGGAATCGCCGGGAAAGCGGTAGAGGAGTGTTGCTTAAGCACGTGCAACACGTAGCACAAGTGGCGGGAAGAACTCTCCCACTCTCTCACAATCTCTCACTCTTTTTCTCTCTCCCAAGCTAGGGCTTCTCTCAAATTCGGATGGGAGAGAGGAGTGAGGGTTTCAACCCCTTTTATAGCCTAAAACATTCCCAAAATAGGCTTGGAAACAATGTTTACTTGGTGCCTAACCAAATCGGGGCCGTTTCGTTCCAAAAGAGCATTTCTGGAGGTCCCCAGGCCAAATGCGGTCGGACTTAAGCTCATGCATACTGGATCTAGCACGCATCCAGTTTTCAGACCGGTTGGGTTCCCAGATCGCACGTGGCGGCCCAGTTTCAGTTTAACGGTCACCGCACCAAGATCAGGCCTATAAGTCTCGTGATATATAATAGATATTTTTCCTGATCCAAGGGTGTAATTTGGCTGTATTCTGACGGTCAGAATGCTTAATACTGATGCGTCAAATTTGTGTGCCAGATTTGAATTTGAAATTCCAACTGTCCCTATTCACACTCTCTTCGGTCCGGGCTCAATGAAATAGCCTGTGATCGTCAGTTGGACTTGATATTCGAAACGATTGCCAAGCCCAGGTAAGTGGTCATAACGGTCTAAGATGGTAGGCATCTGACTTACGACGCGTGGTCTAGATCCAATACAAAGTTTCAAGGAGGTCCCGAGAACAAACCGGCTTAGAGTTTGATCCGAGGCTTTAGAGCATTATAGCACCCTTGGTTCCACTCGCTTCGGGCCTCGTAGAACGTATTTAAAGTGATCAGGGACCATTTCCCAGCTATTCTAACGTTGCACTAGCTAACCTAGTCACATTTTCTAAAGGAATGAATTCTACGCAATTTCGGGTCGAGTTGGTACTCGAACCCAAGTATGGATTTTTCATGGGCGTTACAGCTGGGGACATATCTCTTTATTATCTTACTTAACATGTGGAAAAAGGTGTAGATGCGATCGTCACCTTTTGGCGTCTTCTAGGCCCCAAAATGGTGACTCTCAGTGGGAACATCCTCCCCTTCATCTCTAAGATCGTTCACAATTAACCCTTTATATACTAATTTCATGAATATTTTATTACTGAAGGTACCTGATTTCGATTGCAACCTACAACTGATGGCTAGCTTTACGAGGAAAGTGAATTTCTGCTTCACTCCCACGGGGTTTATAGTGGAATACGCGCCAACTGGCACCCCAAAGTGCAGGAGTCTGCATCCTACTAGCAAGAGTACAGTGACTCGAATGACAGCCGAAGTCATATCTGCTTCACCTCAACCGCAGGAAAGTGACGGAGATTGGACCATGGTCCTGTCACGCAAGGCAAGAGCAAGGAATGCAAGGAATCATAAAGTGAACTTATCTTTTCCAAAGACCAGGGGACCGATAACGCACAGTACAGTCAGGAAGAACCCTGAGCTTGCTCCTCCTGCGATATACCCTGGGCAGACAGGCCCACAGTTTGCGTCGCGCGATTTTTCGGCACTTGTCGCTCCAAGGAACAAGTGGACAAAAAAGCAGAAAGACAAGGCACCGTTAATTGGTTCACCAACTCCCGTGTCAGCCAAGGAAATCTTACCAAAGACTGTATCACCCTGGTCAGTTAGCAACACAACAAGCACGTAGAAATCGAATGAGACTCCGATCTTTCCCCTCTTTACAAGCCCTGCCGCATCGACATACTCTCATTTTACCCTAGCAATGGCTTCGGCAAGCAGGCTACGGTGCATATGGCCGAGACGAATAGAGAGAATATTCTGACGACAGAAGATCGCGTCAACCAAATGGTCGAAGCACAAAGAACGTTAAAGGAGGAGTGTCGGAATCTCAGGGAAGCTTTAGCTACTTTGGCGCATAATGTAGCCCAAATAGCGGCTCCACCGATGATGGGGGCAATGAATGGGCAAGGAAGCCAACAGGAAGGTCCTCGTCCCTAAGGAATTGGATCGCGAGAGCCTGTTCCAGTGACGAGAGCAATAACGCATGATGACATAAGACAGGTCATCGAAGAGACTATAAGGACGGAAAGGGAGCGGGAAAACACTAGCCGTTTCAGATACCGAACACCGTATCCAAGAGAAGTGGAAGACGTTCCGTTTCCAGCCAATTTCAAGCACCCGGACTTTCAAAAATTTAATGGGGAAGGATCACAAGAAGAACACCTGATGCATTTCATTACTAGTATGGGGAATTTTTTAACAATACCACAATACTGCCTAAGATTGTTCGGGTCATCGCTAACCCATAAGGCATTCCGGTGGTATTCCAGCCTGGCTCCCGGAACGATTCAGACTTAGGAACAAATGCAAGATGCTTTTATGTCAAATTTCTTCTCGTCAGAATGCGATGTAAGCATTACGGAACTGGCCTCTATACGACAACGAGAAGGAGAGCCAGTCGAAAAGTTCATCGACAGATGGAAAACACTAGGATCATCATGCAGACAGTTTCCAGAAGAAATAGAACACGTAAAAATGTGTTTGAACTCCATGGAAATGGGAATTGCGTTTGGACTCACCAGCGTCGATATCCGAACATTCCGTGACCTGGCCACTAAAGCTCACGCGTTGGAATTAATGACTCGCAAAATGTCGGCCTTTCATCATGAAACTGTCAGAAAGGCCTCCGGTCGAACGACCATGAATGCCGTCGATCGTGATAGAAAAGACAAGGATATGAAGGGTCCAAAAGATAGAAGAGAGAGACAAAAAGAAAGATGGAATCAGTCAAAGTACAATTACAATAGGAAGAGGTTCAGGATGCTCGACTCTCACGAAGGGTTCGACTTCGATAAGGAAGATGTGGTTCCTATGATGAAAGAATTGCTAAAAGCTGGCACCATAGAATTTTCAGAACCCAAACGCCCGGAAGATGTGACAAAAATCACGGAAAGGGATTTTTATCGATATCATCGCCTAGTCGGACACCCGACAGAGAATTGCTATATGCTAAAGTGCATCATACAACAGATGATAGAGAAGGGTGAAATAATAACGGGTGAAGGGAAGAAAAGGAATACAAGAGCGACAGTAAACATGTTCACGGCCCGAGGAAAGGCTCGAGAGGTGCGAAGGAAAGAAAGTCAGAAATCGGCAAAGAATATGGCAATGCTTACGTTACGCTCAGGGAAGAAGATGACAAGTCCCGTAAAGCAGAAAACGGGGATTTTAAGGAAAGAAGTCACCAGTGAACGAAGTAACGACGATAGGAAAGAGAACGAGGGGGTAATGACAAAAGTGGTCTACGACGTAGTTAGCCATTTGAAAGGAATACTGGCACGTTTAAGCATCTACGATGCGCTCAAATTATCAGAGGATTTTCGACAGAGTTTAATATCGGCATTATCTAATCGTAATGTCAGAGAAACTCTGCTGACAGAAATGAAGCAAGAAATACATGGTAAGCAAGCAGATTGTCTGCCAATCATCTCGTTCTCCGATGATGATTTGATCAGCGAGATGGAACATAATAGGCCCCTTATGATAGAAGGTCACGTTTGCGGGGCAAGTGTGAAACGGATTATGATAGATAATGGGTCTGCAGTGAACCTTTTACCGCTTTCAATGGTGGGCAAATTGGGCTATCGTCGTTCTGATCTGTGCCCCAGTGGAATGATGATACAGGGCTTCAATCAAGATGGGAAGCGTGCGTTGGGTAAAATTACAGTAACGCTGGAAGTGGGAGAATTAAGTATTGATGTCGTATGTCATGTTATAAACGCCGTAACGACATACAATCTCCTTTTGGGAAGACCTTGGATACATCAGTATGGTATTATACCTTCTACTTTGCATCAATGCTTCAAGTATTGCAAGGACGGAGTACAATGTAAAGTGATAACTGATGCGAAGCCATATACCGAAGCCGAATCTTTCTTTGCAAATGCCAGTTATTACAAAGGGTTCTTCGAGGAAGAGGGATGTAGTAATGAAAGCAAATCTGCAAAAGACGCTCGAACAGATAGGGCTCGAGAAGAAAGAGGAGAATCTTTGGGGACGACGGAAGTAAGAAAGAAGTTCTATTTTGTACCAAAGCACCTGAGACAACCGGGGCAGCTGCCATTAATACTATTGTCACCGGAGCAGTTAAGAACTCTGCAATCTAATTATACGATGCCATTACCTAATGCTGAAAGGTGTAGGCCATTTTTAGCTGCTCCAGGGAGGTTTCAAGTTAAGGCCAATACTAAACATCCCGAACCGATAGAGTTCAAAACTGCAGTCAAAACAAAAGCAAGAAAGGAAAGCGCGAACAATGCATACCGCGGTAAGATGACATCGCAGAATTTGGAGAGGTACAGTTTAGCTAGTAAGCAAATTATGAGAAACATGGGTTTTAATTGTGACAAGCCCACTGGATTAAATCATGGCAAGGGAATTCAAATCCCTCTTGGGGTTGAACCGGAGAAGCGAAGAAAATTTCAAGGGTTAGGAGCAGAGGCATCGGTGAATATGATTATGGTTATGCACACACCAGAAGAAGATCCCGAGACGGTCAAGTATCCCAAGACAGCCCCGATACGAATGGAGGAAGGGGGGCAGCCAACGATAGACAGCCTATGGGAAATAAACTTGGGTATAGAAGAAGAACCTCAGAATACATTTATTAGTAGTAGCCTCTCTGAGCAAGAGTCCGGGAAGTATTGCCAACTACTCCAAGAAAATAAAGATGTGTTCGCTTGGACGTACGCAAAAATGCCAGGTTTAGAACCCGCCATAGCAATGCACCGATTAAATATCTCTAAAGAGAAAAAAATAGTTAAGCAGGCACAAAGGCGGTTTCATCCAGACCTGATACCGTTAATTGAAGAAGAAGTTAGCAAATTGATCAAGGTCAGTTTCATTCAAGAAGTCAAGTATCCAAGGTGGATATCAAACATTATCCCGGTAAAAAAGAAAAATGGACAAATCAGAGTGTGCATTGATTTAAGGGATTTGAATGAGGTCTGTCCGAAGGATGATTTCCCTCTTCCAATAACAGAATTGTTGATTGATAGTACAACTCAATATGCTATCATGTCTTTCATGGATGTCTATGCTGGATACAACCAGATTAGAATGGCGCCTGAAGATGAGAAAGCAATAGCGTTCAGAACGCCGCTGGGAATCTATTGCTATAAGGTCATGCCTTTCGGTCTCAAAAATGCTGGAGCGACGTACCAAAGAGCAATGCAAAATATATTTCAAGACATGATGCATAAACATGTCGAGTGTTACGTCGGTGACTTGGTAGTTAGATCAGGATATCATCAGGAGCACCGCAAACACTTAGAATCGGTTTTCTGTCGATTACGAAAGAAACAGTTAAAGATGAATCCAGCCAAATGTGCATTTGAGTTATCTTTGGGAAAATTCCTTAGTTTCATCTACAGCACAGGGGAATCGAAATCGATCCAAAGAAAGTCAAAGCTATTCAAAATATGCCGCCACCAACGACCTTGAAGGAATTGAAAAGTTTGCAAGGAAAACTAGCATACATTCACCGTTTTATTTCAAATATGGCAGGAAGGTGCCAGCCATTCTCACATCTGATGAAAAAGGACGCAGACTTCGTATGGGATCGAGCTTATCAGAATGCATTCGACTCGATAAAGAGATTATTAAAGCAACCACCGGTGTTAACGGCCCAATGAAAGGGAAACCACTTATTTTATACATATCCGCGGCCAAAAATTCCTTAGGTGCTTTGTTGGCTCAAGTAAATAAAATTGGGAAGGAAGCCGCTCTTTATTACTTAAGCCGAACATTGATGGGAGCCGAATGCAATTATTCTCCGATCGAGAAGGAGTGTCTGGCGTTGATATTTGCCGTCCAAAAGCTGAGGCATTATTGTCTCTCTCATGACATAACTCTAATCTCAAGAGCAGACCCGATCAAGTTTTTAATGATAAGGCCGATGTTGTCAGGAAGATTGGTTAAATGGATGTTGTTGCTTTCAGAATACACCATTAGTTATAAACTGGATAAAGCAGTGAAAGGGCAGGCAGTGGCGGATTTCCTTGCAGCACACCCCGTGGCAAATTGCGAAGCTATCACTGATGACTTTCCAGATGAACATGTTATGCTAACCGAAGAACAGAGCCCATGGCAGATGTATTTCGACGACGCCGCACGGGCATCAGGCGCAGGGGCAGAGGTGATATTCATTACCCCTCAAGGTGACTTGTTACCATACTCCTTCATGATCGGTACCGCATGCACAAACAATGAGGCTGAATACAAGGCCCTCATCATTGGGATGGAAATAGCTCAGCAGATGAAAATAAAAAGGCTGCACATCTTCGGAGACTCCAAATTAATTATAAATCCATTAACGACCGAGTTCGAAGTAAGGAAGCAAGAACTCTTGCCCTATTGTCAGAAAGCCTGGCAATTATTAGAATGGTTCTGCCATGTAGAAATTAAGCATATACCGCGATCTGAGAATACAAAAGCAGACGCTTTGGCTAGCCTAGAAGCCGCCCTGTCATGTCCTAACAGGAGTCCTCTTTAAGTAACTATAGAAGAAAGAAGATTCTTGCCATCTCCAAAGATCATAGAAGAAACAGTTGAAACATGCCCTATCTCATGCCTAGAGATAATGACAGATGATTGGTGTCAACCTGTTATTGGTTATCTTAAATTCAATATCCTGCCAGAGAATCAGGCAACGAAGCAGCAAATCAAACAGCGGTCGGTCAGATTCATCATATGTGGCAAAGTATTATATAGAAAATCCTACAATAGAATATTGTTACGCTGTTTAGACAAACAAGAAGCCAGGAAAGTATTGCAGGAGGCACACTCTGGCGAATGTGGAGCACATCAGGCAGGCCGAAATTTTTTCCATAGAATACATCGGATGGGTTATTATTGGCCCACCATGTTCAAAGATGCCGTCGATTACGCAAAGCGGTGCCACGAATGCCAGATTCATGGAGACATCATACACGTTCCCTCAGAAGACTTGCACCAGTCTATTGCCTCTTGGCCTTTCTTCGCCTGGGGACTCGATATAATTGGTCCTATAAACCCGCCTTCATCCAGAGGAAAGCAATATATTCTGGCGGCAACGGATTATTTCTCCAAATGGACTGAGGCAGTTGCTTTACGTAACGTTAAAGAAAAGGACGTGGTCAATTTCATCCGGCACGCCATAATATACCGTCACGGTATTCCACAGAAGATTGTTACTGATAATGGCACTCCCTTCAAAAATAGAGGCATGGAGAAACTATGCCAGAAATTTTGCATTCATCACTCATTCTCTACACCTTATTATCCCCCGGCTAATGGGTTAGCAGAGGCGTTTAATAAAATAATCATCAAAATACTGAAGAAGACGGTTACTGGAAACAGGCAGTATTGGGATGAAAAGTTGCAAGAAACGTTATGGGCATACAGGACTACTCAACACACAGTAATAGGGGCAACACCATACTCCTTAATCTATAGCATGGAGGCAGTCACCCCAATCGAAACACAAGTGGCATCGCTCAGAGTAACGGTACATCAGTCCATAACAGATGATGAAAATGCTAAAATAAGGCTAAAAGAGTTGGATTTTCTTGATGAGAGACGTCTGGCTGCTCAACAGCGACTGCAATCGTATCAAGCTAGGATATCGGCTACCTTCGATAAACAAGTTAAACACCGCTCTTTCAAAAGGGACGATATGGTGTTAATGTTGAAAAGACCTATAGTGGTCACCTACCGAACAGGGGGTAAATTTGAGCCTAAATGGGATGGGCCGTATGTAGTAAATGAAGTCTATTCCAATGGAGCATATAGAATTGTCGATTAAGATGGGAAAGGTGTCAGTATACCGATCAATGCTCGCTTCATCAAGAGATATTACCCCTAAGAAGAAGCTACTCATTTTGATCCAGAATATTATCGATATAATGATTCTATATCAAAAGGGGGCAAGAAGGAACGGGATCATGTTTACATGTCCACATGTTCAGAAAATCTATAAAGAAGAAATTCACGAGCATATTGACTACATTCAACAAGTATCTTGAATGAAGGTAATCATCGTCATCACCAAATGAGTCCTGCAAATGACAAAGTTTGGCGAGTATCATCATGAAAATCGTCTTGAAGATATTATCAGAAGTAACGATGATCTCTGCCAGACGCGTTTAGCATATTAGCGATAACGATGATTACAATTATTATCGCCTTACAAGGCATGAAAGGATAGTATACGGTTAACTACAATCATCCAAGGCAGCCTAGCCAAGCTAAATCCTCTAAGGGTCAAAATCCTAAAAGGGCCAAAATCCTAAAAAAGGGGGAGAAGGAAAAATCACAGAAGAGCCAAATCAAGATTCATCATGCTCTAAAAGAAGGGCCAAAGGCTCTAAAAGGATCAGGCCCTGAAAGGATCAAAACTCTAAAAGGACCAAGCTCTAAAAAGCTGGCTAACTATGCATAAGTCCTATCATTTGTGCCATTCGGGCAAGCGGACAAGAAGTCAGTGGCCCTAAAAAGCCCGTGAAGGCTATTGTACCCACCCATGCGGGCAGCTGATGAAGCCTACGACTAATATGCCTAAACAACTAAAAAGTAAATGGCTAGTCACGCGTAACTCCCATGCCATCTGTATAGTTTCTTGGCAGCGTCACGGAGAACGGAGGAAAATGCCCTCCCATGAATGGGCTCGCTCTTGCAGACGAAGGAAATAAGGGCCGCAGTGTGAGCACTATGCCAACCATGCATAAGACCCTCCAGATTTGTGGTTTGATTCCAGTACTAACTCATGAGGAAGGGCTTAAACCTACTCATCGATGGACTGGAAACCATGGATTTGGTACCCCAAAGGTAGCCTTGCGAGCTCTGTGAACTCTAGAGAGTTACCGCGGCCAACCCTGTGCGTAAAACCAACCGAGTTCACGGCCCCGGTAGCTTCACTGGGCCCCTCTGATGGATCGTGGTTTGTGAACTCCCTAGGCGGTGAGAAGTCCAGTGAACTCATGAGAGTTACAGAGACCATCACGTGAGACCCGACTCTTGCACGAGTCTAAGTTGCTCCAACTACTCAAGAGCTTAAACTGTGTGTGTGCCCCACTACTCATGAGCTTAAACTGTGTGTGACTGACTAAATTGAAATATAGTACCGCCAACTTAAATACCCACATAGGAAATCCCGCATAAAAGGTTAAAATTGGCCATCATAAATACAATCGCAACAATATGCGGTATGATAGTATGAATAAATAAACATGATTGCGATAATATGAGATATGATAATGCTTAAGAAAAAAGGAAAAATATCTCAAAAATGCCGTCATAAATACAGCTTTTGAAAGCCAAATAAGTTACTTGCTAAAAAAAAACACATATGAACGGAAAATACATGTTTAAAGTTCCCCTGCCATTCCGAATGCCTCCATATGCCTTCGCAAATTTCCTTTTAGTTGCATTCGAGATGCATCATGTTTTGATTTTTCTTCAACAATAATCTTTGCCTGATCAGGAAGGTCGGCTAGCTTACTCTCCAAAGATGTGATCACTTCTCTATTTTGCAACAGCACTGACTTTTTTACATCAACGAATTGAATATTAGTTCGCATCTTCTCTTCAATATCCTGGATGGATGATTCCTTCTCATGATTCTTCGACTCCAGCTGAGAGATTTCTTCTTTCAGAGCAGTAATACGATCTTGAATGATCACCCTTTCATCATTATAAATCTTTAATTGACCTTGAAGAATTGAGTATTCTTGCTCAAGCTTAAAAATGGAGGAAGTAATCAAGGAAGCTTGCTCTTGTGAGGAAGCTAATTGCTGCCTATACTCTAAGATTTCAGGAGGGATTGTAACACTTTTCGCCGATGCTAAAGAAATTACTGAATCGTGGAATCCGAGAAGTGAATCTCGCAAAGAGGATATATCGATTCTGGCCATCCTTGCAAACTCTCCAAGATTTCAATAGCAAGATCCAAGTCAGACCATTGTTCAGGATCTTTAAAGATATGGACTATTGCTGACAAAGAATTCCTCATGAAGAGCATTGTGTGAGTAGGGATCTTTGCGAAAGATGAGAGTTCAAATGTAGTGGCTACAGAGTCAGAATTGGTTGCCCCACTACGAGGAGGAGTTCCTATAACACACAAGAAAAAAAAAGTATAAAGAGATATCAATAGAAGGATGTATATTGTTTTGAACAAAACAAGTTAATATGTATACATCTTTGCCCGTACCTGTCATCGGGACACGATTAGCGGAAAGAGAGGCTCCTTGAATCACAGGAGGACTAGTCCCCACCATGTCTGCAAGGGAAGGCGCCCTGGCCTCCGTACTCGAGTCCCTGGTAGTCGGAGTCGGCAGATTTGTGGTTTTGGTTGGAAATACGATCTCACGAGCCACTATTTTAGGCACAGCTAACGGACTTAAAGGGATTCTCTGTGAAATAACTGATACATTCGCAAGGGGATCTGAGGGGGAAATCTCGCCTACCTCAATAATAGCAACATGAGCACCTAAAAAAAGGGGGGAGATACAATAGCTTTAGATAAATAATTGATATTAAATAAGCAGATAGATAGATATGTGAAAGTTAAATTCCCTTTACCTGGTGAGTATCCATATTCGCCATAATCTAAAAGTTCCTCTTCTTCTTCTACATCTATAGGAGATTTGGCAGGAATTCTAGTGCTGGGGAGAGCTTCAGGTTCAGAAGTTGTGAGGTGTTCTGTTTCAATATCCTCTCCAGTTGCTTCCTCTTTCCCGTCAATATCAGCTTTGCCTTCTTCAAAATCATCATCCGTGTCTTCACTGCTTTCACCATTTTCATCATCTTCATGCTGAGAAGAAGCAGTTTTCTTTGATGATGAAGCCAAACTTTCATCCTCCAGGAGTTCCTCATCAATTTCTGCAGTAGCAATTTGTTTTCCTTTCGAGGAAGTAGCTTGACCGATCTCTGGCACGAGATCTTCAGCTAAAGGAGAGACAGGCGCTTGTCCTGTTCCTACGGGAGAGACATGAGGGGAAGGTGAAGCTTGTAAATGCGCCCTTGATCTGGTCATTAGAGATGATGAACTAGGGCGAGTGGGTTGTAAAGGAGGCACCAGAGCATCATGAGTTGGTTCGTCTTGAACCACTACGGTCTCCGCTGGAAGAGGAGAAGATGTACCTGCAGTACTATCCATAGCTCGATGGGTAGAGTCACGAGGAGCTTGCTCAAATTCTCTTAAGACCCTGTGAGCGAACCACCCATCCAAAGTATTAATGGGTTTTATCTCATGGATGGGTTCCTCTAGCGGTATTTTTTTACAAATTTCTCCGCTATGTGATGCGTGACACTTCTCTGGGATAAAGTCAATCCTGCTCTCTAGCTTGCCTTTCAATCTAGGTGGATGAAGAAAGATGGGAGAGTCCACCGAGAGACATTTGGTGACCAGATATGATTGACGATCCCACCATCGCATCCAGCTATATGAGGTACGAACTATGCACTCACAACTACGAATTATGAAAGACAAATCGACACGAACATTCAAAAGTTGTTTTCATATCATGGCCTAGTTGAGAGGACCCGTACTGTAACAACGCATCTTTTGGGTGACCAGTCCGCAATCTTTTGGTACAGTCTGACCGTAACCAAATTGGTGAGCAAAACGGCTGGGATAATAGGGCTCTCACCAGAATTCTGTCCCCTCTCGAAAAAGAAGACTACAAGAACGAAGAGAAAGAAAGAACATCATTTCTGCTGGAGTGAGTGTTCCTTGATCCACCATATCTGTATCCTCGATGTAGCGGTGAAGATGGAATTGAAAGAAATCTATCTGGTCGTTGTCCCGAATTTTATTGGCAACCCAGTCATATGCCCTCTTGGCCATAGTTCTTTGCTGAAAGAACCAAAGCGGGAGATGTGCCGGATGAACGTATCCTTTTTCAGGTGCTTCGAAAGTCCAGGGAAAGTAGACTCCTAGCCAGCCTATAATATAATGCCAAGAAGTGTATGCTGATGAAGTTTCAAGAGTAGGATCCTTTATATGGGTGGCTATCTCCCCAAGAGCTCTATAAATGGAACATAACACTGGAGGAGCAAGAGAATATCTGTGGCCTTCTGCCAAGGCACCAGCTACAACAAAGACCGTGGGGCGAATAGCGTCTGCCCATCTAGAGCTAGGGAGTACAACAAGGCTTATCCAATAAGCCAAGAAAGCCGTAAGTTCCCCGACTGAACTATACTCTGGTCTTGCTTTCATTGCATCATGGAGCCGTGTTAACTCCTTAGAGCGGCAAACGCGAAACCTACAGAAAGGAGAATATGTATATGATGAAACTTTCAAAAAAAAGCGAAGAAGAGAGAAAAGAGTTGAGTCATGGGTTCATAGATACCTGAGGGATCTGGAGAAATGTGCAAGCATTGCAAAGGGAAAAGCTTGTGAATATTGGAGAATTTTCTCATTTCCCTGAATAGCTCAATGGAGGTTTCAGATATGGAAGGTCAGCGATCAGGAGAAGAAACGAAGGCAAGTTCTCTGTTGGAAGGGATGAATTCATCATAAAATTTTCCTGTTATAGGAAGACCGGCGATACGATGAAGGTCCTAGAGTGTGACACTCATTCACCATATGGAAGGTGGAAAGAGTTGGTAGTTGGTGACCAATACTCGATGAAACCTTTTAGCACGTTGGGTTCCTTATAGAAATACTTGGACGTGACTTCTATAGCATCGTAAAGACCAATTTTAGCTAGTGCACTCACATGCTTCAGCAAAATTGCTTCTGCCCATTCAGAATAATAACGTCGAACAGTTAATAGACCTCTGGTGCGGAAGTCTTCTGGTCCCCAGAGTTGGACGCGATCTCGAAAACGTTGGCGGATGGTCTCATAAAAATGAGAAGGAAAAAGGTCATGAGGACTATGAAAAGGCGTGAGGAAAATCATGGGGTAGATTTTTCCAATCTTTTATCACGGCTTTTCCGTCCGTATTATCCCTTCAAGGATACGTGGTTCTCTCGTCGCCCATGACTTAGTGTACATCAGTCTTTCGTCTTGAACGTGGTCCTTGGGTTCACAGTCAAGCATAGATTGGTGGCGGTAGACATTGATGAGAATTATCGCATGCCTTCTGAGTGGGGGTTATCAAACTTCATGATACCCTTGATGACTCGTACTGAGTCTCATGAGTTCAGGAGCCTCTTCTTCTTGTGTTCAGCAATTTTTTCTTCAAATTCTTTCACCTTGTTACGGCGAGCCTTCTTCGAATGGGAAGCAAGAGGAGTGTCTTCCCGAGGAGGTGGCCTTTGGCTATCAGTACGAATGTGGGCAGTGGTTTTTAACCACTCGTCCCAATCATAGTCTCTGTCGTGCCTAGGAGGACATTGAAGACTCCCCAGCGCTATTGCGCGATGAATAGGGGATGAAAGAGATTCGATCCGCTCAGTAAAGTCGAAGGTGGGCAGAACGGGATCCATAAAGTATGGAGTCTTGGGGGTAGTTTTTGACCATTTAGCAGGAGGTTGATCAGAAGAAGGAGAAGGGTGAAAAGCAGATGGATCAGGTAAATCAAGATGAGAGGGTTGTGCAGTAGGGGAATTGACAAGATGAAAGGTTCGCTTGGTGCGAGCCATTGTGAAAATAATGATTCCAAGAAGAGTAAAGGAGATCAGAGAAAGGTGCAAAGAAGAAAGGGTCAGAAAACCGCTAAGTAACAGAAAGAGTGCTTTGCGCGGAACCGCGCAAAGTATATTCTTTGCGCGGACAGGAAAAGACTTGGAGAAAATTTTTGTCACAGCCACACAGGTTGCGTGGTACCGGGCAACGAATATCGGTTGCGCGGAAGGAAATATCTTGGGCGAAAATTCACGGCTGCAGCAGGGAGTTGGGAGCAAATGAGGTGCTTTGGCTATTTATAGAGTCTTTGGCCGAGTACGGTACACGGGTCGATAAGAAAGGAACAAGAATTTGATTGATCCTTTCCTTTGATTTTGAAGAAAACAAAGAACAGATCAAGGGGGCATCTGTTGAGGAGTAAAAATATAAGGAAGAAAGGAACAAATGAAGATTGAGAGGTTGTGAAAGAGAGTTGAAAGAAGAAAAGCCGTAAAGAAGTTCGCGCGAGACGCAGTCTTTGCGCGGAACCGCGTAAGACATATACTTTACGCGGGACCGCGTAACCAATATTCTTTGCGCGGAACCATGCAAAACGTATTCTGTGCGCTACATTGATACTGACAAGATGAGTGTAGTCTGGTTGTGTCCCACATCACTAAGATCGGAAGATTCCGCACGTGTGAGCACCCATAAATACCCCGTTAGTTCTTTGGTGAGGGGTTGGTTTTTTAAGAGTTCAGAGAACAAGTGGAGCAAGGAAAGAAGACCGCAAGTAAAGCCAGAAGAGAAGACTGAAGGTGAGAGCGGCTGTCCAAGGGGACTTTGCGCCCGACAGCGCAAAGCATATCCTTTGCGCGGGTCCGCGCAAATAGACTGCTCTGCAGTCTATCAAGCTTAAGAGTCGACATGCTGCCAGAAGAATCTTCTATTCAAGTCTTCTTGTTCCTCTATTCAAGTCTTCTTGTTCAAGTACAAAGGAGAATAATTCACTGAAGTTCACATTTCTCCTAAGTTTAAGAAGATGATTAAAATGGCGCCGGAAGGATGTCCAAATCCTTATTTCTCTAAAGAAGGATAGACTCATTCTACAATTCCTCCTAATCCAAATCCTTATTTCTCTAAAGAAGGATAGATTCATTCTACAATTCCTCCTAAGTCTTTGGAGAAGATCGAGATCTAAGCTGAAATGCTGCCGACTTTGCTATTTGAACTTTATGTTTTAATGTTTATACATATTTAAATGAATGTATCTTATAATCAAGGGAGATTAAAGGTTGTAAATGAACTTGAAATTAATAAAATGTGATGATCGTCTTTGTACTTTGCCTCTATCATGATTAAGTAAGATGATATCCCGAGAATGGAAACGCATTTGTTTTCTTGTTAAAACGAATGGTTCAAGCCAAATTCATCGATTGCTTAGTTTAGTACTTAATTAAATTTCACTCTAATTACAACAAAATAAGGTCCTAGGATAGTTCTATGCCCCTTTTTGGAACTTTTAGTTAGTATATTATTTTAATTATTTTTTATAATAGTTTATCATCAAGTCTGCTTCATCTCCACCAAATTTAATTAAATTCCATATTTTAGAAAAATTATAGAAATTCTGGAAGTAGCAGTTGTCCGAACTATTAATTTTTGGATAGTTGTCATATTAATCTAGATTTAACTATATTAATATTTTTATTATATTTTTTACTTATTTTTATATAAAACTAGACTTATTAAGCTTCAATTTATCATTTGAATCACCTAAATCTGAGTTATATTGATGAAAATATGAATTTTTGAAGTCAGTTAAAAAGTATAGAAAAATTGCAGCGAGGGTTCACCGAAATCCGGTGCACCAGTGGCCCGCCACAATCAAGGTGGTGGCGCCGCGCACCGCTATACTGTCTAGTGGTGGTTTTGCCACGTAGACTTTGAAACGAGTGTATTTTTTTAAACTGGAATGATTTATTTGACGTGCAATATATGATTTTGGGGTTGGAGAATCCACTCTATCCAAATAACCTATTTAGTTTGTGAGATTCAATAACATTAATGGTCAAAAACATATTTTATTTATATATTTGCTATTTATAGTAAAATTTAGTTTAAGTATTGTTCTTCATCATTTCAACTTTAGGGTTAGTGTCTAATATGAAAGTACTTAGAAAAATTTAAAGAATAAGGTGGTGAAAGGTGAGATTTGAAGGAAATGGGTTGAAAGGAGATTTGAGACTTTAGGATTGAGTTTTAAGAAGTTGATAAGGTATTATGATAGACCCATTGCCCAAAGATGTCTAACTCTAAGTTGGTAAAAAATATGAGACGTTATAATCTACCCCCCTTAAAAACAATTTCGTCCCCAAAATTGTCTAAGGGTAATAAGTAAAGATTTTATTATTTCATTTACCTAAGTTTTATTGATTTCAAGTTTATATGCGTGGCAGGGTGTATACTATCTATACTAGTCTAGCTCATTTTAGTCTACCTACCTTAAAACTTTTTCGCCATGAAATTGGCTAAGGCTTTTATTGGGTTCATATTCAACAAGCACATTTGTAGATACACTGACCTCGGCTATTGTAATTCAGTTCGTACCCATTGTTAAGCCTATTCTTTAATATGAATTGGTTTAACACTTGAACCCTAATTACTTTCCTTTAATGACTTCATTATTGACATTCTAATGAAGATTCAGATCCTATTTAGTGACCTAACCTTACGTGTATCCTAGATCAATTCTTTCGATCCTGGGCCAGTGGGGCAAGGGCCCACCACGCTTCCGCTGTGCCACTTTGATCAAATGGATGTATTAGCCGACTTAATTATATTGGGCTCATAATGTTCTACCCCCCTTAAAAATTATTTCTACTCTCAAGGCTTAAGAATCTATGTCTTGATCCGTATGTTAGAACAAGGTGTAATTTTGGACCTATCCTTGGCATGAAATGGGAAACGGTCTCTCAATACATTGGTCTTTCTTTCATTGATGATGTGTATTATGACATTGGTACCTATGGTTATAGAAAGGAGCTAAAAATGATGGGTGTTGTGGTTGATTTCAGGGTCAGGTGTGAGTGTGTGGCAAGATGCCTAATTATACGAAAGGACTTTTGCCACGGTCCCGACTTACCTTATTTAATTATGTCCAGTTTAATACTATAAGATAATCTATACATTATTAGTACATAAGAAATTTAGAAAAAATAGGTTAATGAGCAGACTATCTTTCTAAGTTCATATACATAATATGTATGCCAGAATGGTCTGTGATTCGAGACCTAATTCCTAACTGTTTGTTGCCCATTTAAGAAATTTCTTAGGCCTAAAGAAAAAAAATATCCTTATTAGCTATATGTTCTTAACTCTTCTCAAAAGTGAAGTAATAAACTTTTGGTTGTAAGTGGTCGAGTCAACACGGAAGGAAAGTTGTGTAGTGGGTCTGAGCCGGATACATAGACTTTCTGCCTAGCTATGATAGAAAATTTGTCGTATCAGTTCTTAATCCTAGTTGATCCCGATCTTCTACTTGATCAGATCATTAAGTACATTGGTAACTACTAGGATTGAGAACTCAATTCAAACCGCAAATACTTCGCTTATATATAATTTCTCTACTCCATGTTTTCGACTGTAATAAGTTCTTGGGAAGGCAATTCTAAGGGGTGTGTTGATTTGACCTAATGTTCAATATGAGAGATATATAAGTTTTCTCTGAGTGTGAATAGTTTCTAATCAAAACAACCTTCTTAAAAGTTATTAAAGAATCCTATAATTATTAAGAGGATTCAACGAAGGAATGAGGTCTTAGTCCAACCTAATCAAGCCAACCAACTAAGTTTATCTTTCAATTATCTTAGCATATTCAATCTTTTACAATCTTTAGTATAATAGTGGTCTAGTCTTAACTTATGAGTGGCGGTAATCCAATAGTTGTAATCCAAGGTCTACGCTCATACGTTAGATGATTTCATATCATTTCTAATATAAGAAATTGTTTTATCTCTTAGGGTTAAAGTTGTCTGATTGGAATTGAGTTGTCTGAACTTAAATTTTACTGTGCTCGAGCACTTCACATATGCCCATACCAACTAAGGAGGTCCTAGGGTTTACGTTATTAATTTATTGGATTTCCCATACTATCAGATCTTTCAAAATGTAGGAGTACCAACTCTAGGTCCAAAACTCTAAATGTCACAACATTTGGAGGTTGTGAGGTTATGAGACACAAAAATGTGGGTTTTTTGCTCAAATGGGTAGGAAGAGGGAAGATGGGGAGTTGTATGAGAGGGGTTTTGAGGAAATGGAGATTATGAGACACAAAAGAGAACTTTTGTGCTCAAATAGGTGGGAAATAGGAAGGGGAGTTGTATAAGATGGGTTTAAGAAAAATGGTGGAGGTGGGAGTGAAATGTAGAAGAAGAAGAAGCTTGGGGTGTATGGGAGGGAGATTTGAGAGAGAAAATCAGATTTTGGAGGGGTGTGGAGGGCTTGGAAGCTTGAAATGGAGAGAAATGAAGCAAAGGGGAAGAAATGGAGTGGCCCCACACATGTGGGTGAGGGAGACGTGCCGCCGAAACCACGGGCCCACCTTTGTCCCCAGGAGACAGGGGCGGCGTGCCGCAGTCCCCTAGACTAGGGGCGGTGCCTCCGCTCTAGGGCAGTGGCCACCCCCTCCTAAGGTACCAAAAATATGAGGGGAACCCCTTGGGTCCCACCAGAAATTGTGCAATGGGCCCCTTGTAATGCCCTGAAATTCTAGGGTCGAGCATAACTCAGCTCCCGAGTTTCAAAACATCACTTATGCAACATATTTGATGCAAATTGTATGTTGTCTGTATTAATGCATAAAACATGAAATAGATCAAGCCAGATAAGTAGACACAATTCAGGGATATAAAGGAAATGCAAGCGGAAGACTTAAATACATATATTATTCAAAATAAATCCCCAAATGATGCGTGCTCTGCGCAGGGCAATATACTGTAACATCTCAAAATTTAGGGGTCAGGTAGAAACCCAACTCCCAAGTTCCAGAACATCACTTATGCAACATTTTCAATAATGGATGAATGTCATCGGTAACAGTACATAAAACATGAGGTGGATTAAGCCAAAACAGCATATCATGCTCCAGAGATAGTTAAATTAGCAAGCGGAAGAATGTGATAGATATATAAAATATATAAATGATTGTAAGTCTCCAGAGTGTGAACATGTTCCAGGTTAAATAAATACATGTATACTCCAAAACAGAAAGAAAATAATATACATGAGTACTCCAAAAGTACAAAAGAAAGACAAGTGTCATGGCGTCTAATCAACCTCCTTGTAATCCCGTCGATCAAAACATGGAGGAGAAGTCCTCATCATCATACAAGTCCAGCTCCGCTCCACAAGCAACGCCCTCATCTGAAACTAAAATAGGCACTGGTGGGTATCTGGAACACCATCCTGTAATGTGGGAGTGAGTAGCTAACTCAGTGGAATCATAAAACAAAGATTAACATGTTATCAAATCCATCACACGATAATGATAAAGCAAACAAAACAAACATTCCTAAATACTGTGATTAATGCATGGATGAAATGACATGATGGATGCCCTCACCGACATACTCCCTCATGCGGCACCATCTGCGTCCGCGGCATGCTTTCTTCTCACAGTGCTCCACATCTTCTAGGCACATGCAGTGCGATGTGGATATGATTACCGAGTTGTTATTAGTCCATTTCATACAGCAAGATTGGGAAACTAAGGTACCTCCCTTATATCAATACCCAAACAATGATCCTGTCTAGGGTCGTCACTCCTAGTAATCTCATACGATGATATATTTTTAGGTCGCTGCAAGGGCTGTCAGGGCTGTTGCACGCACTTGTTGCACCACTCCCCGATCACCTTATCAATACAGCCTAGTTTATATCCTTAAAACTGCATCAGGACTCGTCGCCCCCATGCGGTGTCAGGATAAACTCAAGGTCACTACAAAGGGCTACTAGGGCTGTTGCTCGCACTCGTTGCTCCACTCCCCCATCACCTTATCAATGTAGGCCGACAGCAAGAATATAGTGTCCCATACCACCATAATCTTCTCAGAGTAGGGTGCTCACTGGTCACTACGGGGAGGTTTGTGGCCCCAGCGTAGGCCGATAACTCTACCACGGTGTCTCATACCACCATGCCTGGCTCATGAGTCTTAGTGGATCAAGGTACCACAGTTATCAGGGTTATCACTAGTAAGTTCAGTACCATAGGTTCAAGCAGTTATGACGAATACAAGGTGAACATACAATGGTCAGTCGGGTTACTTGATGAGTCCGACTAGCACGAGCGCACGTTGAATCGACCGACATGAAGTACACAAGCACTTCATGTGGCCTAACCACTGCCAACGACTCTAGTACGACTCGGGTTCGTCATACACATCCTTCGTAGCGAATAGAATCCAACCGCAAATTCTAAACTGTTACCGACTGCTTGGATTAGAGTATAGCCCCAAGCACAAAGATGTGAATCAGTAATCATATGAGATAAACAAAATTGAAATAACAAGTAATCCAATCACGTTAGCAACATGTTATAAGATACAACATAGGAAATTAAACCATACACAAGTACTTCACACATAAAGAAATCAATTGAAATACGACAAGCGTAGAGGAAATCATATAAATCATCAAATTAGTTGAGAGTCCAGTCTCAACGCTAATGTACAACACCATATACTCAATACTTACTAATACATACATTTATACAAACACTTAGACTACTCAACTCCAACGTACTTGATGTATGTTGATTACAACATATAATATGACAGATCCTTATATCAAGGAGATGTCTAATACACAATAATCATGTTCTTACATTCAAAACATATGGCAGGCATAAATCATATTGATTTAGGCATTTCAACAAACACTTAGTTTACACACATTAGTGTATATAGCATATGTCGGCCAATATGTGCATTAGGGCAAATCTCTTTGCCAAACAAATCATACATGTATAACTAGTATAGGTACACAGTAAATACTCATGGCAATCATATCGGCGAAATACGTACGTATACGATATTTCCTATAAATACCCAAAATACCCTAAATCTCATATTCTTCGTACGTATTCGAATTGAAAAATGGATAGCATGTTCTACATGTCAAACAGCATTCTTATCAGCAATCTACCATTAAACGGCATTGAAAGCTTTAAAAAATGGTAACCAAAGCATCTACAATCCGCACCTTTCGTCGTAGAAGTGTAACGAATCGAATAGAAACTATACGCTTCGTCAACGCCTGTATGACGACCTATATTACAAGATACATCAGCTATGTCGCTACTTACATCGATAGAATTCCTAAAATAGGCTAAGGTTAGGGTTTTCTTACCTAGAACGAAACTAGAATCGCCGGAAGAACAATGCAGGTGGGTGGCTTTGGCACGTGGAGTAGCAGGGAAGAATCCCAGGAGTAAGCCCCAACTTCTCCCTCACTTTCCCTCTCTTTTCTTTCTTCTCTCTCCAAATTCGTATGGAATGAAAGGGCAAGGGTTTAAGCCCTTTTTATAAGTCCAAAAATGACAAAAATAGACTTGGGGCCAAGGTATACTTATTTTATAACCAAAGTAGGCTTGTTCTGATCCAACGAAGCACTTCTGGAGGTCCTGTTACTAAGTGCGGTCGGACTTAAGCTCTCTGACATTAGATCTAGGTCAGGCAGAGTTTTCGGTCCGGTCGGATTTCCAGATCAACCTTGGCGAACCAGTTTCAGTTCTACGGCTACCGGTCCTCGATCAGGGCCACAAGTGCGTTGACATGTAAGAGCCACCTAACCTGATCCGAGGGTAAAATTTGATCGAATTTTGACGGTCAGAACGCTTAAAAAATGTCGCGCAAGAGACACGTGCCAGATTTCATAAATTATATTAATTTCTAACATTTCTCACACTCTTCACTCTGGACTCAAGGAAATCGTCGTGGGACATCATCTGGACTTAATTTTTGAGGTGATTGTCAAGTCCAACTAGGTGGTCAGGATTGTCTAAGTTCGGGGTAATTAGACTTCCGACATGCGGTCCAGAGCCGATACAAAGTTTCAAGGTGCTCCCGAGAGCAATCGGGAATAGAGTTTGATCATAGGTTTTACGGTATTGTAGCGTCACCTATCCTATACGTTTTGACTCTAGCAGATCGTATTGAAAGTGATTGGTGAGAATTTCATAGGCCATCTAGTGCAGCGCTAGTCAATTCTCGTTAGATTTCTAAAGGAAGTAGCCTTTATTGATTTTTGTTTGAGATGAGATTTGAAGGGTAGAGTGGGAGTGCTTGGAAACGGAAGAAGGAAGAGTTTAGAGGGGTGGTTTTTGCCAAAAATTAGACGTTTAAGAGAGGAAGGAGAGCTTGGAGGGGTAGTTTGTGAAGGAGGTACTAGATCGAGAGGGTTTTAATGAACAACCCACATACCAGGGGGCTAACCTAGCACCCAAACACCTCCGGCCCGAAGGCCCGACCAAATGGGGCCCATTGTACGGCGAGGTCCTCGCAGGCCAAAGTCAAATCCGGTGAGGCCCAGCCTATGAGGCGTGGTCCCCCTGTCCCCTAGGTCCCAAATGTATGTGGGGCCCACCTTAGATCATTGTGGATTAGAGTGGGTAGGCCCACGACTCCGTTTCACCCTATTTCGAGTCATTTTGCAAACCAAAATTAATTTATGTATCATGTAGCATATGATTTTGGGGTAGGAGAGGCTAATCCATTCAACTAAACCATTTATTCCATGATATTCCATGATTGGAATGATCAGAAGTCCAATTTATACATATATTTACTATTTATAGTAAATTTTTGCTTAAGAATGATTCCCCATCATTTACACACTATGATTTATATTTAGTGTGAAAGGACGTAGAAAAAGTTGAAGAATGGGATGGTGAAAGGAGAGATTCTGAAGGAATTGGATGAAAATGGGTTTCAGGCCTTGAGACTGAGTGTAAGGGTTGTGGTTGACCTACCACCTAAGGACATTCATTTCTAGGTTTGGAATGGAATGAAACATGGCCTAAACCCTTCGATTGACAGTCTAGAGGTGATTTGGGGTCGTTGGGCGTGATCAGGAATGTGCACGGACTCGATCTCAGTGACCGCTTACAGTGAGTTTTAGTTTAAGTATAGTTCTTCACTATTTAAACTTGAGGATTCATGTCTATTATGAAAGTACTTAGAGAAGTTGAAGAATGAGGTGGTGAAAGGTGAGAGTTTGAAGGAAATAGGTTGAAAAGTGATTTCTTTGGCTTTGAGATTGAGCTTTGAGAGTGTTATAGTTGACCCATTGCCTAAGGACGTCTAACTCCAGGTTAGCAAAAAATCCGGTGTGTTACATATACATACATCTGTGTCTCAAAATACAAACATGAACTGTTCAAAATGATCCAATACATACCCCAAAAATAATCCCCGCTGGTCAGGACGAGACTCACATGAACCCGCCTGAGAACTGCATATATGAGAATGCCTCCTAGTCCTCATGGAAATCTGGCTCCGCCTCGCAAGCATCGCCATCTCCTGCAGCTAAGTTAGAGTCTCGTTGGTGTTTAAACACCGTCCCAGAACGTAGGAGTGAGTGATCAACTCAGTGGTACTATATAGCAAAAGTTAACATGTTATCAATCCAATCAAGCGGTAATGATAAGGCAGTACAATCACACAGGTCCTATATCTCTTGTTAATGCAAAGATGATATGAAGAATAACGCATGCCCTCACCGCAATCCCCTCTGGACATCATCTAACGTTCGCGGCATGACTCACTTCCTCAGTGCTCCATCACCAACACCCTTAGCACATGCAATGCGGTGTTATGAATATGATTATCAAGTTCTTATTAGTCCTTTTCATACAGCAGGATTGAGAAGCTAAGACACCTCCCTTATATCATTTCCCAACATTGATCCTTTCTAGGGTCGTCAATCCTAAGATATCTCATACGATGTTATGGTCCTAGGTCATTGCAAGGGCTGTCAGGGTTGTTACGCGTAATCGTTACACCACTCCCCCATCACCTTATCAATACAGGCCTAATTATATCCTCAAGACTGCATTAGGACTCGTCGCCCCTATGCGGTGGCAGGATAAACTCAAGGTCACTACAGAGGGCTCATCACCAATCAGCGTAAGCCGACAGCAAGAATATTGTAACATCCCAAAAATTAGGGGTCGAGTAAAAACTCCACTCCCGAGTTCCAGAACATCACTTATGCAACATAAATGTGTATGATTGAATGTTGTCTGTGTTAATGTATTAAACATGAGTGAGATTAATCCAAAACATCATATCATACTCTAGAGACCGTTAAATTGGCAAGCGGAAGACCGTGATAGTATGTATAACATATATAAACTGTTGTATGTCTCCAGAGTGTGAACATGTTACCAGGTTATATACGTACATGTATACTCCAAAAGTAAACAAAAAGAATATACATGAGTGCGCTAAAAATATAAAATGACAAGTGTCAAGGCATCTAATCAACCTCCATGTGATCCCTTCAATCAGAACACGCATAAAGGAGAGATCCTCCTCATCATCATCAAGTCCAGCTCCGCTTCTTAAGCAGCGCCATCATCTACGACCAAAATAGGGACTGGTGGGTGTCCGAAAACACCATCCCATAACGTGGGAGTGAGTGATCAACTCAGTGGAATAATAGAGCAAAGATTAGCATGTTGTCAATCAATCATGCGATAATAGTAAAGCAGTAAATCAAACATTCCTAATACTGTTGTTAACGCAATATGACATGACATGATGGATGCCCTCACCGACATTCTCCCTCATACGGCACCATCTGCGTCTGCGGCATGCTTGCGTACCGCTCAGTGCTCCACATATTCCAGGCACATGCAATGTGATGGTGATATGATTACCGAGTTATTATTAGTCCATTCAAACAGTAGGATTAAGAAACTAAGGTACTTTGCTTATATCAATCCCAACACAGATCCTATCTAGGGTTGTCACTCCTAGTAATCTCATACGATGTATATTTTGTAGATCGCTGCAAGGGCTGTCAGGGCTGTTACTCGCACTCGTTGCACCGCTCCCCCATCACCTTATCAATATAGGCCTACTGTACTCTCACTGCTACGGAAGGGTCGTCGCCTCCCGTAGACTCAGAATACGCTCGCGGTCACTACAAAGGACTCATCGCCTGATCAGTGTAGGCCGACAGCAAGAATATAGTGTCCCATACCACCATAATCTGGTCACGAGTCCTAGGTGCTCACTGATCACTACGGGGAGGTTTGTGGCCCCAGCGTAGGTCGACAGCTCGACCACGGTGTCCCATACTACCATGCCCGGCTCATGAGTCTTTATGCATCAAGGTACCATGGTTGACAGGAATTTCAGTCGTAAGTTCTGTACCCTAGGTTTAAGCAGTTATGACACATACATGGTGAACATACAATGGTCAGTCGGGTTACTTGACGGGCTCGACTAGCACGAGCGCATCTCAAGAAGAGCGACATGAAGTGCATAAAACACTTCGCGTGGCCTAACCACTGCCGCCAACTCCAAAACATGACTCGCATTCATCGACGTGTCCTTCGTGGCAAAGATAAGCCAACCACGAATTTTCTCTGTTACTGACTTCCTGGACTGAACATAGTCCCAAACATTTATGAATCCACATCAGCAATCATATAAAGGTAATGGAAATGAAATACAACAATAAGAGCATGTTAACACAT
This sequence comes from Magnolia kwangsiensis, assembly GCA_037074715.1. Classification (NCBI taxonomy): domain Eukaryota; kingdom Viridiplantae; phylum Streptophyta; class Magnoliopsida; order Magnoliales; family Magnoliaceae; genus Magnolia; species Magnolia kwangsiensis. The sequence continues at coordinate 22,387,704 of CM073585.1, read as the reverse complement.
GTTATAACATACAACTTAAGTAAATCATCTAACACATGCATTTCATACATCTAATGAAATCATGCATATAGCCAACATGTAGGAAATCATTTACATCAGCATATCATTTGAGAATTCAATCTCAAACTAATTCATAACACCATTTAATTCAATACATACTAATGCAAACATTTATACAAACACTTAGTCTACACACTTAAGTCTACACAATATATGTCGACTCAAAGTGCGCATTTGGGCGAATCTCTTTGCCAAACAGATTATGCACGCATTCCTAGTATCCTAAGGCGACAAAAATCCATGTCAATCGTTTTAGCAAAATATGGATGTTTACAGTATTTCCTACAAATGACTAAAATGCCCTAAATCTCATATTTTTCATCTGCTTACGAAACAGGAAACGGACAGCATGTTGTACATGTCAAACGGCGTTGCCGACGATAATCTACTATTAAACGACATTGAAAGCGTTGAAAACAGTCAATTAAAGCGTCTACAATCCGCACCTTTCACTTTATATATATGTATCGTTTCAAACGTAGCGTTTACGCTTCGTCTACGGCGATCAGGCGACCTAATACACAAGCTACATAAGCTACATCACTAATGGAATTGACGGAAGCTTAAATCAGCAAGTGTTGAAGGTTTTCCTTACATAGAAGTGTGTTGGAATCACCGGGAAAGTGATTGGGATATGTCGCTTAAGCACATACAGCAGCAGCAGCAGGTGGCAGGAAAATTCCTCCCACCATCTCTCACAAACTCTCACTTTTTCTCTCACTCTTGCTAGGGTTTCTAGCAAATTCGGATGGGTGAGAGAAGTGAGGGTTTAAGCCCCTTATATAACCTAATTTCTTCCCAAATTAGGCTTGGGAACCATATTTACTTAAGGTCTAACCAATTCGGGGCTGTTCTGGTCCAAAAGAGCATTTCTGGATGTCCCCTGGCCAAATGCGGTCGGACTTAAGATCATGCATACTGGATCTAGCACACATCAAGTTTTCAGTCTGGCAGGGTTCGCAGATCGCACGTGGCGGTCCAGTTTCAATTCAGCGGTCATCACACCTAGATCAGGTCTACAAGTCTCAAGATATGAAATAGAAATTTTTCCTGATCCGAGGGTGTAATTTGGCTGAATTCTGACGGTCAGAACCCTTAATACTAACGCGTCAAGTCACGTGCCAGATTTGAATTAAAATTTCCAAATCTAACCCTATTCTCACTCTCTTCACTCCAGGCTCAATGAAATAGCCTCTGAACGTCGGTTGGCCTTGATTTTCGAAACGATTGTCAAGTTCAGCCAAGCGTTCATAACGGTCTAAGATTGTAGGTATCGAACTTTCGACGCACGGTCTAGATCCAATAAAAAGTTTCAAAGAGTTCCTGAGAGCAAACGGTTTTAGAGTTTGATCCAAGGTTTTAGGATATTATAGCATCATTGGTTCTACTCGCTTTGGGTCTTGTAGAACGTATTTAAAGCAGTCAGGGACAATTTCTCAGCTACTCCAGCGTAGCGCTAGCTAACTTATGCTTAGTTTCTAAAGGAATTAATCCTAAGTGATTTCTTTAGCTATAGAATTGGGTTCTGAGCAATTTCTCAGGTGTTTTACTTGACCCCTTGCCTAAGGACGTCTAATCCCAGGTTGGCAAAAATTCGGGGTGTTACAATCTACCCCCCTTAAAATACAATTTCGTCTCCGAAATTGTCGAAGGATAAGGAGTATCTAGCAAGACTTCAGTATTGACATTCTAAGGAAGGGTCAATCCTATTTAATGACCTAACTGTACGTATAACTTAAATCAAATGTTTCGATCCTGGGCCAGTGGGGAAGAGGCCAACCACACTTCTGCTGCGCCACTCTGATCGAACGGTTGCATTGGCTGAGCTAACTAGATTGGACTCAATACGTTCTACCCCTCCTTAAAACTTGGTTGTACTTAAAGTTTAAGAATCTTTGCATCGATCCGTATATCGAAACGAGGCGCAACTTAGGGGCTATCCTTGACATGAATTGGGAAACAACCTCTCATTACAGCGATTTTCCTTTGCTAATGATGCGTTCTATGGCATTGGTATCTATGGCGATAGAGATGAGCCTAATCTCTATTGTGGTTGAGTTCAGGGACAGGCATGAGTTGGTGGCAAGATGTCTAATTCTCTACTGGTTTTAAGTCCTCACCATTTTCCAAAGGCAATGTGATCCCGTTTGGTTATAGGTGGTTGGGCCATCACAGAAGAAAGGTTGTGTAGTAGGTTTGAGCCGGATACATAAACTTTCTTTCTAGCTAGGACAGAAGATTTGTTGTATCAGTCCTCAATCCTAGTCGATGCCGATCTTCTACTTGATCAGAGCATTGGATTCATTGGTAACTACTAGGATTAAGAAGTCGATTCAAACCGCAAATACTTCGCTGATAATTGCATTTCCTTTATTCCGCGTTCCCGAATGCAATAAGCCCCTGGGGAAGGTAATTCTAAGGGGCGTGCTAGTTCATTCTAAGTTCAATCTGAGGGATTTATAAATGTTCCCTGAGAGTGAATGGTTCTAAGTTAAAACCACTTTCCTATGGGCTACAACAGAAGTCTATAAGTAATAAGGGGATCTATCGAAGGAATAAGGTTCTACTTCAATCAAATCTAACCTACAATTCCTTAGCATATACAGGCTTTACACTACTTAAGGTAACTAGTAGCCTAGTCTGTAACTCAGTAGCTATAATCCAAAGCCTAAGCTTATACGCTGAATGGTTCCATACCATTACTAATACAGGGAATTGCTCTATCGCTTAGGGTCAAGATTATCTAAATGGAATTGGATTTCCTATATCGTCAGATCCTTCAAATCCAGGAGTACTGAACTCTAGGTCCAAAATGCCAAGGGCCTATATGGCCAGTAGCATTAAGTTGTATTAAATGGAACAGCATTCCTAGTCCCATGGCGGGATTGGAAGTGTCATGCTTGGTAGGAGGGTGAGTTGGGATAAAAATCAATTTGTAGGTTGAATCCCGAGAGTTGCAATATGGCAGTGGCAACCATAGGATACTCCCAATCTAGGGACAATACCTTACAGCAAACGAAACGGCATGCACTCCATTCAACAAAATTTGTCATAATACATGGAATAAAGTTCCACATGGATTATGACAGAAACACATTCGGCTATGCTAAGGCCAAACCACTAACACAAATACATTTTCTACCTAACAACAACAAAACACAGAAATCTCAAAACGGTAATCAAACAAGCGAAGAACGTGGAGAAATGGGATGGGTAAGCAGGTTTCCATGAGTCTGAGGATCAAATAAAAGGGACATGAGAGAGAGGACGATGGAAAGGGAGGAAAAGGATAAAACAGCCTTAACAATAGCCATGGAAAGCGGAGGAAACGCAGAGAAATTGTTGCCCAAATGGACTGAAACAAATCTAGGCCCTGTAAAGGGATGCATTAAGCTCCCAAAGGCTGGATTTTCAAAGGGAAAAGAGAACTATAAAGGGGAATGGAGCTCCATACGATTTTCAGCCTTCTATAGAGATTGTGGGAGCTCCAAATGATAAAAGTGGAGAGGAAAGGGAATGCCAACAGCTGTGGATGATGGGTTGGTGTCGATTGTGACCGAAAATGGGATTGGGGGCGAATCGAAGTGGATTTTGAAAGGTAGGACAGCAACAAGAAGGACGAAGGAGAGCTTGGGGGCTTGGATTGTGAAGGAGGTGAGTGTTTGGGGCATTTTTAAGAGACGGCCCACACATAGGAGACCTCCCCTACCCATTTTAGGGTGTCCGCCCAAAGCACGACCCAAATGGGGCCCACCGGTCGGCGATGCATCTCCGAATCGGCGATGGCATCGCCGGCCATCTCCCACTCTGGCCGATGGGACCACATGGGTTGGGTCTCCCCTGCCCTAGGAACTCCAAATAGGTATGGTCCCCACCTCAGATCATTGTATATTGGCCTAAGGAGGCCCAAAACTCCATTCAGGGTGTTCTGGTGCCAGTTTGTAGACCAGAATGAATTCATATGCCATGTAACATATGATTTTGGGGTAAGATGAGCTAATCTATCCAACTAACCCATTAGTTATAAAATATTTCAAATTTGGAATGGACAAGAGGCCAATTTTCACGTATTTTTACTATTCATTGGAAAATTTTACCTAAGTATGATTTTATATCATTTTCACATTAGGATCAATGTCTAACACGAAAATACTAAGAAATAATTGAAGAATGGAGTGGTGAGAGGAAGAATTTTGAAGGAATTAGGTGAAACGGGATTTTTAAGCCTTAGCGATTGAATGTAAGGGTTGTGGTTGCCCCACGGCCCAAGGATTCACATTTTCAGGTCTAAAACCTTCCAAAGAATGTGTCAACCCGCCTATTTACAACCTAGGAGCAACTTAGTCACTTCACGCGACCCGAGATGCGTTAAGGACTTGATCGAAACGAACGAGTTGAGTAGACCTCGCCTATTGACGAAACTGGAGTCCTACGAGTGTTTCTAAACTTTTCTCGCACCCACCTAAGTCAAAGGAGCTACAGCGTACCCAGGCTCGGTTTAATCCAAATCATGCTCTGATACCATCTGTAACATCCCAAAAATCAGGGGTTGAGTAAAAACTCCACTCCTGAGTTCCAGAACATCACTTATACAACATTAATGTGTATGATTGAATGTTGTCTGTGTTAATGTATTAAACATGAGTGAGATTAATCCAAAATATCATATCATACTCTAGAGACCATTAAATTAGCAAGCGGAAGACCGTGATAGTATGTATAACATATATAAACTGTTGTATGTCTCCAGAGTGTGAACATGTTACCAGGTTATATACGTACATGTATACTCCAAAAGTAAACAAAAAGAATATACATGAGTGCGCTAAATCTCATATTTTTCATCTGCTTACGAAACAGGAAACGGACAGCATGTTGTACATGTCAAACGGCGTTGCCGTCGATAATCTACTATTAAACGACATTAAAAGCATTGAAAACAATCAATCAAAGCGTCTACAATCCGCACCTTTCACTTTATATATATGTATCGTTTCGAACGGAGCGTATACGCTTCGTCTACGGCGATCAGGCGACCTAATACACAAGCTACATAAGCTACATCACTAATGGAATTGACGAAAGCTTAAATCAGCAAGTGTTGAAGGTTTTCCTTACCTAGAAGTGCGTTGGAATCGCCGGAAAAGTGATTGGGATATGTCGCTTAAGCACGTACAGCAGCAGCAGCAGGTGGCAGGAAAATTCCTCCCACCATCTCTCACAAACTCTCACTTTTTCTCTCACTCTTGCTAGGGTTTCTAGCAAATTCGGATGGGTGAGAGAAGTGAGGGTTTAAGCCCCTTATATAACCTAATTTCTTCCCAAATTAGGCTTGGGAACCATATTTACTTAAGGTCTAACCAATTCGGGGCTGTTCTGGTCCAAAAGAGCATTTCTGGATGTCTCCTGGCCAAATGCGGTCGGACTTAAGCTCATGCATACTGGATCTAGCACACATCAAGTTTTCAGTCTGGCAGGGTTCGCAGATCGTACGTGGCGGTCTAGTTTCAGTTCAGCGATCATCGCACCTAGATCAGGTCTACAAGTATCAAGATATGAAATAGAAAATTTTCCTGATCCGAGGGTATAATTTGGTTGAATTCTGACGGTCAGAATGCTTAAAACTAACGCGTCAAGTCACGTGCCAGATTTGAATTAAAATTTCTAAATCTAACCCTATTCTCACTCTCTTCACTCCAGGCTCAATGAAATAGCCTCTGAACATCGGTTGGCCTTGATTTTCGAAACGATTGTCAAGTCCAGCCAAGCGTTCATAACGGTCTAAGATTGTAGGTATCGAACTTTCGACGCATGGTCTAGATCCAATAAAAAGTTTTAAAGAGTTCCTGAGAGCAAACGGGTTTAGAGTTTGATCCAAGGTTTTAGGATATTATAGCATCATTGGTTCTACTCGCTTTGGGTCTTGTAGAACGTATTTAAAGCGGTCAGGGACAATTTCTCAGCTACTCCAGCGTAGCGCTAGCTAACTTATGCTTAGTTTCTAAAGGAATTAATCATAAGTGATTTCTTTGGCTATAGAATTGGGTTCTGAGCAATTTCTCAGGTGTTTTACTTGACCCCTTGCCTAAGGATGTCTAATCCCAGGTTGACAAAAATTTGGGGTGTTACAATCTACCCCCCTTAAAACATAATTTCATCCCCGAAATTGCCGAAGGATAAGGAGTATCTAGCAAGACTTCAGTATTGACATTCTAAGGAAGGGTCAATCCTATTTAATGACCTAACTGTACGTATAACTTAAATCAAATGTTTCGATCCTGGGCCAGTGGGGAAGAGGCCAACCATACTTCTGCTGCGCCACTCTGATATAGTGTCCCATACCACCATAATTTGCTCAGAGTAGGGTATTGACTGGTCACTACGGGGAGGTTTGTGGCCCCAGCGTAGTCCGACAGTACGACCACGATGTCCTATACCACCATGCACAGCTCATAAGTCTTAGTGGATCTTGGTACCATGGTTAACGGGAGTTTCACTGGTAAGCTCAGTGCCTTAGATTCAAACAGTGGCGACCAAACATGGTGAACAAGCATCTGTCAATCGGGTTAGTTGATAAGATCAAATAGGCTAATCGCACGTTGAGTTGAACAACATGGAATGCATAAGCACTCCGTGTGGCCTAACCACTACCGAACACCCCAAGCACGACTCAGATTCGCTAAACTCATCTTATGTTGCAAAAGCAACCTCAACCACTATTTACAGAACGTTTTCCGATTACCTGGACTGTAGTACAGCCCCATTCAAATACAAAACTAATAACTAGCATATGATTCATATCCTGCATTCATTTGTACAATCATGAAGTATAACTTAAATGTAAGCAGTACATGCAGGAACTCATACACACATGTAACATGATTCAATTAAACACATAAGCCATGGAGGAAATCATACACTTATTTAGCATGGATAACCTAAGTTACATGATTCATGGAGGGAATCATACACACATATACTATGGTTAAAATCCATATCTCAACCACCTTAGCATGCACATAATACTAACTACCATTTCATTTAGACATTTAAACAAACACTTAGCTTACACTATTCAACATACATCATGTATGTCAACACCCTTGTATATTAGGGAAAGTCCTTTTGCCAAGGAGTTGTCGCATACATATTAGGCCTATCACAACGACAATTTATCATGGTAAGCAAATCAACAAATTCCATACGCATACGTGTATTCTAACATATACATGAAATACGATATTTACAATACAAAGTATACGTATGCAGAAGACAAAACGGATAGCATATTTGGCATGTGTAACGGTAAGCACAATATGAATAAATCATTATCTAACATTGAAAGGGTTGAAAACCATAACTTAAGCGTATATAATCCGCACCTTAAACCAGAAAAGACGTATTTAAGATGATTCAGACGACGTGTCTTCGTCAACAGCGGATACACTACCTATGGCAAGAGACATGTTAACTAGAACTCTACTACAGCTAGTCTAAGCTTCAAACCAGGTTAGGGTTAGCTTAACTTACCCAAAAATGGAATCAGAATCGCCGGAAGAATGATTCAGAAACACCGGTTCAATGTATAGATGCACTAGGAAGAATCCTACGGAGTTTCACCTGATTCTCCCATAGTTTCTCTCTCTTTTCTTTCTCTTAAATCTCTAGGGTTTGGAAAATTCGTATGGTTAGAAAGCTAAGGGTTTAAGGCTCTTTTATAAGGCCAAACATAATGAAAACGGATTTAAAGTCAAGGTATACCTAGGTTATAACCAAATCGGGATCTTTCTGATCCAACAGAGCATTTCTGAAAGTCCTCTGATCAGATGGGGTCGGAATTAAGCTCACTAGCATCGGATTTTTAGTAAGTTAAGTTTTCAGTCCGATCGGATATCCAGATTGTCCGTGGCGGACTAGTTTCAATTCAACGGTCACCGAACCTAAATCAGGGCTACAAGTTCTATGACATGAAAGGGCCAACTTTCCTGATCCGAGGGTGAAATTTGGTTGAATTCCAACGGTCAGAACGCTTAAAAATAACGCGCAAGTGAACCGTGCCAGATTTTTTTAAAATGTATTTAATTTTCTAAATATTTTCCTTTTCTCACTCTCTTCGCTCCGGACTTAATAGAATGGTCTCGGGACATCGGTTGGGCTTGATTTTTGAAAGGATGGTCAAGTCCAACTAAGCGGTCATATCGGTCTGAGATTATAGATATCGGACTTTCGACGTGCGGTCTAGATCCAATACGAAGATACAAAGCATTCCCGGGAACAACTGGGTTTAGAGTTGGATCCTATATTTCAGGGTATTATAGCGTCATTGATTCTACAAGTTTTAAGTCTTGCAGAACATATTTAAAGCGAGCAGTGAAAATTTCACAACCAGTCTAACTTAGCGCTAGGTAACTTAGGTTCAATTTCTAAGAGAATTAATCCTAAGTGATTTCTGATCGGGGTGGTACTCGGGTCTTGGTACAAAATTTTTCGAGTCGTTACAATCTACCCCCCTAAAAAGAAAATTTTATCCTCCAAATTCGTACCTTCTCATACTCCTTTAGAAGCTGTGGGTAGTTCTTTCTGATCTCGGCTTAGATCTCTCAGGTAGCCTCTTCTTCGGTATGATTCATCCACAATACCTTCACAAGGGGGATGACCTTGCTACGCAATACCTACTCCTTCCTATCTAATATATGCATTGGGTGCAGCTCATAAGTGGCATCCTCGCTCAACTGCACCTGCTCCCATCTGATGATATGGGAAGGATCAAGAACGTATTTCTTTAGCATAGAAACATGAAATACGTTGTGTACGCTCGCGAGAGGTGTAGGTAAAGCTAGGTGGTATGGTACTGCTCCCACTCGATCAAGTATCTGGAATGGGCCAATAAATCTTGGCATGAGCTTCCCCTTCTTACCGAACCGAAGAACTCCTTTCATAGGAGAAATTCTCAAGAATACGTGATCTCCAACAACAAACTCCAGCGGTCGTCGCCTCGTATCGGCATAACTCTTCTGCCTGCTCTACGCTTTGAGAAGTCGACGCCTGATGATGTCAATCTTCTCTTAGGTCACCTGTACTAACTCAGGACCAATCAATTTCAGCTCACCGACTTCAACCCAGTAATGCGGTGCTCGACAAGGACGTCCATACAAGGCCTCATAAGGTGTCATACCGATATTCGTCTGAAAACTGTTATTGTACGCGAACTCTGTATATGGAAGACAGTCATCCCAACTTTCTTTGAAATCCAACACGCAAGCCAGCAACATGTCTTCTAAGATCTGGTTCACCTGCTCTGTCTGTCCGTCGGTCTGTGGGTGGAATGCAGTAATGAACTTCAACTTCACATCCATCGCTTCCTAGATGCGAGTCCAGAAAATAGAAGTAAACCGCGTGTCTCTATCTGACACGATCTCCAAGGGAACTCCATGTAGACGAACAATTTTCCTGATGTACAATCTAGCTAACTCGTCTGCAGAGTTCGTAACTCTGATCGGAAGGAAGTGCGCCGACTTCGTCAAATGGTCGACGATAACCCAGATAGAATCATGTCCCCTCCTCGTCTTTGGCAGTCCCGAAATGAAATCCATAGAGATATAGTCTCACTTCCACTCAGCTATAGGCATAGGCTGAAGGAGACCAGGAGGTCGGCGATGCTCTGCCTTCACCTGCTGGCAAGTGAGACAACGGGACACATAATCTACTGTAACACCCCGGATTTTTGTCAACCTGGGATTAGACGTCCTTAGGCAATGAGTCTATCCTAACACTTGATTAACTTCTCAAAACTCAATCCAAAAGTCTCAAATCCCTATTTCCTTCGAAAATCTCACCTTTTACTACTTTATCCTTCAAAATTTTCTAAGAGCTCTCACATTAGACACAAATCTTAAAGTTTAGGTGATGTTGATCAATACTTAAGCTAAAAAGTACTATGAATAGTAAATAAATAAATAAAAAGGGTTTTTAGCCATTAACCTTTTGAAGTCTCACTAAATAAGTAGACTAATTGGATAGATCAGCTTCTCCTACCCCAAAATCATATATTGCATGTCAAATAACTCATCCCAGATTCTAAAATACACTCATTTCAAATATCAGATGGAGAAACCACCCCAAACAGGTCTGGCGATGGCATCGCCGAACTCGTCCGTACAGCGAGTTTCTGTACCCTTTTTCCTGCGCGTTTCTTCGGACTTTGAAAAATCATATCTCCTTCGTTATAACTCCGATTTAGGTGATTCAAAAACCAGATTGAAGCTAAATGAGTCTAGTTTTATATAAAAATATGTGAAAAATATAATAAAATATTTAATATAGTTTAAAGTAGGTCATTGTGAGCAACTGTCTGATAATCACTTGTTGGACAGCTGCTGCTTCTGGAATTTTTAGAATTTTTTTACAACTCAAAATCTTATGAAATTTGGAGGAGTTAGGTTAAACTTAATGATGAACCCCTAAAAAAATAATAAAAATAATATGATATCTAGAAGTTCCCAAAATGGGGGATAGAATGGCCCTAGAACCGTATTCTGCCATAATTAAGGTAGAATTTGGTTGAGTACCAAACTGAATACTCAGTAGAATTAACTTGGACCACTTTAAATACGTTCTACCAGGCCCAAAGCGAGTGGAACCAATGACCCTATAATGCTCTAAAGCCTCGGATCAAACTCTAAGCCGGTTTGTTCTCGGGACCTCCTTGAAACTTTGTATTGGATCTAGACCGCCCGTCGTAAGTCAGATGCCTACCATCTTAGACCGTTATGACCACCTAGCTGGGCTTGGAAATCGTTTCGAATATCAAGTCCAACTGACGATCACAGGCTATTTCATTGAGCCCGGACCGAAGAGAGTGTGAATAGGGACATAGTTGGAATTTCAAATTCAAATCTGACACACAAATTTGACGCATCAGTATTAAGCATTCTGACCGTCAGAATATAGCCAAATTACACCCTTGGATCAGAAAAAATTTCTATTACATATCACGAGACTTATAGGCCTGATCTTGGTGCGGTGACCGTTAAACTGAAACTGGGCCGCCACGTGCGATCTGGGAACCCTACCGGCCTGAAATCTGGATGCGTGCTAGATCCAGTATGCACGAGCTTAAGTCCGACCGCATTTGGCCAGGGGACCTCCAGAAATGCTCTTTTGGACCGAAACAGCCCCGATTTGGATATACTTTAAGTATACCTTGACTTGAAGCCTATTTTGGGCATGTTTAGGCTTATAAAAGGGGTTGAAACCCTCACTCCTCTCTCCCATCCGAATTTGCAAAAATCCCTAGATTGGGAGAGAGAAAAGATAAGAGTTTGTGAGAGAGATTGGAGGAGAATTCCTTGCCGCTTGTGCTACCTGTTGCAAGTGCCTAAGCAACGCAACTCAATCACGTTGCCGGTGATTTCTCCGCTTTTCTAGGTAAGAAAGTACCCTAAATAGTTACTGATTTGAGTTTCCTTTGTTTCCATAGCGATGTAGCTTATGGATCTCGTGTATTAGGTTCCTTATTCGTCGTAGACGAAGCGTATACGCTCCGTTCGAATTCTCATCCCTAAAAGGGAAAAGGTGCGGATATTAGACGCTTTGATTGACTGTTTCCAAAGCTTTCAATGTCGTTTAATAGTAGATTCTTGACGGCAACGCCGTTTGACATGTACAAAATGCTCTCCATTTCCTGTTTCGTAAATTAACGAAGAATATGAGATTTAGGGTATTTTAGTCATTTGTAGGAAGTACAGTTTACATTCATATTTTGCTGATGTGATTGACATGGTTTGTTGTCGCATTAGGAAGTTAGGAATGCGTGCATAATTAGTTTGGCGAAGAGATTCGCCTAAATGCGCACGTCGGATCGACATACTATATGTAGACTTAAGTGTGTAGTGTAAGTGTTTGTATAAATGCTTGTATTTGTATGTATTGAATTAAATGATGTTATTTGATAGTTTGTGCTTGATTTTTCAATTATTATGCTGACCTAAATGATTTTCTACATGTTGACTAAATGCATGATTTCATTACATGCATGGAATTTATGTGTTTGAAGACTTGCTTAAGTTGTATGTAATGACATGTGTTAACATGCTCACATGGTTCCATTTCATTTCCATTACCCTTACACAACTACTGATGTGATTTTATGATTGTTTGGGACTATGCCTAGTCCAGGCAGTCGGTAACCGAAAGAATTCGTGGTTAGCTTATCTTGGCCACAAAGGACGTGTCGATGAACGCGAGTCGTGTTGGAGTTGACGGCAGTGGTTAGGCCACGCGAAGTGTTTTACGCACTTCATGTCGTTCCACTTGCGATGCGCTCGTGCCAGTCGAGCTCGTCAAGTAACCCGACTGGCCGTTGTATGTTCACCTTGTATGAGTCATAACTGCTTGAACCTAGGGTACTGAACTTACCATTGTAAACCCTGTTAACCATGGTACCTTGATCCATAAAGACTCATGAGCCGGGCATGGTGGTATGGGACACCGTGGTCGAGCTGTCGGCCTACGCTGGGGCCACAAACCTCCCCGTAGTGACCAGTGAGCACCTAGACTCGTGAGCAGATTATGGTGGTATGGGACACTATATTCTAGCTGTCGGCCTACACTGATCAGGCGATGAGCCCTTTGTAGTGACCGCGAGCGTATTCTGAGCCCACGGGAGGCGACGACCCTTCCGTTGCAGTAGAGTACAGTAGGCCTGTATTGATAAGGTGATGGGGGAGCGGTGCAACGAGTGCGAGCAACAGCCCTGGCAGCCCTTGCAGCGACCTACAAAATATACATCGTATGAGATTACTAGGAGTGACGACCCTAGACAGGATCTGTGTTGGGATTGATATAAGGGAAGTACCTTAGTTTCCCAATCCTGCTGTTTGAATGGACTAATAACAACTTGGAATTCATATCACCATAGCATTGCATGTGCCTGGAAGATGTGGAGCACTCTAGGGAGTGTGGCATGCCGCGGTCATAAGATGTTGCCGCATGAGGGTGATTGTCGGTGAGGGCATACATCACGTCATGTCATAATTGCATTAACAACAGTATTAGGATTGTTTGATTTATTGCTTTACTATTATCGCGTGATTGATTTGAGAACATGTTAATCCTTGCTCTATTATCCCACTGAGTTAGCTACTCACTCCCACGTTACGGGACGGTGTTCCTGGACACCCACCAGACCTTTTTGTGATTGCAGATGATGGCGCGGCCTGTGAGGCGGAGCCGGACTTGATGATGAGGAGGAGGATCCCTCCTTTATGCGTGTTCTGATTGACGGGATTACAGGGAGGTTGATTAGATACTTTGACATTTGTCATTTTATATTTTTAGCGCACTCATGTATATTCGTTTCATCTACTTTTGGAGTATACATGTATGTGTATAACCTGGTAACATGTTCACACTCTGGAGACATACAACAGTTTATATATGTTATATATACTATTACAGACTTCCGCTGGTTAATTTAACTGTCTCTGGAGTATGATATGCTGTTCTGGCTTAATTTCACTCATGTTTAATACATTATCACAGACAACATTCAATCATACATATCTATGTTGCATAAATAACATTTTGGAACTCGGGAGTTGGGTTTTTGCTCGACCCCCCGATTTTCGGGATGTTACATCTACAATGTGGGTCTTCATGATATCCCACTAGTACGTCCTCTTCATGTCACGATACATCTTCGTACTGTCAGGATGCATCGCAAGTGTAGAACTGTGCGCAGCCTCGAGAATCTCTCGTCTCAAGTTAGGGACATCTGGAACGCATAGGCGGCCACGATAACGTAAGCCCCCATCCATTTCAACTCGCCACTCAGCATCTGTATCATCACTGTCCTGCTCTCTAAGCTCAGTCAGACACTCATCGTCCCTTTGCGCCGCGATGACCCTGTCATCGATAAGAGATCGCACCCGAACGTGTGCGATAACCTCGAATGGCTCCTCCACAGTGAGTTTTTGCTCAAAGTCTCACAAAAACTCAACCATATCCCACTCGGTAACCATCAGCGGAGCCGCAAACTCTATCACCTTCTTGTGGCTCAACGCGTCAGCCACATGGTTTGCCTTGCCCGGATGGTAGGAAATCTCGAAATTAAAGTCCTTCAAGGTCTCCATCCATCTTCGCTACCTCATATTCAGGTCTCGCTGCGTGAATATATACTTGAGGCTCTTGTGGTAGCAAAAGAGCTCAAACTCCTCTCCATAGAGGTAATGTCTCCAGAGCTTCAATGCGAAGATGACTGCTGCCAACTCTAGGTCATGTGTAGGGTAATTCTCCTCGTGCTTCCTTAATTATCTCGAGGCATATGCAATCACCCTATCCTTCTGCATAAGGACACAACCTAAACCAAAGTGAGACGTGTCTGTATAGATCATGTATCTAACCCCTTGCTCTTGAAATACTAGCACAGGGGCGGACGTCAGCCTGTCTTTCAGCTCTTGAAAAGCTGCCTCCACCTTCTCGTTCTAGTCAAACTTCAGATCCTTCCATGTCAACTGAGACAAGGGTCTGCCTATCTTGGAGAAGTCACGAATGAATCGTCGATAGTGGCCAGCAAGTACCAAGAAACTCTTCACCTCGGTAATCGAACCAGGCTGTTTCCAGTCCTACACCGCGTCTACCTTATCAAGGTCCACTGCTATCCCATCCTTGGACACAACATGCCCCAGGAACTTGACTTCCTCCTTCCAGAAGTCACACTTCTTGTACTGTGCGAACAACTGGTGTTGTCTCAGAGTATCTAGGACCAATCGCAAGTGCTCCTCATGCTCCTCTCAACTCCTGGAGTATATCAGAATGTCGTCTATAAATACGATGATGAATTGATAGAGGAACGGTCGAAATACACGGTTCATCAGGTCCATGAACACGGCTGGTGCGTTCGTAAGACCGAACGACATCACGAGGAACTCATAATGGCCAAAACTAGTCCCGAAAGCCGTCTTCTATACGTCTTCATTCCTGACGCACAGCTGGTGATACCCTGACTGTAGATCAATCTTCGAGAAGTACTGCGCTCCTCTCAGTTGATCAAACAATTCATCTATCCTAGGAAATGGGTACTTGTTCTTCACTGTAACCTAATTCAGCCTGCGGTAATCAATGCACAACCGCAATGAGCCATCTTTCTTCGTCACGAACAACACAGGTGCTCCCCAAGGAGACACATTTGGTCTTATGAATCCAACCTCTAATAAATCATCGATCTGTTTCCTTAACTCCTCCATCTCACACAGGGCCAGGCGATACGTCGGCAATGAGATGGGCGTCGAACCGGGTACCAGGTCGATAGTAAAATTGATCTCGTACTGAGGTGGCAACCTAGGTATCTTCCTGAACACATCCTCATAATCATGAACTACTATCGTGCTTTCAAGCGTCGGGACATCAACATTCCTTAATAAGGAAGCATAACAAATCACTCGAGAGGGGTGATTGACTTGCACCGAAAATGTAAAGGACGTGCCCCCCGGCTCATAAACTGTCACTATATGGGTCTCACAATCAATCTCATTCCTCCTCGCAGTCAGCCAATCCATACCAAGAATGACGTCAAAATGATAGAGAGCGGGGTCGACGATAAGGTCAATGGCCATCATCTTGTTCCCTAGATCTAGCCAACAACCCTCACACATCGTAGTGGCATCAGTACAGGTCCCGTGTGCTGAAATAACTCACACCCCAACCATACGAGTAGTCTGTACCCCAAGGAGCTTGACTACTTAAGAAGATATGACTGAGATAGTGGATCCTGTATCCACCAACAAGAATATGGGAGTACCTCCGATATGGGCTGTGACCTTAAAGGCCAAAGGTGGTGCGGTCTCTGTCCCGGATGCCACAGCTGTCAATGCGTGTACCCTAGCCTACTGAGGACGGTTAGGCTGTGGTACCATAGGCCGTTGCGATAGCCTAAAATGATGTGCTGGAGGTCTGAAGGATGGATGAGCTGGTGCAGACCGAAGGGGTGCTGGTGAAATGGTCTGAGGCATCGGACGACCAACCTGCTGAGGCGGCGAGAACCCACTGTCACGCATCCTGGAGAAACATGTAGTCTCGGTGTGGCAGGCTTCCTACAATAGCCGCATCGCACATCAGGGCACCTCACATAGGCAGCAGGTGCAGAAGACCCCTGCGGTGTCTCAAATCGAGGCCTCTTCGTGAGGAAAGGCCTACTCTCGAACTCAGGTCGCGGCCTAGGAACCATAGGTGCTCGTGTGCTGGCTGACCTGTCCCCGTCCTGTTCTGCACACAAGAACATACCATCTCTGCATAAGAAGAAATTCTCACACAGCACATCTTCGATCTGATCTCAAGCTGCAAGCCCTCAGAAAAATACCGCATCCTCATCAGTTGGTCACTCAGAATCAAAGGAGCATACCTCCCTAACTCTGTAAACCTGTTTTCATACTCTATCACTGACATGCCTCCCTGGTGAAGGTGAAGGAACTCACTCTCCTTCTCATGCTGGTACGTTATAGGGAAACACTTCTCTTGGAAGCGTGCCTCAAACGCTGCCCACGTCCACTCATACCCCTCCGCAACTGTGCGGAGAATGTTGTCCCACCATAGGCTAGCCTCCTTCTCAAACATGAAGGTGGCCAACCCAACCTGTTCCACCTCAGAACAGTGCAACGGTCTCAGCATCTTCGAGATGCGATCTATCCAATATCAACCTCCTCAGGTCTATGAGTACCTGTAAATGTAGGAGGCCTCAAGCGCTGAAATCACTTGAAAGATCCGCTCGTACTAGCATGCCCAACAGGGTGCAGAGGAGAGGCAGGTGGAGTCACCGCCATCGACTGAGCAAAAATGCCAGCCATGGAGGATAAGAACTGTTACTGCTGCATCAACAGCATCATCTGCTCTAGCCTATCAGGAGGCGGAGCGGACTGTGATGTAGAGGGCATCGACGCAGACGCACGATGCTGCTCAGGAGTTGCAGGCGTGACAGGAGGCATCACAGAAGGTGTCACAGGAGGTGGCCCAGCAGCAGGACCAGAAGTCGACTGAGAACTCAGCCTGGGATCTGAATGAGATGGGCCCGCATGAGGGTCCATAGGAGTATCGCTCAGGGCGAGGGCCTCGTCAAGTGAATCTCCTAGAGAAAGATGGGCCGAAGATCTCGAACCCTTAGGCGGCATACCCTACACACAACAGAGGGTAGCAACCAAAGAAATTAGGCATTCACACAATCCATTCACAGTCTGTACTTCACAAACCAAGGAAACCACATGCATTTCATTAACAAAATTGTCACAATACATGATTTGCAGCATTACATGAATCGCGACAAAGAAATCATGTGAACAAAACACTTAAGCTTCACACACGAAGCTCCAACACTAAACAACTACCCACTGATAAACGATAAGCAAACCACACATAAAAATAAACATTAAACAAACAAACAAACAACTACATAAGTCTATGCATCAGAATCTGACGACGGAGAAGGGGAACCCTTATCCTTCAGGCAGCACAGGATGGCCTTCAAGGTGCGAGTCACCTTCCCAAATTTTTACTTCATGACAGCCTTGGTATCTTCAAGCTCTTGTTTTACCTCGGCCCGGAGTTCTTGGACTTCTCGTCGCAAAGAAACCTGACTCTCCTCAAGTCAGGTTATATGAGCATCCCTAGTAGCCCGAGTCGCAGGAGGAGGACTTTCATCAGTATCCTGAGCCTCCTCTTCTTCTTCTTCCTGGACTTCTTCCTCTATCCCTGCCCCACCTTCTTCTTCACTTTCTTCCTCTTCACTATCATACTCACCCTCACTGTCATCATCAAGTTTGGCCTCGTGCTGCTGAGGCCCTATCTTCATCTGGTTCATAGTAGCCTCATTGATGAAATGAATCGGCACAGATAGCTCTGCCCCAAGTCTATAGCCAAACTCGAGTGCAATCTTACATATGAGCCGACTAAAGGGAAGTGACTCCGACGTTCTTCTCGATCGCGCTATGAGGATGATCTGTCGCAGCATAAATGTAGGCATGCACACATTCTCTCCCAGCCCTACTTGATATAGAAGTCTACCATAAGAAACATACATTCACAGCGATTGCTCCACCTAGGATAAATATTGAACATGCAAATATGGTGAAGCAGACAGAAATCACGTGACATATGGGTCGCTAAGAGGCTCTTGTTACGCTGCCACTCAAATAAACGACCGCATAGAAACCTGGTGCCACGATCTCGCTCACGAACACTGTTCAGATTATTAGCACTTGGATGTACCTCGCCAAGTGGCACGTTCAGAAGTCGAGCTATCAACCGAACATCGATCGTGGCTTCCCGATCTCTGTCAAAGGGAATCTTGAACTGCAATGGCTCCAGCGTAGGGTCCCGAATATGAGCATAAAAGGCACAAATAGTGCTCACGTTAGCACGAGACTGGCCTTCAAAGAGCGAACCCCACCTGGCAGCTTCAATACGCTTGAATAACAAATACTCACCAAAGAGCCGCCCATCCACATGTGCTTCAAAAAGAACCCTACGGTCCGTATATGCACCATGAGCCAAATTCGCCAACAGTATTCTTCCTATCGGAGCGTGGGGATCCAAATCCCGCTTCGTGTGTATTTCTCTCCCAACACTTGGACTTGCGGCGGCACTTGAACTAACGGCGCCACCTCTTGGATTTCTTGAACGTGAAGGGCGACTAGGCCCAGCTTCATCAGCGGCACCCTTCCTCTTTTTCATGAGAGAGAGGACGGTGGAAAAGGAGAAAAAGGCTATAATAGCCTCTATAAAGGCCATGGAGAAGGGATGAAAGGGAGAAAAAGGGATGACCTAATGGGTTACCACGGATCTAGGTCTAAGAGAGGAGGAAAATAGGCCCAAAAGGGATGGGATTGAAAAGGAAAAAGGAAGAAATGTGAGGGGTTGAAAGCTCACACGATTTTGAGCCTCAAATGAGAGCTTGGGAGCTCCAATCGCAGAAAATGGATGAAGTAACTGCTGGATATGATTAAGAACGGTAAAGGGATGAAGGAAATAACAGAAAATGAAAGAAGAGACAATTGGAAAGGAGGTTTGAGAGAGAAAATAACAGTTTTTGAGGGAAAGGAGAGCTTAAAGGGCCATTTTGTAAAGGAAGTATGGGATTTCAAAAGAATGGGTGGCCGAACCCTGGACCAAAGGGTCCCATTTAACCCCCAACAACATCGACCCGGGCGACCCTGCCCGACCAGCCCGCTGACCGGCGAGGCCCTCGTCACCCTCTGGACATTCTGGCGAGGCCTCACCAAAGGGGCGAGGTCCTCCTACCCCCTATGACCAAAAACATGTGGGGCCCACCCTAGGTCCCCCTGTACGTGTTAGATTTGAGCCCTACCTCCGTTTCGAACCATTTCGGGTAGTTTCGGATACTAACTAGTGCGCATTCGCATTTAGTAATCTTTAACAGCTAGGATAGGATCCATAAGGGTCTAAACTCGTTAATAAATGTACTAGAAGTGGTCCAGGGTCGTTTCATGCGACCATGGATGCACACGGACTCGATCAAAATGATCGATTTGAGTGAACTTCGCTAATTGGAGAAACTGGGATCCTATGAAGGTTTCTATGTTCTTCGCGCACCCTTCTATGGTATAATGGCGTTAGCGTGTGGTGTGTGACCCTAACCCAGGTCCAGATTAATCCAAATCATGCTTTGATACCAACTTGTAATGCCCTAAAATTCGGGGGTCGAGCATAACTCAGTTCTCGAGTTTCAAAATATCACTTATGCAACATATTTGATGCAGATTGTATGTTGCCTGTATTAATGCATAAAACATGAAATAGATCAAGCCAGATAAACAGACACAATTCAGGGATATAAAGGAAATGCAAGCGGAAGACTTAAAAATATATATATATATATATATATATATAATTCAAAATAAATCCCCAAATGATGCATGCTCTGCCCTGGGCAATATACATACATCTGTATCTCAAAATACATACATGAACTATTCAAAATGATCCAATACATATCCCAAAAATAAACCCCGCTGGTCAGGACGAGGCTCACATGAACCCGCCTGAGAACTGCATATATGAGAACGCCTCCTCATCCTCATGGAAGTCTGGCTCCACCTCGCAAGCATCACCATCTTCTGTAACTAAGTTAGAGTCTTGTTGGTGTTTAAACACCGTCCCAGCACATGGGAGTGAGTAATTAACTCAGTGGTACTATATAGCAAAAGTTAACATGTTATCAATCCAGTTAAGCAGTAATGATAAGGCAGTACAATCACACAGGTCCTATATCTCTTGTTAATGCAAGGATGATATGAAGAATGATGCATGTCCTCACCACAATCCCCTCTGCGACATCATCTAACGTTCGCGGCATGACTCACTTCCTCAATGCTCTATCACCAACACCGTTAGCACATGCAATGCGGTGTTATGAATATGATTACCAAGTTCTTATTAGTCCTTTTCATATAGTAGGATTGGCAAGCTACGACACCTCCCTTATATCATTTTCCAACATTGATCCTTTCTAGGGTCGTCAATCCTAGGATATCTCATACGATGTTATGGTTCTAGGTCGCTGCAAGGGATGCCAGGGCTGTTGCGCGCAATCGTTACACCACTCCCCCATCACCTTATCAATATAGGCCTAATTATATCCTCAAGACTGCATCAGGACTCGTCGCCCCTATGTGGTGTCAGGATAAACTCAAGGTCACTACAAAGGGCTCGTCACCAATCAGTGTAAGCCGACAGCAAGAATATAGTGTCCCATACCACCATAATCTACTCAGAGTAGGGTGTTCATTGGTCACTAGGGGAGGTTTGTGAGCCAAGTGTAGGCCGACAACACGACCACGGTGTCCCACACCACCATACCCGGCTCATGAGTCTTAATGGATCTCGGTAGCATGGTTAACGGGAATTTCAGTTGTAAGCTCAGTGCCTTAGATTCAAACAGTAGCGACCAAACATGGTGAGCAAGCATCGGTTAATCAGGTTAGTTGATAAGCTCAACTAGGCCAAGCGCACGTTGATTTGAACGACATGGAATGCATAAGCACTCCGTGTGGCCTAACCACTGCCGAACACCCCAAGCACGACTCAGATTCGCTAAACTCATCTTGTGTGGCGAAAGCAACCTCAACCACTATTTACAGAATATTTTTCGATTACCTGGACTGTAGTACAGCCCCATTCACATACAAAACTAATAACTAGCATATGATTCATATCCTGCATTCATTTGTACAATCATGAAGTATAACTTAAATGTAAGCAGTACATGCAGGAACTCATACACACATGTAACATGATTCAATTAAACACATAAGCTATAGAGGAAATCATACACTTATTTAGCATGGATAACCTAAGTTACATGATTCATGGAGGGAATCATACACACAAATACTATGGTTGAAATCCATATCTCAACCACCTTAGCATGCACATAATACTAACTACCATTTCATTTAGACATTTAAACAAACACTTAGCTTACACTATTCAACATATATCACGTATGTCAACACCGTTGTATATTAGGGCAAGTCCTTTTGCCAAGGAGTTGCCGCATACATTTTATGCATATCACAACAATAATTTATCATGGCAAGCAAATTAGCAAATTCCATACGCATATGTGTATTCTAACATATACATGAAATACGACATTTACAATACAAAGTATACGTATGCGGAAGACAAAACGGATAGCATATTTGGCATGTGTAATGGCAAGCACAACATGAATAAATCATTATCTAACATTGAAAGGGTTGAAAACCATAACCTAAGCGTATATAGTCTACACCTTAAACCAGAAAAGATGTATTTAAGATAATTCAGATGACGTGTCTTCGTCAACGGCGGATACACTACCTATGGCAAGAAACAGGTTAGCTAGAACTCTACTATAGCTAGTCTAAGCTTCAAACCTGGTTAGGGTTAGCTTAACTTATCCAAAAACGGAATCAGAATCACCGGAAGAACGATTCAGAAACGTCGATTCAATGTATAGATGCACTAGGAAGAATCCTACGGAGTTTCACCTGATTCTCCCACACTCTCTCTCTTTTCTTTCTCTTAAATCTCTAGGGTTTGGGAAATTCGTATGGGTTAGAAAGCTAAGGGTTTAAGGCCCTTTTATAAGCCCAAACATAACGAAAATGAACTTTAAGTCAAGGTATACCTAGGTTATAACCAAATCGGGATCTTTCTGATCCAACGGAGCATTTCTAGAGGTCCTCTGATCAGATGCGGTTGGACTTAAGCTCACTAGCATTGGATCTTTAGTAAGTTAAGTTTTCAGTCCGATCGGATATCCAGATTGTCTGTGGCGGACTAGTTTCAATTCAACGGTCATCGAACTTAAATCAGGGCTACAAGCTCTATGACATGAAAGGGCCAACTTTCCTGATCCAATGGTGAAATTTGGTTGAATTCCAATGGTCAGAATGCTTAAAAATAACGTGCAAGTGAACCGTGCCAGATTTCTTAAAAATATATTTAATTTTCTAAATATTTTCATTTTCTCACTCTCTTCACTCCGGACTCAATAGAATGGTCTCAGGACATCGGTTGGGCTTGATTTTTGAAAGGATGGTCAAGTTCAACTAAGCAGTCATAATGTTCTGAGATTATAGATATCGGACTTTTGACGTGCGGTCTAGATCCAATATGAAGATACAAAGCATTCCCGCGAACAACTGGGTTTAGAGTTGGATCCTAGATTTCAGGGTATTATAGCGTCATTGATTCTACAAGTTTTAAGTCTTGCAGAACATATTTAAAGCGAACAGTGTAAATTTCACAGCCAGTCTAACTTAGCGCTAGGTAACTTAGGTTCAATTTCTAAGAGAATTATCCTAAGTGATTTCTGATCGAGGTGGTACTCGGGTCTTGGTACAGAATTTTCTGAGTCGTTACACCCCTACACCCATGTGAGGTGTTTCCTTGGTCCATTTCACACATATTCACTTCCTTTGGCATGTTTGAGTTTGGGATTCACCAACTAATAGCTTAAACCTGTCGTTTGACAACCTAGGAAGGAATTGAGATCATTTTACATGGTCTCAGACGCATACGAGTTACATTTCAACTGTCAATCTCGCCTGTAGGTGAAATTTGGGATTCTAATGTGGTTTCTAGATTCCATCGCCCCCTTCCTAAGTCAGAATGCATCAGAGTGTGTCGTGTTACCTATAACCCAGGTCCAGTTTAATCCAAATCATGCTTTGATACCATCTTGTAATGCCCTGAAAATCGGGGGTCGAGCAAAGCTCAACTCTCGAGATCCAACCCATCACTTATACAATATAGATAATGATGATTAAATGTTGTCCATATTAGTGCATGTAAACATGAGTGAGATTATACTAAATCAACATATTATACTCCAGAGTTAATGTAGTTAAGCAAAGGAAGACTGAGATAGATATATAAAGTATATAAGTGTTTCACAACCTCTAGAGTATGAGTATGTTAACAGGCTAAATATATACATGCATGGTTCCAAAATTTCTAAAACATCAAAGTGTAAATGTCTAACTAATCCATAAGTCCCTATAATCTTGTCAAATTAGCACAGGGCCTACATAGACCCGTCTGAGAGTTAAACATAGAAGAATCCTTCCTCCTCGCATACGAAGTCCAACACCGCTATATAGACTTCGCCATCACCTACATCTAAACTAGATTTTGGATGGCGTTTTAAACCACCGTCCCAGGATGACAATGAGTGGCTAACTCAGTGGTACTATAAGGCAAAGGTTAACATATTATCAATTCAATCAAGCAGTAATGATAAAGCAATACAATAAACATCTCTAACTACTCTTGTTAATGCAGGGATGACATGTGATAATGATGCATGCCCTTGCCTGCACTCCCTCTACGACTTCATCTCATGATCGCGCATGAAAAACTCTCTAAACGTGCGCTTCCTTGCCAAAGCACATGCAATGAGGTGCATGGCAGTGTTAGCCAAGTAATTAATTAGGCTTATTCATACAATAGATTCAACAAGCTAAGGTACCACACTTTATATCATTAACCCAAGCAAAGGATCCATCTAGGGTCGTCAATCACATACGATAGACAAGTTATACAGCAACATCACCCCTGATGAAAAGCATTGGATATGCAAGTTCAAAAGTTTATACTCAAGACCACACCACCAACACCTTACCAACTGGAGTGTTATTTTTAAAGGGGATCCGGATCAGACGGTTCACCCCCAAACCATGCTTGGACTTTAGTCAGGCTGCGCCGATGTAGACTGATAGCTTGAACACGATGTCCCATACCCACCATACCCGGCTCACGAGTTTGAATTGCTCACTGGTCACTACGGGGAGGCTCATCACCCCAGTAGGCCGATAGCTCGACCACAGTGTCTCATACCACCATGCCCAGCTCATGAGTCTTAGCGAATTGTGGTACCATAGTTCAAACGGGACTTTACATTGGTAAGGGGTACCTTAGATTCAAGCAGTAGCGTTCATACATGGTAAACACATAATAGGCCAATCGGTTTATTAGACAAGTTTGACTGGTACGAGCGTATGTTTAATTAATTGATGTGGAGTGCATAAGCACTCCACATGGCCTAACCACTATCGACAATCATCGTACAACTCAGATTCACCGAACGCATTGAATGTGGCAAGACTAATTCAACCACTCAAACAAGAATTATTACCAATTGCCTGGACTACGTAATAGTTCTAATCATACTCAAATACAGCAGCATGTGGAGACATGTGATAATCATATAGACATTTAACAAACAATCCAAGTACAAGACTTATTTGAGCATTTTATCAATATATGAACATGCTATCGAATATTTCAATTCATCCAGAAATTGCATAGTTGAAATTAAGATTACATGAAGGAAATTATACATATAGATAGGGTAATTGAGAATTTTTCCTCAACACCCTTATTAAATACAATTCATCAAACAATATCTCATTCAGACATTTTATCAAACACATAGAACATGTTATTATATATATGCATTTTATACATAAATCATGTAGTTGAAATTGAGATTACATGAAGGGAATTATACATCTAGATAAGGTAATTGAGAATCCTTTCTCAACGCCCTTAATAAATACAATTCATCGAAAAATTTCTTATTCAGACATTTTATCAAACACTTAGAATACACATTACCACATATATGAACTAAATTAGTTATAGCATATATTATGGAAAATCCTCTCACAAAGGAGTTGTCATACATATAACAATCATGTATTCTAGGTAAATAGTCAGGGCAAGCACAAATCATGATTTCATATTCATTCGAACATTTCAACAAACACATGGAATGCATCATATATTCACATAGTTCACACACATATATTAATTATCGAATACATGGTAACTAAGATCGTATGGCAGCAATCAAGTCAGACATAAATGTTCATAATCTGCACCTTTCGTCAAAAAATCGTTTCAAACTCGGTTCGAATCCTATGCTTCCATCTACAAAATAATGGCCACCTAAATCAAGAAATAAGTTAGCTATTTCGTCGATTCCTCTATTTGAATTCCTAAAATAAGATTAGGGTTAGGATTTCTTACCAAAATCATAGCCGGAAGAGGGTTGGATAGTGAAAGAAAATAGTGATTTAACACGTAGAGTCGTGTGGGAGGATTCCTGCAATGATCTCCCAAACCCTCCATTCTCTCCTCACTCTTTTTCCCTCTTTTCTCTCTTCTCTCTCCTAAGGTTTGGAGAAAATCGTATAGAATAGAAATGGAGCAGTTTAAGGGCATTATATAGGCCCAGAACTGATACGAATGGCCCCAGGGCCATAGTATACCTGGTTTGTATCCAAAGGGCATCTGTTTCGGTTAAACGGGGCTCGTTCAGAGGTCTATTACTTACCTACGGTGCAGGGTAAGTTCCCTGACCATGGATCTAAGGCAGGTTACGATTTTGGTGCAATCGGATTAGCAGATCGACCGTAGAGGACCTGTATCACATCAACGGTCGTTGTCACTCGATCAGGGCCACAAGCATACTAATAAGAGCAAGAAAATTTTCCTAATCTATGGGTAAAGTTTGGTCAAAATCTGACAATCTGAAGTCTTCAATTTCACCCGTAAGCGAATGGTCCAATTCACTTAAGTTCTGGCTCATTTTCTGAGGATATTCACATTTATTACACACTCTGCTCAAGGCTCAAGTTGTGCCTTTCTAGATACTATTTGGGATTGATTTCCACGATTGTTGTCAAGCCTAATAACGTGGTCATAACATTATAGTTTCGCGGTAATCGGACTTTCGACGCGCGGTCTAGGTCCGATATAGAATATCAATGTGTTCCCAAGATCAAGTGGGTTTTAGAATTTTTTCTAGGTTTTTAAGTAATATAAGTTAGTGATTTTAATGGTTTTAGGTCTTATAGTTTGTATAGAAAGTGGTTCAAGCCAAATCCATTGATTATTTAGTCTAGTACTTAACTAAATTTCGCCCTAATTACGATATAATAAGGTCCTAGGGTAGTTCTATGCCCTTTTTTGACACTTGTAGTTAGTATATTATTTTAATTTTTTTTAGTAGTTCATCATTAAGTCTACTTCATCTCCACCAAATTTTATTAAATTTTATGTTCTAAAAAATTCTAAAAATGCTTGGAAGTAGCAGCTATCCGAACTAATAATTTTTAGATAGTTGTCACATCAACCTAGATTAAATTATATTAAAATTTTTATTATATTTTTACTTATTTTATATGAAACTAAACTTGTCAATCTTCAATCTGACTTTTGAATCACCTAAATCGAAGTTATATTGAGGAAGATATGACTTTTTTAAGTCGGTCGAAAAGTTCAAAAAAATTACAGTGAGGGTCCACAGAAATCCGGTGCACCGGCGGCGCGCCGAGGTCAAGGTGGTGGTGCCGCGTCCTGCTATACTGTCTGGTGGTGGTTTTGCCATGTGTATTTTGAAATGAGTGTATTTTACAAACCGGAATGAGTTATTCGACGTGCAATATATGATGTTGGGGTAGGAGAAGCTTCTCTATCTAAATAACCTATTTATTTTGTGATATTCCATAAGATTGATAGTCAAAAAATTATTTTATTTATATATTTACTATTTATAATAAATTTTATTTTAAGTATTGTTATTCATCATTTAAACTTTAGGATTAGTGCCTAATATGAAAGTACTTAGAAAAATTTAAAGAATAAGGTGATGAAAGGTGAGATTTTGAAGAAAATAGGTTAAAAGGGGATTTAAGACTCTAGGATTGAGTTTTGAGAAGTCGATAAGATATTATGATAGACCCATTGCCCAAAGACGTCTAACTCCAAGTTGACAAAAATCTGGGAATTATAATTATAGATCACATGGTTTCCATGATCCGTTTGATGTGAAATCTTATACCATGCCTATGTATCATAAATTAACTATACATGTCAAATTTTAGCCCTTAGATTATTGTAAAAGTGACCCAATTGACAAATCATCCCCTTAATCGTTAATTTTGATGTCCATCGATTAAAGAAATCTCGTGGTTAGTCATAGTAGGATATTTTCCTTCATATAAATGATTTGAATTACCTATTATATAAACTAATTGTGAAATATAAAAACCCCACTTTGGTAGGCTTTTCCTTAGGCGTGAAATTATCCTGTCAAGGCCTACAAAATTCTTATAAATATGGATCTTTGGATTTAGCCACTTCCTTTCATTCATCACAACTCAAATTTAGACCACACTCTGGTCTCATATGACTATGAAGTTATACAAAATTTAGGCCCCGATCTATGATCCTACACCATTGAAGGTTGAAGTCAATTCTTTCCTTTTGGTACAAAAGGTGAAATTTTCTATTTAAGCTTTTTCCACCATCGATCAACTAATAAATTTTATCCAACTGTTTTCCTATCCTGACTATACATTTCTCCTAAAATTGGGCCCTAATCATTAAGTGTGGACCGTTAATTGAGATCAAGTTCGTTTTGGCACCCATTAAGAGAATTTTTAAAATAGGCCAATCTAAATTTCAGATCATTGAGAAAATTATATATCCCAGCTCTATTCGACGACCCTGACACAATGGATAAATTAGATTTAAATAAAGAACATCAGAAAATGAAAAAATGGAAAAACTCAATCCAAGTGGGATGTGAAACACACCCCTCTTACATGCCTGCTCCTTTTAAAAAGGAGTATGCGTTCCCCTCTCCACTCACACGCCCAGTCTCCTAGCACCCAAGTAGAAAGAGAGAGAGAGAGAAGTGAGAGAGAGTGAGTGAGAGAGAAAGAGAAAGAGAAGCCTGGATGCCCTCTTCCTTCTCTATATGCATGGTGTATCCCTCTTACTCAAGTGATGTCGTGATTCATGTAGAAGCTTTCCTATATGAATATCTACCTAAGGTTTAGATCTAAGGCTAAGGTGAAGGATTCATTTAAGCTTACATTAATTTGAATTAATATGATTTATCTTACCTTTTATATGCTTTCATATTACTATGATTCTTTCCCTATAAATGTTTAATTTAGCACCAATAATTATTTCTCATTTGGAAATTATGGTATGATGTTAATTACGTGTGATCTTTATTAATTTATGTGGGGTGATGGATACAAGCCTTGCCCTTACCTTTACCAATTTTCTTGAGTTAACCCTTGCTACTCGCCTGTTTTGTTAAGTTAGTCATTACTACTCTTCTCTTTTATTGAGTTAGCTTATTGCGACTCTTCTCTTTTATTATGTTACTCATGTGTTACCTCCCTTTATGGCTTGGGCATGTATCTTGGAATTCCAAAACTCTCATGATTTAACTTAATTCTCTATCGATGCAAGTGATGTGCTAGAGGTACCACAGCTAGTGATTCAAATATTTATCGTGAACGTAATGTGTTTCAGGTAGTGACCCTCTTAGTCGACACGTTATTCCATAGGTTGGTTGGCATGGTGCACAATCGATGTAAGTAAATCGCCATGTATGTTACATCACTTCTTGGGATTAGATGTCGTAAATAATTGATCTATGAACACATTGTGTTACGTAAATCCCTCAATTGCATTGTTGTGTCACCTTGAGATGTTTACATAAATTCATGTTAACGTTAGACACATTAGTGAATCTCCATAGTTATGGGGTGCAAGGAGAGTCAAGTTTTTTATGAGTAGGGCATTGACCCTCTCCAATCATGTAGATGATGCAGGTGATATATAGACTTAAGACCTAGAGGATCATCTCCCTATTGAAGATTATACTGAATGAATAAGAAGATAGTTTTATGATTTAGTTTTATATTTTTGTTGCAAACTTAATAATATAATAATCTCTCATTGAGAGAGCATTTGATAATTTGTTGAATTCTTTCACTCAAATGAAATAATAAATACAATCAATTTTATTCTCGTAAATCGTTACCTTCATAAATGTAACTGAATGTGATCTAAATGAATATATATATATATATATATATATATATATATATATATATATGGTGCAATTTTTGAAGTATCTAATTTATACATTATTAACACCCAGAATTATTGGGCATGGTATGTACTTGGGCCGTGGAAATTTCGGGATGTTACAAGATCTCACCCCATTTAGGTCTTTATTTTTTCTTCTAACACATGCATTCGCACCCCACTATTGAGAATCAAATATTTCATATTTTCCCCCATTTATATCTTGGTTTTATGACCATGGTACTACTTAATGTTATGTTTTATGCATGTTTGTGTTACAAGGTGAATCTAATATCTTAGATTGAAAAGAATGTTAAAGGCATGTATTTAGTGCTCAAGAATCACCAAGAAAAAGGAGGGATCTTAGGAGACCAAGAAAACAGAATTCTCATGCCAAAGATCCATGGAAAATGATTACAAAGGATGAAGAAAAGATTGACAAATGCACAAGTTAAACAGCAGAAAAATAAGACATTTCGATGCCACCTAAGCCAATTTCGGTGCCACGTAAAGTGCACAAAACAGTCCAGTAAGAAAACAACTTAATTTGGTGCTCCCTAAGTTTAATTCAGTGCCACTGAAATCAATTTCGGTAGAAAATTCAGTGGTAAATTTTGTCGCCTAAGTACTCTGCACATACAATTTCAGATGTGATAAAATGCAGATTTCGGTGCCACCGAAATTGTGCAAAGTGTAACGCGGTGTCTATGCAGATTTCATAAAGAGAGTTTATTTTTCGAAAGTAACCAAGCTAGGCTATAAATAGAGGTTTCCCACGGACTTCTAAAGCATACCTAAGGTTTTTTTAAGCAATCTAGGGTTTTTAGAGAGCTTTCTAGTTTTTTTACGAAAAGTTTCAAGTTTCATAATTTTTGTTTTTATTTTTCTATACAATTTTTTTTAGATCTTTTTTTGTTCATGTACTTGCTTTTTATTTTCTTTACTTTAATTATGTCTTTTTATTTC
Organism: Magnolia kwangsiensis; assembly: GCA_037074715.1. NCBI lineage: Eukaryota > Viridiplantae > Streptophyta > Magnoliopsida > Magnoliales > Magnoliaceae > Magnolia > Magnolia kwangsiensis. The sequence goes on along the minus strand of CM073585.1, from coordinate 22,357,224 downwards.
TTTTTATTTTATGTACTTTAATTATGTCTTTCTATTGCTTTTTATTTTCTTTGCTTTAATTATGTCTTTCTAGTTCTCTCTAGCCCACGCTAGAAGAGAAACACATGGGTTTAATGATTTTGTAAATTATGATGATTGATTGTTTTTAATGATGAGATAAATGGTGTATGCATGTTATCAATTATTTAGGTTTAGGTTTTTAATCCTCATTTGAGATCTATATGTTTCTATCATGTGAGATCCATGTTAATGGATAGGCTTAACCTGGATCATTAGATTTCCTAAATGGGAGATATTTTCAACCTGTTACATTGTTTGATTTATTATCTCATGGATATTGAATGCTTATAATCACTAGTGCTTGAGAATATATGTTAATGGTGCAAATCCATGATTCTCTAATCTCTTATGTCATTTATTAAAAGATTTAAATTGTTTTATTTTCCAATTAGGCTGACCATAGTGCTTGAATCCTAATTGTGTTATTAAAGTCATCATGATTTATGGGTTATTAACCTATGTGTGGAACTTTGAAGCTTGGGTGCTGTTTTTAATTTAATTAAATTATATTTAAAAATAAAACCCTAAAAATCATTACATCCAATAATTAGAATTCTTATAGGTCAGTTTCCCTTAATTAGTTTTACATTGGATTTGTCATTCTCCTAAACCATCTCCTTATGGGATCGACCTTGTATTCATAGGATACTACTTATGAACCTTTGTACTTACAAGATAGCTAAGGTAAGTTCTTTTCTAAAACTTCCAAATTTTTGTAGATTTTTTATTTTACTTTAAGAGTAAATTCATTTGAATCTTTTAAGTACTAACTGTGACATAAGGTTGCTCCTGCTTGAGATTTTATTACCTAAGTGTTATAATTGTCCTACAGTTGTTGTTTGATCACAAAGATCATCCACTAAATCTATTTTTCAGATTAACATAGTTTAATTTCTACATTAGTTTTACCTTATTTTTATTTAATTTACTTTGTGGTTTGAACCCTTATAGTCGACTCTGCTGCCTAGGTTGTTGATTATTTTGCTTTGTACTTTGAACCCTTATGGTTGGCTCTGCCACCTGGGTTGTTAGATAAGTTTTTATTTTTACTCTAAGTATCATACTTACTATTTGAATTTGTGATTTTTGTTGTGTGGTGTGGATGATTTATGTCCTGTTGGAGTAGAGATCAAAACAATCGACTCTTCTCCAAATGTGGACTAGTCCCAGGCCTTGATCATTCATTTAGAAAAGGCAGTCAACACAACTTGGATTCCATGACAGACCCAGTTGATAATGCCAATCTAAATATGTCAGATCCAACTCTAATCTAAAATAAAGAAAATCAATGCAATCCTCCTCTTGAGGATGAGAATGAATTTCATAGGAATGTGTTAAACTAACCACAAACTTTACGTGAACATCTACACCCTGAGAGATCAACTTTACCATCTTACATTGTGTTCCCTACCCACAAATGGAACATTGATTTTAAACCAGGTGTGATTCAATTGATTCCTAAATTTCATGGCTTGGATTCTGAAAGCTCATACTTGCATCTCAAGGACTTTGAGGAAGTGATTGCAACATTACAAGTAAACGATGACAATAAGGATGCACTCAAACTTAGGTTTTTCTCATTTTCTCTAAAGGATTGAGCTAAAGCGTGGCTCAACTATTTAAGACCTCATACCATCACTACATGGCAAGCTTTAAGTAGAGAGTTTTTGAAAAAAATTCTTTACCAAACACCAAACAAATGCACTGAAACAGAAAATCATGTCGTTCTCCCAAAAGGGGAATGAACTGTTTTTCCAAGCTTAGGAGCACTTTAGAGACCTTTTACTCACTTGCCCACATCATGGTTATGAACTATGGCACTTGATTGATTCGTTCTGAAAGGAGCTCACCATGGATACTTGTCAGTTCATAGAGATGGTGTATGGTAGAACCTTTCTTGACAAAGATTATAATGAGGCTTGAAAGTTTCTAGACATGTTAACAGAGAATACTCAGACATGGGATGTCTCTGTTAAACTGGACCAAACTAGACCCATTCATAGAGAGAAAGCGGGGATGTATATCCTAAGAGAGGAAGACAACCTTAATACAAATTTTGATGCATGGGCTAGAAAGGTTGAAGCCTTTGAAATTAGGAAGGTTGATACAATTAAAGCGAATACCTCTTTAGGTAATTTTTGTAGTATTTGTGGTGGCACCAACCATAATACAAAAAATTATCTAACAATCCTAGTTATACATGATAGCATGCATGAGTATGGGCAAGAAAATGTTATAAATAACTACCAAAGGTCAGCTGTGAAACAAATGGAAAACATGTACAATCTAAATTGGCGTAACCATCCTAATATTAATTGGAGGAGTGGACCAAAAATTAATGAACCCAATGCACCTCAAGGGCCTCCTCAAAATAACTTCTTTAGGGCACCTAACAATGCACCATATGTGCCCCTACCAAAGCAATCATCTGTGGAGGATGCATTGACCGCATTCATGAACTCTCAAGCTCAAATGAATTAGTCTCTAATCCAATCAAATAAGGAATTAAAGACGGTCATGGTTAGGATTGAGACTCAACTAAATGCTAGGGAAAAAGGCACACTTCCTTCTCAACCTATGCCAAACCTTAGAAATACACATTTCATTGGAGAAACAAATCCAAGTGAGCTACATCATGAACAAGCTAAGGTCATCATTACCTTGAGAAGTAGAAAAGAGGTTGATAACAAGATAATGCAACTGGTAGAAATACTGGAGGTTGAGTCACCGTCTCAAGAGAATGATGAACTAGCTATGGTTCAAGAGCCGCAACAACAAAAGGATAAAGAGACTAAGTCATATAAGCCTCCAATTATATTCCCATCTAGACTTCAGAACCCGACTATTCCCATGAAATATTAAGAGGTGTTGGATGTGCTTAAAAAGGTCACTATCAATATTCCTCTACTTGATGTCATTAGATAAATTCCATCATATGTTAAATATCTCAAGGACTTGGCACTGTGAAGAGAAAATTAAACGTGCACAAGAAGGCCTTCCTCACTAAGAAAGTGAGAGATATCATTTAGAAAAGGTCCGTACTCAAATACAAAGACCCGGGAAGTCCTACTATTCCCTGTATTATTGAAAATTTTCAAATTGAGCATGCTTTACTATATTTTGGTGCAAGTGTCAACCTAGTACCTTATTCAGTTTACCAACAAATGGGATTAGGTGAGTTTAAACCAACCATGATTACACTCTTAACTCATTGACTGCTCTATTAAGGTACCAAGGGGAAGTATAGAGGACGTGTCAGTCCAAGTGGAGAAATTCTACTTCCCAATGGATTTTATTGTACCAGACTATTAGAGCATAAAATTTAGTTAAGGAAATGAATCAAAGAAGGAAGATTGAAGACTGAAGTAAAGCATAAAAGAGAAAGGGAAGCTGAGTTGCACGAATTTTAAGTTGCACTAGAAGCACGTTGCGCCGAAACCTAAGTTGCGCGAGACTATGTAACTCATCATAGTTGTATCAGCTCATGCTACTCTCTTCAGGAATAGTTAGATTGAAGATGCGAAGTGGGGTCTATAGCATGAGATTTGAGGGCCCACACATGTGGAGGCCTATAAATACCCCCTACCCCCCTCATTTGAGGGTCGAACTTTCAAGAAACTAGTGCCTCTGACAGGTATTGGAGAGAGAGGAGGGAGAAGGAAGAACGCTAGGCTGCGCTACCCTTTGTGAGTCATGTGGGCCCGCGTAACTCATGGAGGAGCTATGTGGATACCCTATAAGGTCGTATAATGCTCATTTTCCAAAGTGTTTTAAGTCATTATAAATTCTTCAAGGGACTTTCGGGACTCATTTACTACATTAATGAAGGAAGGTGTGTGCATGGAAAAGATCTGCACAACTCATCTCTTACAAAGACATGAATGATATGAGCCAGAATGCTGTTGAAATTAATATTTGAATCTATTCAGTACTTGTATTTTTGTTATAAAGAACTCTATCCTAGAATCAAAGGATCAAAAGGATGTGATGAATTCATAATGAATAAATTTGATGATTATTCTCTTTATTCTTTCTCTTTATTATTATTAAGTAAGATAATTCCCCGAATCAAATGCTTTTCGTTTCTTGTCGAAACAAAATAGCGACTCCACTAGGGAAGATTTTCTGTTGTACTTGATATTGACTTAAGAACAATCGGGAGAACTTCAACATTGTTTGGCATCTTATAAGATGCCAAAATGGTGACACTCGGCGGGAACATCCTTTCATCTCCGGGATAGAGCGTATTTACAAGTAGATGCTAACTAATGACATTTATGATATCTGACAGAATTACAATACGGTATACACATCCAAGCTATAATTAATGGCAACTGTTGCAAGCGAAACGATCTTCTACTTCACACCCAAAGGATTCCTAGGGGAATATGCCCATAACCAATCCTTGGTCCATCAGAAACAGCTTGCGTCAAATGGAAAAGACAAGTTTTAACTCACTGTTGGAGTCATAACGGTCTCTCCAATAGCACGAGAAAATAAAAACGACTGGATCGTCATGTCACGCCAAAGATCGAAAGCCCAAAATATCGCAACTGCTACGATAAGCCCATTGACACTAAAAACCAAAGGACCGATGACACAAAATGCGGTAAGGAAAAATCCTGAACTCGGTCCCCCAGCAATATACCCTGGAAAATCTTTGTCCTTGCCGACATCATGAGATTTTTTGGCTCTACTCGCCGCAAATGCCCAACGGATGAAGAAATAAAAGGGTAAATCACCCATGGAAAGTCCACCAGTCTACGTATTACCTTAGAGCGTATCGTCTCAAGTTGTATCACAATCAGCCAAACTTTATGGAAGTACTGAAGGAAAAAATAAAACTCTCTTTTCAATAAGCCCTGTCACATTGGCATATTTTCACTCCACTCCAATTCTGCTTCATCAGGGAATGGAGAAGCCGCTGTATGCATGACTGGAACAAGTAAAGATCTACCACCTACCATTGAGGATTGTATGGTTGAAATGGCCCAAGCACAGAATACATTGATGGAAGAATGTAGGAATCTTTGGGAAGTCTTGGTTACTATAACGTATAATGTAGCCCAGATAATAACACCTCCAGTGATGGTTATTATGAACAAACAAGAACAACAACCCGAAGGTTCTTAACCACCAAGAGCAGGATCACATGGATCCACTCTCGTGGCGAGGGTAATCACCCAGGAAGAAGTGCGACTGGTGGTTGTAAAAGCTGTTAGAATGGAAAGGGAGCATGACGATAGGGGAAGGTTTCGATACCAGATGCCATATTTGAGAGAGGTAAAATACATACCTTTCCAGTTAACTTTAAGCATCTTGAGTTTCAAAACTTTAGCAGAGACGGGTCCCCAGACGAATTGATGCATTTCATCACGTCCATGGGTAATTTCTTCCCTATCCCCCAGTGTTGCTTGCGGGTGTTCAGGTCTTCTTTAACAGGTACGGCACTTCAATGGTATTCTATCCTGGCGCCAGAATCGATACAAACTTGGGAATATATGCAAGACACATTTATGTCAAATTTCTTTTCGTCAGATCGTGATGTCAATAGTGCAAAATTGGCATCTGTAAAGCAAAGAGAAAATGAACAAGTGGAGAAATTTATTAGCAGATGGAAAACTTTAGGAGCATTATGTCGACAATTACTCGAAGAAAGAGAATAGGTAAAAAAGTGTTTAGTTCCATAGAGACAAGGATCGCATTCGGACTCACCAGTGCTAACATAAGGACTTTTCGAGACCTGGTAACTAAAACACATGCATTAGAGCCGATGACTAAGAAAATGTCAGCATTTCAAATTAGAACGGAAAAGAGAGGACCAAGCAACGCAATAGTAAATGTTGTTGACCAAGAAAAGAAGAAAAATACTTTTCACAATAAACAGGAGACAAGAAGAAGGGAAGAATCAGATCGACGAAGGGATTATAAAAATGATAAACAACTACGATCGTATGATTCTCATAAAGACTATGCTTTTGAAAAAGAAGATGTGTTACCAATGATGGAACAGTTACTAACTGCTGGAACTATCAAGTTTCCCTCACCGAAATATCCAGAAGAGGTTGAAATGATGAAAGAAAAGAATTATTGTCATTATCACCGTTGTCTAAGGCATCATACAGAAGATTGCTTTACACTGAAGAATATATTATAGAGGATGATAAAACAAGGAGAAATAGTTCTAAAAAAGGGTGATGAGCGACATAGAGGAGCAACTATAAATACAACATCTGCAAGTGAATCACCAAAGTCTTTTGTTAGAAAAATCATTCTGAATGACGTAACTTCCGCTTATCACCAAAATGATGAACTGGTAAAAGAATCCATTGGTCAAAGGAGAACTTTGGAGGCATGCATATTCGAAGAAGATGACATGCTTCATATGATGAACCGACCGCTAATAGAAGATAAAATCGAGTTACTATGGCCTAAATGTCTGAATGGAAGGAAGCGGATGAGAGAAGGTAATCATTCCTATTACTATCATTTTCTCGATCTTATGATAGCTTATGATCCCAATTGAGGTAATCATCACAATCAAGATACGAAGCTGAAAATTCATTGAGGGACCGAATTTGTAGAAACAGTACATCAATTCAAAAGATGGCTATGATTTTGGTTTCGAAGAATATCAAAATAATACTTGTAAACCAAAAGGGGGCAAGACAGATGAATAATAGAGAAGTTTCAGAAGTTAAAACTCTGTATTCCTCCCTGTGTATGAATAAAAGTGCCAAATTTTCAACCATCAATTGTTGTCAGTTAAAGTGCCAAATAACAAGCACGAAAGATTATTGGTCAAGCGCTAAACACCAAACGCCAACGATCATCTGCCGAGCGTCGATGATTATTGTTAAATGAAAAAAACACCAATGATTGTCGTCAAATCGTCAAAGGCCATTTTATTATCTAAATTTATCGAAATTAATAGCACCGCCAAGCTAATACACTATTCTAACCATGAGAATTTTATTTTCTATTATCGGCAGGGGTGATATATCAATTTCGATTTATTATTATTTTTAGCAGAACTTATTATTTTCACCAGGGCCTATAAAGTCAATCAGCTACATATAAATATTAGTGGTAATGGCGATTCATCATTTGTTGCAGTGGTATGAGCTTATAAAGCCAACCACATACAAGTCCTACAACAGATAGCGATGGCGATCTATCATTTACAACAGTAAAGCCAAGCTTATATGGCCAATTATATATAATATCCGTCGTCATCGGCAAAAAAATGAAATCGTGCGGGTAGTAGTGAGAAGCCTGTGGCCCTAAAAATGCCTATAAAGAGGATCAATGCACCCATGCGGGCAGTTGATGAAGCAATCACATAAGACCCATGTCATCTATACAGTTTCCGACAGCGTCATGAAGGATGGCAAGAAAATGTCCTCACATGAATGGGCCTGACCTTGCAGATGAAGAAAAAGTGAGTCTCTGAAGCAAGATGACTCCCCAAATCCCTAACTCGATTTTAGTAATAACTCATGAGGACAGGTCTCTGAAGCAAGATGACCCCTCATTGATGGATTGACAACCTTGGATTTGGTACCTGAAGGTAGCCTTGCGCGCCCCGTGAACTTTAGAGAGTTACTATGGCCAACTATGTGCATAAAACCCATTAAGTTCATTGCCCCAATAGCTTCACTGGGCCCCTCTGATGGATCGCAGTTTGTGAACTCCCCAGTCACGATAAGTCCAGCGAACTCATAAGAGTTACAGAGACCATTCGCGTAAGACCTGACTCCAACTATTTATGAGTCTAAAAAACTATGATCATTCCACTACTCATGAGCTTAAACTGTGTGTGAAACTAACTGAAATAGAAATTTAGCATTGTCTATAAAAGAAAATATGTAGACAATATTATGCTAATAATAAAAAAAATTATACCATTCAAAAGCATGTTTACAAGAATTGATCATTCCTCATATACTCATAAAATTTCTGAGTTATCAAAGTTCATTCATGATGGTTTGTGCCCCGGGTAAAACATCCAGACAGGCGAATCCATATGTCACGTATGATAATAATAGATGATGGTTTATGCCCTGGGTAAAACATCTAGATAGGCGAATCCATATGTCACGTATGACAACAATAGATGTTGGTTTGTGCTATGCATGCATGATTAGCTAACCCGTTATTAGTCCAATTACAACCAGCCAATTTAAATAAGCTTACGGTTACTACGAGGAGCACATGGCCCAGCTTAGGCCGATGGTTCTGGCATAGTGTCCCATTACCACCATCCCCGGTTCGTGAGACTACTACCTTAGGATGTTTAATGAAAATTCGTCGATTGAGTTGCATCCCAAGTATGGGTGTACATTTATAAGTGGGGGTTCCCCACTAATGTACCAGTTTAAATTCCATAAGCAATCCACAAATAGTCCACAAGCATGAAATAAATATGCAGGATAAACATTAAGCATGTAATATAGCAATTCAATTCCACCTGTTAACATATGTGATTATGGAATGGAGATATCAATTATAAATTTTAATAAAAACCATAACTTAAGCTAATGGGAAAATGAAAAGCTCAAGGGGAAGAATCATAACCTTATTTGACGACTCGCCTTCCAATGTTATTAAGAAGAGTGCACGCCCTTAGACTTGGATCCTATCAGGAATTGTAAGTCGTATGGTTAAATCAAATCCTATATACTATTTATGGTTAAGATTATAACCTGGGGTTTAGATTACCTAGGTTTAGGGTTCACCCTTGAATTTAGGTCTATGATAAATTTCTTTTAGGATTTGAATTGTAGTTGGCATATGATAATTTACCATATTAATTTAATAATTAAAAAGGAATGGTTAACATTAATGTTATAATTAACATTAGCCAATTTATTAATAATAATCATTATAATGCTAGTAATGTTATGATCTACTATTAATGATTGTACCTAAGAATGATAATTAAATGATTAATATGTAATAATTATAATTTTGTTTGTAAGCACTACTATTAGCATGGATAATCTGCTAATAGTTAGTTGTATTTAATAACCGTAATTATTATCGTAATATTAATGATAATAATAATGGCTATCAAGTATCAATAGTGGATTTAATTATGATAATAGATACTATAATCCGCCATTAATGGATTCATAATCATTTGTTGGGCTCACCAAGTTGTGGTTCACAAATCCAACCCATCCATTATGTGTGTCCCACTAGGTTTTAGGGGTCAAACCAAGTTTTAGGTGCATCCAAACCTCAGCTGGACCCTAACAAGTGCCTTTATATGGTTTAACATGTCTTCACAAGATTGTAGATGGTGTGAATCACCTGAACTCTATGTATGGCTGATTTTTCTTTTGGGACACCCCATATATAAAGGGGACCCAACAAATGGACGGTTCAAATCGTTCGGAAAATGGCCAGGGTGGCCCACTTTGGGGTTTGAAAGTCCTTGATTCAAATGTTTGAAATGGCGGGAAGAGTTTTCTGTGTTTGAAATTGGGTTCGGTTAAAGGTCTTTTGACCGATTGTTGTAGTTTGGTGCATCTCATATAAGGGAGATTATTAGTGCACATGCACTGTGTATAGGGTCCACTGCAATGGTCTCCTTAGATCCGTTCCGATCAAATGCTTTGGAGGCCTTATTTGGAGGTACTGGCCCACTTTGGGCTATTGGTGAGGCCCAGGTGGGCCGTTACACACTCTTCTGGGCCATATTTGGCCCACATGTTGAAATTCGACGCTCAGATGAATTCCAATTCAATCATCAACAGTTAAAATGTACTTAAGAATCTATTTAGGTGACTGGGACCACCCGTTCTCATGATCTTAAAACATTAAATATTTTATTAGGGTTAATTCAACATTTATTATTATTATCGTTGTTACTATTATTATTATTATTTATTTCTTCTTTTTTTTATATTATCACAAACTATTAATTTATATAAATATTAGAGATTAATATATTTATGGTCATATGTTAGGCTTTAAATTTTATATAAGTCATTAAATTGTTTAAAATATTTTATTCATTATAAATTTCTCCAGTTTATTTTTATGTATTACAAATTCTATAGTTTGTAACTTATATTAATGATGTTGTAAGTATATGCATATAATATGGATTATAGTTACATACCATTTTAATATGAAACTTTAAATATTTATAAATTATATAAATAACATTTCATAGTATATATATTTATGTTGTATTTTTTTTTTTTTGTATTTGTATTAAATTAAATTAAATGGTAACACCCGAGTACTGGAAAGTACGGGGTGTTACACGGAGGAAGCTTATCGTCGTCAAAAGTCTCATGATCCACAATATACTGAGAGAATGAGAATTGATAAAAGTTGATGGCATTAGTCGACTCGATCATGTCAGTCACCCATTCATACGTTCTTTTTGGCATCACTCTCTTATGATAATGACACAGCGGAATTCATGAAGGATGAACGTAGGCTTTCTCCAGATCATCATACGTCTAAGGGAAATAAACACCTAGCCACCCGGAAAAGTAGTGCCATTGTGTGAAAGCCGAGCTCACCCCGACAGATGGGTTCTGATAATGAGTAGCAACATCACCAAAAGTCCTATATAATGAACAGAGAACGGGGGGCGCCAGTGAATATTTCTGACCCTCCGCTAGTCCTTCCATGACAGAAAATACGGAAGGCCTAATGGCATTGGCCCATTTGGAGCTTGGAAGTACAACGATGCTAAGCTAATAAGAAATGAAAGCTGCCAATTCACCCTTGGGTGTATATTCTAGAGGATTCCTTATTCTGCGGCGAGCATTCTCCAATTCGTCAGAATGACTGCTTTTAAATCTGTAAAAAAGAAGAAGAGAAGTATAAGTAAGATGAGTATCGGTGAAATGTATAAAGTCATGATTTGAAGCAAAGAATTATAACATAGCTCCTCAGAAAACTGAGCTAGCCAGAGAAATTAGGGGATCTTCTTAATGTCAGGAAACTTACACATTTCTCTAAACAGTTCGACTGAGGCATCAATTACTAATGTCTGCCTTTTGGAAGGTGAAAAATGTAAGAACTCTTCATTCGTGGGGATATATTCATCATAAAAGTGACCTGTTATAGGTAGTCCGGCCAAGGGTGATGCTAACCTCGCCCAGAGGTAGGTGAAAGAAGTTGGTAGTGGGACACTAATAGCTAAGGAATCCCTTATATACCATATGGTCCTTATGGAAATATTCAGAAGTGGCTTTAATGGCTCCGTAAAGGCCAACTTTCATCAGTTCAGCATAGTGTTTATTAAGGATAGCCTTAGCCTAGTCAACATAATATTTACGTGCGGATAAGAAACCGCATATCCAAAATTCTTCATTTCCCCACAACGATCATCTATCTCTGAAGCGCTAATGTACTGATTTGTAAAAGGCCGTGGGAAATAGTTCATGGGGGTTGTAGCAAGGAATGAGGAACTGCATAGGATGAATACCACTAACTTGTTGTTTTGATCCTCTTTCTAACAAGATACCCACCAGCATCCTGGGTTCTGTCAAGGACCAGTTCGATGTGTACATCATTCTACTTTAAGTCGTCCTATCCGTGGGTGGGTTTTCTCTGAAAAATAGATAGATGACAACGAATGTTCAGAGAGATTACTATCAGCTCATTCCTGAAGGGGCTGTTGAATTTTATGATACCGTCTTGAGCTTTGACAATATCCTAGGTATTCAGAAGCTTTATTTTCTTATGCTCCTTAATTTTCTCTTGAAGCTCTTAGTCTTTCAATTTCTTTCGCTTCTTCTTAGAGAAGGATGGCGGCAGTGTATCTTCTCTGATAGGAGATCAAGTGATATCAGTACGAATATTGGTTGTTGATTTCAGCCATGTTTCCTAGTCAATTTCCTGGCCTCGTTGCAGAGGTCTGGGTATGTCTCCAACGATGATGGCTTAGCATATCGGCCAAGAAAGTGTCTTCATTCTATCAAAAAAATCAAGAACTAGTAGAACCGATTCTTTTATATAGGCAGGTTGCTTCTTGGTTACTTTGATTCTTTTCCTAGGCTGTTCTTCATGAGTAAGAGGGGAAGGAGTAGGTTCCAAAATTGAAGAAGGTAGAGGGGCTGAGGAAGAAGGTGTAGGAACTGGAGGAGGAGAGTTAAGAATCTAGGAGGAACTTGGAAGACTAGCATGAGAGGGTTGATTAGTTGGTAGTTCTGTAAGACTCGTATCCTAGTCCGTATTATTCTGTCGATTCTCACGATCCTTCTCTTCGAAGTTTGACAATCCGCGACCTATAATCGATGTTTGCGTGCGACCCTAAATCGTATCCTATAGATTTGAGTCAACTTAATTCGAGACTTGTACCATTACGATCGCACCATTGCCGCAGTTCCAACGCCACATCTTACATACCAATCTTATACCCTAGTTAAGAGATGTCAGCCGGCATTTATTTTGAAGAAAATGTCATATTTTTGTAATCCCAAGAGAATCTCTACAACGTGTCTTATCAATCAATTACTCAAATCAATCAATCATTCACCTCATGTCAAGTACAAGAGCAACCCATACTTTCTTTCTCCATAAGTCAAGCAAACCCCAAAATTCAACAAACATCTCACCTCACATCCATCACCCATCACTCTCTCTTGTTACAACCCTCTCTCTCTCTCTTTCTCTTCACATTTTTCCAAGCAACACCAAAGAGAGAAAAGAGTGTGGACGTCTAACATTTCTAAGGAGAGAAAAGTGAGAGTTATGTGGCCCACTTCCTCTCCCAAAATCCTTCATCCTAGCCGTTTAAACCTCATCACTCTCCATCAAAGTGAAGCACAAGGAGATCGGCGTTCCAACAGACCAAGAAGATCAAACGGTGGGTGCTTATTAGGCCTAGATTTATTGCTTTGATGATGGGCCAAGTGAGGCCTACCGATTGATGGTATGGATCTCACTTTGGACCCTAGGTGTGGCCAATGGCCCACCTTGATCCTCATGATCATTCCATGATGGGGCCATTCTCCATGGACGCCATCATGATGTTATTTTTCTTGCATGAATAAGGTCATCTAGACACTTCATTTTGGTGGAGAAAGGATTTTCACCATCAATTTTGATCGGTGGGCCCATATGTAATGAGACCCACTTGATGTATGTTGTAAATCATGGCAGGAAGGGCCCATAGTGTCAGGTTCCCTCCATCATCGTCTCTCTCTCTCTCTCTCTCTCTCTCTCTCTCTCTCTCTCTCTCTCTCCTTCCTTTATTTTGTGGGCCACATGATGAGTGTATGTGATAACTAGACCATCCATCAAATGGACCCCATGGTTGTCCAAACCATGTAGGCCCTACCTTATGGTGATGGGAAACCACAAGTATCATATTGATTCAAATCAGGTGGGCCACATCCATGTGGGACCCACCTTAATTTTTATATTCAAGTTGTCCATCCAACGTCCCTGGATGCTGGACGTGGACTAAATGAAGTGTGAACAGACAGCGAGTTTTTAGGCCTTTTGATGGACTGCTCATGCAGGCCTCACCCTGATGTATGGGTCCAATCCACACTGTCCATTCTATTCCCCATTTGATTTTAGGCGTTGAGCCGAAAAATGAAGCTAATTCGCTCATCGGGCAAGCCATACCTTTCAAAACAGTGATTCTCACCATTTAAATTCACTTTAATTTTGTTACACGCCAAAATATATTCAATATTGGACTTTTTAAGCTTATCTTGAGCCATGAAATGCAATGGCTGCAGTGGATTCACTTGAAGCGGCCCCCACGTGTGAAAATCCCTAAAATTTCATTTTTTTTCAAAAATAAATAAATCATATAACAGCAGCAGCGTCTGCTGCTGCTGCTGACAGAGGCAACGTCCTGCTGCCGTGGACGCTGGAGGCAAGGACCACGGTCCCAACCATGGGCCCCACCATAATGTGTGTCGTCATCAACACCGTGCATTTGGGTGGGCCCCTTAGGGCAGTGGGCCACCCCCCCAAAATCAGCCATATACAAACTCAGGTGGCCCATGCCACAAGGAAACAAAGGTGATTGAGCGTCCGCCATTGGAACCCTTCTTGGGTATTATAGAAGTTTTGGATCATAATGAAATTTATTTTTCCTTTTCGTCCAAGTCCGTGTGACCTTCTCAACAGATTGGATGGAAAATAAACATTATGGTGGGACCCACTGATGTATGTAGGTTTACCCACACCGTCATCCATTTGGTGGGAACCACCATGGTGTATGTGTTCTATCCACACCGTCCAAACCAGGACAGTGGGAACCACACCGTCCACCCCTGGATGGTGGGACCCACCATGATGCAAGTGTTGCATCCAAACCATCCAACCAATTTGAAAGCCCATTTCATGGATTATGGCAGGGGCTAAAAGAATGAGTCAGATCCATGGTCCATGTGGATCCCCACCACTAAAAAACAAATAGTGGGGAAAAAGACATTCACCGTTCAAACTTCTTAAGGGCCACGGTAATTCTGATCAAACTGATGTTCTGCTTTCACTTCATCTATCTAACGATGGGCCTTGAGAATTTTTGGTGGAAATCATTGTCACAATTGATATTTGGAGTGCGGTCCAGTCGATCTTTTGGATATGATTCATTTATATGTATGTGTGTGTGTGTGTGTGTGTGTGTGTGTGTGTGTGTGTGTGTGTGTATTATACATCTTTGATGTATTTATGGCCATCTATTGAGGCCCACCTTGACATATATGAGGCCCATGTGATATGGCCCATTTGACGTATATAAGGCCCAATGGGGTGTACCTAAGGTCCATTGCAATGTGTGGTTCTACCTTGGTTATGTAATGATGTTTATGGCAGGCTATGCCTTGGGAGCAATGTTGGTTTGACGTCCACATTATAAGAATAATGTTGGTTAAATGTCCACATTATAACTCTCCATAGGGCCCATTGATAGGCCCATACTTGTTGTGTGTAGGCCATCAAGGCCCATCTTCATTGTGAGGATAGTTTATCATCATATAAAATGCTTAGTATAACTCCATGATTCATGCCCATACGTATCATATGTATGTCTGATATGAGGAATGTTTGATCATAACATATGTCATTGGGCAGACTATTTACGGGACTCCTTATGAGATGAACTGCCCACATTATCGCATCATACGTGCAGGATTGCTACATGACTGGATAGTGTGACTCATGCATCTCACATATATGTAACTTGATCATTGTATACTCTAGTGACATCACGGTCGTGGCTTCCACAGGCACATTGTGGATGGCTAAATGGGACACTAAAAATACTTTGTTCTAAAACTGTGGGCACTTAGGATGTCCTTGGGTGAAAATTCTGGAATCTCTGAGGCCAGGAGGTGTCCCAACGTCTAGACTGAGTGGAACATGAGCGACCGAGTACCGAATACCAGTAAGCCATGTCTCTCACTGTGTCGTGGTAGGTTGGGAGGGGGTAAGACCTTATCCACTCGAGTGAGGGGGATATAAGCTAAGCTGAATATGACCAACTCATAAATGGGTCCGCTATCGACGAGCCGAGTAGGTATTGGCAGACTGCTGGCTAGGCGGATAGTGAGGTCTCTTCCAGTCGCAAGGCTGTGTAGCTAGGGAGGAGGCAGTCGGTGCGGAGTGTAATAGACCCTGGTGATTTTCCCAGAGAGCAACTGTACTAATATGTGGACTTATTGAGCAGGAATTGCATATCCATTCAATCATTCATTCATTATTCACTCGGGCTGGTGGTGCGTAACTATTTATAATGTGCACCTTCTCATGGTCAGGGTTTTGGTTGGGCACGCGACTAACTTGAGATCAGGAGTTTACCACATTAAGTCTGACTATCCAAATTTAGGTATGAGACTGGTTTGGATAAAAGTCCCTTGTGGTGGACCCCATAGCCTGCGATACTACATGCTATCATCCCGACTTCACATTCCAGCATAGTCATTTCATTCGCACCGCATATTACATTGCATCCGTAGTACTTAGCATATTAGGTTACTATATTTTTACATTTATATGGCCTAGACGGACTTAGCAGGATTTACATATTGCATTGCATCATCGACATCTGATATTTGGCTTCCAAACTTGCATAGTCGATCCGCATTGCGTATTCTATTATTGAATGATTCATGGACTTACCAATATATTTCTGCTTACTCTAATATCGTATGATTCATGATCTTTGTCAGTATTTCTGCTTATCCCGATGATGTATGATTTATGGGCTTTATGTATACTTGGCACTTATCTTACAATACTTTCACCACTCTCTAAGCTTTCTATAAGCTTATGCACAATAAATGTGTGCAGGTGGTGTTAGGTTGCAGCAGCGATGAACTTGGAGTGTGCAGCTGTCTTCTAGAGCTTTGATTTCGATATATGTATTTCCCTTTCAGCATTGTATTCTAATGATTATATTAGTGGATATGTGATAATGATGTTTCCTTTATGACTTAGTTATGCTTGTGGTTATGCTCCATTTTAAAAAAAAAAATCATACTGAAAATCCTCCTTGTAGGATTTCAAGATCGAAATTTGGCATGTGAGTGCTGGGATCCGAGAATGGGGCACTACGGAGGCTGTCGATGCCGAATTCGGCGATCAAAAATTTTTTGAGCCCGTTTTCTGAGTTTGGGGTGTGACAAGTTCTATAAGGCGATATGTTCTCTTTGTACGAGCCATTATGGACGGGTCAGAGAATTGGCTAAGTTTGAAGGGACAGAGAATTGGCTAAGTCTGAAGGATTAGGGAATTGGCTAAGTCTAGAAAGTTAAAAAATTAGGTAGAGTTTTAGAATAGGAAATTTTTCTCTAAGTGCAAGAGAGTTGGGTGAACTCCAAGTTGCGAAGATTTAAAGTAGCGCGACAGGCCAAGTAGCGCGATGGAATGAGTAGCACGGATGATGAGTTGCACAGAAAAAGGTCTAGACTAAAGGGAAATTTTTGAAAGTAAATAAATAATTGGGGAGTTCAATATATATAGCTGGTGGGACCCATTTGCGAGCGCGGGGCCGTGTAACTCGGTTCACAGGTAATGAATTTTGATCCATAAAATTGATTTGACAAATGGTCAAATCTTAGATCAAGGGGGCATCTATTGGAGCATAAAATTTGGTTAAGGAATCAAAGAAGGAAGATTGAAGACTGAAGTAAACCTAAAAGAAAGAGGGAAGCTAAGTTGCACTGGAAGCAATTTACGCCGGAACCTGAGTTACGTCGGCCCACGCTACTCTCTTCAAGAATGGTTGGATTGAAGACATGAAGTGAGGTCCACAGTATGAAATTCAAAGGGCCCACACATGTGGAGGCCTATAAATACCCCCTATCCCCCTGATTTAAGGGATCGAACTTTCAGGAAACTAGTGCCTCTGACAGATATTGGAGAGAGAGGAGGGAGAAGGAAGAAGGATGGGCTGTGCTACCCTTTGTAAGTTGTGCGATACCCTACAAGGCCATATCATGCTCATTTTCCAAAGTGTCTCGAGTCATTCTAAATTCTTCAAGGGACTTTCGGGACTCTTTTACTACATTAATGAAGGAAAATGTGTACATGGAAAAGATCCGCACAACTCATCTCTTATGGAGACATGAATGATATAAGCCGGAATGCTGCCAAAATTGATATTTGAATCTATTCAACACTTGTATTTTTGTTATAAAGAACTATATCCTAGAATCAAAGGATTAAAAGGATGTGATGAATTCAGAATGAATAAATTTGATGATTATTCTATCTATTCTTTCTCTTTGTTATTATTAAGTAAGATAATTCCCCGAATCATTTGCATTTTGTTTCTTGTCAAAACATAGACACTAAATCATGTATAAATGTCAACGCTCAAGTTTCCATTATTTTAGGTCACCCATTCCTATCTTCAAATGCAATCATCAATTGTAGGAATGGAATGATGAAGTTGTCTTTTGGTAACATGACCTTAAAGCTCAATATTTTCAATCTATGTAAGCAGCCCATATATAATAATGAGATCCATGAGCTGAATTTTATAGACTGCTTGATAGAGGAAGAGGAATTGGAACCTAACCTACCTAAGAAATTGGTTAAAGTTTTTGGGGACTTGAAAAATTCTGATTTAGAAAAAGTCCTTGCTGAAATTTGTAATGAGAATGAGAGCACTACCACCTAGGACATTGGTATGTACCGAGGGAGACCGCGCACTCAAATCATGTCTATCGAGGACTTACAACCTCTGTCATCACCAACCAATGCTCCAAAGTTTGATCTAAAACCACTACCAAATGAGCTTAAGTATGTATATTTGGGTGAAAATAAAATTTATCCTATGGTGATCTCTTCATTTTTAGATAAGGATCAAGAGATTAAATTATTGAATGTTCTAAGGGACCACAAAGGAGCCTTAGGCTGGACCATTTCTGACATTAAGGGTATAAGCCCTTCCAAATGCATCCATCGGATCCACCTCGATGAGAATGCCAAACCAATTAGACAACTTCAAAGGCGTCTCAATCCAAATATGATAAAAGTTATAAAAAATGAGG
This sequence comes from Magnolia kwangsiensis, assembly GCA_037074715.1. Classification (NCBI taxonomy): domain Eukaryota; kingdom Viridiplantae; phylum Streptophyta; class Magnoliopsida; order Magnoliales; family Magnoliaceae; genus Magnolia; species Magnolia kwangsiensis. The sequence continues at coordinate 22,338,673 of CM073585.1, read as the reverse complement.
TGATCAAATTATTGAATGTGGGAATCATCTACCCAATATCCAATAGTGTTTGGGTGAGTCCAACCCATGTAGTTCCAAAGAAATCTGAAATAACTATTGTGCAAAATTCTAATAATGAACTTATACCAACACGTGTCACCATAGGTTGGCGTGTTTGCATTGATTATAGAAAATTGAATACAGTCACAAAGAATGACCATTTTTCTCTACCATTCATTGATCAAGTTTTAGAGACGATAGCAGGTCACTCCTTCTATAGTTTCCTTTATGGATTTTCTGGATATAACCAAATAGAGATAGCCCTGGAAGACTAAGAGAAAACCATGTACACTTGTCCATTTGGCATGTTTGCTTTCAAACGAATGTCATTTGGATTATATAACGCCCTGACAACTTTTCAATTGTATATGATAAGTATTTTTTCAAATATGGTTGGGAAGTTTCTTGAGGTTTTCATGGATGACTTCTCTATATTTGGGAGTAGTTTTGAGGAATGTATCAACAATTTATCTCTTGTCTTATCTAGGTGTGAAGAGAAGCACCTTGTCTTAAATTGGGAAAAGTGTCATTTCATGATTCAAAAGGGAATTATTTTGGGCCATGTTATCTCTAAAAATGGAAACGAGATAGATCGCTCAAAACTCAACATTATTGCTAATCTACATATTTCCCAAACTGTTAAAGATATTAGATCACTTCTAAGGCACGCCGGTTTCTCTAGAAGATTCATCAAGGACTTTAGTATTATTATTAGACCCTTAACCAATTTTCTTCAAAAGGATGTCCCATTTAAGTGGACAGATAAGTGTGCAAGTGCCTTTAATAAAATTCAATCATCACTTACCACTTCACCTATAATGCATCCACCAGATTGGACACCTCCTTTTGAACTAATGTGCGATGTAAGTAATTATGTCATAGGAGCTATTTTGGGCAAAAGGAAACATAAACGGCCCGAGGTTATTCACTGTGCGAGTAGAACTCTAAACTCAACCCAAGTGAACTACTCAACAACTGAAAAGGAGTTAATTGTAGTAGTTTTTACTTTGGATAAGTTTAGGTCCTACTTGCTGTAATCCAAAGTGGTCATTTTCACGAACCACACGACTTTAAAATATTTGTTATCTAAGAAGGATGCAAAGCCGGGACTTTTGAGATAGATCCTCCTACTCCAGGGATTTGACGTAGAGATAAAAGATAAGATAAGAGTAAATAATGTAGTGGACTATCATTTTTCCAGATTGGTGTTAGATGATTTCACTGAGGAGATTCATATCCAGGATGGTTTGCCTGATGAACAATTATTTACAATCTCCAAATTGCCTTAATATGCGAATATGGTGAACTATCTTGTAACAGAAAAAATTTCATACCATTGGAAGTCACAAGATAGAAAGCGTTTTGAAACTGAGGTTAGGAACTTCTTATAAGATGACCCGTATATATATAAATATAGGATGGATCAAATTTTTAGACATTATGTCCTAGAGAATGAAGTTCAAAGTGTTATTTCCTTTTGCCACATGGAAGTATGTGGTGGCCATTTTTCTGATAAGAAAATCACTGCAAAAATCCTACAGTGTGGGTTCTACTGGCCCACCATATTTAAAGACATCCACGCTTTTTGTGTTGCGTGTGATAGATGTCAAAGATTGGAAAGAGTGTCCCGGTACAACATGATGCCTTTATCTTTTATTTTACCATCGGAGATTTTTTATTGTTGAGGTATTGATTTTATAAGTCCATTTCGTCTTCTTTTAGATTTCTTTATATATTGGTTGGTGTGGACTATGTTTCTAAGTAGATTGAGGCAGTTCCAACTAGAACCAATGGCAACAAAGTGGTCATATGATTCCTTAAGGAAAATATTTTTTCTAGATTTAGAACTTCAAAGGCCATCATTAGTGATGGTGGGTCTCACTTTTACAATAGGACAGTTGAGGCTTTAATGAAGAAATATGGTATCAAGCATAAAGTGAGAACCTCATACCACCCACATATGAGTGGGCAAACTAAGATTTCTAATCGAAAAATCAAAAATATTTTGGAAAAAAGTATAAGGCGAGATAGGAAAGATTGGTCCCTCAGACTATCTGACGCTTTATAGGCTTACAAGACTACTTATAAGACCCAAATTGGAATGTCTCCATACAAATTGGTGTATGAGAAAGCTTGTAACTTGCCTGTGGAATTGAAACATAGAGCAAACTGGGTAATAAAGAAATTAAACTTTGACATGGACTAAGCAAGTGAATAAAGGAAATTACAGTTGAATGAATTAGAGGAGCTGAGGAGAGACTCCTATGAAAACTCTAAAATGTACAAAGAGAGAACCAAAGCTTTCCATGACAAAAACAACCTAAGGAAGAAGTTTGAATCTCAACAAAAGGTCCTACTGTACAATTCTTATCTCCAATTCTTTCTGAGAAAGTTAAGGTCAAGATGGACAGGCCCCTTCATTGTGAAGAATGTATATACTCATGGGGCTGTTGAAATTGAGAATTATATGTAATGACAAAGTGTACAAGATTAATGGTCAAAGATTAAATGCTTATATGGATAACCTTCATTTAGGAGAGGAGTCTGTTCCTCTTCATGAGGCAGAATATTCGAATTGATGCTCTTAGTTTGACGGAGTAGTTGTGCAAGATTTGTATAATATTCATTTTTTTAATGTCACCTTTCAGGTGAGTTCTTCATGGCAGGTATTATCCATCCTTTCTTTTATTTTTATTATTCTCATATTTTCTGTATTAAATGCATCATTACATTGGGGATAATGTAAATTTTAGGTTAGGAGGTGGGGATAGTCATCCATGTGAATTTATATTTTAAGAATAGCAGAGTCTATTTTTATTTTTTAAAATACAAGAATGTGATATTACGTTAATTCCAAAGACAAAGTTAATACTTAGTTCAGGTTGATAGTAGTTAGAATTTTGATAACTGAAAATTATAGACTTGAGTTTGATTATCTAATCACTAGTTTAGAGTGAGTTGTAATTTGATGTACTGAATTCACAATACACCGTAGCTAACTAAGTGATGAATATGATATATGAATTAGAATAACAAATTTTGATTCAAACAAGGTTGAATGAACTAGTACCATTGACATATGCTTAAAAGAAATAATACGGAAGAAAAAAAGGAAAAAAGGTAATGGAAAAAGAAAATTTTATGAATGTAATGACCATAGCAATCGTGTCAATAATTCGAAGTAAGGATACCTAAGAATCCAGTGTTGTTACCATTACAATTACGATACCTTAGGTTATAAAGCAAACTAGGTGGGAATCTTCATCTAAGGGTGGTATATAATAATGAGGATATGATGATAAAAGAAGAAAGGGCATGAAGGAAATGAGATAAGTAGATATTTCATATTTTTGGGATGATTGAAAGGAGTTAAGATAGGAAACATGGATATTTCTCAAAGTTAGACTAGTGTCACCAAGCACCTAAGTGCATTGGATCATAACTATTTTAAAATTTGATTAGGTCTTTGAACTTAATGATGTAATGGATTAGGAAATTGAGATTCTGACTAACTTCAGACTTAGGACAAGTGTTGCTTTGTTTTGAAATTCATATGATGAATGGAGGCATAATTGTATAAATTCTGAATTTTAAACTATTTTTCATGTTTTCAATATTTGTTGGTAACATTTCTGAAAACCCTCACAAGACTATAACTCGTCCACTAGGGGAAACCTAGGGGTTTAAAGGCTTGTTCCATATGCTAAATGCAATCGAGATTACCTCTGAAAGTGGTGTAGTTAGAATTTTTATTTTTATTTTGAATTAGTTTTTATTCTTATTTTTATTTGAAAATTTTCTTCGCTTATTTTGCTCGGGACTAGCAAAATGCTAGTTGGGGGGGGGGGGGGGGGGGTGTTGAGACTCAAACATTGCATATTATCTCTCATTTATATCTTGGTTTTATGAACATGATACTACTTAATGTTATGTTTTATGCATGTTTGTGTTACAAGGTGAATCTAGGAGCTTATATTGAAAAGAATGTTAAAAGCATGGATTTAGTGCTCAAGAATCACCAAGGTAAAGGATGGATCTTACGAGACTAAGAACGGAGAATTCTCATGCCAAAGATCCAAGGAAACTAAGTACAAAGGATATAGAAAAGATTGACAAAAGCACAAGTTAAACAATAGAAAAACAGAATATTTTAGTGCCACCTAAGCCAATTTCGGTGCCACCTAAAGCGTACAAAATAGTCCAGCAAGAAAACAGTTTAATTCGGTGCCGCAAAAATCAATTTTGGTAGAAAATTCGGTGGTAAATTGTGCCGCCTAAGTACTCTACACATACAATTTCAGATGCGATAAAACGTAGATTTGGGTGCCACCGAAGCAAATTTCGGTGCCTCCGAAATTGCACAAAGTGTAACGCGGTGTCTACGTTGATTGTGTAAAGAGAGTTTGTTTTTCGAAAGTAGTCAAGGTAGGCTATAAATAGAGGTTTCCTATGGACTTCTAAAGCATACGTAAGGTTTTTGAAGCAAATCAAGGGTTTTTTTTAGAGCTTTCTAGTTTTTTAAGAAAATTTTCAAGTTTCATAGTTTTTGTTTTTGTTTTTATTTACAAGTTTTTTTTTTTTTTAGATCTTTATTTGTTTATGTACTTGCTTTTTGTTTTCTTTATTTTAATTGTCTTTCTAGCCCAAGCTAGAAGGGAAACACATGGGTTTAATGATTTTATAAATTATGATGATTGATTGCTTTTAATGATGAGATGAATGGTGTATGCATGTTATCAATTATCTAGGTTTAGATTTTTTATCCTCATGTGAGATCCATATGTTTCTTGTATGTGATATTCATAATGATGGATAAGGTTAACCTGGATCATTACATTTCCTAGATGGGAGATCTTTTCAACCTATTACATTATTTAATTCATTATCTCATAGATATTGAATGCTTACAATCACCGGCACTTGAGAATATATGTTAATGGTGCAAATCCATGATTCTCTAATCTCTTATGTCATTTATTAAAAGATTTGAACTGTTTTATTTTTTAATTAGGCCAAACATAGTTCTCGATCCCAATTATGTTATTAAAGTCATCATGATTTATGGGTTATTAACCTATGTGTGGAACTTTAAAGCTTGGGTGATGTTTTAAATTTAATTAAATTTCATTTAAAAATAAAACCCTCAAAATTATTGCATCCACTAATTAGAACTCTTGTAGGTCAGTTTCCCTTAATTGGTTTTGCATTTGATTTGTCATTCTCCTAAACCATCTCCTTGTGGGATCGATCCTGTATTCACAAGATACTACTTATGAACCTCTCCTCAAAATTATTGCATCCACTAATTAGAACTCTTGTAGGTCTGTTTCCCTTAATTAGTTTTGCATTTGATTTGTCATTCTCCTAAACCATCTCCTTGTGGGATCGATCTTGTATTCACAAGATACTACTTATGAACCTCTGCACTTGGAGGCAAGCAATCACCCACATACCCTTGCACTCATGACATAGTGGAATTTCACCACAATGGGTACCTAAACCCATGACCCCTCCTGTAGAAACTCTTGTGATTCTACCCCCAAGGCATGTGTAAGGACCCATATTTAAGTCTATTTAACCTTGATTTTAATGTAAAAGCTTTATTCCACATGTTCAACCATTTTAGTTGTATGGATTCGATGCGTAATGATCAAATTTGTCCTAAATTTGATATGAACTATCAAATCCATTTTTGGATAGATCTCACTTATTAGGGATGGATTTGAGAAAAATTTTTACACGTAGCATAATAATCATGCCTAGAACACATTCAATTGTTCAGATTTAGAGTTTGGAGGCCCGTTGTGAGTTTTTATAAGCCGACCCATATTATGCATATGGTGATGTTCACATAGTCTTTACGACCTTGGCATGTTTAACCACATGGATGTTATTTTAATGGTATCTTATAGGCCAACCCTTATTATGCATATGATGATGTTCACATGGTCTTTGTGACCTTGACATGTTTAACCACATGGATATTATTTTAATGGTATCCCAAGACCTTATAACGTCAAAGGTACCTTAGTTATTGTTCGAGTGCATATAAACATTAAAGCATTGAGCATGCTTATTATTATCATTTAAATGAGATGTCAATCTAAATAGGAATGAACAATGATAGTTTAAGTTAAAAACATATTATACTAAAATTCAACAACTTTAAAGCTTATAATATCGGAACAAATGAGGCTATACTCCTCGAATTTAAAAATTAAGCATAAAATTAGGCTAAATTCTCTGATTTACCTATGGTGTTCACTAATGAGGCTGAATCCTCTAATTCAACATTTCAGCCGAAAGGGACCTTTTAAGGTCACGTACCTAAGATGTTATTATCTCACAAGTATCTATGGAGGGATATTGTGGTGTATGTCATTAAGACACATAAGAGACTAAGGTCTTCAACATTAGAAACATTTTCTGAAGTAGATTCAAACTCCCCATATCATCTTATGTTGTCGCCATAGCCTTGTCTTTGAATCTTACTTTACTAGGGCAATCAGTAGTAATGCATACATAACCCTCACAATTATAACATTGGACTTGTTAGGTTTTTTTAACAGATTTACCTTTACAATTCTCAACAATTTTGTCCTTCTTGCCACAACTCCTCCTTATACTCAATTTGAGAAATTTCTTAAATTTTATTTTGAAATTCTCATCATCATCCCCATCCTCATCATCACTATCACTTTCAAAATTAACAATTTTAAACCTATGTGAATTTTTATAAGATGTTTTAAGGACGTGTATTTTCTTTGCTCTAAATGGGGCCTTAAAGTGTAGTTCACATGTTTGTAGGGAACCTAAGAGTTCTTTTACTTTCATCTTATGTATGTTTCTATACTCTTTTATCAAGGTTATCTTGGGAGTGAACCTATCTGATAGGGATCTAAGTATTTTTTTTATTTTATTTTATTTTTATTTTTATTTTTATTTTACATATACGCCCCTCCAGAATCCTCTCTCTTAAACACCACAATGAGTTACAAATAATATTTAACTTTAAATAAAATTTCAAAAAACATTTAGACTATTCCATTTTTAAACTTTCAAATTATGTCATTAAGAGTTGAAGCTTTGATATTTTTACTATACTAGTTCTCATGGAAGACTTCCAATATGTATCACACTTCTTTTCCAATTTCACATGTGCAAATGCGTTTAAATTGATTGGGAAAAACCACACAGTAAATATGTAACACCCCATAATTTTCAGTACTCGGGTGTTACCGAGTAATCTAACTCAATATAATCACAAATCTAATTCCTCTGAATGTTCATACGTTCTAGCCCAAATATGACCGTCGGGGGTAATATTCAATCGTAAAACAAGTTATCCATTCGTTGATTTTGTAGAAGGATCGCTATGTCAACAAGTAAACTCCATTTTTAGGATTTCAATCACCCTAATAGACTAATTACTTTGATAGACAAATCAAAGCATCCAGTATGAATCATAGAAGACCCTAATCGTAGATCATCTTTAAGATTGAGACCCGAATCGTCAGATTTACCATTCATTGTATCCACATTATTCAAGTTGGGAATCCATCACCTGGCCACTACAATAAAGCCATCTAACCATCCAACCGGATAGCAATTTTCATCTAGGCTAGAAAAGGGATTTTAAAACATTGATTATTAGTCTAAATAGCAGTCTAACTGTTGAAGCGACGGAGATGGAAGGTTGAAGACCAAAGATTGAATCGTATAGCCTACCTGACTGTTAGAGCAGTCTCATTCTTGGGATCGTGGCCTTACGTGGACCAATGGATCGAATGGTTGGTGTGGATCAAATTTAAAACCCACCAAACCTTTAATATCAACAAATCCTCAGCCTTGAGTGTTTAGTGGACCACTCAAGAGGAATGAACGGTGCGGATTGCTAAGACCATCACATAGACCCCTCCTTTGGAATCATGCTAGAACTAAAACAACCACCGAACCTACTAAAACCTACTCTTTTCAACAAAAATCCCCCTAGAATGGCCACCTAACCTTTAGAACGTACCAACCCTTAATCTGTAGCTATTAGTAGACCTTCCAAGACAAAAGGACAGTGTTGATTGGCTTAGATCATCGTGTGGGCCCCACTTTTAAATCATGCATGTGCACAGGACCACGCACACTCGCTGTGCATGAGAACTAGTGTTGGGTCAAACAAGCTTTAACCCGATAAAAATCAAAATCCCACGATTTTAGCCTGCATTTCCCGCCCGAAGTGATTTCAAACGGACACATCCATCTGTAACTGAGATGACCCACTATTTGGTACCGTATCTAAAATCCAAACCGTTCATCATGTTGATCGGGGGCCACCGACCCTAACCACGTCCAGGTTAGATGTAACGAAGCTCCTGCATGTGCACGACCTCCCACTCCAGCTAGCATAGCGTTATGGACTCTCCAAATGCGGAAATCCACATCAGCAACGCTCGCTGGCAAATCCATTCGTACGGAAACGTCGGACTCCGCCCACTTATCACTCTAGGATCCTCGTCACCCCTACCATTGCCGGAAATGGGGCCCTACTCAACAAAAGGAGGAGGGAATAAATCCCGTTTTTAGTAAAACCCATCCCATCCATCACTCGTTCTCTGGAAGCTTCGCTCGAACGATTTAGGACATCCAAGATAAGGTTGCCGAGCGTTCCTCCTAATGAACGAGATAATGAGGAGAAATTGGAGTGATGGGGGAGTTCTAGCTTCTAGTGCGAATGTCTTAACCTACGGTCCACCTTTCAGCATGAGATGGACGCCACACACCTTTTGGGAAGAATCTGAGCCATATAAACGGACTAGATCATTAGATCATCCGGTCGTCACAAAACTACCATGGCCAAGGTCTCATCTTCTCCAAGTCAGCCGAGAACCCATCTTCTTTAGAGATGACCCTTCCAATAATCCGAACCGTTCATAGCATGGCTTATCCATCCTAAACGTATACCAAACTGTTATCCAGAACCATGCAATAATTGGACCGAACTTAAAAGGCTTCTTAGTAAGGATTCTCGATCCTTCCTTCTCTAATGATGTAACTAATCATATGTTAGTATCAGAAGCCTCTCGAAACAGTGAGTAGCCTATTTAAAGCCCAGAAGTTTAAGGTAATTCCCAAGGCAAATTGACAAGAAAGGAAAGAGATAAGAGAGAGAGAGAGAGAGAGAGAGAGAGAGAGAGAGAGAGAGAGAGAGAGAGAGAGAGAGAGAGAGAGAGAGAGAAGCTGGAGCGAGCTGCAGGCCTCTGTAGCAACTCGACTCAACCCTCTAACGAGCAAGTTAGTGTCATGCCTGACCCGTTTCCTAGCTTAGAAGGAGACAGAGTGAGAGGATTCCGTCTACAGCAGCCACCAACCCGATCCGAGGGTCGAACCAACTTTGTTGCAGATGCAACGATTCTCCACCCAACAATCTGCCCAACGCAACAAACCGAGTTTAACCCGAGTCGCTGAGGTTAACTTAGCTGTTTAGCTGAGTCATGGAGCTAACCTCTTGTCACGGTTATCAGGTATTACACCGACTCTATTCACCCAACAGTTTACACTAAACTAGCAGATTAACTCGGTTCGCACTCTGCTGAGTCAGATTTGCACGCAACCAGGAGATTAGGTTTGAATCAGAGGTGAGTCCGTGATCAAATTCTCTGACTGGAGCAAGATACAACTCATCTTACCATATTCAACAGCTGAGAACATCCCCATTCAGCTGCTGTTCCACCAACGTGGTGCCAGAATCGAGCCTGATTGACTCAAACTCACTCCAGCCCGATCATCCCGACCCAAATGTCTGAACAAGTTCACAAACCTGGTCATATTCCCGAGATCAGCGTTCTGATGTGGTTAGGCTCGTGGTGGGATTAACTCTAACCTCTCTGCGCCATCATATAGGGCCACTCCCTATAACAGGTACAGCTTCAAAACGTCCCTGTAAACTCTATTTCAAACAACTTGTTAATGAGTTGACTCGGTATTTGTTTCACAAAAATCAGATTTCAACTTAGTCAGCTATTCGAGGTGGAACTTGGGTTTCCATCTTACTGTTAATGGAAGATAACTTCCACCCAGATATGAAGCTGAAAAACTCACTAGCTTCAATTAAAATTTCTCCCAACTCAATTATGAGTTGACTCGTCCAGTTTCCCAACCGAGTTAACTCAGTGGCAGCTCACTGTTGATTGTAATCTTCTAATAGGTACTACTTGAAATTGACTACCTTGAAGGATATCCTTTCCTTCAATCACTCCAAATAAGATCATCACACTCACTTCATAGGTACATCACAAATCAAAGAAAATACCCCCAAGGTGAAGGATATCCCACATGGCTTCCTCATTTCATTGAATTCTAAGATACTTTAAGCCTAAATGTATAAAAACATTATAATTGTGAAAATATTAATTGTGTTTCCTTTAGTCTTGAATCAACTCAACATGGATAATCATGTAGGAATGTTTTAGATTTTGTTACTCTAATCCATCTTATAAAGATTGTACGATGCTTATTATGCCACATTTAAAATCGCTTATATACATGTATACTTCTACTAGTTACACTAAGAGGTAATAGATCTAATTTCCATGATAAGTTTGCTCCATTAACTCCTTATACATGCTAGATTAGTTATCAGTTGAATCTAATAAAGTCCTAGAATATTACAAATAATAACTTAGTCCTTTAGTTCCTATTCGGATGTGATGAACATGAGTTATTTCATTAACCTCTATTACTCAAGTTCTATGAATAATAAATATGTGACTAGGATTTAGACTTGCATTCTTTATGCTATCCTAGCAATTGCTCAATTTGTACATAGCTTTATTAGTGGAGAGAAGAGTCATGATGCTTTCATTCCTTCTATCTCACAAGTTGTACAATGAATACTAGGAGTGGAATATCATCTTTCTTAAGAAGTGTAGTGAACTTGTTACAAATTTAGCGGGCTTGAAATGTCATATTTGTGGGCCCTCATTTGAGCCTGGAGAAAGTAAATGGTATTATATTGAGCTCATGTTTGGATGTTTGATATCCTATTAAAAGACCACGAGCTTTGGTAATGTTTATGAGAAAAAATCTTGTTAATCCTATGGAATGTACATGAGCATCATGGTGCATGAAATCCACTCATGACATGTGAGCTTTTCCGAGTGCTCATTGTAAGCCACACTCTGTTTGATTTACTGAAAGTTCTATTACTTCAGTTAACTCACAGAACGCGCTCTCTCTTCACATGAGGCTTTTTCGGGATTACACACTCCTCAGGCGTACCTTGTGTATTTTTTCAGGAGTCAGGATATCCTTGGGTGCACTCACCTCCATGGTCTTTTTCGGGTGGCTAGTTCTCCTTGGACGTACCTTTGAGTACTTTTTCGATTGACTAGTTCTCCTTGGGCGACCTCGTTGCATGGTCTTTTCCGGGTGGCTAGTTCTCCTTGGGCGACCTCATTGCATGGTCTTTTCTGGGTGGCTAGTTTTCTTTGGGCGTACCTTTGAGTACTTTTTCGGGTGACTAGTTCTCCTTGGACGACCCTTTATTTTGACAACTGGATGTGCATCCCCAGATCTATAACTTGAGCATACATTCGTACATCCATACATTTACATATAAGTTCATATTATCCTCATTATGATTGAATATGTTTGGTTTAAACTGTTTTGGAATGACATGATATGCATGAATATATCCATGCGAGAAATTTTCACTGAGTTTTCACTCACCTAATCATGCGGTTGCACCAAATAGATGCAGGGTTGATGAAAGGTGGAGACCCCTATGACAGGACCTTAGGGATGAATGAGGAGGAATTCGGTGAGGAGGGCCTTTATGCCGATGTAGTTAAGCCATTGGAGCTCAATTGATATCTTAGGATTTACTTACTTTCATATTTCAGACTTTTTGTTTTACTTGAATTGTAATAATAATTCCCTACTGTGGGATTTCATTTTTCTATCCTTTAATTGGTTTGAATTCCCTTATTATTTCTCATGATCTCCTTAGCTTACACAGTAGTTGCCTCACTTTGTGTCATGAGATTTGCTACTAATCAGATGTATGATAGGTCACTTCATAGTGTAATCCTCGGGTTCTCATACTCGAGGGATCATCCTCAGATAATGAGAACCACGATGTTACAAAATAAGATTGAGAGCTTTAGCATCATAGGTAAACCGTGCTCGCTCGTCGATATTGTATTTGGATTTATCTTTAAGAGTGATAATGGTTCTAACATAAGCCACAACCTATTCCATGGGCATCATCCATCCTTGTTTAACAATTGCCCAAACCTAGGGTCAGGAGATCTTAGAAAGACCCTTATTCTAGGCTTCCAATAGGCGTACTTAGATCCATCAAAATATGATGGTCGTGTGACGGCACACCCCTCTTAGGTAGACATCATTCTTAAGCCCTTTTAGATCTCATTCCATGTGGTTAAGCCTTTTAAAAGGAATCCTCTTTGATACCAATTGAAATTATGTGGAATAGGATACCACGATTATGAGTGCAGAAACATATAAGAGTTACAGAATGAAGACTATAAGGGGGCATTAGGACTAAATTAAAATTATACCTTTTAAATACCAAGGATTCCAAGCCATTAGTGGGTTGAATCACATAGATTACAAAAGATGTGGCAATCAAGCAACTAGTCTATGAATATGATAGTGAACATGCGTATGTGGAATTTTCTACCTATCTGATCCTAACATTCATCTAATCATGTTGTTGATGCATAAAAAAATGTCTTCTCCAGACCCTCCAGCCTTGTGCCATTAGAATATAAAAATAGTAGAAAGGAAACTATGGAAGAAAGGAACAGAAGAAGAAGAAGAAGAAGAAGAGTGAAGAGAGATGAGTTGCGCGTGACCACGCAATAGAGAGTTGTTGCATGGGTCCACGTAACACAGAAAATATGGGAAGTCATGTTGCACACCGCACAATAAAGTGTTAAGTAAGGTGGGTCCCATGGCACAAGATTCAATGCTTCACACGTGTGGAGGCTTATAAATACCCTCACTACCTCCTCATTTGAGGGAGGTAAGAAATCAGAACCCCCGAAGGAAGACCTCTGAGTACCCTTGTCAGGTACTTAGAGAAGAGGAAGGAAGAATGACCAAAGCAAAGATGGCATGAGGCCTGTTGCGCTGGACCCCGCAACACAAGTCTATTGCATCGACCAGCGCAACAATACTATGTTGCGCGCAAGTAATGTATATGACATATATGCTGTTGGATTTTTTTAGCTTTCTATGATATTTTTTGGAATACAGTTGTCATTTCACAAAGGCTACTATTCCAAACAAGTTAGAAGAGAGAATAAAAGATGTTCAGATCTGCACAACACTTCTCTCGTTGAGATGAACGCATTGCAAGCCGAAGTGCTGCCAAAATTGCTATTGAATCGATTATCCTTTCTTTCATTATATCGATTTAATGTACTTTATTTCAAAATGAATGAAATACTTTATGATGATGTTCTCTCATTCTTTCTTTGTAATTATTGAATAATAATTTCCCTATCGAAATACTTTCGTTTCTTGTCGAAACAAAATGGCAACTCTGCTGGGGATCGAACCCAGAATCTTTAGTTGATAGGGAAACCATGTGATTTAGAATTTAGCAGTCTAGGTTAATAGCATTTTCATAATTATTGTTGATATGAGAGTTTTGAGAAATCTAATGGTTCTACATGATTACAGGCACATTTTTAAGTAATTCTTACAAAAAAGCTTATATCAAACATTATGAATAAGGAATTATTCACCAAACTAATTAATAAAATGTACATATATCAATCAACATAATGAATGATCAGATAACATGTTAAAATTAAAAAAATATGATGGTTAGTACTCTAATCATGTATGTAAGTGGGCGTATAGTCAATTTTGTAAACGAATGATCACAAGTAAATTTTTGTAATAGTCAAGAGGTAGAACATGTATACTATTAGATTCAAGTGACTTGTTCACATGTGTAAGTTTCTTAGATTGTAGTTTTAATGGTGGGTTAAACATATTCATATGTGGTTAATAAGATGAACGAATTAGAATCTCAATTTGATATGTGCACAAGTGGATGCTAAGATCAAATAGCTAGTTTACTATGATCAGGTGGTCCAAACTCAGAATGGACAGTCAGATATCTTTACCTAGCGATGAATAGTTGATTAAACCATTGGTTATGATGGGCAAGTGAGAATACTTGGGTATATATAATCATATCTCAAAATCAAAGGTCAGATGGCTTAATCTATGAATGGAGATTATTTTCAATGGTCAGATTCATGTTAGAGAATGGATGTAAGGCTAGGATAGGTATTGTACACATGTACATAATAAATTAAATTTCATGGTAACACTCAAGAACTTTTAATACTCGGGTATTGAAAAGTTCAGGTTGCTACATTGGAAGACCTTTGGGAGTGTCGGACTTTTCATTTTTTCTCGAATGAAATAACATTTTGTATAATTAACCCTCTAACCATACTTGGCGGGATAGTACTCATTATGGGGACAGATCGAACCCTTCATCTTTTGGATGTCACTATCATCCATCCTTCATTGTCTCGCTGCGTTACTGGTGAAGCAGAAAACATTCCGGACATCACAGACATCGCCTACTCTCGATTGTAACTGATTTTACTTTCTCTTGTACATTTTGTAGTAGTGATCGTGTATTGTCGATGTAATCCACTGCGAATCCGTTGGGTGTGAAGTAGACAACCACGTTAGTTAGGATAAAAGCCATTGTGGTTGTGTAAGGACAGAATACCTACTAGTCAAAACAGAGTATCATTTATTTTAATTAACTAATTGTACTTTGTATTAGAGATAAAGGGGAGGAAGTTCCCGTTGAGAGTTGTCATTTTGGCATCTATACGACACCAAACAGTGATGAAAATCCTCTAAATATTTTCTAAATTATCATTAAATAATAACAAATCCCCTATCGAAATACTTTTCATTTCTTGTCGAAACACATCCATACATATAATTCATTAATTCATTACATAAGCATTATTAAACAAGTGCACAAAGACAATCTTAAACACAAACATGTATAGCAGTTTGGTTTCCCTACTTCTCTCCTAGCAGACACACTCAACTCATGAGTGTACCATATTTCACTATTGAATGTTTTAAATTAAATCACCTCTAACCTTTATAATCCTACGCAAGGACGGGTTCCCTCGAAGACATGTGGTTTTCTATAGGCTAGCCACGAGCCTTGGTCCCAATCTAAGGACCTATGTTTACTCCCACCAGAGGCTTGCTTGGAAACTAACACGTACATACCCATGTCTAGTGGCTGACACAAGGACTTTGATTTAGGTCCTACATAAGAACCAAGGTCCTACACAATTACCTAATCAAGTTTAGTAATCAAACTTTTACACCCAATCATATATAAGGAATGAGTATACATGGACTCACTAAATGACAACTCTCTTGTCGAATTAAACTTTGTTGATGCGTCCTCTTGGGTTACTTGATCGATACTCTCTCGTGCTTCAATCAACTTCGCTTTACTCCACTGATCATGATGCTGATGCGTTGTCAATACTTCAACTCCAAGATCAATACACTTTCATGTCACACTCCTTTGAGGACCAAGGTGATGGGAGGTTTAGGTGAATTTCCTACAAATAATAGAAGGTTATAACTCTTAGGGGATTCACTTAGACGGGTGTTTTAGAAGGTTTAGATAAGGATTTAACTATTAGTTCAAGTCTAATCTCTATAACAAGGTGAAGATCAAGTTCATCTTCAACATTGAGGTTGGAATCCTCTTTCAAAGGATGAATCACAAGAAAGATAACTTAGATCTCATGGACTTAGAGGCTTAGAATGAGGGATATGATCATGGAATCATCTAGGCTTCTAATGTACCAAAAATCTATCCATATACCCAAGAACTGAATGCCTTTTTTTAATAAACTCATTTACAACGGCTAGTTAATGGCTCTATTGATATGATCAAAATGACCTTTGATGGGATCAAAGTTCATTCAATATGATCAAATCCTCTGTCAATCCCATCGAAAAATTCCAGATGTAACTCTGCTAGTTGCCGAACTCAATAGTCTATCATATTGAGTGTACTTTCGATTAGATCGAGACCCATCGACAACCTGTCAATAGGATCGAAGACCACTTGAAAATTTTCATTTTGGGCATATGATTTCACGATAGATTTGCACCACTTTTATCCTTATTTATCATATTCTAATTAGGCTCTTAAGGCTAAGGAATGATCAACAAGGTTACCTATAAAGTCATGGTTATTTAGATGTTTAAGGAGTTGTTTTAGGTCAAGGATTAGGGACATGAAGGCACCTCATTTACATGTTCTTGGTTTATTGATCCTCATGTCTACTTGTGTCTTCAATCTTCAGCTTCCAGGGCTCAACTGACTACATGATACACAGGCTCTCGTGATTGATAAACAAGATGCAAAAATCAGTGCACTAACAAAAACTTCCCTTTCTATGTGGGCAAACAACTTCTTATCCAATCCAACTCCTTACTAGACCCTACAAATGCCTTTCGTGCTTCTCGATCTAGGTTGAGGGATTTAAAAGAATGGTCAGAATGGCTTTATCATGTATCCCAACAACATGGCAATACATGCAAACAAATCCATATTTAAGAATGTATTGGCCTTTCATTACATGAGTAAGCAGGAGACACCTCTCTTCTTATTGCAGTTCAACTTTATAGAGACAATTGACCAATGGTTTTCACTTTGTATGTGACCTCATGGGTTCTATGATTATTGACATTTGTGCCTTCACCTACCTTCTTCCATTTGGTGAACCAATCTATCCCAACTTTGTTTAGGGGCAAATAACACTAATTCTTTGTTCCAGACAAGAACGGCAAGGCTTATACCAACTTCATGTCGCTTCATCGCAAAAATACATAGCATCGTTGATGACACATAACATAATGTATTTCTATTGATGTGGATTCAACGTTATTTTCTTTGCATGAGTACAATGCAAATTACAAAAAAAATATATTCATCTAGCCGAAGGACTTGCCCAAGGTCGACAACTAGGCCTTGCTCTATTCATGCTCGGTTATATTTATTGTGGCATGTTCGAAGCAATAGCCAAATATTTTTTTCATAATGAAGGACCTCTTTGGCTCATCCAAATTTGGTCGGGGACTCATTATAGAAGAAGACAACGAATAAGAAATGGATCCTCAACCAGCCACAACTTCCAGTCAAGACGATGACTGCTCCTCTTTCAGTATATGAGAAAATGCTTACTATTGAAGATGTACTCTCCTCACTCGGCTAAGTTCTTACCAATGACATTTTAATGGAAAAATCTCCTACACCTTTGACCGAACTTTAGAAATTTCAAGAAGAATGTTAGGATTTAAATGGCGTTGTGGTTTTTGGAAGGTTTTCACTTTTTTCTTCTAAGTGAATGCGGTGAGTACAAATTAAAAGGTCAATCCCTTTAAGGTTCGCAATCGTCCATCCAAAGGCTCCATTATGTTCCTTTAGAGTAGAAATGATCATACTCTCTTATTTTTCATCAAGGTGGGAAGAAATCACTACCAAGTATATTTCATCTTTACCTAAATAGACATATTTAAGATCGGTGGGCAAAGGTTTTAAGTCAAACTTCGGTACCTTAAGACTAGACGGTAGAGACACTATATCGGTTTGGGGCAAGTTCTCAAATTGTGGCCTAAACTGATTAATTTCAAATATCGGCATTGCATCAAGTAAGGCATCCATCTCCCTATGATGTCATCATTTAAATTAGGGGAGTGGGCCAAGCACGTCACTAAAGGGTTAGAGTATATAGTCAAAAGTGCTCTATCTTCCACAAAAGAATCGATCATGTTAATGCCATGGGTATCATCAACATCGTCTGATTGTTTACTCATATTGAAAAAAATGTTGAGCTCTAATGTCATGTTCCCAAAAGATACGTTCGTAACTCTATTCCTACAATTGATGATGGCATTTGATATAGCTAGGAATGGGTGACCAATAATGATGAGATCTGAGTGCTCATGCCTATGATAGGCTGAGTATCCAAAATGATAAAATTTACTGGATAGTAGAATTTATCGACTTGGACCAACATGTCCCCAATCATCCCTCTCGGGACACGAACTGAACGATCAACAATTTGTAGTGTTGTTCGAGTGAGTGTTCACCTAGGCCCAATTGTTCATAAATTGAGTAAGGAATCAAATAACACTTGCCCCCAAGTCAAGAAGTGCATTTTCAATCCGATGGTTCCCAATTACACAAGTGATGGTTGGGCTACTGGGATCCTTGTATTTTTGTGGCACATCTTTCTTGAGGATGACACTCACTTTTTCTGTCAAAAAATATTTTCTTTTGTATATTTTATCATCTTTTGGTAATGCATAAATCTTTTAAGAACTTGGCATATGAAGGAATTTGTTTAATAACATCCAATAGAGGGATATTGACTTTCACTTGTTTAAGCACCTCCAAAATATCCTAAGAATTAGATAGAGGTTTTGGTGCAATCAAACACTGGGGGAATGGTGCAATTGGCTTATTTTGGGAGTCCGGTTCTATCCCATGTGGGATGTCGCTAAGTTCATCATCCTCAACTCTTTTTGAGTCCTTAGGTTTTTCAGCCATTGTCGGAATAGTTTTGTCGATTTTCTTTCCACTTCTAAGAGTGGTGATAGGCTTTGCTTATTCCATATGTAGATTGGAAGAGCTCGGGTCACTGATTTCACATTATGGCTTCTGATTGGGGAGAGGTTGGGCTGAAAAATTCCCTTTCTCCCCTATCACTAAGTGTGACTCAATCCTTTAAATTGATAATGCAAACATTCTCATTGTTGTTTTGAGATCTCAGAATGCTTGTACTATATTCTGGTTGAATAGTTCTTGGTTTTCCATGATTTTTTTAACCAGATCCTCTCGAGGTTTCCTTTCATTTAAGAGTTGTGTAAGGGCATCTTGAAGATTAGCCGTTTGTCTGTTCCTCTAACTAAAGTTTGGATGATTCCTCTCGCTAGAATTATAAGTATTTGAGGTGGATTCGTTGAATGGGCATTGGTAATTGTTTACGGCGTTTGATTGCTCATTCAACAACTCTTGAAACACAGGAATTGTAGGATAATCTTGTGTTAAGTGTATATTGTTGGCACAAATACCGCAAGCAACTTCCACAACCTCCTTTCATTTAACCTTTTCCACCTTCTAAAGAGTCATGGCCTCGGCTTTTCTTGTGAGACTAGTCACCCTTGCACTTATGTTGTCTTCTTACATTCCTCTTTTCTCTCTTGACTGAGTAGGATTAGAAGTGGTGGGCCTTGGGAAGGTGTCCCATGATTGCACGTTATCCACGAGTGAATCAAGATAATCCCATGCATCATCGGCCTCCTTGCTCATGAATTCACCGTTATACATCATCTCCACAAACTAGCGCATGGGCAAAGTCAATCCATTATGGAAAAAGCTTATTACCTGCATATTTCGTAGCCATCATGAGGTCCTTGAACCTCTCCCATCATTGGAAGAAAGTTTCCTCATTTTTTAGGCGAAGTTCATGATTGCCTTCTTTAAAGTGTTTATTTTTTATGAAACGGGAAAAAGTTTTTAAGAAATTCATGGGTTATTTCAGCCCATGTACCTATAGATCATGGCTTTAAAGAGTGCAGCTACGACTTAGCTTTCTCCTTCAATGAAAAGGAAAACAACTTTAGTCTTAATGTATCTTCAAACAAGTTTGGAAAGTTCGATGTAGCGACTATCTTATCGAATTCTTTAATATGCAAGTATGAACTTTCAGAATCTAGTCCATGAAATTTAAGAAGGAGTTGTATCACTCCCGGTTTGAAATTCACATTTCCTAAATTAAGTGGAAACACCATGTAGGAAAGCATACTCCCTCCCATCGGTTGTAAGTAATCTCGTAAAGTACAAGATGGGGGAGCATGATGCACCTCATTCTCATCTTGAACTTCCTCAAATGGAAGTTGAGGTTGATTTGTAGTCATTACTTCAATTAACTTGAAGATTTCAAGTGTTGTCTAATCCGATAATGGATAGATAACCTTTCGACTGATCCTTTTTCACTTAAGAGACGTCGAGTATTGTCACGAACTCACTTGGGCATGAAACACTCATAGCCTCAAATTCTAAGCAACTAAAACCTAAGAAAAAGAGAACTGTAGAAATAAGAAATATGGAAAGAAGTTACGGGATTGGAGTTGTTAAGTTATATTTCTATAAAACAGAAAACAAAGTTAGTTTCTAAAAAAAAATTCAGAAAATCCTAACTTAAAAACACATCAAAGGTTAGCCCTAATCAAAACCCAATTCTAACACTAACCAATCTTAGAAAAATATAGCCAAAGTCCCCAACAACGGCATGAAAAACTTGTTCACAACCCCAAGTGCAGGGTTGTGCTATAGTAATAACTTGGTGAGAACAAGTTTGAAGCCATAGGGACTTAACTTGTATGTATTCTGAAAATAATTAGAACTAAAACAAGAATAAGATCTGAAGTATAATCTAGAATAAGAGAGATTAATTATGAAAGAATTATCAATAATAAAAAGAAAACTAGAGCGTCAAGGATCCACTTGTAGCTATTAAGATGTTACCTCACTTGATTCAATAAACACAACTGGAATCGGAGTCCTATCCTATCCAGTTGAATGATAGAACAGTTAAACCATAATCTAAACTTTTTCATTGAATTAGTTCTCATATGAAGCACCATTGTGATGATCATGAGGAATTCAACCATCCACCATGCCCAGGAGATAATGGTAGATGATGAATTTTACAGATCTCATAATTACAAAACAAGATAAGAAGATATCAAAAGCTTTCCAAGCATCTACTGTAATTGAAGTCACAATAAACTATAAAAAACTGAAAATATTCTTTCATTCAAACCATAAATCAATAGAAGTTCAATATAAACATGAATTAAAGTAAGATAATCATTTAAACAAACTACAAGCTTCACCTGTTAGCTTTAGTTAAGAGGTTTAGTCAACTAAAGACATGATTAAAACCAAAACTCTTAGAAAAAACATAAAAACTAACTAGAAAAAGAAAATTTGGGAAGAAGGAAGGACTCCTTAAAGTTCTCCAACACCTTGTTCTACTCTTTCAACCCTAATTCGTGATTAGAAACAATTAAGGGTCTATTTGATTTTCCAATTACCTAGGTAGTTGGTTGTAAAAAAGTCATTATTACTTTTTACTTATATGTACAATGGTTGTCAGAAGATATTGACACTGTTGTCACACATTTGTTTTCTACAATATTTTCAGTAGAATAGGCATCAAATGAATAGCCGTGTGTTTAGGGAGATGGTATATTAGTCATATCTCTCTGGATAGTCTCTTATGGTGTCCACCACCTCATCTTTAATAAAAATGCAAACACTGTTTGCATTCCCCATTGGAAACGAATTGGGTACTCCCCCTCCCACTAGCCCAGTGGCTAGTGGTCGATGCTCTGTGGGCCCCACCTTCATGTACGTGTTTCATCCATGTTGTTCATCCATTTTTATAAATCAATTGGGGGTTGGTCCCAAAAATGAGAGGGATATAAATCTCAGGTGGACCCCACCATAGGAAAACAATAGTTATTGGATATCCAGCATTAAAGTCCTCCTAAGGCCCACTGTGCTGTTTATTTGACATCTACTCTATTAATTAGGCCAAACAGATCTAGATGAGGCTCACCAGTGCTTCTTACACGGATGCATGTTGACTACCGACCCCACCACTACCCACTCCCTACCGGAGGCAATGCTCCTTAGTCTAAAAAACCGATGTCACTATTGCATCTATGCATTCTCTCCATTTTTCCATACCATTTATTTGGTATTAGCAGAATCACACCTGCATACCAATATATAAGTTAATGGACTAATACAGTCCTTCTCACATTGATGGTAGGCCCTTATATATAAATAAAAAAATAATTAAAAAAAAAAATTTGTATGTGGACCATTATAGTCCTTCAGATCAACATAGATTTTCGATGCCTTTCTTAGCGGAAATGCCAATGGTCATTGTATGTCTCCCATTTGCACAACCATATTTAGTAATCTTTGTATGTGAGATCACCAACCTGTTGTAGATGTGAAATGATGTAAGCCTGATGTCATGAAAAGATATGATATACATGAACTTCAATAGATTTTTGTCCAAAATGATTCAATCCCATATATGACCAGTGTCATGCCCCAAACTCGGAAACCAGGCTCACAAAATTCCCAATCGCCGAATCCGGCGTCGACAGCCTCCGTAGAACCCCATTCTCGGCTCCTAGCTCCCATTCGTCAGGTTCCAATCCTGGGATGCTACGAGGAGGGTTTTCAATATCAGTTTGATTCGTAATAAGCATAACTAAAGGCATAACCCACAAATAACAACCAAGAACTCCATTACATTTCCACTATGATCAAAAACTTTACAAGTACAATGAGCATAAAGGGAAATACAATGGTAAAGAATAAAAACTCCAAAATGCTCTGCAACGTGCTCCTGCCTCAGCACTGCTGCAAACTAATGTCACCTGCACGCAACGGTCATGCATAAGCTTACAGAAAGCTTAGAGGGTGGTGAAAGTGTGTGCGCAAGGTAGTAATATGAACATGTAATGTCAGAGTAAAGAGGAATATGCAGATAGAACCATAATACCATGAGCTGTACCAAGGCTATGCAATGCGAGACATGAATGGTATCGGCCATCCCAAGGCCATGCGATGTGCAATGCAACTCAAGCATACAGATCCTCATCTATGTTCACACATCAATACAGCTCAAAATATGGAATATCACTGGGGTCTAGTACACTCTAAACCAGATTGTCGCCACATCGTGCGTAATAAGGTAAGTGGAAGAGACCACACTATCCGTCTGCCAATATCGGGCGCGACTCGTCGATAGCGGACCCATTCCTCGAGCTGGTCAGACTCAGCCTATGATTGCCCCCAACACTCGGGCTGGTAAGGCCGCACCCCCTTCCAACCGACCACGACACAGTGGAGAGCGTAACCATCTGGTAATCGGCACTCAACGCTCATCTACCCACTCGGTCTAGATGTTGGAGCAACCTCTTGGTACCATAAGGGTTTAGGGACTTTTACCCAGGGATATCATTAGCACCCCATGTAGAATAAGATTTTCGATATCCAATCCTGCCAACCACGATGCATCTGTGGAGGCTATGGCCCTGATGTCGCTAGGGCGTACAACAACCATGTCACATAAATGCGAAATGCATGATTCACGCTATCCAGTCATGCAACAGATCCTGCACATATCATGCGCTCATGTAGGGCAACACCGCCTAACCGGGAGCCTATAAACAACCTACCCGAAGGCATATGCTATGATCAGTCAATCCTCATATCAAGCATACATATGATGCGTATGATCATGGGTCATGAAACTATACTAATATGTAAATGAGTGATGAACCATTCTTACAACGCAGATGGGCCTGGACGGCCGAAACACAGCAAGTATGGCCCAGTAATGGGCCCTAAGGAGAGTCGTAATGTAGACATCAAGTACGGCCCAGTAATGGGCCCTAAGGAGAGTCGTAATGTGGACATCCAACCAACATTACACTCGCAATGTGGACATCAAACCAACATTGCTCCCAAGGCACGATCTTCACAAATATCGTTACATAATCCATGTTGGGCTCACACATTGCAATGGACCTTAGGTACCTCCCATTGGACCTTAGATACATGAAATGGGCTCTATTATATGGGCCTTTTATTCATCAATGGGTCACATCAAAGGGGCCACACCAATGGGTCTTAAGTGCATTGCAATGGGTCAAAACCCGTGGGCCTTGGATTGCATCAATTGGGCCTAGCCTCATAAGTCTAGTATGTATCAAATGGGCCACACCAATTGGGCCCCCCACATGTACATCAAATGGACCTCAATCCATAGGCATTATATGAGTTCAATGGGCCAAATCCCCTAGGCCTTATGGTGCATCAAATGGGCCTAAACCTGTAGGCCTTGTATAAATCAGATGGGCCTAAATCCCTAGGCCTTAAGTAAATTAAATGGGTCTAACCCATAGGCCTTTAAATAGATTAGATGGGTCTAACCCATAGGCCTTACATAAATCAAAGTGGGCCCCAAAGAACTACTGAAACTGCATTAGGATGGTCCTCAAAACAGGCCAAGGTGGGGTCCATATGAGCTAAGGATCCAACTCATTCTTCAAGCCTATATCATAAAACAGACTCTTAAAATGAATGGACGGTTTGGATGCAGCCCATGCATGATGGGTGGGTCCCATTGCCGCTGGACAGCGGGGGTGGCGTGTGCATCAAGGAGGGCTCTACCGTCCGCTGGACGGTGGAGGTAACGCAGCAGCAAGGTGGGCGCCACCGTCCACTGGACGGTGGGCTAAAACGCATGCATCATGGTGGGATCCATTCAAGTGGGCCACACATTCCTATTGCATAAAAATAAAATAAAATAAAATAAAATAAAATAAAAGAAATAAAAGAGGGAGAGAGATATGGAGAGTGGGACACGGCTTGTGATGGAGGGACCCCGTCATTTTGTGCCCTCCCTTACATGAATCATACAATAAACGGATCCCGTTGAACATGGGACCATCAAAAATGTAAATCAACGGTGGAGATCCATTCCCCACCGATATGGACAGTCTAGATGACCTTTTGCAATGAAATAAATATCATGATGGGGTCCATGGAGAATGGCCCCATCATGGAATGATCATGATGATCCAAGTGGTCCATCGGCCACAACTTAGGGTCCCAAGTGAGATCCAAACCATTAATCGGTTGGCCTCACTTGGTCCATCATAAAAATATAAAAAACTACCATAATCTAGCACCCACCGTTCGATCTTCTTGCTTCTAGGGGTTCCTTGGCACCTTAGCTTTAACTTCAATGGATGAGATGAAGAATGGAGGGTTGAGATAAGAGATTTTGGGATGAAGAGGTGGGCCACTTGGAGCTTAGGAGAGTTGAAAATTTTCCATACGTGGGGGATCTTTAGCTTGGGATTTTTGAAATGAGAAAGAAAGAAAGAGAGAGAGAGTTGTAAAGGGAGAGAGAGAGAGTGATGGATGGATGTGTAAGAAAAACTTGACTTTTCAGGCTTTTGTGTAAGAGAAGTATGGGAGGTGTAAGAAAAGCTTGACTTTTGTGGCTTTTTGTGTAAGAGAGGTATGGTTTTGGGAGACTTTTGTGGTTGCTTGGGAAAATGGAATAAAGTGATGTGTACTTGACATGTGATGGCTTGATGGATTGATTGATTGATGGGATTGATGTGATTGATGTGACATATCGTACAGATTCCCTTGAGTTTCACAACGCGCGGCGTTTTCTCACACCGAACGTTGGCCCACATCTCTTGACCAGGGTATCGCCTCGGCGCGCGAGTCGTGGCATCGGAACAGCAACGACGGCGCGGTCGCTATAGTATTGGTCTCGGGTTGAGTCAGCTCGGATTGTCGGTATATGAATCAGGGTCCCGCGTCGATATCGGTTAAGGGTCGATGGTTGTCGGAATTCGACCGGTAAGACCGCGGAAGTCTACGGAAAGGTACGGACCAAGATGCGGGTCTTACAACCAGTGTACCTTTTATAGAGGTATAGGGAGAAAAAAAAAAAATAAAGTTGTCCATATCCTATCCACATTCTAAACTCAAATAACAAATTGAAGCATATCATAGTCCAAAACAGTCCTTAACCATCTAGAAAATGACTCCCTCAACCATGCAGTTCATTTGGTAAGCCACATGTTCATTATTTCAGCGTAATGATATGAACTAAATAGTGAGGACCAAAATTAAGCAACCGAAGATTAACGCTATTAGGGCCGCAAGAGAAGGTCACATTTCTTCAACACCTTCACAATGTGAGCCATTGCCATCATTGGATGGAAAACAATAGCTTGGTCATGAGGACCGGCCTAGAGGATGGTTCATGTAATTGGCACTATAACACCATCCATGCGTCAACCTTGTATTGTCCTGATCGTCTTGGATTTCACCTATTGGGGCATTAGTAAGGTCAGAATTCTTGCAAAAAGCTGTCCATTCAATAAATGCCCCTGACGTTGAATTGTATCCATGAAAATGGACCCTGGAATATCCCTCCACCTGTGCACTACACTCCTCCCAGTTATAATATATCATAGGTCAGTGTCCATTGAATACTACGTACATCTTCTTACCCATCTGCAGATAATGAAACAAAATGTGCAAGTTCGAATTGATTATATTGATAAAATTAGATGATGTAATAAGATTTTATGTCATGTATAATGAATGGAATGAATTAATAGTGTATCAGAATTTGTTCCAACTACAAGAGAACCCAAGTTTTATACCATTCCAAGGGAACATACCTTAAGTTGTCCTTCCATGTTACACCTACAGATTTATCCTATACATTATGCAGATATAAGTAGTGAAGTGGTCAACTTAACAACGTTTGTAGCTAAATAAAAACATGTAATGTGGATTAAAAGACAACGAAGGATTAAGCTTTGATACACATCATTATCCAAAAAATTAACAGTCATCATCCAAAATAAGCCACATCCATCTAGCTAGTTAACACAACTAGCCATAAAGAAAAAAAAAAGTTATCCTCCAAAAGACCATGTACTAGACTCGCCAAAGTAAAAAATACCGAAGACTAAGTTGTTGGCACTGCGCTCAGTCAGACGAATGATTTGGTGAAAGAAACATCAGTACAAACCTCCTATTCTCAGTGAATGAAAAAAATGAGGCAGATTGTTGTTCATCTTTTAATAGTATCCTTGTTGCGCGAAAGATCTCATGTCCTATGAGGCCTTCAATCTGTTCCAAAGATGGTACAATCTGCAACATACATACCATGTGCTTCCCTTGTTCTATGGTTATAGCTAATGACTTTATGGATTTAACAAGTCACTCATTCCTTTTCCAATGATGTCATTAGGGCAATTCATTCTTGCTCTCTTCCTTGAATTTGTGTTCACCGAGTTGTTCTCATTTACATTCGGACATCGTTATGACCTATGAGTACCATTATGACTTTGATACGACCATTGGATGTTAGATGCACTATCCCCTACATCGTCACTCGATAACACAAGTGTATCATCATTTAGATCAACTAACGTTCTTGACGATAATTCAAGATCCCTAGACCTTCTCAAACGTAGAGTATTAGGTATGTTTCATGTGGAAGAACGTCATCCACTAGCTCGGTCATTTCTGAACAGGTATGTTAGGTCATCGTACCTTCCCACCAGTTTGCCCCAAACATGTTGTGCATAAGTGACTATTGACAAGAAAGATGAAAAATCAATATAAGTAAACATCATGTCCAACTTTACTATGTACAAACAAAAATAGAAAGAAGTTATAAGAAAGTTAAATCGACGTTAATCTCACTCGTATGTAATCCTCCCAAATCTCATCTGGAGCGATCACTACCTTCAAGTCATCATCCCATCCAAACCCACTAGTGTTTAGCATGTCCCACACCTCAAAATACAGACTCTTCAACATGTAGAGGTGATTACTAAGATCTTTCTCTTGAAGTGACATCCCTAACGCACTCTTCACAATATCCACAAGTATCTTATAAGTCACTTTCTAAAATCCATTAGTACTCTTACGTCCATTTGCAATGACATCCATTAGCGTATCAATAAGGCAGTCATCCATTTCATCGGTCTAGCGCATTACACCACTAGACAATCCATTTTCATCAAGTAATTTTAATTTATATTTCTTCAGTGTCCTTCATATTGTAACATTTAGGTCTTAACCGGTTTCTTTCATAGGGGTTGACTTGTTGTTTTGCTTGTTTAGTGACATTTCTCCGTCACTAACTTCAAATATCTACAAATAGTCAAATGAACATCTTTAATAAGCATTATAACCTAGCATACAAGTCATATAATGTGATATTTAACAAACTTGAAATTCACACACATTCCAAACATAATATAAGTTGAAAGGGAGGATAATCATATTTTCAAACATCCAACTTGAGTAATCTAGACACATGCATGTAAATAACCGATCAATTTTCCCTACTACAAAATAACAATTTAGCATGTGATTTTCATATGCTACAAATCACAGGATGAGAATCATTCCACATCCTAGAAGCAATATTGTCTCAAAATGTCGCCCATTCATCCTTCTCATGTTGTGTGACTTTAATAATCATCCATCCATCGTCAAGAGAACTAATCTCAACTGGTGATGGATCTATACTGTCTGTTACATCTGTTGATGTGACCTCATCTTTGACAATACCATCTCCCCCAAATAAATGGATAAAGTTGTGTAACACACAACATGCAATCACTATCTTCAGTTGTTTTAAAAGGTTGTATAGTGGAGCAAATTTGAGAATTGAAAACCGAGCTTTCAGTACTCTAAAAATTTGTTCTATAATGTTTCATATTTGAACATGCCTGTAGTTGAATAGTTCTTTCTTGTTGGAAGGATTGCAGGCCATGCAGTATTCATTGAGGTAGTACCATACACTATGGTAAGGAGCCATAAATCCATGAGAATGAGCATAACTAGCATCAACTATGTAGTAATTACCTACAATTAATTATGAGTAATTATCAACATAATTTCACATTAATCATATTATGAAGAAGTTCCATCATATAGATAAACACGAAGTACCCTCGGGAATAGTAAAGCGATCATTAGAATATGTCAATGCTCTATATAAGACGCATGTGTCAGATGCAGATCCCTCCCATCCGACGAACACATGTATGAACTTCATATCAAATGTACATGCAGTTATTATATTTTGAAAGAGGACCCAATGTAGGCACATAAGTGGGTATGTGGGGTCCATCAATTGCACAAATATAGTCCTAATTTAAAGACGCATTATTAGGAAAAAAGAAGAAAGAATATTATGACAAGGATCTTGTTAAATACTACTGATTACAATTGAGCATACCTGAAAGCACATGCTCTAATTGGGATTGGCTAGAATCTTGTTAGGTGTTTCCGCACTTGGGAGTTTCACAAACTCCAGATATAGTCCAACAATAGCATACAAAGATTTACTAAAATATCGGCTTACGGTTTCTCCTGACCTTATAAAGCGATGTCCAATGACACAGTTTTGCACAGTATGTCATATTGTATGAAGTAACATGACAAGTTGTTCCTCCATACCTACATGTTTCTCATCCCGAAGAAGATTCCTATCCCTGAGAAATGAAAGTGACTACTGCATATTCCCCCACTTCAATAGTTGTCGTTGCTACAGCAAGTGTAGTTACAAAAGTAGTCATCTTCTCTTTCATCCATCCATGTCCATCCATGTTTTTATTTTCTCTTGTACAACACACCAAATGAAACTGAGTCGGCATCCACCAGTCCAATAAAAAGCACCAGTTCCATATCTTTATGTGTATCAATAGAAATGTTCTTCCAAATATACATTTCTCCAAATTATCTATTCGATTTAGAATTCCCATATATAACACTATTTCTCTAACAAATAATTGACATTCAAATAGCATGTCCCACAAGGTCGATCTATACAAGAGATAGCAAGTTGGATTAAAAAATAATAAAATACAAATTATACAGCTAACACTATGACAGTGACTCATCATCAAATTGGGATTTCAGTAATTTTGATGCCTCACAACATAATTCATGTACCAATGTGCTTCCAGAAAGCTTAGGCCCATGCTTTCTTCATCTAGACAGTTGTCTCATTGGTTTTTTCAAAAGTTAGAGGATGAGTCAAATGCATTCTAGATTGAATGGTCGCAGTCATCAAAATATCCCTATAATTTCCTTCTCACATTTTGAGTAAACCGGTTCCTTCTCACACTCAGTCTTGATTTAATGCATGGCCTGTGATGTTTAGATTATAAAGATCGAGGTTTTGAAATCCATGAAAGAAACTCATGGGAATTCCTATAGGAAATCATGTTGAGCAAACTGATTCCTGTTTTAAGGAATGTGACTGTAACAAATCTTAGTTGCACTTCACACCTTGCTGATGACATTGCAAGGGAAACCAACACAACGCTGTAATATAATTTTTAAAAAGATATTTTCATCCCAATCCTCTTTCTTATTATTATTATAAAAAAGGATTAACCTCAGTTGAATCCTATTCGAAAGATTAATACACAATCAACAGATTTTGTCTTCCTTGTTTGTGATCCAAAGAAGCACTCCAACGGCCTTCCTGGCAAGTGGATTGATCAT
This sequence comes from Magnolia kwangsiensis, assembly GCA_037074715.1. NCBI lineage: Eukaryota > Viridiplantae > Streptophyta > Magnoliopsida > Magnoliales > Magnoliaceae > Magnolia > Magnolia kwangsiensis. The sequence goes on along the minus strand of CM073585.1, from coordinate 22,308,366 downwards.
TGATCTAGAACTAGAATGATACCCATCCCATCAGGTGGGCCACATATGTTTGACAGAATATTAATGCCATCAGGTGGGCCACATATGTCCGACAAAATAACTGCAAAAATTCGTGTCTATTTTAAAATATTTAGAAAAGTACTCTATATTCCCTAAAGATATTTGTATAAAGGAGTATCAGAGCCTACCTATCCAGGATAATGGGTCGCTGATGTGGGAGATGTGATAATAAGGGTAATGAGCAGCTAGCTATAAGAAGGAAGAGGAAGGAACCTTAGAATAAGGAATTGCAATCCGTTGCATCACAGGAAAATAATCAAGGAAGAAGATGGTTCCAATGCTAGAAAAAGGCATACGTTTCCAAAAAGGTTCGCATCTCTAATTAGAGATGCTCCAGAAATGCGATGACCACCATGTATAACAGCTTGGATGTAAGACCCGTATCTTAGTCCGTACCGTTCCGTAGACTTCCACAGTCTTACCGGTCGAATTTCAGCAACCTTCGACCCTTAACCAATAATTACGCGCGACCCTGATTCGTACGCCGTCAACCCAAGTCGACTCAACCCAAGACCATTACCATAGCGACCGCGTCATCGCTGCGGTTCCGATGCCACGACTTGCGCACCGATGCGATACCCTGGTCAAAAGATGTGGGTCAGCGTTCGGTGTGAGAAAAACGCCGCACGTTGTGAAACCAAAGAGAATCTCTATGATATGTCACATCAATCCCATCAATCAATCAATCTCATCACATCACATGTCAAGTACATGTTAAGTACACATCACCTTTCACCCATACCCAAGTAACCACAAAAGTCAAAAAGGTCTTACAAACCCATGCCTTTCTTACACAAAAGGCCACCAAAGTCAAAAAGTTCTTACACCCATCTCTCTCCCATCCATCACTCCATCACCCATCACTCTCTCTCCCTTACAACTCTCTCTCTTTCTCATTTCTCATCTCATTTTCTCAAGCAACAAAAAGTCTCACGTATGAGAATTCTCCAAGTCTTTCCCAAACTTCAAGTGTGGCCCACCTCTCCATCCCAAGATCTTCCATCCTAGCCATCCATTTCTCATCTCCTCCATTGAAATCAAAGATAAGGTGTTAAGGAACCCCTAGGAGCAAGAAGATCGAATGGTGGGTGCTTGGTAATGTTAGTTTTTCATGTTTTTGAGATGGGCCAAGTGAGGCCAACCGATCAATGGTTTGGATCTCACTTGGGACCCTAAGTTGTGGCCGATGGCCCACTTTGATCATCATGATCATCCATGATGGGGCCATTCTCCATGGACCCCATCATGATGCTTATTTCATTGCAATAGGAAGGTCATCTAAACCGTCCATATTGGTGGGGAAAGGATCTCCACCGTTGATTTTAGATTTCAGTGGTCCCACATGCTTTAGGGCCCACTTGATATATGATTCATTGCAAGGGAGGGCCCATAATGTCGAGGTCCCTCCATCACACGCATGGCCCACTCTCTTTTCCTTTCTCTCTCTCTCTCTCTTCATTTTTATGTTATTTTATTTGTGATGGTGTGGCCGTGTAGCCCACTTGGACGGATCTCACCTGATGTATGTATTTTCCCCATGCCCTCCAACCCTTTCTTTGGTGGCCCACATCTATAGGTGGGCCCCACCTCAATGTACTTATAACGTCCAGGGATGCTGGATGAAAAAAAAAAGAGAAGAAAAGAGCCTTTTTGGGGTGGGCCACTTGTATAGGCCCCACCTTAATGTATGAATACAATCCAGGCCGCCCATCCTCTTTCCCATATTATTTTAGGCGTTGAGCCAAGGAATGAAGCTAATCCGCTCATTGGGCGGGCCATACTTTTCAAAACAGTGATCCTCACCGTTTATAAATTATTTTTAATTTTTCTACAGGCCAAAAGTATTCAACATTGGACTCTTTTGGCTTGTCTTGAGCCAGGGAAGCCAATGGATGGGGTGGATCTACTTGATGCGGACCCCAGATGCGAAAAACCCCAAAAAAATAGGTTTTTCAAGTTTTTTTTTTAAAAAGGCACAAGAGGTAGAGCCTCTGCCTCTCTAACAGCGGCAGCAGCAGCACGTTGTTGTGTGTAATGGGCGGGCAGGAGGACGACCAGTCCCCATGGCCCAGCTGTGGGCCCCACCTGATGTTTGTTTTGTATATCCGCACCGTCCATTTTGTGGCCCCTTAGGGCGGTGGGCTGCGCTCCAAGTTTCAGCTCCATCCAACGCTCGAGTGGCCCACGTTGCAGAAAATAGTGGGATTGAACCCCTGCCATTGAAACCCTTCTGTGGGCCACAGAAGTTTTGAATCAATATGAAATTTGTGTTTTCTCTTCATCTAGGTCCAAGTGACCTTATCAATGGCTTGGATGGCATTTAAACATAATGGTGGGCCCCACATGGGACCCACAGTGATGTATTTTTTTTACACCCACCGTCCAGGCGAACTGTGGTCCCCACCATGATATACATTTATTTTACATCCACCGTCCAACGGACGGTGGAGCCCTCTGTGATGCATGTGTTGTCCGTACTGTCCATCGACAGTGGGACCCGCCATGATGCATGTGATGCATCCAGACCGTCCATCCACTTGGAAAGATTATTTTAAGGCATGAGTTGAAGAATGAGACCATCTGTGATCAAGTGGGCCACCTATGTTTGGGTGTGGCCCATTTGACATATAAGGACTATGGATTTAGGCCCATTTGATATATAAGGCCTATGGATTTAGGCCCATTTGACTTATATAAGGCCTATAGGATTAGGCCCATTTGATATTTATAAAGTCCATGGGATTAGGCCCATTTAAGACACTTAAGGCCTATGAGTTTAGACCCATTTTTATGCATTTAAGGCACATGGGATTTGGCCCATTTAATGTTTAAGGGGCCCATGGGTTAAGGCCCATTGAGATGCACTAGGGCCTATGGGTTGAGGCCCATTTGGTGTACAAATGGGGCCCAATTGGTGTGGCCCATTTGTTACATATAAGACCCATGAGATTAGACCCATTTGATGCAATCTAAGGCCCACGGGTTTTGACCCATTGCAATGCACTTAAGGCTCATTGGTGCGACCCATTGATGTGGCCCATTTGATGAGTAAAAGGCCAATATGATATGGCCCATTTGATGCATTTAAGGCCGAATGGGACGTACATAGAGTCCATTGCAATGTGTGATCCCAATACGGATTATGTAACAATATTTACAACGATCATGCCTTGGGAGCAATGTTGGTTTGACGTCCACATTGCGAGTGTAATGTTGGTTGGATGTCCACATTATGACTCTCCTTAAGACCCATTGTTAGGCCCGTACTTATTGTGTATAGGCCGTCTAGGCCCATCTGCTTTGTAAGGACAGTGCATTACGTTATCACATGTTTAGTATAGTTCCATGACTCATGATCATACGCATCATATGTATGCTTGATATGAGAAGTGACTGATCATAGCATATGCCTTCGGGCAGATTATTTAGGGGCTCCCGAATAGACGGTGTTGCCCCACATGAGCGCACGATACGCGCAGGATTTACCGCATGATTGGATAGTGTGATTCATGCATTTCACATTGTATGACATGATTACTGTACGCCCTAGCGACATCGGGGCTGTAGCCTCCACAGGCGTATCGTGGTTGGCAGGATTGGATACCGAAAATCTTATTCTACATGGGGTGCTATAGATATCACTGGGTGAAAGTCCCTAAACCCTTATGGTACCAAGAGGTTGCTCCAATATCTAGACCGAGTGGCTAGATGAGCGTTGAGTGCCGATTACCAGATGGCTGCGCTCTACACTGTGTCGTGGTCGGTTGGAAGGGGGTGCGGCCTTACCCGCCTGAGAGTAGGGGACAATGCTAGGCTGAGTTTGACCAGCTTGAGGAATGGGTCCGCTATCGACGAGTCAAGCCCGATATTGGCAGATGGATAGTGAGGGCTCTTCCACTTATTTTATTATGCGCGATGTAGCGACGATCTGGTTTAGAGTGTACTAGACCCTGGTGATATCCCAGATTTGAGCTGTATTGATGTGTGGACATAGATGAGAATTTGTATGCTTGAGTTGCATTTCACATCGCATGGCCTTGGGATGGCCGATATCATTCATGTCTTGCATCGCATAGCTTTGGTACGGCTAATGGTTTTCATGGATCCATCTACATATTCCGCATTACTCTGATATTACATGTTCATATTACTACCTTGCGCACACACTTTCACCACCCTCTAAGCTTTCTATAAGCTTATGCACGAGCGTTGCGTGCAGGTGACGTTGGGGAGCAGCAGCGCTGAGGCAGGAGCACTTTGCAGATCATTTTGGAGTTTTTGTTCTTTACCATTGTATTTCCCTTTATGCTCATTGTACTTGTAAATTTTTTTATCATAGTGAAAATGTAATGGAGTTCTTGGTTGTTGTTTGTGGGTTATGCCTTTGGTTATGCTTATTACGAATCAAACTGACGTTGAAAATCCTCCTCGTAGCATCCCAGGATCGGAACCTGGCGAATGGGTGCTACGAGCCGAGAATGGGGTTCTACGGAGGCTGTCGGCGCCAGATTCGGTGATCGGGGATTTTGTGAGCCCGATTTTTGAGTTTGGGGCGTGACATTGGATGCCGTATGTGACTGTCAACCATGGCAATGGGGAAGATTAACAGTGCGAATGAATGGATATCCAACAACATGCCTCTATGAGAAGAACTATAAAAGGATTAAAAAGCTTTAGTATTTCATAGAATGAAAATATCTTCTGATATTTTACCTTGTTGGAGTGGAAATCCAACAACTCACATGTCGAGAGGGGTGAAGAAGAGGATTCATGAAGTTTTCCTTTTGTAGCTAAATATTAAGGCCGGTCCTGCTTGGGTACTCCTTCGGACCACCATTCCAAATCACTGTCAAATCTGCAGAAGTCGTCTTTCAGATCGATTACTTGCATTGAAAGACAATTCAGGCGCATGCTTTACCTCGATTTTCTTCTAATTTCAAAGCTCATCTAATGTTGTTATTTAAAGCATTTATCAAACACAGGTGAGTAATCATTATGACACATTTACGTTTGAATGCCAGTATCAATTAAAACCAAACAGGCCCTAAGAGACCCATATTTATGGTATTAACTTGGACCGACTTTGAAACCACCTCAAAGTTACATAAAATGTTACGTTTAGGTCAGACGGAAGTTGGGTTCGGTCTGACCGAATTAAGACTGAAAATCCCACTCTCGCAGGACAATTCTATGTGATTTTGGTCAGACCGAAGTTGGCTTTAGTCGGACCGAATTAAGGCTAAAAATTTTGCTTCTCGCTGGACTATTTTGCGCTACTTCGGTCAGACCAAAATTGAACTTCGGTCGGACTGAAGGCTTGTTTCGAGACTTTTTGTTTTAGACTCAGAATTCCATAATATGTTTTTTTGGCCAATTTTCAGGATTTCTTTTCTTTACTCCAAATCTTTGATTCTCTTCATTCATCACTTGGTTTTCTTAGATCTTTGGCATGTGAATTCTTCATTAATGACTTCTAAATCTTCAGTTACCAATCTTTTAAGCATAAATCTTTCTTTTAGCATCAATTTCACCGAAAGCTCTCGAAATTACCTTGCACATTAAAACATGCATAATTAGATTGATTAAGCACTATCATATTTATAAAACTAAGGCATAAATAGGGGAAAATATGTAATATTTCACACTCAATAGAGAGCCGCTCCTTCTATACTTGGCAGCCTCTATAGCCACAGTTAGCTCGGCCCTCATTAAAGAGCAGGAAGGAAAGAAACTACCAGTATATTACATCAGCAAAGCCTTGGTCCCAACAGAGACCGGGTACGCAGACATCAAGAAACTCACCCTAGCTCTAATCCTCTGATCCCACAGTCTACGACCATACTTTCAGGCCCATACCATGGTAGTTCTTACTAATCAACCTGTTTGTCAGGTTCTCTAAAAACCTGAAGTCTTGAGGAGACTCACAAAATGGTCAGTCAAGCTTAGTGAATTTAACATCCAATACCGGACCCGAAATTCCATCAAAGGACAAGTAATCACCGACTTTGTTGTCGAACTCACACGCGAGGCCGACTTGGCTAGTCCTGATACCCAGCTCAACCAACCCTAATGTCAGATAGTCATATCAGACTTGCTAAGATGGACGATGTACGCCAATGGCTTCTCCAACTCTAATGGCAGTGGGGTTGGGATAGTCTTTGAGGCTCTTGACTAGACATGCATACAATATGCCTAAGATTTGGATTCCAAACATCGAACAATGTAGTAGAATATGAAGTTTTGTTGGCTGGTCTTAAGCTGGCAGCAAAAATGGGTGCTCAGAACCTGAAAGTACATAATGATTCTCAGCTCGTAGTTAACCAGATTGTCAGCGAATACCAGGCTAAAGAAGAAAGAATAATGGTCGATTTGCACAAAGCTCAAGAACTCATTAACAAATTCTTGAAATATGATGTAACATCCCAAACTTTTCAATACCCGAGTATTGAAAGTCCTTGAGTGTTACTATGAAATTTAACTTATTATATACATATGTACGATAACAACCTAGCTATTCTAACTTTACATCTACTCTCCAATGTGAATCTGGCCGTTGAGAATGATCTTTATCCATAGATCAATCCATCCAACCCTTGATTTTAAAACAGGACCATCACATCATTAGAAAAACCTACTTTGAACATCTCAATTTCATTGATAGATAAATCTAACTGACTATCTTAAATTTAGAACTTAGAATCACTAGATCCACTGTTCATTTAGTCCACCACACCTAGTGGTCAATTCTTCATGTGATGATGCGATTCGGCCATCTGATCACATAGATAACCTTCAAAATACCACCTAGACTAAGATGGAACCCTCGATATCCGTCGATGGTCGAATTTGAATGCAATCGGGCCATCGGATCGATGAGAATCCATAATTGAATACCAAGGCCTAAAAGTATAGCCCAAAACCCGTAATCAACCTATTCATTACTTAATCATTACTAATGGATCATCTAACCATTGATATTAATGTTGATTTCCACGCAAGAAAGTCCCTAGGACCCGTTGGATGGAAATGGGTTAACCTTAGAGGAAATCTAGCCATTAATGCGTTAGGAAATGCTATTTTACATTACAAAACAAGTTGTGGGGCCCACCTAAGTTTTAGATCAGCTGCACTCTTGGACCTATGATAAAAAATGAGTGGACTAAAAGGATGAAGGGCCTGGATCTTCTGGTACAGCCCTGTGGACCCTATTTTAGTCACGTGTGTAAGCAATAATGTACACTCACGGTGCACCGAACTAAAAATTGGATCAAACTAGGTTTGACCAGACAAATCTCCAAGAAAGGCGTCCTTCTTCATTTCTTTCGCCCGCTAATGATGGACGGCCGTCCGTTAGGCTGGTAGTGGGTCACCATCATCATTTGCATGGATGATCGAAACTATCAACCCTACAGCCAAATCAATTCCGAGTAGCCCTTAGATTAGTTCTGGTGAGGACGAGCTCAAACGTGGGCACAAATTCAGTCACGAATGGAATGCGCCCGACCCTTCCTCCTTTCTCGCTCTCGCATTCAGGAAATTCAAAACTGACCATAACTAAGGGTGCAATGGGCCCATCACCACGAAAAGAAGGATGGATCTGAACCGTCCATTAGATACTAATCCCACTTACGAACATACTAAGAAAAAGAACCTAGCCCAGAGAAGTTAGATGCATCCCCACCACTTCGAACAGACAAATGTCATACCAACTAAGTAGTTATGATGACAGGCTTCTGACCGTCGCACATCACTGATTGTCACGCCCCAAACTTGGAAACCGGGCTTACAAAATTTTCAATCACCGAATCCGGTGCCGACAGCCTCCGTAATACTCCATTTTCGGCTCCCAGCGTCCATACGCCAGATTTCGATCCTGGGATCCTACAAGGGGGATTTAACAATGTACATTTAGCTCATGATAAGAATAACCATAAGTTTACCCAAGTCACAAAGGCAACATCATCATCACATATCCACTAATATAAATAGTTGAATACAGTGCTGAAACGGAAAATACATATGCCAAAAATCAAAGCTCCACAAGTTCGCTGCATGCTCCAAGCTCAATGCTGTTGTAACCTGACGCCACCTGCACGCATCTATCGTGCATAAGCTTACAGAAAGCTTAGTGAGTGGTGAAAGTGTGTGCACAAGGTAAGTGCCAAGTAAGCAATATCAGAGTAATTAGAGTAAGCGGAAGTTCTGACAAGTCTATGAGTTATACAATATAAGGGTACACAATGCAAATCAGTTATGCAAATGAGGAGTCAAAGCGAGCCAAATATTAAATGCTAAGGATACAATGCCATAAATCATTCAATATCAAAATAATGTGAAAATTAACTAATAAGTATATGAGTGTCATCAACTGTACCAAGGCTATGCGATGCAAGGCATGAGTACCAATGGCCATATCAATGTAGAAACATAGCAACCCAAAATGCTAAGTACTGTGAATGCAATGTAATATGCGGTGCGAATGAAATGACCAAACTGGAATGAAGTCGGGGTGATAGTACGTAGTATCGCAGGCTACGGGGTCCACCACAAGGGACTTCTATCCAAACCAGTCCCATACCTAAATTTGGATAGTCAGACTCAACGTGGTAAACTCCTGATCTCAGGTTAGTCATGCGCCCAATCGAAATCCTTGCCATAACGAAGGTACACAATAATTAGTTGTGCACCACTAGCCCGAGTGGATAATGAATGAATGAATGAATGAGCATGCAACTCATACTCAATAAGTCCACATATCAGTACAGTTCCTCTCTGAAAAATCACCGGGGTCTATTACACTCCAAACCAGATTGCCACCCCATCGCGCACAACAAGGTGAGTGTAAGACCCGTATCTTGGTCCGTACCTTTCCGTACACTTCCGCGGTCTTACCGGTCGAATTCCGGCAGCTTTCGACCCTTAACCGATATCGACACGCGACCCAGATTCATGTGCTGACAACCTGAGTCGACTCAACCCGCGACCAATACCATAGCGACCGCGCCGTCGTTGCGGTTCCGATACCGCGACTCGCGCGCCGAGGCGATACCCTGATCAAGAGATATGGGCCAACGTTCGGTGTGAGAAAACGCCGCGCGTTGCGAAAACCAAGGGAATCTCAACGATGTGTCACATCAATCACATCAATCCCATCAATCAATCACCCATCAAGCCATCACATGTCAAGTACACATCACTTCCATCCCTTTTCCCAAGCAACCACAAAAGTCTCCCAAACCCATACCTCTCTTACACAAAAAGCCAAAAAAGTCTTCTTAACCCATACCTCTCTTACACAAAAGACCACAAAAGTCTTCACATCCCATACCTCTCTTACACAAAAGCCACAAAAGTCCAAGATTTCTTACACAAACATCACTCACCCATCCATCCATCACTCTCTCTCTCTCCCTTTACATCACTCTCTCTCTTTCTCTCTTTCTCATTTCAAAATTTCCAAGCAACAACAATTCCAAAGGGCTCTATACGTATGGAATTTCTCCAAAGTCCCTAAGCTCTAAGTGGCCCACCTTCCTACCCCAAAATCTCCCATCTCAACCCTCCATTCTTCATCTTAGCTATTGAAGTTGAAGACAAGGTGCCAAGGAACCCCTAGGAGTGAGAAGATCGGACGATGGGTGCTTCTATAGGATGGATTTTCTTGTTTTTATGGTGGACCAAGTGAGGCCCACCGATCAATGGTGTGGATCTCACTTGGGACCCTTATTTGTGGCCGATGGGCCACTTGGATCATCATGATCGTTCCATGATGGGGCCATTCTGCATGGACCCCATCATGATGTTTATTTCATTTCAAAAAGGTCATCTAGACCGTCCATAACGGTGGAGGATGGATCTCCACCGTTGATTTACATTTTTTTTTATGGTCCTTTGTTCAAAGGGGACCGTTGTTGTATGTTTCATTGTAAGGGAGGGCCCATAAGGACGGGGTCCCTCCATCACAAGCCGTGTCCCACTCTCCATGTCTCTCTCTCTCTCTCTCTCTTTTATTTTATTTTATTTTATTTTATTTTATTGTAATAGGATGGTGTGGCCCACTTGAATGGATCACATCTTGACGTATTTATTTTATTCAAGCGGGGCCCACCTCAGACGTTATTCCCATGCCGCCCATCATGTGGTGGTCCACTTCATCAGGGCCCACCTATAAAAATAATAATAATAATAAAATGTATAAGGATTCGTCCAACGTCTGGGACGCTGGACATTGTAAAGGGAAGTACAAGAAGAAAAAAAAAAAGAAGCAAAGAAGTGTTTGGGGGTGGTTCCCTAGTGTAGGCCCCACCTTGATGTATTTGTCCCATCCAGGCCGTCCATCCTCTCTCCCTCATCATTTTAGGCGTTGAGCCAAAGTATGAGTTCAATCCAATGATCAGGCGGGCTGTACCAGAGAAAATGGTGCTTTTATTCTTCCAAGACTATTAGTGCCCATTTTGTTGTTTTTACACTCCAAATCAGTGCTAAAGATGAGATTTGTATGGCTTGTTTGGGCCCTAGAACCAAGTGGGCGGAGTGGATTTCTCATCAGTGGGCCCCACTTTTGTTTTTTATCAAAAAGCACAAAAAAAAATAAAAAAATAAGAGTGGCAGCAGCGCTGCCACCGTTTGAAGGCAGCGGGCGGGCGTCCAGCAGGGGCCCACGGCCCTGCGTGTGGGCCCCACCATAATGTTTATTTGTCATCCGCCCTGATCATGAGGTGGGCCACCCCAGTGGCGGGGCCCCCTCCAAAAATGAGTCATATCCAAAACTCAGGTGGCCCACACCACAGCAAACAGCGTGAATTGAATTTTTACCATTGAAAAGTTTTTGGGCCCACAGAAGTATTGGATCAAGCTGGAAATTATGTTTTCCCTTCATCCAGGTCCAAGGGACCTTGTGAATGGGTTGGATGTTGAATGGATATTATTGGGTGGGCCCCACATGGGACCCACAATGATGTATTTATATATATATAAAAAAAATAAAAATAATAATAATAAGTAAAAGAAGACCACCGTCCAGCGGACGGTGGGGCCCTGAGTGATGTATGTGCCTTACCCGCACTGCCCACTGGACAGTGGGACCCACCATGATGTGTGTAATGCATCCAGACCGTCCATCTACTTGGTGGGATTATTTTAAGGCCTGATGTTATTGATTGGGTGGGCCATTCAAATGGGTTAGGCCATTTGATTTGTAACAGGCCTATGGGCTAGGCCCATGTGAATTTTAAAAGGGCTATGGGCTAGGCCCATTTGGTTTATGAAGTGCTTATGGGCTAGGCCCATTGGATTCATTAAGGGCCTTAGAACTTAGGCCCATTCGATGTGTTGTAAGTCCATAGGACTAGACCCATTTGTTGCACTTCAAGGCCCATGTAACTAGACCCATTGTTGCATTCTTGAAGCCCCTGGAAGTGAACCCATTTGGTATATTGTAAGACCCATGGGACTAAACCCATTTGATTATAAAAAGGGCCCATGGGATTAGGCCCACTGGATTTATTTGAGACCCATGAGATTGGGCTCATTTTATTTGATTAAGGCCTAGGGATTTAGGCCCATTCGACTCATATAAGACCTCTAAGTTGAGGCCCAGTTGATATACATTTGGGGGACCAATTGGTGTGGCCCATTTGATACATATTAGACTCATGTGACTAGGTCCAATTGGTGCAATCCAAGGCCCACGGGTTTTGACCCATTGCAATGCACATAAGATCCATTGGTGTGGCCTATTTATGTGGCCCATCTAATGGATAAAAGGCCCATAAGCTATGGCCCATTTGATATATATGTAAGGCCCAATGGGAGGAACCTAAGGTCCATTGCAATGTGTAATCCCAATATCGATTATGCAACGGTGTTTAAGAAGATCGTGCCTGGGAAGCAATGATGGTTTGACGTCCACATTGCGAGTGTAATGTTGGTTGGATGTCCACATTACGACTCTCCTTAGGGCCCATTACTGGGCCGTACTTATCGTGTATAGGCCGTTCAGGTCCATCTACATTGTAAGATAGTTCATTTTATTATAACATGTTAGTACAGTTCCATGACTCATGATCATACGCATCATATGTATGCTTGACGTGAGAATTGTCTGATCATAGCATTTGCCTTCGGGCAGGTTGTTTATGGGCTCCCGGTTAGGCGGTGTTGCCCTACATGAGCACACGGTATGCGCAGGATTGATTGCATGACTGGATAGCATGATTCATGCATTCCGTATTTGTGTGACATGGTTATTGGACGCCCTAGCGGCATCAGGGCCGTAGCCTCCACAGACGCATCGTGGTTGGAAGGATTGAATACTGAAAATCTTATTCTACATGGGGTACTATAGATATCCCTGGGTGAAAGTCCCTAAACCCTTATGGTACCAAGAGGTTGCTCCAACGTCTAGACCGAGTGGGTAGATGAGCACTGAGTGCCGAATACCAGTTGGCTGTGCTCTCCACCGTGTTGTGGTCGGTTGGAAGGGGGTGCGGCCTTACCCGCCCGAGTGTAGGGGGCAATACTAGGCTGAGTTTGACCAGCTCGAGGAATGGGTCCGCTATCGACGAGTCGCGCCCGATATTGGCAGACGGATAGTGAGGTCTCTTCCACTTACCTTATTGCGCGCGATGTGGCAGAAATCTGGTTTAGAGTGTACTAGACCCCGGTGATATTCCATACTTTGAGCTGTATTGACGTGTGGACATTGATGAGTATCTGTATGCTTGAGTTGCATTGTACATTGCATGGCCTTGGGATGGCCGATACCATTCATGTTTTGCATCGCATAAGCCTTGGTATGGCTCATGATATTATGTTTCCATTTGCATATTCCGCATCACTCTGACATTGCATGTACATATTACTACCTTGAACACACACCTTCACCACCCTCTAAGCTTTCTGTAAGCTTATACACGACCGTTGCGTGCAGGTGACGTTGGATCACAGCAGCGTTGAGGCAGGAGCACGTTCCTGATCATTTTGGAGTTTTTCTGTTATTTACCATTGTATTTCCCTTTATGCCCATTGTACTTGTATAGTTTTTGATCATAGTGGAAATGTAATGGATTTCTTGGTTGTTGTTTGTGGGTTATGCCTTTGGTTATGCTTAATACGAATCAAACTGATATTTAAAATCCTCCTCGTAGCATCCCAGGATCGGAACCTAGCGAATGGGAGCTAGGAGCCGAGAATGGGGTTCTACGGAGGTTGTCGGAGTCGGATTCGGCGATCGAGAATTTTGTGAGCCCGGTTTTCGAGTTTGGGGCATGACAGTGAGTGGAAGAGATCTCACTATCCGCCTGCCAATATCGGGCTTGGCTCGTTGATAGCGGACCCGTTCCTCGAGCTGGTCAGACTTAACCTAGCATTTCCCCCTCCTCTCGGGTAGGTAAGGCCGCACCCCCTCCCAATCGACCACGACACAGTAGGAGACGCGGCTTAACGGTATACAGCCCTCATGCGCTCATGCATCCACTCGGTCTAGATATTGGAGTAACTTCTGGAACCAAGAGGGTTCTGGGACTTTCACCCAAGGATACTATAGCACCCCATGTAGAACAGATTTTTAGTGTCCTATTGGCCATCCACGATATGCCTGTGGAGGCCACAGTCTTGATGTTGCTAGGGCGTACAATAATCACAACACACAATGCGAGATGCATGAGTCATACAATCCAATCATGCATCAATACTGCGCATACCGTGCGCCCACGTGAAACAATCCCTTCCTATCACGGAGTCTCATAACAACCTGCCCAATGACACATACTATGCTCAATTACTCCTCATAACAAGCATACAGATGATGCGTATGGACATGTGTCAGTAAGTATACTATGTATGATTATAATCACGTACATCATAATGGGCCTGTATAAGGTAGCCCATGGCCCGTAATAATGAGTAGGTGGTGTGCATATAATCACACACATAGGGTGGACCTCACATATCACAACTGGGCCTCATCCCTATAATGGGTATCACACAAGGGCATCATACATCTCAAGAGACCTCACATAGTCACAATGGGTCTCATATAATCACGATGGGCCTCACATGGTCACAATGGACCTCAAATGGTTACAATGGGCCACATATAATCATAACGCTATGTCAATTCATACACAGTGCGTATACTAACTCAGTCGTAGCCAAATAATCAACCTATATATGGTGGCGTCCATAGAAGGATAGCAGACCTAATCCATAACCTGAGGATCGGTCCTCAACAGTAGATATACCAAATCTGATATCACAAATCCTTGCATTTATAGCAAGCGATGATGTTGTACTCTCCTCATAACCAAGATGGGCCTATGTGGCCTAATCCTATCAAGAATGGGCCTTGATGGCCAGCTCATACCAAGAATGAATTTAAGGACAAGGGGCAAGTTTCCTCACCCACTCCATCACATAGCAAACTGAGCTTCTTAAGGGCCCAATAAGTGCGAGGTGGGTTCTACAAGGCACGGTGGAAGCACAATCCATAATGGGGGGCCCAGCAGTTTGGGTTGACCCACTAAAGCTAGTTGGGAATGAGCCTAATAATTATGGGGGCCCATTGATTTGGGATGACTCATTAAGGTGGGATGGATCATACTAATAACGGTGAGGACCCAACTACTTGGGTTAACCCACTAAGAGGAGATGAGGATGGGCCTAATTAATGGACCCTAGGGAGCATTACAATGTGGACATTTAACCACCATTACTTCCAAGGCATGGCCCATTTAGAACCTATCCTATAATGGGGCCGTAGTCTCTAAGAAATGGATGAGCATCATAAACATTGCCGCACTCATCATGGTGGACTACATATCCTAATCGGGCCTCATATATATAATGCAAAGGGTCATACTTCACAATGGACCTCACACGAGGGTCTCATAGGCATCACAATGGGCCCCACTCAAGAGCCTCACATACACCACCATGCCCCCCCCCCCCCCCCCCACACACACACAATGGTCTCTTATATATCATATTGGACCTCACATAGGGCCTCATATATACATCGTATGGGGGCTCATGGGGCAGCCCATGGTCTAATAAAAATGGGTGGGTAACATGTATAATATATATACCAAGGTGGGCCTCGTAGGTCAGCCCCTATGGTCCAAAAAAAATCAGGTAGATAGTGTAAGACCCGTATCTTGGTTCGTACCATTCCATAGACTTCCGCGGTCTTACCGGTCGAATTCTGGCAACCTTCGACCCTTAACCGATATCGACGCGCGACCCTGATTCAGCTGCCGATAACCCGAGTTGACTCTACCCGAGACCAATACCATAGTGACCGCGCCGTCGTTTTGGTTCCGATACCGTGACTCGCGTGCCGAGGCGATACCCTGGTCAAGAGATATGAGCCAACGTTCGGTGCGAGAAAACGCCACGCATTGAGAAACCCAAGGGAATCTCTATGATGTGTCACATCAATCACATCAATCCCATCAATCAATCAATCCATCAAGCCATCACATATCAAGTACACATCACTTTATTCCATTTTCCCAAGTAACTACAAAAGTCTCCCAAAACCATACCTCTCTTACACAAAAAACCACAAAAGTCAAGCTTTTCTTACACCACCCATACCTCTCTTACACAAAAGCCTCAAAAGTCAAGCCTTTCCTTACACAACCATCATTCATCCATCCATCCATCTCTCTCTACATCACTCTCTCTCTTTCTCTCTTTCTCATTTCAAAAAAAATCTCCAAGCAAAAGAGCCCACATATGGAATTCTCCCCCTCTTCCTAAACTCCAAATGTGGCCCACCTCTTCATCCCAAAATCTCCCATCTCAACCCTCCATTCCTCATCTTAACCGTTGAAAACCAAGCTAAGGTGCCAAGAAACTCTTAGGAGCAAGAAGATCGGACGGTGGGTGCTAGATCATTCTAGTTTTTCTTATTTTTATGATGTGCCAAGTGAGGCCCACCGATCAATGGTGTGGATCTCATTTGGGACCGTAAAATGTGGCCGATGGCCCATTTGGATCATCATGATCACTCCATGATGGGGCCATTCTCCATGGACCCCATCATGATGTCTATTCCATTACAAAAAGGTCATCTAGACCATCCATATTGGTGGGGAAAGGATCCCCACCGTTGATTTTAAGTTTGATGGTCCCTCATGCTTTAAGGCCCACTTGATGTATGATTCGTTGTAAGGGAGGGCCCATAATGTCGGGGTCCCTCCATCATAACCCGTGTCCCACTCTCCATGTCTCTCTCTCTCTCTTATTTATTTTATTTTATTTTATTTTATTTTATTTTGTTTTATGCAATTAGATTGTGTGGACCACTTGAATGGACCCCATCTTGAAGTATACTTTTATCCAAACTTTCTTCAAGTGGGGCCCACCTCATATGTTGTACCCACACCATCCATCTGTGGTGGCCCGCTTCAACAGGGCCCACCATAATGCTTTTATTTAGTTATTTAGACCGAACCGTCCAGGGACGCTGGACGTCCCTGTTTAAAAAAATAAAAAATAAAAATAAAAAAAAGAAACAAGGAAAAAGGGGAGCTTTGTGATGGGCTACTGGTATAGGCCCCACTTGGATATTTGTATTCAATCCATACCGTCCATCCTATTCCTTAGATGATTTTAAGCGTTGAGCCAAGGAATGAGATCCATCCATTCACATGGCGGGCCATACCTCTCAAATCAGTAACTCTCACCATTTAAATCGATTTTAAATTTGCTACAAGTCAAAACGGGTTCAATAGCGGACTCGTTGGACTTGTTTCGAGCCAGGGAAGCCAATGGATGGAGTGGATCTAAGCGATGTGGACCCCACCTTCGAAAATTCTCAAAATCCAGGATTTTTCAAAAATAAAGGATGAAGGAGAGATGCAATGGGCTGGTGTTTCAGAGCCGCTGCAGGCAGCGCTGCCTGCAGCGCGTCACGCGGGCGGACAACGTCAGTGCAGCGACCCACGGCTGCCGCCGTGGGCCCCACCATGATTTATATGTTTTATCCGTGCCGTTCATATGGTGGCCCACACCCTGTAGTGGGCCCCCTCTAAAAATGAGGCCCATCCGACGCTCGGGTGGCCCACACCATAGGAAATAGTGTGAATGAACAACTACCATTGAAAAGACTTCTGGGGTCCACGAAAGTTTTGGATCAGGATAAAATTTATTTTCCCCTTTCTCCCAGGGTTGTGTGACCTTATCAGCGGTTTGGATGGCATATAGACATTGAGGTGGGCCCCACATGGGACCCACAGTGATGTGTGTGTACTATTTCCACCGTCCAAATGGACGGTGGAGCCCACAGTGACACGTGCGTGCCCTGGTCCTTGCCGTCCATCTGTTTTGATGGTGGGGCCCACTGTCCCCTGTAGCAGCAAGTTTTGTGGGTCCCACCATTATATATATATATATATATATATATATATATATATATATATATATATATATATATATATATATTATGTGTTATATATTATATAGTCCATATATTATATGTTATATGTTATATAGTCTATATTATATATCTTATAATATGCATATAGTGGTGGGCCCTACGTGGGACCCACCTCTGTTCCCTTTAAAATGCTTAAAGAACTGCAGCAACCGCTACGTATATATATATATATATATATATATATATATATATATATATATATGTGTGTGTGTGTGTGTGTGTGTGTGTGTGTGTGTGTGTGTGTGTGTGTGTGTGTGTGTGTGTGTGTGTGTATTTTATATACATACGTGCCCTTAATGTATAAATTGTTATTGTAGTTATAATATATGTATATTACTATACATATTATATACATGGGCCCAAGGTCCATATGACCTTTTGAATAGAATGGATTGCAAATAAATATTACAGTGGGCCCTAGGCCATGTGTCCCTATGAATAGTTTGGAAGGAAATAAATATTTTGTAAGGCCCATGGGTCGGGGCCCCTTTGATATATTTAAAGGCCAATGTGATTGAATCAGAACGATGTATTCCAAGGCTCATGAGATTAGGCTCATTTGATGTTTTGGGGGCCCATGGATTAAGGCCCATTGAGATGTGGTAGGGCTTATGGGTTAGGCCCATTTGATTTGCATAAGGCCTATGGGTTTAAGCCCAATTGATGCATTCAAGGCTCAACGGGTTATGACCCATTGCAATGCACTTAAGGCCCATTGGTTCGGCCCATTGATGTGGCCCGCTTGACGAACGAAAGGTCTATCTGATATGGCCCATTTGACGTATTTAAGGCCCAATGGGGTGTACCTAAGGTCCATTGCAATGTGTGATCCCAACCTGGTTTATGTGATGATGTTTATTCCGGGTTATGCCTTGGGAGCAATGTTGGTTTGACGTCCACATTTGGAGTGTAATGCTGGTTGGATGTCCGCATTACGACTCTCCCTAAGGCCCATTAGTAGGCCCGCACTTACTGTGTATAGGCCGTCCAGGCCCATCTGCGTTGTAAGAATGGTTCATCACTCATTTACATGTTTAGTATAGTTTCATGACCCATGATCATACGCATCATATGTATGCTTGACATGAGGATTGACTGATCATAGCATATGCCTTCGGGCAGGTTATTTATAGGCTCCCGGTTAGGCGGTGTTGCCCTACATGAGCGCACGATATGCGCAGGATCTGTTGCATGACTGGATAGCGTGAATCATGCATTTCGCATTTGTGTGACATGGTTATTGTAAGCCCTAGCGACATCAGGGCCATAGCCTCCACAGATGCATCGTGGTTGGCAGGATTGGATACCGAAAATCTTATTCTACATGGGGTGCTAATGATATCCCTGGGTGAAAGTCCCTAAACCCTTATGGTACCAAGAGGTTGCTCCAACGTCTAGACCGAGTGGGTAGATGAGCGTTGAGTGCCGATTACCAGACGGTTACGCTCTTCACTGTGTCGTGGTCGGTTGGAAGGGGGTGCGGCCTTACCCGCCCGAGTGTAGGGGGCAATCATAGGCTGAGTCTGACCAGCTCGAGGAATGGGTCCGCTATCAACGAGTCGCGCCCGATATTGGCAGACGAATAGTGTGGTCTCTTCCACTTACCTTATTGCGCGTGATGTGGCGGCAATCTGGACGACCAGCCCTGACCCAATATTGGGCCTGAGTGGACGGCCTATAGATGGACTGTCTGGATGAAACACATCCTTATGGTGTGTCCCACTGGCACGTGGGCCATCTAGGAAGGTGGACCAGCCCAAAAACAAACACTCAATCAAGTGGACTGCTGGTTAAATAGATACATCAGAACGGGTCCAACAACCACGCAATTTTCTGCTGCCGGCCAGTCCAAATGGGGGGGGGGGGGGGGGGGGGGGGCGGTCTGGATGAAACATATACATAAGGGGGGCTTCCTCAGTGGGTCCGAACCCTGGTGGGCCACCCAATGGCTGGACAACGTGAATGAACATATACATCATGGTAGGTCCAGCAGGTTGCTGGACCGCTGACCACACTTGGGCGTTCCCATAAATGAATGGCCTAGATAAAGCACATGCATGGGGGTCCCACAAGGACGTGGGTTGCCCCAGGAGGTGGGCCGACCCCACACTCCCACACAATTCAGGTGGGTCCACGTAAGTGTGGATTAAAAACACATACATCACTGCAGGCTCCACCCTCCCACAGTGGATATACAACACATGTATTTGGTGTGCCCCACGTCAGTGAGGGCCATACACACGGATATATGGATAGCATGAATATACAATACATTTATGAGGTGGGTCCCACCATTCAAAGGGTTGGACGGTATGAATAAGACCCATACATCACAGTAGCCCACTGTCCCAAACACCTAGACGGCAGGGATAAAACATATATATCACGTGGGAGTCCCACCATTCAAAGGGTTGAACGGTAAGGATGAAACACATGCGGTGGGCCCCACCGTCCCAAACAGTGGACGGTGGGTAATACACATACCTCAGAAACCCACAGACTTACTGACGTCATTACAGCTTTATAGTTAGTGAGGTTACTCCAGTCAACCCACTTTCATTTCAGGTGGGTCCCACGTAGGACCACCACATATAATATAATATAAGATATTATTATTATTATACGGCTCCAGTGTCCAGTACCACCCCACACTGGACGGTATGGAGAACACATGCTTTATTGCAAGTCCCACCATCCAGAAGTCTGAACGGTGCTGACACAACACATACATCACGCCAGGGCCCACCATCTGGACGGCGTGGATAAAACAGATACATCATGTGGGGCCCACATGTGCAGGATAGACGGTGTGTATTCAACACATACATCACTACTGGTCTCACCGTCCAGGGATCTGGACGGTGTGGAGATATGACATATATATGTCAGATGGGGTCCACGTTCCCCTTATAGCAGGTGCATCTAGCACTGTCCCAAACAGTGGATGGTGAGGATATAACAGATACATCAAGCGGGCCCCATGTCCAAGGACTGAACGTAAATAAAATAAATAAATCAGGGTGGTTCCACGTGGTGGCCCACCAGCTCCATGACCTGGACAGTCTGGATGGAATACATCGTAGTGACCCTGCTTACAGCAGGTGGTTGGTGGGGACAAAACATGCACATTAGGTGGGTCCCACCGTCCCAGCTGCTGGGAGGTGGATAAAATACATCACAGTGGGCCCTGCATCCACAAATGGTCAGCCCTACTAGCCTGTGGGTTATGGTACAGACACAACACATACAGGTGGGGTCCACATGAGTGGTGGACCACACCAAAAATCAAGCTGATATTTGTGCTTTCCTTTCAAACAAGCTTGAGAGGCTGCCATACTTCCAGCAACATGGACTGCAGGGGCGTCCTTGCCACTGAACGGTCTGGATCTGCCACACATCGTCAGGTGGGCCATATAAAAAAATAAAATAATAAATAAATAAAATGGAAAAATCTACCCTAAAGATGCACCCACCTTTGATCGTCTATTCCTTCTTCCGCCAACGCGATCTAGAGCTCCAAAGGATGGACTTCAACAGTTGAGATTGGTTTTGGAGGGTGGGGATGGGAGATAGGAAGGTGGGCCACACATGGCTCCTCCATGGAAACCATGGACAATTTTCTCTTTAGGGTTGCTTGGGAGAATAAGAGAGAATGAGAGAGAGAGAGAGAGATGATGGGAGAGGAGTGATGGGAGAGAGGGATGGTGAGTGATGGGTAGGTGTACTTGGTTGTAAGAGAGTGTTGACTTTAGGGGAGGGGTGGTTGTACTTGGGGATGGGGTGTGAGGTGATGGGAGTACTTGACATTTGACATAATTGATGGGATTGATTTGAAAAGCTGTAGAGATTCTCTTGGGGTTTTACAAATGCGTGGCATTTTCTCGAACTGAACGCGGGCCCACTTCTTTTGGCCTGGGTATCGCCTCAGTACGCGAGACGCGGCATCGGAACCGCGGTGACAGTGCGGTCGCCAGGGTGTAAGTCTTGAGTTGAGCCGACTCAGGAATACGGTATATGACTCGGGATAGCGTGCAAATGTCAATAACAGATCGCGGGTCGCCGAAATTCAACCGGGAGGACCGCGGAAGCCTATGTAATGGTATGGACTAAGACACAGGTCTTACACTGATCAAGGGCTATCTAGACTATCCAAAGAATAGGAGGACTTTCGATCATACCCAAGAAGTTCGGAAGAAAAGGGAAGAAACAGAAGCTGCGGCACTCCCCGTTTTCTCATGCAGAGAAAAATGTCTTATGCCTTCTGGAAGAGAGTCATGCACGGAAGTCTCCTTCTGAGATTTTTGGCCACGACGGGTCGTCGGATCTAGTCCATTAATCCTCCAACAATGAGGGTTCCGATCCACCCTACAGGTTTGGAAGGAATGAGGAACACACACCAGAAGAGCACTGAGTTTTGAGGGATCAGGTCGCAGCGACGTACGAAGGAAATAGAACAACCGAGACTATCTTCCCCATCCAAACAAGAACTCTAGCATGTGTACTCCTACACCGTGAAGAAATCTGAGTCGTTCAGATAGTGGACGACCCAAAACCGACCCAATCCCAACACAAAAGGAAGAGAAGATAAGAAGCACAAATTGAGACGATCTTTCGCACCCAACCCACAACTATACAATTTGTTCGCACAAAGCACGTTCTACGTACAAGCTACGCAGGAACATTCTATGCCAACACAGTATAAAAAAATAATCCCACGACCAAACGCTAGGGAGCATGCCAGCTAGAAAGAGAAAGAGAAAGAAAAAGAGAAAGAGAAAGAAAAGAAAAGAAAAGAAAATGAAAGAGAAAGAAAAGGAAAGAGAGAGAGAGAGAGAGAGAGAGAGAGAGAGAGAATAAGTAAAGAGAAAGGGAGGAGTGAAGACCTTCAACTATGGTTTAGCTCCAACAAAGAAAGAAAGAGAAGTCTGTGTAATTGCCACCTAAAGTCTGGTTTGGATCTTAACTCCCCTTTTCTTTTCTTCCTTTCTCTTTTCAAATCAAATATATCTCTCAACAATAGAATTTCGTTGCATCCAACCAAGTCGATTCAATGATAGGATGGGCCTAAACACGATAAGTTAGAAACTTATCAACTTAAGCAACACATAACAAGTCTAAGATATAGTTTAAGTCGAGTTCTCCTCAACCCTAATCTAACACTAACTTGATCAATTCAAACCAGGTGAATTATAGTAGAACCTGATCGTACGCATTTGATCATTTAACTTAGTAAGAGACGACATCACCACCCAAGGTGAGGGTTTTTCCTTTAAGCTTACACTGATTTAAGTTGATATATTTTATTCTGCCTTCTATATGCCCTGTTATCATACTGTTATGATTATCTTCTTGTAATTGTTTTATTTACTACCAATGATTATTTATCCTTTAGGAAATATGGTTAAATCTTGAGTTTAATTATGTGTATCTTTATTTATGTGGAGTGATGGATACAAGCCTTGCCCTTGCCTTTACCAACTTTGTTGAGTTAGCCCTTGCTATTCTTCTCTTTATTGAGTTGGCCATTGTCACTCTCCTTTTTGTCGAGTTAGTCATTGTTACTCTTCTTATTATTGAGTTGGTCATTGTCACTCTCCTTTTTGTTGAGTTAGCCATTGTTAGTCTCCTTATTATTGAGTTGGCCATTGCCACTCTCCTCTTTATTGAGTTAACTATTGCTACTTTCCTTTATATTTTCTTAGCCTTGCGCTATCTACCTTTAAGGCTTGGGCACGTGTCTTGGAATTCTAAAGCTCCCATGATTTTGTTTACATTCTCTTTGATGCAAGTGATTTTTTGAAGATATCACAACTAGTGATTCAATTATTATATCATGGACGTAATGCCCTCTAGGTAGAGACCCTCTTGGTTGATGTGTAATTTCATGGATTTTTAAGTAGTAGTGCACAAATTGATGTAAGTAATTCGCAGTGCGGGTTACATCACCTCCGGAATTGGATGTCGCAAATAATTGCTCCATGAACAAATCATGTCATGTAATTCATTCGGCTCATGTGTTGTGCCACCTTGAGGTGTTCATGTAAATTCACGGTGACATTGGACATGTTGGCGAATATTTGTTGTTATGGGATGTAAGTCAAGTTGGGTTTGCTATGAATTATATTTCACATTGTGATTATCACTACATATGATGAGTCGTACACACTTTACTAGGCATGCATGTTCACAACCCCAAGTATAAGGTCACGATGTAGTAATAATCTCAGCGAGACCGAGGTCAAATCCACATGGACTAATCTTGTGTGTCTATTCTGAAAGTAATTAGAATCAAAACTAGGAGAAGATCTAACCTAAATCAGGAAAGTATGGAGTAATTGTGAGATGATGAATTTAGAAATTTAAGAATTTAAAGGTGGGAACTAGGGTTTCCAGGGATCCGCTTGTAAGTTCTCATGATGCTACCTTTCTTGATTCAAGGACACAACTGGCCTAACACCGTCCCAATAGAATAGTCAATCTCATCACACGTAAGTTCAAATGAAATATTCTGATCGGGTGGCTATGTAATATGTGCAGTAGTCAACATGCTCTTGAGCTTATAAAAAGCTTCTTGGCATTGCTTAGTCCACTCATATGGAACATCCTTTTAAAGTAGATTTGTATAAAGGACGAGAGATGTGACTAAAGTCCTTTATGAATCTTCGGTAAAATCCAGCATGTCCCAAGAAGGATTGCATGTCTCGTATGCTTTTGGGTGGGGGTAAGGTAGAGATAAGAAAATACATCATATTGCCTTCGTTGATAATAGGTAAAAATCTCAGATGTATTTATTATTTCAATTCCCAGAGTGGTACGAGGATTGGAATGAGTGGAATAGAGAGATGCATGTTAAATGCACCTATAATTATGTTCAATTATCAGAAACAGAATTTTCGAAAGACTGGCTAACAGACAAGATTCAAATAAAGATCCTATTTCCTTTCTATCTGAAACCTTGGCACAGATCTAAGCTACGATTCCATCATAGAGATCGAATGAAAAAGAAAGGAAAAAAAGAAAATTTTTGTTTTTTAACAGTCTAGGGGATGGAAACTAAACTACCTTTTGGTTCTCCCCGAAAACGACCTTCCTTTTTTTTTACCCCATTTGGAAAGAACTCAAAAAAAAAAAAAAAAAAAAAAAAAAAAAAAAAAAAAAAAAGAAAAGTGACAAAGAAATGTTTTCTAGTTCTAAGAGCTTTAGAAGAAAGAAAAAAATGGTTTCTAAGGGTCTTAAAAGAAGAAACAAGATAGATTCTCAAAACAGTTCTATTTATAAAAAGAATAATAAAAGAGTTTGCAAAAGTAAATCGAATTTTCTTATTTGGACTGAGGAAAGTATATGAACCAAATGAAAATAGAAAAGATTCTATAATTAGTAACAAGATTAACCATGAATCGATCATTCGAATTAGATCTATGGATCGGACAAATTATTTACTGACAAAAATAAAAATAAAAATGAAGGATCTGGCTGATAGGGCAACCACAATCCGAAATAAAATAGAAAGGATTACAAAAGACAAGAGAAAAATATTTCTAATTCCAAATAGAAAGATTAGTCCTAATGAGACAGGTTGTGATGATAAAAGATCAGAATCACAGAAACATATTTGGCAGATATCAAAAAAAGGAGTTGCTCGATTAATACGTAAATGGCACTATTTTATGAAATCTTTCATTGAAAGAATCTATATGGATATCTTTCTATGTAACATTAATATTCCCAAAATAAATGCACAACTTTTCCTTGAATTTGAATCAACAAAAAAAAATTATCAACAAAGACATTTACAATGATGAAAGAAATAAAGAAGGAATTGATGAAACAAATCAAAATGCAATTCACTTTATTTCGACTATAAAAAAGTCTCTTTCTAATATTAGTAATAAGAAATCACAGATTTATTGTGACTTATCTTCCTTGTCCCCAAGCATATGTATTTTACAATTTATCACAAATCCAAGTTATTAATAAGTATTACTTGAGATTTGTACTTCAATATCGTGGAGCATATCTTTTTCTTAAGGATAGAATACAGGACCATTTTGGTACACGAGGAATATTGGATACCAAATCAAGGTCTAAGAAACTTCCGAATTCTGGAATGAATGAATAAAAAAATTGGTTAAGGGGTCATTATCAATACAATTTATCTCATAATAGATGGACTAAATTAGTACTGTAAAAATGGCGAAATAGAGTCAATCGGCGTCATATGATTCAAAATAAAGACTCAAAAAAAGATTCATATGAAAAAGAAAAAGACCAATTAATTCATTACGAGAAACAAAATAATTATGTAATGAACTCATTATCGAGTTAAAAAGAAAAATTTTAACAACACTACCGATATGATCATTTATCACATAAATATATTCATTATGAAGACAAGAAGGGCTCATATATTTATGGATCGCCATTCCAAGTAAATGGAGACCAAGAGATTCCATATAATTACAACATGCCTAAACCCGAATCATTTTATTTACTTGGGGGTATAGCTATTAATGATTATCTAGGGGAAGAGTCTATTATTGATAAGGGGGAAAATTCGGATAGAAAATATTTAAAGTGGAGAATTCTCAATTTTTTTCTTATAAAGAATATCGATATTGAGACTTGGACCAATATAGATACTGGAATCAACATTAATAAAAATACTAAGACTGGGACTAATGATTATCAAATAATTGATAAGAAAGATCTTTTTTTATCTCATGATTCATCAAGAAATCAACCCATCTAAAAAAAAGGTTTTTTTTTATTATTATTGGATGGGAATGAATGAAGAAATGCTATATTGCTCCATATCGAATCTAGAACCTTGGTTCTTCTCAGAATTTGTGTTACTTTATGAAGCATATAAGATTAAACCATGGATCATACCAATCAAATTACTTATTTTTAATTTGAATGGAAATGAAAACATTAGCTTTATCTACCTCAATTCCCTTAGATGAAATGGTATGTCCAAGGGCTATTCCCATACGAACCATGAAATGACGCTTCTCCCAATTGAGTACCAAATTCTTTTCTTCACATATTTTTAGTACACATTTAAGATTTTCTAAGCAATTAACAAAAGATGGACCAAAGACAGAGAAGTCGTCCATGAAGACCTCTAGATATTGCCCCAACATGTCAGAAAAAATACTCAAAATGCATCGCTAAAAAGTGGCGGAGCATGAAACAGTTTGAATGACATCCTTCGGTAAGCAAAGGTGTCAAAGGGACATGTGAACGTGGTCTTTTCCTGATCTTCAAGGGCTATCTCTATCTAGTTGTAAATCGAATACCCGTCAAGAAAGCAATAGTATGAGTGACCAGCTAGCCTTTTCAAGATTTGATCAATGAATGACAAAGGAAAGTGGTCCTTCCTAGTGACGGTATTCAATTTCCTGTAGTCAATACACATTCTCCAACCGGTAGTCACCCTAGTTAACATGAGTTCATTGTTTCCATTGGCTATTATTGTGATTCCGGACTTCTTAGGAACCACCCGAGTTGGACTCACCCATTGGCAATCCGATATAGGGTATATGATACCCACATCTAATAGCTTAAGAACCTCGGCCTTAACCACTTCCTTCATGTTTGGATTCAGTTTACGTTGTGGTTGCCAAGAGGTCTTTGCATTATCATCTAGATAAATGTGGTGAGTACAAATCGAAAGTTCAATTCCCTTGAGGTCCACAATCGACCATCTAAGGGCTCCCTTATGCTCAATGAGAGTAAATATGAGCATACTGTAACGCCCTAAAAATTGGTACACGTGTACATAGACTCTGTTCCTGAGTTCTTAGTGTTAACTAAATGAAAACCCACGTGCGTCCTCATTCAAATTCAGATTTATTTCACACGCAGATAATCAGAGTAGCGTAATTTCAATTAGGGATTCAAAGCGAGATAAAGATAACAATAGATTTAGAAATATATTGCTAAGAGTTAAAAATACAAATCTAATAGTGATGATCACCCAAAATGGGATTATACAAACCATAATTCATAATATACATACCCAAAATGGTTAAAGTGTAAAGCCTTCAGTTTACACCTAATTCTCCAAAACATAACGGTGTTGGCACAACCCGATATAAGCCTACCTATCTGAGGTCTCACTAGTACCTACATCAATAATACAATTGGTTGGTGTTTTAAAACACCGCCCCAGGTGGGAGTGAGCAACTAACTCAGTGGCTTCATTAGTTCAAAGTTACACATGCTATTGACACAATCAGCGTAGTTAATGATATATAAGAAATTAAAAAATTCCTAAATACTCTTATTAAATGTAAATATGAAGATATAACATGATCATGCCCTTTCCAAACAACACTCCCTCACACGTGACTCTGACCACCAAATGACAACACTCCCTCAAACGTGCTATTTCAACGCCTGTTTCGCCACATTCTAATCTAATGCGATGCAATGAATGATCATGTTAGGATACTGATATTATATCACGAGTCCTTATTTAGATCACATGACTCATTGCCGCACATAAAGACTCCTTACCAGTGTCCCTTGATCCAAATTTAGGTGTCCCCCATTTATCTCACAAATCAATAATTCTAAGGGTACTGTAACGCCCTGAAAATTGGGGGTCGAGCATAAACTCCACTCTCAAGTTCCAACGCATCACTTATACAACATAAATAATGATGATTGAATGTTGTTCATATTAGTACATTAAACATGAGTGGGATTAGACCAAAACAACATATCATACTCCAGTGACAGTTTAATTTCGCAAGCGGAAGACTGTGATAGATATATAAAATATATAATCTGTTATAAGTCTCCAGAGTGTGAACATGATACCAGTTAAATATATACATGTATACTTCAAAAATGAATAAAATGAAGATACATGGGTATTCCAAAAGTGAAGAATAACAAGTGTAATGGCGTCTAATCAGCATTCCTGTAACCCCGTCGATCAGAACACGGCTCATATCAACCCACATGAATACTGCATGTAGGAGAATGCCTCCTCGTCATCCTCAAAGTCTGGCACCGCCTCACAGGCATTGTCATCACCTGCAGCTAAGACAGAGTCTGGTTGGTGTTTAAAATATTGTCCCGTAATGTGGGAGTGAGTGATCAACTCAGTTAGGCTATAAAACAAAGGTTAACATGTCATAAATTCAGTCAAGCAATAATGATAAAGTAATACAAGAAAATATCCCTAAGTACTCTTATTAATGCAAGAATTGTATGTATAAATGATGCATGCCCTCGCCTGCACTCCCTCTGCGATCTTCATCTCACGGTCGCGCATGTCAGTCACTTCCTCAGTGTACTACCTAACATCAAACGACACATGCAGTGCGGTGCATGAACATGATTACCAAGTTCTTATTAATTCTTTTCATACAGCAAAATTGGAAAGCTAAGGTACCTCCCTTATATCATTCCTAAATAATGATCCATTCTAAGGTCATCAGTCTTAGTAAATCTCATATGATGTTGCGGTTCTAGGTCACTACAAAGGGCTCGTCACCTTATTAGTGTAGGCCTAGTTTATACTCTAGTTGCTACGGAAAGTCTCATCGCCTCAATGTAGTCTCAGACTATGCTCGAGGTCACTACAAAGGACTCATCACCTTATCAGTGTAGGCCGACAGCTCGAATACAGTATCCCATACCACCGTATTCAGCTCACGAGTCTGGGTTGCTCACTGGTCACTATGGGGTGGCTCGTCGCCCCAACGTAGGCCGACAGCTCGACCACGGTGTCCCATACCACCATGTCCGGCTCATGAGTCTTAGCGGATCGAGGTACCACTATTAAAGGAGCTTTTCCACTGGTAAGTTTGGTACTTTAGGTTCAAGCAGTAGTGTCCATACATGGGGAACATACATTGGGCCAATCAGTTTATTAGACGAGTCCGACTAGTATGAGTGCACGTTGAGTTGATCGACATGAAGTGCATAAGCACTCCGTGTGGCCTAACCACTGCCGACATCCCAAGTACTGCTTGGATTCATCGAACACATCCTGTGTGGCGAAAATAACCTCAGCCAATAGTTCGAGGCTTGTTACCGATCGCCTGGACTATAATATAGTCCCAACCACGTGCAATTACAACAAGCATATGAGATCTTCAAAGCAGTAATGAATAAATAAGTCCATCCTACAATCATTTGAGCATACTATGGAAACATGAATATACAGTACATGGAGGAAATCATACTCACAGCTAAACATGAATCATATACAGTACATGGATGAAATCATACACACAGCTAAGGTAGTTGGGATTCATATCTCAACTCCCTTATAAATCACAATTTACTAACTACTAACTCATTTAGACATTTTTACAAACATGTAGACTACACCTTCCAACATACATCACGTATATTGGTTATATTACGTATTTGGGCAAATCCTCTTACCAAGGAGTTGTCGCATATATAACAAGCATGTACCTACGACAGTTAATCATGGAAATCACAAATTCAGATTCCAAATGCATACAAACATTTCAACAAACACGTATTAAACATGATATCATACATAGGTAATTCACCCATAAATCACATAGTAGTAAGATAGGTTACATAGAGGAAACTATAACTATGCATGAGGGGATTGAGGATCGCATCTCAATATCCTCATTAAATACATTACAACATGCATTTTCTCATTCAGGCATTTTATCAAACACTTAGGCTACACATATTCACATACATGTAATAGCTTATTTAAACACATATTACAGCAATTCCTTCCACATAGGAGTTGCCGCACATACACTAATCATGTATTTCTAAGCATCAATCATAACAAGTGTAAACCATAATTCCATTTTCATTCAGGAAATTCAACAAACACATGGAATGCATTTAAAAATTAACAGAGTATATATATTTATGTAATATATAGAAGACATTGTATCTAGCATGTGTAATAGCAATCAAGTCAGACATAAATCATTCCTGACATTGAAAGCCTTGAAAACCATAATCTAAACGTTTATAGTCCGCACATTTCGTTGGTAGACTCGTAATGAACTCGTTTCGAAGACTATTCCTTCATCTACGATATAACAACCACCTATAACAGGGAATAGGTTAGTTATTCCAGTACTTACACTATTTAAAATCCTAAAACATATTAGGGATAGGTTTTCTTACCCAATTTCAGAATCAAAATCGTTGGAATAGCGATGCAGAAGTGGTAATTTAGCCCGTGGAGCGATGGGATCGAATCCCAGGAACTCTCTCCCACTCTCTCTCTCTCTCACTTTCTCTCTCTTTCCTTCTCTTTTTACTCTCTTCTCTCTCCTAGGGTTGTAAAATCGTGTGGAATAGAAATGGGGTGGGTTTAGGCCTTTATATAGGCCCAGGACTGATGAAAATGGCCCTAGGGCCAAGGTATACTTAGGTTATAGCTAAAACTCATCTGTTTCGACTCAATGAAGCATTTCTGGAGGCCCCTTTGCTGAATGCGGTCGGACTTAAGCTCCCTAATCATGGATCGTACTTACAGATCAGACGCGGTGAACCAGTTTCAGTTCAACGATCATCGAAACTCGATCAGGGCCACAAGTATATTGGCATGTGTGAGACATTTCTCCTGATCCGATGGTGTAATTGGGTCAGATTCTGACGGTCTGAATTATTATATTTGGCCCGCAAGCGACACGACTCAGATTACTTAAATTCAAATTTAATTCTAAAAAAATTCACATCTCTCACTCACTTTACTCCGGACTCAAGGAAATAGTTCTAGGATACCATTTGGACTTGATTTCCGAGGTGGTCGTCAAGTCCAACAAGACGGTCATAACCGTATAGGTTCGAGGTAATCGGACTTTCGACTTGCAGTCCAGGTCCGATACGAAGTTTCATGATACTCCCAAGAGTAACTGGGTTTAGAGATTGATCTTAGGTTTCTAGGTAACGTACCATTATTGGTCCTACTCAATTTAGGTATTGTAGTTCATATTTAAAGTGGTTCAAGCTAATTCTACTGAGTATTCAGTTTAGTAATTAACCAAATTCTACCCTAATTATGGCAGAATACGGTCCTAGGGCAATTCTATGTCCCATTTTTGGCACTTCTATTTAGTATATTATTTTAATTATTTTTCTAGTAGTTCATCATCAAGTTTACCCCATCTCCACCAAATTTCATGAGATTTTGTGTTGTAGAAAAATTTTATTTATTATATGTTTTACTTATTTTTATATAAAACTAGACTCATTTAGCTTCAATCTGGTTTTTAAATCACCTAAATTAGAGTTCTAACGAGGGAGATATGATTTTTCAAAGTTGGAAGAAACAAATAAAAAAAATACAGAAAATGGGCCGCCCAACCGCTGTACGTACAAGGCCTTGCCAAACCGGTGAGCCCCTCACCGGTCATAGGTCATTTTGGCGAGGGCTCGTCTCAGGGGCGATGTCCTCCCCTCGCTCGTTTCGGGTGTGCCGGAAACATGCGGGACCCACCCCGGGTCCCCGCGAATTGAGTCGTTTGGGCCCACGAGTCCGTCGAGGCATTATTGGGTCTCATTTGTAAACTGGAATGAGTTACGCGACAAACAATATATGATTTTAGGGTAGAAGAAGCTAATATATCCAAATATTTTTTTTATATCAAGAAATTCTAATAAGTCGATAGTCGAAATCCCATTTTATTCATGTATGTACCATTTACAGTAAGTTTTAGTTTAAGTATA
Source organism: Magnolia kwangsiensis (assembly GCA_037074715.1). Classification (NCBI taxonomy): domain Eukaryota; kingdom Viridiplantae; phylum Streptophyta; class Magnoliopsida; order Magnoliales; family Magnoliaceae; genus Magnolia; species Magnolia kwangsiensis. The sequence goes on along the minus strand of CM073585.1, from coordinate 22,276,166 downwards.
GTTCTTCATCATTTAAACTTTAGGATTTGTGTCTAATATAAAAGTACTTGGAGAAATTTGAAGAATGAGGTGGTGAAAGGTGAGATTTTGAAGGAAATGGGTTGAAAAGTAATTTTTAGACTTTGGGATTGAGATCTAAGAGTATTATGGTTGACCCATTTCCTAAAGACGTCTAACTCTAGGTTGGCAAAAATCTAGGGTGTTATAGGTACAGTATGATACCTAAATGTATGAGGATTAACCCGGTATTGGTCATCACCCAAACCAAATATGATCACTCAATTCCAAGGTTGTAACAGCCCACAGCACAGTGCCCCACCCGACTGGAGCGCTATTTTTGAAGGGGGTCCAGATCAGATGGCTCACCCTAACCCATGCTCGAACCACAACCCGGATGAACAGTGGCTGGGGCGTTATAAAGGTGCAGGCTTATCACGTAAAACTAAATTACCATAAGGAAAGGACTCATCACCTAATTCCATTCACGCCCGTGTCGTTCAGACGGTACTCTAGCACGCAACCATCGGCCGGATAATTTAACGGGGGTCACTCGAAAAATGGTCTATCACCTCCATTAGTGCTCACTTGTCACTATGGGGAGGCTCGTCTCCCCAACATAGGCCGACAATTTGGACACGGTGTCCCATAACACCATGCCTGACTCCAGAGTCTAAGGGGATCGCATTGCACAAATGGTTATGAATGGACACATCTATTGGGAACGAGGTATCCTATATTCCATTTAGTCATGTTATACATTGTGAATATATATGATCAGTTGGCTAGTGGACTAATTTGACTGACCTGAGAGAACCACGATACAACCGACAATGGGTGAAAGCAACCTGGTAGTCTAGCTACTGTCGGTCATCCGTGTTCACCAGGGTCGATCAAATAAGCCTGGGGTGGCCGGCCTAACTAGGGCCACCCCTTAATTTGTATGATTTACCCAACATCTTAGCAATCTTAAATATTTCTATAGACTAAACTCTGTATCACACAATTATACCATAAATTTCATTACATAACCACTTAGGCATTTCATTGAACATGTGTGCATCCATAGAGTATAACACTCATTAAAGCATTAAATCAAATGTGTGGGCATACATAAAGTAATACAATCACTTAGGCAATAAATTAAGCACGTAAGCATTGACAAAGCAACAATTCTACCACTTAGACATTTCATCGAACATGTGAGAATCCATATTCAACCAATAGTATATAATACAATCAAACATGACATATGAACATGCTAGCTATTACAACACATTCAACATAAGACACCATTAACTGAGACCCTCAAGGGTCGATAAATGATAAACTAGAGATAATGGTCCGCACCTCGTGACGATCTGCTCGACTCATGACACTCCTAAGATTAGAAAATTGGGTATACCAATTTAGAAGCAATTGGGTAAGATTCATGCAATTCATCCTAAAAAAATCTAGGTTAGGAATTAGGATTTGCTTCTTACCTTCCAATCGCGAATGGGGTGGACTCGGCAGAGGAAAATAATCGATGTTAGGGCTTTGATTGGAGAAAACCAATGAAGGGAAGCTTTAAAGCCTCCCCACTCCTACTCTCACTCTTCTTCTCTTCTTCTTTCTCTCTTTCTCTCCTTTGAAAATATAAATTTGTATGGATAGAGGGGGTGCCCAAATGAGGCCCTTATATAGTGCCAGAAGTGGAGCAAATGGCTCTAAGGGTTGGGTTTTTACTATACTATCCCTAGGGGAGTGTTTTTCTACCATTTGGGGGCCACTATGGGGCATAGGAGTCAACACCCACCATTGGATAGTTGGCCCTAGTGATGATCTGCTCATAGGCACAATCGGCCTATCATTTAGATGCGTCGATCGACGGGTGTGATCAAAAGTCTAGTTGACGGTCACCGACTATCGATCGAACCCCCAACTATACGAATCTATGTATGACATTACTCTAGGTTGTTGCCACAATTTTGGTTGATTTAACAGTCCGAAAGACATAACTTGGGCAAAGACCGAATGTAGATAAGTGACTTAAGTTCTTAGTGTATTTCAAGAATATTCGCACAACTCATGCACCGACCTTATGAGTCCAAGTTGAGCAATTTGAGACACGATCTCGACTGGATGTATCATAATGGACGTCAAGCCCAGTAAGATGGACATTATTCTAGAGTTTCGGAACTACTGACATATTAATGAGCAGTCAAGAGCTCATTTAAAAAATCAATACATTTCTATAATTAATTAAGTAATGAGATTTCTCATGGGCAATGATCAGGGTTATGGATTAACTATGTTCATAGTGTGACCTATTTGTAATTAATGAAAATGACGATTTAGTCATAATCACTCTAAACCGTTAGTTCGTAGACTATATGAAAATTGGGTCACTTTGATTTGTTAATTATGATCCAACCCCTAGTTGTTTTAGCTTTGGGTAGATCTTTAATTTAGTTGTGGTCGTTTTGATTAGTCAGTGATAAGTTGGCTAGATTTGGGCCCTATGTGAACAAATCAGGATGGTTATACTCGGTGCTTAAGTGAGTGGCGGATTCGTTAGCTTTCTAGGGTTGATTATTAAATTTGTGTGGTTCTTTACCGGTATCACCTACGCATAGGCTCACTTCGAGCGTCAGGGGTCAATAAGCGACAACGTAAGTTAGTCACATCAAATGTTTTCAAGGGTTTTTGGAAATCTAAAACAGTGAAAATCTAGGACGTTACAATCTACCTCCCTTAAAAATAATTTCATTCCCAAAATTGCTTAATATAAATAGGTAAAGATATTCTAATTTCATACGCCTAAGTTTCAGTTGATTTAACGTTCATTTACGTGTTAAGGTATATATACTAACTCTAATGACTTGTCTTATTGTAGTCTACCCCCCTTAAAAGTTTCTACCTATAAGGTTTGAAAAAAAATGTCAAAATCATTATTATCGCACTGTGTTTGTGTAACGCCCGTGAAAAATCCGTACTTGGGCTCGAGTACCAACTCGACCCGAAATTGTGTAGAATTTATTCCTTTAGAAAATATGACTAAGTTAGCTAGTGCAACGTTAGAATAGCTGGGAAATGGTCCCTGATCACTTTAAATACGTTCTACAAGGCCCAAAGCGAGTGGAACCAATGGTGCTATAATGCTCTAAAGCCTCGGATCAAACTCTAAACCGGTTTATTCTCGGGACCTCCTTGAAACTTTGTATTGGATCTAGACCGCGCGTCGAAAGTCCGATACCTACCATCGTAGACCGTTATAACTACTTAGCTGGGCTTGGCAATCGTTTCGAAATTCAAGTCCAACTGACATTCAGAGGCTATTTCATTGAGCCTGGAGTGACGAGAGTGAGAATAGGGTTAGAATTGAAATTTGAAATTCAAATCTGGCACACGATTTGACGCATCAGTATTAAGCGTTCTGACCGTCAGAATTCAGCCAAATTACACCCTTGGATCAGGAAAAATTTCTATTACATATCACGAGACTTATAGGCCTGATCTTGGTGCGGTGACCGTTAAACTGAAACTGGACCGCCACGTGCGATCTGGGAACCCTACCGGTCTGAAAACTGGATGTGTGCTAGATCCAGTATGCATGAGCTTAAGTCCGACCGCATTTGGCCAGGGGACCTTCAGAAATGCTCTTTTGGACCGAAACGGCCCCGATTTGGTTAGGCACCAAGTAAACATTGTTCCCAAGCCTATTTTGGGCATGTTTTAGCTTATAAAAGGGGTTGAAACCCTCACTTCTCTCACACATCCGAATTTGCTAGAAACCCTAGCTTGTGTGAGAGAAAAGGTGAGAGATTGTGAGAGAAAGTGGGAGAGTTCTTCCTTCTACTTGTGCTACGTGTTGCACGTGCTAAGCAACGCACCTCTATCGCTTTCCCGGCGATTACACCGCGATTCTAGGTAAAAAAATACCATAAATAGTTACTGATTTGAGGTTCCTTTGTTTCCATAGCGATGTAGCTTATGGATCTTGTGTATTAGGTTCCCTATTCGCCGTAGACGAAGCGTATACGTTCCGTTTCAATTCACGAGTCTACAAGACATAAGGTGAGGATTTCAGACGCTTTGATTGACGGTTTACAACGCTTTCAATGTCGTTTAATAGTAGATTATTGACGGCATCGCCGTTTGACATGTACAATATGCTCTCCGTTTCCTGTTTCGTAAATTAACAAAGAATATGAGATTTAGGGCATTTTAGTCATTTGTAGGAAGTACCGTTTACATTCATATTTTGCTGATGTGATTGACATGGTTTGTTGTCACATTAGGAAGTTAGGAATACGTGCATAATTAGTTTGGCGAAGAGATTCTCCTAATTGCGCACTTCGGGTCGACATACTATATGTAGACTTAAGTGTGTAGTGTATGTGTTTGTATAAATGCTTGTATTAGTATGTATTGAATTAAATAATGTTATGAATTAGTTTGAGATGGATTTCTCAATTAATATGCTGACCTAAATGATTTCCTACATGTTGACTATATGCATGATTTCATTACATGCATGAAATATCTGTGTTTGAAGATTTACTTAAGTTGAATGTTATAACATATGTTAACATGCTCACATGACTGTATTTCAATTTCAATACTCTTACATAATTTGCTGATGTGATTCCATAAGTGTTTGGGACTAGACTTAGTTCAGGCAGTCGGTAACCGAGCGAATTCGTGGCTGACTGGTCTTAGCCACGAGCGACGCGTCGATGAACGCGAGTCGTGTTTGAAGTTGGCGGCAGTGGTTAGGCCATGTGAAGTGTTTTACGCACTTCATGTCGTTCGACTTGAGATGCGATCACGCTAGTCGAGCCCGTCAAGTAACCCGACTGGCCGATGTATGTTCACCTTGTATGAGTCATAACTGCTTGAACCTAGGGTACTGAACTTACCATTGTAAACCCTGTTAACCATGGTACCTTGATCCACGAAGACTCATGAGCCGGGCATGGTGGTATGGGACACCGTGGTCGAGCTATCGGCCTACGCTGGGGCCACAAACCTTCCCGTAGTGACCAGTGAGCACCTAGACTCGTGAGCAGATTATGGTGGTATGGGACACTATATTCTAGCTGTCGGCCTACACTGATCAGGCGACGAGTCATTTGTAGTGACCGCGAGCGTATTCTGAGTCCACGGGAGGCGACGACCCTTCCGTTGCAGTAGAGTACAGTAGGCCTGTATTGATAAGGTGATGGGGGAGCGGTGCAACGAGTGCGAGCAACAGCCCTGGCAGCCCTTGCAGTGACCTACAAAATATACATCGTATGAGATTACTAGGAGTGACGACCCTAGACAGGATCCGTGTTGGGATTGATACAAGGGAAGTACCTTAGTTTTCCAATCCTGCTATTTGAATGGACTAATAACAACTCGAAAATCATGTCACCATGCCATTGCATGTGCCTGGAAGATGTGGAGCACTTGAGGGTCGATTGCATGTCGCGGTCGTAAGATGTTGCCATATGAGGGAGATCGTCGGTGAGGGCATACATCACGTCATGTCATCTTGTATTAACAACAGTATTAGGATTGTCTGATTTACTGCTTTACTATTATCGCATGATTGAATTGTGAACATGCTAATCTTTGCTCTATGATTCAACTGAGTTGATCACTCACTCCCACGTTACGGGATGGTGTTTGCAACACCCACCAGACCCTGTTGTAGATGCAGGTGAGGCTGAGATCCAGGAGGTAGAGCCTGACTTCGATGAGGACCAGGACGAGTTCTCGTACATGCAGTATCACGATGGCTTTGCGTAGGCGACCTGGATCGATGGGACTTCAGTGGGACCATTTTGGACATTTACTTTTGTTCATGTATATGTATATGAGACTCAGAGATGTATTCATACTTTAGAGACAGATGAGATTTACTTTGTTTTTTCCATACAGTGATATATATATATTGTTTAGTCTTCCGCTTGCTTTTATCACTGGATCTGAAGTATGAATTGCAGTTTTGGTATACTTTTACTCATGTGAATGCTTTAAATCAGACAACATTGAATCATAATCATTTTTGTTGCATAAGTGACGGTCTGGAACTCGGGAGTTGAGTTTATACACGACCTCCGATTTTCAGGGTGTTACAAGTTAGTATCAGAGCATGAATAAAAGTATACTGGGCCTAGGTTATGGTCTCGCGACGTACGTTGTCATTTCCTTTGACTTAGGTGGGTGCGAGAAGGGTCTAGAAACACTTCTAGGATCGCGGATTCGCCAATAGGCGAAGTCAATTCGAATCGATCGCACGATCGAGTCTCTAACGCATCTTGGGTCGCGTAAAGCAGCCCGAATAGCTCCTAAGCCATAGGAAGTCGGGTCGAGACGTCCTATGAATGATTTTAAACCCGTAAAAGTAAATTCTTGGGCTGTGGGATGACCACGACTCCTGTAATCAATCGCCAGGGCTTAAAAACCCCGTTTCACCAAAAATCTTCAAAATTCTTCCTCTCACTACTCCAATATTCATTTCTTTCTTATCCAATTCATGTTAGGCAAAAAACCTAATGTGAAAATAACACAAAATAATACTTTCATAAAATTTTACAGTGAATAGTAAAATTTCATGAAAAATGGCCATAAGGCCATTCTAACTTCATTTTCTTTAGCTAATAAGAGTCTAGATGGATGTACTAGCTCCTTCTACCTCAAATTCTTATGTTGCATCATAGGGTTTGGTATTCGGGATTGTGTAATGGTCCTGGAAAGCCCCGAATACATGTTTGGGCTCACATAGGCCAAAATACTATGAACCAGGGGTCGAACCATATATATCTAGGGCCCTTGGACCATAGGGGACCAAACCCATCCAGCCCCACCGACCGGATGCATCACCGGTCGGCGATGCCATCGTCGATCCGGCGATGCATCGTCGTACAGGTGGGCCCGTTGGATGTGATTTTTGGGCGCACGCCCTTAAATCTCATGTGTACCCTCCCCATGTAAGTTCCGTCCCACGAAAACCCCCAAATCGTACCCCTCCTTCACAAACAGCCCTCCCCATAGCCCTATTTTCATTTTTCAGCAACCATCCCCAAATTTCGTGGTTCCAAATCGCCTCTAGATCCCTCCTTGGCCAAAAACGACCATCATCCATCACTTCTTTGGAGTTGGCATCCCTTCCTCTTGAAGATTTCATCATTTGGAGCTCCAAAAACCCCCAAATCGAGCTGAAATCGTGAGGTGCTCCATTTCACTTTTCCACTTCCATTTCTCCTTGAAAATACATCCTTGGGAAGCTTGAAGCATCCCTCTACGATGCCTAGATCTCCTTTTTCCATATTGGACAGCCACTTCTCCACATTTTCTCTGTTTTCTATGGCTTTCATGGAAGCCATTTTAGGCCTTTTATCACTCTCATCCATCATATCTTTGATGGGTTAAAGGAAAATCGCAACAGACGAGGCTGGGCCAAGCCGTCCTATTCAATCGAGAAGACCGCGGGGTGGTGCCGCAAGTTCAAGCACCGCCGCAGGTCCAGCTGCAACCCTAGAGTTCCGTACAAAGCGGGATTTGGATCCCCATGCTCACCTTGGGTGAGTAATTTTATCAGAGATGCCTCACGGCCAATACACTGATCGCAAAGTATTATTTGAGGCGGACGTGGAAGGGCGACTGTTCGGTGATTTTTTTTTGTTCGAGCGCATTGAATCTGCGCATTGGGGTCCGATCTTCGAAGCTCGTGCTCGTGCTAATGTGAGCACCATTCGTGCCTTTTACGCTAGTGTCAAGAATCCTACCTTGGACCCATTGCATTTTAAAATCCCTTTTGGTAGAGATCGGATGGCTACGATTGATGTGCGACTGATTGCGCGACTTCTGAACGTACCTCTTGGTGATGTTCATCCTAGTGAGAAGAATCTGAGGAGTAGACGTGAACGAGATCGCGGCACCAGGTTTCTGTACGGTAAGTTGGTTCCATGGCAGCCTAATAATAGCCTTAAGGCGACGAATATGTCTGATGATTTGCGCCTGCTGCACCATATCTGCACGTTCAATGTTTATCCCAAATCGACAAATCGCATTGAATGTACACGCCTTATGGTTGATTTTCTGTATCTGGTGGCCCAGGGAGAGAACGTATGTATGGCTACTTTCATCTTACGACAGATAATCCTCATAGCCAAGTCAAGAAGAACATCCGAATCGCTTCCTTTTGGCCAACTAATTTGCAAGATTGCGCTTGAGTTCGCCTACAGACTTGGGCTGAAATTGTCAGTTTCGATTCATACCATTGATGAGTCGACTATGGTCAAGATGAAGATTGGGTCGCAGTACCGTGAAAATCAGCTTGAGGAGGACAGCGAGGATGACTTTGATGATGAGGAAGATCAAAGCGAAGAAGAACCTGGAGCAGAGGTTCAGGAAGAGGTTCAGGAAGAAGTTCAGGAAGAGGCAGAAGAGGAGGCTCAGGATACAAATGTGACCCCTCCTCCTTCTGCACAGGCTACTAGCGATGATCGCATTGCTCCGATGGAGGAGAGTCAGATCGTTTTGTGAAGGAAAGTTCAAGAACTTCGCGCTGAAGTCGAGGATGCCAAGGCCGTTACAAAGAAGAAATTAGGTAAGGTGACTCGCACCTTAAAGGCGATCCTGTGTTGCTTGCAGGATAAGGGTGCTCCTCCTCCGTCCCCAGACTCAGACTAGCGATGCGACCTTTGATGTAGTTGTCAGTAGTTAGTCATTTCCTGCTTTATGTGTGTAAGCCTGTTAGGGCTAGTGCTTTGCTTATGTTGCTGTTACAATTTTAACTATCTTAGTTCCCATGTATTTCTCGTCGTGATGCTTGTAAGGATATATCCCTTGTATTGTGACAATTTTGATTAAATGAAATGCATGGAATGCCTTTGACTCCTTGTGTAAATGATTACGGTGTAATTGTGCTATTAAGACTGACAAGGTTGCTCCCTATTTTGAATATAGGGAATGCCGCCTAAGGCTACGCGGAGCACGGTTCAGCGTGCACTGACTGAGCATATGGATCAGACTCCTTCGCAGTCTGGCACCCATACGGACCCTGCTGTGGGCCCGATTCCTGAGGCAGTTCGATCGTCTCAGCCTGCCGCTGTTCCTACAGTTGGACCACCGCCATTTACGCCGTCAGTCCGAGAGCCTCATCACGCATCTACTTCCACACAGCATCTGCCACAGCCTGCTCCACCTCCTGACAGATTTGAGCAGATGTTGGCTATGTGCAGCAGCAGCAGCAGCTTCTGACTACCATCGTGGGGACATTAGCACAGGGTGGGGGTGTGGCTCCACCTGCGCCACCTGCGTATCCAGCTGAGGATGCTTATACATACGCCCAGGATGAGGGCATGGCTCATCCTGCGCCGCCTGCTTACCCTGCGAGGAATCCCGCCGATACACGGGGCCTATTAGAGCGATTTCAGCGCTTACGACCTCCCACTTTCATGGGTTCTCACAGACCCGAGGAGGCTGAGTACTGGCTCGACCGTGTGTCGAAGATTTTGTGGATGTTACATTGCACTGAGGCCGAGCAGGTAGAGCTGGCTACATTCCTGTTTGAGCGAGAGGCCAGCCTGTGGTGGGATAGCGTACTGCGGACCGTTGCCGCCGACTTTGTATGGACATGGGCAGCGTTTGAGTTCTGCTTCCATGAGAAGTATTATCCCCAGACTTACAGGCACGACAGAGAGAATGAGTTTCTCCGCCTCAGACAGGCAGCCATGACAGTTACAGAGTATGAGCATCGGTTCACGGAGTTGGGCAGATACGTCCCGACAATTTTAGCTGATGAGCAGATGCGCATACGGCGCTTTTTGGAGGATTTGCGGCCGGATATTCGTCGAAGATGTGCTGTTTGAGCATTTCCTCTTATGCGGAGTTGATTCACATGTCTATGCGGGCCGAGCAGGATGTGGATCGACTTGCGCGATCTCGTGGCCCTGTTGCTTCTAGGCCGCGACCAGACATGCAGGACAGGCCCTTCGCGGGCAAGAGGCCTCGCCTCGACCCTCCTACTCGGGCCATAGCGCCAGCACCATCGTTTCGGTGCCCCGAGTTATCGTGCACATACTGTGGGAGGTCAGGCCACTTGGCACAGAGTTGCTTCTCTCGGATGCGGGACAGCGGGTTCTCACCGCCGCAGAAGATTGACTGTACTCGTTCACAGGCGATATCAGCACCGCCTATACGGTTAGCTCCTACGCACCCTTCTTTCAGACCTCCGGTATCGCAGATCAGACAGCCTCCACGGCCCATGACACAGCGGCCGAATCGGCCACAGCAGGCTCGGATTCATGCATTGACAGCTGAGGCAGCTGCGACACCGACTTTTCAGCATTCGGCCTTCGAGGTCACAGCCCATATTGGAGGTACTCCTATTCTTGTGATGGTGGACACTGGTTCCACGATTTCTTTGATATCGCGTGCTGTAGTCAGGCGTCTTGGATTACCGACCATTACCATGGATAGGGTACAAGTTCTTGCAGCCCACGAAGATTATTCAGATGTCACCCAGATGTGTGAGGGGTGTTTGGTTGATTTGGGAGGCCGGACGATGGCTATTGATCTTGTCGTCGACCCCTCTCTTATTTATCTCGACGTCATTCTTGGCATGGATTGGTTGACTGCAGTGAGGGCCGATATTGACTGCGAGACTCGTATAGTGACTGTGTACGAGCCTGAGGGTGCATCCTTCACATTTTCAGTGCGGGTAAATCTTTCTTTCCGCATACTTAGTTACGCCACTTTATTGCACGACGCTGGTGCTCAGGTACTCGAGCATGTGCCAGTCATTTTCGAGTTCGGGGATCTGTTCAGGAAGATCCCTGGTTTGCCACCCCGACGTGAGATCGATTTCACTATCGATCTGGTTCCTGGTTCTACGCCCGTCTCACTGTCGACGTATCGTATGGCACCATGTGAGATGGAGGAGTTGAGGACGCAGATTGATGGTCTGCTAGAGCTTGGCCTTATACGGCCTAGTGTGTCTCCTTAGGGAGCACCGGTCCTATTCGTGAGGAAGAAGGACGGTTCGATGCGATTGTGTATTGACTATCGCAGGCTGAACCAGGTCACGGTGAAGAACAAGTATCTTTTACCCAGGATCGATGACTTGTTTGATCAGTTGAGAGGAGCGCAGTACTTCTCGAAGATTGATCTTCAGTCGGGATATTATCAGTTGCGCGTCAGGGATGAGGATGTGCAGAAGACAGCATTCAGGACTAGTTTTAGCCACTACGAGTTCCTCGTGATGTCGTTCGGTCTTACGAACGCACCGGCCGTGTTCATGGATCTGATGAACCGGGTATTTCGGCCTTTCCTCTATCGATTCGTCGTTGTATTCATTGACGATATTTTGGTGTACTCTAGGAGTCGAGAGGAGCATGAGGAGCACTTACGTTTGGTCCTGGATACGCTCAGACAGCATCAGTTGTTCGTACAGTACAAGAAGTGCGACTTCTGAAAGCAGGAGGTGAAGTTTCTGGGACACGTGGTGTCCAAGGATGGCATGGCAGTTGACCTGTCTAAGGTAGCTGCACTGCAGGACTGGGAGCAGCCTGGTTCTGTCACTGAGGTGAGGAGTTTCTTGAGTCTCGCTGGCTACTATCGGTGCTTCATATAGGACTTCTTGAAGATCGCGAGACCCTTATCTCAGTTGACACGGAAGGACGTAAAGTTCTCCTGGAATGACAAGGCGGAGTTAACTTTTTAGGAGCTGAAGGACAGACTTACGTCCGCCCCTGTGCTAGTATTGCCAGAGCAAGGGGTTAAATACACTATATACACTGACGCGTCAAGCGTTGGTTTGGGTTGTGTCCTTATGCAGAGGGACAGGGTAATTTCGTATGCCTCGAGACAATTAAGGAAGCACGAGGAGAATTACTCTACACACGACCTAGAGTTGGCAGCCGTTATATTCGCACTGAAACTTTGGAGACATTACCTTTACGGAGAGGAGTTCGAGCTCTTTTGCGACCACAAGAGCCTCAAGTACATATTCACGCAGCGAGACTTGAATATGAGGCAGCGGCAATGGATGGAAACATTGAAGGACTTCAAGTTTGAAGTCTCTTACCATCCTGGGAAGGTGAACCTTGTGGCTGATGCGTTGAGCCACAAGAAAGCGATAGAGTTTGCGGCTCCGCTGATGGTTGCCGAGTGGGATATGGTTGAGTTTTTACAAGACTTTGAGCAGAAACTCACCGTAGAGGAGCCGTTTGAGTTCATCGCACATGTACAGGTGCGATCTCAGATCGATGACCGAGTCATCGAGGCGCAGAGGGACGATGCGCATCTTACTGAGCTTCGAGAGAAGGCTAGTGATGATGCTGACGCCGACTGGCGAGTTGGTATGGATGGGGGCTTACGTTATCGTAGCCGCCTATGCGTCCCAGATGTCCCTGACTTGAGACGAGAGATTCTTGAGGTTGTGCATTCTTCTAGACTCGCGATGCATCCAGGCAACACAAAGATGTATCGTGACGTGAAGAGGACGTATTGGTGGGAAGGTATAAAGACCCACATAGCTGAGTTCGTGTCCGGTTGTCTCACTTGTCAGCAGGTGAAGGCAGAGCATCGCCTACCACCTAGACTTTTGCAGCCTATGCCGATCGCAGAGTGGAAGTGGGATTTCATTTCCATGGACTTCATTTCCGGGTTGCCGAAGACGAGGAAGGGACATGATTCCATTTGGGTGATCGTCGACCGTCTGACGAAGTCGGCGCACTTCCTACCGATCAGAGTTACGAACTCTGCAGACGAGCTGGCTAGACTGTATATCAGAGAGATTGTGCGTCTGCATGGAGTTCCGCTGGAGATCGTGTCGGACAGAGACACGCGATTCACTTTTATTTTCTGGACTCTCATTCAGGAGGCTATGGGTGTGAAGTTGAAGTTCAGTACTGCCTTCCACCCACAGACAGACGGACAGACAGAGCGGGTGAACCAGATCTTAGAGGACATGTTGCGAGCTTGCGCATTGGACTTCAAGGACAGTTGGGACGATTGTCTTGCATATGCGGAGTTTGCGTATAACAACAGTTTTCAGACGAGTATCGGTATGGCACCTTATGAGGCGCTGTATGGACGACCTTGTCGCGCACCGCATTGCTGGCTAGAGGTCGGTGAGCGTAGCTTGATTGGCTCAGAGTTAGTGCAGGCGACGTCAGAGAAGATTGATATTATTCGACGTCGGCTCCTTACAGCGCAGAGCAGACAGAAGAGCTCCTCCGATACGAGACGGAGGCCACTAGAGTTCACAGTTGGGGATCATGTGTTTTTGCGAGTTTCCCCTATGAAGGGAGTCCTTCGGTTCGGGAAGAAGGGGAAGCTAGAACCACGATTCATTGGTCCATTCCAGATCTTCAATCGTGTGGGAGCGGTGGCTTACCGATTGGCTTTACCCACGCCTCTCGCAAGCGTTCACAACGTATTTCATGTTTTTATGCTGAAGAAGTACGTGGCTGATCCTCCCCATATCATCAGATGGGAGCAGGTGCAGTTAGGAGAGGATGTTACTTATATCCTGCGACCGACACGTATCCTAGACAGGAAGGAGCAGGTACTGCGTAGCAAGGTGATTCCCCTTGTGAAGGTATTATGGACGCATCACTCTAAGGAGGAGGCTACCTGGGAGACAGAAGCCGAGATCAGAAAGAACTACCCACATCTTCTCGAGGAGTACGAAAAGGTACAAAATTTTGAGGATGAAATTATTTGTTAAGGGGGGTAGATTGTAACGCCTGTGAAAAATCCGTACTTGAGCTCGAGTACCAACTCGACCCGAATTGTGTAGAATTTATTCCTTTAGAAAATATGACTAAGTTAGCTAGTGCAACGTTAGAATAGCTGGAAAATGGTCCCTGATCACTTTAAATATGTTCTACAAGGCCCAAAGCGAGTGGAACCAATGGTGCTATAATGCTCTAAAGCCTCAGATCAAACTCTAAATGATTTCTCAATTAATATGCTGACCTAAATGATTTCCTACATGTTGACTATATGCATGATTTCATTACATGCATGAAATATCTGTGTTTGAAGATTTACTTAAGTTGAATGTTATAACATATGTTAACATGCTCACATGACTGTATTTCAATTCCAATACTCTTACATAATTTACTGATGTGATTCCATAAGTGTTTGGGACTAGACTTAGTTCAGGCAGTCGGTAACCGAGCGAATTCGTGGCTGACTGGTCTTAGCCACGAGCGACGCGTCGATGAACGCGAGTCGTGTTTGAAGTTGGCGGCAGTGGTTAGGCCACGTGAAGTGTTTTACGCACTTCATGTCGTTCGACTTGAGATGCGATCACGCTAGTCGAGCCCGTCAAGTAACCCGACTGGCCGATGTATGTTCACCTTGTATGAGTCATAACTGCTTGAACCTAGGGTACTGAACTTACCATTGTAAACCCTGTTAACCATGGTACCTTGATCCACGAAGACTCATGAGCCGGGCATGGTGGTATGGGACACCGTGGTCGAGCTGTCGGCCTACGCTGGGGCCACAAACCTCCCCGTAGTGACCAGTGAGCACCTAGACTCGTGAGCAGATTATGGTGGTATGGGACACTATATTCTAGCTGTCGGCCTACACTGATCAGGCGACGAGTCATTTGTAGTGACCGCGAGCGTATTCTGAGTCCACGGGAGGCGACGACCCTTCCGTTGCAGTAGAGTACAGTAGGCCTGTATTGATAAGGTGATGGGGGAGCGGTGCAACGAGTGCGAGCAACAGCCCTGGCAGCCCTTGCAGTGACCTACAAAATATACATCGTATGAGATTACTAGGAGTGACGACCCTAGACAGGATCCGTGTTGGGATTGATACAAGGGAAGTACCTTAGTTTCCCAATCCTGCTGTTTGAATGGACTAATAACAACTCGAAAATCATGTCACCATGCCATTGCATGTGCCTGGAAGATGTGGAGCACTTGAGGGTCGATTGCATGTCGCGGTCGTAAGATGTTGCCATATGAGGGAGATCGTCGGTGAGGGCATACATCACGTCATGTCATCTTGCATTAATAACAGTATTAGGATTGTCTGATTTACTGCTTTACTATTATCGCATGATTGAATTGTGAACATGCTAATCTTTGCTCTATGATTCCACTGAGTTGATCACTCACTCCCACGTTACGAGATGGTGTTTGCAACACCCACCAGACCCTGTTGTAGATGCAGGTGAGGCTGAGATCCAGGAGGTAGAGCCTGACTTCGACGAGGACCAGGACGAGTTCTCGTACATGCAGTATCACGATGGCTTTGCGTAGGCGACCTGGATTGATGGGACTTCAGTGGGACCATTTTAGACATTTACTTTTGTTCATGTATATGTATATGAGACTCAGAGATGTATTCATACTTTAGAGACAGATGAGATTTACTTTATTTTTTCCATACAGTGATATATATATTGTTTAGTCTTCCGCTTGCTTTTATCACTGGATCTGAAGTATGAATTGCAGTTTTGGTATACTTTTACTCATGTGAATGCTTTAAATCAGACAACATTGAATCATAACCATTTTTCTTGCATAAGTGACGGTCTAGAACTCGGGAGTTGAGTTTATACACGACCCCCGATTTTCAGGGTGTTACAGTTTGACAATAAAGTTTACCTAAGGTATATTATGCTCTTCATGATTAGGGTAATACAGAAAAATGGTTGTGGTAGGCTTAAATCCGATACGTCGATTGTCCACCTAACCAGGGCAGACAAAGCAGTGAGTCCGCTGGTAGTCGCTCAAGATTAAGAATTGGGTCAAGCTGCGAATGCTTCGCAAGTTTATGGTCCTGTAATTTCATGGTCCGATCAACCTAAATGTTTAGGCAATATTTCATAGCATTGAAAGGTTAAAATCTCCTATTTTTAAGGTTATCCTTTGGGTTTTTGTCAAAGAGAGTTCTCGTTTAAATTCATGTCCAAATTAGTAATAATAAATCTTTCACTATGCCTATGGTCAAACGATTATCCTAGAAAGGTTTCCAAGGGCCTAAGATTGTATTTGTATGTTATGGTTTCGATCATATGGCTATCAAGAGTAGGGTTTGAGAATTGACCAACTGAGTAGACTGAAGTGGGGAAAGGCAGAAAATAAAAGGCTTGTCACAAAAAAATGCAACAAAACTATGCTTACTTATCTTGTGAAAAGAATGTGTGGCTGCCTTACATAGATAAAAGACAAGAGGAGTTGATTAATGCTCAGTGAATTTGAGCAAGCAACATAGCCCATCAGACTGTTTGGCTCAAACCAGTGGGGTGTCGTCACTTTGGCATTGTGACAAAGCTATCTTGCTATTAATGGTAATTGAAATGAAAAGCCAACCAGTTAAAAATCTTATAACAGAACTTCATAGTGGAAATATGGTCTTATCAATGTACATGGTGTGGCTCAAAGGGAATTTTCAATAGCCAAAATTTCTGGAAGGCCTCTTAAAGGAATAATACCAAGCTCGAGTTGCATGCTCAGCCAATCACGTGGAAAATGTGGCAGACAAAGGGTAAAATATTTTTCATAAATTTTATTTTTTTTTTTTAAAGGATTTTTTTTAACAGTAATTATTTATAATATCCATCAATCAATGAGTTATAAGTAACCACATTTGGCTCAAACCCCTTGTTTTACACACCTACAACAAAGTCAACTGCTCTATGCATCATCCCATTCTTAAAGTAAGCATTCACCATCATTGTAAAAGTGAAAACATCAGGCATGATCCCAACCCGAATTATTTGATCATACACATGAATCGCTACACAAGCTTCACGACTCCTAACCAAATTACTCAAGAGATTGTTACAAGATCTCAAAATAGGCCTACATCCACACCTCCCCATATTATGGAACACATAGAATGCATTCTTTGACATGCCATTTTCCACATATACCTCAAAATATTTTTAGTGGTGGGAGTTCAGTCCTCACTGTGTGGTTCACTTCAACCGTCTATTTGTCAGGGTCATACCCTAAAATAATTCAGAAAAACTGAATGACTGGCATGGATACAATCCATACATGACGGTGGCCCCATGGAGCCCCTAGATTTGAGGGAGGTGAGTGGAATAGGGAGGAAATGGGGTGGGATTTGGAAGCCTAAGGGCCTGTTTTGTTAGTGGAATTCAATGGTGTTAAAATGCATTAGATGGGATCAACATCATAATTTCATAGTGATTGCATGTCTGAAAATACCATGGTATTATAGCCATCCAATCCCATACTTGGGATAAAAATTTTGCCACGGAAAACACTGGATTAAGCTAAATCATGTTTCATGGACTATGGAATCGTATTCAACGAACCAAATTCACACGAATGTTGTTCACCTGTACATATATATTACCAAAATATCACGTGTAAATGGTGTATATGGATGGATGGCATGGATAAACGCATGCATCAATGTGGGGCCTACATGTGTAGTAGATTTCAAAATCCATGGAAGTCATGCATAGGATCAAATGCTTCCATGGGACTAAATGCAATTCCATCCCACATAAAGTCAGCAAATACCATGTGCCAAACACCCCCTTAAGGGCCTGTCTAGGAGCGTGGATTTGAAACCCCTTGGATTCAGAACCCCCAGGATTTGAAATCCCCTAGATTTGTAATCCTCCTAGTGTGTTTGGATAGTGGTATTAAGTTGTATTAAATGGGATTGCATTACTAATCCCACTTTGAAACTGGAAGTGGCATGTTTGGAAGAAGTATGAGATGTGATTAAAATTAACTTTTTAGGCTTTGGAAATGAGTGTTGTGTTGGAAAGTATGAGATGGGATTACCAATCCCATAGATGATGAATTTTTGCTTCATCCAATTCAATTCAAGTGCAATTTGAAAGTAAATCCTGGGATTTATATATTATAATAATAATAATTATTATTATTATTATTATTTTATACACACATTCCAAATATATTTTTAGAAAACATGGGATACACCCCATCCCGGGACAATGCCTTGCACATGCATTTATTTTAACTTCTACAATTCCATCAATCTTTATCCCACCTAATGCAGCTGGCACCTGGAGTGTGAATCATCTTTAATCCAAAAGTACATGTGTGTGGTATATTTACGAGGTTTGGAATTTAATTACTAAATCAACTTTAATAACTATAATTAGTGAGATATGTAATTTTTGTCACAATGGTTGTGATAAGCCCGCTGAAATATATGCTTTGCCCAAAAATGATGAAATTCTAAGTCTTGGATGGGCCACAAGCACAAGATCATGCTTGAGTGACTAACCAACAATTTATTTATTTTTTAATCGTTGATTTACATGGACAATGTTTGGACAGTGATGGACAATGTTTGGACGGTGCTGATTTATATGAACAATGTTTGGACAGTACTGGACAATGTTTGGATGGTGGTAATTTATATAGACAATGTTTGGATGGTGCTGATCATCATTAGTGGGTCATGTGCCCAATAGAATGATAGTGTATAGTGATGCACATGTTACACCTACTACTATTGAAATAATTTTAGGTGCAATCCAAGCTCTCACCATGGTTGCAAACCCCCGCAAAAAAGGGGGATTTGAAACCCTCCGTTGCTTCAAGCTGCCCACAACCACGGGACTTGAAATCCTCTGAAATCCATTCAATCCATTGTGCAAAACCCTCCAAAGGAGGGCCCACACGCTCACCACCCCCAATGATGATGATGGAGATGATGACGGTGATGGCATATAAATCGTGGATTTTTTATTTTTTTTTTACCAATAGCAGCATTGGTGGTGGATTGGCTGCTCCTGCCAGGGAGGAGGTTCTATGCGGTCTAGCTCAGTGGAACTTCCCATGAGGTCCAGCTGTGTGGGCCCCACCACGATGTACGTCCAACATCAACACCGTGCATTTGATGGGTCACCTTGAAATTTCAGGATATCCCAAAAATCAGCCACTCAAGTGGGCCATCAAGGAAACTTCACACCAAGCTGACAAATATTAAGCATTAATCAAATGTGACCTTTTATATATGAAAGGTCAAGATTTGTTTACATAAAATATGTCCAAGCAAAAAATCTGATCCATCCATTTGTTAGAGCCAATCATGGATTGCTCATGATTCTAAAAGAATCACTTTTGTTAGGGATTGTAACCATCTCGTCCATGCTCGAAAAAGGGATGAATAAATAAAAATAAGACCAAAACAAGTACAGCTTGATCGTCAGATCAGTACTATTTTTCATACGGCTAAAATGCCCTTTGGACTTAATAGACAACTCAGATTAATTGATTGGACTGTTAAACTGAGATACGCAACAATGTTAAACTGAGATTCGCAACAAAGGGCAGTATAACTTATAATGCTTGAGAGCACTAAGCATGTATGTAGAAAAATGAAAGAAAAGAAAATTAAATAGAAGAGAAAGATGATGTACTGATCATCAAAATTGTAACTTACACGCTGAGAATGCAACATATCTCTAAAGTCACACACCTGTCATGCAATCGTAACCATCTAAATGTTGGCTATCAGATGACTGGTTGAAAGTAAAACAGTGAGTGTCCCACATTTAAAGGGAAAATTGGAAGGCTAGTTTTATCTTGTTAATGAAAATTTTTAGTTATGGTGCGGCATGGTGATGGGCATGGTGGTGGTTTTGCTGGCCCATTTGCGCAACGGGCACCGATTGCTAAAAGTCATGACTTCTTTACTCTATTCCCCTATGTCTCTCATTTCCAACCTCTTTGGTCGTTCTATAGTCAAGATAGACTGAAAATGTTCATTGGAGACGACGGTGGCCCATTTGGCAACAGATCATCAGATCATGGTGAAATTAAATTTTTCTTAATCTCTTTTCTATCTTCTCTCCATTTTTGACTCTCTTTTTTCAACCATTTCAGGATTAAGATGAATTTCAACAGCCCAGTTGAAGTCAGTAGTGGTCCAGGATGGTTCGAAAATGTTAGATCTGAATCGGCGGTGGCCCATTTGGGCAAAATTGTATCGGTTTTCGCCAAAGTTAAATTTTTCTTAATCAATATCGCCCTTTCTTCTCATTTTTGACATCTCTCAATCACTTCAGGGTCAAGATCAATCTCAACAACCTAGTCGAAGTCGACAGTAGCCCAAAATGGGTCAAAAAGGCCAGATTGGAGTCGGCAGTGGCCCATTTAAGCAAAATTTAATCGGTTTTTGCCGAAATTAGAATTTTCTTAATCTATTCTTTCCCATTTTTCCAAATCCGACTTCATTTTTTTTACCTTTCCCATGATTGAGGTGGGGCAGATAAAGGCCCGATCAGATGTGAAAATGATCTGGGCCGTTAGAAATCAAAGTGGACGTATCTTCTAAACTGAAATAAATTATTGGGCGTACTATGTATGATTTTAGGGTAGAACAAGCTACTTTAGTCACTAAATTCTATTACGTCGGGTTGAGATACCTAATTTGTGAGTTCTTACCTGAGTGCAGGACGAAACACTTCTCACATGACAATACCGACCAAAGCGGTCATAGGGTTTAAATTTTCATACCTAAGTTTGAAAGCATTATAAAATCATAAATTTGATCCTATTGTTCATGGTTTCTAGTTTTATGTTCAAAATCATCCAACAATAGGGAATTTAATCCTAGAGTTCAGTTTATAAGTTTCAAGTTTCAAAGCATAGCAAACAAGGGAATTTAAATCATAAAATTCAAGAAAATCCTTTACAGGTACAAACCTCTAAACTTAAATGTCTCAACACCTAGTTATTGTGGTTTGTATAGTCCACATTCCTAAGGTCCAAGTTATCTCAATACTCAGCTCTAATACCAACTTGTAATGCCCTGAAAATTGACACCTAAGTACATCGACTCCAATCCTGAGTTCCCAGGTGTTAACTAAATGAAAACGCCCGTGTGTCCTCATTCAAATTCAAATTTATTTCACACACAGATAATCACAGTAGCACAATTCCAATTAGGGATTCAAAGCGAGGTAGAGATAACAATAGATTCAGAAATATAAGGATAAGAATTTAAACTACAATTCCAATAGTGATGATTGCCCAAAATGGGATTACACAAACCACAATCCATAATATACATACCCAAGACGGTTAAAGTGTAAAGCCTTCAGTTTACACCCAATTCTTCAAAATATAACAGAGTTAGCACAACCCGATATGAGCCTACCTGTCTGAGGTCTCACTAGTACCTGCATCAATGACATGACTGGTTGGTGTTTTAAAATACCGTCCCAAGTGGGAGTGAGTAGCTAACTCAGTGATTCCATTAGTTATAAGTTACACATGTTATTAACACAATTAGCGCAGTTAATGATACACAAGAAATCAAATAATTCCTAAATACTCTTGTTAAATGTACATATGAAGATATGACATGATGCATGCCTTTTTCAAATAACATTCCCTCACATGTGACTGACCACCTGATTCGTAAATGACAATATTTCATCAAACGTGCGACTTCAAAGCCTGTTTCGTCACATTTTAATATAATGTGATGTGATGAATGATCATGTTAGCCAAATAATTATTAAGTTCAATTCATCTAGCATGTTGGTGAAGCTATGATACCGACATTATATCACGAGTCCTTATCCGGATCACATGGCTCATTGTCGCACATAGCAACTCCTTACCAGTGTCCCTTGATCCAAATTTAAGTGTCCCCAATTTATCTTACAAATCAACAATTCCAAGCGTATAGTATGATACCTAAATATATGAAGATCAACCCAGTATTGGTCATCGCCCAAACCGAATATGATCACTCAATTCCAAGGTTGTAATAGCCCACAGCACACTGCCCCGACCGACTGGAGCGCTATTTTTAAAGAGAGTCCGAATCAGACGGCTCACCCCGACCCACGCTTGGACCACAGCCCGGATGAAAAGTAGCTGGGGCGTTACACAGGTGCGGGCTTATCACGTAAAACCAAATTACCATAAGGAAAGGGCTCGTCACCCAATTCCATTCATGCCCGTGTTGTTCGAACGGTATTCTAGCACGCAACCATCTGTCGGGTAATGTGACGAGGGTTATTCGAACAATGGTCTATCACCTCCATTAGTGCTCACTGGTCACTATGCGGAGGCTCGTCACCCCAACATAGGCCGACAACTTGGACACGGTGTCCATACCACCATGCCTGACTCATGAGTATTAGGGGATCGCAACACACAAATGGTTATGAATGGACACATCCATTGGGAACGAGGTATCCTATATTCCATTTAGTCGTGTCATACGTTGTGAATGTATATGATCAGTTGGATAGTGGACTAATTTGATTGACCTAGGAGAACCACGACACAACCGGCATTGGGCAAAAGCAACCCGTGTAATCTAGCTACTGTCGGTCGTCCGTGTTCACCTGGGTCGATCAAACAAGCCTAGGGTGGCCGGCTTAATTAGGGTCATCCCTTGGTTTGGGCGATTTATCGACTGACCCAACAACTTAGCAATCTTAGGTATTTCTATGGACTAAACTCTATATCTCACAATTATAACATAAATTTCACTACATAACCACTTAGGAATTTCATCGAACATGTGTGCATCCATAGAGTATTACACTCACTAAAGCATTAAATCAAATGTGTGGGCATGTACAAAGTAATACAATCACTTAGGTAATAAATCAAGCACGTAAACATCGACAAAGCAACACATTCTACCACTTAGACATTTCATCGAACATGTGAGAATCCATATTCAACCAATAGTATATAATACAATCAAACATGACATATGAACATGTTAGCTATTACAACACATTCAACATAAGACACCATTAACTGAGACCCTCAAGGGTTGATAAATGCTAGCGTAGAGATAATGGTTCGTACCTCGTGACGATCTGCTCGACTCGCGGCACTCATAGGATTAGAAAATTGAGGAAAATGATTTATATACCAGTTTAAAAGTAATTAGGTAAGATTCATGCAATTCATCCCAGAAAAACCTAGGTTGGGAAGTAGGATTTACTTCTTACCTTCTAATCGCGAATGGGTGGATTCAGCGGAGCAAAATGATCGATGTTAGGGCTTTGATTGAAGGAAACCGATGAAGAGAAGCACTAAAGCCTACCCACTCCTACTCTCACTCTTCTTCTCTTCTTCTTTCTCTTCCTCTTTCTCTCCTTTAAAAATACAAATTCGTATGGGTAGAGGGGGTGCCCAAATGAGACCCTTATATAGTGCCAGAAGTGGTGCAAATGGCCCTAAGGGTTGGGTTTTTACTATACTAGCCCTAGGGGAGTGTTTTTCTACCATTTGGGGGCCACTACGAGGCGTGGGAGTCGACACCCACCATTCGATAGTTGGCTCATAGACACAATCGGCCTGTCATTTGGATACGTCGATCGATGGGTATGATCAAAAGTTTGTTCGACGGTCACTGACTATCGATCGAGCCCGCAACTATACGAATCTGTGTAGGACATTACTCTAGGTTGTTGCACCAAATTTGGTAGTGATCTAACGGTCCAAAAGCTACAACTTGGGCAAAGACCGAACGTGGATAAGTGACTTAAGTTCTTGGCAAATTTTAAGAATATTCGCACAACTCCTGCACCGACCTTGTGAGTCCAAGTTAAGTAATTCGAGACATGATCTCGACTGGATGTCTAGCGATGGACGTCAAGCCCAGTAAGGCAGATATTATTCTATAGTTTCGAAACTAGTGACACATTAACGAGCGGTACAGAGCTCATTTGAAAAATCAAGGCATTTCTATAATGAATTAAGTAGTAAGATTTCTTATGCGCAATGATTAGAGTTTAGATTAACTATGTTCATAGTCTGACCTATTCACAATTACTAAAAATGACGATTTAGTCATAATCACTCCAAACTATTGGTTCATAGACTATATGGATAATTGGGTCACTTTGATTTATTAATTACGATCCAACCCCTAGTTGTCTTGGCTTTGGGTAGATCTTTAATTTAGTTGTAGTCGTTTTGATTAGTCAGTGATAGGTCGGCAAGATTTGGGCCCTATGTGAACAAATTAGGATGGTTATACTCGGTGCTTAAGTGAGCGGGTGGATTCGTTGTCTCTCTACGGTTGATAATCAATTTTTTTATGGTTCTTTACCAGTATCACCCATGCATAAGCTC
The DNA here is from genome assembly GCA_037074715.1 of Magnolia kwangsiensis. NCBI lineage: Eukaryota > Viridiplantae > Streptophyta > Magnoliopsida > Magnoliales > Magnoliaceae > Magnolia > Magnolia kwangsiensis. Next base: position 22,252,083 of record CM073585.1, on the reverse strand, counting down.
ACTTCAAGCATCAGGGGTCAATAAGTGACAACATAAATTAGTCACATTAAAAGTTTTTAAGGATTTTTGGAAATAAAAAATAATGAAAATCTAGGACATTACACATACTCTCCTATTCTTGCTCGAGGTGGGAAGAAATCACCACCGAGTATTCTCATCTTGACCTAAATACACCTATTTTAATTCAGAGGGCAACATTTTTAGGTCAAGCTTTGGTGCCTTGAGGTCAGATGGTAGTGGCACTACAACAATTTGGGACAATTCTTCAAATTGTGGCCTCCACCGGTTAACTTCAAGTACCAGCACGGTATCTATCATGGTCCACATCTCCCTAATAATATCATCATCCACATCATGGGAGTGGGCCAGACATGTCTCTAGAGAGTCAGAGGATAAGGAAAAAAGTATTCTATCTTCCACGAAAGAATCAATTAGGTTAATATCATGGGAATCATCTTCATCCTCTCACTGTTTGCCTGTGTTGAAAAAGATATTCAACTCTAATGTCATATTCCTAAAAGATATATTCATGACTCCATTCCTTCAATTAATGATTACGTTTGAAGTGGCAAGGAATGGGTGACTATGAATGACAGGAATTTTAGTGCTCATGTCCACGATGGGTTGAGTATCTAAGACGATAAAATCTGCCGAATAGTAGAATTTTTCAACCTGGACTAACATATCCTTGATTTTCCCTCTTGGTACATGGACTGAACGATCGACAAGTTGTAACGTGGTCCGAGTGGGTTTTAATTCACTTAGACCTAGTTGCTTATAGGCCGAGTACAAGCTCAGATTCACGCTTGCTCCTAAGTCAAGAATTGCATGCTCAATCTTATAGTTCCTAAATATGCAAGAGATGGTTGGGCTACCAGGATCTTTTTATTTTTGTAGCACATCTTGCTTCAGGATTGCACTCACTTTTTCAATTAAAAAGATCTTCTTTTGAATATTTTACTGTCTTTTGGTCATACACAAGTCTTTCAAAAATTTAGCGTATGAAGGAAATTGTCTTATTACATCCAGTAAAGGAATATTGACCTTCACTTATTTCAACATCTATAGGATGTCTTGAGAGTTAGAGAGAGGTTTTGGTGCAATCAACCATTGGAAAAATGGAGCAATCGGCTTCCCTTAAGGTTCTAGTTCTAATTCTTATGGGGCATGGCTAGATCTATCATTGTTGTCCTCTTCCGAGTCCTCGGGCTTTTTAGCCCTAACCGAAATGGTTTTGCCAATCGTCTTCTCACTCCTAAGAGTGACGATAGATTTAGCTTGCTTCATCTGATTTGAAGAGCTCAGGTTGCTAACTTCATATTACGGTTTTGAATTGGGGAGAGGTTGAGCTGGAAGGCTCCCCCTGTTTCCAATCGCACTTTTAGTCTTAAGTCCTTGTATGGCCTTTGTGAGGTCTTGAAAGACTTGTAACATACTCTTACTCTTGATTTTGAAAATGCTTTAAGACCGGATCCTCCTAAGGTTTCCCTTATTGTGGAATTAGATTAGGGAATCCTTGAGGCGTAGCAGTTTTTCCGTTTCTCTAACTAAAGTTTGGATGATTTCTCCAGCTAGGATTGTATGTATTAGAGGTAGGCCCACTGAAAGGTCTTTGGTAATTATTTATGGCACTAGATTGCTCATTCAATACCTCTTGAAAGGCAAGTATTGTTGGATAATTTTCAGTTGTGTGAATATTGCAAGCACAAATACTGCAGACAGTTTCCTTAGCTTTATCTTTATTTAGTTCCATGACCTCAAGGTTTTTTGTGAGATTAGTTACTTTAACATTCATATCATCAACCTCTTTCAATAGGTAAATTCCACCCCTCTCCATAGATTGATTCAGCTTAGACATGGTGCTTGACTTTGGGGAGATGTCCTATGATTGTGTGTTTTTAGAAGCTTATCAAAGTAGTCTCACACATCATCGACATTTTTATTCATTAATTCCCCATTACACATTGTCTCGACTAATTGGTGCATAGGAGATGTCAGTCCATCATAGTAAAAGTTTGTGATGCACCATGTTTCAAAACCATGTTGTTGGCATAAACTGACAAGATCCTTAAACCACTCCCAACATTGGAAGAATATTTCATCTTCCTTTTGGGCAAAGTTCATGATCGACTTTCTAAGAGTGTTCGTCTTATGGTATGGGAAAATTTTATTTATAAACTCCCTTGTCATGTCATTTCATCTACTAATAGATCGAGGACGTAGTGAATTCAACCATGTCTTAGTTTTCTCTTTCAAGGAAAGAGGAAAGAGTTTCAACCTGACCGTGTCATCAGACACGTTTGGAAAGTATAGAGTGGCTATAATCTCGTCAAACACTTTCAAGTGTAGATACGGATTTTCAGATTCTAGCCAATGAAATTTTGGAAGGAGTTGGCTTACCCCTAGCTTGATATCCATATGTCCCGTTTTTTCTGAAAAAACCATGCACAAGGGTGTACTCACTCCCGCCAATTGTAAATAGTCTCACAATGTACGAGGCAGGGGTGCTTGATGCACCTCATTCTCATCCTAAACTTCCTCAAGCCGAGGTTAAGGTGTCTTCCCTGTTGATTAACTGGTTGATTGGCAGTCATAACCTCAATTAACTCTGAGGATCTTAAGTGGTGTCTAATCCTGTGATGGATAAATAATCCCTCGATCAATCCTCCTTCACTCAAAAGACATCGAGTGTTGTTATGGACTAACTTGGGCATGAAACACTCTCAGCCCTCAATTTCAGATTATAACCTAAACCTAAAAGAAAGAAGGGAAATAGAAAGGGAGAGAATTAGAAAGAAGACACAAATTAGAAGTTCCTGAATTAAGATCATGCAAAACAAAGAAAAACAAGTTAGTTTCTAAAAAACAGAAATTCTAAAATTAGAAAGTTTCTAAAACAAAAATAAAAAGATGAGTTAGTTTCAAAAAAAAAATCTTAGAATTAGAAAGTTTCTAAAAACAGTAAACAAACCCTAATCTAGAAATAGAAAGAAAGAAAAATTAGAAAGAGATTACCAAATTAGAAGTTACTATATTAGGATCTTACAAAACATGAAAGTTAAGTTAGTTTCTAAATATAAAAAATTGAGAGAAACCCTAATCCTAAAAATAAAAAATAAATAAATCTTAATCTTAACATACTTCTAAAAGTAATTAATCTCAAAAAAAAATAACCGTTAATCCCCGGCAACAGTGTCAAAAACTTGTTCACAACCACAAGTGTAGGGTCGCGACGTAGTAATAATCTCGGTGAGACTGAGGTCGAATCCACAGAGACTAATCTTGTGTGTATATTCTGAAAGTAATTAGAATTACAAGTTGGAGAAGATCTAACATATATCAGGAAAGTAGGGAGTAATTGTGATATGATGAATTTAAAAACTTAAGAATTTAAAGGTGGTAACTATGGTTTCCAAGGATCCACTTATATGTTCTTAGGATGCTACCTCACTTGATTCAAAGACACAACTGGAATCAAAGTCCTATCTTATCCAATTGGCATAAAGAGATTTGTTAGATCTCTGAACTTCTCATGGATCTAATCATCAATGGATGAAAGTTATGAGGATTTGGAAGTGATTTCATCACCAAACCATGCCTAGGAGGCAAGGCAAACAACAGGATTTACCAATTCCACAACCAAGCATAAGAGAATTATGAAGGTTAGGAAGGATTTCATCATCCTACCATGCCCAAGGGACGATGGTAAACAACAAGACTTGCTAATTTCACAATCTCAATTCAGGAAAAGAAGATATTCAAAGTAATTGCAGATCTATTGTAATTTGCCACAACAAACCATTAACAACTAAAAATATTCTTTATAATCAAACTAGAATCCAAGAGAGTTCAATAAAACATGAATCCAAACAAAGCTAACATCCTAATTACACTACAAGCTTCACCCCTTAGCCCTAGCTAAGGGATCTAGCCAACCATAAACATGATTGGATTAAAAACCCTAGAAGAAAGCATTAAAAACTAAGAAGAAGATAAGAAGAACTCTTAGGAAGCGGCTCCTCCCTTTTGTTCTACTTCTCCAAACCCTAGATATCCTTGAAAGAGTTAGGAAACCCCTATTTATAAGTAAAGTTTTGTAAATTTTTAAAATCGGATCAAATTTATATAGTCCGTGTAAACACTACGTAACCGGTTCGAGGTCATCAAACACCCTTCGATGTCATCGAAGAGGTTTGAATCCAGAAGTTGCGCCTTTGCTTCTTTCACATTGTGTAAGTCTCTGTGTCTTCGGATCATCTTTCGATGTCATCGAGTGAAGCTTTGATCCATTGAACAGGTCTTCGAGTCATCAAGAATGTGTCCAAAATAGTCTAGGTAGTTACTTCAATTTCATTAATAAATTCGATGTTATCTAACATCGTTCTTTGAGTCATCGATCATGTTTTCGATTGATCGAGAAAAGAACCCAATATGTCCAGCAACCATCTTGATTTTTCCTCATAAATTCGATGGCATCGACCAATGTTTAATGTCATCAAGTGGATATTCGGTGTCATCGAACAGTTCTCGATGGCACAATCTTTGTGATATCTGGAATTGTACTTTTGACTTCCTTCCTTCTCCGCTTGGTTTTCTTGGATCTTGGTACCTTTAAATCATCAATCTTAGTCTCTACCGGTCCATTCTTTGCCTTGGTGACTTTTGAGTACTAAATTCATTCTTTTAGCTTTCTTTTCAATCCAAGCTCTTAAATTCAACTTACAACACAAACACATGTAAAATATACCATTAAGCCATATTATTTTTGTAAAACCAAGAGATAAAAGGGGGATAATATGCAATATTTGACCCTCAACAATGAGATCATATATATATTGGTTACGCATATTGATATCTCTCGTATTAGTGGAGTACATGACTGTAACGCCCTGAAATTCGGGGGTCGAGCATAACTCCACTCCCAAGTTCCAAAACATCACTTATGCAACAAAATTAATGATGGATGTATGTTGTCTGTATTAGTGCACAAAACATGAAGTAGATTAAGCCAAATCAGCAGACATAATTCAGGGATAGCAAGAAAATGCAAGCAGAAGTCTTAAATACATATATAAACCAAAAACAATCCCCAAAATATGCATGCTCTACCTGGACAATATGTACAAACTGTGTCTCAAAATACATGTATCAAACTGTGTATAATCAATACAATCATAACCCAAAATCTCCACCAGTCAGGATAAGGCTCACATGAACCCGCCTGAGAATTGCATAAATGAGAACGCCTCCTCGTCCTCGTCAAACTTCAGCTCCGCTTCGTAGGCATCACCATCACCTGCAGCTAAGTTAGAGTCTGGTTGGTGTTTAAGCATCATCCCAGAATGTGGGAGTAAGTGATCAACTCAGTGGAACTATATAGCAAAGGTTAACATGTTATTAATTTAATCAAGCAGTAATGATAAAACAGTACAATCAAACATGTCTTAGATACTCTTGTTAATGCAAGAATGATATGAGGAAATGATGTATGCCCTCACCACAATCTCCCTCTGCGATCTTCATCTTACGATCGCGCATGTCAGTCACTTCCTCAGTGCTCTACACTAACACTAACAACACATGCAGTGCAATGTTATAAGCATGATTACCAAGTTCTTATTAGTCATTTTCATACAGTAGGATTGAGAAGTTAAGACACCTCTCTTATATCAATTCCCAAACAATGAACCATTCTAGGACATCTCATACGATAGTACTATTCTGGATTACTGTAAAGGGCTCATCACTAATCAATACAGGTCTAGTTATGTACGGAATACTACAATAAGGCTCGTCGCCCATATGCAGTATCAGGATATACTTGAAGTCACCACAGAGGGCTCGTCGCCCATATGCAGTATCAGGATATACTCGAGGTCACCACAGAGGGCTCGTCACCAATCAATGTAGGCCGACAGCACGAATATAGTGTCCCATACCACTATAATCGGTTCACAAGAGTAGGGTGCTCACTGGTCACTATGGGGAGGCTCGTCGCCCCAGCATAGGCTGACAGCTCGACCGCGGTGTCCCATACCACCATGTCCGGCTCATGAGTCTTAGGGGATCACGGTACCAAGGTTAACGGGATCTTCACTAGTGAGTTCGGTGCCTTAGATTCAAACAGTAGCGACCAAACATGATGAACATACATCGGTCAATCGGGTTAGTTGATAAGCTCAACTAGGCCAAGCACATATTGAGTTGATCGACATGGAATGCATAAGCACTCTGTGTAGCCTAACCACTGTCGAACATTCCAAACACGACTCGAATTTGCTGAACATCCTACGTGACGAAAATAACCTCAACCACCAGTTTAGGGACAGTTACCGATTACCTGGATTGTAGTATAGTCTCAATCACGTACAAGCTCAATAACAGGCATTTGATTCATATCCTACATTCATATGAACATTTGGTGAAATATAACTTGAACATAGATACAGTACATGGAGGAAATCACACATACAGTTAACATGAAAATTTAGGCTAAACAGTTCATGGAGGAAATGATACACACAGGTAAGGTGATTGAGATTCATATCTAAGGTGATTGAGATTCATATCTCAATACCCTCAAAATCATGCTTTTACCAAATACTAACTCATTCAGGCATTTTTACAAACACTTAAACTACACTATTCAACATACATCACGTATGTCGATTACATTACATATTAGGGCAAATCCTTTCACCTAAGAGTTGCCGCATACATATCAATCACATATCTACGACAAATAATCATGGCAATCATAACAGTAAATTCCATACGTATACGGGTATTCTAACATATACATGAAATTCTCTATTTATAACATAGGTTATATGTATACGTAAATCAAAACGGATAGCACATTTAGCATATGTAATAGCATCCTAGGAAAGAATAAATCATTATCTATCATTCAAAGTCTTGAAAACCATAACCTAAACGTATATAATCTGCACCTTAAATCAAAAAATGCGAAATAAATATGATTCAGACGATAAGTCTTCGTCAACGGCGGATACGCTACCTAAGGAATGAAATAGGTTAGCTATAACTTCACTTCAACTATTCTAAGCTTCAAAAAAGGTTAGGGTTTGACTAAATTACCCAAGAACAGAATCAGAATCGCCAGAATAACGATTCAGATACAATGGATCGATGCGTAGAAGAGCTGGGAAAAATCCCAAGAAGAAATAACAGGTTCTCTCTTACTTTCTCTCTCTTTTCTCTCTTGAATTGGCTAGGGTTGGAAATTCGTATGGGATTTAGAAATGAGGGTTTAAGGCCTTTTTATAAGCCTAAAATTGACGAAAATAGCCCTAGGGCCAAGTTATACTTAGGTTATAACCAAATCAGGCTCTTTATGATCCAACGAAACACTTCTGGAGGTCCTCTTATCAAATGCGGTCGGACTTAAGCTCACTAGTATTGGATCTTAAGCAAGTTAAGTTTTCAGTCCGATCGGGTTTCCAGATCGTCCGTGGTGGACTAGTTTCAATTCAACGGTCACCGAAACTCGATCAGGGCCACAAGTGTTTTGACATGAATGGGCCACCTTCCCTGATCCGAGGGTGAATTTGGGGCAAAAACCAACGGTCAGAACGCTTAGAAATAACGCGCAAGCGACACGACTCAGATTACTTAAATTCTTATTTAATTTCTTAAAAATCTACAGTTTCTCACACACTTCACTCCGGACTCAAGGAAATGGTCTCAGGACATCGTTTGGGCTTGATTTTTGAGGTGATAGTCAAGTCCAACTAGGCGGTCATAATTGTCTAAGTTCATCACTATCAGACTTTCGACGTGCGGTCCAGGTCTGATATGAAGTTTCAAAGTACTCTCGGGAGTAACGAGGTTTAGAGTTGGATCCTAGATTTCAGGGTAATCTAGTGGTAGCAATTCTATAGGTTTTGGGTCTTACAGATCACATTAAAAGTGATTGGTGCTAATTTCACAAGTAATCTAGTTTAGTGCTAGTTAATACACGTTAAATTTCTAAAGACTTAGGCTCTAAATGATTTCTGCTAAAGGTGGTACTCGGGTCTAAGTACAGATTTTTCTAAGACGTTATAGTGACGTATCAAAACCTTTACATTACTTTTATGAATCTCTTAAATTATTGTCAATCTTAAAGGATAACCATCACTATGAGTATGAAATTAACCCTCTCCAACCATATAAATGATGCAGGTGATGTACAGATTGAAGACATAGAGGACTATCTCCCTATGAAAAATCATACTGAATGAATGAGAAGATAATTTTATGATTTAATTTTATACTTCCACTACGAACTCAATAATTTAATAAGGTCCTATTGAGAGGGCATTTGATAATTTGTTGAATTCCTTTACTCTAATGAAATAATAAATAAATCGATCTTAATCTTGTGAATGGTTACCTTCACGAATGTAACTGGATGTGATCTAAATGAGAAAAAAATAAGGTGCAATTTTTAAAGCATCCAATTTATGCATTATTAACTTTTGATTTTGTCGGACATGTACACCACCCCAAGTATATGGTCGTGATGTAGTAATAATCTCGGTAAGACCGAGGTCAAATCCACAGGGACTGAACCTTGTACGTATTCTAAAAGTAACCAAAACTACAACTAGAAGAAAATGTAATCTAAATCAGAGAATTTAAGAAAATAATAGCGAATTATTAAACTAAAACTTATAAATTTTAAAGGTGGGAAACTAGGGTTTCCAAGGATCCACTTGTAGAGATCAGGGAGATCTATGCTTGATTCATGAATACAATTGGAATCAGAGTCCTATCTTCATCCAGTTGGAAGATAATTCATTAAAATTCAATTCTGAACTTCCTTGAATCTAGTTTTCAATGAATGATAGGTATGAGAACTAGAAGTGGCGCATGAGACAAAGCAAACAACGGAACATACCAATCCACAACCAATCTGGGAAAATTATGAACGTTAGGAAGGGTTCCATCATCCAACCATGTCTATGAGGGGTTCCTACGTTCATAATCACAATAATACAAAGAACATGCTCAAAGCTATCGCAGATCCATTTTAATTTAAGTCACAACAAACTATTAAAAACTAAAAGCATTTCTTATAATCAAACTAGAATCGAAGAGAGTTTAATAAACATGAATCAAGGCCATAGAAAGTACCCCATCACGCTACAATTTTCACCTCTTAGCCCTAGCTTAGAGGTTTGGCTCATCATAGACATGATCAAGCTCTAACTCAGAAAAACATTAATGAAACAATGAAAGAAGAAGAAGGAAAACTTTATTGTAGACAGCCAACTCCACGCCTTCTCCCTCACTTGCTCTGCTCGTTTTCCACGTCTTGGATGATCTCTCTTGCTCGTTCTCCCTCTCCTTTTATAGCCTACAGGAGGCGGTGGTGTGGTTTGTAAAGAACTTTCACGGCAAAAAGGACCATGCAGTGAAACTGCACTCGACCCACGTTCGACACAAATAGCTGATCTATTTTCAGAATCTGATCCATTCAGCGTCCTTGGCGATGGCCAGTTGCCCCCTGGAAGTGGTTTGGACGGTCCGGATCACAGATCCGATCATAATATTGATCGTACAATGACCCATGGAGGCTAGGCATCAGACGTGCATAACTGATGTAAGGGAGCTGTGCTGTGAAGCTCGGTGGGCCCTATAGTGATATTTTCAGAGAAATCCACCCCATTCATTGAATTCTCCTCGAAAAACCAGTTGGGAATGGGTACTTTTACTCGAGTTCGCTGTGGCCCACTGTATCAAATCACGTTGTCGTTCATCTTACATTTGAACCGATCTGCCTGTGTGTGCGTGCATGGTAGAATATGGGCTTCATGGGTATGGTCGACGCCCCCTGGATCGATGGGTGGTTCAGATCGTCCATCGAGACGATGGTGGTAGCCCACTACAAATCATAGTGGACGGACGTCCGTTTCTTGTGTAAAAGGAATGTTAAGAGTCGGGTCAATGCACGCTGACCAAGTGCCATGATCCGGTGCACCTCCAATGCACGTGTGTTGTGCACACGCACACCATACAAAATGGGTCCCAATTTGATGTTGCAAGAAATTCGCTCTGTCCATCCATTTTACCATCTAATTTGAGGGGTTGAGACCAAAATTGAAGCATATCCAAATATCAGGAGGGACCTAAATCAATGATTTATGGCTAATCTTGTCTGTTGGACCACTTCCACAAAGATCCAACGACTGAAATTTTACGTGTACGGTTACTTTATAGTCCTCAGGCCAGATATAAAGTTTCAAGCCAAACGGCTGGTGGAAACACTGTAATCTTGCATTCAGGACGATTTTCACGCCCCTTTTACTTTAATCACTTGATTTTCTTGAATCTTTGACATTTGAATTCTACAATCTCGATCCTCTAAGACCCGTCCCTTGCCATGGAGATTTTTTAGGTTAAATTCATGCTTTTAATACCCTTTTCAGTCCAAGCTCTTAAATGCACCTTGTAATAAAAACATGATTAAAATAGGACGTTAAGCATTATCATGTTCGTAAAACTAAGTAATAACTGGGGTCTAAAATACAATATTTGATCCTCAACACAATCCCCAACCAGCATTTTGCTAGTCCCGAGCAAAGTATATGAAAAATATTTTAAGAATTACGGGACAATTCTTATAAACTCGAGTGGTTGTTTTGAAAAGTAATCTAGATAATAGAATTTCAATATAAATAAATGTTGGCATTACTTTCTGTTAAACTCAAGCACATGGTAATCTTCATAGTCAAGTTCAAAGTATTAATCTATCAATTAGAACAATTCTAAACATTAAGTTCCATGGATGTATAGTGCAACCTTGACTTATCGCAATAAAGGTCCAATTCTCAACTTTCATGATATCATTGATAACTAAAAAGGGCATTTCATATAACCCAACCTAAACTGAAACTTGCCTTATATTTTAGCCTTTTTATTCTTCCAGCTTTTGATTTTTCCATCGATGGCTTCACATTGTGTCAACCTTTTTAAAGATCTTTAACAGGTATCCATTTTCGAACACAACTATTTTGTAGCTGGGTATTTTCTTTTTTTTTTTTTTTCAATGAACATGATGGACTAATTCTCCAGGTTGGTTCCTTCCATGCTCAGTGATTACCAGTTTAACAATTCAATATCGAACTAAAACCTTAATGTGTAAGCTAGATGTGACATGTAAAGTCATGACACAATCAATGTTTAAAACTCCTAATCATGGATTAATAATTCAAACTTAACTGTGAAATCTAACAAGTAACTGAATCCCAGAGTCAACATTATGTATCTTATACTTCTAAATCCAAAATATCCTTTAAAAATCACTTTAATTCACAAAATTTGTAGAAAAAACTTCTCATAATTTTTTTTACTCAAGATTGAGAAAACACTGATTAGGCAACCTAATCTCCGATAATCCCCAACCAGCATTTTGCTAGGCCCGAGCAAAGTATGCGAAAAATATTTTAAGAATTATGGGACAATTCTTATAAACTCGAGTGGTTTTTTTGAAAAGTAATCTAAATAGTAGAATTTCAATATACATAAATGTTGGACATTACTTTCTCCTAGACTCAAGCACATGGTAATCTTCATAGTCAAGTTCAAAGTATTAATCCATCAATTAGAACAAGTCCAAACATTGAGTTCCATGGGTGTATAGTGCAATCTCGACTTATCACAATTAAAGGTCCAATTCTCAACTTTTATGATATCATTGATAACCAAAAAGAGCGTTCCGGATAACCCAACCTAAACTAAAACTTTCCTTACAGTTCAGCCTTTTTATTCTTCCAACTTTTAATTTTTCCATCGATGGCTTCACGCTATGTCAACCTTTTTAAAGATCTTTAACAGGTAGTCATTTTCGAACACAACTATTTTATAGCTAGGTACTCTCTTTTCTTTTCTTTTTTCAATGAACATAATAGACAAATTCCCCAAGTTGGTTCCTTTCATGCTTAGTGATTACCAGTTTAATAATTCAATATCGAACTGAAACCTTAATGTGTAAGCTAAATGTGACATGTGAAATCATGACTTAATCAATATTTAAAACTCCTAATCATGGATTAATAATTCGAACTTAACTGTGAAATCTAATAAGTAACTGAATCCAAGAGTCAATATTACGTATCTTATACTTCTATATCCAGAATATCCTTCAAAAATCACTCTGAGTTACAAAATTTGTAATAAAAAATTTTCACAATTGTTTTTGCTCAAGACTGAGAAAACACTAATTAGGCAATCTAATCTCTCATCCCCAACTTAAAATCTATGTTATCCTCAATGTAAAAGACATAAGCATGCAATGCACATGTGACAACGAAAATAAAGGAGAAGTGATGGAAAGGTAGTACCTGAGGAGAAAATTGAATGGATTTTTCCAAAGATTCTCAGAATGAAGGTGGGTTAGCATAAAAGTTAAACCAACAAAAGAAAACTATCCTAGAACAACTGGAAAGCAAACTATCCTAACATCATAAAGCCAACTATCCAAGAATGATAAAAAAGTAAACTACCCTAGTCCTATGAAAGCAGTAAACGTACCTATACCTCCATCAGACTAGGAGATCAATCCTGGTACACAGGATTAGTCAGAAGTATGGACATGTTCTTTAAATCAAATTTCTTAAAAAATGGTTTTAATCGATGTCCATTTACTTTAAACTCATTACCATTGGTTGGATTTCGAATCTCAACAGTCTCATGAGGATAAACATTGATAACAGTGAAAGGGTCGGTCCAACGAGATCGAAGCTTACCCGTAAAGAGATGTAACCAAGAATTATACAATAGGACTTTCTGACCTAGTACGAATGATTTTTGAAGAATGTGTTGGTCATGAAACACCTTCATCTTGTCGTTGTAAATTCTCGAGTTCTCGTACGCATCGTTTCGAATTTCTTCGAGGTCATTCAACTAAAGTTTGCATAGTAAGCCAGCATTGTCCAGATTGAAGTTCATAGTTTTGATTGCCCAGTAGGCTCCATGTTCTAACTCCATAGGTAGGTGGCAAGCTTTTTCATAAACCAGTCTAAAGGGAGACATTCCAATAAGGGTTTTAAATACAGCACGGTAGGCCTATAAGGCATCAGTCAATCGAATTGACCAATCCTTACGGTTAGGGTGAACCATCTTTTCCAAAATATGTTTAATTTTTCTGTTAGAAATCTCAGCTTGCCCACTTATTTGTGGGTGGTATAGAATGCTCACCTTTTGAGAGATACCATATTTCTTCATTAAATTCTCGAATGGTCTATTACAAATATGTGAGCCCTCATCACTAATGATGGCTCGAGGTGTTCCGAACTGAAAAAGGATGTTCTCTTTTAAAAACTTAATGACCATTCGATGGTCATTGTTCCGGCATGGAATCACTTTGACCCATTTAATAACATAGTCTACAGTAAGAAAAATATACAGATTTCCAAAGGATTGGGGGAATGGTCCAATGAAATCCATGCCCCAGCAATCAAATGCTTCTATGATAAGAATGGGGTTCAAGGGCATCATATTTCGATGGGACAATACACCCAATTTCTAACAATGCTCATAAGCCTTGCAAAACTCATGAGTATCCTTGAACATAGTGGACCAATAAAACCTATACTAAAGAATCTTGGTCATGGTCTTTTTAGTAAAAAAGTGACCACCACAGGCCTGAGAGTGACAGAAGGAGATGACACGTTGATGTTCATCATCTGGCATGCATCTCCTTAAGATTTGGTCTGGAAAATATTTAAACAAATATGGATCATCCCAGAAGAATTTGCGCACCTCGGTGAAAATTTTCTTCTTATCTTGCGAAGTCCAATGTGTCGATGTGAAACCTGTGGCAAGATAATTAGTAATATCAGCAAATCAAGGTGAATGGGAGACTCTGAACAATTATTCATCAGGGAACATGTTATTAATATGTGTCGTCCTAAGAAAATCAGAGGGATTAAGGTGGGAAAGATGGTCAACCACTACATTCTCTACTCTCTTTTTATCTTTTATTTCTAAATCAAATTCTTGGAGTAGGAGGATCTATCTAATCAGGCGGGGCTTAGCATCATTCTTAGAAAGAAGATACTTGAGCACCACATGATCTGTGTATATGACGACCTTTGATCCAATAAAGTAGGACCTAAATTTGTCCAAGGCGAACACTACGTGTAACACCCTGAAAATCAGGGGGTCGAGTAGCAACTCAACACCTGAGTTTCAGAACATCACTTATGCAACATAAATGCTTATGATTGAATGTTGTCTACGTTAGTGTATTAGTCATGAGTGGGATTATACCAAAGCAGTAATTTATACTCCAAATTGAGTTATAAAACGCAAGCAGAAGACTAAAAGATGTATAGGAATGTATATAAGTCAAAAATCATGATCGGTCTCTAGAGTATGAATACATCACTGAGCTATCATATACATGTCATAATATAAAAATCAAAATGTCAAAAGAATAGTTCCACTAGTATGGTATGCCCTGTAGCCCCGTCACTCCGAATGGCCTAAGCAAAACCATCAGAGAACTGCATGCAGGAGAACTCATCCTGATCATCATAGTAGTCAGGTTCAGCCTCCTGCGCCTCGCCAATACCTACATCTAAGACAGGGTCTGGTAGGTGTCCAGAACACTGTCCCGTAACGTGGGAGTGAGTAGCTAACTCAGTGGAATAATAAAGCATAGGTTAACATGTTATCAATTCAGTCAAGCAGTAATGATAAAGCATTACAATCAAACACTCCTAAATACTATAATTAATGCAAGGATGAGATGCAATCATGATGCATGCCCTCACCGACATACTCCCTCATGCGACACCATCTTACGCTCATGGCATACTTTCATCCCTGAAGTGCTCCACATCCTCCAGGCACATGCAATGCAATATGGGCATGATTACCGAGTTGTTATTAGTCCTTTTCATATAACAGGATTGGAAAACTAAGGTACCTCCCTTATATCATTCCCAAACAAGGATCCTGTCTAGGGTCGTCACTCCTAGTTAATCTCATACGATGATGCGGTTCTAGGTCGCTGTAAAGGGCTGTCAAGGCTGTTACAAGCACTCGTTGCACCGCTCTCCCATTACCTTATCATTACAGGCCTAATTTATACTCTGTTTACTACGGAAAGGCTCGTCGCCTCTCTGCAGATTCAGAGTATGCTCGAGGTCACTACAAAGGGCTGTCAGGGCAGTTACACGCACTCGTTGCACCGCTCCCCCATCACCTTATCAATGTAGGCCGACAGCTCGAAACAGTGTCCCATACCACCATATTCATCTCACGAGTCTGGGTTGCTCACTGGTCACTACAAGGAGGCTCGTGGCCCCAGCGTAGGCCGACAGCTCGACCATGGTGTCTCATACCACCATGTCCGGCTCATGAGTCTTAGCGGATCAAGGTACCAAGGTTAACGGGATTCACTGGTGAGTTAGGTACCTTAGGTTCAAACAAAGGCGCCCATACATGGTGAACATACATTAGACAAATTGGGTTACTTGACGAGCTCGACTAGCACGAGCGCACATTGTATCGATCGACATAAAGTGCATGAGCACTTCGTGTGGCCTAACCACTGCCGACGACCAACGTACGACTCGGGTTCGCTGATCACATCATATGTGGCGATTGAATCTCAACCACGATTTCAATACCGTTACCGACTGCCCTATCTAAATCTTAGTCCCAACGTCAATGAAAAGTCATATGAGATAAGTAAAGCGGGAATAATCATGTAATTCAATTATTACAAACAAGGAGCATATTATTAAAATACATCTCAAACAAGATTTCACACACATTCACTTCATGAAATAAACAAACATTACAATGTAGCGTACATGTAGAAAATCATATAAATGGCTGAGGTAAATCCTCCTACAAGGCATACATCACAAACAAGATTCCTCACACATTCACCTTAATGTATGAGGATTACACATGCGTTAAGCCAACTCCTTTCACTAGGGAGTTGCCCGCATACCACATGCATATACCCACGACGGGTAATCATGGTGCGCATGAATCCAAGCCCCATGTTCATCCAAACATTTCTACAAACACTTAGGCTACACACTTAGTTACATATAACATATATTTTCCTATAACACCCTGAAAATCGGGGGTCGTGTATAAACCCGACTCCCGAGTTCTAGACCGTCACTTATGTAACAAAAATGATTATGATTCAATGTTGTCTGAGTTAAAGCATTCACATGAGTAAAAGTATACCAAAACTACAATTCATACTCCAGATTTAGTGATAAAAGTAAGCGGAAGACTAAAGGATATACATATCACTGTATGGAAGACAAAATAGATCTCAACTGTCTCCAAAGTATGAATACCTTTGAGTCTCATATACATATAAATAAACAAAATCAAAATGTCAAAAGTAGTCCCACTGAGAAGTCCCATCAATCCAGGCCACCTAAGCAAAGCCGTCGTAGTACTGCATATATGAAAACTCGTCCTGGTCCTCATCATAATCCGGCTCTGCCTCCTGAATCGCTGCCTCACCTACATCTAAGACAGGGTCTGGTGGGTGTTGCAAACACCATCCCGTAACATGGGAGTGAGTAGCTAACTCAGTGGAATAATAAAGCAAAGATTAATATGTTCTCAAATCAATCATGCGATAATAGTAAAGCAGTAAATCAAACATTCCTAATACTGTTGTTAATGCAATATGACATGACATGATGGATGCCCTCACCGACGATCTCCCTAATACGACACCATCTTATGCCCGCGGCATGCTTTCATCCCACAGTGCTCCACATCTTCCAGGCACATGCAATGTGATGGTGATATGATTACCGAGTTATTATTAGTCCATTCATACAGCAGGATTGGAAAACTAAGGTACTTCCCTTATATCAATCCCAACACAGATCCTGTCTAGGGTCGTCACTCCTAGTAATCTCATACGATGTATATTTTATAGGTCACTGTAAGGGCTGCTAGGGCTATTGCTCGCACTCGTTGCATGTCACGCCCCAAACTCAAAAAACGGGCTCACAAAATTCTCAATCACTGAATTCGGCGCCGACAGCCTCCGTAGAACCCCATTCTCGGGTCCTAGCTCCCATTCGCCAGGTTTCGATCCTGGGATGCTATGAGGAGGATTTTCAATGTCAGTTTGATTCGTAATAAGCATAACCAATGGCGTAACTCATAAACAACAACCAAGAACTTCATTACAGTTCCACTATGATCAAAAACTTTACAAGTACAATGAGCATAAAGGAAAATACAATGGTAAAGAATAAAAACTCCAAAACGATCTGCAACGTGCTCCTGCCTCAGCGCTGCTGCGAACCAACGTCACCTGCACGCAATGGTCGTGCATAAGCTTATAGAAAGCTTAGAGGGTGGTGAAAGTGTGTGCGCAAAGTAGTAATATCAACATGCAATGTCAGAGTAATGCGGAATATGCAGATGAAACCATAATATCATGAGCCGTACCAAGGCTATGCAATGCAAGACATGAATGGTATCAGTCATCCCAAGGCCATGCGATGTGCAATACAACTCAAGCATACAGATCCTCATCTATATCCACACATCAATACAGTTTAAATATGAGATATCACTGGGGTCTAGTACACTCTAAACCAGATTGCCGCCACATCACGCGCAATAAGGTAAGCGGAAGAGACCTCACTATCCGTCCGTGACTCGTCGATAGCGGACCCATTCCTCGAGCTGGTCAGACTCAGCCTAGGATTGCCCCCTACACTCGGGCGGGTAAGGCCGCACCCCCTTCCAACCAACCACGACACAATGGAGAGCACAGCCAACTGGTATTTGGCACTCAGCGCTCATCTACCCACTCGGTCTAGACGTTGGAGCAACCTCTTGGTACTATAAGGGTTTAGAAACTTTCACCCAGGGATATCTATAGCACCCCATGTAGAATAAAATTTTCGGTATCCAATCCTGCCAACCACGATGCGTCTGTGGAGGCTACGACCCTGATGTCGCTAGGGCGTACAATAACCATGTCACACAAATGCGAAATGCATGATTCACGCTATCCAGTCATGCAACAGATCCTGCGCATATCGTGC
Source organism: Magnolia kwangsiensis (assembly GCA_037074715.1). NCBI lineage: Eukaryota > Viridiplantae > Streptophyta > Magnoliopsida > Magnoliales > Magnoliaceae > Magnolia > Magnolia kwangsiensis. The sequence goes on along the minus strand of CM073585.1, from coordinate 22,234,018 downwards.
GCTCATGTAGGGCAACACTGCCTAACCGGGAGCCTATAAACAACCTACCCGAAGACATATGCTATGATCAGTCAATCCTCATATCAAGCATACATATGATGCGTATGATCATGGGTCATGAAACTATACTAAACATGTAAATGAGTGATGAACCATTCTTACAACGCAGATGGGCCTGGACGACCTATACACAGCAAGTGCGGGCCTACTAATGGGCCTTAGGGAGAGTCGTAATGCGGACATCTAACCAGTATTACACTCCAAATGTGGACGCCAAACCAACATTCCCCCTAAGGCACGATCGCCGTAAACATTGCCACATAATCTGTATTGGGATCACACATTGCAATGGACCTTAGGTACATCCCATTGGACCTTAAATACATCTAATAGGCCATGATATATGGACCTTGTGTTTGTCAAATGGGCCACATAAATGGACCACACCAATGGGCCTTAGGTATATTGCAATGGGTCATAATCCGTGGGCCTTAGATTGCATCAATTGGACCTAGTCACATGAGTCTAATATGTATCAAATGGGCCACACCAATTGGGCCCCCCATATGTACATCAAATGGACATCAATCCATAGGCATTGTATGAGTTCAATGGGCCTAAACCCCTAGGCCTTGCATATATCAAATGGGTCCACTTCCATGGGCTTTAAAAATGCATCGAATGGGTCCAATTTCATGGGCCTTGGGATACATCAAAAGGGTCAAATCCCCTGGGCCTTGGGATATATCAAATGGGCCTAGTCTCATGGACTTGAAACATATCAAGTGCGTCCAAGTCCATAGGCCTTATATGAATCAAATGGGCCTAACCCATAGGCCTTTCATAAATCAAATGGGCCTAACCCATATGTAAGTGGCCCACCCAACCAATAGCTCATGCCTTAAAATGATCCCACCAAGTGGATGGACGGCCTAGATGCATCACGTGCATCATGGTGGGTCCCACTGTCCAGTGGACAATGCGGATAGAGCACATACATCACACAGGGCCCCACCGTCCGCTGGACGGTGGAGGCACACATACGCAGGATGGGTGCCACCGTCCGCCTGGACGGTGGTCTTGAAACACATACATCAATGTGGGTCCCATGTGGGGCCCACTATAACGCTCAGATGCCATCCAACCCGTTCATAAGGTCACTCGGACCTGGTTGAAGGGAAAACATAAATTTCAGCTTGATCCAACACTTCTGTGGGCCCTAGAAAGATTTCAATAGTAGATGTTCCATTTTCACTGTTTCATGTGGTGTGAGACACCTGAGTTTTAGATCTGTCTCATTTTTGGAGGGGGACCCCATACTGGGGTGGCCCACCTCATGAGCAGGTTGGATAACAATTAAACATTATGGTGGGGCCCACACGCAGGGCCATGGGCCCCTGCGTCCGTCAGCCCATCCATTGGCTGCACGCAGGCGCGTGCAGGCGCTGCCTACGGACAGAGGCAGAGGCAAAGCCTCTGCCATTATGCTTCTTTAAAAAAAAAAAGAAAACCCATTTTTTAGGGTTTTTCACACGTGGGGCCCGCTTCACCGAAATCCGTCCCGGCCATTGCGTTCAGTGGCCCGTAATAGTCGAAATGAGTCCGAAGTTTGAATTTTTTTTATGATTAGAAAATAAAAAAAAATCAGAAAAGGATCCTTGAATGGTAATGATGCGTTCTTCGATGCCATGGCCCACCAGGTCTTCCAATCAGCCCCAAACTTCTGCCCAACGGCTAAAATGTTGTAGGTAAGAGGATGGACTGCTTGGATTGTTTAAATACATCACGGTGGGGCCTAAGAAAGTGGACCACTAAAGGCTTCCTTTTCTTCTTTCCCTTTTCTCTTTTTTTTTGAAACGTCCAGCGTCCCAGACGCTGGACGATTTTGGTTCCTTAAAAAAAATACAATGTGGTGGGCCCTGATGAAGTGGGCCACCACTGATGGGTGACGTGGGTACAACGTATATGGTGGGCCCCACTTGAATAAAACTTGAACAAAATAAATCTCAAGGTGGGATCCATTCAAGTGGGCCACACAATCCTATTGCATAAGATAAAATAAAATAAAAAGGAAATAAGAAGGGAGAGAGACATGGAGAGTGGGACACGCTTTATGATGGAGGGCTCCGCCACTATGAGCCCTCCCTTGTAAGAAACTATACAATAAACAGATCCCTTTTGTACATGGGACCATCGAAAATGAAAATCAACGGTGGTGATCCATTCCCCACCGATATGGACGGTCTAGATGACCTCTCAAATGCAATGGAGTAAACATCATGATGGGGTCCATGGAGAATGGCCCCATCATGGAATGATCATGATGATCCAAGTGGGCCATCGGCCTTATCTTAGGGTCCCAAGCGAGATCCACACCATTGATTGGTGGGTCTCACTTGGCCCATCATAAAAACAAGAAAGAAACTACCCTAAAGAGGCACCCACCGTCCGATCTTCTTGCTCCTAGGGGTTCCTTGGCACCTTAGCTTCAACTTCAATGGATGAGATGAGGAATGGAGGGTTGAGATGAGAGATGGTGGGGTAGGAAAGTGGGCCACTTGGAGCTTAGGAGGCTTAGAGAAATTCTATACGTATGGAGCTCTTTTGTATGGAGCTTTTTCAAATGAGAAAGAGAGGAGTTGTAAAGGGAGAGAGAGATTGATGGATGGATGTGGTGAGTGATGGTTGTGTAAGAAATCTTTGACTTTTGTGGCCTTTTGTATAAGAGAGGTATGGGAGGTGAAGACTTTTGTGGCCTTTTGTGTAAGAAAGGTATGGGTTAGGAAGACTTTTATGATTGCTTGGGAAAAGGGATGAAAGTGATGTGTACTTGACATGTGATGGATTGATGGATTGATTGATTGATAGGATTGATGTGATTAATGTGACACATCGTAGAGATTCTCTTGGGTTTCGCAACGCGCGGTGTTTCCTCGCACCGAACGTTGGCCCACATCTCTTGACCAGGGTATCGCCTCAGCGTGCGAGTCGCGGCATTGGAACCTCGGCGACGGCGAGGTCGCTATGGTATTGGTCTCGAGTTGAGTTGACTCGGGTTGTCTGTATATGAATCAGGGTCGCGCGTAGATATCGGTTAAGGGTCGAAGGTCACCAGAATTCGATCGGTAAGACCGCGGAAGTCTATGGAAAGGTACGGATCAAGATATGGGTTTTACATTGCACCGCTCCCCCATCACCTTATCAATACAGGCCTACTGTACTCTCATTACTACGGAAGGGTCGTCGCCTCCTGTAGACTCAGAATACTCTCGCGGACACTACAAAGGGCTCGTCGCCTGATCAGTGTAGGCCGACAGCAAGAATATAGTGTCCCATACCACCATAATCTGCTCACGAGTCATAGGTGCTCACTGGTCACTACGGGGAGGTTTGTGGCCCCAGCGTAGGCCGACAGCTCGACCACGGTGTCCCATACCACCATGCCTGGCTCATGAGTCTTTGTGGATCAAGGTACCATGGTTGACAGGGTTTACAATGGTAAGTTCAGTACCTTAGGTTCAAGCAGTTATGACTCATACAATGTGAACATACAATGGCCAGTCGGGTTACTTAACGGGCTCGACTAGCACGAGCGCATCTCAAGTCGAATGACATGAAGTGCATAAAACACCTTGTGTGGCCTAACCACTGCCGCCAACTCCAAAACACGACTCGCGTTCATCGACGCGTCGTTCGTGGCAAAGATAAGCCTACCACGAATTTACTCGGTTACCGACTGCCTGGACTAGGTATAGTCCCAAACAGTTATGAATCCACATTAGCAATCATATAAGAGTAATGGAAATGAAATACAACAATGTGAACATGTTAACACATGTTATAACATACAACTTAAGTAAATCATTCAACGCATGCATTTCATACACATAATGAAATCATGCATATAGCCAACATATAGGAAATCATGTACATCAGCATATTATTTGAGAATTCAATCTCAAACTAATTCATAACACCATTTAATTCAATACATACTAATACAAACATTTATACAAACACTTAGTTTACACATTTAAGTCTACATATAGTATGTCGACTCAAAGTGCACATTTGGGCGAATCTCTTCGCCAAACTAATTATGCACGCATTCCTAATATCCTAATGCGACAAGAAGCCATGTCAATCATATTAGCAAAATATGGATGAAAACAGTATTTCCTATAAATAACTAAAATGCCCTAAATCTCATATTTTTCGTCTACTTACGAAACAGGAAACGGACAGCATGTTGTACATGTCAAACGGAGTTTTCGTCGATAATCTACTATTAAACGACATTGAAAGCATTGAAAACAGTCAATCAAAGCATCTAAAATCTCCACCTTTTATCCTAGAAGTGTATTGATTCGAACGGAGTGTATACGCTTCGTCTACGGCGAACAGGTAACCTATTTCAAAAGATGTATAAGCTACCATGCTAAGGAACCGACGGAACCTTAAATCAGCAAATATTTGGGGTCTTTTCTTACCTAGAAATGCGTCGGAATCACCGGGAAAGTGATTAAGGTGCGTTGCTTAAGCACGTGCAACAGGTAGTACAAGTAGCAGGAAGATCTCTCCCACTCTCTCTCACAATCTCTCACCTTTTCTCTCACACCAGCTAGGGTTTCTAGCAAATTCGGATGGGTGAGAGAAGTGAGGGTTTAAGCCCCTTTTATAACCTAAAACATGCCCAAAACAGGCTTGGGAACAATGTTTACTTGATGCCTAACCAAATCGGGGCTGTTTCGGTCCAAAAAGATATTTCTGAAGGTCCCCTGGCCAAACGCGATCGGACTTAAGATCATGCACGTCGGATGTCACTCACATCCCATTTTTAGACCAGTAGTGTTCGTAGATCGCACGTGGCGGTCCAGTTTCAGTTCAGCGGTCATCGCACGTAGATCAGGTCTACAAGTCTCGTGATATGAAATAGAAATTTTTCCTAATCCAAGGATATAATTTGGCTGAATTCTAACGGTCAGAACGCTTAATAATAACCGCCAAGTCGTGTGCTAGATTTGAATTTCAAATTTCAAATCTAACCCTATTCTCACTCTCTTCACTCCAGGCTCAATGAAATAGCCTCTGAATGTCGGTTGGTCCTGATTTTTGAAATGAATGTCATGTCCAGCTAGGCGGTTATAATAGTCTAAGATTGTAAGTATCAAACTTTCGACGCACGGTCTAGATCCAATACAAAGTTTCAAAGAGGTCCTGAGAACAAACCGGTTTAGAGTTTGATCCGAGGTTTTAGAGTATTATAGCGTCTTTAGTTCTACTCATTTTGGGTCTTGTAGAACGTATTTAAAGTGATTAGGGACTATTTCTCAGCTACTCTAGCATTGCGCTAGCTAACTTACACTTATTTTCCAAAGGAATTAATCCTACGCGATTTCTGGTCGAGTTGGTACTCGAGTCCAAGTATGGATTTTTCCAGGGCGTTACATTGCCATGGCGTGATTTTGGGCAAGTCCTTTTGCTAAGGAGTTGTCGCACATGTATTAGGCGTATATTCATGATGAAAAAACATGTTACGCACAAATCCAAATTCCAAACATTTTCGAACATTCCAACATATGCATAGAATACCTTATATTCTACATAGTTTATGTAAACTAGTATAACGAAACAGACGACGCATTTTGTATGTGTAATAGCATGCTTATCAGTTATAAATCGAAAGCCTTGAAAACCATAACTTATACATCTAAAGTCCGCACCTTACGCTGTAGAAGCGTAATGAATTTGATAGAAACTCTATACTCCCGTCAACGTTGATATGACGGCCTACAACACAAGGTAAGTCAGCTACTTTGCTACTTGAACCAATGGAATCCCTAAAACAGGTTAGGGTTTGAGTTTTCTTACCTAGGAATGAACCAGATCTCCAGGATAGTGATTGCAAAGTGATGGTTAATCACGTAGATCGGTAGGGAAGAATAACAGGAAGATTCTCCCACTTCTCTCACACTTTTTCTCTCTTTTCTCTCTTTTCTCTCTTCTCTCTCCTAAGGTTTCTCTCAAATTCGTATGAGCAGAATGAGAGAGGGTTTAAGGCCCTTTTATAAGCTCAAGCTCACTAAATTAGACTCAGGGTCATGGTATACCTGGGTTATGTCCAAACACGGACTATTCCGTCTCAACGGAGTACTTCTAGAGGTCCTGCTACTGTGTGCGGTCGGACTTAAGCTCATAGATGCTGGATCTTGATCAAGTTAAGTTTTCAGTTCGATCGGATTTCTAGATCGACCGTGGCAGATCAGTTTCAGTTCAACGGTCACTGAAACTCAATTGGGAATTTCAAATACACGGACATGTATGGGAAATGTTTCCTGATCCGAGGGTGTATTTGGGTCAGATTCCAACAGTCTGATTGCTTATAAATGGCCTGCAAGTGAAATGTTCCTAAATTACTTAAATTAGATTTAATTTCTAAAGAAAATTATGTTTTCTCACACTCTTCGCTTCGGACTCAAGGAAAGAGTCTTAGAGCATCGTTTGGACGTGATTTTCATGATGCTTGTCAAGTCCAACAATGCGGTCAATATCTTCTAAGTTTATTGCAATCGGACTTTCGACGTGCGGTCCAGGTCCGATACGAAGTTTCAAAGTGCCTCCGAGAGTAACTGGGTTTAGAGTTGGATTCTAGATTTCAGGGTATTATAGCGTTAATGATTCCACAAGTTTTGGGTCTTGTAGAACGTATTTAAAGCGAACAGTGCTAATTTTATAGCTAGTTTAACTTAGCGCTAGTTAACTTACGTTTAATTTCTAAGAGAATTAATCCTAAGTGATTTCTGATCGAGGTGGTACTCGGGTCTTTGTATGAAATTTTTCGAGTCGTTACACTACGGTTAAGAGTTCCTTCTCCGTAGTCGAGTAGTTCACTTGGGTAGGATTTAGGGTTTTACTTGTGTTATGAATAACGTAAGGCTTCTTTTCTTTTCTCTGGCCTGATACCGCCCCAAGAGCATAATCTGACGCATCGCACAGAAGTTCAAAAGGAAAGCTCTAGTTGGGTGGCTGCATGATAGGTGTAGTGGTTAACATGCTCTTGAGCTTAGTAAAAGCTTCCTAGCATTACTCAGTCCACTCGTATGGTGCATCCTTTTGAAGTAGATTACATAAAGGATAAGAGAAGAGACTAAAGTCCTTTATGAATCTTTTGTAAAACCCGACGTGTCTTAAGAAGGATTGCACATTTCATCTGTTCTTGGGTGGAGGTAGGTTAGAGATAAGATCGATTTTAGCCTTATCTACCTCAATTCCCTTGGATGAATGATATGTCCAAGGACAATTTCCTTACGAACCATGAAATGGCACTTCTCCCAATTAAGTACCAAATTCTTTTCTTTACATCTTTTTAGAACACATTTAAGATTCTTTGCGCAATCACTAAAACATAAACCAAAGATAGAGAAGTCGTCTATGAAGACCTATAGATATTGCCCCACCATATCAGAAAAAATATTCATCATGCATCACTAAAAAGTGACGGGGGCATCACATAGTCCGAATGGAATCCTTCAGTAAGCAAAGGTGTCGTAGGGACATGTAAACGTGTTCTTTTTTTTATCTTCAAGAGATATTTCTATCTGGTTGTAGTTCGAATATTCGTCAACGAAATAGTAATAGGAATGACCAGCTAGCCTTTCTAAGATTTGATCAATAAAGGACAAAGGAAAGTGGTCCTTCCTTGTGATGGTATTCAACTTCTTATAGTCAATGCACATTCTCCAACCAGTAGTAACTCTAGTTGGCATGAGTTCATTGTCGGCATTGGCTACAATGGTGATTCTAGACTTCTTAGGAACCACCTGAGTTGGACTCACACATTGACTATTAGATATAGGGTATATGATACCCACATCCAATAGTTTAAGAACCTCGGCTTTAACCACTTCCTTCATGTTTGGATTTAGTCTACATTGTGATTGTCGAGAGGTCTTTCCATTATCCTCAAGATAAATGCAGTGAACACAAATCGAATGGTCAATTTCCTTAAGGTCCGCAATCGTCCAAGGGCTCTCTTATGTTCAGTGAGAGTGGATATGATCATACTCTCTTGTTCTTACTTAAGGTGAGAGGAAATCACCACCGAATATGTCTCATATTGACCTAAATAAATATATTTCAAATCATAGGGCAAAGGCTTTAGGTTAAGCTTCAGTGCCTTGAGGTTAGACCGTAGAGGCACCTCATCAGTTTGGGGCAATTCTTCAAATTGTGGCCTCCACCAGTTAACTTCAAGTACCAGCGTGGTATTAATTATGGCACCCATCTTGCTAATTATGTCATCATCAAAATCGTGGGAGTGGACCAAGCACGTCTCTAGAGGGTCAAAGCATAAAGTTAAAGGTGTTTTATCTTCCACAAAAGAATCAATCATGTTAACGTCGTGTAAATCGTCATCATCCTCTAACCGTCTGGCTGTATTGAAAAAGATATTTAACTCCAATGTTATATTCCCGAAAGACATACTCATGACTCCATTCCAACAATTGATAATTGTGTTTGAAGTGGCAAGAAATGGGCAACCAAGAATGACGGGAATCTGAGTACGCATGTTACTGATGGGTTCTATATCAAGGATAATAAAATCTACAGAGTAGTAGAATCTGTTAACCTAGACCAACACATCCTCAATTATCCTCTCAGTACACAAATAAAGTGATCAACTAGTTATATTGTGGTTAGGGTGGGTTTTAATTTACCCAAACCTAACTGTTTGTACACTGAGTAGGGAATCAGATTTACGCTCGCTCGTAAGTCAAGAAGTGCATGCTCAATTCGATAGTTCCCGATTACACAAGGTATGGTTTGGCTATCAGGATCTTTGAATTTCTGTGGCACATCTTGCATTAGGATGGTACTCACTTTTTCAATTAAAAAAATTTTCTTTTAAATATTTTACTATCTTTTAGTTGTACACAAGTCTTTCAGAAATTTGGCATATGAATGTAATTGTTTTACGACATCAAGTAGAGGAATATTGACCTTCAATTGTTTCAACACCTCTAAAATATCCTGAGAGTTAGAGAGAGGTTTTGGTACAATCAACCGTTGGGAAAATAGGGCAACCGGCTTATCTTGAAGTTCTAGTTCTAGTTCTTGTGGAGTAATACTAGATCCATCGTTATTATCCTCTTTAGGGTCCTTTGGCTTTTCAACCTTAACCGGAATGGTTTTGTCAATGGTCTTCCCACTCCTAAGAGTGGTGATAGATTTAGCTTGCTCTATCTGATTTAAAGAGCTTGGGACGCTAACTTCATTTTGTCGTTTTAGATTAGGAAGAGGTTAAGCTAGAAGACTCCCCTTATTCCTAATCATATTTTTAGCCTCAAGTCCTTGTATGGCTTTTGTAAGGCCTTGAAAGGCCTGTAGCATACCCTGATTAAAAAGCTCTTATTTTTTAAGATGTTTTAGAGCCGAGTCCTCTTGAGGTTTCTCTTGATGTGGAATTTGATTGAAGAAACCTTGAGGGGTAGCAATTTGTCTATTCCTCCAACTGAAGTTTGGATGATTTCTCCAACTATGATTGAATGTATTGGAGGTAGATCCATTAAAAGGTCTTTGGTAATTGTTCACGGCATTGGATTGCTCATTCAACACCGCTTGAAAGGCAGGTATTGTTTGACAATTTTTAGTTGTTAAATGTTGCAAGCACAAATACCGTAAACTGTTTCCTTAGCCTTATCCTTCTTTAATTCCATGGCCTTGAGTTTCCTAGTGAGATTAACCACTTTAATACTGATATCATCGTCTTCCTTCAAGAGATACATTCCACCCCTTTCCTTCGATTGAGTCAGCATACACATGGTGCTTGCTTTTGAGGAGATGTCCCATGATTGTGTGTTTTCAGCACTCCAATCAAAGTAATCCCACACATCATTGACACTTTTATTCATAAATTCCCCATTACACATTATCTCGACTAATTAGCACATGAGAGATGTCAATCCATCATAGAAAAAGTTCATGATGCGCCACATTTCAAAATCATGTTGTGAGCATGAACTGACAAGATCCTTGAACCACTCCCAACATTGAAATAATGTTTCATCTTCCCTTTAGGCAAAGTTCATGATCGACTTTCTAAGGGTGTTCGTCTTATAGTATAGAAAAATTTTCTTTATGAACTCCCTTGTCATGTCATTCCATCTACTAATAGATCAAGGACGTAGTGAATGCAACCACGTCTTAGCTTTCTCTTTTAAAGAAAAAGGAAAGAGTTTCAGCCTAACCGTGTCATCAGACACGTTAGGAAAGTATAGAGTGGGTATGATCTCATCGAACTCTTTCAGATGTAAATATGAATTTTCTAACTCAAGCCCATGAAATTTTAGGAGTTGGATCACCCCTGACTTGGTATCCATGTGTCCCTTATTCTCTGGAAAAACCATGCATGAGGATCTACTCACCCCGGCCGGTTGTAAATAATCTCATAAAGTACGAGGCTATTAATTTGCGGCCATAACCTCAATTAACTCTGGGGATCTCGAGTGGTGTCTAAACCTGCAATGGATAGTTAACCCCTCAACCAATCCTCCTTTAATTAAGAGACTTCGAATGTTGTCACATGCCCACTTGGGCATGAAAAACTCGCAGCCCTCAATCTAAGATTCTAACTTAAACTAGAAAGAGAGAAGAGAATTAGAAAGAAGTTACCAAAGTAGAAGCTCATAAATTAAGATCCTACAAAATAAAACAAAATATGTCAATTTCTAAAATAGAAATTCTAAAATTAAAACGGTCCTAAAAAACAGAAAGTAAACTACTTTCTAAAAGACTGATTAAGAAAGTTCTAAGCCTAGAATTATAAAGCATGTTAATTTCTAAAAATAAAAGAAATCTAAGAATTAGAAAGCTTCTAAAAATAGAAAATAAAATCCTAATCCTAAAAATAAGAAAATAGAAAAATTAGAAAGAGATTACCAATTTAGAAAGTCTATATCAGGATCCTATAAAACAAGAAAGTTAGGTTAGTTTCTAAAAATCAAACAGAAAAACATAAACCTAAAATTAGAAAATCCTAATCTTAGCCTAATTCTAAAACTAGTTAATCTTAGAAAAACATAACCGTCAGTCCTCGACAATGGCGCCAAAAACTTGTTCACCACCCTGAGTATAGGGTCGCGATGTAGTAATAATCTAGATAAGGCCGAGGTCGAATCCACATGGACTGAACCTTGTACGTATTCTAAAAGTAAGCAGAACTAGAACTAGAAGCATATGTAATTTAAATCATAGAGTTTAAGAAAATAATGGCAAATTATTAAACTAAAACTTATAAATTTTAAAGGTGGGAAACTAGGGTTTCCAAGGATCCACTTGTAGAGATCAGGGAGTTCTATGCTTGATTCACGAATACAACTGGAATCAGAGTCCTATCTTCATCCAGTTGGAAGATAATTCATTAAAATTTAATTATGAACTTCCTTTGATATAGTTTTCAATGAATGATAGGTATGAGAACTAGATGTGGCTCCATCACTAAACCATGCCCATGAGATAAAGCAAACAACGAAACATACCAATCCACAACCAATCTGGGAAATTTATGAACATTAGGATGGGTTTCATCATCTAACCATGTCCATGAGACGATGGTGAACAACAGGGGTTCTTACGTTCATAATCAAAATAATGCAAAGAACATGCTCAAATCTATTGCAGATCAATTGTAATTTAAGTCACAACAAACCATTAAAAACTAAAAGCATTTCTTATAATCAAACTAGAATCAAAGAGAGTTTAATAAACATGAATCAAGGCTATAGATAATACCCCATCATGCTACAATCAATCATGAATCAAGGCCATAGATAGTACCCCATTACGCTACAAGTTCACGTCTTTAGCTCATGATAGACATGATTAAGCTCTAACTCAGAAAAATATTAAGGAAATAATGAAAGAAGAGGAAAAACTCTGTTGTAGACAGCCAACTCTACGCCTTCTCTCTCACTTGCTCTGCTCGTTCTCCACACCTTGGATGATCTCTCTTGCTCGTTCACGTCTCCTTTTATAGCCTATATGAGGCGGTGGTCTGGTGTGTAGAGAACTTTCACAGTAAAAAGGACTGCGCAGTGAAACCGCGCTCGACCCGCATTTGGCACAAATAGCCAATCTATTTTTAAAATCTGATCCATTCAGCATCCTTGGCGATGGTCGATTACCCCCTTGAAGTGGTTTGGAAGATCCAGATCATAGATTCGGTCGTGATCTTGATCCTAGAATGGCCCACTGAGGCCGGGCGTTGGACGTGCATAACTGACGCAAGGGAGCTGCATTGGGATGCTCGGTGGGCCCCACAGTGATATTTTTAGAGAAATCCACCCCGTTCATTGAATTCTCCTTGAAAAACCAGTTGGAAATGGGTACTTTTACTCGAGTTCGGTGCAGCCCACTGTATCAAATCACGCTGCCATTCATCTTGAATTTAAATGCGATCTGCCTGTGTGTGCGTGAATGGTAGCATATGGGTTCCATGGGTATGGTCAGCGCCCCCTAGATTGAATGGAAGGTTCAGATCATCCATCGGGATGATGGTGGTGGCCCACTACAAATCACAGCAGACGGACATCCATTTCTTATATAAAAGGAAAGTTGGGAGTCGGGTCAGTGCACGCTGACTGACTCCCATGATCCGATGCACCCCCAATGCACGTGTGTTATGCACACATGCACCATGCAAAGTGGGTCCCACCTTGATGTTTTGAGAAATTCGCTCCGTCCATCCATTTTTCCATCTAATTTGAGAGGTTGAGATTAAAATTGAAGCATATCCAGATATCAGGTGGGCCCTAAATCAGTGATTTATGGCTGATATTGTCTGTTGGACAACTTCCACAATGATCGAATGGCTGAAATTTTACGTGTACGATTACTTTATGGTCCTCAGGTCAGATGTAAAGTTTCGAGCTAAAGGACTGGTGGGAACACTGTGAACTTGCATTCGGGACAATTTTCTGGCCCCTTTTACTTTAATCACTTGATTTTCTCAGATCTTTGGCATGTGAATTCTTCGATCTCGATCCCCTAAGATCCGTCTCTTGCCTTGGTGATTTTTTAGTATTAAATTTATGCTTTTAATACCCTTTTCAGTCCAAGATCTTAAATTCACCTTGCAACAAAAACATGATTAAAATAGGAAGTTAAGCATTATCATGTTCATAAAACCAAGTAAGAACTGGGGTCTAATATACAATATTTGACCCTCAACAGGACACGAGTATAAAATCTGGCTGTGAAAATTTGGGATGTTACATGCGACATCAGCCTAATCCCTAAATTGAAAAACTCCAAATTAGACATATTAGCAAAGCTAGCTACGATGACCGAAGATGATATCTTAAAATCAACCCCGATCGAGTTTTTAGCTGAGCCGAGCATCAATAAGCCCATCCGAGAGCACAGTCCTTCCAATAGATCCAAAGCTGATCTAGATGGACCCGAAGACCGACTACAAGCGGGCAAACTCTATTCTAGATCATCTCGTTATGGCATGATCGAAGACATCTTGTATAAAAAGGGATTCTCTCGCCCATACCGCAAGTGCCTCTGACCTAACGAGGCCGAGTACGTACTAAGAGAAATTCATGAAGACATTTGCGGCAACCACTCCGGCAGCCGCAATCTCTCTCACAAAGTCGTCAGGTAAGGATATTTTTGGGCAACCATCCAAGAAAATGTCAAGCAATACACTCTAAAATGCGACAAATGTCAAGGATTTGCGGTCATACCCCCTCAACCACCTAACTAACTCCCATGACCGAACCCTTGCCTTTCGTCTAGTGGGGGATTAACATCATCGGTCCTCTACCAAATAGAAAAGGACAATCCAAGTTCGCAGTAGTCATGGTCCATTACTTTTGTAAATGGTCCGAGGCCGAGTCTTTAACCAAGATCACCAAGCAAAAGAATATTATATGTCGATACGGAATCCCCCACACCATCTTCTCGGACAACGGGAAGTAATTCGACAACGACCAATGTCATGCCCCAAACTCAGAAATCGGACTCATAAAATTCTCAATCACCGAATCAGATGCCGATAGCCCCCGTAGTACCCCATTCTCGACTTCCAGAGCCCATACGCCAGATTTCTGATCCTGGGATTCTACAAAGAGGGTTTTCAATATACAATTGTTTCATAACAAGTATAACCACAAGTTTACCCAAATCACAAAGACAACATCATCATCATATATCCACTAATATGAGCGGTTGAATATAGTGCTGAAAGGGAAATATACATATATCAAAAATCAAAAATCCAGAAGACAGCTGCACGCTCTAAACTCAACGCTGTTGCGACCTAACACAACCTGCACCATCTATCATACGTAAGCTTATAGAAAACTTAAAGGTTGGTGTAAGTGTGTGTGCAAGGTAAGTACCACGAATGCAATATCGGAGTAATACAGAAACATGCTGGCAAGTCCATAAATATCATCAGCCTTATCTAGGCTATGCGATGCAAAAACATAATAAGCCGATATCATATCCAAAGGAAACAATGTAGATCAGCTATATAATGTGGAGTCATAGTAAGTCAAATATCACATACTAAGGATGCAATGCAATATGTAAATCCTGACAAGTCCATGAATACTACCAATCTCATCTAGGCCATATAAATGCAGAAACATAGCGACCCAAATGTCATGTGCCGCAGATGTAATGCAATATGCAGATCTTTCCGAGTCTATCATACCATCAACCTTATTCAAAATATGTAATACATGGGCATAGTAAACCAAATGTTATGTTTTGAGAATGTAATGCAATGCGAATGAAATGACCAAGGTAGAGCGTGAAGTTGGGATAATAGTATGTAGTATCGCAAGCTGTGGGGTCCTTCACAAGGGACTTCTATCCAAACTAGTCTCATACTAAATTTAGATAGCTAGACTCAATGTGGTAAACTCCCAATCTCAGGTTAGTCGCACACCTAACTGAAATCCTGGCCATTTTAAAGGTACACATATCAAATTAGTTGCGCACCACCACCTCGAGTGGATAGTGAATGAATGAATGAATGAGTAAAATGTTGAGCATGCAACTCCTGCTCAATATGTCCACATATCTGTACTGTATATCTCTATGATCATCACCGGGATCTAGTACACTTTACACGCGGTCGCTACCCACTGGACGCGTAACCATACAAGTGGAATAGACCTCACTATCCGCCTGGCTAGTAATAAGCCAATATCTACCCAGCACGTCGATAGCGGACCCATTTACGAGCTGGTCAAACTCAGCTAGCTATGCCCCCTACCCTCGAGCGGGTAAGGCCACACCCCCTCCCAACCAATCACGACACAGTGGGAGACGCGGCCTACTGGTATTCCGCACTCGGGAGCTCATGTATCCACTCAGTCTAAACGTTAGGGTGTCCTCTGGTACTAAAAGGATTTAGGAACTTTCACCCAGAGATATCTACGGCACCCCATGTAGAAAAAGATTTTTGATGTCCCATCTGACCATCCACAATACACCTGTGGAGGCTTCGGCCCTGATGTCACTAGGGCATACGGTGGTCATATCACAAAATGTGATATGCATGAGTCATACCATCCAGTCATGTATCAAACCTGCACGTATCGCATGCTCATACAAGGTAACTCCATCTCTCAGGGAGTCCCATAAATAATTAGCCCAATGGCATATGCTATGCTCAATCACTCCTCATAACTAACATGCGGATAATGCGTATGGGCATGTATCATGATGTAATACTATACATGTACTCACAATCGGTATTGATAACCGGCCTCAATAATCGGCCTAACAAAGGGTCTAAGGGAAGGTCACAATGCGGACATTTAACCATTATTGCCCATCAATGTGAACGTTTAACTAACATTTCTTTCAAGGAGTGGCCCACATAGAGCCTAACATATAATGAGTCCATGGCCTCACATAAGGGCCTAATACACATCATAATGGGCCTCATACAAGTACCTCGTATACATCGCATTAGGCCACACTCATGGGCCTCAAATACATCACGCTGGGCCTCATTACACGAGTCGTATATACATTATAATGGGCTTCAAATACGAGCTGCGTACACATCACAATGAGCCTCAAGTACGGGCCACATATACATCACAATGAGTCTCAAATATGGGCCGCATATACATCACAATGGGCCACATCTCATGGGCCTTATATACATCACAATGGACCAGAATAGAACAATGGGCCTCTTATACATCAAGTGGACCGCATCATATGGGCCACAACATAGGCCTCATATATATCAAATGGGCCACAATACATGAGCCTCAACAATGAGCCTCTAACATATCACAATGGGCCTCATATCTGGGCCTCAAATACATTAAGTGGGCCACACCAATGGGCCTCATATACATCAAGTAGGCCGCATCACATGAGCCTCGTATACATCAAGTGGGTCATAATATATGGGCCTCATATACGTTAAGTGGGTCGTAATATATGGGCCTCGTATACACCAAGTGGGCCACACCATCTACACCATTCATCTATTTTAAAGATCATCTTAAAGCATTTCCAAAAAAAGAATCATATCGATGGATCATCTAAACCACACTCCAAATAGCGGCGGAGATGATGATTGGAAGATCATCTGGACCATAGCACAAAGAACAGTGGAGATAATGATTTTCACTGCCAAACAATTCCCAGGGGCCAGGGCCCACCATAGCGTTTATTTCCATCCAATCTATTCATAAGGTCACAAAGACCTGAATTAGGAGGAAAACAAATTTCATATTGATCACTTCTTCCATGACCCAAATGGATTCCAATGGCAGACGTTAATCCCTCACTGGTTATGCAGCGTGGTCTACCTGATAGGCAGTCAATCCAACAGCTATATCGTTAATGGATGGACGGTTGATATAACACATATACCATGTCGTCCCACCGTCTCAACTATCTGGATGGTGTGGATGCACACATATATCATCGTGGGCTTCACTCAAATGGACGGACGGCGTGGATTCCATCCACACATCAGGTGGGTCTCGTCGAGATGGACAGACGGTGTGGATTTCATCCACACAAAGGTGGGTCCCACAGAACTTAGTGACATCACTAATAGCTATCTAGCTGGTGTGAGATACACCAGCCAATCTACTTTCCAAGAGGTGGGTCCCACGTCTACTTTCCAAGACGTCTTGGAAAGTAGACGTGGGACCCACCATATATTATATTATATTGTATTATATATATATATATATATATTACTACTTTTATTTTATTTAATAACATCCAGACCTGTTGGCCACTGTCCAGATGAATGGTGTTAAAATAGAATACATCAATCAAGGTAGGGCCCCACACTTGTGGATGCAAGGCATCCATCAAGGTGGGCCCATTTCCATGTCTTGACGGACGGTGTAGATGACACACCACACGGTGGGTCCCACATGGTCAGGACGGCCAGGATAAAGCACGTCAGGTGGGTTCCATGGGTGGACAGGATGGATGAAATACATGTCATCAAGGTGGGCTTTACAGGTCCTAGACGATCTGGATCACATCAGGCCCCAGAAATTTCTGACGTGAATACAGCAGCATTACTGCGTGGTCTCCATGTCCAGATGGACGGTGAGATAAATACATATATCACTGTGGTCCCTAGATGGACGATGTATATACAACACATACTTCAGGGGGGTTTTCCACCATCCAGTCATCTGGACGGTGTGGATGATACAAATGGACGGAATGGTATGAGATACATACATCATGCAGACCCACAGATCTTGCAGACGTCAATACGTCAGCTACATCCCACCGTCCAAGGTCTGGACAGTGAGAATGATACACATACATCATTGTGGGGTCCACATCCCACGTCCAGGGACTGGATGTCCTGGATAAAACACTTACATCTGTGGGTCCCACGTCCCACGGGTGGACAGCCCACATATATTAAGGTAGTCCATACAGATGGACGACTGGGGTAAAACACTCACCATGGTGGTCCCACATGCTGGATAAAGCACGGTGGACTCCACCAGAGATTTGCATCTGCCTCATTCTCAGGCCCATGGCCTGGGAGGCCTTGATGAACGGCGTGGGTACACTACATCAAGGTGTGTCCACAAGAGTGTGGCCCGCTAGCTTGCAAAATTAAGCTGATATTTGTGATTCCCTTCGTCCATGTCCGTCCTCAACGAACAGCCAAGTGGGCCCTAATGGACATGGCAGCGGTGCGGGCCCCACTTGGTGGACGTCTTGGATAACATACATGCATCATGGTGGACCACAAGATGGGAAAGAGAGAGATAGAGAGAGATTAGTGAGATAAAGGGTCCCCGCCACTATGGGCCCCTCAAGGTTACAAAACACACATCAAAGGGAGTCCCAAATAGGATCGACACAATCAATCGGTGGGCCCCGCTTGGTCCATCACAAAAAGTAAAATCTAAACCTATAAACACCCACTGATTCCGCTTCTTCTAGGCTCCATGGACTCCTTAACTCCCAGGCTTCCTCTTTGACGGTGGGAGTTGAAGATTGAAGGGTGGAGATGAGAGATGAGAGGGGTAAGAAGTGGGCCACACCTAGATTCTCCTCTCCCTTGGATGTTTCCTCTCTTGGTGCTTGGGATGGAGTGAGAAAATGAAAGAGAGAGGAGTGGTGTGTATGACATGGGAGGCATGGGTCTCATTGACTTTTGGGATGAGATGAATGGGCTAAGCATGGGTTGCTTTGACTTAGTGAAGAGAGAGGTATGGGTGAGTGATGGGTTGTGATGGGATGTACTTGACTTGATTGATGTGATGGGTTGTAGAGATTCTCTTGGAATTCTCAATGCGTGGCATTTCTTCAAGATAAACGCGGGCCCATAACTCCTGACCCGGGTATCGCATTGGCACGCGAGACAAGGCGTTGGAACAGCGCCGACAGCACGGTCGCAATGATACAAATCTCAAGTCGAGTCGACCCAAGTTGACGTGGTGTGACTCAGGGTCGCGCGTAAACACCGATTACAGATTACGGGTTACCGAAATTCGATAAGGAGGACTGCGGGAGTCTAAGGAATGGTACGATCTATGATACAGGTCTTATAACTGATTTCAAGGCATGTATAGGAACCTAGAAATTCATAACATCTACTCATTACCTTGGCACCCTCATGCTAACGGGCAAGTCGAAGCGATCAACAAAATCATCAAGAACCACCTCCAAACTAAGCTAGAGAAAGCTAAAGGAGCCTAGGAAAAAGAGCTTCTGTAAGGCCCATATCCTAGTCCGTATTATTCCGTCGACACCGTCAATCCTTCCTGATGAATTTCGGCAACCCGCGACTTATAAGCGATATTTGCGCATGACCCTAAGTCATATCCCATACATTTGAGTCGACTTAATCCAAGACTTGTATCTTAGCAGCCACGTCATCGCCGTGGTTCCAACGTCGCGACTCGTGCACCGATCTGATGAAGATGTGGGCCCACATTTATTTTGAAGAAACACCATGCATTTACAATCTCAAAAGAATCTCTATAACATGTCTCATCAATCAATCAATCAAAGTACACAAATCATGATTTCTTTCTCCCCAAGTCAAGCAACCTACCAAGTCAACTCTTAAGTTAAGTACAACTATCACCTCACATCCATACCTCTCTTACAACCATCCTTTCTCTCCTTCTTTCTCTTCACATTTTTCAAGCAATAAAGGAGACAAAAAAAGTGCACGTCCAATCACTTTCAAAAGGGAGTGTGTTGTGTGGCCCACTTCCTCTCCCAAGATCCATCATCTTAACCCTTCATTTCTCATCATCTTACATCAAAGAGGGACGCAAGGAGTTCGGCGTTCCATCAGACCAAGAAGATCAAACGGTGGGTGCTTTATAGGCCTAGATTTAATGCTTTGATGATGGGCTAAGTGAGGCCTACCAATTGATAGTATGGATCTCGCTTTGGACCTTAGGTGAGGCAGATGGCCCACCTTGATCCTTATAATGGGGCCATTTTTCATGGACCCCATCATAATGTTTATTTTCCTTGCATGATTAGGGTCATCTAAACCTTATATTTTGGTAGAGAAAGGATCTCCACCATTAATTTTGATTAGTGGGCCCATATGTAATGGGAGCCACTTGATTTATGTTGTGATGTATAGAAGGAAGGGCCTATAGTGTCGGGGTCACTCCATCACACGTGTCTCTCTCTCTCTCTCTCTCTCTCTCTCTCTCTCTCTCTCTCTCTCTTTCATTGTTTTTGGTGTGATGATGTGGGCATGTGGCCCACCCGGATGAACCCCATCTTGATGTATGTCTTATGCACACCACCCAACCTTTTTGTGGCCCACCTAACAGCACATCTATAGGTGGGGCCCACCTTAAATATATGTGTTGTGCCCCAACCGTCCAACGTCCAGGGACGCTGGACATGAACTGAAAATAAAAATCTTAGCTTGATTCAACAAGCTTTGGGGAGGGCCACTTGTGTAGGCCCCACTAGGATGTATGGCTTTAATCCATGCTAACCATCTTATTTCCGAAGTCATTTTAAGCGTTGAGCCAAAAAATGAAGTTAATCTGATTATCAAGTGGATCATACCATAGAAAATTGTGATTTCTACCGTTCAAGGCTATTAGGACCCACCTTGATGTTTCTACACACCAAACCATACTGAATATTGGGCTCAATTAAACTATCTTGAGCCATAGAATCTAATGGTTGGGTTGGATTTTTCGGATGTGGGTCCTACCTAGGAAAAACCACGATAAAAATAAAAATAAAAATAAAAATCACAGCATCAAACGCTGTTGCTGCTGGACGTCCAGAGGACGACGCAGCAGTGTCCTGCTACACTGTGGATGGATGGGCAGGGACTGTGGCTCCCAGTCGTGGGCCCCACTGTGATGTGTGTAGAACATCCACGCCGTGCATTTGATAGCCCCTTTAGGGTAGTGGGCCCCCTCCAAAAATCAGCCGCATGTGAAACTCAAGTGGCCCACATGGCAAGAAACAATAAGATTGAACGTCTACCATTAAAACTCCTGTAGTCTAGAAGCTTTGGAACATTATGAAATTTATTTTTCCTCGTTATCCAGGTCTGTGTGACCTCATTGACAGATTGGATGACAGATAAACGTTATGGTGGGGCCCATGTGGGACCCACTGATGTTGTGTTTTAACCACACTGTCCCCACGTACTGGGAGTGGGATGGCTAGTGTACCTCACTCTAGCTACATAGTTGTTGTAGTGGCGTCACCAAGTCTGTGGGTCCCACCTACTTCATCCATGTCATCCATCCATGGGACCCACCATGATGCATGTGTTATATCCATACCATCTAACCATTTGGCAAGCTCGTCTTAAGTCTTGAGGCTAAAAATGAGATAGATCTATAATCAGGTGGACCACATTACCAAAAATAATGGGATTCGAACATCTATCATTAAAGTCCAATTGGGTCACAAAAGTTCTGGATCAATAGGGAATTTATTTTCCCTCTTAATCCAGGTCTTTAAGACCTTATGATTAGATTGGGTGGAAAATAAACTTAACGGTGGGCCCTGTGACTAGTTTAACAGTGAGAATTATTATCTCCACTACTATTTGTGATATGGTCCAAATGATCATTCAATATGACTCATTTTTAAGAATTTATTAGGCCCATTATTGAGGCCATCCTGATGCATTTGTGGCCAGTCCATTGAGGCCCACCTTGATATATATGAGGCCCATGGGTCGAGGCCCATGGGGATGAACATAAGATCCATTGCAATGTGTAATTTCACCATGGTTTATGTAATAATGTTTATGGCGGGTTATGCCTTGGGAGCAATGATGGTTTGACTTCCACATTATAAGAATAATGTTGGTTAAATGTTGGCATCGTAACTTTCCCTAGGGCCCATTGATAGGCCCATACTTGTTGTGTGTAGGCCGTCTGGGCTCATCTTCGTTGTGAGGGTAGTTCATCACTTTATAACATGCTTATTATAATTCCATAACTCATTCCATACACATCATATATATGCTTGATATGAATAGTGACTGACATAGCATATGCCATTGGGTAGATTATTTATGAGCTCACTGATAGGAGTTACCCACATGAGCGTAAGGTACACGCAGTTGCATGACTGGATAGCGTGATTCATGCATCTCACATTTGTGGTCATGATCATTGTATGCCCTAACAACATCAAGGCCATGGCCTCCACAGGCACATCGTGGATGGCCGTATCGAATACCGAAAATATTTAGTTTTAGCACTGTGGGCACTTAGAATATCCTTGGGTGAAAGTCCCAGAACCTTTTTAGTACCAGGAGATGCTCCAACATCTAGACTGAGTGGATACATGAGCACGGGAGTGTCGAGTACCAGTAGGTCGTGTCTCTCACTGTGTCATGGTCGGTTGGAAGGGGTGTGGCCTTATCCACCTGAGTGTGGGGGTTGTAACCTATGCTGAGTTTGACCAGCTCGCAAATGAGTCCGTTATCAACGAGCCGGGTAGGTATTGGCAGACTACTAGTCAGGAAAATAATGTGGTCTATTCTACTTACTAGGCTATGCAGCTAGGGAGGCAGCAGTCAGTGTGAAGTGTATTAGACCCCGATGCTATCCCAAAGAGAAACTGTACTGATATGTGTACTTGATGAGGACTGGCATGCTTGCTTTACATCTTGCATATGACATTTAGCTACATAGGTCTCACATCACATGGCCTTGTCATGGCCGATAGCATTCATGCCTTGCATCACATAGCTTTGGTACAGCCAATAACATTCATAGACTTACCCGCATATTTTCGCATTACTCTGATATTTTACACTTGGCGCTTGCCTTGCACACACATTTACACCACCCTTTAAGCTTTTGTAAGCTTATGCACAACCGTTGTGTACAGGTGGCTTTGGATCGCAGTAGTGCTGAGGCAGAAGTGCGCATCAGATCATTTTGGAGCCTTTTGATCACCTTATATTTCCCTTTCTGCATTGTACTTAAAGTTTTTGATATAGCGGATATGTGGTGATGTTATTTTGTGACCTGGTTATGCTTGTGGTTATGCTCTATTATAATAAAAAAATCATACTAAAAATCCTCCTTGTAGGATCCCAAGATCGGAATCTGGCGTATAAGCGCTGGGAGCCAAGAATGGGGAACTATAGAGGCTGTCGGCGCTGGATTCGGTGATCGAAAATTTTGTGAGCCTGTTTTCTGAGTTTGGGGCATGACAGCTTCCCCATGTTCTCTGGGCATATTGGACCACTACCCGAATGGCCATAGGAGAAACTCATTTCTCCCTAGCCTTTGGCGCGGAAGCTGTTGTCCCAATCGAAATCGGACTCCTAACTACTCAGACCCACTCCTACGATGAACATCAAAACACCGAGCAGATGACACTAGGCGTTGACCTAGTTGAAGAAAGAAGGGAACAAGCCCAACTCAAGGTTGCAGCTCGACAACAGCAAGTCGCTCACTTCTACAAATCTATGGTAAAAACAAGAAGGTTCTGAACTAGAGACCTAATCTTACGCAGAACATTCTAAAACACCAAGGAACCGGGCTCAGGGACCCTGGGACAGAACTGAGAAGGACCTTACAAGGTGACAAGCATGAGCCGATCGGGAACATACCGACTTGGAAGTATGGAGGGACGACCCCTGCTGTACCCATGGAATGTCAAGCACCTAAAGATTTATTAGGCATAACCATCCAGGCTTAAACGTGAATTCTTCTTTCCTACTATGTTGAATTACAATGTCGAAATCTACATGTTTTCTTCGAGAAATATAATGAAAGTCCCAAGCCGAGGGAATTTTACACTCCACTTTCCCATCTACAAATGATCGACCTACGAAAATCGATTGAGGGCCCCCCTTAGTACCAAGGGAAGAGATGCCCCACCGATGGTCCAACCCTTAAAGAAGAGGTTGGGCCAATAATTAAATCTCTCGCACAGCTTACTAAGGACTTCCTTTAACGTAAGGGAAGGAACAACCATTAATCGATCATCCAGCCCTTAGAGACGAGGTCGGACCAATAAGTGCTATTACTACTTAGGCTAGCCATGACAAGGCCTAGAAATATTAATCTACCCTTCGATGACAAATTAAACTGACCATCCTACTTAATAAATCCACACAAAGATTGTTACCGTGAAAGAACCTTTTCATTAATATGATAGGAAAAATACAAAAGTCCTCCCATAAAAGGAGTACATTGCAAACGTAGAACTATTTATTAAAATTTTATAAAAAAAAAGATAGAGAGAATCACAACATCGGAGGAGGCTACCCGGAAGGCAAGTCCTCAGGAAGCACCTCAAAATCTTCAGAAGGCTCGACCTCGAAAGTAGAGAGGTCAAGGTTGGAGTATGCCCCCTTTATGTCCTTCGGTCATTTTCATACCCGAGGCCATAAAAGGTATCCCTATCCTCCTCATATTCCTTGGAGGCCTTATACTCCTCCACGGTAGCCACCCGAGCCACGCGGATGGCCTCCTAAGCTTCTTTCATCTTCACGCTATATTTGCACCTCAGCTCCCCCAAGTCAGACTTCCACTTCGTGCCTCTCTCCAAAGCATCGGCCAGAAGCTTGTTTGACGCCTCCAGCTCAATCGTCGATTCCTGTGGCTGAGCCTTTAAAGCAGCACTCTGAGTGCGAAGCTGCTCAGCTTCCACGAGAAGTTGCTCGGCCTCAATCCCCTTTTGCAAAAGCGCCTTTTCTACCACCTTACACTCTGCCTAGATGCGCAACACTTCTCAATGGATGTTAAGCAGGGGAGGGGTGAACGATAATAAAAAAACAAAGTTAAATAAAGCTAAAGAAATACGAAGTGATGAAAAGTATGTTATCTCATGTAGGATGACTTACCCTGAAGAAAAAATTCAGCAGCTGACCCATGAGGCCATCTGGCGGCAGGTCCATTGTCTTAGTGAAGTCGACATCCGCAATATGTCGTTCAATCCAGGGATGAAGTCCCTCAAGCGCTGCATGGGCTGACTTGAGGGACCTTTGGCCCTCATCACCTTGGCCACCAGTAGAGCACTCCACTTAAGGCGAAGGGACCTCGTCCTCAATTTTCATGACCCACTTGGCCTCAACAGCATGGGTCTCAGCAACAGGAGCCGACCTCACAACCACCAACAACAGTGGGAGTCATGGTCAGCACATCGTCCACGACTTCCCGACCTACAAAAGACGAAGACCCAACCATCTCCTTTCTCTTCGAGGTTGGCCTCTTCTTCTTCTGAGCAACTTTGATAAGAGGAGGTGCCTTATGCTTTGAGCCCCTCGGTTTTGGCATCTCTATGCGGCAAAAAGGATTAGCAAATATTATTAAACGTCTGAAATCTCTGAACAACCTATTGAAAGAGTTGTACACGTTAAGACTAGATTAAGACCTGACTTAAGTAGCAACTAGAGCATGTGAGCTACCTCCAAGATTTCAGGTCAGCATTTACTAATCTAGCCCTAACAATCCAACTAAGAGCCTCCTCGCCCACCCCAACAGGATACTTGTACATGACAGATAGAGAACACAAATCAAACCAAAAACAAAACAAAAAATAAAAACAAAACAAAACAAAACAAAACAAAACAAAAAAACAAAAAATGAAACAAGCCAAGGAAGGTTCAAGGTCAGATATGCCGACCTGGTTCGAAGAAAGAGGTCGGAACCCACAAATGCAACCTGAAGATTCTTGGTGCCTCTCATTTCCTGAATACCCAAAACCACTTATTCTTCTAGTTTTTGTTCGAGGTCAGGATGTCTATGATCAAAACCTTGCCAGTCCCCTGCCAAGAGGAAAAGTAATACCGACCCTCATGTAAAGGGTTGGATTTCACCTAGTAAAGGTGGAGAAACTCATCCACGATCATCTCGAGTTGGTCAAGCTCGGACCAGAGAATGAATGACCCCACCAATGCTCTTCAGGCATTGAGGATCAACTACCCATGGGTTAACCCCAGGTGCGCAAGTACTTGCCTCACTATCCTTTGAAGAAGGAGCCCAAGGCCACACTGAAGGGTGACTTAAAAAATAGCCACTTCACCCTTAGGAGGATTATTTGGAAGCTCGCTTAGTGAAGAAGCTCAAAGTACCACAGAATCTGGAATATGATACCCCGGCCTAATCCACACCAGGTCAGCTTTTATCAATACAGACCCTACCAGCCCCCTCTCCTTTAACTTAGATGAAGACCCACTAGTCTCCTCCGACACCAGGTATAAGGCCTGTAACCTATTCCATACCATTCCTTAGGATCTCGTGGTCCTCCCAGTCAAATTTTGGCTACCTGCGACGTGTAGATAGCATTTGCACGCGACCCTAAGTCGCATCCTATCGACCTAAGTCTTCTCAACCCGAGACTCGCACCATTGCGACCATGCCATTATCATGGTTCCAATGCCATGTATTGCGCACAGATCCAATACACAGGCCAAGAGTTGTGGACCCACGTTTATTTTGAGGAAATACCATGCATTGCAAATCCTAAGAAAAGATTCTCTACCATCCATCAATCAATCAATCACAAGTCAAGTACAACTTATTCCTCTCTCACCAACAAAGCATAACACCCATCTCTCTCCCATTCTCAAAGTCAACCAAGCCCATACCCGCCTTACAACACCCATTCCTCCCATCCCATCTCCCTTACAACAACCCATCCCCACTCTCAAATCTCTCTTCATTCCCAAGCAACCCAAGAAGAGTGGACATCCAAGCTCTTCCAAGAGAACCTAAGTGTGGCCCACTTCCTACCCCCTCATCTCTCATCCTAGCCCTTCAATCTTCAACATCCTCTATCAAAATCGAAGCCGAGAATCTTAGCATTCCAAGGAGCCTAGAATATTAGCAATTGGTGGATGATCTTAAGATTTCCACCATAGATCTTAATGATTTGAGGGCCCACGTGGTGGGACCCATTTGATGCATGTATTGAGGGGTGCATAGTGGCGAGGTCCCTCCACCTCACTGTCTCTCTCTCTCTCTCTTTCTTTTTTTTGGTGATGATGATGATGTATGTGGCCCACCAAATGTTGCATGTATGGGACATCCACTGTCCAGATTTTTTTTCGAGGCCACCTCACTACCCATTTTCAAGCACATCTAGAAGAGGGTAAAACACTTATATTGGCCAATTTCGGGGCCATGTGGCCCACCCTAATGGACCCCACATGATGTGTGTGTTCTATATTCATGCCAGCCACATGTGTGGACCCACGTTGCTGGCGTCCAGCGACTGGCTAGACGGTCTATCTTTGCTAGCACCGTCCAACAGGCCTGGACAAAGAAAAGTCACAAATATCAGCTTTATCCTAGTGGGCCCCACACATGTGGACCCACCTTAATGGATGTATTTTTGTATTTGGGTCGTCCATCTGCTGGACGGCCAGCAGCTATAGCTGTTGTAATGATGTCATCAAGTTCTGTGGCTTGATCATGAGGCATGTGTTACACCTACACCGTCCATCCATTTTTTTGGATGTGTGGGGCCCACCCCACCCGTGCAGCATGAAATTACGGTAAAGACAGCTTTAGTTGAAGCAACAATATGCCAATATGTCCTAGAGGGGGGTGAATAGGACTTATTAATAATTTTATGATAATTTAAAATCCTATCACACTAATCCACTCTATTGAATATCAATGATGAGGGTGGATTGGAGGATGAACTCCCTTGAGAGAAAGTGCTTAGGGTAAATGATCTAAGATTAAACACTCAAAAGCACTCTCTTCTTTCTCTCACAGCAACTAAAGACAAGCTCTCTATATATAGACAAAAAGTTTTAGCGGATATAAAACGGTCGCATTTATGGCAGAGTTCAATATCATCAAGTGTATACTCTTGATTGCATCAACTAGCCACTCGATGACATAAACTCAAATGTCATATGCTTTTGAAACTTTTGGTCAATTGGTTGAGGGGATCGAAACACGCGTCGATGTCATCGGATTTCGAACTCTGATATTATCGATACGAGGATCGATTCCTCGACATTTGAAAATGAGAGAGACTTGCTTTGAAATTTTTTACGTCAAAAGATATGATCGAGGTACACTCGATGTCATCGAAATTTGAATGTCGATGATATCGAAGGTATGTCAATGCATCGATAAATCCAAAGATTTTATCTGTGAGCCTGCTGGACAGTTTATGTCCTTTCTCAATGCAATCGATCCGGCCTCGATATCATCAATATTTGAATATCGATTCTATCCAGTGACCCTGGATCTAAGATAAAAAATTCACCTGAAAAATGTTGCTGGAAAGACTGTGTCCAAGACCGATATCATCGATAGCCTTCTGATATCATCGCTTTTTGAATTTGGAGGATATTAAGCGGTACATCGATATATCGAAGGTCTATATAATTTTCTTGTAAAAAATAAGGACACAAATACTCTGTTGTCGATTATATCGAGTCTACTTCGATAAACTCAAGTTTTAAATATCGATGATATCAATAGGGGTATCGATACGTTAATAATTCCATCCAGATGAATATGTAGTTGTAGGACATCTTTGGTCCTAATTTCGATTATATCGATCGATCGTCAAGGACTTCGACAGCATTCCTCGATTTTATCGAACTTGACATCGTTCAATCGATAAAGGTAGAAAACTTAGAGATTTTCTGATTTTGTAAAAATGTTTTCTAACCCAAAAACCCTATGATATTCTAACCAATTTTAAGGGTTTTATTTACCTGGTGTATTGGGACATGAGATGTGAGGCTTAGATTTATCTGTGGTGAGTTTGGGCACACATCTAGTTGAGATGGACAGTTGATTGAACTTCCTATGGAGCTTTTTTATTTAGCTAAATCAATACTCACGCAAATTAACAAACTAGGGAACTTTCAATCTCCCCATATGTCAATTACGTGATAAAATACCAAAACACCCTTAAGCAGCATCTCGATAAACACATCCTAAATTGTGTGTACAAGTAATTTACATAATTGTACAATGTCTAGTGAAACTGTACACAACCAGAGGCTGCTTCCCCTTATAGCATTCTTCCCCTATCTTAATGCAGCTGCTCCCCCTAACACCTGTATCACAATTCAAGTAGATATACAATTTTTCTTTCGGGGTGTTTGAATTGTTCTTTCCCTTTTTGTCAGTCATTGGCAAAGGTATAGCAGTTGATATTGACTGAAGTTAAAGCAACTTGGGAGAACCATCAGCTAGAGAGCATACATATATAAAGTATAGATGTATAATGATTAAAACAGTTTAAGCAAATATCACTTTCAGAAACTATGTATGCATAGAAAATAAAATAGATCAGTGATATAAGCAGATAGAATAATCATTAAAATCAAATGCATTCCATATCAGGGACTAGATAAACTAGGGGATCTTTAAGACATAATCACGGCAGTAAAAATGAGAATTATATCTAGCCATAATCAAAAACTAATATATACTACCCAAGATTAGTAGTAGATTAATAATCATCCCAACAAAACTACCAAGCCCATTCATGGGCACCCAAAATCAAACATCAGTTTTTAGCCCATCCATGAGCAACACAAAAAAAAAAAAAAAAAAAAAAAAAAAAAAAAAAAAAAACCTGTTTAGACTATGCAGGTTAGTGAGTTATCACATACACTCATGAGAGCGCAGAACATCCAAAAAGATACTAATGTTCATACATAAAAATAAGAGTAAGGTGTATATGACAGCATTCAAAGACCAACACTATGGAGCCGAAGAAGATGGTGTTGTATTGTCTCGATGGCAGGTAAACAGATCAACCAACTGTTGCACGATCTACTGCACTCCATTCATTAGGGCTCTAAGACGGTAAGCCTTTCATTCACCGATTCCTTGAGCTAGGAGACATCTCGTTGTATGGCTCCAATCCTGTCCTGATGGAACTTAAATCTCTTTTCATGCGCAGGCCCTGATGTGGATGGTGCTTTATGGGACGCAGAAGGTTCATGCCCATCTGCCTTAGCTCCTTCACCAGGAGCATCACCTTCACCTCCTGCTCCTTCTTCTTGAATGCCTTCATCTAGATCCTCAGGATACTAATGGAATTTCAAGTCCATTTTTCGAATGTTGTTCTTATTGAAGACTTGGAGGGGAAGTTTTGGATCATTGGTCGTCGGGAATCCGATGGCATTGCACACCATGTTTATGATCCAGAGATAGGACAAGTGAAGATCCTTGGATGTATGAACGGCGTAAACCAACTCATGTACGATCAGAGTCGGGAGGTAGATTTTTATCCCATTGGCTATTGAATACACTATAATGATCATGAAACTTGTGAAAACGGACCTGTTAGTACTTCTAGGATAGATGTTTGTGGCGAAGATACCGTGTAAAACCCAAAATCGTGGTTCCATGTACTTAGATTTCAACACATTTTCTTGATACCAAGGAATGTCTCTACCATGACAGAGGTATTTAGTAACCATAAACCGAATTTCAATGTTTTCGAGGTCCATTTCAGGGAGACCATCAAGTGATATTTTTAGCCCTAGGATGTTTGCAATTGTATCAGGAGTGATCAGTACATCATCACCATCAAGAGATACCATGATAAAAGGAGGATCAGACACGGGTGAGTGACAAGCGAGAAAGTTGCGTGTTCATTCAAGATGACATGGCCCACCAAAATCAAGAACAGGTAACCAGTCGATTGCAGCAAACAGGGATTTCAGATTGTACGGTTTTAAACAATCCCTATCTACTTTCCTCTCATGAATGAGCTTCCTACCCATGTATTTAGCCGAAAGTGGATTTGCTCTAGCCGGAGGAGGGACTGGTATTTCGAATAGGGACCCACCACGTGAAGTTTGTCATGATCTCTGATGAGTGGGGGTCCCCCGTTCAAGAGCTCTTGCTATCTCTTTTGAAGAAAGGGCTTTTCATCGAGAGGCTCTTGAGGACTCCCTAGGACCAGACACCATTTCTTTGTCCTTACCCATAACGACAGAGATTTGGGAGAAACGGACAAAATTCCTCTTTTAAAAAAACTAAAAATACTCGACCCAAAAGTAAGATAGAATCTGGAATGGAAGGGTAATACCAGTTTTTGAGGAGTTTTTGGGACCCACCGATATACTTCCGACCAAGGGGATGAGCAAGAAAAAGTGAAATGCCTTTTCAGAGAAAAATGAAAAATTTTCCACTCAACCGCCTTTTATCGGGCTGCATCTTTTGATATCATCGAACTTAGTTTCAATTATATCGATGATCCTCATTCGATGTTATCGACAATGGCTTCAATGATAGTCTCACTCATGTGACTTTTCAAATTCTGAAGAGATGTCGATGATATCGAATGTTTATCAATTTGATCGAAAATGCACATGACTTGTCAACAGACATATCGAAGTTGAGTATTTTCAATTCTTAGCATTCAGACAACCCTTCATGTATACTTTTAGTATATCTATGAATCACTAGTATACACAATAAAATTTTGTACAAGCATTGTACAAATTAAAATTTTAAACATTAAAATGTTTATATACAGAAAGGATTGAGGTGAAAAACCTCAGATGTATCATTAAAAAGCTTAGCAAAATTGGATCATTTTAACAAAAATATCCAGATCTCGATGCATGACCTAGACTTGTCCTTTCATGCTTTGATATTTCAGGGTATGTGAATAGAGTGAGTTATTAGGCAATTCAGTTTTTTTCTCTCACTATCCATTTTGAGGCAGAATTCTTTACTGTGGTGGATTTATTTTTCATGTTTATCTTACCCACTTGATCCAATGATTCCTTCATTCTGTCATTCATTCTAAGTGGTAATGTATGAGTATTTCTTTTAACCAATCTCCTAGGTGGACTTTTGACATTTTGTATTTCTCAAGTCGGTTTGAGTTTTTGACCAGAGTTATGTGGAGTCCTTCTAAGTGTCAAGCATTCAAACTTATAATGACCCGCATCACTACATAGATGACAAACTAGAGTAGTTCTTCTATTACTACTTGAAGAAGCAGATTTTTCAATTATTCGTGTTGCATTTCTAGTTATCGTTTTAGTTTTATCATACCCTAGGCCACTCTTATCTTTTCCTCTTCTTCCCATCCCTAACAATTTTTCTAGCTTTTCACCACTCTGGGAAAATTTATAGTTTATTTCAGCAAATTTTATGGATTTCTTTAAGTCAAAAACGGAGTATGTGATTCTCATTCTAAAGATGCTCATTTTTATCTTTTAATAATTCAACTTGTTTAGTAAGCTTTGATGATTCAGTTTTTAGGGATAGATTGATTCTTTCCAACTTATCATTATCTAAATGATATTGTTGTAGATCATTGATTAGATGTGTATTAACTTCCAAGGTTTTATCCAAATCTTTTTGCAACAATTCCTTTTTGTTTTCAGATATTCTAAGTCTTCAACAATGTTGATGTTATGGGTGTACAGTTGATTGTAAGGATCTTGTAGTTTATTCTATTCTTCTTCTTCTTCTTCCTTTTCATTCTCTTCATTATCTGATGGAAATGATTCAGTGGCTTACGGTTCTTTCTAATTCTCGATTTCACTGGGAATGATTGGAGCAGTGGAGACCATAAGAATTTTTAAGGATTTCTGGTCACCATCGCTCTCTGAGTCACTAGATTCTGAGTTTGACTCTTCTGTATCATCCCATGTGGCAGCCATTGCCTTGCCCTTAGTTTTTCTATTTGGGCATTCAGTAGACAGATGTCCAAACTCCTAACAAGCATAACATTGTGGTTCTTTGGTCTTTTTACCAAATATTCTTATAGAAGGTCTGTGTCCCTCTTTCTTCCTTTAAATGGATGGCCACAATTTTTCTAAAAGAACTTTCTAAATTGTTGAGCCAACAAAGCCACTTCCTCATCTTCATCTTCACTTTCACTTTCAATGTCCTCATTTGTTGCTTTCTTAGAAGTTTTGAGGTCAGTATTTTTAGATTTTTGGGTTTGTTTAAAGTGTAGTTAAAATGTTTGTAGGGAACCTACGAGTTCTTTTACTTTCATTTTGTCTATGTTCCTACATTCTTCATTGGTTGTTACTTTAGGATTGAACCGTTTGATATGGATCTTAGAATTTTCTTACAAATTTTAGGTACCGAAACTTTCTCTCCTAATCTACCCATGGAGTTGCAAATGATATTCAACTTTGTGAAAAACTCCATAAAGGTCTCATGCTCTTCAATTCTGAGACTTTTGAACTGTGAAGTCAGGAGTTATAGTTTAGATCTCTTCATAGTGCTTGTACCTTCATGGGTTGTTTCCAACAAATCTCATACTTCCTTTGATGTCCCGCACATACTGATTTGATTGAAAATATCTTGGGACACAACAAATTAGATAGCATTCATAGTTTTAGCCTCAGTACTTTGGTTTTCTTTATCGAATGTTGTCCACCTCTCTTTAGATTTCAGTTTGGTGATAGTTGTGTCATTATCAAGTATTATTTGTTCAGATGGTGGCACATATCCTCTTTCAACTATATCCCAAACATCATGATCCAATGATCTCAGAAAGTAGTGCATTCTAGCCTTCCAGTACGTATAATTTGATCCATCAAATAATGGAGCTCTAGAGACTGATAAGCCCTCTCCTTTGGCCATATTCTCAACTTTAGTCAAGATCACTCTCTAGGTGGTGAAGCCCTTAAAGAGAGACCCACTTTGACACCAATTGAAATGATGGTAAAGACCGCTTTAGTTGAAGCAGGAATATCCCAATATGTCCTAGAGGGGAGTGAATAGGACTTCTTAATAATTTTATGATAATTTAAAATCCTATCACACTAATCCTAACAATAAGTAAAAATTAAGATTACTCAAGCGTAACTCTATTGGCTTCCAAGCCCGGTAGAGGATCCAATCACAGACTATTTGATAGATGAACAATATACAAACTAGTTTTTGATGGATATGACTCTGTGTGTGTGAGATGAGATCTCAGATAATCAGATATAAAAATATTAAAGGAAATCATAAAAATAAATGAATAGCAATCTTAAACTTAGTCATTTTTATAGTGGTTCGACTACTTGTCTACTCCACTCCCGGTAACAGCACTCAACCCTTGAGTGTACCGAATTTCACTAAGGAGGTTTTCCACGGTTCACCCCAAATCTAAGGTTTTAAATCAGGTTCACAAGTAACCTTTACAACCTACACCTAGGCTGACTGTTTATGCTCTCATGAGAAAGGATTAACACGACGCACCCACTTTTAGGCACACTAGCCATGGATCTTCCATAAGACCCTCATGGAGGTTTCACACGGTTCACCTCAAACCTAAGGTTTTAGACAAGTTTACCTTTAACCGGAAGTTTATGCTCTCCATAGAGCAAGGATCAATACTACGTACCCACCACATACACTCCTGCCGGAGGCCTCCTAGAGGACTTGCAAAGGGTGAGAAAACCTTAGACCCAATCCTACAAAGGAATGATCACAAGGGTCCTCTGGACTCTGATAACTTATAGATAAGCAGATGAGTCTCTTTTAGCTTGTTGATGAAGATCTTCTCCTTTGTTGACGAAGAGTCTTCTGCTTCCTTAAACCACAACTCAGAAGATATTCCGATGCATGGCGACGAGTTGGGTCAAGGTTATGATGGAATTCTACCCTCAAATATTTTCCTATAAAGGAGATAGATTGATTCCAATCATCTATGTATTCAAGGCATCCCAGTTTAATGATTCACCATTAAGGTGGTAGCTGGAGGATTCTTGAATACGAAAGTTCATTCCCCAATCCACTCTATTGAATATTAATGATGAGGGTGGATTGGAGGATGAACTCCCTTGAGAGAAAGGGTTTTGGGTAAATGATCTAAGGTTAAACACTCAAAAGCACTCTCTTCTTTCTCTCAGAGCAACTAAAGACAAGCTCTTTATATATAGGCAAAAATTTCCAACAGATATAAAACGATCGCATTTATGACAGAGTTCGATATCATCGATTAGGTTCGATATCATTGAGCGTATACTGTCGATTGCATCGACTGGTCGCTCGATGACACAAACTCAAATGTCATACACTTTTGAAACTTTTTGCCAGCTAGTCGAGGGGATCGAAACACACGTCAATGTCATCAGATTTCGAACTCCAATATTATCGATACGAGGATCGATTCCTCGACATTTGAAAATGAGAGAGACTGGCTTTGAAATTTTTCAGGTCAAAAGATATGATCGAGGTACACTCGATATCATCGAAATTTGAATGTTGATGATATTGAAGGTCGTGTCAATGTATCGATAAATCCAAAGATTTTATCCGTGAGCCTGCTGGACAGTTTATGTCCTTTCTCAATGCAATCGATCCGGCCTCGATATCATCGATATTTAAATATCGATTCTATCAAGTGACCCTCGATCTAAGATAAAACCCACCTGAAAAATGTTGCTGGAAAGACTATGTCTAAGACCGATATCATTGATAGCCTTCCGATATCATCAATTTTTGAATTCCGAGGATATCGAGGGGTACATCTATATATCGAAGGTTTATAAGATTTTCTTATAAAAAATAGGGACACAAATACTCTGTTGTTGATTATATCGAGTCTACTTCGATAAACTCGAGTTCAAATATCAATGATATCGATAGGGGTATCGATACATTGATAATTCCATCCAGATGAATATGTGGTTGCAGGACATCTTTGGTCCTCATTTCGATTATATCGATTGATCGTGGAGGACATCAACAACATTCCTCGATTTTATCAAACTTGACATTGTTAAATCGACAGAGGTAGAAAATTTAGAGATTTTTTGATTTTGTAAAAATGTTTTCTAACCCAAAAACCCTATGATATTCTAACCAATTTTTAGGGTTTGATTTACCTAGTATTTTGGGACATGGGATGTGAGGCTTAGATTTAGTTGTGGTGAGTTCGGGCACACATCCGGTTGAGACAGACAGTTGACTGATCTTCCTATAGAGCTTTTCTATCTAACCGACTCAACACTCATGCTAATTGACAAACCAGGGCACTTTCAATCTCCCCATTTATCAATTACATGATGTACGTGTTTGATCCTAGTTATCCATCTGGTGGGGGCCCTTTGGAATATGTAGGGCCCACCCCAATATGATGTATTTATGGCCCATTGATGAGGCCAAATGTGATTTATTTATGGCCCATTTGATGAGGCCCAATGTGATGTATTTAAGGCCCATATGGTGAGGCTCAATGTGATGTATATGTGACCCTTAAGTGAGGCTCATTGTGATATAAATTATGCCCTTGTGTGAGGCCATGGGTCCACTATATGTTTGGCTCTATATGGGCCACTCCTTAGGAGCAATGTTAGTTAAATGTCCACATTAATGGGCAATGATGGTTAAATGTCCACATTATGACCTTCCCTTAGGCCTTTGTTAGGCCCATTCTTATTATTCTCTAAGTGGGTTAACCCAAATCATTGGGGCCCATTGATGTTTGCATGGTCCATCTATTCGTATTGGGATAACCTAAGATGTTGGGCCCCCATTGATTTTTAGTAGGATTATTTCTTTTATCTTATAGTCCATCTAGGACTTATTTAGGCCCCCTAGGGCATCTAGAGGGATATATGATAGTATGGAAAAGGAACCCTTTTTGGATCCTTAGGATTAATGGTAGGCCGCCTAGGCCTAACCTTGATATGAGGAGAGTTCATCATCACTGTTGACAGAGGGATCCGTGTTGTCAGGTTTGGTATATCCACTATTGAGGATTAACCTTCATGTTATGGATCTGTTGTCCTTCTATGGACCTTGCCTTGTGTATAAGCCGATTATCGATGCCGAATATGAGCACGTGCTAGTATAACATCATGATATAAGCCATTGTGATGGTATGAGGCCCATTGTAATTGTATTAGGCTCATTCCCATTTCCCCATAGTGGGATAACCCAAATTGATGGGCCCCTATTATTATTAATAAGATCATCTCGCCGTATTGGGCTATCCTAATACTTTAGGTCTCCATTGATACTAGTAGAAGTACCTAAACCTGGAAGCCCACTCTTAGGCCCATGAGTAAACCATCTAGACCCATCCTTGTTATAAGGAGGACGCATCATCACCTCTGGCCATAGGTAGAAGAATCTGTGGTATTAGATTTAGTATATCCACTATTGAGGATTAATCCTCATGTTATGGATTAGATTTGTTATCCTTCTATGGACTCTGCTATATATATGCTGATTATTGATTACGACTATGTTAGTATACGCACTAAGTATATGTTAGTATATCATTATGATTGTATAAGGTCATTATAAGGTTAATTGTGATTGTATGAGGCCCATTGTAATTGTATGAGGCTCATTGTGATTATATGAAGCCCATTGTGTGATTGCATGAGGCTCATTGTGTGATTACATGAGGTCCATTGTGATTGTATAAGACTAATGTATGAGACCCATTGTGATGGTACAAGGCCCGTTGTGATTGTATGAGGCCCATTGTGATCGTATGAGGTGCATTGTGATTGTATGAGACTCATTATTGTTGTATAAGATCCATTGTGATGGTACGAGGCCTGTTGTGATTGTATGAGGCTCATTGTTCTTGTATAAGGCTCATTAGATTGTATAAGACCTAATTGTGATGTAAGAGGCCCATCATATGCTTAAGGCCCATTGTATGTGTGAGGCCCACCATGTGTCGGTGATTATTGCACGCCACCCATTCACCTATACGGCCATAGGTTGTCTTAAACCGACCCACTATGATGTATGTGATTATAATCATGCTTAGTATCCTTCATGATACATGCCCATACGCATCATCTGCATGCTCATTATGAGGAGTAATTGAGCATGCCATGTGTCATTGGGTTAATTGTTTATGAGACTCCCTAAAAGACAGAGTTACCCCACATGAGTGCGCGGTACACGCAGTTTAATGCATGACTGGATGGTATGACTCATGCATCTCATATTTTTTATATGACCACCATACACCTTAGCGACATCAAGGTCGTGGCCTCCACAGGGATGTCATGGATGTCCAGATGGGACACCAAAAATGTCTAGTTCTATCATACGGGTGTGATAGATGTCCATAGGTGAAAATTCTTAAACCCCCGAGGTCAAGGGATGCTCCAACGTCTAGACCGAGTGGATATACATGAGCGCATGAGAGTTGTATATATGTTAGGTCGCGTCTCCCACTGTGTTGTGGTCGGTTAGCAGGGGGTGTGGCCTTACCCGTCTGAGGGAGTAGGTAATGTTATGAAGAGTCTGACTATCTTGAGGAATGGGTCCGCTATCAATGAGCGATGTCGATATTGGTAGGCAGATAGTGAGGTTTTTTTCACTTACCCAGTTGTGCGCTTGATGGGGTGGCAGCTAGCGTAGAGTGTACTAGATCCCGGTGATGATCCCAGAGATGTACTATACTGAGATGTGGAGTTGCATATTCATCATTTGACTCATTTATTCATTCAGCACTATCCACTCGGGCTAGTGGTGCGCAACTAAATCATTATGTGTACCTTCATAATGGTTAGGATTTTAATTGGGTGCGCGACCAACTTGAGATCAGGAGTCTACCACATTGAGCCTAGCTATCCAAATTTAGGTATGAGACTGGTTTGGATGGAAGTCCCCTGTGATGGACCCCACAGTTTACGATACTACATACTATCGTCCCAACTTCACACTCCAATTTGGTCATTTCTTTTGCACCGCATATTGAATTGCATCCTCATCACATAGTATTTGGTTTACTATACTTCTGTATTACATACCCTGAATGAGGTTGATGGTATTATGGACTCGCCACGAACTGCATATTACATTACATCCGTGGCATATGGCATTTGGGTTGCTATATTTCTGCATTTATATGGCCTAAATGAGGCTGATGGTATCTGATATTTGGCTCATTATGACTCTGCATTACATAGACGATCTGCATTGCATACTCTGATATTGAATGACTTATAGCCTTGCTAGTATTTCGCTTACACTGATATTTATGTGCTTGGCACTTATCTTGCGCACACATGTACACCACCCTCTAAGCTTTCCATAAGCTTATGCACGATAAATGCGTGTAGGTGACGATAGGATGCAATCGAGCTGAGGTAGGAGCGTGCAGTAGAGTTTTTGGAGATTTTGACATTTTCTTGTATTTCCCCTTCATGTATTGTACTTAAGTTTTTTATATTAGTGGATATGTGATGATGATGTTGCCTTTGTAATTTGGAAACCCTTGTGGTATGCTCCTTTATTTATATTAAAAAAATCACACTAAAAATCCTCCTTGTAGGATCCCTAGATCGGAACCTAGCATATGGGCACTAGGAGCCGAGAATGGGGTAATATAGAAGTTATCGGCGATCAGGAATTCTGTGAGCCCATTTTTCGAGTTTGGGCCGTGACACCAGGACTGTTTCCATTACTCCCTCTGGCCGCTCCACCGAGGACCGATCAGCCACTTGTGACTCATGGGATGCCCAGAAATCCCTGTCACTCATTATCATCAGCAGCGATGGTGGGTTTGACATGGGCTGAAGAACATCTGGTCCACCATCATGCTGAGGCAACTCCCCCCCCCCCCCCCCCCCCCCCCCCCCCGAGCTAATGGGTTCATCATTCGTCTTTAACAGGCAGCAACTAGGAGCCGAGATCCAGTAAGAAAAGAAAATCGAAAGAGGAAAGAGGAGAGAAGTGGCTGAAATGAAGCCTCACCAGTAAGAAAGAAGGAGACCGGAGCTTGTGAGATTACCGGAATTCACGTCGAGGATCGTCTAAGTACAGGAAGATGGGTGAATGGGCAGAATGTCGATAGTGCAAGTAAGCCCTGTTCAATTAGGGTTTTCCCCCTTTTATAGGCAAAAGCAACTACTTAGCATTCAATGCACAGCCTAAAAAGGCCCCTCGATAACCATGCTTTGACACGTGGAGTTTCCCCCCTCGTCAACCGCCCACTCTCTGAAAAAAGCGTCACACGTCAACATTCTATAGGGCAGCACACTTGATCTTGAGCGACATGTAATGCCTCGGGCATAATGTGTCATGATCACGAATACGCCCCTATCTTTGTGCGTGCCGTCTTACCCAGCACTAATAACAAGACAATCTGACAACCCAAGTATGACATGATCCGACCCGACCTTAATCTAGCGTACTTCCCGAGCTCACTCCATGAACTTGTATCACGCCCCAAACTCGAAAATCGGGCTCATAAAATTCTCGATCGCCGAATCTGGCGCCGACAGCCTCCGTAGAACCCCATTCTCGATTCTCAGTGCCCATTCACTAGGTTCCGATCCTGAGATGCTACGAGGAGGATTTTTAACATCAGTTTGATTCGTAATAAGCATAACCAAAGGCATAACCCACAAACAACAACCAAAAACTCCATTACATTTCCACTATGATCAAAACCTTACAAGTACAATGAGCATAAAGGGAAATACAATGATGATAGACAAAAGCTCCAAGCTAATCTGATATTTGCTACTGCCTCGGGGCTACTACGATCCAACGTCACCTGCACGCAACAGTCGTAAATAAGCTTATAGAAAGCTTAGAGGGTGGTGAAAGTGTGTGTGTAAGGTGGTAATGCAGTTATGTAGTATCAGAGTAATGCGGAACATGCTGATGAATCCATGAATACCATTAGCCGTACCAAGGCATGAATGATGTCGGTCATGCCAAGACTATGCGATGTAAGATGTAAATCAAGTATACAAATTCTCATCTAAGTCCACATATCAATACAGCTTAAATCTGGGATATCATCAGAGTCTAGTACACCTTAAACCAGATCGCCGCCCTATCGCGCACAATAAGGTAAGTGGAAGAGACCTCACTATCCATCTACCAATATCGAGCTAACTTGTCGATAACGGACCCATTCCTTGAGCTAGTCAAACTTAGCCTAGCTTTGCCCCTTATACTCAGGCGGGTAAGGCGGCACCCCCTTCCAACCGACCATGACACAGTGAAAAGTGCGGTCTCCTAGTAATCAACACTTGGCGCTCCTATACCCACTCGATCTAGACGTTGGAGCAACCTCTTAGTACCAAAAGGGTTTAGGAACTTTCACCCAGGGATATCTATAGTACCCCATATAAAATAAGATTTCTGGTATCCAATCTTGCCAACCATGATACGCCTGTGGAGGCTACGACCCTGATGTCACTAGGGTATACAGTACCATATCACACAATGCGAATGCATGAATCACACTATCCAGTCATGCAGTAATCCTGTGCGTATCGTGCGCTCATGTAGGACAACACAGCCTATCCAGGAGCCCCTAAACAATCTTCCCGATAGTATATGCTATGATCAATCACTTCTAATATCAAGCATACATATGATGCGTATAATCATGAATCATGGAACTATACTAATCATGTTATGAAGTAATGCACTATCCTTGCAACGCAGATGGCCTAGACGGCCTACACACAACAAGTACAGGCCTATCAATGGGCCCTAGGGAGAGTCGTAATGTGGACATTTAACCAACATTATACTCGCAATGTGGACATTAAACCATCATTGCTTCCAAAGCATAGCCCATCATAAATATCATTACATAAACCATGTTGGGATCACACATTGTAATGGACCTTAGGTACATCCCATTGGGCCTTAAATACATCAAATGGGTCATATCATATGGGCCTTATGTTCATCGAGTGGGCCACATCAATGGACTGCACGAATGAGCCTTATATACATTGCAATGGGTCATAACCCGTGGGCCTTAGAATGCATCAAAATGGGCCTCGTAACATAGGCCTTATATATATCAAAGTGGGCCTCAACCATGGGCCACAAATACATCGAATGGGCCTCATAACATGGGCCTTACATCCACACCAAAGTGGGCCCCAATGGACTACCACAGATACATCAAGATGGGCCTCATAACATGCCAAGGTGGGGTCCACTTGGACTATGGATCTGGCTCATTCTTTAACTCATACTATAAAATGAGCTTTTAAAATGGATGGATGGACTTGGATGCAAATCATGCATCATGGTGGGTCCCATATAAATGGACGACATGGAGAGAACACATGCATCAATGGGGTCCCACCGTCCAGCCCTGGACGGTGTGGTGGAAACACATGCACCATAGTGGGTTCCACCGTCCATGGTGGACGGTGTGAATAAAACACATACATCATTGTGGGTCCCACGTGGGGCCCACTGTAACATTTTCTTGCTAGCCAATCTGTTCATACGGCCACATAAGCCT
Organism: Magnolia kwangsiensis; assembly: GCA_037074715.1. Lineage (NCBI taxonomy): Eukaryota > Viridiplantae > Streptophyta > Magnoliopsida > Magnoliales > Magnoliaceae > Magnolia > Magnolia kwangsiensis. The sequence goes on along the minus strand of CM073585.1, from coordinate 22,191,847 downwards.
AGACGAAGAGTGAAAACAAATTTCATATTGATCCAAAACTTCTGGGCCACAAAAGGTTCCAATGGCAGACGGTTCAACCCCACTATTTCATATGACGTGGGCCACCTGAGTCTTAAATCAGGTTGATTTTAGGAGGGGGGCCCACTTCAGGGTGGGGCCATCAAATGAACAGTTTAGATGACAAGTAAGCATCAAGGTGGGGCCCATAGCTGGAGTCGTGGGTCCCTGCCTACACGGCCTCCCGTCCTCCATACGGCAGGCACTGCCTGCACCTCTGGCAACAGCAGCGTCTGCTGCCATGTATTTTTTTAAAATTTTAAAAAAAAACCTATTTTCTGAGGTTTTTCAACTATGGGGCCCGCATAAGAAGAATCCAACCCAACCATTGGGTCCCATGGCTTAATACAAGCCCAGTATTGAATATATTTTGGTCAATAGAAACAACAGGTGATTTTTTTAACGGTAACCACCGCAGTTTCCTATGCTATGGCCCACCAGATGCTCAGATCAGATTCATTCTTCAGCTTAACGCCAAAAATGATCCAGGGAATGAGATGGACGGCATGGATTGAATACATACATCAAGGTGGGGCCTATATAAGTGGGCCACCCCATAAGCTTGGAAATAAGCTAATATTTATTTTTTTTTCTTTCTAGTTCACGTCCAGCGTCCCTGCTCAAATGGGCCACCACATGATGGATGGTATGGGTACAATCATATAAAGTGAGTCCCACTTATAGATTGCTTGGATAAAATAGATACTTCATGGTGGGGTCCATCCTGATGGGCCACACCACCACATCATCATCACATGAAAAGAATATGAAAAAAAAAGAGGGAGAGAGAGAGAGAGAGAGAGAGAGAGAAAGAGAGTGGGACACGCATGATGGAGAAACCCCGACATTATGGGCCCTTGCAATAAATCATACATCAAGTGGGCCTTAAAGCATGTGGGCCCACCAAATTATAGATCAATGGTGGAGATTCCTTCTCCACCAAAATGGAAGGTCTAGATGACCCTTATCAACTAGAAAGTAAACATCATGATGGGGTCCATGGAGATTGGCCCCATCATGGAATAATTATGGTGATCAAAGTGGGTCATCAGCCACACTTAGGGTCCAAAGTGAGATCCAAACCATTGATCGGCATGCCTCACTTGGCCCATCATGAAAATATAAAAAATTAGCCTATAGAAGCACCCACCGTTCGATCTTCTTACTCCCTTGGATTCCTTTTCCCCTTAGCTTCGATTCCAACGGAAGAGATGGAGTTTGGATGGTTGAGATGGGAGATAAGAGGGTAAGAAAGGTGGGCCACACTTGTTGCTTGGGAGAGTTGGAGAGGCTTGGGACGTGTGGATTTTCTCTTGCTTGGGAGAGTGGTTTGAGAATGAAGGAGAGAGAGAGTTGTAAAGGGAGAGAGAGAGAGAGAGAGAGTGATGGGTGTAAGAGACTTTTTAACTTTTGTGACAAATGGTGTAAGAAAAATATGGGCTTGTGTAAGAAACCTTTAACTTTGGGGTTGCTTGGGAATGGGTGAAAGCTGATGTGTACTTGACATGTACTTAACATGCTGATTGATGTGACAAGTCATAGAGATTCTCTCAAAATTTGCACGTGCGGCATTTTTCTTCCACCGAATGCTGGTCCACATCTCCTGACCAGGGTATCACCTCGGTGCACGAGTCACGGCATCGGAACAGCGGCGATGGCGCGATCGCTAGGGTACCAGTCTTGGGTTGAGTTGACTCGGGTTGACGGCGTGTGAATCAAGGTCACACGCAAATACAGGTTAAGGTTCGAAGGTTACCAAAATTTGACCGAGAAGACTGCGGAAGCCTACGGAACAGTACGGTCTAGGACACGGGGCTTACAACTTGGAAGTAGGGGACTTAATGTATGTAAAAAATAAGTCAGCCAATAAAAGGTCGGGTCAGAGGGCCTAAGCAAGTCTGATCAAACAACCGACTTGGTTTAAGACCACTTCCGACTAAGGAACCAGCTCGAACTCTACTCCATGACCACCATCAAGGATAGGTTAGGGAGCCTAAGGTCTACTAAGATTCACCTGCCCTTCGCAAAGCTGTCAAGTTAGCAAAACCCCGGGTCGGCACAGCATCATCCTCAAAGGCTTTGACCTTACCTAAGATCCTGACTAAAGATCTCGAGAGACCACTGTAACATGGATCTCTCCGAGATATCGGCCGAAGATCTTAGAGAATATCTATAACATACCCGGGATTCGAATCCCTCTATAGTACGTCCTTAGTAAATAGGGAGATCTCCTCTATGTCACTGCTTCTCCTCAACTATAAATAGGAGCATCTCTAATGGTGAAAGGTACACACAGAATCTCTAGCCCAAAACCCTTACTCAACCAAACCTAAATTCCTTACCTGACTTAGGCATTGGGGGGTCCCTTGCACTAGCCAGGGTCTCATTTGTCTGTCACTTATGCAGGCACACAAAGGTCACACGAAGGTCCAGGAAAGGCTAACCAGAAATTTGCATCAACAGCTAGTATGCAGCTAGTTTTCCCACATGCAAAATGGTCAAAAGCTATCAAATAACAGCTAATTTCTCACCAGCAATCATAAGCGATCAATTATAGTTATTACCCTAGACTAAAACATCCAACTACCCTAACCTATATAAATTGAGCTTGGCTAGTTCATTGCATCATCACAAACCATTCGACTCATTCTCTCATATGAACCAGTAAAGCTCGAAGTGTTCTCTGATCAAGCCAACAGGTTCAATATGAACCTAAGCTAGCAAGTCCACATGAACTAGACCAGTGTAGTGGTCTAAGCCAGTAAGAACCATACCAGGGTTATGGTCTAATCCAACAAAGTTAAATTTTGTTTTCTATCTTTCTCTCTAATTTGAAATTTTTCCTTTTAGTTTTCATATACCAGAAATTGTGTTTACAGAGTTCCATTAGTGGTTTCTTCGTGCTTCCTGTGCACAGAACCACATATAGGCTCATCATATCCTCAAAGTTATTCGCCTGCAACCTATTAGCAATCTCAATTACTTTGAAAGGGGGTGAATAATGCTTTAAGGCGAGCATGATCACACGTGCTTCAGATTGCCCTTAATACTTTCAGTTTCTTTCCTTCTTTTTTACCATAATTATAAATTTGTAATTTGGGAATACCAAATTTTCAACAATTAAAATAGTAAAAAATATTGGCAATGCAATAGTTATATTAATACATTGGAGATACACTACAAGAAAGATGGTTTTTAGCGACGAAACTTTTAGTCACTTTTAGCGATGAAAAGAAGTTTCTTTTAGCGACGAAATTGTAAATTCATAGCTAAAAGTCACCTTTACCGACGAAAATTTTCGTTGTTAAATCTTGTTTTCAGTCTTTCAAAAAAATCGAAAGGTTTACTTTTAGCTACGAAAATTTTTGTAGCTACAAAACGTGGATGGGACTTTTAGCGATGAAAATTTTCGTCGCTAAAGGCCGTAAACAAATTTTTAAAAAAATCAAAAGGTTTACTTTTAGCTAACATGCATGGGACTTTAGGCGATGAAAATATTCGTCACAAAAGGCTGTAAACAAATTTTCAAAAAAATCGAAAGGTTTACTTTTAGCTACGAATATTTTCGTAGCTAAAAAATGTGGATGGGACTTTCGGCGACGAAACTATTCGTCGCTAAAGGCCGTGAACAAATTTTAAAAAAAAATTGAAAGGTTTACTTTCAGCTACGAAACTTTTCGTAGCCAAAAAACGTTGATGGGACTTTTAACGACGAAAATTTTCATCGCTAAAGGCTGTAAACAAATTTTTAAAAAAATCGAAAGGTTTACTTTTAGCTACGAAAATTTTTGTAGCTGCGAAACATGGATAGGACTTTTAGCGACGAACATTTTTGTCACTAAAGGCTGTAAACACTTTTTCAAAAATATCGAAAGGTTTACTTTTAGCTATGAAAATTTTCATAGCAAAAATATGTGGATGGGACTTTTAGCGATGAAAATTTTCATCTCTAAAGGGACTTTTAGCGATGAGAATTTTCATCGCTAAAGACTGTAATGGTTTACTTTTACCTACGAATATTTTCGTAGCTAAAAAATGTGGATGGGACTTTTGGTGACGAAACTATTCGTCGTTAAAGGCCGTGAACAAATTTAAAAAAAAAATCGAAAGGTTTACTTTTAGCTACGAAACTTTTCGTAGCTACAAAACGTTGATGGGACTTTTAGCGACGAAAAGTTTCGTCACTAAAGGCCGTAAACAAATTATCGAAAAAATCGAAAGGTTTACTTTTAGCTACGAAAATTTTTGAAGCTACGAAACATGGATAGGACTTTTAACGACGACAATTTTTGTCGCTAAAGGTTGTAAACACTTTTTCAAAAATATCGAAAGGTTTACTTTTAGCAATGAAAATTTTCATAGCAAAAAAACGTGGATGGGACTTTTAGTGATGAAAATTTTTGTCTCTAAAGGGACTTTTAGCGACAAAAGTTTTCGTCGTTAAAGGTTGTAAACACTTTCAAAAACATCGAAAGGTTTATTTTACCTACGAAAAGTTTCGTAACTAAAAAACGTCGAAGAAACTTTTAGCGACGAAAACTTTCGTCGCTAAAGGCCGTAAATAAATTTTTTTTAAAAATCAAAAGGTTTACTTTTAGCTATGAAAATTTTCGTAACTAAAACACGTGGATAGACTTTTAGCGATGAAAATTTTCGTCGCTAAAGGCTGTAAGTACTTTTTCAAAAACGTTACTTTTAGCTATGAAAATATTCATAGCTAAAACCGTTGATGAGACTTTTAGCTACGAAAAGTTTCGTTGTAAATAAATTTGCAAAACTTTTACATACAGAAATTTTCGTAGGTAAAAGTCTCTTTTTAAAATATATATATATATATATATATATATATATATATATATATGTATATTCTAGCTCAAAATTCCTCATATATACATGTTACAATATATTTCATCATAATCATCCTGATGTGCACCAATTATATAATATATTTCATCATATTCTCATTCACATCCATCTAAACCCAAACTAGTAAATCCGTCCAAACATAAACTACATTCATCCAAACATAAACTACATCCATCCACACAGAAACAATCTTATCCACATCACATTCATCCACGCATGGGGGTTATAGGTTCTGGTTAAGGTTTAGGTTATAGGATATAGGTTATAGCTTTAGGGTATTGAGAATAGGTTAAGGTTTAGGTTTAGGAAATCGGGTTCAGGTTCGGCATCGGGGTTAGGTTTGGGTTTTCAAGTTTAGGTTTACGTTTAGGTTAGGGAGTTGAGATTAGGATTAGGTGTAGGTTTAGGTTTAGGGATTTGAGAATACATTTAGGTTTTAGGTTTAGGTTTAGGTTTTAGTTTATAGGTTTAGGTTATAAGTTTAGGTTTAGGTTATAGGTTTAGGTTAAGGTTAGGTTATAGGTTATAAGTTTAGGTTATAGGTTATAGGTTATAGGTTAAGGTTTAGGTTATAGGTTTTAGTTAAGGTTTAGGTTTAGGTTTAGGTTATAGGTTATAAGTTATAGGTTATAGGTTATAAATTTAGGGAATTGAGAATAGGTTAAGGTTTAGGTTTAGGAAATCGGGTTCGGGTTCGGGTTCGGGATCAGGTTTAGGTTTGGGTTTTTAAGTTTAGGTTTAGGTTAGGGGGTTGAGAATAGGATTAGGTGTAGGTTTAGGTTTAGGGATTTGAGAATACATTTAGGTTTTAGGTTAAGGTTTAGGTTTTAGGTTTAGTTTATAAGTTTAGGTATAGGTTAAAAGTGTAGGTTATAGGTTTAGGTTTAAGTTAGGTTATAGGTTAAGGGAATCGAGAATAGGTTATAGGTTTAAGTTTAAGTTAGGTTATAGGTTATAGCTTTAGGGAATTGAGAATACATTAAGTTTTAGGCTTAGGAAATCGATTTCGGGTTCGGGATTGGGTTTAGGTTTGGGTTTTTTGGTTTAGGTTTAGGTTTTGGTTAGGGGGTTGAGATTAGGATTAGGTGTAGGTTTAGGTTTAGGGATTTGAGAATACATTTAGGTTTTAGGTTTAGGTTTAGGTTTAGGTTATAAGTGTATGTTAGAGGTTTAGGTTTAAGTTTGGTTATAAGTTAAGGGAATTGAGAATAGGTTATAGGTTTAGGTTTAAGTTAGGTTATAGGTTATAGCTTTAGGGAATTGAGAACGGGTTAAGGTTTAGGTTTAGGAAATCGGATTCGGGTTCGGGAACGGGTTTAGGTTTGGATTTTCAGGTTTAGGTTTAGGTTAGGGGGTTCAGATTAGGATTAGGTGTAGGTTTAGGTTTAAGGATTTGAGAATACATTTAGGTTTTATGTTTAGGTTTAGGTTTTAGGTTTAGGTTTTAGGTTTAGATTTAGGTTATAAGTGTAGGTTATAGGTTTAGGTTTAAGTTAGGTTATAGGTTAAGGGAATTGAGACTAAGTTATAGGTTTAGGTTTAAGTTAGGTTATAGGTTATAGCTTTAGGGAATTGAGAATACTTTAAGGTTTAGGTTTAGGAAATCGGGTTTGGGATCGGGATCGAGTTTAAGTTTGGGTTTTCAAGTTCAAGTTTAGGTTTAGATTAGGGGGTTAAGATTAGGATTAGGTGTAGGTTTAGGTTTAGGGATTTGAGAATACATTTAGGTTTTAGGTTTAGGCTTAGGTTATAGGTTTAGGTTTAGGTTATAAGCGTAGGTTATAGTTTAGGTTTAAGTTGGGTTATAGCTTAAGGAAATTGAGAATAGGTTATAGGTTTAGGTTTAAGTTAGGTTATAGGTTATAGCTTTATAGAATTGAGAATAGGTTAAGGTTTAAGTTTAGGAAATTGAGTTCGGGTTCGGGATTGGGTTTAGGTTTGGGTTTTCAGGTTTAATTTTAGGTTAGGGGGTTAAGATTAGGATTAGGTGGAGGTTTAGGTTTAGGGATTTGAGAATACATTTAAGTTTTAGGTTTTGGTTTAGGTTTAGGTTTTAGGTTTAGGTTATAGGTTTAGGTTTAGGTTATAAGTGTAGGTTATAGGTTTAGGTTTAAGTTAGGTTATAGGTTAAGGAAATTGAGAATAGGTTATTGGTTTAGGTTTAAGTTAGGTTATAGGTTATAGCCTTAGGGAATTGAGAATACGTTAAGGTTTAGGTTAAGGAAATTAGGTTCGGGTTCGAGATCGAGTTTAGGTTTGGGTTTTCAGGTTTAGGTTTAGGTTTGGGGATTAAGATTAGGATAAAGTGTAGGTTTAGGTTTAGGGATTTGAGAATACATTTAGGTTTTAGGTTTAGGTTTAGGTTTTAGGTTTAGGTTATAGGTTTAGGTTTAGGTTATAAGTGTAGGTTATAGGTTTAGGTTTAAGTTAGGCTATAGGTTAAGGGAATTGAGAATCGGTTATTGGTTTAGGTTTAAGTTAGGTTATAGGATATAGCTTTAGGGAATTGAGAATAGGTTAAGGTTTAGGTTTAGGAAATCGAGTTTGGGTTTTCTGGTTTAGGTTTAGGTTAGGGGGTTGAAATTAGGATTAGGTGTAGGTTTAGGTTTAGGGATTTGAGAATACATTAAGGTTTTAGGTTTAGGTTTAGGTTTTAGGTTTAGGTTTAGGTTATAAGTGTAGGTTATAGGTTTAGGTTTAAGTTAGGTTATAGGTTAAGGGAATTGAGAATAGGTGATAGGTTTAGGTTTAAGTTATGTTATGGGTTATAGCTTTAGGGAATTTAGAATAGGTTAAGGTTTAGGTTTAGGTAACCGGGTTCGGGTTTAGGATCAGGTTTAGATTTGGGTTTTCAAGTTTAGCTTTAGGTTAAGGGGTTGAGATTAGGATTAGGTGTAGGTTTAGGTTTAGTGATTTAAGAATACATTTAGGTTTAAAGTTTAGGTTTAGGTTTTAGTTTATAGGTTTAGGTTATAAGTTTAGGTTTAAATTAAGGTTAGGTTATAGGTTATAAGTTTAGGTTATAGGTTATACGTTATATGTTAAGGTTTAGGTTATAGATTTTGGTTAAGGTTTAGGTTTAGATTTAGGTTTAGGTTATAGGTTATAAGTTATAGGTTATAGGTTATAGATTTAGGGATTTGAGAATAGGTTAAGGTTTACGTTTAGGAAATCGGGTTCGGGTTCAGGATCGGGTTTAGGTTTAGGTTTTCAAGTTTAGGTTTAGGTTAGGGGGTTGAGAATAGGATTAGGTGTAGGCTTAGGTTTAGGGATTTGAGAATACATTTAGGTTTTAGGTTTAGGTTTAGGTTTTAGGTTTAGGTTTAGGTTATAAGTGTAGGTTATAGTTTTAGGTTTAAGTCAGGTTTTAGGTTAAGGGAATTGAGAATAGGCTATAGGTTTAGGTTTAGGTTTGTTTATAGTTTATAGCTTTAGATAATTTAGAATACGTTAAGGTTTAGGTTTAAGAAATCGGGCTCGGGTTCGGGATTGGGTTTTGGTTTAGGTTTTCAAGTTTAGGTTTAGTTTTAGGTTAGGGGGTTGAGATTAGGATTAGGTGTAGGTTTAGGTTTAGTGATTTTAGAATACATTTAGGTTTAAGGTTTAAGTTTTAGTTATAAACGTAGGTTATAGGTTTAGGTTTAAGTTAGGTTATAGGTTAAGGGAATTGAGAATAGGTTATAGGTTTAGGTTTAAGTTAGGTTATAGGTTATAGCTTTAGGGAATTGAGAATAGGTTAAGGTTTAGGTTTTAGAAATTGGGTTTGGGTTCGGGATCGGTTTTAGGTTTGGGTTTGGGGTTGAGATTAGGATTATGTGTAGTTTAGGTTTAGGGATTTGAGAATACAATTAGGTTTTAGGTTTAGGTTTAGGTTTAGGTTTTAGGTTTAGGTTATAGGTTTAGGTTTAGGTTATAAGTGTAGGTTATAGGTTTAGGTTTAAGTTAGGTTATAGGTTAAGGGAATTGAGAATAGGTTATCAGTTTCGGTTTAAGTTAGGTTATGGGTTATAGCCTTAGGGAATTGAGAATAGGTTAAGGTTTAGGTTTAGGAAATCGGGTTCGGGTTCAGGATCAGATTTAGGTTTGGGTTTTCAGGTTTAGGTTTAGGTTAGGGGGTAGAGATTAGGATTAGGGGTAGGTTTAGGTTAAAGGATTTGAGAATACATTTAGGTTTTAGGTTTAGGTTAAGGTTTAGGTTATAAGTGTAGGTTATAGGTTTAGGTTTAAGTTAGGTTATAAGTTAATGGAATTAAGAATAGGTTATAGGTTTAGGTTTAAGTTATGTTATTGAAAGAGGCTAGCTATATGCCCTAGAGGGGGGGGTGAATAGGGCTATGCCAAATGAAACTTATAACAGCGGAATAATAAATTAAAACAATCCACAATGCTGAATTAAAAAGTAACCTCAATAAACTAGTATTGAGAGGTTGATACTAATTTAGTTCTAAGGACAACCTTACACCAAAAACCAAAGGCTTATGGTAGGACACCCTTATTTCTAGAACGTCCTTTGTATCAAAAACCCAAACTGAGAGAAATAAATAAAGTAAGGAAATAACTTGCAGGAAATTAAACCTAAGTTATTACAACCTTCACCACACTGGCTTGAAATAAAATGATTACAACATTCAACCACAGATACAATCCACAAAACTGAATGAATAAAGGAATGAAAGAATAAAGCACATCCACAACACAAAGATATATAGTGGTTCGCCTGTGTGTACACCAACTGTTATCCAACAGCCACACAGAATGCTACTCCACTCCTAATATCCTCATAGGGGATATTAGCATGCACTATCAAAATTGGTTTCACAGGCTCACCTAAAATCTTCACAATTGTGTCTTTTTATCTCGGGCTTACACAATCTAAAAACCCACACAATCTGAGTTTTTTAGCTCTCCTCAGATAACCAAAACAATGAGATTTTTCTGACAAATCTCAAACAAAACCAAAGAATGTAAATTACACAAATGTAAAATACCTGAATCTCCTTTTGAAGTAGCCCGGTAGAACCAATCGGAGTAGAAGTTCGATTCAACGTTCAAAGTCCATTACTCACTTTAAGAATGGTTCTAAGTCTAATTGATTTTAAATCAAAAGGGCTAGTTCTATTTAATTTTGAGTCCAGGAAGAAGGAATATCAAAAATTCCTCTTTTCTAATAAGATTGAAATGTAGATCAAAATCAAATACAAAATAACCTAGCAAAAGGAATATTAAATGAGCACAAAGTAGCTTAAAAAAATAAACATGAACTTATCTCAGAGTATGGCCTTAAAATTGCTTGAATTGAATTAAAAAAACTCTGAAATTTGTGCTCTATTTATAGCCTGAAAAATCCCATCTACGACTGGTCTTAGGATCCCTAGGACTGGTCGTAGCTTTAACAGATTTTCAAAGATTTCTGCGGGATAAGGATTAGTTGTTCCACGACTGGTCTTGGGTAGCCTACGACCGGTTGTGGGCCACCTACGACTGGTCGTGGGTCACCTACGACTGGTCGTAGGACCTCCAGATTAGTTGCTGGAGTTCGAGTCATAGGGCTAAGATCGGTCGAAGGACGAGTCGTACAACTCACAGGACTGGTCGTGGGATGTCCAGGACTGGTCGTATGACAACCAAAAAAAATTAAAAATCTTCAACAACGTAGGACTGGTCCTGAAAAACTTACGACTGGTCGTAGCAGAGATAGGACTGGTCTTGAAGTCCTTAGGACTGGTCTTAGAACATCCCGTACAAGCATATTTAAAATATGCAAATTATGTATCCAGAATGACCTACAATAAAGCCCAACCTAAGGTCAATCTAAGGTCAAACAAACCTTGAAATTGAGTTGAACATTGATAGTCTATACTCTCAGATGACCCTTAAGAGAGGCTTAAGAATTTACGAATCTTGTTGTAGGCCTTCTCGAGCTTGAACCTTTCTTGACTTGATAAAGTCTTCTTCTATTCTTGTACTCGTTAGAATCTTGAACATGCAACTTGAAGACTTCTATTCTTGTATACTTCATCCATGACTAGACTTGAAACTTTCTTCATTTAAGTTCTTGTCTTGAAATACGATGTCTTGAAGTAATTAATAGTCTCAAACATGAAACACAAGATGTACAAGACATATATATATATATACATATATATATATATATATATATATATATATATATATATATATATAGGTTTTGTCACCACAAAATTTGACAACCAAAGGGATATGAAATCATAGCACTTACAATCTCCCCCTTTGTCAAATTTGTGACAAAACACACATCATACAAATACGAGCAAAATATGCTCAAAGAATCATGAACCATTAAAACCACAATATACTCTACTCCCCTGAGTAGAAAAAACATGAAAACATTAAGCAAAGCAAGTTATCCACATTCCATATTATCAATCCACATATACTCCCCAATCAATTAATCCATACAAATTACTCCCCCTTTCCATACTACTCCCCTTTACCATACTACTCCCCCTTTTTATCACAAAATGATAAGGAAAAGTCACAATAGGAAAGAGAACAACAACATAGAGAGTTATAATAAGCAGATAATGAGAAAGGAATATGAAAGGAAATATCATATCTCAAAATATAAATCCAAAATCATCAAGCCATAACCAAGTTAATACAATATCCAAAATAAAAGATAAGATAATGTTATACAATCCAAAAGATAATCCGCCTAATCAGATTCAGAGGAGGGACCAAGGATAGTAGGATCAATCTGGTGTAAGCCCCTATTAATGCGATAAAGATATTTTTGCATATATTTAAACTACATATCGTGGGCTACACTCATGTTATCAATCTTCTCCTTCAATGTACGAAGGCGTGCATCATAACTAAATGGATCGTAATCAGGATCATTTGGCGAATCAGTTTCTATCTCATCAAATAACTCATCCATATTAACATCCTGTTGAGGAAGATCGCCAGCTTCCCCTTCATTTTTGACTTCACCACCATCACCACCAACACCACCTTCATCAACTTGACTAGGGAGCAAATCCAACTTCATCTTATTTAAATTTATATTGTTGAATAAAAGATGATGAATGGGTTCTTCATTAACAGGTGTATTAAAAAGCATTTGAGTGGCTAACACAGTCATAAGATAACCAAATGGAATATCACTATGACCTGGATGGAGTCGAAACTATATGATAAAATGACAGATCAATAAAGGTAAACAGACCATAGTTCCAGAAGCAATGGAATGTAATATACGGACCATGAAAGCAGTCAACTCAGTTTTATTACCAGACCGAGGATACAGATTTGAAATAAATATACGGTGTAATACTCTGTATCTGGGTAACAAGTATTTTAAAGGGAGCGCATTCCCTTTGTGTGTCCATTGCACATTAATTTTTCATAGGTCTCTTATCAACATATATTTTTCCGATTCAGATGGTTTGTCGTATAGAGTATGAATCGGAATACCTTCATTTTTTACGGGTATATCCATAATGCCCAATATCAAATGTCGGTCTACAAGAAATTTTCCTTCTTTAGTAGCAATTGAAAAAGTTAAGTTGTCAAGGGAGATATCTGAGATACAAGCAACCATTGATTGTGCAATAGACTGGTATGCAGGCCCACCCCAAAGTAAAATGTTAGCCCAGCCAACAAATTCAAGGAGAGGAATGATACCATATCGTGCAACATGATTGAGATCAACGGGATGCTCAACGATAACATTACAGACAAGCAAATCCCGTACATCTTGAGGATCATCTTCGGGTGACCGAAGGTGCCGTTTTGTTATCAGTGTAGATTTAGATAAGGATGGACCACGGGATGTTTTCTTCTTCTCTCTAGCATCCATCTTCAATAAGATATACTAAGAGCAAGAGAAATGCACAAAAAGAAGGATGGGTTTTCTTTAGATCAGTAATTTGAGAAGAAACCCTTGAAAAACCCAACAAAAAGATGAAATCAAGCTACAAAATGATCAAATCAAAGCATAGAGAACATCAAAGTTTAAGAAAAATGAAGAAATAGGACTAACCTTGAAGAAATACAAGAAATCTTATGACTAGTCGAGCCACTAGTCGTCGTAGGTAGGAGTGAAAATGAAGAAGAAGGAGGTTTTTCCCAAATCATATCAAGTTCACGAGCTCCACGACCGGTTGAGTGCTGTGTATGATCGGTTGTACCACGACTGGTCATGTACAGCTATGACCGGTCGAGCATCGACCAAAAATACATATTTAATGTAAAAAATTAAAATTTCAACACATATGATACCAAATATAATATACTATGATACATGCAAGCAAGAACACTCATTGTAAAATGTACATACCAAGATTAAATTTCAATTTATTAAACCTGCTTTTGTCGAGCGATTTAGTAAATATATCAGCAAGTTGAGTTTCGGTTGGTATATATTTCAAGGAAATAACTTTTTCTTCAACCAACTTACGAATATAATGATACCTAATGTCAATGTGCTTAGTACATGAATGCTGGATTGGATTTTTAGAAATATTTATAGCACTGGAATTATCACAATGTAAGATCATTAAATCTTGATTAATTCCATAATCGCTTAGCATGCGTTTCATCCAAACTAGTTGAGTGCATGCATATCCAGCTGCAATATACTCAGCCTCAGCAGTGGAGAGCGATATTGAGCTTTGCTTCTTGCTGAACCAAGAAACTAAGCAATTTCAAATGTAAAAATAACCACCACTGGTTGATTTTCTATCATCGATATTACCGGCTCAATCAGCATCTGAGTACCCGGCTAATAAAACACTAGTATCAAAAGGATACCAAAGACCTAGATTTATAGTACTTGTAACATATCTAATAATCTGTTTAACAGTAGTAAGATGTGATTCCTTAGGATTAGACTGATATCTTGCACAAATACCAACACTAAATGCGATATCAGGTCTACTTGCAGTTAGATACAACAAACTACCAATCATACTACGATACAGTTTAGGATCTATATCTTTACCTTTAGAGTCTTTTGAGAGTCTTAACGTTATACTCATAGGAGTATCAAAGTTCTTACGATTCTCAAATCCAAACCTTTTAACCAAGTTCGTAGAATACTTGGTTTGGAAAATGAAAATTTCATCAAGTTGTTATTTTACTTGCAACCCTAGGAAATAATTTAGTTCACCAACCATGCTCATTTCAAATTTTGATTTCATTAACTTACAAACTCAATAGACATGTTAGTGCATGTTGATCCATAAATAATATCGTCAATATAAATTTGAACCATCAAAATATCATTGTTATGCTTCTTAACAAAGAGTGTCTTATCGACACTTCCTACTTGAAAGCTATGACTAAGTAAGAATTTAGTCAATTTCTCATACCATGCCCTAGGCGCTTGTTTTAGACCATAGAGAGCCTTTTTAAGATGAAATACATGGTTAGATAACTTGGGGTCTTCAAACCCTAAAGGTTGTTCAACATATACCTCCTCATGTAAATCTCCATTCAAGAATGCACCCTTTACATCCATCTGATAAATTTTAAATTTTCTAAAGCATGCGATGAAAATAAAAAGTCTGATTGATTCAAGGTGAGCGACTGGAGCAAAGGTTTCATCGTAATCGATGCCTTCAATCTGAGTGTATCCTTGTACAACCAGTCTAGCCTTGTTTCGTATTATATTTTTAAGTTCATCAGACTTATTTTTAAAGATCCATTTTGTTCCGATAATGTGTTTATCTTTAGGTCTAAGAATAAGATACCAGACATCATTACAAACAAATTGATTAAGTTCATCCTGCATAGCAACTATCTAATTTTCGTCAGAAAGTGCTTCATTCACATTGACCGGTTCTATTTGGGATGTAAAACAAACATAATTACATATGTTCTCAAGTTGTTTGCGAGTATGAACTCCAGTGAGAGGGTTTCCAAGAATTTGATTGGTTGGATGATCTTTGACAGTCCTTGGTTCAGATTCCGTTTGACTTGATGAGATATCCTGATTGTCGATAATAAGAACTTCATCATCATCTGAGCTCGGGGCTGGTGTATTCAAATGATCATCAATAACCACATTGATGGACTCTTAAATTACACCAATTCTCTTATTTAGAACCCTATAAGCTCGACTGTTCAAAGAATAACTAAGAAAAATACCTTCATCACTCTTCGTATCAAACTTTTCCAAATTTTCACGATCTCGTAAAATATAACACTTGCTGCCAAAAACTTAAAAGTATTTGACATTAGGTTTCTTTTCAAACCATAATTATAAGCAGTCTTATTATCAGATTTACTGGTATAAACCCGATTAATAATATAGCATGCGGTATTAACTGCTTCAGCCCAAAGATTTCTAAAGAGCTTCTGCTAATCAACATAACATTAGCCATATCCTGAAGCACTCTATTTTTTCTTTCAACTATACCATTTTTTTACGGTGTTTTGGGTACAGAGAATTCATGCGATATTTCCTGATCGCTACAGAATTTTTCAAAACTACTATTTTCGAATTTGGATTCATGATCACTACAGATCTTACTAACATGAGAACCTCTCATTTTGGATTCGTTTAATGACCTTTTTCACTTCATCCAGGGTTTCAGTTTTGTCTTTTAAGAATGATACCACAAGTGAATCTAGTATAGTCATTTATGATAACCAATATATATTTTTTACCTCCTCGACTCTCCATTCTGGTTGGTCTAATAAGATTCATGTGGAGAAGCTCGAGTGGTCTAGATGTGGTATTAGAGTTCACTTTCTTGTGAGAGCTCCTAATCTTTTTACCCAACTGGCATTCACCACATATTTTGTCTACTTTTTATAATTTGGATAGACCTCTAATTAGTTCTCTTTTGCTCAATCTAAATAAGTTTCGGTGGTGTACATGTCCAAGGCGTTTATGCCATAATTCAATCTCATCGGTATGGACCATGTAACACGATTGAATAGATGAGCTTGCATCACTAACGATGTAGCAGTTTTCAGAAGTTCTGCGACCAGTTAATATAACAGAACCCTTTTTATTAACTATCTCACAACCTTGATTAGAAAACTTCACACTATGGTTGTTATCGCATATTTGAAAAATTCTTAGTAGGTTATGTTTCAAGCCCTCAACATATAAAACATTCTTAAATAAGGGAAGGTTATAAAGTTGAACCTACCTTGGCTAATGATCTTGCAATTACTTCCATCACCAAATGTGACTGACCCGTCAGTCATATCTTTTAGATCGGTGAATAAAGCCTTGTCGCCTGTCATATGCCTGGAGCAACCACTATTTAGGTACCACTTTGAATGGCTTATAGCTTGGAAAGCAGTGTGGGCAACCAAGCAGGCAACTTTAGGAACCCATTTCAGAACTGTTTTGGGTTTAGGAGTATAGATGGTCTTTTTCTGTTTGTTGTTATAAGAGTGACCTATAGAGTTAGACTTTAATAGCTCCTTGAGTAGATCAATTATTTTTTCAGCCAATGGATTTTGGTTTTAAAAATCAAAGTTGACATGGCTACCTTTAGGTTTTTTAAAAGTCCTTGAATTTTTGGAAAAACCTTGATAAGTATTCTTTTTATTTGAGGTTGAAGACTCTCATTTTACAAATTTAGAAGTAATATTCTTTTGTTTAGGACATGTATTCTTATCATAGCCCAACCCGGATCGATCGCCACATTTTCTTGATCCGGATAATAATTTTTTCAATTTAGGATCACCTTAGGCATATCTCCATGTGTCTTTCAAACTCAAAAGAGAAGCAACCTCATTTTTGAGTTTCTCATTTTCATATTTTAAATCTTCAATTTGGGAGGTTTTGAAATCTAAATCACATTTGGTCTTTTCAAAAGAATCAGAAATATGAGACTTTTCTAAAACAAGAGACTCATAATCTTCTTTAAGCTTAGAAAATTTTTCTTTTTGTAACTTAAGCTTGACGGCAATTTTACAACTCTCCTTATAAAGGGCATTATAAGCATCCTGAAGATCATCTTCATTATTGCAATCACTGTTTAGATTTTCTTCACTAGATATATCATCATTATCTGAAAAAGTGATCTTTGCTAGAGTCATAAGGGTTTTAACATCATCGCCCGACTCAGTTTTAGAATCTTCTAATTTAGAAGAGGATTCAGAATCAGACGATTCATCCCAAGTAGCCAACATGCTTTTCCTTTTTGATTCGTCCTTTTTAGGACATTTGTTAGCTAAGTGTCCATACTCTTGACAGTTGTAACATTGATTATCTTTAAAAGATTTTCGAGCTCTAGGTTTAGATCGTCTCTTATCATTTGACTTTTGAAAATTAACTTTTTTCTTGATTTTGAAAATTTTGTAAAAATTTTTTGCTAAAAGCGCCATATCATCTTCAGAATTTTTTAAATCTGAAGTGCTCTCTTGTGAAACATTTTTAGATGATTTAAGAGTAATTGATTTTCCTTTAGGAGCTTTAAAGGTCAACTCATAGGTTTGTAGTGAACCAACTAGTTCCTCAACCTTCATGGTATCTGTATCACGAAGTTCCTGAATCACGGTTACTTTAGAATTGAACCGTTCAGGAAGTGAGCGTAGTATCTTTACGCAAACTTTACTTTCTGGGATTCTATCACCAAGACCCCACATAGAGTTCACAACGTCATTCAATCTAGTGTAGAAGTCTATAAACATCTCATTCTCCTCCATATGAATTTCTTCAAATTTAGTTGTGAGGAGTTGGACTTTAGATTTCTTGACAATTGATGTACCCTCGTGTGTCATTTCTAATACATCCCATGCTTGTTTTGCATTCACAAGAAATGATTCTTTTGAATTCATCTAGTGATAAGGCACAAGTAATTGCATTTAGTGCTTTTGCATTGGCACTACTCTCACTTTTCTGAAGTGTGGTCCAATGAAAATAAGCCGTTACTCTCATTGATTTTGAACCATCGTCATTAGTTACTTCAGTGATAGGAGGGTTCCATTCATTCACTGTGGCCAACCACACACTTTTATCCATGGATTTGAGGAAGATCATCATCCTGGCTTTCCAATAGGCATAGTTTGTGCCATTAAAGGGTGGTGGCCTAGTGACTGATAGGCTATTAAAATTTGACATCTTAATATAGCTTAGATCGTTAGCTCAAGAAATAAATCCAATGAATAAACAATAAGCACGAGCTGTTAGGCTCTGATATCACTTGAAAGGGCCTAGCTATATGCCCTAGAGGGGGGGTGAATAAGGCTATGCCAAATAAAACTTATAACAGCGAAATAATAAAATAAAACAATCCACAATGCTGAATTAAAAAGCAACCTCAATAAACTAGTATTGAGAGGTTGATACTAATTCAGTTCTAAGGACAACCTTACACCAAAAACCAAAGGCTTATGGTAGGACACCCTTATTTCTAGAACGTCCTTTGTATCAAAAACCCAAACTGAGAGAAATAAATAAAGTAAGGAAATAACTTGCAGGAAATTAAACCTAAGTTATTACAACCTTCACCACACTGGCTTGAAATAAAATGATTACAACATTCAACCATAGATACAATCCACAAAACTGAATGAATAAAGGAATGAAAGAATAAAGCACATCCACAACACAAAGATATATAGTGGTTCGCCTGTGTGTACACCAACTGTTATCCAACAGCCACACAGAATGCTACTTCACTCCTAATATCCTCATAGGGGATATTAGCATGCACTATCAAAATTGGTTTCACAGGCTCACCTAAAATCTTCACAATTGTGTCTTTTTATCTCGGGCTTACACAATCTAAAAACCCACACAATTTGAGTTTTTTAGCTCTCCTCAGATAACCAAAACAATGAGATTTTTCTGGCAAATCTCAAACAAAATCAAAGAATGTAAATTACACAAATGTAAAATACCTGAATCTCCTTTTGAAGTAGCCCGGTAGAACCAATTGGAGTAGAAGTTCGATTCAACGTTCAAAGTCCATTACTCACTTTAAGAATGGTTCTAAGTATAATTGATTTTAAATCAAAAGGGCTAGTTCTATTTGATTTTGAATCCAAGAAGAAGGAATATCAAAATTTTCTCTTTTCTAATAAGATTGGAATGTAGATCAAAATCAAATACAAAACAAGCCAGCAAAAGGAATATTAAATGAGCACAAAGTAGCTTAAAAAATAAACACGAACTTAGCTTATAGTATGGCCTTAAAATTGCTTGAATTGAATTGAAAAAACTCTAAATTCGTGCTCTATTTATAGCCTGAAAAATCTCATCTACGACTGGTCTTAATACCCTAGGACTCGTCGTAGCTTCAACAGATTTTTAAAGATTTCTGCGGGATAAGGATTAGTTATTCCACGACTGGTCCTGGGTATCCTACGATCGGTCGTGAGCCACCTACGACTGGTCGTGGGTCACCTACAACTGGTCGTAGGACCCCCAGATTAGTTGCTGAAGTTCGAGCCGTAGGGCTAAGACCAGTCGAAGGACGAGTCGTACTGCTCACAGGACTAGTCATAGGAGAAAAAATTGAAAATCTTCAACAACGTAGGAATGGTCCTGAAAAACTTAAGACTGGTCGTAGCAGAGCTAGTACTAGTCTTGAAGTCCTTAGGACTGGTCTTAGAACAGCCCGTACAAGCATATTTAAAATATACAAATTATGTATCCAGAATGACCTACAGTAAAGCCCAACCTAAGGTCAATCTAAGGTCAAACAAACCTTGAAAGTGAGATGAACATTGATAGTCTATACTCTCAGATGACCCTTAAGAGAAGCTTGAGAATTTACGAATCTTGTTGTAGGCCTTCTCGAGCTTGAACCTTTCTTGGCTTGATAAAGTCTTCTTCTATTCTTGTACTTGTTAGAATCTTGAACATGCATTCTTGAAGACTTCTATTCTTGTATACTTCATCCATGACTAGACTTGAAACTTTCTTCATTTAAGTTCTTGTCTTGAAATATGATGTCTAGAAGCAATGAATAGTCTCAAACATGAAACACAAGATGTACAAGACATATATATATAGGTTTTGTCACCACAAAATTTGACAACCAAAGGGATATGAAATCATAGTACTTACAGTTATAGGTTATAGCTTTAGGGAATTAAGAATACGTTAAGGTTTAGGTTTAGGAAATCGGGTTCAAGTTCGGGATTGGGTTTAGGTTTGGGTTTTCAAGTTTAGGTTTAGTTTTAGGTTAGGAGGTTAAGATTAGGATTCAATGTAGGTATAGATTTAGGGATTGACAATACATTTACGTTTTAAGTTTAGGTTTAGGTTTAGGTTATAAGTGTAGGTTATAGGTTTGGATTTATGTTAGGTTATAGGTTATGGGAATTGAGAATTGGTTATAGGTTTAGGTTTAAGTTAGGTTATAGGTTATAGCTCTAGGGAATTGAGAATAGGTTAAGGTTTAGGTTTAGGAAATTGGGTTCGGGTTCGGGATCGGGTTTAGGTTTGGGTTTTCAGGTTTAGGTTTAGGTTAGGGGGTTGAGATTAGGATTATGTATAGGTTTAGGTTTAGGGATTTAAGAATACATTTAGGTTTTAGGTTTAGGTTTAGGTTTTAGGTTTATGTTATAGGTTTAAGTTTAGGTTATAAGTGTAGGTTATAGGATTAGATTTAAGTTAGGTTATCTATTAAGGGATTTGAGAATAGGTTATAGGTTTAGGTTTAAGTTAGGTTATAGGTCATAGCTTTAAGGAATTGTGAATAGGCTAAGGCTTAGGTTTAGGAAATCGGGTTTGGGTTCGGGATCGCGTTTATGTTTGAGTTTTCAGGTATAGGTTTAGGTTAGGGGGTTGAGATTAGGATTACGTGTAGATTTAGTTTTAGGGATTTGAGAATACATTTAGGTTTTATGATTAGGTTCAGGTTATAGGTTTAGGTTTAGGTTATAAGTGGAGGTTATAGATTTAGGTTTAAGTTAGGTTATAGGTTAAGGGAATTGAGAATAGGTTATAGGTTTGGGTTTAAGTTAGGTTATAGGTTATAGCTTTAGGGAATTGAGAATACGTTAAGGTTTAGGTTTAGGAAATCGGGGTCGAGTTCGGGATCAGGTTTAGGGTTGGGTGTTCAGGTTTAGGTTTAGGTTTAGGTTAGCGGGTCGAGATTAGGATTAGGTGTAGGTTAAGGTTTAGGGATTTAAGAATACATTGAGATTTTTGGTTTAGGTTTAAGTTTTTGGTTTAGGTTTTAGGTGTAGGTTTAGGTTATAAGTGTAGGTTATAGGTTTAGGTTTAAGTTAGGTTATACATTAAGGGAATTAAGAATAGGTTATTGGTTTAGGTTTAAGTGAGGTTATAGGTTATAGCCTTAGGGAATTGAGAATATGTTAAGGTTTAGGTTTAGGAAATCAGGTTCGGGTTCGGGATCAGGTTTAAATGTGGGTTTTAAGGTTTAGGTTTAGGTTTGGGGATTAAGATTAGGATTAAGTGTAGGTTTATGTTTAGGGATTTTAGAATACATTTAGGTTTTAGGTTTAGGTTTAGGTTTTGGGTTTAAGTTATAGGTTTATGTTTAAGTTATAAGTGTAGGTTATAGGTTTAGGTTTAAGTTACGTTATATGTTAAAGGAATTAAGAATTGGTCATAGGTTTAGGTTTAAATTAGGTTATAGGATATAGCTTTAGGGAATTGAGAGTAGGTTAAGATTTAGGTTTAGAAAATCAGGTTCGTGTTTAGGTTTGGGTTTTCTGGTTTTGGATTAGGTTTGGGGGTTGAGATTAGGATTAGGTGTAGGTTTAGGTTTAGGGATTTGAGAATACATTTAGACTTTAGGTTTAGGTTTAGGTTTTAGTTTTAGGTTATAGGTTTAGGTTTAGGTTATAAGTGTAGGTTATAGGTTTAGGTTTAAGTTATGTTATTGGTTAAGGGAATTGAGAATAGGTTATAGGTTTTGGTTTAAGTTAGGTTATAGGTTATAGCTTTAGGAAATTGAGAATTGGTTAAGGTTTCAGTTTAGGAAATTCGGTTCGGGTTTGGGATCGGGTTTAGGCTTGGGTTTTCAGCTTTAGGTTTAGGTTTGGGGGTTGAGATTAGGATTAAGTGTAGGTTTAGGTTTAGGGATTTGAGAATACATTTAGGTTTTAGATTTAGGTTTAGGTTTTAGGTTTAGGTTCTATGTTTAGTTTTAGGTTATAAGTGTAGGTTATAGGTTTAGGTTTAAGTTAGGTTATAGGTTAAGGGAATTGAGAATTGGTTATAGGTTTAGGTTTAATTTAGGTTATGGGTTATAGCTATAAGGAATTGAGAATAGGTTAAGGTTTAGATTTAGGAAATCGGGTTCGGGTTCGGGATCGGGTTTAGGTTTGGGTTTTCAGGTTTAAGTTTAGGTTTGGGGGTTGAGATTAGGATTAGGTGTAGGTTTAGGTTTAGGGATTTGAGAATACATTTAGGTTTTAGGTTTGGGTTTAGGTTTTAGGTTTAGGTTAATGGTTTAGGTTTAGGTTATAAGTGTTGGTTATAGGTTTAGGTTTAAGTTAGGTTATAGGTTAAGGGAATTAAGAATAGGTTATAGGTTTAGGTTTAAGTTATGTTATGGGTTATAGCTTTAGGGAATTAAGAATAGGTTAAGGTTTAGGTTTAGGAAATCGGGTTCGGATTCAGGATTGGATTTAGGTTTGGGTTTTCAGGTTTAGGTTTAGTTTTAGGTTAGGGGGTTGAGATTAGGATTAGGAGTAGGTTTAGGTTTAGGGATTTGAGAATACATTTAGGTTTTAGGTTAAGGTTCTAAGTGCAGGTTCTAGGTTTAAGTTTATGTTAGGTTTTAGGTTAAGGGTATTGAGAATAGGTTATAGGTTAAGGTTTAAGTTAGGTTATAGGTTATAGCTTTAGGGAATTGAGAATACGTTAAGGTTTAGGTTTAGGAAATCGGGTTCGGGTAAGGGATTGGGTTTAGCTTTTGGTTTTCAAGTTTAGGTTTAGTTTTAGGTTAGGGGGTTGAGATTAGGATTAGGTGTAGGTTTAGGTTTAGTGATTTGAGAATATATTTAGGTTTTAGGTTTAGGTTTAGGTTATTAGCATATGTAATAGGTTTAGGTTTAAGTTAGGTTATAGGTTAAGGGAATTGAGAATAGGTTATAGGTTTAGGTTTAAGTTAGGTTATAGGTTATAGCTTTATGGAATTGAGAATAGGTTAAAGTTTAGGTTTAGGAAATTGGGTTCGAGTTCAGGATTAGGTTTAGTCTTGGGTTTTCAGGTTTAGGTTTAGGTTTGGGGGTTGATATTAGGATTAGGTGTAGGTGTAGGTTTCAGGTTTAGGTTATAGGTTTAGGTTTAGGTTATAAGTGTAGGTTATAGGTTTAGGTTTAAGTTAGGTTATAGATTAAGGGAATTAAGAATTGGTTATTGGTTTACGTTTAAGTTAGGTTATAGGTTATAGCTTTAGGGAATTAAAAATACGTTAAGGTTTAGGTTTAGGAAATTGGGTTCGGGTTCAGGATTGGGTTTAAGGTTATTTTTCAGGTTTAGGTTTAGGTTTAGGTTAGGGGGTTGAGATTCAGATTAGGTGTAAGTTTAGGTTTAGGGATTTGAGAATACATTTAGGTTTTAGGTTTAGGTCTAGGTTTTAGGTTTAGGTTTTAGGTTTAGGTTTAGGTTATAGGTTTAGGTTTAAGTTAGGTTATAGGTTTAAGTTTAAGTAAGGTTATAAGTTATAGCTTTAGGGAATTGAGAATAGGTTAAGGTTTAAGTTTAGGAAATCGGGTCAAGTTCAGGATCTTGTTTAGATTTGGGTTATAGGTTGTAGGTTATAGGTTAAAGTTTAGGTTATAAGTTATATGTTTAGGGTGTGGTTTAGGTTAAGGGCGTGGTCCCTACAAATACAAATATAAACATGGCCTGTCCAAATAGCCAAGCCCCTCCAATGCTATCCATTGAAAATGGACAGCTTCATCATGGTCATAACAACAATTCCCACCTTTGAGGGACCCCTACTTTCCGGATAGCTCCGACGCACATCCACGTCTGCTCCATTAATTTTGAGCAAATACAAAAACACGACCTGTCCAAATGTTTAGGCCCCTCCAATGTTGTCCATAGAAAATGGACAGCTTCATCATGGTCATAACAGTGGTTCCCACCTTCCAGGGATCCTCACTCATCTGGATAGCTCTGACACACATCTGTGTCTGCTCCATTAATTTTGAGAAAATACAAAAACATGGCCTGTCCAAATGGTCAGGCCCCTCCAATGTTGTCCATCAAAAATGGACAGCTTCATCATGGTCATAAGAGTGGTTCCTACCTTCCAGGGACCCCCGCTCATCCAGATAACTCCAACGTACATCTGGGTCTGCTCCTTTAATTTTGAGAAAATACATAAACACGGCCTGTCCAAATGGTCAGGCCACTCCAGTGTTGTCCATAGGAAATGGACTGCTTCATCATGGTCATAATAGTGGTTCCCACTTTCCAGGGACCACCACTCATCCAGATAACTCCAACGCACATCCGGGTCTGATCCATCAATTTTGAGTAAATACATAAACATGGCCTATCCAAATAGTCAGGCCACTCCAATACTATCCATAAGAAATGGACCGCTTCATCATGTTCAGTTAGCAGAGAAGGGTAATGTACTAAACTGGACATGTGGAGAGAGAGAGAGAGAGAGAGAGAGAGAGAGAGAGATATTATTTATAAGTCTCTTTTCTCATATGTGAGGGGAAATGGTAAAAAATAAGGTTCTTTTTATTGTTTCTTTTGGTGTAGACAGAAAATAAGTTTTTTTCTTTTCATAAGCATCCTCTTTAAAGGTCAACGATTACCTAGATTCAAAGGTGGAGGTCCGAGCCTGTATCCATGTGGTTCCAGAACCAGCGTACCTAAATGTTCCAATTTCCCATAAAATCTGCATAACACTCTTTGAAGCTTCAGAATATGCATAAATGAAATGCTTATAGTGATTTTATCATCAAGATATATGTCGACATCTGATAGCTAAGTGAACAAGAGAGCAAGTCTAACAAAAGTACTAACAGATGAAATTTAACAAATTACACATGAAGAAGAAGAAAAGCATCATAAAAAAGATATATGCGAAGACAACATGTATAGCAACTCTTTGTCACAAAATTAGATCTAATGTGTTGATGGTGGGTGGTTTAGGTTGTGTTGTAGAAGAGACCACATATCATTTATTCCTCAACCCACTGGATTGATTTAGCATTCTTTCATTCCTCAGCCCACTAGCATCCGAGTGAGACATCGAATCTATACTGATCCACTAATCAAGTGAGTAACACATGGACAAAAATAGTAGTGGTTTGTAGAAAAAATAAAGATATTGCCAATGGCCTGCCTAAGGTTTAGGTTTAGGTTATGGGTTAGAAGATCCTAGTTATTGAATTAGTTTTAGGTTATAGGTTTAGGGATTTGAGAATAGGTTTAGGTTATAGGTTCTGGTTATAGGTTTAGGGATTTGAGAATAGGTTTAGGTTTAGGTTTAGGCTTAGGCTTAGGTTTAGGTCATAGGTTTGGGTTTAGGTTATAGGTTTAGGTTTAGGTTTAGGGAATCAGGTTCGGTTTCAGGTTCAGATCGGGTTTATCTAGTATTATCTACTATTGGACCTAGTATTATCTACTACATACTAGTAACATACAACCAATATTGGGGCACCATACCATAAGCTACAAGAATTTCATGTCCCCCTAAACAAGGTATCCTCCATTGATAACATATATATATATATATATATATATATATATATATATATATATATATATATATATATATATATATATATATATATATATATATTATAAGTTCTTTATTTTCTTCTTTATTTTCATTTACATTCGCAAATACATTCATCATCCATCCAAGAAAATTGAAACAAGTACTGTCACTCTATGACTAACAGTTGAAAAGGAAAATCATGCAAAAATAAGAAAGAAAATAAATAACTAAAGACTATCTCACTCACAAAGGACAAAGGGCTTTGCCTCGATCTGAAATCTACATCATCATTTAACTCAACAAACCTTTCAATTCCATCATCTTCCCTAGCTGTAGACTTCTCAGCATTGGATCTCTTCATCAGTCTGCTTGCCTCTGAAGTAGCCTTCTCTACCAAATCTCTATTTGTAACCTGATCCCATGTTAAGACTATCACAAACGGAGAGCACCATTAAAACCAATAGACTACAAAATAGAAAAAGGAGAAGGAAAAAATGGAGATGGTTCATCAATTTAGACTATTCAACTAATGGCCCCTACCATTGATGGGTTTGTTTAAAAATCTTCAACATCACTGCCCTTTCTTCTAGGTCATTGATGTATTTTCTCCAATAATTTTTTTTTTTTTAGGCCACTTATTCAACAACTAGGATCTTCCAACCTATTCCATGATAGGGTTCATCAATCAATGATGCAATGGGCCAAGATGGATCATCTACGACTTCTAAACCACAGCCATCATTAAGTAGCTCACTCGATCATCATTCATGATCACCCTAAACAACAAATATTGTGACTAAAATTATTTGTAGCCTCCACAACCTGGAGAGAAGAAATCTATAACAACAAGTTTGTTTCCTGCATTTAACAAGGAATCGACGAGAGCTTGCGCAGATTCGATCTCTTTCATATTGGGTTGAAGCCCCTTTTCCCACCATTTCATAGCTTTAACAATACCAAAGCTCATCTGCAATTGTAAGAAAGAATAAGAAATAGAAAGATGAAATTTGATATTGGAAGCCTTAAAGGTGGATATATGAAACAGAAAGAAACAAAGAACTTCAAACATTTACAAATTACAGTTACATTATAATAAATGGAGAACATAAAATAATAAATTTGAAAAAAATGGTTTTAAAAGCTATGAATTTTAGTATGATCACAGAAACAAATAAATGCCAAAACCAACAAAACTACCCCCAAAAAAACCATAAAAATATAATATTAAAATATCTGAACTATAATAGAATATTATATATGTTGAGATAAGGGAAAAATAATAATCAAAAAAGAAATTTGAAAGCTTTGTAATTTAAAATGACAAATGAAGAGAGATTGCTAACAGCTCATTTTAAAAAAAAAAATGGTATTAAAAGCATTAGCTTTAAGAAGAATTATAGGCAAAACTCAAAAAAAAAAAAAAAAAAGTTTCCTTTTTTGTAATAGAAACAGAAAAACTATGAGTAATAGAAAAGGCAAATTTCTTCAAGACTTCATCAATTGTATATCTCTACCACAAAATGTAGCATGTATGTGATTTTATTATGTATGTATCAGACTCGATAATTTAAGCATATCATGGAATTTGAATCCTTGGGAATTTGATATGTATGCTTACCCTCTAGAGTGCATATTCTCTAAGATTGAGATGGACTCAACAGTAATACAAGCTACCATTTCAATGGAATGATCAAATGGTTATACTATAAGTTTGTTGTGTTTCAAAACAGGTGGACTAGCTAGATGGCAACTCAGCAATTGAGTCGTCATTTCAAAACATTTAGAACATGAATACAACCAATTCTCCAATATTAAGAAATTCCTTCTTTTCTTTGTTTAGTTCCATTTTTCATGGGAGCTAGACAACAACTCGATTGTTAAATTGTCTACAAAGTACTAATGCAGTCTTAGCCATAGAACAAACTAGTCTAAGATGCTAGTGACATGGAACCAAATTTCTTATAATTCTGCATTTTATATGCCTACAAAATGCTTACTGAAAATACTTCAACTTCTCTTTCCTTTTCTATCCTGCTACAGGCATCTACAAGGGTTTCAGATGAAGATTTCATTTCTTATGTTAGCAAATGGCATGAAATCGAAGCTACCCTCATAGGAGGCTATTGCAGAATGACTCCAAATACCACCCGTGCAATATCAAGGACTTTGTGCAAGGAATCCATTTTACCAACATCTAAGGCATGATTGATTTAAATTAAGGACTAACTTGGAGAGCTATAAATATTAATCGAGAAACTTAGAATGGTTGGTCAACATGAATCTGAATTTTCGCTCTGTTGGTTCTGTTTAGACAATTTCTGAAGCTGAGCATGTCAGGAGATCGGGAAAGAAAATCATGGGTAGGTTAGGCATGCACGAATAGATTATAAAGATACATGGCTAGAGATAATGGCATTTTTGTCATTTGTTAATGGCTCATTGTCTCTAAAATGACATTGCTGGTACGATTGTTAAACCATTGTCTAACGAACCTAAATGTTTTCCAAAGCAAAAAAACACAACTCCAAAATCTTCTCATCAAACATCCATAAAGTTAGCAATCAGATTCAAATGTATAACCCATATGTTCAAAGACAAAAGGAAAATCAAAATAAAAAATTCAATCAACTATTTAAAACCAGAATTGGACCCTGAGCCATTTTTTTGCCACATTTAGTTCAAAGCAGTCCAATTGCCAATTCCACCTGCTATGTTCATGTGCAGTGAATATGTATAGCGGCATCAGACAAATCTTTTTTTTTCTTTTTTCTTTTTTTTTCTATTTTAACTTGTGAGCTACTTAATAGGCATTCTAATAAATTAATCTTTACCAACAATATAAAAAGCCAGAAGGATGGCATGTTTGATGATTATGTCATGCACTCTTACAATAACTTTCCAAGTAAATGTTTTGGTATGCACAATGAGGGGACTTTTATGCCATTTACTAAAACAAGGATCATAGGCATTGAACATAGATGTCTAAAGAACTTGACATCAATCATGACAAAATGTTATAAATTCATACACATCAATCAACACAAATAAAATTAAAGAGATATTGGCATCATCCTTCAAACAAGGCAAGAAAATGATTCGATGCAAAGAAACCAAACCTAGATGATTGCTCATAGCTAAAAAAAACTTGACTGCTGAGTTTGGCACTATGTCGTGCACAATTGGTACCATTGTCATTAAATAGGCCATGAAAACCTTTAAGCCTTGTACTGTTCCATTGTACTTTATATTTTGATGATTTTGAACCAACATTTTCCAATTACCTAGGACAAGAAACAAAGGAGAGCACACTCAACGCCATTTACAAAAATGGTGGGGCCTTAATCACAACTTTACAGTACCTGAGAATAGTCCAAATTCCAGGTCCCAAAAGAAAATCCTCAAAATGATGAATAAATAGTTTCTCATACTCAAAGGTCACAACAAAAGAAGATAGTTATGTAGTCAGACTAATAACATACCAATGTTTTTATAAAACATTGAAAGAGATGTGAAAATAATACATATATGTATACATGTAGTTTCATAATGTCTTTTTATTAATACCCCAGAAACATTTTTTTCCAAAACATTACCTGTTTAAAGAAGCCATATACCAATGCAACTGTCCAAAGAGTATTCTTAAGGTTATTTCGAATTCCACGCATTAAAAATATAATTACACATATTTTTTTAGGAAATTCATCAAACACCTGACATGTTTGTTGCTCACTAGAATTTTATCAAACAAGGCAACATAATGAAAAGGATAACTAAGCTAAGGCCGAATGTTACCAAGGTAGGAAGGTTTGAAGGCTTCCCTGATTACTCATCTTGGAGATATTCTGCTAAAGGATGGACTCCTGTGAGATTCCGCATTCTCTCCAGGAAATCGTGCCACATCAGCAGGGCCATCAACAAACTAAACACTCAAAAGATCAAGAATGGGCCTTTCTACCAAACATTTGTGTGCTTGCAACATCACAAGAAGAAAATAGAAAAAGCAATGACAGATGGAAGGGATTCTAGAATAAAAACAGAAAGAAGAGGAACAAACGGAGAGGAAAATAAGGGATTTCGAGAGAAGCTCACCTATTTGAGATGAATTTGCACAGCATTTGGAAATCCCTCAGCAAGAAGAGGAAATTCTCTAAGGAATCAGAGCTCGGGCGAGGAAGCTTGCGCTGTTTGGAAATCTCATCTAAATTTCAAAAGAGAAGTGTCGTGCGTTTGGAAATCCCTCATCTAAAATGAGAGGATACATTCAAATCCGATAATTGTGTGTTTACTATCATTTATAACACACAGCATATTAACAACCATACATATAAGGGCCCATTTACTGAATGGTTAAGATATTTTTATATAAGAAAATGTACATATTACCCATCTACAACTAGACTCATTATTTGGTTGTTGTGGATAACCCTATATCATTACCACTATTTATATAAATGAGTCACTACAATTTTACAGAAAATACAAAACTCACATACATTTACACTAAAAAAAAAAAGCTACCATGAGCGTTGGATCTGGTAGGGATCTATGGTCCCCACCATGATGTTTGTGTTATCTCCAAGCTGTAAATCAATTTCTAAACATTATTTTAAGTGATACCAAAAAATGAGATTGAAATAAATCTTGGGTGAACCACACCACAGGAAAACAGCAGCGATTGGACGTCCGTCATTTAAAAAAAGACCTTTAGCTATGGAGAAATTGGTTTTAGCTACGGATTTTATCCGTTCATAATACGGCCTGCTTTTAGCCGTAGCTAAAAGCACCCAATATCCATCAACTTTGGCCTGTTTTTTGGTAGTGCCAGCCCAACCAAGCCATTTACACCCTATAAGTAAAGGAGGCTGAGGTCTGGACTAGGTTGGCAATCATAAAGATAGAACATTTATGAACAATGGCAACTTCATTGAACAAAAAAAAAAAAGAAGAAGAAGAAGATAAAAGAATTACAGCAAGTATATAGTTGGTAGGATACCAGAACTCAAGCTATTCCAAAACTCAGGTGGGCCACAACTTACGGATATGTATATAGTTTTTAAGTGTGTTTATACATTACTCTTATGGTGTATCCTACATGAGGTTTGATGAAATGAAAATACATGATTCTTAGAATGTATAATGAACATAAGTGGGCACACCAGATGCACCATTTGGGTTCCACTTAACATATCACATGCCCTTAAGCCTCAGTTTTCTAATTTCGATTCTTGTTAGTTCTTTTCCATATCACTAAATTTCAATCCAAAGGCACACTAAAAAGTAGATGCGTAGTAAAGAAAAAACTTCAAAAAAAGATGTGAATGACAACTTTAAAGAATGGTAATTCGACCCTCGTATAAAGGGGCGATAGAACACTTGTCCCAGGTCCTTGCCCTTCATCAAGTGCAGGAATGGAGATGATATGAACATGTCGTGTACCATAAAATAGAACAAAAAAAAAAAATTAAAAAAAAAAAAAATTTTTAAATGAAACTAAGGGGTGTTACAGCATGGTTTCAGTGGTGACAGATGTGGTACCCAAAATTGATTTTGAATCCTTGATTTAGGGCTGTTTAGATGCACCACCCTCAACAATGTGAAGTAATGCACCCTAAAATCCCCAAATCCCTAAATGAGGGCCACATCAAATCATGAATCCACAAACCCCCAAATCCCTAAATGAGGGTCCACATCGAATCATTGATATGTGGAGCTAAATTCCTAAACTCAGATGGTTGTGAACATTGTTAGTCATTATTCATATATATTTGATATTATGAACAACGTTTAACTATTTTTGGACAATCTAATCAGTTCAAATTGAAGAGTAGATAACTTCAGAGGTTTAAATCAAATTTCATTAAAATTCTTGATCAATCTTGGTATGCCCAATATCTTTTCTCATATGTAGCCTAATTAAGGCAACTAGTCAAATTGAGGGCAAAAATAGGGCAGATCCAAATCTTTGGAAAATTATGGAAACTTTTTGGGGCCACAAAAATTATGGATCATGTTGATATATGTGTTTTCCTTTCATCCATGCCTGTGATGTTATTAACAGGTTGGATGAGAAATAAACATTATAGTAGGCCATGGGAAGTTTTTAAATGTTGATGTTCGATTATCATTATTTTCCTGTGGTGAGGTCCACTTGAAATTTTCATCTAACTCATTTTTGAGCTTATGCCCTAACTTTATATCGAAAAATGGATGGACGATGTGGATAAAACACATACATCATCGTAGCCTATAGAGCTTTGACTCGTGGACTGCTGGTGTTGGGGTCACTTGCCAAACCACGTGCAAATCTGACGCAGGGATGAACATGATGAGGTCGATCACCGTCTTCCTCAAGGATAACTACTCCAAATCCATGGAGCTTCTCTGGACTCCTCATAGAGACTTCTCAAATCCATGAGGAAAGAAAGCAAGAAAATAGAAATAAATTCTAATAAATTTGAAATTAATTGATGAATCCCCAAAAATAAGTTTACACCCCTTTAAATAAGGGAACCAAGCAATAGGAAAGAAATCAGACTCAAGCTACAACTAAAACTCCTAGAATCCGCAACTTACTATAAATAGTAAACTTACTATTTATAGACGGTCGTGATGTCTACTAGTGCGCAAGGTTTTTGGCCAAAAATAGTAAGTGTCCTATTTGGCTTTACCAAACCGTTCTCCTAATTATCCTAAGCACTTTTCATGTTGGACACAACTCCTAAAGCCCAATAAATGAAGAGCTATAAGCAAACTAAAACTTATTATAAATAGTAAAAATGAAATTAAAATGGGGAAACGACCGTCGATCATGGGGTTTCTCACAAATCCAGGCTGCGCAACCTGGCGTAGCAGCATTGGTTGGCTAAAGTAGCTTGTTCTACCCTAAAATCATATATTCTGCGTCAGATAACTCATTCCGGATTGCAAGATACGCCCGATCTAAGGTCTGATGGTCCGGATCACTTATGTTGTTGATCGTGCCTTTTCTGATCCATCTTGGCCATGAAATTGTCCGCGACTTACTCTACATCAGTCCCCTCCACTTGAAAAGAACTCGTCCTCGAGTTCTCCTCCTGCGCTGGTTCATGATACTCGGCCAGGTCCGCGACGTTGAAAGTTCGTGAGATCGTCAGGTCATCTGGAAGATCAACAACATAAGCATTATCATTGATCTTTTGGATGATCGGTACCGGTCCAATCTTCTTATTTTTTAACTTGTTGTATGTCCCGGTCGAAAATCTCTCTTTATGCAGATGGACCATAACGCGGTCGCCCACCTCGAACACTTTTTGTCGAAGGTGTTTGTCCACTTGTTCCTTGTACTTCTCGTTCGAGGCATGTAGCTTGGCTTGCACTTCTGCGTGGATGCCCATGATCTTATCTGTCATATGTTCTGCTACAATGCCTGGGTGCTTGGGCAAACGGACCAAGTCAAGTGTGTGGCGAGGCACTCGTCCGTAGATAATCTGGAACGGCAATTTTCCTGTCGAACAGTTCACCATGTTGTTGAACACAAACTCTGCTTGTGATAAGGCCAAGTCCCACTGCTTTGGCTTTTCTCCTGCAATACTACAAAGGAGGTTTCCCAATGTGCGATTCACAACTTCGGTCTGCCCATCAGTCTGTGGGTGGTAAGCACTGCTAAATTGAAGTCGTGTATCGAATCGAGTCCACAAAGTCCGCCAAAAGTGGCTAATGAACTTCATGTCACGATCAGAAGTAATGGTCTTAGGGACCCCGTGTAGCCGTACGACCTCCCTGAGGAATAAATTCACCACATGTGCTGCATCAAGGGTCTTCTTGCATGGGATAAAGTGCGCCATCTTGGAGAAACAATCAACCACTACGAACACCGAATCCATGCCGCGTTGTGTTCGTGGAAGACCAAGCACGAAGTCCATTGATAAATCCTCTCAAGGACCGTCTGGCACAGGTAACGGGGTGTAGAGGCCCATATTCTAAGATTGCCCCTTGGAGGTCTGACAAATATGACAACGTTGTACGGCTCTCCCCACATCACGTACTAATTGCGGCCAGTAATATCACTCTTCCACAAGAGCTCGCGTCTTGTCTCGCCCAAGGTGTCCACCGAGACCACCTCCATGTAGTTCCTGAATAATCTGCTCCCTTAGAGAACTTTGGAGGATGCACAATCGATTCCCTTTGAAGAGAAAACCATCCTGTATATGAAGGTCACTGGGGTGACCTTCTTGGCACTTCAACCAAGAATCTTTGAAATCCTCATCCTCGGCATACAGCTCCTTGAGACAGTCAAAGCCGACCACCTCGTTACTCATCGTAACAAGTAGTGACGCACGACGGTTAAGTGCATCAGCCACCTTGTTTTGTTGACCTGACTTATGTTTCAGAATAAATATAAATTTCTATAAAAACGTAACTCATCTAGCATGCACACGATTCACGTTAGTCTGACTATTAATAAACTTTAATGCTTGATGATCAGTGTACAAAACAAACTCTCTTTGAATCAGATAATGCCGCCAATGTCGTAGCGCCTGATCAACT
Organism: Magnolia kwangsiensis; assembly: GCA_037074715.1. Taxonomy (NCBI): domain Eukaryota; kingdom Viridiplantae; phylum Streptophyta; class Magnoliopsida; order Magnoliales; family Magnoliaceae; genus Magnolia; species Magnolia kwangsiensis. Next base: position 22,157,774 of record CM073585.1, on the reverse strand, counting down.
GCGTACAACTCAAGCTCATAAGTCGACCACTTCTTTCATGCTTCGCTGAGTTTCTCGCTGTATAAGGCTACCGGCTTGCCTTCCTGTGATAATACTCCCTCAATTCCAACGTATGAAGCGTCACACTCAACCTCAAATAATTTATCAAAATTAGGAAGCACCAAGACCGATGTTGTAGACAAACGATGCTTGATCTCGTTAAAGCTCTTGTCAGCTTTATCGGCCCACTGGAACGGCCCTTTTTTCATGCAGTCTGTTATAGGCACGACTATGGTGCTAAAATCTCGCACAAATCGACGATAGAAAGTCGCCAACCCATGAAAACTCCTCACTACATGAATGTTTGTCGGGATTGGCCATTCCCTAATAGCTCGCACCTTTTCATCGTCCACCCAAATGTCTGTGGACGTTACAACAAATCCTAAAAATAACAGGCTGTCAGTTAAAAAATTACACTTTTTCAAGTTAAGGTACAACTTGTTATCTTATAGGACCTGCAGCACCTGCCTGAGATGTTTCTTGTGCTCCGCCTCATCCTGGCTATATATCAATATGTCATCAAAATATACTACCACAAATCGGCCAGTGAACTGTTTTAGAACTTGATTCATCAAACGCATAAAAGTACTTGATGCGTTCGATAAGCCGAAGGGCATGACCAGCCACTCATACAACCCTTCCTTTGTCTGGAATGTCTTTTTCCATTCATCACCGGGTCAAATACGAATCTGATGATACCCGCTCTTTAGATCGAGTTTAGAGAACACCTTAGCCCCTCCTAGCATATCGAGCATGTCGTCCAACCGTGGTATTGGGAACCGATATTTGATGGTAATTTTGTTAATTGCTTGGCTGTCGACACACATGCGCCAGCTTTCATCTTTTTTTGGCGTTAATAATGCTGGTACAGCACATGGGCTCATGCTCTCTCTCAATAGACCCTTACGGATCAATTCCTCCACTTGCCCCTGAAGTATCTCACACTCCTTCGGACTCATCCGATAATGAGGGCGATTGGGCAGGCTAGCCCCAGGGACAAGGTCTATGTGATGTTGGATGTCCCTCATGAGGGACAATCCATCAGGTAAATCTTCAGGCCAGACTTCATTAAATTCGTTTAGCAACAGTTTTAAGCTTGGAGGGATGTTTGAGGGTTCCTCTTCCTCGCCTTTCACCACTATGGCATATACCTCACCGATTTTCTTGGATTCCTCCATAAAATCTCGAATGGTCAAGAGAGAACTTCCCTCCACTTTAGAGGCTTCAGGGTGGTTCTCTGGTGCCATAGGGGCAAGGATTATTTTTTGACTATCCTTGACGAATATGTAGACATTGTCTCGTCCCCGATGGGTCACATCACGGTCTGACTGCCAGGGTTGACTGAGTAGCATATGGTAGGCTTCCATGTCAACCACGTCACAAAGTATCTGATCCTTATAATATTTACTAATTGAAAATGAGATAGTGCATTGTTCAGTTACCTTGGTCTCGTTCACTTTTTTTATCCAGCCAATTGAGTACGGGGAAGGATGTCTCATCGTTGGTAGCTGTAACTTGTCCACCATCACTCTTGAGATGATGTTCTCGCTGCTACCATTGTCTATGATCACATCACAGACCTTCCGCTGACAGTGCACCGAGTACGAAATATATTGTGCCGCTGTGGATGTAATTCCTTTCGCGGGGTATACAGTAGTCGCCTCACAACGAGAGATTCGCCACGATCCTCGCCTATCACTTCACCACCACCTGCTATTTCTTCAATGGTTTGTTCATATTCATCAAAGCCATTATCTTCTTCTGCAGCCTCATCTTCAGTGCCCCCTTCGTTTATAGTTAAGTGTGCTGCCGAACGTTGGGGACAAGTGTTTAATAAGTGGCCTAGTTGGCTACAGCGGTAACAATTGTTCAGTCTTAACCGAGCATAAGGATTCGGAATCCTACTCGGTCCCGCTATTGTGGGTGCTGCGCATTGAGGTCTGGATGGTCTGCTCCCCGTATCGAGGTTCACGGGTGGAGGAGGTTGAGGACGTTCTCCTACTAGATCTTTTTCTCGAGCCAGCAATGGATCCTTTGTGGACCCGTTATAGGGGGTCGATTTGAAGGATAGGGACGAACAGGAGTTCTTGCAAGTTGTGTTTCTACCCTTCCTGCCAATTGAACTGCTTCATCTATGGTTCTGACTGGGTACATCTGAACTCCGTCCTGAATTGTTGGTTGCAACCCACCTATAGATCGTGCCACCTTCTATGACTCAGATTCTGACAAATCATTTCGTGTAGCCAACTGCTGGAATTCTTCAGTGTAATTTGTAACAGTTTGATTTTCTTGGCAACAATTCTGGTATTGCTGGAATAAGATCTGCTCATAATCACTGGGGAGAAATCGTGATCGAAGAAGACGTCTCATCCGAGGCCATGATGCGATGGGTGCCTTATTCTGGCGGGCTCGTGAGAGTTGTAATTGTTCTCACCATGCAAAAGCACCAGATTTTAATTTAAACGCTACCAATCTTACTCTTTTATTATCCGGTACATCATATAATCGAAATATCTCTCTACTTTGGCTAGCCAATCGAGGAAATCTTCGATACGTAATAAACCGTTAAAACCAGGAAGTTCAGCCTTACCTCAATAGTCTCGTTCAGCACGATCTAGACGATCACCTCCATGGATTGGTCGTCGGTCAAAACCCTCATTAATGTCCTTGTCGCTGGAACTAGAATCATCTGGTGTAGCCCTATGGTTTGCCACTGGTAGTGCTCTACGATAATTGGGGTCACGTCGTACAGCAACCACGGGTGGTGGAGCGACCATAGGTGGTGGAGCACCGCCTAGGGCTCGGGGCAGAAGTAGTGCATCCGTCAAACGGTCGAGGGTTTCCTGCATCCCTTGCATGGTCAACTGACTCTCCCGATGGAAAGCTTCCATTCTTTCCGAAAGATAACGAATCCCTGGATCACCATCCACAGGATTTTGATTCATACCTTCGTTGTTTGCCATCGGCCCGAGGGAAAACCTCGCTCTGATACCAAATTGACGTAGGGATGAATGTGATGAGGTCGATCACCGTCTTCCTCAAGGATAACTACTCCGAATCCACGGAGCTTCTCTGGACTCCTCACAGAGACTTCTCAAATCCACGAGGAAAGAAAGCAGGAAAATAGAAATAAATTCTAATAAATTTGAAATTAATTGATGAATCCCCAAAAATGAGTTTACAACCCTTTAAATAAGGGAACCAAGCAACAGGAAAGAAATCAAACTCAAACTACAACTAAAACTCCTAGAATCCGCAACTTACTATAAATAGTAAACTTACTATTTATAGACGGTCATGATGTCTACTAGTGCGCAAGGTTTTCGGCCAAAAATAGTAAGTATCCTATTTGGCTTCACCAAACCGTTCTCCTAATTATCCTAAGCACTTTTCATGTCGGACACAACTCCTAAAGCCCAACGGATGAAGAGCTATAAGCAAACTAAAACTTACTATAAATAGTAAAAATGAAATTAAAACGGGGAAACGACCGTCGATCAGGGGGTTTCTCACAAATTCAGGCTGTGCAACCCGGCGTAGCGGGGTCGGTTGGCTAAAGTAGCTCGTTCTACCCCAAAATCATATATTCTGCGTCGGATAACTCATTCCGGATTGCGAGATACGCCCGATCTAAGGTCTGATGGTCTGGATCACTTATGTTGTCGACCGTGCCTTTTCTGATCCATCTTGGCCATGAAATTGTCCGCGACCCGCTCTACATCAAAATCCTACACCTCCACTCTGTCCATCTATTTTGACAAATCATTTTAGGTTATAATACGAAAAAGGAGGCAGATAGGAGACTTTGGTGGACCACACCACAGGAAACAGGGGTTACAGCTGTGGTCATTTAGGTGGGGCCTATATAGTTCCACAATAATGTCCACCACAAAAATTCATATATATAGATCATTTCAGGGCATGGGTCAAAGAATGAGGCAGATCAAAATCTCAAGTTGATCCACCACAAAAAAAAATGTGGGGATTGAACGCTTACCAATAAAAAAATTTCAGAGGGCTACAGAAGTCTTGGATCAAGCAGTACAGTGGGCCTTAGGAGGATTTTAATGGTGGATATCCAATCACTATTGTTCTCATATGATGTGGACCAATCACTATTTTAATGGTACGCAAGGGGTACAGATTGGCTACTCCCCGTGACACCATCTAATGGCTGGTGGTCGGTGCTCTATGGGCCCCACCATGATGTATGTGTTTCATCCATGCCGTCCATCTATTTTTAAAGATCATCTTACAGCATGAGACCAAAAATGAAGTATATCCCAATCTGAAATGGACCACATTATAGGAAACTGTGTTGAATAAGTGTCGACCATTAAAAACATTTTGGGGTCCATAAAAGTTTTGGATCGAGATGATTTTTATTTTTCACCTTCATCTAGGCCTGTATGAACTAATAAACAGATTGAATGTCAAATAAACAGTATAGTGGGCCTTAGGAGTATTTTAATGATGGATATCCAATCACTATTGTTTTCATGTGGTGTGGTCCACCTTAGATTTATATACCTCTCATTTTTGGAATAAATCCCTAAAATGATATTTAAAAATGGATGAAATACATACATCATGGTTGGGCCCACAGAGCTTGGATTGGGAGACACTAAAGAAGTCACCCTGTGATCTCGATGGAGATTATGATTGCACTAGGTCCATGTGGCCATTCCAGCCATGCTACCTAGTTAGATTTCAACTTTGTCTAGTGGGAATCAATCCATGCCCAAAAAGGGCGCACGCTCAAAATAGAGCCGCGCCCAAAAAAACCCTTTCTTCTCCCACTCCCTCTCTCTCTCTAAAAAAATCCTTTCATCTCCTCCTCTCTCTCTCTCTCTCTCTCTCTCTCTCTCTCTCTCTCTCTCTCTCTCTATATATATATATATATATATATATATATATATATATATATATATATATATATATATATATATATATATATATATATATATAGCTCCATGCTGGTGGGTACCCAATCCATGCCCAAAAAGAGCTGTGATGTAAGGTATCTCCATATCTCTCTCAAGAATATTATCCTCTCGAATCATCTACCAGAATCCCCTTTTCCTCTCTGAATCTCTCTCCAAAACCCTAATTCATAAAACCCTATTCTTTCATTTCAGGAAAATCTAAATCTCTCCGATCTTAAATTCTCTCTCTCTCTCTCTCTCTCTCTCTCTCTCTCTCTCTCTCTCTCTCTCTCTCTCTCTCTCTCTCTCTCTCTTCTCTCCCCCCTAAACTTCTTAATTCTACATTCATTTTTTAAAAAAGCTTTTGTGGGGATTTTCTATCTCTCTATTGTTGGAAGCTGCAATTCAAGATACCATTCTTCATAAGCTCTTTAATGGCCGAAATGGGGCTGGAATTTGGAAAACCTTTGCCGAACAAGGAGAATTGGAGCACCAATCTCTTTACTTTTGGTAAATTCTCGTTTCGATTTTGTCATTGCTGATTTGAATTTAAAAAAAAAATTAATTAATTTTATAGTTTAAAGTTTAAAGTATGATAATGTAAGTTTGTATGAATTTGTTCTTACATATTGTTGCATTTCCCTTTTTTTGTTGTTTTTGCAAATTCTGTTGTGTGGAAATCATGAACTGTACTGAGATATTTGTGCAATTCATTTAGAAAGATAGACGGGATATTGTGGTTTTGATGTAATTCAGTTGCAGGAGAAGTTTGATGCTCTGTCTCAAACATTAATTAAATCTATCTGGAATCTATAAGTGTCAATGATCTCCTACAATTAGTTGTAGTTTAGCTTAATGCACAATCCATCTCTGGTGCCAATGTGGAACGTGTGCAGGACATCTATGTTGTTGAAAATGTGGGCCCCACAAGGTCACATGGTTAAAAAATCAGGTTGTTCCACTCACAAGATGGGTCACCTTCTTCACAACTAGTTGTCTTCTTAGCATAGGGGTTCTTTAGCATAAGGGTTCTTTCTTGCATTAACTATGGATTTCTGATATCAAGATTCAAGAATAAGGTTCCTGTTTTGTTTTGAAAGAATGCTTTAAATGCTTGTCTCAAATGTAAATTCACTTTCTACAAATCTCATGGCTGAATAAGGTGTTAAAGCTTGTGTTTTTCCCCCGAAGGTGTATCCTTTGTCTATTTCTTTTGTGTGAATTTTGTAACTAGTTGGTTCCCACTACGTTGGTACGAAAGTAGATTCCACATAAACCTTGGCCCATTTTATTGCTGATTGTTGTCTTTTTTGCTTATCAGGGAAAGAGATACTGACAAAGATGAAAAACTGAACTTCAAGGTGGATCTCACCAATGGATGGTTGAGATTAAGGATCAGATCTTTGTCAATATAATCAATCGAAATCTCTAATTTCCTAATCATGAATCAGATGGCTTGGATTGTTTAGAGTGATATTAGGATGTGCAAGCAATCAAAGATGAGGCCTATATGATAGAAAAATCCATATCAATGATCATACCTCTTCAAATATGATTAACAAGTATTGTCCAGCCATGAATCTCCAATGGAAGTATATCTTGAAAGTTGAGAGACATGGGAACAGGTGGGCCTAATGGAAGGATTGCCAATATTAGCTATTGCAATATTTTAATATGAACTATCAATCAAATGTGGGGTTCATATAATCATGTGTGTGTATGTGAAGGTGCCATTTGTTACTATCTTGTGGTGCATGCAGATTTACATGTTTAAGTATGATAGTGTCCATGGGCAATAGAAGATCATGATCTCAAGGTGAAGGACTCCAAGACCCTTCTCTTTGGTGAGAAACCAGTTACTGTATTTGGTGTCAGGTAATTGAACTTCACATCTCGTACATTTTGAAAGCTCTTTTTTAATATTTGAATGCATATGTGAAAGACAACCAAGGTTGTTGCGATCTCTATTGTTTGGAATGCTGAAGAGATTCAATGGACTGAGACTGGCGCTGCATTATATTGTGGAGTGAACTAGAGTGTTACTGAAAAGGACAAAGCTACTGCCTGCTGCCCATTTGAAGGTTGTCTAATTTCTATTAACTCATTTTTCCTTCGTTCAATATAAAAGAAAATAGAATTTTTAGTTGATATTGATGACTTGTATAGGAGTATGTTTGTTTGTAGTGTTTGATTTGATTGAAATTCATTTGGTGGCCTGATAGCTAGAAGTGGTTTATCATGCTTCATAACTGTTTCATTTGGTGGCAATGTTGGTTTGTGCCATTTTTTTTCTTCTTTTTCCTTTTCTGATGTTTCTTTTCCTCAAAATCCATATTGTTGTTTCAGCTTTTCTAAATTGGATATTTTATATGATTATAGGTCTTGTTACTGAAGACATGTTCCACTGGCAAGCAACAATAATGGGACCAGCAAATAGCCCCTTTGTAGGTGGGCCCCATGGAAGGATTTCCAACTAAATGTACATTTGTGTCATGTGTTCTATTGTGGGTATAGAATTGCATATCATTATGTGGGCTATGTATTTGGTTACTAGGCCTATCCAAATCTCGATTCCATAGCTCACTGATTAAGACTGAAAACTGGGTTAGGTTGGAATGTGTTGGGACCCCGATCCCAGACCAACTAACCCAACTCAAGTTGACTGAGGGCATTGATAGAGAATTAAATATCCCCACCTTGGAAGAATCAGGTTAGGCAAGTGGGATTGGGTTGAGCCTGGCCCAAGTTGAAGCCTTAGCCATGATATTAGTAGCTTATGCCTTTCTTTCAGTCACTGCACCTATAATTTTAATAAAATAAAAATCCATATAAATTAGAGAAACCATCTTCATGCCGAAATCGGACAGTGCCTTAATGAATGCATTGCCATAAAAAAGAAAGAATTCTGTCACTGAGAGAACCTTGTTAATATCGTTCAGGGAATTCTTACCACCACAAACCTCCACACGCCTTTCATAGCAGAAAGACTGCTTAAATCGAGCATAAATATTCTTGTGAAGGCTGAATAGATTTCTAAGGCTACCATACATAGATTGAATGTGCAGATAGAAACTAGCCCAGGAACAACCTTAGAGATGGTGATGATTTGAGAAAGGGTTGCAATATTGTTCTTTTGACACAGGTAAATCGAATATCATTAGCATTATTCTCTCGCTCTTGATTCAGGAATTTGGTTGTAAATTTGCTGCTTTTTTCTGTATTGTTGTGTGTCAATTAAACTTTTCATCTAGAACTTGACAGAAACAATGAAAACTGCATGCGTTTATTGTGAGAGATTAAGGTAGTGCATTTTCGTTACATCATTAAGTTCTGATTGCCTCCTTTGCCCATGTTTGTGAAAAACATATTTGACTCCAGATGATCAATTTTATCACTGCTCGATTCATTAACAAAGCTCTCTTTGAGAATAAGATCACTGCCATGGACAATGATCATACTGGTCAGCTTATTTTTTATGGTGATGCCCAGGTGTGTGCTTATTCATTCATTTATGCACTCTATTAGTTTGAGAAATCATATCTCAGCATTTGTAGTAACATGAGTGGAATTTACAGGGATGCATATACACTATCAATATGAACTCCCGCACAGGAGCACTATCCAAAACGCACCGCAATCGAAGCAGTAGTAAACGCAAGTCTCCAATCACAACTGTGTTAATTATAGGGATGCATATACACTGTTAATTAATGCATGATAATTAAGATCTTAGTATGCCTAACCAGATACTCATTCTAGTTTTTTTTCTTTACATGCTTCTTTCCAATGTTGCAGGCACGATTGTTCCAATGTTCGAAGCTGTGATGGTTGTTATCCCTGTTGAGAAGCTTTTTATACATATCCATGACACATGGGCCATCTCTTTCAAGTATTCTCATTTCCCTCCAAGTAAGCAAAACTTGAATAAATTTGTTGTACTAAGCCAATCCCTTTCCTCTTTGGTCGGGTGAGCCCCACAATGATAAATGTACATCTCAAAAATAAGCATGATAAAAAATCAGCATGTACATCTTCAGAATTACTCTTTTGCCTGTTGATTAATAATAAATGACTTAGATAACTTGGATGGATGATGAATGTATTTACGAATGTAAATGAAAATAAAGAACTTATAATATATATATATATATATGTGTGTGTGTGTGTGTGTGTGTGTGTGTGTGTGTGTGTGTGTGTGTGTGTGTTATCAATGGAGGACACCTTGTTTAGGAGGACATGAAATTCTTGTAGCTTATGGTATGGTGCCCCAATATTGGTTGTATGTTACTAGTATGTAGTAGATGATACTAGGATCAATAGTAGATAATACTAGAGAATACCTAAACCCGATCCGAACCTGATTCCCTAAACCTAAACTTAAACCTATAACCTGAACCTAAACCTATAACCTAAACCTATTCTCAAATCCCCAAACCTAAACCTTAATCTTACTGTATTCTCAAATCCCTAAACCTAAACCTATACCCAATCCTAATCTCAACTCCCTAAACCTAAACGTTAACCTATAACCTTAACTTTTAACCTAAACCTATAACCTAAACTCAATTCCCTAAACGTTAACCTATAACCTAACATAAACCTATAACCTACACTTATAACCTAAACCTAAACCTATTACCTTAACATAAACATAAACATAAAACCTAAACCTAAACCTATACTTATAACTTAAACTTATACTTATAACCCAAACCTATTCTCAAATCCCAAAACCTATAACCTAAACCTAAACCTTGACCTAAACCTATAACCTATAACCTAAACCTAAACCTACACTTATAACCTACACCCTAAACCTAAACCTAAAACCCAAAGATAAACCCGAACCCGATTTCCTAAACCTAAACTTATAAACTTAACCTAAACCTATTCTCAAATCCAAAAACCTATAACTTAAACCTAAACATATAAACTTAACCTAAACCTAAAGCTTAACTTATAACCTAAACATTAACCTCTGACCTTAACTTATAACCTAAACTCAATTTCCTAAACTTTAACCTATAACCTAATCTAAACCTAAGCCAATTACCCGAACCCGATTTCATAAACCTAAACCTTAACGTATTCTCAAATCCCTAAACCTAAACCTACACCTAATCCTAATCTCAACTACCTAACCTAAACCTAAACCTAAACTTGAAAACCCAAACCTAAACCCGATCCTGAACCTGAACTCAATTTCCTAAACTTAAACTTATAATCTTAACCTAAACCTATTATCAAATCTCAAAACCTATAACGTAAACCTAAACCTAAACCTTAACCTAAACCTAAACCTTAACCTATAACTTAAACTCAATTCCCTAAACCATAACCTATAACCTAACCTAAACCTAAACCTATAACCTACACTTATAACCTAAACCTAAACCTATAACTTTAACCTAAACATAAAACCTAAACTTAAACCTATATTAATAACCTAAACCTATACTTATAACCTAGACCTATTATCAAATCCCAAAACCTATAACCTAAACCTAAACCTACACTTATAACCTATAACCTAAACCTATAGCTTAAATCTAAACCTAAAACCCAAACGTAAACCCGATCTTGAACCCGAACCCGATTTCTTAAACCTAAACCTTAACGTATTCTCAAATCCCTAAACCTAAACCTACATCTAATCCTAATCTCAACTTCCTAACCTAAACCTAAACATAAACTTGAAAACCCAAACCTAAACCCAATCCCAAACCCGAACCCGATTTCCTAAACCTAAACCTATAACCTTAACCTAAACCTATTCTCAAATCCCAAAACCTATAACCTAAACCTAAACCTATAACCTTAACTTAAACCTAAAACTTAACCTATAACCTAAACCTTAACCTATAACCTTAACTTATAACCTAAACCTATAACCTAAACTCAACTTCCTAAACCTAACCTATAACCTAACCTAAACCTAAACCTATAACCCGAACCTGATTTCATAAACCTAAACCTTAACATATTCTCAAATCACTAAACCTAAACCTACACCTAATACTAATCTCAACTCGCTAACCTAAACCTAAACTTGAAAACCCAAACCTAAACCCGATCCCGAACCCAAACCCGATTTCCTAAACCTAAACTTATAACCTTAACCTAAACCTATTCTCAAATCTCAAAACATATAACCTAAACCTTAACCTATATAACCTTAACCTAAACCCAAAACTTAACCTATAACCTTAACTTATAACCTAAATCTACAACCTAAACTCAATTTCCTAAACCTTAACCTATAACCTAACCTAAACCTAAACCTATAACCCGAACCTAATTACCTAAACCTAAACCTTAACGTATTCTCAAATCCATAAACTTAAACCTACACCTAATCCTAATCTCAACTCCCTAACCTAAACCTGAACTTAAACTTGAAAACCCAAACCTAAACCCGATCACGAACCTGAACCCGATTTCCTAAACCTTAACCTAAACCTATTCTCAAATCCTAAAACTTATAACCTAAACCTAAACCTTAACCTAAACCTAAACCTTAACCTATAACCTAAACTAAATTTCCTAAACCTTAACCTATAACCTAACCTAAACATAAACCTATAACCTGAACCCGATTTCCTAAAACTAAACCTTAACATATTCTCAAATTCCTAAACCTAAACCTACACCTAATCCTAATCTCAACTCCCTAACCTAAACCTAAACCTAAACTTGAAAACCCAAACCTAAACACGATCCCGAACCTAAACCCAATTTCCTAAACCTAAACTTATAACCTTAACCTAAACCTATTCTCAAATCTCAAAACATATAACCTAAACCTAAACCTAAACTTAAAAACCCAAACTTAAACCCGATTCTAGACCCGAACCCGATTTCCTAAACCTAAACTTATAGGTTATAGTTTAGGTTTCGGTTTAGGTTTTAGGTTTAGGTTGAGGTTATAGGTTATAGGTTTTAGGTTTAGGTTAAGGTTTAGGTTTAGGGTATTTTTTTATGATGTTAAGCTTGTATGTATTTATACATGAATGAATGTAATGTGGATAGGATTGTTTGTGTTTGGAAGAATGTAGTTTATGTTTGGATGGATTTACTAGTTTGGGTTTAGATGGTTGTGAATGTGAATATGATGAAATATATTATATAATAGTTGTATATCAAAATGAATATGAAGAAATATATTGTAACAGGTGTATATCAGGAATTTTGTGCAGGAATTTTTTTAAAAAAAAAAGAGAGAGAGAGAGACTTTTAGTGATGAAAATTCTTGTAGCTAAAGGTTTTGGAAAATATTTTTAGCGAAAAAAATTTCGTAGCTAAGAGTTTTGTAAATATTTTTTAGCGACGAAAATTTTCGTAGCTAAAAGTTTTGTAAAATATTTTTAGTGACGAAACTTTTCGTAGCTAAAATTTATGCAAATATTTTTTAACGACGAAAATTTTCATAGCTAAAAGTTTTGAAAAATATTTTTAGCAACGAAACTTTTCGTAGCTAAACGTTTTGTAAATATTTTTTAACGACGAAAATTTTCGTAGCTAAAAGTTTTGTAAATATTTTTTAGCAACGAAATAATTCGTCGCTAAAAGTTTTGCAAAAGGTTTTTTGCGATGAAAATTTTCATCACTAAAAAGCTTCCCTTTAGCGACGATTAAAATTTTTCATCACTAAAAACCATTTGCTTCAGTCTTTTAGCGACTAAAACTTTCGTCGCTAAAACGTTTTAGCTACAAAAATTTAGCTTTTAGCGACGAAAATTTTCATCGCTAAAGGTGGTATTTCTTGTAGTGTACCTAGTGATATATCATTGATGCCAAGAATTTTTTTTATACTATTAATATTATCAGCTTCACTACTAATGTTATCACTATCACCAAATCGGAGATACCAATAATATCAGGTACACTCTGAATAATGTGTGTAGATGAGAGAACCAAGACCTATTGTATTTATGGTAGATGAGGGTAACCCACCACAACTGCTCCCCTTCCATACGTCTCCATTATTTAAGAATCCATATCTATTTGGAGTACCTGCATACCCCTTAATATATGAACCGATCACAAGTAACATAGGACCCACCAATATGCTCAAATCCAAGTAATCCAATGGTCAATACATTTTATCAATCTAATACATAAGCCATTTATCATGCAAGGTCCACCAAATAAGTAAATAAAAACCTTACCTTTAATATGTTGGGTCGAGGTACACTTTTTGAGTGATGCATTTAATGCTCCAACATGGACATCTACATTCAAAGGTGCACTTTTTCTTTTGGAACTGTCATTGTCCAAGTTTCCATGTGGATGCAGTTGTGTTCAGCTTTGAATAATATTGCATTGTCCAATGGGGACGCGGGAATGCATTTGTCAATGGAAAAAGGCCTTTTTATTTCTTTAAGGTGCTCTCTACTTTGCTCCAACAAATGATACCCAACCATTCACAGCCCCAATTTCAAGAAAAACCATGTTCACATTTATTTAAGCACCCACTTATTATTGCTCGCCCTGGATCTTCTACCATAGCCTCCTAAATCATACATCCAAACACAACATCTTCGTTTCCAAACGATCCGTTAATGCACAGAACTTCACATGTTTGGATTTAGACAAACATGAAATGCACATATGCTATTCGATTCGTGGACAGCCATCAGCGATGATGGATTCGCCAACAACCCCTGTTTTAGTGGTCCACAAATAGAGTTTTTTTAACTGCTGGGGCCAGGGGGTGACTAGCCATATAGGGTAGGGCTGTCAACAGGCTATGTCCTTGAGATCCCGGACCTAGCTGATTAGGTTCAGTTCTTGCTAGGTCCGTATCTATTCGGGTTTGGGTCAGGTTCTGATTTCAGACTTGGGTCCGATCGAGTTTAGTACTTATCAGGTCTTTGGGTTTTCATTTCGAGTTTGAGTTTTAATCAGATCTATAATGAATAAAGGCATTTATGCACTCAGGCCTGGCTAAATAAATGGATTAGATCACAGAGATGTTCCACTTCCACACATGCATGGCATAAAAGGATTCTATTATATAAACATGGCATAGCCAACATCGGTATATATTTAACATATAACGTTATTATTATATTTTAACTAGACCCAGCCTATACTCCGTTGACCTGAGCTTAACTGGGTCAGAGATGGTGGTTGTTGAGTGTAAAATATTGTATATTTCTCCCTTCTTATGCATTGGTTTTACAAATATAGATGCGCTTAATCGATCTAATTACATATGTTTTCCTATGCGAGGTGATTTTGATAGCTAAGGTAAAAAAGAAAGTTTAAAGAGAATTTTTAATTCTCAAAGAATGACCAAAAGAATATTTAAAAATTTAGACGTGATTAATGAAGAATTCAAGTATCAAAGCTCCAAGAAAACCAAGCATAAAGGAGAGAGAAATGATTTTTTGAATCACAAATTCAATAACAAAATAAACAAACTATTCGATCCCACTTAAGGTTAATTCAGTCTGACCGAATGTGCACAGAACAGTTCGCAAAAAAAAATAATTTTTAGAGTTAATTCAGTAGCAATCAAATACCACTTCGATGTGACCAAAGCCAGGTTCAATGCCACCAAAGTGATATTTAGTGCGACTTAAGGAAGACAGAGACTTCAGATGTAAATCTCAAAATTTTAGCTGCAACGAAGAGTTAATTCGATGCGACTGAAGAGCATGTTTAATGTGGTTCTGATTTTTCCTATTTAAAAGAGTGATTTTAGCTTTCTTATATACGAATTAGGGTATAAGGTGTGGTGCATAAAGTTGTGGAGCCTCTAAGGAGTCCTCTTTCTCAAATCATTCGATTCTAGTTAGTTTTTATATTTTTATTTTGGAGTTTTAGTTCAATCATGTCTTTGATTGGATAATCTCTTACCTAGGGATAAGAGGTAAAGCTTGTAGTTATTCCTAATTCTTGGTTTACTTTGATTCAAGTTATTTGATTTGATTGTTGAACAATTTATTGATATTTGGTTTGAATAAAAACATATCTTTAGTTTACTTTGATCCATTGTAGACTCCGGGCATATTGGATGCTTATGAAAGCTAAGAATATTTCTTATTTATTTTGCAAGGGATTGATCAGTAAAATTCAATGATCTATCGTAGACTCTGGACATGATAGATGCTTTGAATTCCCTACAATCAATACTTGAATGCATGATGTGGGAACCAATCCAATTGAAGTTCAAATCTGTTTTGAGTTTATGAACGATGATTTAACTGCTCTATTATTCGGTTGGATAGGATAGGACTTCAATTGCAGTTGAGTAAACAATTGAATCAAGTGAATTAACATTAAGATATATCTATAAGTGGATCATTGGCACTTTAGTATTTTATCTTTAATAGTTTTTCTCACATTTACTCTCTAAATTAAATTTCAGTAGTTAGTTTAGTTCTAGTTCTTATTCTAAAGCGTTCCAAAAATTGCACAATTGCAAGTCCTTGTAGGTACAACCTTAGTCTCACTGAGTTATTACTATATCTCAACCCTACACTTGGGATAGTCGTAACAAGTTTTAAGCACTATTGCTAGGGACTTTGGATACATTTTTCTGAAATACATTAGTTTGGGTCTAGTTTTTCACTTCATTTCTATATTAGGGTTTTCTGAATCTCTTTAGATACTAACATTGTTCCTTTTTTTTGTAGAATCTAACTTAGAATCGTTAATCAGGTAATGTCCTTCCAACTCTCTTGCATAAGTATTTCATTTTCTTTATTTTTCTATTTTTATTTTATTAGAAGTAGGTTTAGTTTAGAATTAGGTTTGAGAGTGTTTCATGCCCAAGTGGGTCCATGATAACAATCTATGTCTCTTAAGCGAATGAGGATTAGTTAAAGGTTTACATATCCATCACCATATTATATAACACTTAAGATCCTCTGAGTTGGCTGAAAATCAACCTCATCATCCTACTAAGGAACTAAGGAACAACAAGATGAGAATGATGTGCATAGACTAAGAATGCTATGTGACTATTTACAATCAATGAGGACGAGTACACCTTCCTGCATGGTCTTTCCACATTATGCAGGAAAGTGAATTTTAAGCAGGAGTGATCCAACTACACCCAAAGTTTCATGGACTAGATTTCGAGAGTCCATACCTACGTCTCAAAGAATTGGATGAGATCGTAGTGACCCTACACTTCCACAATGTGTCTGATGACACCCTATGACTAAAGTTATTCCCTTTCTCTTTGAAGGAGAAAGTCAAGTCATGGCTTCATTACTTGAGACCAAGATCGATCGGAACACGGGTTGAGATGACCAGGGAGTTCTTAAAAATTTATTCCTGGTTCATAAAACCAACACCTTAAGGAAGGCGATTATGAATTCTTCACAAAAAGAGGAAGAAAAATTCTTCCAATGCTGAAAAGATTCAAGGATCTTATAAACACTTACCCACATCATAGCTATGAAATTTGGCAGGTCATAAGCTTTTTCTATGATAGACTGACTTCACTCAAGCGTCAATTCGTAGAGATGATACGCAATGGGGAATTTATGAACAAAGATCCTGATGACGCGTGGGACTATTTTGATATACTTGCTGAAAACGAGCAATCATGGGATACTTCATCCAAGCCCACTAACTCCAAATTAACTCAATACAAGGAGAAAGGAGGGATGTACGTCTTAAGGGAGTAAGATGACGTGAATGCCATGGTGGCTAACTTGTTGGAGCATAAAAATCAGTTGAAAAAAAGAAGATTAAAGAGAGAAAATTTCAAGGAGTAGATTATAGGCAGTTGCAAGGGTAGGATCAAGTTGCGTAGGTATTAAAAGTTGCACGAAAATAAGGAGTTACGTGGGTCCATGCAACTCATCACAGTTGCGCGAGTCTGCGTAACTTGTCATCGGGAGATTTGTATAAATGGCTTATAATCATGCGAAATAGGTCCCATGGAACAAGGTTCGAGGGTTCACATGTGTGAAGGCCTATAAATAACCCCTCCCCCTTTATTTGGGAGATTGGATTTTTAGAAGACTGATACCTCTGACAGGTATTGAAGAGAGAAGAGAAGGAGAGAACTAAGCAGAAACTGCGCAACTCCCAAACTCATGCAACTCCATAATGAGTTGTGTTAGCTTCTGAAACAACATATTCGTACTATTCTTGGAGTTTTCTTCATGATATTTCAGTATTTCTACATATTATTCATGAAGGCATATGTATGAAAAAAAGGCCCGCACAATTCTTCTCTCATGGATATTTGAATGATATGACCCGAAATGCACCGGAATCAATATTGAAATTCATTCAATACTTGTATTTTTTAATCATAACGACTTTATCTTGGAATCAAAGGATAAGAAGGATGTGAACGAATTCATGAATTCATAATGAATAAAATAAGATGACTATTCTCTTCATTGCTTTTCTTTGTTATTATTAAGTAAGATAATCCCAAAATCAAATACCTTTCGTTTCTTATCGAAACAAAATGATGACTCTGCTGGGGAATTATTTTTTGTTTTATCTCACTCAATATAACTTAGTAACTATTTAGAGAATTTCATCATAGTTTGGCATCATATATACGCCAAAATGGTGACTCTCAACGAGAACATCCTCCCTTTCATCGCCAAGATAAAGTTACCTTTAAGTAAATACTAAATAATATCATTTCACATTCTCTAACAGAATTATAATACGTTCAAACTACAACCAATGGCAACCATTGCAAGAAAGACGATCTTTTATTTTATGCCAACAGGATTTGGGGTAGAACATGCCCGTGGTCAATCTCCGACTCATAAGAAGCAGCCTGCGTCAATTAGAAACAACAAGTCTCAAGCCACGGCTGAAGTTATAACTATCTCACCACTGGTGCAAGATAACAGTAATGACTAGATTGTCGTGTCACGCTGAAGACTTAGAGTCCGAAACACTGTGACTGTCAGGATGAGTCCATCGCCACAGAAAATCAGAGGATTGGTAACACGAAATGCAGCCAAAAAGAACCTTAAACTTGCTCCTCCAGCATTATATACAGGAAATTCCCTTCCTTATCTGACATCACAAGATTTTCTGGCTCTGCCCGTGCCAAACACTTGATGGACATGAAAGGACAAAGGAAAATCACCGATGGAGAGTCTATCAATCCCCTTATCACCCCAAAATACACCTCCACAGGTCGTATCGCAATCAGCTGAATTCCATGGAAGTACAGAAGAGTCAAATAAGACTCCTTTCTCAATAAGCCCTATCGTGCCAATGAACTCGTACTTCACTCCAATGACTACTTTGTCAGGAAATGGAAAAGTCGTCGTATGCATGGCAGGGACAAGTCAAGGTCCACCATCGACTACTGAAGACCGCATAACTGAAATCGCCCAAGCACAAAGAACATTAACGGAGGATTGCAGAAATCTTCGGGAAGCCTTGGCCACTCTCGCACATAACGTAGCTCAAATTGTAGCTCCTCCGATGATGGCAGCTATGAATGAGCGAGAACAATGACCTGAAAGCTCTCAACCACTGAGAGTAGGATCACACGAATCCACCCCTGCTGTAAGGACGATAACTCAAGAAGAAGTACGAGAGGTGATTGCAGAAGCTATCAGAACAGAAAGAGAACACGAAAATATTGGAAGATTTCGTTATAGAACGTTGTATCCAAGAGAAGTAGAAGATATATTATTTTCGGTCAATTTCAAGCATCCTGACTTCTAAAATTTCAATGGGAATGATCGCCAAATGAACATCTCATGCACTTCATTATGGCTATGGGTAACTTCTCTATTGTCTCCCAGTACTATTTACGACTGTTTGGTTCTTCCTTGACAGGAAAAGTGTTTCGATGGTACTCTAGCCTAACACCAGAGTCGATACAAACTTAGGAACAAATGTAAGATGCCTTTATGTCAAACTTCTTCTCATCGAATTGCAACGTCAGCATTACGAAATTAGCTTTTGTATGACAAAGAAAAGGTGAACCCGTAGAGAAATTCATAGACAGATGGAAAACATTAGGAGCTTCATGTAAATAGTTACCCAAAGAAAAAGAACAAGTAAAAATGTGCCTAAATTCTATTGAGACTGGAATTGCATTTGGCCTCACCAGCACTGACATAAGAACCTTCCGGGACTTGGCCACAAAAGCTCATGCATTGGAACTAATGAACAAGAAGATGCCAACATTTCATTACGAAACAAGCAGAAGAGGACACGGTAGACTGATGGCAAATGTTGTAGATCGAGAAAAGAAAATTGATGTCCCTCATGATAGAAGAAGGATAGAAAAGAAAGAAGAACCAAGTCATTACAAAGGCAGAATCAGTGACAAAAGACCAAGACCCTTGATTCCCATGAAGGATTCACATTCGACAAGGAAGATGCCACCCTTATGATGAAACAACTGTTGAGTGCCGGAATGATAGAATTACACCCATCCAAATGTCCCGAAGAAGCAGAAATGACGAAAGAAAGAAATTTTTGCAATTATCATTGTCTATTAGGACATCCTATAGAAAACTGCTTCACACTAAAATGCATTATACAAAAAATAAAAAACATAGGCGAGATTATAATAGGCAAAGATAAAGAAAGGAGAAGAAAAGAAGCGAGAAACATGATCTCTAGCTGAAAGACTATATATGAGAAGATGGACAGATTGAAAAAGAAAGAAAATTACATTACAAGTATTGATGGCTCTGCAGAACGAACAAGTATAGCTGCAGTGATTACATTACGCTCAGGAAAAAGAGTAACAAGTCCTCTCCAAAAACAAAAAACTGAAATAACATGAGAAAGAGTATCTTGGAGGCATGTTGATAACAGCAGAAATGAAGAAAAGGACAAAACTAAAAAATTAACTTATGATGCAGTGAATCATCTGAAAGGTATACCGGCTCGATTAAGCATATACGATGCACTACAGTTGTCATAAGGATGCCGATACACCCTAATACAAGCTCTATCTAATAACGAAGTTAGAAAAGCATTACTCATAGAGATCGAAAGCAAAGAACAGAAGCCACAGAAGAGTTGCATGCCTATCGTATCCTTCTTCGACGACGATTTAACCTGTGACAAAGAACACAATAGGACGTTGATGATCGTAGCACGTATTCATGATAAATAGGATAAGAAAATAATTTTGAATGATGGATCTGTAGTGAATCTATTGTCATTAACAGTGCTGAATAAACTTGGATATCGTCGCTCCCATCTACGCCCTAGTAGAACGATGATACAGGGCTTTAACCAAGACGGGCTACGCGTGTTGGGCAAGATTACATTAACCCTAGAAATAGGAGAGCTAAAGATAAATGTTTTTTGTCATGTCATCAATACGATGATGACATATAACCTCCTTCTAGGATGACCATGGATGCATCAATATGGCATTATACCATCCACCCTACACCAATGTTTTAAATATTGCAAAGATGGAATTCAGTACAAGGTAATAGTCGATGTAAGACCATATACAGAAACAGAGCCCTTTTTCACTAATGCTAGTTATTACGATGGAATGGCAACAGAAAATAAGAAAAAGAATGGTGAAAATAAAATTTTAGGAAACAGTCACATGGAAACAATAGAGAATGAAATCACAAAGATAGAGCTCTCTAAGAAAGAGAACACAAAGAAGAAGTTTTATTTCATGCTAAAACACTTGAGATAACCAAGACAGCCTCTAGTAATGTTGTTGTCACCTAAACAGCTAAAAATTCTACCGTCGAATTATACAGTGCCATTGCCATATGCAAAAAGGAATAAGTCATTCCCGGCTATCCTAAAAAGATTTCACATCAAATCTAACTCAAAATATCCCAAGCCCATTGAATTTTATGCACCTTCGAAAGCAAAAACAGAAGAAAGGATCAATAATAGAATGAGCTATGAAAGATTGACATATGAAGACCTGAAAAGAAATAGTTATACCGGCAGAAAAATCATGAAGAATATGGGTTTTGATTATGAAGAACCAACTGGTCTGAACTACGAAAAGGGAATCCAAATTCTAATCGGAGTAAATGAGAAGAAGCAAGAAAAATTCCATGGATTGGGGGCAAAATCTTCAATAAATATGGTCGCAGAAGATCCAGCAGTCAAAGAGGAAACAGATTCAGAGATAATCAAGCATCCTTAGACAGCTCCAAAACAGATAGAGAATGGGGGGCAACCGACAATAGACAGTCTATGAGAAATAAATCTAGGCATAGAAGAAGAGTCACGAAATACATTCATAAGTACCAATCTCTCTGAACAAGAAGCTGATCAATATATAAAGCTCCTGAAAGAAAATAAAGATGTGTTCACTTGGACATATGCAAAAATGTTAGGCATGGAATAATCAGTAGCAATGCATCGACTGAACTTCTCGAAGGACAAGAGACTAATGAAGTAGACACGGTGATAATTCCATCCAGACTTAATTTCTCTAATAGAAGAAGAAGTAAACAAACTGATTAAGGTCAGTTTCATTAGAGAAGTCAAAAATCCTAAATGGATATCAAATATTGTCCAAGTGAAAAAGAAAAGTGGACAAATTAGGGTCTGTATCGATTTCAGGGACCTAAATGAGGCTTGCCCAAAGAATGACTTCCCCTTACCAATAACAGAGTTGTTAATCGATAGCACGACGAAATATGATGTCATGTCATGCATGGATGGTTACGCAGATATAATCATATAAGAATGGCTCCAAAAGACGAAGAAGTCACGGCCTTCAGGACTTCCCTCAGAATTTATTGTTATAAGGTTATGTCGTTCGGTCTCAAGAATGTTGGTGCAACATATTAGAGAGCGATGCAAAATATATTCTAAAACATGATGCATAAATATGTAGAATGCTATCTTGATGATTTAGTCGTTAGATCAAATGAACATGAAGAGCACCGCAACATCTGAACTTAGTCTTTCGCCGTCTTAGAAAGAAACAATTAAAGATGAATCCAGCCAAATGTGTCTTCAGTGTTTCGTTAGGAAAATTCCTCAGTTTTGTTATTAGATACAGATGAATTGAAATCGACTCAGAAAAAATCAAAGTTATTCAGAACATGCCACCGCCGAAAACATTAAAAGAGTTAAAAAGCTTGTAAGAGAAATTGGCATATATTCGTAGGTTCATCTCTACCTTGGCAGGAAGATGTCATCCATTTGCTCATTTAATGAAGAAAAGAACAGAATTTGTATGGGACTAGTCGTGCCATAAAGCATTCGACTCTATCAAGGAATTATTGAAATAACCTCCAGTATTAGTTGCTCCTGTGAAAGGCAAACCTCTCATTCTATATATCTCTACAGCTGAGAATTCTTTAAGAACTTTATTAACACAAGTGAATGAGCAAGGAAAAGAAATCGCGCCCTATTATCTGAGTCAAACTCACATAGGCGCAGAATGCAATTATTCACCCATCGAAAAAGTGTGTTTAGCCCTAATATTTACAGTGCAGAAATTAAGATGTTACTGTCTTTCTCATGATATAATCTTAATTTCATGGGCGGATCTCATAAAATTTTTAATTACAAGGTCGATGTTATCGGGAAGATTGGCTAAATGGATACTGTTACTTTCAAAATACACAATTACCTATGAGCAAGCAAAAGCAGTAAAAGGACAACCGATGGAAGATTTCTTGGTAGCTCATCCAGTGACAAACAACGAAATGATTAGCAATGACTTCCCAGATGAAAAAGTAATAATCATTGAATACCCTAATGCTTGGCAAATGTACTTTGATGGTGCCTCTAGGTCTTCGGGAGCAGGTGTCGAGGTAATATTCATCAGCCCTCAGGGCGATTTACTGACATACTCTTTCACATTAGGTACTGCGTGAATGAATAATGAGGCCGAATATAAAGCTCTCATCATAGGAATGAAAATAGCACAAGAGATAAGGATAAAAATGCTGTAAATCTTCAGAGACTTTAAGTTGGCCATAAACCAGCTGACAACTGAGTTCGAAATAAGAAACCAAGAACTCCTACCATACTATCGGCAAGCACAGCGATTATTGGAGCAATTCCATAACGTCGAAATTAAGTATATACCACAATGTGAGAATGCAAAGGCAGACACTTTAACTAGCTTAGCTGCAACTTTATATTGTCCAAATAGGAGTCCTCTTTAGGTCACAATTGAAGAAAGGAGATTCTTACCATCGCCTGAAGTCATTGAAGAAGCTGTTGAAGTACTTCCTGTATCATGTCTAGAGATCACTACAGACGATTGGTGCCCGTATTTTGTAGATTATCTCAAATATGATATACTGCTAGAAGATTCAGCACAGAGGCTATAAATCAAGCAGAGATCAAAGAAATTCATCAGATGCAGTGAAGTGTTATACAAGAGATCTTATAATGAAATACTTTATGATGTCTGAATACAAAGGAAGCAAATCAAGTATTGTGAGAAGCTCATTCCAGAGATTACGGAGCACATCAAGCTGGTCAAAATTTATTCCATCGAGTGCATCGAATGGGATATTATTGACCCACAATGTTCAAGGACGTTATTGATTATGTTAAACGATGTCATGAATGCCAAGTACATAGTGATGTCATACATGTCCCTCTTGAAGACCTTCATCAATTGATAACTTCTTAGCCCTTTGCCGCTTGGGACTTAATGCCATCGGTCCTATTAATCCGCTTTCGTCTAAAGGAAAACAATACATCCTGATATCAACGGACTATTTCTTCAAATGGACTAAAGCCATCGCACTACGAAATGTCAAAGAAAAAGACATCATGAATTTTATCAGGCATGCGATAATATATCGTCATGGTACTCCAAAAAGAATCATCACTGACAATGGTACTCCTTTCAAGAACAATGGTATGGAGAAATTATGCCAGAAATTTGGCATTCATCACTTGTTCTCAACACCTTACTATCCGCCGGCCATCAGGTTAGCAGAGGCATTAGATAAGATGATTGTGAAAATATTGAAGAAAACATCAAAGGAAATAAGCATGATTGGGATGAAAAGTTACATGAGGCTCTATGGGCTTACAGAACTACTCATCGCACTGCAATAAAAGCCACACCATATTCACTAGTTTATGGTGTTGAAGTTGTCGTCCCGATGGAAATGCAAGTCGCATCACTCAGAGTAGCAGTACATCAATCATTTACAGATGATGAAAATGCAAGAATAAGGCCGACCGAGCTAGATTTACTCGATGAAAAGTGACCAGCGGCTCAACAGCGACTAAAACTAATATCAAGCAAGAATCTTTTCTATCTTCGATAAAAAAAGTCAAAAATCTCTCTTTCAAGAAAGTTGATTCAGTGTTAATGTTGAAAACACCTATAGTGGTCACTTGCAAAATGGGGGGCAAGTTTGATCCCAAATGGGACAGATCATATGTAGTAACTAAGGTATACTCGAACGGATCCTACAAAGTTGTGGATCAGAATGGACAAGGCATCAGTATACCTGTCAACACTCGCTTCATCAAAATATATTATCTCTAAATATCACTACAATTTTGATTCTGAAGATTACCAGTATAATACTTCCAAATCAAAAGGGAGCAAGACGCAGAATGATGAAAAAGCCTCAAAAGGCCATGCCATGTATTCTTCTTCCTATATGAATGAATAAAAGGTAAATTCTCAAGTATATTAATTGTATCAAATATATCACCGATTATCGTCAAATGCCAATGATTATCTCCAAAATTAATACTATCATCGATTATCGTCAAGCGCCAATGATTATCATCAAATTGATATTATTGCCATCGTTAATCGTTGTTGTCCACTATTACAAAAGCCATTATCGTCAAACTGATATTATTGCCAATTTGATACACTATTTTAAACATAAATATTATCAAGAATACTATTATCAGCAAAGGCAATATATCGTTTAGCAATTTATCAGCTACGGCAACGGACTATTGCGCATAAGTACTATAAGGGAAATGGTAATTTATCATCTACAGCAGTGGAATGCTATACATAAGACCTACCACAATCAACGATATATCAAATATTATGCGGGCAGCAGTGAGAAGCCAGTAACCCTAAAAAGCCTGCGAAGGCTATCACATGCTTAGACTCATGCAAGCAGCGGAGAGAGCTAACGACTAAAAGCCCTAGGCAACCAAAAGTCCACAACGGCCAATCACACGTGATACCAATGTCGTCTGTACAGCTTCCAACAGCGTCACGGGAGAAGGTGAGAGAAAATGACCTCCCGTGAATGGGTCTAACCTGGCAAATGAAGAAAAAGCAAGTTGTAGTGTGCGCTCTTTGGCTCATCCATAGATAGGCCAACCATGCGTAAGACCCCCAGATTCTTGGTTTGATTCTAGTAAATACTCATGAGGACGAGTCTTTAAAATAAATTACCCCCTCATCGATAGACTAACAACCTTAGATTTTGTACCCTAAGGTAGTCTTGCGAGCCCCATGAACTCTAAAGAGTTACTGCGTCCAACCCTGCATATAGAGTTACTGCGTCCAACCCTACGTGTAAAACTTATCGAGTTTATTGCCCCGGTAGCTTCACTATGCCTCTTTAATGGATCACAATTTATGAACTCCCCAGCCGCAATAAGTCTAGCGAACTCATAAGAGTTACAGAGACGATTCACGTAAGACCCGACTCCAACTATTCAAGAGTGTAAAAAACTATGATTGGTCCACTACTTAAGAGCTTAAACTATGTGGAACTAACTAAAACTAAAAACTAGCTCTGCCTATCAAAAAGAATACCATATAGGCTCCATCATACTAATAATCATGAATAAGTTGTTACTTTAATAGCATGTATTATCAAAGTATGCTTGCAAGAACTGATAAAGTAAGTAGCATGCAAATATATGCCTAATCATTTCTCATACATTCTCAAAAAGAAAAAAAAAAAACCTAAAACAAATAAAATTCATTCACGATATATCAAAGTATAAGCATGAAATTACATTAGATGCAAAACAAAATTCACAAGACTTCTGATATTCCAAATGCAACCATGTATCTTTGGAAATCCTACTTCAATTGAACTTGTGCAAACACATTGTCTAATTTCGCATCAAGAATGAGTCTAACTTGATGAGGAACATCAAACAGTTCCTGTTTCAAAGAAGTTATGGCTGCTTCATCTTTCGAGATCTCTGATTACTCGGTCAATGTCTTCAATATCAGCTTTAAGCTTGTCGGTCTTTAAATCCGCTTCACACTATTGAGCCTCAAGGTCAGAAATTTGTTGTTTGAGACTCAAAATCTTCTCACCTATAATTAATGAAGAATGTTTAGAAATCTTCACTTGCTCAAGGAGGGAATTGAATTCTTTATTGTATCTGAAGATCGTTGCCATCACCCTTGAAAATTTACCTTCAAGTTGTAGTAATTCCTTCTGACGAGGAAGTATTCTAGGGGCAATAGTCATGTCTCAAGTAGACTTCAGTTTATGAAGCATGGTGTAAAAGTGAGAGAGAGATTCGCACAAACGAGAGATATTAATCTTCGCCATCCTAGCAGCATTATCTAGAGATGCCAATTCTATGTCCAAATCTAGCCACTGTGTTGGATCTTTGAAAATATATATGGCTGCTAACAGGGAACCTTTCAGCAAGATTAATGCGTGAGGAGGAATCTTCTCTAAAGATATTATGTTTAAAACAATAGCGACGGAATTAGAGCTTGTGGAACCACTTGAAGCCGGACAGACTACAATAAAAATAGAGGAAATACGAGTTAGAATGGAACTTATAAAATACCATCATAAAATAAAATATTAAATAAATATACCTACAATTGAAACCACTGGAACCAAAGCTGGTATCTCCATAGATTGCACTCTCTCAGGACAGGACGAAGGACCAGGCATGTCCGAAGCCATATCTGCAAAAGATGGCACTCTAGCCTCATACCAGAAACGACTATAGTCAGAGTTGTGGTATCAACTAGCTGCGTAGCAAAGATTATTTCACATGACATTGTGCTGGTTTTGACTAAAGGCACAAGAGATGTTCTAGCCCTTTTAGTAGAACGTGTGCTGGAAGTAGGAAGAACCATCCCAGTTTGAACCACACCTGAGGAAATTGGAAGAGTCTCTGAAGCTATCACAATACTAGTTGTTGGACCTGAAAATATTGTACGCGGGAGAGGAGAATAATTGTTAGTGAATGACATAGTCAAGTCAACTCCCGGTAAATCTTCATATTCTCCATAATCAACAGGCTCTTCCTCTTCAGCAGCCTCTGTAGTCATTGTCTGAGGAGCTGCGGCATCTTGAGGCATTCCTTCATCTACCTTAGTAGTTGTAATGACTTGCTTCTCCTCACCAATGTCCACTTCCCCTTCTGCCTCTTCATCCATATTCAATTCTCCTTCCTCTTTCGAATTGTCAGAGGATGATTCACTCTCAGTAGAAGAAGTATTACAAGAGGAAGATTCTCCATCTTCATCTTCTGATGGTGATGATGATGAGGATGATGATGAATCCAAAATGGGTTCTTCAATGACTACCTACTTGCCTTTCTTTGGAGATCTTATCTTATCAACACGAATAGGTTCTTCTATGGAAGCAATTGCATGGGAGACAGAAGATTTAGCTCGAGTTTGCGATCTTATGGCTAGAGATGATGAATCTTTACAAGAAGATGATGGCTAGGGAACAGATGGAGATACCACTTAAGGTTCAGAAGGTCTAGCAGCCTTTGGAGTTGAGGATGGAACAGTAGAATCAGGAACTTGAGAAGTTTCTGCAGTACCCGCGATATCTTCTTGGCCAGTGTGCCTCCTTCGAGCTCTTAAATGTTCCAAAGGAATTCATGGGCAATCCAACCTTTAAGGGTGTTTACAAGTTTAATCTCGCAAATCGGCTCCTCTAGATAAATCCTCACACAGGCCTCACTGGGGTCAGGAGGACGATCCTATTCACCAGAAAGCCCTACTCCCGTGGGTTGTGGCCCACTATGATGTATTCGAGGCCCATGGGACATAGCCCAATATGATGTATATATATGGCCCATATGATGAGGCCCAATATGATGTGTATGTGGCCCATGAGCAAGGCCCGATGTGATGTATATTGGCCCATATGATGAGGCCTGATATGATGTATATGAGGCCCATATGATGAGGCCCGACGTGATGTATACTAGCACATATGATAAGGCCCAATATAATTTATATTAGGCACATCTGATGAGGCCTGATGTTATGTATATTGGTCCATATGATGAGGCCCAATGTGATGTGTACAAGACTTATATGTTGAAGTTCATTGAAAAGTATATT
Source organism: Magnolia kwangsiensis (assembly GCA_037074715.1). NCBI lineage: Eukaryota > Viridiplantae > Streptophyta > Magnoliopsida > Magnoliales > Magnoliaceae > Magnolia > Magnolia kwangsiensis. The sequence goes on along the minus strand of CM073585.1, from coordinate 22,129,601 downwards.
AGGCCCTTGTGTGAGGCCATGGGCCCCACTATATTTTAGGCTTTATGTGGGCCACTCCTTAGGAGCAATGTTGGTTAAATGTCCATATTAATGGGAAATGATGGTTAAATATTCACATTGTGACCTTCCCTTAGGCCTTTTGTTAGGTCGATTATCGATACCGATTATGAGTACATGATAGTATAGCATCATGATACATGCCCATACACATCATCTGCATGCTTGATATGAGGAGTGATTAATCATAGTACATGCCATTAGATGGATTATTATAGGACTCCCTGAGAGATGTAGTTGCCCCACATGAGCGCATGGTACACGCAGGTTTGATGCATGACTTGATGATATGACTCATACAACTTAGATTTTGGGATATGACTACTGTACGCCCTAGCGATATCAGGGTCGTAGCCTCCACAGGCATATCATGGATGGCCAGATGGGACACCAAAAATCTTTTTCTACTTGGGGTGCTATAGATGTCCCTGTGTGAAAGTCTCTAAACCTCTGTAGCCAGAAGATGTTCGAGTGTCAAATACCAGCAGGACGCGTCTCTCACTGTGTCGTGGTCAGTTGGAAGGGGGTGTGCCTTACCCGCCCAAGGATAAAGGGCATAGCTAGGCTAAGTTTGACCAACTTATAAATGGGTCCACTATCGACGTGCCGGGTAGATATTGGCTGACTACTGGCCAGGCAAATAATGAGGTCTCTTCCACTTGCATGGTTGCGTGTCCAGTGGGCGGCGATCTGTGTAGAGTGTAATAAACCCCGGTGGTGATCCCAGAGATGTACAGTACTGATATGTGGACTTACTAAGCAGGAGTTACGTACTCAGTATTTTACTCATTCATTCACTATCCACTCGGTCTGGTGGTGCGTAACTAATTGTTATGTATACTTTCAAAATGGTCAGGATTTCGATTGGGGTGCACGACTAACCTGAGATCAGGAGTCTACTACATTGAGTCTGGCTATCCAAATTTAGGTATGAGACTGGTTGGGATAGAAGTCCCTTGTGATGGATCCTATAGCCTGCGATACTATATACTATCATCCCCACTTCACACTTCAGCTTGGTCATTTCATTCGCACTGCATATTGCATTGCATCCTCAGCACATAGCATTTGGTTTATTATGCTTCTATTTTACATAGCAAAAATAAGGTTGATGGTATTATGGACTCGCTAGGATCTGTATATTGCATTACATCCACGGCATATGGCATATGGCATTTATTTTACCATAACCCCACATTGCGGAACTGTTCTACATTACTTCTTCAGTATATGATATTACCTTATTATGTTTTTGCATTGCATAGCCTGGATAAGGATGTTGGTATTCATGAACTTGTCAGCATGTCTCTGCATTGCTCTAATATTGCTAGGGCTATACATGAACCGGGCTAGCCCGGTTAACTCGCTTTACTCAGCCCGAAAAAGCTCAACTTGGCCCAAAAAAGCTCGACTCGGCTCAACCCGGAACTGAGTTCGGGCTGGGATGGGCCATTTTCTTCAGCCCAAAAATGAGTTCAGGCCGAGTTCAAACATGTCCCAATTCATCTTGACTCAGTCCGAAACCCGACTCTACCTAGCCCGACTCGGCCGTTTATAAATAAATATATATATATATATATATATATATATATATATATATATATATATATATATATATATATATCCTAAATCCTTATCCTAATCATTTGAGACAGAGAAGTGAGAACGTCGTCCATCTCTTTATAGATGGAGTAGGCCCAAAATTGGCCCGAACTCGCCCAATTGCTAACCGGGCTGAGTTCGGGCTAGACATGTTGGCCCGGTGACTAGGACTGGCCGGGTTCGGGCTGAGTGTGGCTGGTGACCAGGCTAGGCCAGGTTGAGCCCAGTTAGACTCGTGTACACCCCTAGATATTGCATACTTGGCACTTACCTTACGCACATACTTTCACTAGCCTCTAAACTTTCTATAAGCTTATGCATGATAGATGCATGCAGGTGGCGTTAGGTCACAACAGTGTTAATCTTGGAGTGTGCAGCTATCTTCTGGAGCTTTAATTTTTGATATATGAATTTTTCTTTCAACACTGTATTCAACTGTTTATATTAGTAGATATGTATGATGATGTTATCTTTGTGATTTGGGTAAACTTGTGGTTATGCTTCTTACGAGATAAATGTACATTGAAAAATCATCCTTGTAGGATCCTAAGATCGAAATCTGGTGTATGGGCACTCAGAGCCGAGAATGGGGTACTACGAAGGCTGTCGGCACCAGATCCGGTGATTGAAAATTTTATGAGCACAGTTTCCGAGTTTAGGACGTGACAGCAACCGACTCTTCTTTCGTACCTCTCTCTTGTGCAGCAAAAATGTGAGAACAAGATGTGTTTGAAGTGATTTTTGGGGAAGGAATCATCTAATCCACTCATTTTATCTCTATAAGAAGGGTTGAAACCCCTTTTTTTATTTTGGATAGTCTGAATCATTGATCCAATCCTAATCCTGATCACACAACAGCCTACAGTGGGCCGGGTGACGTCCGCTCCTTGCGTTCGCACATCTCTATGCACATTCTTGCACTAAGACGTTTGGTGGGCTCATGATCAGCGTCAACAAGGAAATCCATATTCCCCTCGGAATCTTGGCCCAAGAAACCATGTTTTTGCTAGAGTTTGGTGTGACCCAGGGAATCAAATCTGTTGTAACTGCTTTGAACGCAACAAAACAGTCTTCTTGTGACCGCTGTGGCCGACACGTGTGCGTGCATAAGTGCGCATAGTCAACATGGGTTTGACCGGTTCGAACCCCTCTGCATGATGGATGACTTGGATTGTCCACGTGGGCCATGATGGTGGCCCACAACGTCTATAAAGAGGATGTGTAGCATTCGGTTTCGCAGCAAGATAAAATCGAAAGAATCCATTTTTAAAATAGAAGTTAGGTCAGTGTGCGCTAATCAACTTTCTATTTTGGTTTGAAGCAGGAGCGCGTGCAAGGTGTGCATGTGCTTCTCGGATGGGACCCACTGAGATGTATTTGGGAAATCCACACCATACGCTCCTCTTTCCATATAGTGTAAGGAGTTGAGTCCAAAATTAAGGCATATCCAAAGATCAGGTAGGCCCCAAATCAGTGATTTATGGCTGATCTTTCCTTTGGACGACTTCCACAAAGATCCAAGGGTTGCAATTTTACATGTATGATTAGTTTATGATACTCAGGCCAAATATAAGGTTTCATGCCAAACGGATGGTGGGAACCCTATTATCTTGCATTCAAGACGATTTTCAAGCTTCCTTATCTTCAATCACTTGGTTTTCTTGGATCTTTAACATGTAAATTCTTCAATCTTGGTCTCCTAAGATCCATCCCTTACCTTGGTGATCTTTGAGCATCAAATCCATACTTTTACTACTCTTTCCAATCCAAGCTCTTAGATTCACCTTGCAACACAAACATGATTAAAATAGAACATTAAGCATTATCATGTATATGAAATCAAGTAATAACTGGGGTCTAATATGCAATATTTGACCCTCAACAGCTACATCACCGAAAGCCTTGTATAATAAGTAGAGAATAGGAGGTGCGAATGAATATTTTTAACCTTCTATTAATCCTCCTGTGATGGAAAATACAATAGGTCTAATTCCATCAGCCCATTTAGAACTGGGAAGTACTATAATACTAAGCTAGTATGCAAGAAAAGCGGCAAGCTTGCCCTTAGAAGCATACTCTGGAATATTCATTATCCTCTGACGTGCATTCTCCAGGTCATTAGAATTGTTATTCTTAAAGCTGCAAAAATAAGAAAAGAAGAAAGTAAATAAAGTGAATCCTGATAAACTTCATGAACATGTGATACAATAAGTTGGGAATTTTACCGTAATCCTTGAGAGCATGAGCTAGCCAAAGAAACTGGGGAATTTTTCAAATATCAGGAAACTTGGACATTTCCCTGAATAATTCGATTGTAGTATCGGATACTAATGCTTGTCACTTGGAAGGTGAAAAGTGCGAGAATTCTTCATTGGTAGGAATATATTCGTCATAGAAGTGACCTGTTATCGGGAGTCCCGTCATCCTATGCCAATCCCAAAGGGTAATGCTGACTTCGCCTAGAGGTAAATGGAAAGAGTTAGTGGTTGGACACCAATAACTAAGGAATCCCTTGTAAATCATAGGGTCTTTGTAGAAGTATTCAGAAGTGACTTTAATGGCACCATTAAGACCGACTTCTATCAGTACGACGGAATGCTTGCTGAGAATTGCCTTCATCCAGTCAGTATAGTAGTTGCGAGAAGACAAGAAACTGCGCATGCAAAATTCTTCATTTCCCTATAAAGAAGCCCTATCCATGAAGTGTTGACGTACTGTTTTGTAAAAGGTTATAGGAGATAGTTCATGAGGATTATAACAAGGGATGAGGAATCACATGGGATGAATGTCACTAATCTGTTGCTTCGCCCCCTGCTCTGACAAAATACCCTTCAACATTCTTAATTCCCTCATAGACCAGTTTAGGGATACATCATTCTACTTTGAGTCATCCGATCCGTGGGTTCATTTTGAAGAATGGATAGGTGACGGCATATGTTCAAGGGAGTGACTATCAACATATCTCTAAAAGGGCTATTAAACTTTATAATGCCCTCCTGGACTTTCACAGTGTCCCAAGTATTTTGAAGTTTCTTCTTCTTATGCTCGTTAATTTTCTCCTAAAGCCCTTGGTTCTTTGACTTGCTGCATTTCTTTTTGGAGAAAGAGGGAGGTGGTGTATCTTCCCAAGTAGGTAAGCGGGTGAGATCAGTGCAAAGATTGGCTATTAATTTCAGCCATGTCTCTCATCCTTGCTTTGGAGATGTTGATTCTATCAGAGAAATCAAAAACAAGTAGGACAGGTTATTTAATATAAGCTAGACATTGTTTGGTCACTTTAATTCTCTTTTTTGGCCGATCTTCGTGCACAAGAGGGGAAGAAGAAGGTTCATGAACTGAAGATAAAGGTACAGGGGCTGAAGAAGGAGGTACAGGGACTGGAGAAGAAGATTCAGGAATTTAAGGAGTTAGAGAAGACGGAAGTTCGGCATAAGAAGGTTGATCTGTTGGTGGTTCTATGAGACAATAGGTTCTTTTTGTACAAGCCAACCCAGGAAGGTTGAAAAGTTAAAGAAAATTGGGCAGGGTTTCAGAATTGGGAGAAATTGCACTAAGTGTAGGAGAGTTGCGCGGGCAACGAGTTGTGTGAACAGGAAATTACGCGAACATCAACTTGCAAGAATAAGCAGTTGCACAAGTAGATGAGTTGCGCAGAAATAAGGAGTTGCGCAACTAAGATTCAGTCCAAAGAAATTTTTTGAAATGAAAGGAAGAGGCGTGCTATTTATAGCTGATTTGGGACCCAACGGGAGTTGCGCGAGAGCCAATTTGAGGAGTTGCGTGGGTCCATGCAACTCGGCTCACAAGCAAGTAATTTTGATCCTTCAAATTAACCCCATAAACGGTTAAATATTGGATCAAGGGGGCATCTATTGGAGCATAAAAATCAATTGAAAAAAAAAAAGAAGATTAAAGAAAGAAAAATTCAAGGAGTAGATTGCAGGCAGTTGTGTGGGTAGGATCGAGTTGCGCAGGTATTAGAAGTTGCGTGAAAATAAGGAGTTGCACGAGTCCACACAACTCATCATCGGGAGATTTGTATAAATGGCTTATAATCATGCGAAGTGGGTCCCATAGCATAAGGTTCAAGGTTTCACACATGTGAAAGCCTATAAATAACCCCCCTCCCCCTTTATTTGGGGGATTGAATTTTCAAAAGACCGATACCTCTGAAATGTAGTTAAGAGAGAAGAGAGAACTAAGCAGATACCGCGCAACTCTCATTGAGTTGTGTGGACACGCGCAACTCCCAGACTCGCGCGACTTGATAATGAGTTATGTGGATGGCTTCCAAAACTGCATATTCGTATTATTCTTGGAGTTTTCTTCAGGATATTTCAGTATTTTTACAAATTATTCATGAAGGCATATGTATGAAAGAAGACCCGCACAATTCTTCTCTCATGGAGATTTCAATGATATGAGCCAAAATGCTGCCAGAATTAATATTTAAATTCATTCGATACTTATATTTTTTTAATCATAAAGACTTTATCTTAGAATCAAAGGATAAGAATGATGTAAATGAATTCATGAATTCATAATGAATAAAATGAGATGACAATTCTCTTTATTGTTTTTCTTTGTTATTATTAACTGAGATAATCCCCGAATCGAATACCTTTCGTTTCTGGTCAAAACATAACCTTACAAGAAAAGTCAAAGCCATGAAACTAAAAAGATTAGAAACGGTCAAACCCAATGAGACTGTTGAAATTGTTTGTGGTTTTTGTGCTAGTAACATATACTTGACACAGGATTATCCTACAATTCCTGCATTCCAAGAGTTGTTACATGAGCAATCTAATGTCGTGAACAATTATCAAAGGCTGTTCAGCGCTCCCATCTCAAACGCGTACAATTCTAATTGGCAAAACCACCCAAACTTCAGTTGGAGGAATGGGAAAACTGCCAATATAGACAGAAATCCTTAAGGGGCTCTTCCTTCAATCTTCAATACACAATTTAATTGTAAAAGATCCCAAGAGGATATGGTTCAGAAATTTATTCAGAATCAAGAGCAGTTCAATCAAATACTTTGTAAGCATTTCAAGAAATTAAAACATCCTTGGGAATGTTGGCATCGTCTATTCAAAGAATAGATTCACAATTTGTTGTTAGGGAGAAGGGGACGCTTCCAACCCAACCTCTACCTAACCTAATACCACAATATGAAATAAGTGACTCAAGCTCTTCGAACCAGCATGTGGAGCAAGCAAAGTTCATCACCACTCTTACAAGTGGTAAAAAAATTTAAGAAGAAGAACATCCGAATAAGGGCTATGAAGCCCAAGGACCCAGAAGAATCTAAAAGAAATGATGGGCACAGTAACGCTACACATGAGAAAGAACTAAAAAAATAGTATAAGTCGGTTGCTCCATTCCTACAAAGGTTGATCTCACCAAAATATCAGTTAAAAACTTAGGATATCTTAAAGGTACTAAAACAAGTGAAAATCAACATCCCTCTGTTGGATGCAATAAAACAAATCTCGTAATATGCCAAGTTCCTAAAATATTTATGTATGACCAAGAGACAGAAAAACATGCAGAAAAAAATATTTTTGATAGAAAAAGTGAGTGTCATCCTCAAACAAGATGTGTCCTAAAAATACAAAAATCTCAGTAGCCCAACCATCTCTTGTATGATTAGGGATCACCAGATCGAACATGCACTAGTTAATTTAGGGTCTAGTATGAATCTGATACCATACTCGATCTACGAATAGCTTGGCCTAGGTGAATTAAAACCCAACAGGACCACACTTCAACTTGCTGATCGCTCAATCTATATACCAAGAGGGATGATAGAGGACGTGCTAGTCCAAGTCGATAAATTCTACAATCCAGTAAATTTTATTATTTTGGATACTCAATCTATCACTGATGCTAGCAATCAAATTCCTATTATCCTTAGTTGACTATTGTCACGCCCCAAACTTGAAAATCGGGCTCACAAAATTTCGATCACCGAATCTGGCGTCGATAGCCTCCGTAAAATCCCATTCTCGGCTCTCAGCGCCCATTCGCTAGGTTCCCATCTTGGGATGCTACGAGGAGGATTTTCAACGTCAATTTGATTCTCAATAAGCATAACCAAAGGCATAACCCACAAACAACAAAAAAAAACTCCATTACATTTCCACTATGATCAAAAACTTTACAAGTACAATGAGCATAAAGGAAAATATAATGATGATGAATAAAAAGCTCCAAAATGATCTACAAAACACTCCTGCCTCAGTGCTGTTGTGCTCCAACATCACCTGCACGCAACAGTCGTGCATAAGCTTATGGAAAACTTAGAGAGTGGTGAAAGTGTGTGCGCAAGGTAGTAATATGATCATATAATATTAGAGTAATGCGGAACATGCTGATGGATCCATGAATACCATTGGTCGTACCAAGGCCATGCGATGCAAGGCATGAATGATGTCGGCCATACCAAGGTCATGTGATGTGAGATACAACTCAAGCATACAAATCCTCATCTAAGTCCACATATCAATACAGCTCAACTCTGGGGTATCACCGGGGTCTTGTACACTCCAACCAGATTGTCGCCCCATCGCGCACAACAAGGTGAGTGGAAAAGACCTCACTATCCGCTGCCAATATCGGGCTTGGCTCGTCGATAGCGGATCCATTCCTTGATCTGGTCAAACTCAGCCTAGCTTTGCTCCCTACTCTCGGGTGGATAAGGCTGCACCCCCTTTCAACCGACCACAACACAATGGAAAGTGCGGCCTCCTAGTAATCGGCACTCGGTACTCGTACACCCACTCGGTCTCAACGTTGGAGCAACTTCTTGGTACCATAAGGGTTTAAGGACTTTCACCCACGGATATCTATAGCACCCCATGTAGAACAAGATTTCTGATATCCAATCCTGCCATCCACGATACGCCTGTGGAGGCTACGGCCCTGATGTCGCTAGGGCATACAGTAACCATGACACACAATGTGAATGCATGAATCACACTATCCAGTCATGCAGAAATCCTGCGCGTATCGTACACTTATGTAGGGCAACACTGCCTAACCAGGAGCCCATAAATAATCTGCTCGAAGGCATATGTTATGATCAGTCACTTCTCATATTGAGCATACATATGATGTGTATGATCATGAATCATGAAACTATACTAAACATATTATATGGTGATTGCTATTCATAATGAAGATGGGCCTATAAGGTCTAAAGTATGGGCCGAATGATGGGCCATGGGGAGAATTTTAATGCGAACATTTAACCAACATTATTCTTACAATGTGGACGTCAAACCAACATTGCTCCCAAGGTAAAGCCCATTGTAAACATCATTACATAATCTATGTTAGGATCACACATTGTAATGGACCTTAGGTACATCCCATTGGGCCTTAAATACATCAAATGGGTCATATCATATGGGCCTTATATTCATCAAGTGGGCCACATCAATGGGCCACACCAATGGGCCTTATGTACATTGCAATGGGCCAAAACTCGTTGGGCCTTGAATAAATCAAATGGGCCTAATCACATGGGTCTTATGTGTATTAAATGGGCCACACCCATTGGGCCCCATATGTACATCAAATGGGCCTCAACCCATAAGCCCTAATATATCTTAGTGGCCTTAACCCATGGGCCCTTAATACATCTAATGGGCCTCGACCCATGGGCCTTACATATATATCAAAGTGGGCCTCAACCATGGGCCACAAGTACATCGAATGGCCTCATAACATGGGCCTTACATCCACATCAAAGCGGGGCCCCAATGGACTACCACAGATACATTAAGATGGGCCTCATAACATGCCAAGGTGGGGTCCACTTAGACTATGGATCTAGCTCATTCTTTAACTCATAATATAAAATGAGCTTTTAAAATGGATGGATAGATTGGATGCAACCCATGCATCATGGTGGGCTCCACCACCCAAACAGGGGGTGTGAAGATGAAACACATCATCCTGGTAGGGCCTGCATGTGAAATAGCAATGGGGCCCACATAGATGGATGGTATGGATTATACCCACACGTGCAAGGGAGCAGCTACCTAGCTGTTGTGCATGCAGCTTGCTGCCTCACAAAGAGCAGAGGTGGGTCCCATGTAGGGCCCACCACCATATACATATTATATAGTACATAATATGCAATATATAGTATACAATATATATATGTAATATAATATATTATGTAGCGGTGAAACCCACAGAACTCCCCGTCGCCAGATGGTAGTGGACCCCACCATCAAAACAAATTGACGCATATGCAAACACATACATCAAGTGGGGCCTACAACCCACTGACGTTGAGAGAAAGAGAGAGAGAGAGCAGCACGTGGCTGCCTTTTTACCTTTTTTTTTTTTGCTCTGCAACAACAACAAAGGTGGGTCCCACGTAGGGCCCACCACAATAGTATATATATATATATATATATATATATATATATATATATATATATATATATATATATATATATATATATATATATATATATATATTATAATATAATATATTATATATATAATCCAATATAATATATAATATATAATATACTATATATATAACATCCAGGCCGTGGACGGCCTGGACAGCATCATACATCACGGTGCTACCCCACACGTGGGGTGGGCCCCTCCATCCTTGGATGGTGGACACACCACATGCACCACGGTGTGGCCCAACAAATGGGTGGATGGCGTGGCTAGGATGGGTCCCATGGACCCTGCTAACCTCAGCGTTGCAACGAGGTATCTTTCACTCTGTCTACCACTTGAGCTACACGTGTGGGCCTCACGTAGAGACGAGGTATCTCCACTCATTCTGCCAATTGAGCTATGGATCTCGGTGTGGAAATGGGCCCCACTCGGACAGGGCCCACCGTCTAGAATGGTGGACGGTTTGGATAAGGCACATATATCATGGTATGGCCCATTCTTAGGAGGGTGGATGGGAGTGGGTCCCATGGACCCCACCGTTAATCCACACCCATGTCAGTACACACTCCATGATAGCCACCTCCACAGGGATCGATACCAAGACCCCAACGTGAAACAAGGTATCTTTCACTCGGTCTTCCACTGAGCCATGGGGCTGGGTGGGCCTAGTGTTAAAACGAGGTATCTTTCATTCAGCCCACCACGTGAGCTGTGGAGCTGGGGCCCACGTCAGATCACACTTCACAGTTAGCCAACTCCCACTGTTAGCCACTTCAAGGTGGGCCTCCTATGGACAGTTGGGATAGCATATAAACATCATGGTGCGTCCCACATAGATGGGGTCCACCGGTAGATGACATGGATGTGTACACACATCATAAGTGGGCCATGATCATGGATAGAGAGGAAGAAAGAGAGATTGGAGACAACGGAGGTGATGGAGGGGCCCTGCCACTATGGGCCCCTCTTTGATACAAAATATACATTAAGGTGGGTCCCACATGCATGGACCCTTAAATCAAACAAACGGATGAAAGTTAAAAATCAAAGATCACCCACCAGCTTCTTCTTGCACCTTAGGCTTCCTTAGCTTCTTAGCTTTGATTTTAACGGAGGAGATGAGGTTTAGATGGTTGAGATGAGAGATGAAAGGGTAGGAAAGTGGGCAACCTTTGTTGCTTGGGAAGGCTTGGAGAGGCTCATACATATGGTGCTTTTCTTGCTTGGAAATGAGCTTGGAAGAGAGAGAGAGAGAGAGAGAGAGAGAGAGAGAGAGACTTGTAAAGGGAGAGGATTGATGGGTGATGGAGTGATGGATGTGGTGGTGATGGGTGTGTAAGATACTTTTTTGACTTTGGAAGTTTTTTTTATAAGAAAGGTATGGGCTTGTAAGAAATTTTTTGACTTTAGGGCTTGTTTGGGAAAGGGTGAAAGGTGATGTGTACTTGACGTATACTTGACATGTTGAGAATGATGGATTGATGGATTGATGTGACAAGTCGTAGAGATTCTCTTGAGTTTTTGCAACGCGCAGCGTTTTCCTCGCACCGAACGCTGGCCCACATCTCCTGACCAGGGTATCACCTAGGAGCGCAAGTCACGGCATCAGAATCGCGGCGACGGCGCAGTCGCTAGAGTACAGGTCTTAGGTTGAGTCGACTCGGGTTGACGGCGTATGAATCAGAGTCGCGTGCAAATACTGGTTAAGGTCTAAGGTTGCTGAAATTCGACCGGAAAGACTGCGGAAGTCTACGGAATGGTACGGACTAAGATACAGGACTTACAACTATTCATAGCCACATCAAACTCTATAATCAATTGCAGGAATAGAGTTATGAAAATCTCATAATCAATTGCAGGGATGGAGTTATGAAACTATCCTTTGGGAACATAACACTTGAATTGAACATGTTTAACATGTGCAAACAACCTGAGGATGATGATGATGTCCACGAAATAAATTTGATCGATTGATTCTTGGAAGATAAGTCACTTTTGACTTTGTACTCCGAAACTTTAGAGATGTGCTTGGCCCACTCTACTAATTTAGATAATGACATTATTAGGGAGATGGATGCCTTGCTTAATGATGCGTCGGTACTTGAAACTAATCGATGGAGGCCTGAATTTAAAAGATTACCCCAAGGTGATAAAAATCTCTACCATCTAGTGTCAAGCCACCGAAGCTTCACCTAAAACCAATGCTTACTGATCTTAAATATGCCTATTTGGGTCAACATGAGACATATCCAGTGGTGATTTTGCAAGTGCTTATACTTAAGCACAATTAAGATTGTCAAATTTGGTAATCCTGAAAGGATCACAAGCACTCATGAAGATACGCTTCGACAAATTATGAAGACCTCATAAAGACTCGATAAACATCTCAAGGAAGACTCAACATCTCAAGACTTTAAAGCCTTACTTGGTTCGTAGATCGGAACACTTTGAATGTGTTAACCATCAGGTTGTATTACCTTAGATTGACCCTAGGTTAGGTGTATTTCACATAATATCACGATAACATATTATTCTAAGTAAAATATACTAGAGTTATGCCAGCCCGATAACATATTATTCAAATATTTTGTAGGGAAACCTTCACCTAAAAGATTTAGTTAGGATAACTTTATTTCACGACGTCTTTGAGATCAAAATATCAAACTTAGCAAGAGACAGTCAATCACAAAGAAAACATATAAAGAATAAATCAATCACCACAATGCACAAGGAGTTATAGTGGTTTGGTGCTTAACTCCACACCTACTCCACTCTCAAAATTACTGTCCTTGTAATTTTGGCTTTTACTATTCGAGGTTTTCAAAGGTTCAACTTAATAACCTTGTACAGTTTGTGTGATTTTCATGGGCTCACTACAATAAAACCCACCGTGTGATTTTCATGGGCTCACGACAACAAAACCCATTGTATGATTTTCATCGGCTCACCACAGAAAAACCCACTTTGTGATTTTCATGGGCTCACTACAAAATAACCTTTCTGAGATTTTCGAGCTATTTTAGAAAAACTCAAATATAAATGAAAGTAAAACAATACTTATCTTCAATTGGCAAGTCGAAGACGTAACTGTAGCTTTGAATGCAGCGATAAAGTTGCATTCAACCCAAAAAGAATATAGATGAAGCTGTGTATGCGTTCAACCCAAAAAGAATATAGAGATCTAATATATTTTCAATGAAATGAATAATACCCTAATGCTGCAAATTCGATTCTCTAAATCTCAAGTAGAGTATGTATTACTCTATTAAAACAATTGAAACAAACTTGAGAAAGAGAATAGAATTAGGTAAATCAAATATAAGAATTACCATTCAAATAGCTTAAGGAGGCTTGGACTTTCACTCTTTTTTTGAGAAGATAGATCTGTGTTTTTTATTTTTTGAGAGAGTGAGAGAAAGCCTCTATATATAGCCAAAGGAATTGGAAATTCGGCTGGCCAAATTCCAAAGATTGTGTTTCAATGGATCTTCGGATTTTGTGGGATGAAATCTTTTAAAACTTTGGCTAGACCAAGCCAAAATTATACTGGCTGAACCTCCAGTTCGGTTGGCAGCTAGTCGAATCTTAAAAGATCTAAAATCTTATCTCGCTGGAAACTTGACCGAACATCCTTCAAGCTGGTTGAGCGGATAGGTTGGGCTGACCGAACTTGCTCCAGAAAATTTCTGTCTTGCTGTATACTTGCTCGAATAATGTTGGGTTGGCCGAAAGTAGTTAGGTGAAAATCACAAAGTGGGTTTTTCTGTGGTGAGCCGATGAAAATCATATAATGGGTTTTGTTGTCGTGAGCCCATGAAAATCACACGGTGGGTTTTATTGTAGTGAGCCCATGAAAATCACACAAACTGTACAAGGTTATTAAGTTGAACCTTTGAAAACCTCGAATAGTAAAAGCCAAAATTACAAGGACAGTAATTTTGAGAGTGGAGTAGGTGTGGAGTTAAGCACCAAACCACTATAACTCCTTGCGCATTGTGGTGATTGATTTATTCTTTATATGTTTTCTTTGTGATTGACTGTCTCTTGCTAAGTTTGATATTTTGATCTCAAAGACGTCGTGAAATAAAGTTATCCTACCTAAATCTTTTAGGTGAAGGTTTCCCTACAAAATATTTGATATCAAGAATTCAATACTCTAAGTAATTGAGTATATTTATTTTATTATTCTGCATTGTATCGAAATATTTTGTATTTTCCTATTCACCCCCTCTATAGGACATCTATAGATCATCCTTTCACGTTCCTGGAATGCGTTTAATTAAGAGAAATGATAAATTTGGAGCTTCAGCAGGAGGTTGTGTCAATCAATTGTGACACCAAAAGTGCGATTAATTTGCCTTAGAATTCTACTCATCATTTACATACTAAACAATTGATGTGTGTCATCATTTTATTCGACAGGTGCCTGAGGAAGGAGGCATGACTCTATAGAGATTCACACAAACATGAATCTGACTGACATACTTATAAAGGAGGTTTCCACATAAAAGGTGTATTGGGGTTTTCTAAAATGTTCCTAAGGTGTTTAAGGGTATATCTAGGTTTTGAAGGAGATTCGAGGCTTGTTCGAATCGATAAAATCATCTATCTCTTGTAATTCTGCTTTTATAGTACATTATTTGTCCCTTTGTGCCTTGGTTTTTTTCCGAAAGGATTTTTCCACATAAAAACTTAGATTGTTCTTATTTGGGCTTAGTTGTGCAATTGCATGTACTTTATCTGATTCTACTCTATGTGCTTCCACCGTTCCCCAACAATGGTTCAAGGCACCTATCTAGGAGTTAAAACAATAAAGATGATCATTCAATATTCTTGTTTACATATATCGTGTGATCAACAAAAGGTTGTTGCGTAATGGCCATGATCTAAACCATAAATATGATGACAAAAGAAAATAAAATTCTCCTTCGAACTTAATTCACACCCCTAATCGTGATTAAAATTGTCATAAAAAATGCTCTCTGTTTTGATCATCTGGATTAACAGTTGCAGTCACCAAATGCGAGGGATAGAGACGCCCCTTTTATAATTGGATCCCAAGTCGGATGTATGATGGCTCTGATACTAGCTATTAGCACTAGGATAAACCGAGTCAATCTTGATCTCATGCATCTAACAATAAGGATTTCAGTTACTAATCGCATAAGTGAAGGCTTGAATAAGGCAATTACATTGCATTTGTTGGAGGAGATGATGAATAATCCCACCGTTTCACCTCTCTCTCTCTCTCTCTCTCTCTCAGGATAATGGGATTCAGTTTTTTTTTTTTTTTCTTCTTAAATGAGAGACCAGCTGAGACCGAGAACTTTCTTTTGTAGAGTTGATTGATAGTGGAATCGTTCCCATCATCCAGTTCCACTCCATCCACTCCATCGGCTGCTATCTCCCTATTTCCCTCTTTGATAAAGAAGCTCGGCTTATTACAACTCTTAAACGAGTTACATATGGTACTACATGGTCCTATTTAATTGAATTACAAACAAATCTATGTGAGGTCTACTCAAAAGCTCATCACAACAATCAAAATGGTCCAAATCTTTCATACATGGATAGTTATCATGTGAGGCCCATTCTAGAGTAAGATTCTAACATTTTAGGTACCATAGCTCAACTTGATGGGTGTAAATGGTGGTAAACAGCTAATAATAACTTTTCAGAGGTGTTTGAATAAGAAAAAAATGCTTATATAATTACACCTCAAAAACTGCATCCAAATGCATAAAATCTTACCGGGATTGGGTACCCTTAAAATCTATGAGTCTCACATGATGTGTGTATGTGATCCTTACCATCTCACTTTAAGGCACGGAACAAAAAATGAAGTAGATCCAAAGCTCAAGTGAGCCACACCACAGGAAACAATGAGGTTAATGATGTCAAACACTCAGATCCATATGTCAAGTGGTAGATTGAGTGAAAGATACCTCATTTCAACACTGAGGTCTTGGTATCTATTACTTAAGAGGGGTAGCTAATAGTGAAGTGTGAGATGACAGTGGATACACTAACAAGCTGACAGGAAAAAAAAAAAGAGGAGGTTAATGATGTCGATCATTCAAACTTGAAACTTTCCTGCTGCTCAAAGGATACGTGTCTATCATCCAACCATTCATTAGATTACAGTGATACGTTTAAGGGTATACATAAATATTAGCTTAATCCAAAGCTTCCATTGCCCTGAAAAAGTTTTCAACTTTAAGAGTTCAATTCCCACCATGTCATATGATGAGGTCCACTTGAGTTTCAAATCTACTTTATTTTTAGGCTCATGGCTTGAGATGAGTTGGCAGAATAAATAGACGATGCGGATAAGATAAATACATCATGGTAAACCCCCATAATTTTTAAATATCTCTCAAAATTGCAAACAATCTCCCTGTAAGCATCAACGTCAGCATCAGCACTGGGACCACTGCTACAATTACATGTGTAATAATCATGAGTTATTTACCATGAATTACAGTTGTAAATAAAAATTCAAATAGGCACTTAAGAAAAATAGCTCATTTTAAACGTTGCAAGAGATTATAGGACTTTTTGTAAACCAAAACCGGCTCATCCCATTTTAGTTAGTCATTAACTATATTAGATCCTATACATAGTTATAACTAAGTCATTAACTATATTAGATCCGATACATAGTTATAACTAAAATGAAATAGCCTATTTCATACGCCTATCAAACTGCTTTTTCCTTCTCCAAATTTTCCTTGCCGACGAACTTTGTCATTGTACGACGTCAACGCCATTCCGCCGGAATTAGGTCCCGTCACTATTTTATAAACGTAGCTTGTGTACACAGCTTTGTTTAAAGAGGGATCTTTCAGTCAATCTCAACGAATCGATCTAGGTTCATTGACACTCACGTTGGTATACGTGGCTTAAGGCTCAGTGAAACTTGACGTCTTGATTGGTAGGGTTTGTCATGGATGGCCCCAGCTAAAAAAGCACAATGGTTAGACATCTGAATAATGTATGTTTCTTCGTTCAACATAGACCATCGACAGCTTTGGATGCGCGTCGTCCTTTGAAGACCGTTGGACGCAAGGTTAAGGGGCATGTTTGGGCAGTGGGATTAAAAGGAATTAGGTGGGAAGGGATTCAGAAAACATAATTATTACCTATGGCAGGAATTGTCCCCTACTTCCATGAGATAAGATTAATGCCGTGCTTTGATGGTAATATAGTGGTACATTGAATGGATATACCCAACATCATTTGAAATTACTGAAAATAACACACACGTGTTATATCTAAACCGTTCATTTGTTTTGTAACCTCATTTTATAGCATGGGCCTAAAAATGAGGCGGATCCAAAACTTATGTGACCCTAAAGAAGTTTTCAATGGTAAGTATTCAATCCCTGTTGCTTTCTATGGTGGGGTCCACTTGAGCTTTAGATTTACCTAATTTTTTTGGCCCAGGTGGGATGGAATTGCTTCTGGTAAATCTAAAGATCAAGTAGACCCAACCATAGAAAGCAACGGGGATTGAATACTTATAGTTGAAAATTTCTTTGGGGCCACATAAGTTTTAGATCTACCTCATTCTTAGGCACATGTCATAAAATGAGGTTACAAAATAAATGAACAGTTTAGATATAACACGTCTGTTATTCTCAATAATTTCAAATAATGGTGGGTATATTCATTTAATGTACCACCATATTACCAACAAAGTATGGCATTAATCTGATCTCATGGCTACAGGGGACAATCCCTGTCATGGGTAATAATTACATTTTTTAATCCTATCCCACCTTATCCCTTCTAATCCCACCACCCAAACACACCCTTAGGGCGTGTTTTGACGGGCACGCTGGATTGTATTAGAGCGTATTAGGTTGTACTACACGCGAATCAATGCAGTGTCAGTGGATTGGTAACAATCCCACTAGATTGTTGTATCCAGCGTCCGACCGATGGCCTGTTTGGACGGGTACGCTAGATTGTATTTGGTTGAGTGCTAGCATGATTGGACAGGCATGGGATTGGAAGCAAAACCAACCGCGTCAAGTACAACTGTAGATACATTTGCAATGGACGGTTATAACCGTCTCCCGCCAGAAACACATGACGCGGAACCGGATTTTGATCTCCCCCGCCAGCAGCCTTTAGCTAGTGGTTGCTGCTCCGTGGGACCCACCATGATGTACATGTCTCATCCATGCCGTCCATCTAATTTTACAGATCAATTTAGGATTCTCTCACGTCAAATATTCTGTGATTGCAACTTTAAATGGACCAAATTACAGGAAACCATTTTTGAGAGAGCGTCGACCGTTAAAATACAATGTCAAGTCCTCCATCGTTTTGGATCAAGCTCATTTGATTTTCTTTTCATTCATCTGGTTCTATACGACCTAATCAATCAAGCCATCATCAGATACACAGTACAGTGGGCCTTAGGACGAACCAATAGCTAAGTGTCCAATCAGTATTGTTTTCATGTGGTGTGGTCCACCTGAAATCAATCCACCTCTCATTTCTGGGATCAAGCCATAAAATGATCGGTAAAAATGTATGAACGGAAGGATGAAACACATAAATCATGTGTGGCCCACCGATGTATTCCTCGTGAAATTAGAAGAGAAAAGTGAATTCAATCAACAACAAAAAAAAAAAAGAAAAAACCTGATATGGGGACATCTCCATATATGCCTGCATAGACCACATCATCTGGCAGTGGTGTGATAGAGATAGATCCGTACAAGTATGCAGCATGCATGAATATCGATGTATAAAAACCTCATATCCAATGTTGTGTGCCAAAAAAAAAAAAAAAGTATCAGGTGACACAACAAGAGTGACAGTCATCCGAATAAGACTAGAATTTAAAAATCACAAGGAAAGCAAGAAACATGACTACGACGCCAACTAGAAGAGCACAAAATATCTCTCCATCCAATCAGGGTGATGGAGGAAGATCATCAGTCGACACAGCCCTAGAAACCATGGCCATGTACCCCTGTGCCGTCTGCATCTTCTAATGGCTGGAGTGTGACAAAGAACGGCGGATGTAAAGGTCATCAGAAATGTCGCGACCTAAACTGCATGAGATGCCGTGCAAGGTGTTGATGGTGCACATGCCTTGCTGGAGTGCTCGTCCCCATATGCCATTACCTCTTTCCAGTTTCTGAATGCGCGGTGTCTTGCTCCACTATACCCCTCTACCTCTACCCGAGCGTCGTCCCAAGACATGTATATGTCAGGCCTACGGCCCACCAAGACGACGTAATACTTATCCTTTGCCATCTGCAATGACACGGATATAATTGGAAGATATATGTGTGTTGGAATAAAACATCACAAACTAAGTGGACATGAAATTTTCTCCTATCGAATAGCATCGGAAAGTAAAAATAAAAAATTTTAGTAAATGAAAACAAAAACCACCTCGTATATACGTACCCTTCCAAGCAAGCAGATTGTATGGTCTTCGAGTGTCTTAAGTAAATAAACTAACCAATGGATGCACGTGAAACCATAAAAGTATAATTGAGCAAATAAAAGTCATGGCCATAACATAAATGTCATATGCATATATAGTACCATGTGTTAGTCCCAAAAAATATGGGCTAGTTATCAATCATCCAAGAAAATCATGAAATTCAAAGTTATTACAGACCAAAAAGTAACTGCCAAAACATAAAACTCATAAATTCGAATCTTCAGATGAATCCAAGCCCTTGATCACCAAAGTGGTCATGAAGTGTTTTCCTCAACCAGTCAACGCGATGCTCAGGTCGCAAACTCACAAAAAATGATGCCAGATCATAGTCCTTACTCAAGAACTGACCAACCTCAAAGAACTCTGAGTTGGTCAGACCCTGGACCTCTTCTAATATCGTAAGTACTTTAGAATTGTGATTCACCGACTCGCCGAGGCCAAATTTAAGCATCGAGTCGGCAACGGTCTGTAGAGAGGCCCCGAGTACTTCACAAGGACGTGTAGTGCACGATCGTTTCCTGCCAGTGCTCCCACTTTGAGTGGCATTGGACTTAGACGTGTGAGTGGGAGTGGTATGTGAGCCGTGTTGTCCAATCGAAGGACTGTCTGGCGAAAATGGGATGGTCCTTGAGGAGTTTGTGACAAAATCATCTGACAAGTCAATTGTATCATCAAGGTCATCATCCAACTCTCTCCACGCATCATTAAGTTGTTGTTGAAGATGAGAGGATGATGTTAATGCGGCTATAGTCCTACTGCCTTGGATAAAACGTCCTGATGCGGTGAAACTCTGAACCGACGATAGTTGTAAGATCATTCATTCTCTCAATCCATTTACCGCGGAGTTTCACCACACGCAGGTGAGACTGCAGCCGTACATTCCTTAGTAAGTACAGTAAGAAGTGTATACTGATGCGAATATTTACACTTTAAAAAAAATTATACCTTGAGATATTCCTTCCAGACTTCATCAGGAGCCATCACTACCATTCGCTCGTTGTCCTATCCGAATCCGCTCGCCGCCAGCATATCCTTCACTGCAGTGTACTCCCTCTTGTAATACCTTAGTCGGTTAGAGACATTCTGCCACTTGAGGACTACATTGGTATGTTTGGTAACGGCGTCGGCGGCAATTTGGTATGCCTCACGTTTGAAACCATTATCGCCCCTGCGTCCCAATGCCACTTGTTCCAAAAATATGTCGATCATAATTTGGTCCATATCAGGAGTCCATTTTATTTTCGAGGCTCGGGACGCAGGCTCGGCCAGGGATTTCACCGTCCTCGTGCGTGGGGAGGATCATGTGGGCGCCACTGGTGTCTTGTCCGGTGAATGTGTTGGTGTCAATGGATCATAAGACCTCCTGTCTGCCATACCACCTGAATATAAAGTACATATGATGATTTGCATAAAGTCAGCCTTAATCATAAAAATGTGGCACCTATATTAAAAGATCGATTATCAAAAACATGACATGTGCTATCTCCATATGAGGATTGTACCATCTCAGAGACTGGAAGATTGCAATTCCATGTATAGGTACGTAACATGATTTAGAAAGAACATAACAACAAGTGAAGGAATTTGTCATCTGCAGGCATAAATTATCTAGTCCTACTATTTTTCTGTACATCTTCCCAAAATCTGGTTGCTATAGCATCGCGCACGCCATTCCATTCATCCTTTTCACGCTGAGATGCTCGCAGTAACCATTGTCGCTTGTCATTCATTGAAACCTCGTGAGACCTTGGGTTACTCTCCCCATCAGTGGCAGATACTCCAGCGTAGTCCATCACTTCTTGAGATTCTGGTCTAGTACGTATGAAATTATGTAAGACACAGTAGGCTATCACGATTTGGACCTATGTGTGAAATTCATACTGCATGACCGTCTTCAGGATGGGGAATCTGCCTTTCATAACGCCAAAATAACGTTCAATTGCATTGCGCAATTGTGCATGCCGATAATTAAACAACTCCTTCATGTTGGTAGGTGCTCTCCTGGTTCGATACTCCTGTAAGTGGTATTGAACGCCCTGGTATGGAGCCATAAAACTGGGTGAATGTGCATAACAAGCATCAACAACGTAATATTTTTCTACACATTTGAATCAAAGTCCCATTGAGTTTATAATAACATAAGTCAACGTGATGAAATAGAATGACAACCTCATAAAAGATAACCAAATATCATGTGGGACAAGTAAGGGATCATCTGATCGACTCAGAGCATTGTGTAAGACCCTCGCATTTGAAGCAGAACCCTCACAACTGGCCAATATATAAATGAAGTTCATATCAAAGGAACACGCCGCCAGTATGTTTTGGGAGAGGACTCCCTTCCGATTACGAAAGCTCGCATGGTCACCGGCAGGCACATGAGCAGGAATGTGTGTACCATCAATTGCCCCAACGCAATCCTAGATACATTGGATAAAGGTGTGAATGAAGGGTAGTATAAAATATGTATTTGAAAATATGACCCGCCATAATTAATACCTAAAAGTAAGCAGTCCAATTTGTGTTTGTCTGAATCTCAGTTGGAGTCGCCAATCCCGCTTGTTTGACGAAAATTGGGTACAGCGACACAATTGCATCTAAGACACTATGAAAGTGGCGACTAACAGTTTTACCCGATCGAATGAATCTATGACCAATTACGTGATTCCGAACATTGTGCCCCAATGTGTGTAGGAACATTACTAACTGTTCTTCAAGACTCACATGTCGAGTATCACACAGCGTGGTCTTCTCGCGTAGCTGGGTACATAGATCGAAGAATGTCACTCGATTCATCCTAAGTTGCGTGACACAATGCCAGTCACTGGCCCTAATAATAGAGTTGATGAACATGGCTCGCTCATCCTCTCCATGACGAGAGGGCTGTTTCAGCAAGTATTCACGACAATATTCCCCGACTGTAGCCACACAAGTCATCATCACCCTTGCAACCATGACACGATCTTTATCTTCTCCCGATTTTTCACGCTCCATCGCCAACTGAAAACCAATAGCATCAGGTTCGCATACTCAGATTGATTATAATGGGTAGAATTTCTTCCGTGTTATGGGGAATAGTGGGTAGATATAAGTCAAGCAATCTTGCATGGGAATGTATTTAGAACATCTGAAGTCCTTTCATCTACTCTTCGAGAAAAGGTTGAATAATTTATATGGTGGCCTAAGTTCACATATGATTACATGTTTAGAAGTTCACATTTCACAACCTATTATTTGCTGACAATTAATGAAGGGATGGATTCCAACTGAAAATCATGACCCATGTCTAGAATCTAGATCGAGGGTTAAAATGGATAAGATTCTACGACAGAATTATGAAAAAGCAGCTGAATAGGAGGCAGAGTTAAATTAAAATCACTCTGTCTGAAAAATGAGCTGAATAGGAGGCAGTGAGTTAAATTAAAATGATATAATATGCAATGAATAATGCAAATGTCAATTTTCCTCTATGAAAAGAAGTGTAGAACCGTACCTCAGAAACGTCTTTGTAATGAGCAAGAACGATGAATGCAACACTGTTTCCTGAAAAATGGAACAACATATAATGGAAATTTTCCTTCAGTAAAGACATCAACATGTAATGGAAATATTCCTTCAGTAGATATTTATCTGGAGTTTAACCGGATTTTGAGATCTTAATTATACACTAAAGATTAACATGTACATTTCAAACCCAAAGTGGAAAAACCAACTACAAAAATATTCCAAATCTTAACTAACTTGTCTACAAAACCAGTACATCGTGTGTAGGGGGCCATTAATATCCAGCCTCGCAATCATGATTGCGCCCATTCTAAACAATTGGTTGTTCCAGTCAGGCCATCCAGTTGGACCGTAGACCACACATGTCAACTATCCCAATCAACTAGCCCCTTTGTATACATCTGCTACTAACGCACATCATCATGGCTGGACACCATTTCTAAGTAAATGTAAGATCTTCAAGATATTTGGGTGCATAGAAATGACAGCTAAAACAATCACAGTAACACTTACCTTAAAACGAAACTGATAGATAAAACAAAAGAGGATAATGGTCCCTTTCAGTTCATATCAAATGGCATGAAGGAGAACCCATAGATACAAGAAATAACACGAAGAAATCATTGTGAGAAGAACAGAATTGTCATGGCCATAGCAGTTACTTTTCTCTTCAAACACATTACGAAATCAAATGGCAACAATGGATGGTTGGTTAGAAAATATGTGAACAACAAACTCATCATGGTGATTTTCAGTTGAATTTCAAATGTTCACTGCAAGCTCTGTTTAACTAATTAAATGTAAAAGGAAAGCTTATTCTAAAACGTGGTTGAAAAAACCAAAGAGTAATAACTCATCTGCAATGGTGGGCAGTTTGTCACAAATGCACATATCTGATTGGCAAAAAAACAGCATTTAATTTAAGAATCACATAGGATGACAACAATTTGTTTTAATTGAACTTTGTAAACATTGGTACTTGATGGAGTTTGCATTTATCTTGAGTGCATGCATGCATGCTTATGTTCTTTCTATAAGGTATGGTTTGGATGTACCATGAAATTGGGGTCGCTTGGTGATTCTGGAAGAACATATCTACTCTGCAGTTGGGCAGAGTGAAATATAGAAAATAGAAGTTGGGTAGAACTCATTCTTCTTATATATGCAGCATGCATGAACTAAATGTAAAGATTCTGACTTAACTGATGAAAAGAACATGAAATTCATTAAAAAAAAAAACTTGAAGCCTATATATATGATGTAAAAGTTTCACGAAGTGTTGCGCTACTGTATGTTCTTATCCATCATTTATGGTCATCATGACAATTTCTAACATTTTGATATGATGAGAGGACCAACATAGTTATTAAGCTAGGGAATGTCAACGTTGGAAATGGAAAATGTATATTTCACAATACATGTAGCAGTAAACAGGCTGGATTTCAGTAATGCTACATGAGGAATACCAAATAAAACACTGGTTTTATTAGAGAAATATAAAGAACAGTTATTTTGTATACATGTATACGTTTACCGCGAAGTATCATGTAGGTGTCTATTTTCAAAGACAGCTTCCTTTATCACTGGAAGCCAAGGAGAACAATGCATTATCAGATGAATAGTGTCATAGTAAACAGCATGCATGTATACATAGATAGAACTATCATTACCGCCATGTACTACGAGCCACAAAAAAAAAGTATGCGCTGGATCACAAGGCATACAGTCCATTACCTGAACAAGCCATCAAAATCCATATGATTCATCAAGAACACTGATGAGACTACCATACATGTACAAATGGAAAGAAGAACCTGATTAATCAGAAGAGGATTTTGATGTCCAAGTGAAAAATCCAGCAACAGCAAATCCAGATGACATATACCAGACAACTCTTATATCATGCAATTGATATAAGAGCAGAACAAACCATCTGATGTAATCCTGGGAAATCCATGATACATGTCAGTAAGAAACTCATCATGTTGATTTTTGGTTCCAGCCAAATTTTAAATGCAGACTCTGTTAAACTAATTAAATGTAAAAGGGAAACTATATTCTGAAACATGGGTGAAAAAACCAAAGAGCAATAACTTGCCTGCTATGGTGGCCAGTCAGTCAAATGCACACATCTGATTGGGAAAAATTCAATCTCATATGGCTTCCTCAACATCCCTACTGATTTGATGGGCAATGAAGAAATAGAAAATGAAAAATGAAGCCCAAAAGATGAATGAGGACTCGACAATCATTTTCTTAGAGAATTGTCAATTCTTCAATTGCTAAGGTACAACTTACAACATTATAACAAAAAAAATATTCAAGGTTTTAATAGTCAGCTTTTAAAGGTTCTTTCTATCTGGGAGGTGGGGGTGGGGAAAGACCAAGTAGGGGTAAGCAATCATGATTGTATAAATTGTCATTTGATTTTCTTGTTTTCTGTTGATATCATAACCATATATGTAAAAATGAGATCATTTTTATAACTACTTAGGACAGGACACAACTTATAAGAGCCACTTGCCCGTCAATCAGTGGACATGCAAATAACCTGCTTTATCAAAGGAAAACAATCACAGTTCAAAGCTCAGTACATGTATTATAAGAAGAAAAACTGACTCGACTGAAATAGAATAGAAAATGTGAGTATTTTCCATCACAATATAACTTGAAAAGTCAGAACAAATAGATCGACTTCCCATTGTCCTCCTTCTAAGGTTGTGATTGTGTGTGTCAAAAGATCCACACACATGAAATTTCCACTAAGGTGTTTCTCAATGGATCATTCCTTGTATAGAAGGTGCAAAAAGGAACCATCAAAAACTTACTTCAAAACAGCTAACTCAATCGATTCTGCTGCACCCAGAAATTACTCTGATTGTATAGTGTAGATGCATTTACATGGCCCTGCCATGGGTGGGAAAATACGTTTTTGCAATTACCCCATTCATGCCAGGCTTATATATCGCTGGATCTTAAGATGGAACCCATCTTGGACAGAGTAACACTATACAAAATCAGAAGGGTTAGGAGTGGGCTTCAACTCTAGTCCCAGCCTATCAGTACGAGTGGAATCCAAGCCCTCCATCATATGGTTTCCATTGTACAAGAGCCCTGGGTGTAAGATCAGGCCAGTCCAATCATCTATATACGGCCACAGTCAACATTACATTTTCTAACTTTTTGATACGATGAGAGGACCTACAAAGCAGATATCAACAGGCCATGGCGTAAATGGAAGATATATGGTAAAAATTCATCTACAGAACATGATTATATATAACAGGTAACCAACCGCGCCAAGTGTAAAATCTTGCAACAGAAAATCCATCTCATATATAGAATCAACAGAGAAATCCAACAACTGATCTACCAACACAGGCCGGTCGCATAAATTCATCTACAAAAATTCACCCCCGTATGAAGCAGATATACACAGGCCAGTCGCATAAATTCGTAACTAAAATAGAAACTCGCAGTAGATGACACAGGCCAACCCCAAATCGGAGGGTCTGTATCACCTGTGATGAAGCCACATACAAGACAAGCATGCAACCCTAAACTCATCCCTCATCTCAGCCGCAACAGAGATGAGGCCAAGATCGAGCATGCAATTGAAATTAGGGTTTAATCAAAGCACTTGGGCGAGGAAGAAGACCTACCTCTGCCGGAGAAGACCGTCAGTTCGCGATGGCAGCGCCGGCTCGAGTGGTGACGGCCATCGCGACCTGTCACGGCTTCTTATAACCCCCCTTTCGCGCCATACCTCATCATCTCCCACCACCATCTCTCCTTAATCCTCCCACCAAATTCGGGCCCCTGAAAAACTATCTTGTTAAGATTTCAGCCGTACAAATGACATCGGGAAGGAGAAAGGCAGGGAGAGAATGAGAAGCCCTTCCAGAGACAGGAATCCAGCGGGATTGCCCCGTACAATGCGATGACCCTTCGAATCCAGCGATTAACTACATCTTGTATCCAGGAGATTTTTTCTCCTGCTCGAATCCATCGCCCGTCCAAACAGGCGGCTGACCTGACGACGTAGGATTGGAGTACCCTATCCAGCCTAATACGGGCTACTCCAGCGTTGCGTGCCCGTCCAAACACGGCCTTAAGCTGATCGTTGTGATCAAAATAATCCAATCTTTGGCATCCAAACCATCCACTCATTAATGGATGGAGAAGATCATTCATGCGTGAAGGTTTATGACCATTCAATTACTGTGATTAGCAGGAGAAGAGTGGAGTAGGCCTGATGGAGAGTGCCTCTGACATGATATAAACAAGTGCGTGGGAACCTTCCCTTCAGGTGCTTACAAGTCCAAATGCAGCTAGGTGCATGGAAAGGTTCCACACACTTGTTGATGTCATATTGTGTGTGTTATTTTTTTTAGCTTGTTTTTACAACCCCACTGTCAGTTCATACTTCACTGTTAGCGCCCCCACGTGGAAATCGATACTATGGCCTCAGTGTTGAAACGAGGTATCTTTCACTCAATCTATACTTGAGCTATGGATCAGGGTGTATGTGTGTGTCTATGTACAGGGAAATGTTACCATGAGGTCAAGCTGAGTGGGCCCCACCGGAACGTCAGCATCGTGCATTTGATGGGTCCCCTTTAGATTATAGGATATCCCAAACATCAACTATATATGGAACTCAGCTGGGTCATACCATTTAAAACCGTCCACATGCCTAAAACATTTTGAAGCACTTGGTGGGGCCCACCTAAGTTTTGGATGTGGCTGAAACTTGGTCTGACAACTCATCCAAGTGGGACACACAATGGATGGGCTAAATTTGTGAATTACATCTCAATGGGCCCAATAAATAATTATGAATGTTTGAATGGGAGGATAACCCCTTTCAACTGTTGTATGTGGTGTGGTCCACCCAAGTTATGGATTGACTTGTCTTTTAAGCTAGTGACCCACCATGGAATGGTGCATCTAACTAGTAGGTAAATATTCAAGATATATATATGTAGAGAGAGAGAGAGGGAAAAGGTACTGTGCGCTCGACCTCACGAGTTCGTCCCATGAGGTCGAGCTGTGTGGGCCCCACCGTGATGCGTTTCTAACATCTACCCCATCAGTCAGATGCACCATTCCATCATGGGCCTATTTCTCAAAAATCAAGTCAATCCGTGACTTGTGTGGGCCACACCACATACAAAAGTGGAGAGGGGCCGTGCACCATTAAAACACTCATAATCATTTTTTGGGCCCACCGAGATGTGATTTGTAAATCCAGCCCATCCATTATGTGTGTCCCACTTGGATGAGGGTTCAGACCAAGTTTCAGACGCATGAAAATTTTAAGTGGGCCGCACCAAGTTCTTTTATATATTTTAACGGTGTCTTCACATGATTTTAGATGGTATGGCCCACCTGAGTTCCGTATACGGTTGATTTTTGGGATATTCCATAATTTAAAGGGGACCCATCAAATGCACGGTGTTGATGGTCGACACGCATCACGATGCGGCCCACACAGCTCGACCGAGAGGTCAAGCGCATAGTACCTTTTCCCTATATATATATATATATAGGAAAAGGTACAATGTGCTCAAGCTGATTTTAACGTCCCATGAGGTCGAGCTGTGTGGGCCCCACTGTGATGCGTTTTGAACATCTACCCCATCAGTCAGATGCACCATTCCATCGTGGGCCTAGGTCTCAAAAATCAAGTCAATCCATTGCTTGTGTGGGCCACACCAAAAACATAAGTTGAGAGAGGTCGTGCACCATTAAAACATTCATAATCATTTTTTGGGCCCACCGAGATGTGGCTTGCAAATTCAGCCCATTCATTATGTGTGTCTCACTTGGATGAGGGTTCAGACGCATGCAAATTTCAGGTGGGCCCCACCAAGTGCTACTATATGTTTTTGGCATGTCTTCACATGATTTTAGATGGTATGGCCCACATGAGTTTCGTATATGACTGATTTTTGGGATATCCCATAATTTAAAGGGGACCCATCAAATGCACGGTGTTGATGGTCGACACGCATCACGATGGGGCCCACACAGCTTGACCTCATGGGAGCTCGTGTATATATATATATATGGGAAAAAGGTATTATGCGCTCGACCTCACAATAAGCTTATCGTGAGGTCGAGCTGTGTGGGCCCCACTGTGATGCATGTCGGCCATCAACACCGTGCATTTGATGGGTCCCCTTTAAATTATCGAATATGCCAAAAATTAGCCGTATACGGAACTCAAGTGGGCCATACCATCTAAAATCATATAAACACACCGTTGAAACATATAAAAGCACTTGGTAGGGCCCACCTGAGTTTTGAATGCTGTTGAAACTTGCTATGACCCCTAATCCTCATGGGACCCACATAATGGATGGGCTGGATTTGCAAACCACATCTCGGTGGGACCCAAAAAATGATTATGAATGTTTTAATGGTGCACGGCCCCTCTCCACTTCTGTATGTGGTGTGGCCCACACAAGTCACGGATTGACTTGATTTTTGAGACTTAGGTCCATGATGGAATGGTGCATCTGACTGATGGGGTAGATGTTTGAAACGCATCACAGTGGGGCCCAAACAGCTCGACCTCATGGGACGGACCCATGAGGTCGAGCGCACAGTACCTTTTCCCACATACATACATACATATATATATAGGGAGAAGGTACTATGCGCTCGACCGCACGATAAGCTCCCGTGTGGTGGAGCTGTGTGGGCCCCACCATGATACGTGTCGACCATCAACACCGTGCATTTGATGGGTACCCTTTAAATTATGGGATATCCCAAAAATCATCCGTATACGGAACTTAGGTCGGCCATACCATCTAACATCATGTGAAACACCGTTAAAACATATAAAATCACTTAGTGGGGCCCACCTGAGTTTTGAATGCTGCTGAAACTTAGTCTGAACCCTCATAAAAGTGTGACACACATAATGGATGGGCTGGATTTTCAAACCACATCTTTTGTGGGCCCCAAAAATGATTATGAGTGTTTTAATGGTGCACGGCCCTCTCCACTTCCGTATGTGGTGTGGCCCACACAAGTCACAGATTGACTTGATTTTTAAGATCTAGGCCCACAATGGAATGGTGCATCTGACCGATGGGGTAGATGTTCGAACCGCATCACGGTGAGGCCCACCTCATGGGATGGACTCGTGAGGTCGAGTGCATAGTACTTTTCCCCCATTTATATATATGTGTGTGTGTGTGTGTGTGTGTGTGTGTGTATATATATATATATGTGTGTGTGTGTGTGTGTGTGTGTGTGTGTGTGTGTGTGCCATTAATGGTTTAAGAGGTACAAGTGGGAACACAAGTGGGATGGATGATATCCAAGTATCACGTTTTTTTTAAGTGATGTCAGTTAGGATAGGAACATGACTGTAGAAGTGGGGCCTACTGTAACAGATTTAAGCAATTGATTTGTTCGGACCCACGCCGACGGACCATGCCCCCAAAAACCAACCGCATTGGAAGATCACTTTTTTTTTTTCAATGGAATGTGGTCCGTTGTTGTATTTCTTCTAGACCGCTCATTTGTAGGCCACAAAACAAAAGGTTAGTGTTGTTGGGCATGATCCATCAACGGTGGGACAGAACAGACTAACAGTGGATTACTGAACTGTGGGCCCGACTTGTCAGAACAGAAGACTTGAGGACATGTGCAGTAGTGGAGGATCTTATAATTCCTCTTGCGGATACTTGTCTGAATATCAAAGCCATTAGATAGGGGCGCTGACCGTGGGTCCACCTTGATGAATTTGTTGTATATCCACACCATCCATCTGTTTTGGTATCTAATTTTAGGGCATGATTTCTGTTGATGTAAAAACCTGGATCAACCTCTTCCCGAACCTTTTTCTTAAAAATAGGAAGAATAGAGAACCCTGGCTAAAGCTGGGGAACCTCCGATGCCTAAGTCAGTAAGAGTTTAAGAAGAGGAGCTTATGGGGTTTTTCTCATGTACCTTCACTTCTTGGAGGACCTTCTTTATATAGGCATGAGGAGTCCCGGCGTACGGGGATTCTCTCCCATATATTTTGGGAGATTTGGTTTAGTTTCTGATTGTTTGTGGATTTTGTCGATCCCGAACTTTTCGGAGTCGGATCCTCTCACAATACGTAACTGCGGTATTTAATATTACACCGCATCTTCTTTGTTTGGCTCGGCCTCAGCACATATCGCAGTTTCAGCTGGCTTACAAAGGAGAAGTTTTGCCTACTTCCGAGCGAAAAAGAGTCGGGTTAATACTGATGTCCCTTCTTAGTCCGATAGCCGACACTAACTGCCCTTTCGTGGGTCAGTTTTATAGTCGATCAGGTGGCTTTTAGCTTTTAGGACCTCACTCAATCTCTTCAGACGTTGCTGACTCTTTGGCCGAGTCAACTTTACGCGTCTTTCATATTATGCTTATGGTTCCTGACTTTTCAGCTTCGGTCGGAATTCAAATCGCATATATCTGAGCTAAGTCTCTCCTTCGGCATTTTATTCTCAGTTTTATCTGTCGCTTTCTCTATACCAAGTTTCCGGACTTGCCTTTTTCCTTCCCAACAGTAAGCCCCCTACTCCTTATGTTAGCCATGTCAACACAAAGGAGTAACGATTTTCTTAGTCGGTTTATCTCGGGAACCAAAGTTATGATGAAAATTTTATTATTTCTTGTCTCATCCTCAACGTACAACGTTTCGTTACTCGAGGTCGCACGAGCGGACAGCCGTCAAGTCACTTTATCGACCTCTGAACATCGGACACGTAGTGAAGACGTTAACGGCGTCAGTCGGAGTGCGCCACGTGTCGAGCGGGGGAGTCGATGCAGGCATCGATTCGACTCCTCCTTAAATGTGCATTGCCACGTGGCTCGGCTATAAAAGGTCGGGTGGGCTGAAATTTTTCATTTTCACGCCCATGCCCAGTCTTCCTCCTCATCTCTTCTTTCTTCCTCTTTCCTTCCCTTTGTTTCTCCATCACTGTATCTTTATTGTGCTTATAACCCACCGTTTCATTTCATCGTTTCAAACTTTTTTCTCCGTGTGCCTTCCGCCTTTCCGATGAGTCTTCTCCCTTCCCTCTCTCTTAATTCTAGCGATAATGCAACCTTTGAGTCCCCGGGGGGAATTCTGGTGATGAGGGTGAAACGAGACACCTCTGGAATGTCTCGGAATCACCCTTCCTACTGGCGGAGATTGCAATGGATGCCAATGAAGCCTTTCAGCTTAATGTTAGGCAGTCCAGTGGGGCTTCAGTGGAATGCTCTGCTCCAGCGGGACCTTCTAGCTTGAGACATGCTCCTGGTAGACGTACTCCTTACTTTTTTGGGGATAATGAGGAAGAGGAAGTAAAATCAGAAGAGATGGTTGAGTCGGCCCCTCTTAGGAGGCAGGTACGGACCGAGCATGGGGGATCCGCTGAGTCGGTTCCCCTACGGAGATTAGCTCGGTTTGTAGAATCAACAGCTAAAGAAGGAGAGGTTGTTGAAGGAGAAGCTACTGAGAGTGAAGGGGTCGAAGATGAGCGAAAAGGTTCGATCCCCTTGGTCTTGACAGAGGCACATTTGAATAGGATCAGAGTAGGGTATCATGTTCCCGACTCAGGAATTCTTTAACTTTCACTTCCAAATGAATTGCCCGACCATCCCCCTCCTGGGATGGTCACAATTTTTCAAGTTTCCTTGTAATGTGGCATGCGTCTGCCCCTGTAACCTGATACTCGGGATTTTTTCTCCCGACTCCAAATTGCTCCCGGAAAGTTAGTTCCGAACGGATGGAGAAACTTGTTCAGATGTACAGTGTTGTGGACTAAGACTGAATAGCCCCCGCTGTCCATGGACGAGTTCCTTTATCTATACCAAGTACGGCCGCACACTTCGCATCTGGGTTGGTACTTTTTAAGCGCTTGGCAGAACAAGGGCGGCTCTTTAATAACTGACCCTCCTACTTCTAATAAGCATTGGAAAGAGAAGTGGTTCTGGGTCTGCGGCTGCTGGGAGACTGCCGAGCTTAGGCTTTTCGAGCCTCTTATTCCTCGGGCCTTCTCTGAAGAAGGTGACTCGGCATGTTCTTTTATTTATCTTTTCACTCTGCAATCCTTCTAAGTCTAACCATGCTCATTCTGCAGTGATTCCCAAGAAGAAACCGAAGCTAAAAGAAAACGCCTTAGCTTGGATCAAAGATTTGTGGAAGATAAGTCCTGAAGATCAATCTTGGAAGTCTCTTTTACAACCTGAGTGTCTTCTTCTTTCGGGCTTGGACTCATCCGTGATAGGTACTTTTGGATTACTCTAGTCTCATCATTCATTCTTCTTGAGTTCTTCTGATCTTGCTCCTTGTCTGACACAGAGATGGCTGAAGCTCGTCCTCTTCTGAAGTCGTCATCCAAGTTGAAGGTTCCTCCTAAATCGGTGCTTCTGTCAGAGTCTCGTCCTCCAAAGAAGGCGAAAACCATTCCTTCGGCCACAGGCCCATCTGTCCCGATCTCCTCTGCTCCGTCCGTCCCGACCGTCGTCATTCTCTCTGACCCCGAAGAGAGGGAAGATGATGCGGGCACTCTTCTGTCGAGTCTCGGGTGACTCCCGAGCTAGGACCTGTTCCAGAGCAGGTTTCAGGACCTGGATGAAGGGAAGAGCAGAGGGGTGAGACTTCAAGGGCAGACCTGAACCAACAGGATCAATCATTCTTCTATAGGACTGTAACGGACATGGTCCCTTGGGCTATCTCTCGCGGGAGCGAGGAAGAGTTCAGCTCTCTCTTCGAAGCCCCTGGGAGTCGAGTACTTACTCATGCAGCAAAGATTCTGCTTGAGGTAATACCCAAACTTATTTTTTGGCTTCTCATCCTTTACGTCGTTATTCTGACTTCATTCTCTTATATATATATATATATATATATATATATATATATATATATATATATATATATATATATATATATATATATATACAGCTTACTCCTTGCCTGCTGAAAGCTAGCGGAGATCTGTCTGAGGCTGAAAAGGCTCAAAGAGCTGTGGTGGAGGTCGAAGCGGCACAAAAACGAGCAGCAGAGGTGGAGGCTCAACTTGAAATCTCCTCGGGTCGGGTCGGCTGATTGACTGGCGAGTTAAGCATTGCCAGAAAGGCGGCTGAAGATGGTAAGGCTGAGTGCGCTCGGATGGCTCTCCTGCTGAAAGAAGCACAGGATGAGAGCCTGCGGCATCGGCTCGCTCGTGAAGCCACCGAGGAAAAGCTGACTTGGCTTAAAGCCGAGATAAGAGGGGTGCTCGAGATGGCCAAGAAAGAGGCCGGGGAGAAGGCCATAAAAGACTTTCTCGAGTTTTCGGAGTTTGAGGATGAGAGGGACCGCTTATATCAGAGCGGGTATTCTGCTTGCATCCAAGTGATGAAGTAGTATTTCTCTAACCTTGATCTCTCGAGATATGAAGAAGACCCTCCCGAGGATCCGGCAGAGTCTGCTGAGACTACTACGGTCGTCTTGGCCGAGTCTGAAAAGACTCCTGCTCCAAAGGTCGCTCAAGTGATGCCTAATGGGTTTCAGAGCTCAGTGTTTTGGTACCAACATGAGCTCCATTTTGGTACCATCAACGGATCTATTTTTAACACTCACACCAGCATCGTCTCGGCACCATCATCAGCTCCATTTTTGGCACTCACGCCAGCATCGATCCCTAGCCTGGGGGCGATTTTGGCCGAGGGAACAATTCGTTATGTCCGATCTTTCTTTTACTTGTAACCCTTTCCTGATATAGTTTATATACCATTGAAACAAGATGTAACCCGACGTATCAAACACTCTGATAAATGAACTCGTTCAGTTTTCCTTTTAGTCATTGAATCAGTTTACATGTTTGTCATCTTTGAGTCTTTTTCATTGCTTTACCATACCGACTTTAAGGGTAATAGATCTTC
Organism: Magnolia kwangsiensis; assembly: GCA_037074715.1. NCBI lineage: Eukaryota > Viridiplantae > Streptophyta > Magnoliopsida > Magnoliales > Magnoliaceae > Magnolia > Magnolia kwangsiensis. The sequence goes on along the minus strand of CM073585.1, from coordinate 22,094,629 downwards.
AGATGTTCAGCATTCCATGGATGAGGCAGCAGCTACCCTGTCAAGTCCTCCAATCAATATGTCCCTGGCCGAATAGTGCTTGAGACGACATAAGGTCCTTCCCAATTGGGCTCTAATGTGCCTGAACCAACTTCCTTGGTGTTCAGGAAAGATTTCCAGAGCACCATGTCTCCAACTCAAAAACGCCTAACCTTGACTCGGGCATTATAAAACCAAGCCACTTACTGTTTTCGAGCCATCAGGCGTAGTCGAGCACTTTTCCTTTGCTCATCCACAAGGTCAAGTCCGAGTGTTAGAAGTTCTTCATTTTCTCCTTCATTGAACGAGCTGACTCGGGCCATTGGCATCCTGATCTCAACTGGTGTGACGGCTTCCATGCCATAAGCAAGGGAGAAAGGAGTTTCTCCTGTGCCGGTTCGGGCTGTAGTTCGATATGCCCATAATATCTTCAGGAATTCCTCGGCCCATGCTCCTTCGGCTCGATCTAACTTGGTTCGAAGATGTTGCTTAATGATCTTATTGACTGCTTCAACTTGTCCGTTCGTCTGAGGATGGTGTGGTGAAGAATATGCATTCCTTATTCTGAGATTCTCACACATCTCGCGATAACTTCTGTTGTCGAACTGCTTCCCGTTGTCGGTTACAATAGTCCGAGGTATGCCGAACCGACAGATAATGTTCTTCCATATAAAGTTGCTAATCTTTTGTTTGGTTATTTTCGTCAACGATTCCTCCTCGATCCACTTTGTGAAGTAATCTATTGTCACGACTGTGAACTTAGTTTGGCCCTTTCCCATAGGGAGAGGTCCAATGATGTCTACTCCTCATTGCGCAAAGGGCTAAGGACCGGTTATGGGAATCAGCTCTTCAAGAGGTTGTCTCGGAATGACCGTGAATCGCTCGCATTTATCGCATCTCTGGATGAACTTGCGAGCGTCGTGCTGGATTGTTGGCCAATAGTATCCCTGACGTAAGATTTTGTGTGCGAGAGACTGCCGCCTGAGTGATTCCCGCAAATCCCTTCATGGATCTCCCGTAATACATAGTCAGCTTCGCTGAGGTTCAGACACCATAGTAACAGAGTATAGTAACCCTTTTCATACAGCGTTCCATTGAGTATTATATAATGGGAAGCTCGGATCTTCAATCGTCGAGCCTCAGCACGATCTTCAGGCAACTCTCCACTGTTGAGATATTGGACGATCGGGTCAAACCAAGTAGATCCCGAATCAATGACAAGTACGATCGAGCTATCTGATTCTAAGATACTCGGTTTAGCAACGTATTCGATCGGGACAGACCTGGGTATGTCATCTTCATCAGCAGAGGCGAGTTTCACTAGTAAGTCAGCTTTGGCGTTTTTTGTCTGAGGGATACGGTGACGATACAACGCTGAAAGTCGCCAATCAGTTTTTTAGCTTTCTCCATATACGCTTTCAACTGTTCTTTTCATTTTTGATATACACTGGAGACTTGATTGACAACTAACTGAGAATCTCTAAAAACGTCGAGATGCTTTACACCTAGACTGGCCGCGAGTCGGAGACCGAGTATGCTTCGTACTCTGTTGTATTGTTCGAGGCTTAAAATTCAAGTCTTAAGGTATATTGCATGTAGGTTTGATCAAAATTTTTCAGTACCACTCTTGCCCGCTTGCCTTAGAGTTGAAAGAGTCATCGACAAATAGCTTCCAAGAGGTGGGATCGGGTGATGATGAATCGGGTATAGCGGTCGTCGATCTTTCAACTGGCTCGATCACAATTGTGTCGGTGTGTGTTGTGACTTCAGTAATAAAATCTCCTACGGCCTGGCCTTTGATTGCCACTCTTGGCTTATATTGAATGTCAAACTCGCTAAGTTCAATCACCAATTTTATAAGTCGACCGAATGCTTCTGGTTTCTGTAGGATTTGTCGCAGCGGAAGGTCGGTCATAACGACAATGGTATGGGCTTGGAAATATGGCCGAAGTCGACGCGAGGAGACGACCAAGACCAGGGCCACTTTTTCTAAGAGTGGATACCTCGTTTCTGCTGATAAGAGCACCTAGCTGACATAATAAACCGGTAATTATTTTACTTCATGTTCTTATATCAAAGTTGAGCTAACCGCTACCTCGGACACCACAAGGTATAGCAACAGAGATTCTCCTAGTTTGGACTTTGATAAGAGAGGTGAAGAACCGAGATACGACTTCAATTGCTAGAACATTGTTTCACATTCTTCTATCCAATCTAATGTTTGTCGTCCCTTCAACTGTTTGAAGAATGAGAGACATTTATCAGTGGCTCGGAATAAGAAGCGATTAAGTGTCATAACTTGTCCAGTCAATCTTTGTACGTCTTTAATCATCTTTAGAGATTCTATATCGAGCAATGCTTTGATCTTCTCAGGGTTTGCTTCGATCCCTCGCTGGCTGACTAAGAATCCAAGGAATTTTCTCGAGCTTACACCAAAGGCACATTTACTCGGGTTCAGCTTCATGTGGAACTTGCGCAAGATTAGGAACATTTCTTCTACGTCGGCTATATGGTCGGCCGCATGTATACTTTTGACAAGCAGGTCATCTATGTATACTTCCATGGTTCGGCCAATTAGCCGAGCAAAGATTTTGTTCACTAATCTCTGGCAAGTTGCTCCAGCATTTTTCAAACCAAAAGGCATCACTCGGTAACAATAAAGACCTTTGTCTGTGACAAAGGTAGTTTTTGATTTATCAAATTTATTCATTACAATCTGATTATATCTTAAATATGCATCCATAAAACTACGTAACTCGTGCCCCATAGTACTATCCACCAACTGATCTATCCTCGGCAGAGGAAAGCTATCCTTCAGGCAGGCTTTGTTTAGGTCGGTATAATCAATACAGACCCGCCACTTCCCATTGGCTTGCTTCACAAGTACAACATTAGCTACCCATTCCGGGTAGTATATCTCTTCTATGAAGTTTTCCTTGAGAAGCTAGCCAACCTCTTCCTCAATTATGGGGTACCTTTCTAGGCCGAGTGGACATCGCTTTTATCGGACAGGTCGATATGTTGGATCGATGTTAAGTCGGTGAGTTTACTGAAGGGTCGATCCCCGGCATATCTTCATGACTCCATGCAAATATGTCGGCGTATCGTCGGAGCAGAGATATCAGACGGTCTTTCAATGGTGATTGCAGAGACGAGCCAATCTGTATCATTTTTGATGTGTCAGTTCCGACCGAGGGTACCGAAATGAGATCTTTGACTAGCTGCCCTCGCTCGTGCGTCTCGACTCGAGGATCCAGTGATTCAATCGTCGATATCTTGACTTGAGCTTTCTCGGCAGGTATCTTTACAACTGTTGCGTAGCATCGTCTAGCATCTTGTTAATCTCCTTTGACAACTCCGATGCCTGACTCAATTGGAAATTTCATGGAAATGTGGTATGTAGATACTACGGCCTGAAGTAGACTCAAAGAAGTTCGGCCGAGAATAGCATTGTAGACGGAGAAGTGATCAACTACCAGGAAGTCGACCATTATAGTCGTCTGATGTGGAGGACTCCCGGCACTGAGCGGCAGTGAGATGACTCCTTCCAGGAGTATCTGCCCTCCTGAGAATCCGATCAATGGAGTACGAACCGGTCGTAGTGCCGATCGTTCCACTCCCATTTTACCAAATGCCTGGGTAAACAATACATTAGCTGAAGATCCTGTGTCGACTAATATACGGAACACCTTTCGGTTAGCGATCGTCAGAGTCACGACTAGGGCATCTTCATGAGGATGATGGATGCCCCGAGCATCTTCATCAGTGAACGTGACACAGTACTTTTCTTTCTTTCTTTCCTTTGAAGGTCGACCGATGATTAAAAGTTCGGACTCAGGTCGATTTATACTCCTGGCGTGATTCTTTCGGGCATTATTTAAATCGCCTCTACCTCGGGGACCACCGATGATAGTTCGGATTTCTTCCGTTGGTCGGTTGTCAACTGGACGGACCTCTGACACTCCAGCCTTTTCGATATGCTCCGTGAGTCGGTCTTCACGGATGAGTCGCTCAATCTCTTCCTTCAAAATGAATACAGTCACTCGTGTTATACTCGTGATCACAATGATAGTGGCAATACTTATCTTCGTTTCGTCAATTGGGATTGGTCTGAAGCTTGTCGGGCCAATTAACGAATCCCTCACTCTTGATCTCCATCAACACTTATTCTTGCGGTTTATTGATTGGATTATAAGTAGAAAACTTTCTGTCGGGACGTTTGCTTGATTTCCGATTGTCTCAATTTCGGTCGTCCTTATGCTTCTTCCCCCTGGCCGAATCAACTTCTTTTTTGGCTAACTCTTTGGCCGAGGTTTTTGCATTTTGGGCAGTCTCTTGTAAGATCCTTGTTTCCTCGGCATCAGCATATTTATCTGACCGATCCATAAACTCGGCCAGTGTTATGGGTGGATTTTTGTCTAACGATGCCAGGAAGGGCTTGTCTCTTACACCTTGCATAAGCGAATTGAGTGTTGTTTCTTCCGAATGTTTCCAAACTTGTAACGATTCGAAGTTGAAACGCTTAATGTATCTTTCAGTAGCTCTCCCTCCTTCTGAATTATGTTGTTCAGATGGGCAGGAGGTTTTAACTTCTTCTTTCCGTCGATGAAGTTGGTGAGGAAGGCTCCGCTGAGTTCGGCGAACGAATTGATCGACTTTGGTTTTAACTGTTTGAACCAAAGGCGAGCCACCTACTAAGGTAAGAGAAAAATTCTGACACATCACGACGTTCGAAGCATCATTCAATTCCATATAGGTCCGAAAGCATTCGAGGTGTTTAGTCAGGTCAGTTTTGCCGGTGAAATGTGTAATTTGCGGTAGACGAAACCTTTCCGATAACCGAGCCTGCATTACCTCATCAATAAAAGGAGATGTTTTTGCTTCGAGCCGGGTTTGTCGTATATCTCGACCCTGTTTCATATCCGTTATCTCCTCATATACATCTTTCTTGAAGTCCTGAAGCTCAACTTTCCAGGGTTCTCCAGTCTCAGCCACACCCTCATCCGGAAGTCGGTTACGCCTCCACCGATCTATCTCATGTCGGAGATCAGTGGGGGGCAACACGGCGGTTGCCGAATGAGCAGGCGGTGGTTCGGTCGAACCATAGGGCTGACTCGGCTGGGGGAGAGATCTTGGACCGGTGGGCTGAGGATCAGCCACTTAATGCGGGGCATTTACTGCTTGACTTTGATGAAACTGTTGCATTTACTGATGGTGCATTTGTTCCAACAGTTACTTCATAACAGCCATGTCAGTTCTAAGCACTTTGACTTCCCGATCCAACCATTCATTCTCTCAGTTTCTCTGAGTGTTAGTTATCTTGGAAACGTCGGGACGAGGGACGGGAACTTGGTTATCAGGTTGATTCTGAGCCCCCTTGGTTGCACCAGCCGTGCTTGTCCCTGCTTGTCCAGGGTCGGATCCAATGGCGGCAGAGTCACTTGGCTCTTCAGGGCCCGTTCTTCTCGTAGTTCTTGCCATTAAAGATGTTTTACAAAGCTCTTTGGGTAGAATTCGAAAAAATGACTTTTTGTATCGTTTCCCACAGACGACGCCAAACTGGCGATGTAAAAACCTGGATTAACCTCTTCCTGAACCTTTTTCCTGAAAACACAAAGAATAGAGAACCCTGGCTAGAGCCGGGGAACCTCTGATGCCTAAGTCAGTAAGAGTTTAAGAAGAGGAACTTCTGGGGTTTTTCTCACGTACCTTTGCTTTTTGGAGGACCTTCTTTATATAAGCATGAGGAGTCCCAGCGTACGGAGATTCTCTCCCATATTTTCAGGAGATTTGGTTTAGTTTCTGATTGTTTGTGGATTTTGCCGACATCGAATTTTTCGGAGTCGGATCCTCTCACAATACGTAACTGCGGTATTTAATATTACACCGCATCTTCTTTGTTTGCCTCGGCCTCAGCACGTATTGCTGTTTCGGCTGGCTTACAAAGGGGGGAGCTTTGCCTACTGTTGGACGAAATAGAGTCGGGTTAATACTGACGTCCCTTCTTAGTCCGATAGCCGACACTAACTGCCCTTTCGTGGGTCAGTTTTATAGTCGGTCAAGTGGCTTTTAGCTTTTAGGACCTCACTCAATCTCTTCAGACGTTACTGACTCTTTGGCTAAGTCAACTTTGCGCATCTTTCATATTATGCTTATGGTTCCTGACTTTTCAACTTTGGTCGGGATTCAAATCACACAGATCCGAGCTAAGTCTCTCCTTTGACATTTTATTCTAAGTTTTATATATCGCTTGGAACAATATAAGCAATCTTGGTTCACTCTATACCGAGTTTCCGAATTTATCCTTTTCCTTCCTAACAATTTCAAAAAAGATAGCCTCATTTTTGGGGTAATGCCTCGTTCTAAGTGAACGTCCCCCTGAAATGAGCTATCAAAACATATCGACGGCTTTGATATATAACCGAGCACCGTACCTCGTTCTAAGAAGTTACCCCTGCCTTGCCTATTCCGCGACCGTTATAGAAAAGCTTCAGCTTGGGTTTCACGCAATCTTAACCGTATTTATCCATTGTCCCCGCTTCGATGCGCGGCGTGAAGCTTTTTTAGAATACATCTCGATGTATATTGCTATCCAAAACAACTTTAGGTTTTGGATTTGGGATCATCTTTTAGTGATCCATGCTGTTGATATGATGTGACTCAGCTTTAGATGGCTATACGAAAAAATCTAAATCTCTTATAATGAATCGTTTTCAATATTTGATGATTGGATTCTTGAAATTTTAAATAATCAAAGGTTAAAATCCTTATAACTTAGAATATCTTTGGGTATACCAATCCACGGTTTTACATCTCATATAAACGGCTTGGATCATTTAAAACAAATCTTATCCAACGGCTAAAGTCCTGACGCAATGTATGCGAACTCGTGGGGTATTCTACCAAACCCCCGGGCTCCGGTGCGTAAATATCTCTCACCGTCCAAAAACGGTGTGGAGGAATCCAATGCAAATTTTAAAAAATCAAGGAGGTTGTTCACACCAGAACGCGGATTTCCTGAAGGCTTTCGCAGGAATTTTTCACTGCGGAAGGATGCTGGGTGGGCCCATCGAGATGTTTGTGAGAATTCCACCCCGTTCATCTACTTTGAGAGCATATTTCAGGACACGTGACAAAAAATGAGGTGGATGCAAAACTCAATTGGCCACATGATAGGAAATGTAGTGCGCACCGTTGAAACATTCTCATGGCCATAAAAGCTCTATATCAGGTTTTTTTTTTTTTTTGCTTTTTTTCTTTTTTTCGTGTGTATTTTCACTTAATCCCATTGGCATTAACCTTATAAAGGCTTTGGATGACATATAAATATAAAGTGGAGCCCGTAAAGGTTTCAATAGTAAAAATTTTCTTTCCTCGATTTTTCATCTCGTGTGACCCACTTGAGTTTTAGATCCACCAAATTTTCTTTCCTCGATTTTTCATCTCGTGTGACCCACTTGAGTTTTAGATCCACCTCATTTTTTGCCTCGAAGTTGTAAAGTGATCTCGTAAAATCGGATAGACAGCTTGGATTCACAGACATCATGTTGGCCCCATCCAGCATCCTTGGGCACGAACTTCCTTTGAAAGGTTTACACAGGAAATCCGCGTCCGTTCCGTACGGCTCATGTACAAGCCACACATGTGCCAGAATGACACGTAGGTCTGAGATAGTTTCCTAAAAAAACAGAAAATTTCTGGTCTACTGCCGAGGTGGGACCCGATATTGAAGATAGGCGGAGGGATTAGAATATTTCAGCTAAGTTTTTCACAGCCGTACATTTATTTTGCAAACTGTGTCCACCTGATTAGTGGATCAACCTGAATTTTGGATTAGAGCAACGATATAGTGGCTTCCTTCTGATGTATGGATGGGATCTCGGACCTACGTGCCGATGCTATCACACGTGTGGCGTATACATGTGCTATATTGGACACGCGTGTGGGCTCAACGAAGCCAGTTTGGTGTGATGCCGGCCCGCGTCACAGCTGCCATGGTGCCTCGTTTCAACCGTTGGATGTCACGTATGTGGGAGATCCTGGCCATTCATTGCATATTCGACACTGTCATCATGTCATGGAATCGTCCACTGGTCAGGCCGATCACGCCTCTGGTGGACGGTTAGAAAAACAGCTAACGGTCCAAATCCATCCTACGTGTGTCGCTCACTTGGATAAACGCACTTTCCTGATTCTTAGTACATGGCATGTTCCCGCCATGCAGTTCTTGATGCATGGCCCATCATCCCGACAATGGGAACGTGGCCCAACATGCTAGCTATGATGGGGCTCTGCGTTCTATCAAAAACCTGAGAAATGATTACACACAGCCAACGTGGGATGTGTCTAGGACATCCAGGACGTTCATAAGGTGGGACCATCATAAAGGTTACCTGCGTCCATTGATTTCAATCTTCGATTGTGTGGGCCACACGATTGACCTTCAGTAGACGACGTGATTTTCGGACTAGGTGACCTTGATGATGGAGTTAACATTTTTAACGGCTCTGCTGCATCCACGTGCAACATGTTGGCAGGGAAAAGGGTGGAGTAGGACGAGCAGACGCATTGGTGTCTTTGGTGGGAGCGTATTAGGTGTGGCCCTGACCGTGGGGCCCCACCTCGATGTATGTGTAGTGTATATCCATGCCATCTAATCATTTTTTACAGGGCATAAGACCAAAATTGAAGCAGATGTAATTCTTTGGTGGACTACGCTGCTATTGTTTCCTGTAGTGTGGTCCACCTGAGATTCGTCTCTGCTGCACCCTCTAGACCGGTGTATCGGCACTATTTTAATGGATTCAGATGTACTTGGACAGGTATAATCAAGAAGAGAGATGTAATAAGTTCTCCAATGGTGGGCCACCCGTCACACGTTTTCTGGTGTTTTAGTCAACTTGAGTTTTAGATGCGCTCCCCTTCCTTTCTGAGCTGACAACGTAACATGCGTTGAGAATGCAAAAATCCCTCATTGCAGGCTCCTAGGTGCTTTAGCTAACATGATTTTTAGCAGGCTACAGGCTACTTGCATTCCTCAAGTCACAAGATAGAGATAACTTTCGTTGAAAGAGCTGCACTCCAAGATCTTTATTTTATATATATATATATATATATATATATATATATATATATATATATTACTAACATTCATACGTGTTAAACTCATGCTAACATTCATACGTGTTAAACTCATGCTCAGCTCACTACCATTTTCGAATGGTGCTTAAGGGAACTATCCAAATCGTGGGGCACACTGTTGATGAAGTGAATCTCTAGAATCGCACACCATCTAATTGATGACTATCAAATAGGTTAAAAGTAGGATAATGGAATAGAACTGGATGATTAATATCATCTTCTCAGCCCCAATAGTATTATAACTTTCGAGTTAAGCTGTGTATTTAAGCAATTCAATCAAACACTGGGCCACATGTGTGGGCAAGTGCTTGTATTCAGTTTACATATGTGATTCGGAAAATGCACGCATGTCAGACTTGTTGGGGATTTTGGCCTGCGGAATCACACAGATCTAGATCTAGGATAGCAATCCAATGACACCAAGCACACAAGAGAACACACAGATTTAACGTGGAAAACCCTTACGGGAAAAAGCCATGGCACAAAGCGACAAATCTCCACTATGAAAGCATCAATTACAAAGAAAAATGACTTACCCGATTCGAACAATCTCGAATCTCACCCTTGCTATACCCTTTGATAACCCTAGAACTCTTTAGAAAGCCCTTACCATCCCTTAGAATAACCCTAGGGACCCCTATTTATAGTTTAGGAAACTTCCCTTCCGCATCCCAGTTGCGAAAGGACTCAAATCCACAGTTTCGCGCAAAATAGCGAAACAAACTGCGTAACCTACAACTAATTCTGAAAATTTCTGGATTGATCTTAGCCTCCTTCGACTGGTCGAAGCTCACCTACTACTGGTCGAAGCCCACCTACGACTGGTTGAAGCTCACCTATGACTGGTCGAAGACCGCGGAGAAAAAACAGTAAAAACTCGCTGGACTTTGAGTCGTGCCAGAGCTCGAACCTACGACCGGTCGAGCGCCTCCCACAACCAGTCGAAGCTGTCACATAACCGGTCGAACGACCTCAAAATTTTCAGATTTAAGACTTTTCTCAACAATCTCCACCAAGTCTTCAATCTTCAACCGTGTAGCTCATTGACCTCTTCTCTTATCTCTGCATTACATCATAGCTTCTCGCACACACTCCGTCCTTCTTTTCCGTCGTCGCTAAGCCTAAAGAAGTTACACATAACTTAAACTTCTCTGCAGGAACGACCTAGGTGAGCATGTCTACCGGATCAAAATCCATGTGCTCAACCACCTTTGCTCATGTCTTCTCAAAAAGAAAAAACGCAGTCTTCTTACCATCTCACCGCTACCCAATATTGCTTATCAGGGTACTTGCTCACAACCCTGATAGCCTGTGAAATAACCGGTCTAAACCAGACCATGGCATACACTGCCCAGCGCATTCGAATAAGGCTCATGAGATATCCTGTTTTTCCTCATCTGTTTTGGGACATGTCCTGAAGAAAACTTGAGGAGAGACATATAGGGAACGCTCTCCAACTTTACCTGGCCCATCACATCCTAGATCAATACCTACACACAAGGTATTCCTCCTGTGATTACCAAAGCCTACTCCTCCTTCAGTCTCAACGCCGAGAACCATCTTCGCAACCCCCCAATCCTTCATCATGAATGTTCCAATTGACCGAGTCTTCAGTACATTGATTTCAGACATGTCACAATTAGCGATCCACACATTATCAACATACAATACCTGACCCACCATGAAGGAATCAAACCACTGTCTAGGCGACAGGCCGAACAATGACCTCCTGCAAAGTCTTTTCTCAGCCCCTTTCACTTCGAACCGCTCTGGTTGCTTCATGTAGATCTGCTCTTCACTTTTCCTTGCAGAAGTGCAGACTCCACATCCTTCCTTCCAGCTCAAGATGACATTGGCCAACCAGCACCAATCACTGATCTAATAGACACCTGCTATACCGTCGGCGCGAATATCTCTGAGAAGCCGATCCCTTCTCCCTGAGCATAACCCTTCGCCACCAACCTCGCTCTGTATCTATTTTGTATCTTCCTAAAGATCCACCTGCATCCAACCGCTTTCCGGCCCACTGAAAACTCCACTCGCTCGCAAATGTCGATCTAGTACAACGAATCCATCACATCGCCCATAGTCACCTTTCATTCTCAACACCAGGTTCACCTAGAACCATCTGAATAGAAGATGAATACTCCTGCGATATTGGAGTTGTTCATGTACCTTGCCGATATCCCGCGATCATGCCGTGTGTTTCTTCTCACAGGTGGCTGCTCCACCTGCTTTGTATCCCTTTCCGCGCATCTCAGCCTTCCTACCCTGCTCGCTCATGTAGTCATGCCTAATATGCCACACGTGTGCAGAGGTGGAATCTGCTACATCCACCGTAGCTCCACCTTTTGAAGTGCTCCTGATCAACCTGTACAAGTTACCGAATCGTTGTGCTTTCATGATTATCCGTGCCCCCTTGGATACTTTAAGAGCACCATCAATACATGTGTACTTGCATCCTTTTGCCTCAAGCACACCAAGAGAAATCAAATTCCGCTTCAAATCAGGGACGTGCCTCACATCTATCAAGGTACGCTCCACCCCATCAAACATCCTGACGCGCACCGAACCAACAGCCACAACATTACAGGCAATGTCATTGCCCATAAATACTTATCCACCATCGCACTCCCTGTAGCTGGTGAACCAACTCCGATGAGGAGTCATGTGAAAAGATGCCCTTGTGTCTAGCATCCACTCGTCCTTACGATCACCGTATGACCGCCTGAGCGAAGACACAGATAAAACATCACCATCACTTCCATCTGACGTGGCAACGTTGGCCTCCCTGCATGAAGCCTCAGAATCTTCCCTCTTCGATTTAGGATTTTCACAATCCCTCTTCACATGTCCCTCCTTCCCATAATTCCAGCACTTTGCCTTTCCTTTGCCTATGCCCCTGGATTTGGATCTAGAACCAGAAGAACCTGTACCTTGTCCAGAATTTCTACCCACTGTAAACAGTGCATCAGAAGATGGCCCCATGTCGCTGTTTAGTTGTCTCATAGCCTTCTCTTGAAGGGCTGAGATAATTGTGTCGACACTCAGGGTTTTATTCATGCTGTGCATAGTGTCCTTGAATGCCTTATAAGACGTCGGGAGAGAATCCAGCAACATACATGCTTGTTCTTCATCTTTCATTACTTCTTCTATATCCAGCAATTTGCAAACCAATTTATTAAAGTTGCTGATGTGAGCCTCCAGATCTCCACCCTCTGCCATCTTGAAGTTATACCACTGTCGCTTCAAGTGTAGGCGATTTTTTGAGAATTTCTTCGCATAGACATCCTCTAACTTTGCCCACAAACCAGCCGCAGTTTTCTCTCTCATGACTTTGTAGAGAACCTCATCCGTGAGATATAAACGGATCGATGACGCTCTGATACCAGTTATTGAGGATTTTGGCCTGCGGAATCACACAGATCTAGTTCTAGGATAGCAATCCAATGACACCAAGCACACAAGAGAACACACAAATTTAACGTGAAAAACCCTTGCGGGAAAAAACCATGGCACAAAGCGACAGATCTCCACTATAAAAGCATCAATTACAAAGAGAAAAGACTTACCCGATTCGAACAACCTCAAATCTCACCCTTGCTACACCCTTTGATAACCCTAGAACTCTTTAGAAAGCCCTTACCATCTCTTAGAATAACCCTAGGGACCCCTATTTATAGTTTAGAAAACTTCCCTTCAGCATCCCAGTTGCGAAAGGACTCAAATCGGCAGTTTCGGACAAAATCATGAAACAAACTGCGTAACCTACGACTAGTCCAATTCCAGGACTGGTCTTAGCCTCCTTCGACTGGTCGAAGCTCACCTACGACTGGTCGAAGACTGCGGAGAAAAAACAGCAAAAACTCCCTAGACTTTGAGTCGTGCCAGAGCTCGAACCTACGACTGGTCGAGCGCATCCCACGACCAGTCGAAGCTGTCCCACGACCGGTCGAACGACCTCAAAATTTTCAGATTTAAGACTTTTCTCAACAAGACTCGCACTGAATGTTTGATTGAACGTTCGTAACTCTCGTGGTGAGATGGACTGATTAAGGCCAAGTTTTATTACTCGACCACCAATTATATTAGTGAATGGGCAATTTGGGGATGAATAGGGGTTAGTTCTTATAATGCCCTGAGTAGATACTCTTGCCCAAGAATTACAAGTATTAATAAAGTAATAATTAGATATTTCAAAATTGCACCCTTTTTTTTTACATTTATATCACATTCCGAAAGGTAACCATTAATGAGAATAAAACCAACCGTACTAAAATTCTTATTCCATCTAAACACAAAAGTTTAACTATTCATTTATTACTCACTAGGGTGGGAGATTATTACAATTATCCAAATTACAATGTAAAACGTAAGTAAAGGTAAACTAAAATAAAAGCTTCAACAACATGATCACGTGTCACTCATAGTCGTTCATAAGGAGATCATGCATCGCCCATATCTTTAACATGTGCATCACATGCATCATCTATATGGTTGGAGAGGGTTAATACCTTACTCATAGTGATGATTATGATTTAATGTTTACAATAATTCAAGTGATTTATACTGAACAAATAAGGGTTTTGATACACTTTATACTCTACCACTATGAGTGGTATCAGTACAAGCAACCATTCTACATGAAAGTATGCCTAGCATAGTGTGTATGTTCCATCATATGTAATAATTATTACAATGTGGAATATAATTCATAGAAACCAAGGTTGTTCTGCATCCCATACTATGGAGATTCGTTAACATGTTCAACACTACCATAGATTTACATAAACACCTCAAGACGGCACAACACAAGAATCAAATAAATTATATGACACGATTTATTCATGAAGAAACTATATGCGACATCCAATCACGAAAGTAATATAACACGCATTACGGATTACTTACATTGATTTGTACACCACTACCCAAAATCCATAGAATTATACGCCAATCAAAAGAGTCACTACCCAGGGTGCATTAGGTCCACGATAAAATATATCAATCATTAGATGTGAGGCCTTCAACATGTTACTTGTGTTAACAAGGAAATAAGGTCGTGATGTAAATCATGATTATCATGTTAGTAAGATACAACAATTCAAAGTATGCAAGAACAAGATAAACCAACCATAAATCAGATTTATATTAATGTAATCTTAAAGCAAATCCCTCACCTCTAGTTGTCTGATCGTCCACAACCAAGGCTAAATGTCCAGATACACACCTTAAGATCAAATTTTACCATAAACTGCATGGTTTGAACGGTTAAGATTAAGCTAGGGCTCAGCTTATGATAATATTAGGTTTAACTCAATTATTAATTAATCTAAAAAAGCCTTGATTAAGACATGTTTTAGATGTGCCGCATACCTTATTCGTTGACGAGTTCCAATCTAAAAAACCCGAGGTTCAGCATATCCTTTCACCTCTATACACAATTTTTTTTAAACTCAGACTCAAATTATATTATCATATAAATATTACAATGGAGATTTCTTTGAGTAATCTTCTTACCTATTGTCACGCCCCAAATTCAAAATCCTACATGTGCTACTGGACAACGGCCAAGTAAACTTGATGTTAGGGATGATTGGACCGTTGGATGGTTATGAAATTTGGTCCAGAGTTAGTTCATATTGTGGTTCATATTATTTCCAAGTTTCAACTCTGATCTTAGCATGGTCAATTTTATATGATTTTTAGAACTTGATTTCTAGATACAAAAAAAATAATAATAAGATTACATGTGAAGGGTGTGGATATGACGTTCATCATGGTGGACCATACTGACATGGACCACTTTGCTAACTACCATAACCATAAATACATGCACACAAGAACTCCACACCAGTGGGGCCCACACATATCAAGAAAATAAAAAGAGGAAGAAAGAGGAGGATGAGGAGGATGGGAGGAGGGGTGTAGACTCACCTCAATGGATGGATGGTTGGATGATGATGTGTGGTCTACTCCCTCTTTGATTAATAGTAGGTCACACCTTGGCCCCACTCTCTCTTAAAATCTTAGAATTTTTCTAAGTATAGGAAAAGAATAAGTGCAAGAGAGCTCCTACTCTTATATAGGAAATTGGGGGTTGAGGTGACAAGATGATGTAGCAAGTTTATGGGATCTTATTGGTACTAAAAGTAAGGTATAATGTGATGCATGGTATAGGTAGTGGATGGATGAGGTGGATCATGCTAAGCATGTATTGGCCAAGGTGGAAGAAATCTAAACATGCATTGGCTAATGGATGGATAAAGGTTGTGGGTTGTAGGTGATGTGTGGTGGATGATGAAGTAGAATATTGCAATTGGTTATTTGAAGTGATATGGCACAAATCAAGACATGCATTGAATGAAGGCAGGGGAAGAGAGCTAATGATAAGTTTTAGGATATAATCCAATTTTATCTTTTATTGCTTGTCTTATATGTGCTAGCTTCTTATTTTTTCATGTAGCAATTGTCTATTTATTGATAATTTTCATGTTCTAAAAGTGAGCTTTAGGCCCACTTGGGCTTAAGTCCAATAGGCTTAATATAATAAAAGTTGCTTGTATTATAGGATACGTAATTTGGGCCTTACATTCGATGGGTCATATCTCACTAACGGAGCGTCGGATTAACACACGGTTTTTACCGTTGTGACCACAACGACGACGCGGTCCACATAATAGAGAAAGTCATCCAGAACAAATCAGTTAGGTGAGTTTTCTAGGTGCACTAGGGTGCAGTATATGGTCTATCAATGATGCAAGTTAGGACACGTGTGCATACGAGCGATGTTGCAAAAGACCAGGATCCCACACCTATGGCGCTAGGAAAAGCTAGTTCGAATCTGGGCTCGGACCAGTGACTCAGCCAGTCACTGCACAACACCTAACACTTGGCCTCTCTCTCCTTTCTTCTCACAATCTCCTTCGTTTTCTCTCTCCACTTTGCCTTGATTTTTCCACAGATTATCAAGCCATAACTCTTTCTAGGTTGGGTGGCATCTTATAGAGATTTTGGTCGATTCTAACATGAGAAACGAGTCTGGTCTCGTTGCAACTGCGACTTGTGTTGGGCCTGTTTGTGCACGACAGCACTGGTGATTGTTTAGTTTGATCAGTGATCCAGATCGACGGCTCATTTACTCTAGTATTTCGAGGAATGGTAGACATTCAGGTGGGTCATCAGGTGTACGATTTTGATTTATGAATGGTGTTAAGAACAATGATTAATGCTCGGCATTCTATCGAGCAAGATGACCTCCATTTCAAAGGCAAATTTTTGAGTCCATGTCGGCAATCTCGACGACATGGGATTCTCCTGGCCTTTCTGAATTCCAGGTTGGAGTCGGAATCTCCACTGATGGAGTTTGGATGGCTCGGATCTAATAGAAGAGCTAAATTTGGAAGCTATGATGGGAGGATTTCTCACAAGCACGCATATCTCAGATGATGTTATAGCGTATGAAAGTTTTTCGACTTCGGCTTGGTTGTACGGAACAAGTGGGTCCATTGTGGTGATTTTTTGGGAAATCCACTCCCTCCATTAGCTTTGCCAAGTCGTGTTGGCCCATGATCGCAAATATGAAGCAAATCCGACCCTTAAGTGGACCACGCGATCAAATAGTGTGTGGGTGACATTCATCTATTAGATTCTCCCTACAATCACACGTCTGTTTGATGCCATGCACATGGCATCACTTATTTACAATTATACCATCTCCTATTTCAATGACTTCTGTCTTCCGTAACGGTGGGATATACCGTCCGAATACATTGACATTTGGTAGGCATTTCTTGCTTTTCCTACTCTTCCCATCACCCCAGTTTAGGCCTTGATCTCTTACAAATGATCAAGATGTCTTGTTAATGGGCTATACCGCCCTATGGTCTAAATCAACATTCTCATACATCCAATAGAGAAGTTAGTCGATAGTCGTGGCATATATCTTACAATCTTCGAACTGTGTAGATTGTTCTAATGTTTGGACGGCTCATTTGGTGGATCCAAATATGATGGATGGTCAAAGGACATGTTAAAAATATAAAAAATTGATGGTTAGTACTTTGACTATGTATGTAGGTGGATGTATAGCCATTTTCATAAATGGACGAACATAAAGTGGGTTTTTGGAATGATCAAGAGTTAGAACCTATATACTGTTAGATTCAAGTGACTTGTCCACATATGTAAGTTTATTTGATTGTAGTTTTAATGGTGGGTTAAGCATATTCATAGGTGGTGAACAAGATAAACGGATCAGCATATTAATTCAATACATATATGAGCGGAAGTAGAGATCAGGTAGTTAATTTATTATGATCAAGTAATCTAAACTCAAAGTGGACGGTCAAATATCCTTTACCTAATTGTGAATAGCTGAATGAATGATTGGTTATGATGGATAAGTGAGAATACTTGATATATGATAATCCTGCCTTTAAAAATAACATTTGGATGACTTGATCTATAGATGAAGATTATTCAAAACTATCAGATTCAAGTTAGAGAATAGATGTAAGGTTATGTAACACTCAAGAACTTGCAATACTTGAGAATTGAAAAGATCGGGGTATTACAGTTCTTCCCAAATGATTCTTTTTGCCTTGTGTCTTAAGGACTTGTTCTTCCACCAGTAATTGCAGCCAATATATTTCTTAAAGGAACAAAGATGGATAGAATAAAATAAAAAATATTAAAAAGTAATGGTGATTTTTTATTAATTTATAAATAGTGCTTATTACAACTGATAGAGTAACAAATAAATTAGAAAATAAATAAAAAGAGACAAATACATGAACCATCCATATGGACAAATGATCTAAAAGAATGGTCAGCAAGAATGTGACCAGAAAACTTGATCTTTCAAATAAGAATTGGGTTGATTAGGATCCAACAAAAGAAGGTTGTGGATATTTTTTCTACTCCTAAGTATACTATAGCGGTAGCACTAAATGCTAGCCATCTAAGTTAGGACTATGCTAGGTGATACTAAGATAAAAGATAGGCTATAAAGATAAATTGTGTTTGGCGTGCGCATGGAGCTCTTCATCGCATTTTCCTTTTATAGCTTATGAAATAGGTGAATCCCTCGTTCAATTTTTTTATTGGTTTAAGATCATTAATATTCATGGCTTTTTATGTGCTCTTCCCACAAGAGATCTTTGTAAATATAAAATTATTTTCAGATCTCTTGGCAATATAGTTGCAACGATTTATATACATCAGAAATCATACTTAAGGCTCTGTCTTATCTCAGATCCAGTTTGATCATGTACTTTCTTCAGAGATCCCCTATCGTGACCATGAATATTCATCGAACTAGTGAAACTTGTCCAACCATTTCTATATTGAGCCACAATCCATTGATCCCTATTCGCTCAGATATTGGTCCAATCTTTAAATCTTCATAATCTTTGTAATCATCGTGAGGGCTCATAACATCTTTGGGAAGATCTCCCATTTTGAAAGGATTATGAGAGATGGCATTACCAAACATATCTAGATTTATAATAGGATCCTTACATCGATGGGTCCTTTATAGATGTGTTGGATATATTTTCTTGGTCACATGCCACACGAATTAGTACTACATGTCACTTGACACTTCGTTTCCTTAAGATGCATGTGTATAGTTATATGTCATTGCATTTATAACAATAGGTGTATTAATAAAGGAAAAATGGGTAAAAGATATCCTCAGGCATGGGTATGAACCTATCATTACTAGGCATGTAGTGCCGACATGTGGCAGCTTCTTATTGGTCCATGTAAATGTGTTAAAATAGGTGTAAACGATGCTCCCACATCCCTTTGCATTGGAAGATGTGATGGGACATTTGACGTTTGGTGTTTGGCAATTACTCTGATATGCAACATGTGGCGACCAGCACGAGGTTCACGCTTGGCCAAGATGTGATTAACGAAAAGATCGGAATTCCCCTATCATGATTATCATCTTTAAATGTGGATGTGAAACCTGACAACTTATTTCATCTTTAAATGATTTCATTTCCATCGCAATTATCATTTCACCTTTTATGTCACTTTCATTCATTCTTTCCTTCTCTAGTCATCTTATTCAATGGCTTCTTCTTCTTTTAATAGCTCTGCATCTGCATCCTAGTCAATCATCATGAAAATCTCAACCCCTGAGATGCTTGAACCCATCATTGCTTGTCTCGAAAATTATATTTTTTTGGATACTTTAATTCCTAATGAATCTTTGTCTATTAAGGGTCTCATGCTTTGTCCTTGTTTTAATCCAACTATGGCCAAGAATTTGGACTCTCTCTCTCTCTCTCCTTCCTTCCCTTTATACATTAAGGAACAATTCCTCCACAATATTTTCTTAACATAGTATCAATGGCCTTGTTTTGGTTATAGGCATATGCTTTGGCCTAACCTAACTTCTGATTGGATCCTTTAGTTAAACAAGGCTCAATTCGTGTTTGGCCATCTATTCAAGAGGTATGCAACGATTTTGTGCCATTGTATTTATGACGAGAGGCATATCGTTGAAGGAAAAATGGGCAAAGATATCCTTGGGCACGAGTACGATTCTATCATTATTAGGCCCGTAGTGTTGACATGTGGTGGCTTCTTATTGGTCCACATAGGTGTGTCAAAATGGGTGTAAAGACTTTCTACAAATGATGTAGCAATTTGGACGAACGGGATTAATATCATCTTCTCGACCCTAATAGTATTGTAATTGTACATTCAATGCTAAGTAAACAGATAGTTTATATTGGTTATAATAAAAATGATATAATTATTGATCAATGCTATTGATTGATTATCCCTCTCAAAAAATCACTTCTATGTATGTTTGTTTTTCATTATCTTGATATGCCTATAAATATTATGTAATAATTTAGCACAAGTCTCGTAATTTTCATTTTATGAACATTATCAGAGTCTTAATGTGTTTTAAAGCATTAAAAATGCTAATAATTTGGCCATGCAAATATCATTTTATAATTCAGGCACAAGGATTAAGCTATTTTGCTCCTTCGTCAATAAGGTAGGCCTATCTTTAGAGTCAAGAGTACTCAAACATCAACTGATTACTAAGGTAAAGTTTCTCTAGCCACGAGAATTCTGATTTGTTATCTCCTCTATTAATTGAGTTGATTTACATATTCATCAACAAGGCAGGCTTAACTTTGAAGCCAATAATATTCCCAATCGTCCATTCAATGCTAGCGAAAAGATGATTTATATTGGTAATACTAATATAATCTAATCATTGATTTAGACTATCCATCATGTATTGGACTTTGTGTGGCCTATTAGACTAATATTAATACATGCACATATTTATTCATTAATTTAAAATTTTTTATGGTTGTATTCATATTCATGGATGTTATAGCTTCATGATAATATATACATGATATTAAGATTGGCATTATGATGAGATATGGCCAATTCTTGTTGACTAAAAGGATTGGTCCGCTTTCCACATAGCATAGACCATTGTGCCTATATGTACAATAGGAACAATGCATATTGAGATGCTTGTATATATAATATGTACCTCTATCCTAATGTATAAGATGACTAGGATAAGATCTCATATAGATTAGTATAATTGATTCTTTAACTTGTGATGATCTTGTAAATGACAAATGCTTGATCATTCACAATGTGTGAATTAAGCCACACAAGTTGTTTGACAATTATTTATAAGTGAATGATCTATTTCAACCTTATTGTTGTGCAACTATGTTGATCCCATGAAAGTCTATTGTCCCCTTATCACTTTAAGTTGTGTGTTAAGATTACAATAAGACGCTACTTTAGTATGGTTTCTCATAGTCATGTTTACATATTTGGCTCCTTATCACTTTAATCTGCATATTAAGATTACGATAAGATGCTACTTTGGTATGGATTCTCATGGTCATGTTTATTGATTTGGTTAAATTAGAAGCATGCTAAAAAAGTGGCCAAGTTAATATCAAAAATGAATTAGAGGAAGATTGTAAATAATCACATGATTATAATAATACATGAGAGATTTATCTATGCACCAACTAGAATGGATGATTGGACTTTATTATAAATATTTTTGAGAATGTGTTTATATATTATACATTAAATATTTTCAATTGACTTTAACCAATCAATTTTATAAAAATATAATATCAAAAGTAGAAAAGTGTGCCTCAAAATTAAACCATTGAGATTTCTTCGTGCTCATGTATGGAATAAAATCTGCTCAATTTATTATACTAAATTAATAGTCCAAGACAAGTGATTAGATATTAGGACTAGTCTATTCTAGTCCACTTATTCATTTAATACAAAGTCACCCCTAAGGAAGATAATAATCTCAATGATCTTACATTTTGATTTAAATGAAGGAATTAATTAAATTTCATCTTAGTAAAGAGTGTGGGAGTACGATACACCTTGATATTACTATAAGAAAGAAAAGTTAAAGTATATAAAGCTACACATATGATTGAGGGCCTCTGTTCAGTTTACATGTGTGATTAGGAATGTGGGTGTGTCAAAGTCATACTCGACTCAACATTTGATTGAACGCTGGTGACCCCTGCATTAAAACGATTGAGTAAGACCAAATTCAAAAATTCAATTGTGGAGACCAATTGTAATCAGCGATCAACCAATTTGCAAAAGGATAGGAGTGAGTCCTTCCTGATTGATTCTTTTTACCTTATGTTTAAGAAGTTGTTCTTTCACCAATAATTACAATCAATATTTCTTAAAGAAATAAAAATGAACAAAAAAACAGATTAAAACAATGTAAATTTTATTAATATTTTAAATGAAGCTCATTCCAATTGACATAGTATCAAAATAAACTAAAATAAATAAATAAATAGATAGATAAATACCCGATTCGTTGTTAAGAAGAGATGATCGACGTGAATGGTCAACAAGATGTGACCAGGAAGATGATTGCCCAAGTAAGTACTTGGTTGATTGAAATTCGAAATCCAACAACTTAAGGTTGTAGATGTTTAATATAACCCCACGACACCATAGCAGTAGTACTGAACAGTAGAAATTTATGTTAAGACTAAGCTATGTTAAGATAAATAGAAAAGATAGATTATGTTTGGTGTGGGCCTCGAACTCTCTATCATTGTGAGACCCGTATCTTAGCCCGTACTGTTCCGTAGGCTTTTGCGGTCATCCGGTTGAATTCTGGCGACCCACGATCTGTAACCAGCATTTGCACGTGATCTTTAGTCATATCCCGTATTCTAGATTCGATTCGACCCGAGACTTGTACCTTAACGATAGCGCTGTCACCATGGTTCCAACGCCGTGTCTCACACGCAGATGCGATACCCAAGCCAGGAGATATGGACCCGCATTCATTCTGAAGAAATATCGTACGTTGCGAATTTTGAGAGAATCTCTATGACCCGTCATATCAATCAAGTCAAGTACACCCTCTATACCCCAATGTCACCTCACCATATCCCAAGTACATGCACCCATTTCTTCTTTTTCCCAAGTCGACACTCTCTCTTCCCCACCCATTCCACCTTTACACCAAATTCAAACCAACCCATACTTCTCATTTCCATTTCTTACAAAACCCACTCCATTCATCCATCACTCCTCTCTCTCTTTCCCATTTCAAACTCATTCTCCCAAGCAACCATGGGAGGTGGATGTTCAAGCTCTCCATGAGAAAGAGCTAGGTGTGGCCCACCTTCGTACCTCCTATCTCCACCCTCCAAAATCAATCTTAACTGTTAAATCTTGATTCCTTGGAACTCTAAAACCTGTTGGTGAAAGAAGGAAGAGAAAAATGAAAATGCTGGATGATCCATCATTGATTTTATGATTTGAGGGCTCACATTCGATGGGACCCATTTGATGTATGTATTGTAAGAAAGGGAGGGGCCCATAATGACGAGGTCCCTCTGCTACACCCGATCTCTCTCTCTCTCTTTTATCTCTCTCTCTCTCTCCTTTCCTTTTGTATGATGATGAAGATGATGAGGTGCGTGGCCCACCTGATGTGTATGTGTATGGCCCACCAGGATATGTTATATCCATGCCGTCTACACATAGGGCCCATCTTGATGATGTCTAGCAGACAGGCCACTGCATGTCTGCCCGGACAGATATGGATGAAGGAAAATATGAATATCAGCTTTATTCCAAAAGTTGTGGTGGGTCACACGTGTGGACCCACCTCTGACGTATGTGTTTCATCTATGCCATCCACACCGTCCACGTAGGGACAGTGGGGCCCTGATGTGGTGGCCGTTCACATGAGACGTGACCCCACAATGATTTATGCATTATATATCCTCCACTGTCCAGATGCTTAAGATAGTGGGGATTACCGTGATGTACGTTCCATCCACACGTGGGACGCACCTTGATGGAGACGTGACCCCACAATGATTTATGCATTATATATCCTCCACTGTCCAGATGCTTAGGATGGTGGGGATTACCGTGATGTACGTGCCATCCACACGTGGGACGCACCTTGATGGAGGTGTTATATCTACACCGTCCACACGTGTGGACCCAACACTGACAAATAGTTGATGTATTGACGTGAGCAAATCCTGAGGCCCACCTTGTTGTATCTGTTTCACCCGCACCGTCTAGCAAAGGACAGTGCTAGATGCACCCACCCACACGTGTGGGATGGGACCCACCTTGATGCATTTATTTTACATCCACTGCGTCCATCTAACATTGTGTGGATGCCACTGTAGTGTATGTGTCTTATACACACCGTCCATATGGGACCCTCTCTAATGTATGTGTCATGTATCCATGTTGTCCATATGGACAAGGCGTGTGAAGCCCACCTGGATGTAGTGTTGTATCCACTCCATGCATCCATAGTTCCATGTGGGGCCTACCATGATATATATGTTTTATTCCAAGTCGTCCATCCATTTCTCTTTCTTTTGGACATATAGTCCACCATGATTTGGACGGTGGGCCCTATCATGATGCATGATTCATCCATACAGTCCACCATCCATGTATGGATGGTGGGACCCATGATCCATATAGTCCACAATCCAAGTATGGATGGTGGTACCCATGCAGTATATGTGTTTCTCCAAACCATCCAAATCATGGGGCCTACCTTGATATATATGTGGCCCTTGTTTGAGGCCCAATTTGATGCATTTGTGACCCATTTGATGAGGCCCATTGTGATGGACTTATGGCCCATATGATGTGGCCCATTTGATGTATATGAGGTCCACATATTGGGGGCTACTTAGCGTATATGAGGCCCATATGATGAGGCCTAACTTGATGTATACGAGGCCCATTATGATGTGTATTAGGCCCTTATCGTGTGGCCCATTATGACATATATTAGGCCTATAACACGTGGCCCATTTGATGTATTCGAGACCCAGATACATGGCCCATTTGATGCATACAAGACACATGTGTAGGCCCTACATGTTATGCATTTGACTCCCATGAGCAGGGCCTACCTGTTGTGTATGTGAGGTCCATTGGTGCGGCCCACTTATTGTATTTGAGGCCCATGGGTTGCGGCCCATCATGATGCGTGTTAGGCCCATATGATGTGGCCCACCGTGACGTGTATTAAGACTATGTGATACGGCCCATAGTGATGTGTATGTAGCCCTTGTATGAGATCCATTGCGATGTATATTTGGCCTTTGTGTGAGGCCATGGGCCCACTTTATGTTTGGCTCTATGTGCGCCACTGCTTGGGAGCGATGTTGGTTAAATGTCCACATTGATGGGCAATGATGGTTGGATGTCCACATTGTGACCTTTCCTTAGGCCTTGTTAGGCTCATTCTCACCAATTTCAATTATCGAGGCCAATACCGATTGTCGAGGCCGATTTTGATTTCAATTATCGAGGCCGATTGTTAAGGCAGATTCCGATTCATATTATTGAGGCCGATTCCGATTGTCAAGGTCGATTTCGATTGTCTAGGCCGATTCTGAGTGTTGAGGCCGATTCTGATTCTCATTATCGAGCCCGATTCCAATTGTCGAGGCCAATTGTTGAGGCTGATTCCGATTCCAATTATTAAGGCTGATTGTTGAGGCTGATTTTGATTCTGATTATCGAGGTCGATTTCGATTGTCGATACCGATTTCGATAATTGAGGCTGATTCCGATTTCGATTATCTAAGCTGATTCCGATTGTCGATACCGATTATCGAGGCCACTTCCGATTGTCAAGGCTGATTGTTGAGGCTAATTCTGATTCCAATTATCGAGGCCAATTCCGATTGTCCGGATATCGAGGTCGATTGTTAAGGCCTAATGTGATGTATATACTGCCTGTATTTGAGGCCCATTGTAATGTGCATTCGGCCCGTGTTTGAGGCCCAATGTGATGTATATGGGGCCCGTATTTGAGGCCCGTTGTGATATGCATTCAGCCCATGTTTAAGGCCTAATGTGATGTATATGAGGCCTATGTGATGAGGCTCATTGTGATGCATTTGAGGGCTAAGCGATGGAGTTTATTGTGATGTATGTTAGGCTTATGTGAAAGGCCCCTCGTGATGTGTATTAAGCTCTTAAGTGAGGCCCATGGTGTTGTATATTTGGCCTTTGTATGAGGCCATGGGTCCACTATATGTTAGGCTCTATGTGGGTCATTCCTTGGGGGCAATGTTGGTTAAATGTCCACATTGTTGAGATCGAATGTCGATGCCAGTTATTGATACCGATTATAAGTATGTGACAGCATAGCATTATGATACGTGCCTATACGCATCATGATACATGCCTATACGCATCATCTGCATGTTTGTTATAAGATGTGGTTGACCATTGCATATGTCATTGGGCAGATTGTTATGAGACTCCTGATAGGCGGAAGTTATCTCACATGAGCGCACGGTATGCGCAAGATTAATGCATAACTGGTTTGTATGACTCATGCATCTTGCATTGTGTGATGTGATTATTGTACGCTTTAGCGACATCAGGGTAGTAGCCTCCACAAGCATATTATGGATGGCCAGATGGGACACCGAAAATCTATTATTAACATCAGGCTGCCATAGATGGCCCTGGATGAAAATTCTTAAACCCTCTTAGTACCAGAGGACGCCCCAACGTAGAGACCGAGTGAATATATGAGCGCCCGAATGCCGAATACCAGGAGGTCGTGTTTTCCACTGTGTCGTGATCGGTTGGGAAGGGGTGTGGCCTTACCAGTCTGAGGGTAGGGGGCATAGCTAGGTTGAGTTTGACCAGCTCGTGAATGGGTCTTCTATCGACGTGCCAGGTAAATATTAGCTGACTACTAGTCAGGTAAATAATGAGGTCTCTTTCACTTGCATGTTCGCGCGTCAGTGGATGGCGATTGCATGTAGAGTGTACTAGACCCGATGATAATCCCAGAGATGTACAGTA
Organism: Magnolia kwangsiensis; assembly: GCA_037074715.1. Taxonomy (NCBI): domain Eukaryota; kingdom Viridiplantae; phylum Streptophyta; class Magnoliopsida; order Magnoliales; family Magnoliaceae; genus Magnolia; species Magnolia kwangsiensis. The sequence continues at coordinate 22,068,082 of CM073585.1, read as the reverse complement.
CTGATTTGTGGAGCAGGAGTTTCATACTCATTCATTTGTTCATTCACTATCCACTGGGGCTGGTGGTGGGCAACTATTTGTTATGTATACCTTTGCAATGGCCAGGATTTCGGTTGGGGTGCGCGACTAACCTGAGATCAGGTGTTTACCATATTGAGTCTAACTATCCAAATTTAGGTATGGAACTGGTTTGAATAGAAGTCCCTTATGGTGGACCCCATAGCTTATGATACTACGCACCATCATCCCGACTTCACACTCCTGCATGGTCATTTGCACCGCATATTGCATTGCATCCTCGGTATTTGATACTTGACTCTTTATAACTACTCATTTGCATAGCTAATTTGTATTACATACTCTGATATTGTATGACTTATAAACTTGTCAGTATTCCGCTTATTCTAATATCGTATGATTCATGATCTTACCAGTATTTCCAATATTGTATGATTATGATATTGCATTAAATACTCGGCACTTACTTTGTATACACACTTACACCACCCTCTAAGATTTCTATAAGCTTGTGCATGATAGATGCGTGCAGGTGATGTTAGGTTGCAGCAGCGTGGAGCTTACAGCATATAGCTGTCTTCTGGAGCTTTGATTTTGACATATGTATTTCCCTTTCAGCATTGTTTTCAAATGTTTGTGTAGACACCCCACCCAGGCTAAATCTTGAGTAGGTTAAGACTGTCCGAGAACCATGATCATACCTTGAACCAGAATCTCAACCTAAACCGAACCCCAACCCAAAAGTCTCTAATCCGCAAACTAAAACCCCGATCAAAACCATTCAGCACACATGCAACCCCACCTATACCGTATACCATGACCCAGATCCTCTTTACCCAAGCCGAAACCCATTTTTCTAAGCCGAAAAGTCGAAAAGGAAACTTCCGAGCGAACCCACACACTGTACAAGGCTCGCACGCATGAAACCGGCCCGAACTGAGACCGAGCGGTAGTCTGACTACCGCCTGTGGTACTTCATGTACTGCCACTCACAGGCCGCGTGCAGACAGCTGTCCCAGCGTCCAAAAGTCAACTTTCCTTCAAAATTACCCTCCCAGATTTCACTATTTACCTTTTTACCACCCCCCATAGCAAATGAGAGTGTGTCATGTGGCACTCCTCTCTCTCCAACCAACCACAAGCCTCCATGTCATCCTTTTAACCTTTACCTCCCCCCTATTTACAGCCATGTCATTGGAGAAGGCTATAAATAGCCCTCTCCTCTTCTCATTTCAAGACCAACACACTCCAAGAGCCACTCTTCACTTCCAAGCTCAAGTGAGAAGGAGAGTGAGAGGGAGAGAGGGAGGAAGAGAGTGAGGTGAGGAGGAGCTCCAAAGCCCTCAAGTCCAGATTTTTTAGCTATCTCCTTAGCCCACTCCTTTCCTTCCTAGCCATCCTGACCTCCCAGCCTAGCCTTGTTGATCATGGTTCAACCCACATCTTAACCTACTCAAGAGATCAAGCTAAAGATCCATTCATACTACAAGCATCCATCATGACATTTACTCTCTTCTCAATCCCCCTGCTTTTGTAGATCTCTAATGAACGTATGTTGTATGGCTTGTCGTACATCGGATCCTGTCGCATCAGAAATTTCTAGTGATCTAGTCCATTTTTTTTATCTCTTTACATAAGCATCATCATATCCGCCCTCTAGACACGCCGTTGGACGTATACTCTGTGGCTTGTCGAAATCTCGGATCTTGTCACATTAGAGGTCCACGTGTATGCCTAGTCCCATCACAGCCACAGCATCCATCATCCCTTGAGATTGTTTTACCACACCAAGTAGAGACCATACATTTGTACGGGCAAAGAGGGTGTCTGACACCTTCCCTCTTTGTAACCGAGGTCCCTTACCCGGAATCCCGGATCGCAGACCAAGGGTCAATCTAAGGCAGGGAAGTCTCCGGATTTTCCTTACCTTGCGTATTTCGTGGTTCTAGCCGACCGCGAGATTTTGAGATTTTTCGGCTAGTGGCAACTCCAACATCCATAATCAGCCTATCACCCCCAATCAACTATAACAAATCACAAATCAAGCGTAGACCCCGATTTTTCAGTGTCTAGAGTTTGTATTAATGGATATGTGATGATGATGTTGTTTTTTTGTTATTTGAGTAAACTTGTAGTTATACATCTTATAAGATAAATGTATGTTGGAAAATCCTCCTTGTAGGATCCAGGATCGGAACCTAATATATAGGCGCTGGGAGCCGAGAATAGGGTACTACGGAGGCTGTCAGCACCGGATTCGGCGATCGGGATTCTTGTGAATCCGATTTTGGGGTTTGAGTCGTGAAAATCATACACTTCTTTTATAGATTGTTGATGAAGCAAAACTCTCGTTGAGTTTCCTTGCTAACCTTAGATCCTTGGCATCTACGACTTGCATTCCGAATAGAAATATTTTTTAAATCTAGATCTATTGGTTTTCATATCTACACTTTTACATAGATGCTCTCATATTGTAAACCTTCATGACCCTACTACATCTAGATTTGAGATTGATCAGATCCATCTTCACCATTCATCTTAGACCTCGAATCGATCAGGTCATCGTTGCATCTGAATGGCCCAATTGACGTTGTCCACCTTTCCACGATCTTAACACCTTCTTATCATAAAACTGGTGGAACTGGATCCACTAGATTTAGCTCTTCCATTCTTTTAATTTTGATTGATGTATAGATAAGGACCCAATCAATTAGCGTCCACCCTCTCCTGATTTGGGTCTGTGTTGCAACCAATATGCTTGGATATTAGTCTGATTTTCATATATTTATAATCTTCATGATTACCACAGACCTTTCGAATGTCTTAAAAAAGATCTCTCATTTTAAAAGGATTGTAAGAGATAGTTTCACCGAGTGTATCATAACAAAATTTATGATAGGATTTTTTCTCTCGATGGGTCTTTTATAGACGTGTTGGGTATCATGCCTCATTAATATACCACACTAATCATAATCAAGTGGGATGCAAGGTTTTGATCTCCTAAAGGCATGCATCTGATTCTATGCCACAACATTAATAACAAAATTTGTATCGCTGTAGGAAGATCAATAAAAAAATATCTACGGGGCAAGTATATACTTCTTCCAACATCACACTCATGGTAGCAATACATGGCGACTGCTCATTAATCTAAACTATTGCTATGATGCCCCCCATCAAGGATGCCGAATCAACCGAATCGGGCTTCGGTGGATCCCTAACTATAGAGCCAACCGTCGTGATGTATTTGTCTTACAACCAGGCCAACCATTTATTTTGACAGCTCATTTTAGGCCGTGATCCCAAAAATGAAGCGGATCCAAATCTCAGGTGAACCACACCACAAGAAACAGCAGTGCTTGAATACTCATCATTAAAAACTTCTTGGGGCCACCGGAGTATTTATTTGCCATCCAACCAGTTGATAAGGCCACAAATACCTAGACGAAGCAACCACACAAATATCAGCTTGATCCAAAAGTAGTGGCCGACAAGAAGTTTTTAATGGTTAATCACCACTCTTTTCAGTGGTGTGGTCCACCTGAGATTTGCATCTGCTTCTTTTTTGGGATTTCTAATGTCCAGCATTGACCGTATTTTGTAGCTACCAGTTGAACGGTTAGGATCCTACCACGAGGGAGATTTAGGTGGTTAGGCCATAATATCAACGGTTTGGAGATCAGTAAAGGTCCATTTTGGAGTATAAAATTTTTCCGCATTGTAATTTTATAAATTATAAAATACCAACCATCTGGTGGGAGCACATTCAACCAGGGATATCGTGATTCCAACCATCAGATCAATCAATAGGAAATGGACTCTACATTATTATTATACTAGAAACGGCTCAGTTAGTGACTTCGGCCGTCCATCATGCGGAGCCCACCTTTGATTCTACAATTGACAACACCAATCATGGCTATGGAAGGGGACGGTCTATATTGATTATGGTAGCAAAGGTTCAATCATTGATCCGGAACCACCCTATGCAGCGGCAACTTTTGAATTTGATTGCCCATCCCTTCTAAATATCACTCTCATCTGATGATCCTAACCATATGATCAATGGATAGGAAGTGAGTCGGTACATATTTATTATACAAAAGCTTCCAATCACTGATCTAGGCAGTCCATCATGAGGACTTCACATGTAATTTCCAAACACTCTTTAAAATTTACTTTGACTGGATGATCCTAACCATTCAATTAATGATAGTAAATGGATAGACCATATTCGTTATTTTTTTATTTAAAAAAAAAATTAAAATAAAAAAGGGTACAATCAGTGGACTCAACCATCCACCGTATAGGGGAGCAGATTAGGTGAGACTCTGGATCCACTGAGGTGGGTGGGAACCTGACCTGACTGTGGGGCTCAAATTGATGTATATGCCTTAAATCCACATCGTCCAAACTGTTTTGTAAGCTTATCATAAGGCATGATCCTAAAAATGACACAGTAGTGATTGAATCCCCACCATTAAAAACTTCATGGCCCACCAGAATGTTTATTTGCCATCCAACCTGTTGATAAGATCACAAAGATCTGGATGAAGAGTCCACACAAATATTAGCTTCATCCAAAACGTGTGGCCCACGAGAAGTTTTTCAATGGTCAACTACCACTGTTTCCTGTGTTATGGCCCACGTGAGTTTTGGATCTGCTTCATTTTTTGGGTCATGCCCTAAAATGAGCCTTCAATACGGATGGATGGCGTTGATATAGTCACATACATCACAGTGGACCCCACAGTCAGGGGTCCCACCCACCTGGGTGGATCCGGGGTCTCACCTAAACTGCTCCCATTGTATAGAGCCCATCTTTTCTTTTCTTTTCTTTTTTATCCCATCAATTTTTCAATTTGATTGGATGAACCTCGAGCATTCCATCAATTGCTATATATATATATATATATGGGAAATGGTACTGTAAGGTTGATCGTATAGGACCATAATATATAGTCCAGTCTTGTCTTAGTGTGATCTATTGGATGATAAACATTTAAAATGCACGGGAAGATGGACAACTTCTTGGGGAAGCTTAATGTGATAAGAAGTTAGTTAGGGCTACCATCATGTTGTGAGAAATCCACACCATCCATCTACTTTTTTATTTCACATTAGGGCATGAGACAAAAAGCGGGGTAGATCCGAAAATCACATAAGCTTCATGACAGGAAATAGTGAAGAATGGATGGCCGCTGGTGAAAATTGGTGGGTTACATAAGTTTTGGATTGAACTAATATTCATCCTAGTAAGAATAACCCTGTGAACAATATAGATGGCATATAAGAATAATGGTAAACCTTAGAAAGGTTTCAACGGTAGGCATTTAACTACTCACATTATCTTATTGTGTGGCCCGGTTGAATTATAGATATACCTCATTATTTTTCCCACGTCCTAACAAGCTCAGAAAAAATAAATGAACATGGTGGATTTCCCATAAACATTATAACGGGCCCACCTATTTGTATAGATAAAAATTCATTCCCACATAATCCAGAGGACAGGCTCTGCGAGATGACTATTCAATCACCTTCACCTTAGAACTGGATCTTCTTTATTTTTGAAACCAGGACCTAAATATTGTCTTCCAAAACAGATGGGCCATGTGGGTACACACTATGTAGATCAAGTTGGCCCCAATATAGGGGACGCATTGTCCTAGGCTAGGTGGAGGCCGCACCTAATCTGCTCCCTTCTACGGGGCGCCGTTTACCTACTGACTGGTTGAGCAGTGAGAATAGCTACCGTAGTGACGTCACCAAGCTCCATAGGCCCCACCTTGGTGTATGTTTTGTATCCACACCTTCCATCCGTCTGGAGAGATCATTTTAGGGCAATATCCAAAAAAAACTAGTTAAATCCAAAGCTCCAGTAGATCCCACCACAGAAAACAGTGGGACATCGATGCCCACCATTAAAAACTTCTAAAGGCCACAAAAGTTTTAGATAAAGCTGATATTTGTATTTTCTCTTATTTCATGTCTCTTTTTAACTTTTGAACGGGTTGGATTTCATATAAACATTATGGTGAGCCTTATGATAGTTTCAACGGTGTGAATCACTCTCTCCACTGTTTTCTGTGGTGGGGTCCACTACAGCTTTTTAATTGCCTCATTCTTTGGCCCATGCCTTAAAATGATATCTAAAAATGGATGGACAGTATGGATATAACTTGGTGAAGTCACTTTAGTAGCGGACTGGCTACTCAACTTTTCAGTATCTAATCCGTGTCCTCTTTTGCGTGGGAAGCGGAAAGGCTGGTGTGCCACACGCCACCGATTGTGTTACCAGCGCGCTGGCCCCACCATGATATAAGTATTATATCCACACTGTCCATCCATTTGAAAAAATCATTTTATGACATTAGCACAAGAATTAAGCAGATGGAAAGCTCAAGTGGACCATAACATAGAAAGTAGTAGGGATTGGATGCTTACCATTGAAAACTTTTTGGGGCCACAAAAGCTTTGGATTATGATGATATATATATGTGGAAAAGGTACTATGCGCTTGACCTCACCATAAGCTCCTGTGAGGTTGAATTGTGTGGGTCCCACCATAATGCATGTCGATCATCAACACCATGCATTTGATGGGTTCCCTTTAAATTATGGGATATCCCAAAAATCAGCCATATACGGAACTCAGGTGGGCCATACCATCTAAAATCATGTGAAGACACTGTTAAAACATATAAAAGCACTTGGTGTGGCCCATCTAAGTTTTGAATGCTGCTGAAACTTGGTATGACCCCTCATCCTAGTGGGACACACATAATGGATGGGTTGGATTTGCAAACCACATCTCGATGGGCCCAAAAAATGATTATGAATGTTGTAATGGTACATGGCCCCTCTGAACTTTTGTATGTGGTGTGGCCCACAAACGTCACGGATTGACTTGATTTTTGAGATGATTTTTGAGACCTAGGCACACGATGGAATGGTGCATCTAACTGATGGGGTAGATGTTCGAAACGCATCACGGTGGGGCCCACACAGCTCGACCTCATGGTATGGACCGTGATGATTATATATTTATGTGTATGTGTGTGTTTCGAACATCTACCCCATCAGTCAGATGCACCATTCCATCATGGGCCTAGGTCTCAAAAATCAAGTCAATCCGTGACTTGTGTGGGTCACACCACATACAGAAGTGGAGAGGAGCCATACACCATTAAAACATTTATAATCATTTTTTGGGCCCACCGAGATGTGGTTTGCAAATCCAGCCCATCCATTATGTGTGTCCCACTTGGATGAGGGTTCAGACCAAGTGTCAGAGGCATGCAAATTTTAGGTGGGCCCCACCAAGTGCTTTTATATGTTTTAACGGTGTCTTCACATGATTTTAGATGGTATGGCTCACCTGAGTTCCGTATACAGCTGATTTTAGGGATATCCTATAATTTAAAGGGGACCCATCAAATGCACGGTGTTGATGGTCGACACGCAACACGGTGGGGCCCACACAGCTCGACCTCATGGGAGCTTATCATGAGGTCGAGCGCATAGTACCTTTTCCCTATATGTGTGTGTGTGTGTGTGTGTGTGTATAGTTGGTCTATATTGTATATAATGTAGATCATAAAACGTACATCATGTGGGACCCACATTTAGTCACCCATCGCTCGTAAAAATCACTTAGATCATATGATCACCCAAACGGGCCTTAAACCACAACCCCATGACACAAAGCTAGAAACAGGTTTCGGTTAGCCGTCAACCTAGCGGATCAGGAAGAACGTGGATGTGGGTCAGGACCCAACATTTCGGATGGATTTTGGAGGTTGCATCAAGATCACGCCCGAGGTGCCGATAGCAAGCCAGATCACACACATTTGGGCAGACCCAACTCGGCAACTTTTAAAATAAAAATAAATAAATAAATCACATACTACCATGTGAAAAATCACTAGAATTAATCTCAACCCATTAGGTCCAACAAACAATTTGAGCCATCTATTTGTTTGGGGCCCTCATGAACCGCTCAATGCCCTAAAGAATCAGTTTTGACAGAAGTGGCTCCTATAACCATACCATGTATGGCTTGGTAAATAGATTAGCTATAAAAACAAAACCAACAAAAAAAAAAAAAAAAAAAGCCAACTTGGAAATGGATCCATCCAATCTGAATGATTATGCATTGGACTGAACAAGTGCTCCAATGAAACTACGACCCCATCATTTCTCCAATGGAAAACTTCATACTCTGCCACATCCAAGGTACAAAGCCAGCAGATAGGAAATGCCAAGTGCCACGACAACAGAGAATAGTGATGGGGGTAGTGATATAACACTTGCATACCTACATTTCATTTTTCAATATACAATTTCCACTCTTCTAACTAAAAGATTTAGAGAACAAAAACAAAAGAAAAAAAACCATAGAATCACAGAACCAAATACTAAGATTGAGGTGGAATTTTTCTCTAAATTAGACTGATTCAATTCATGAAATTTCATGATATTTGGGGTAACCAAATGCATCTTAACCAGTGTTCATAGTATCAGACATGTATCACCGACCGGAGATGCAAAATCATTTACCAATATTGGTGATATTATTGCCCATACTTGGAATATCGCGTACTGCTTGTCATAGAAAGTCAGTGCAATAGTAACCAAAATGAACTTATTTCATACCTATAATATTAACAAGAATACAGTAATCAATTAACATTGCTTCTAAATAATTTTTTTTAAAAAAAAGTCATACATCCATCCATCCATGTATATATAAAGACATCCATCCACGTCTATCCATCCATGTATATATACATCCATCCACGGCTATCCATCCATTCCATCCATTCATACATACATTCATTAATGGAAGCCTAGAAGCATGTGCTATCATAGAAAATCGGTGCAATATTAACCAGAATGAATTTATTTCATACCAATAATATCACAAGAATATCATTAGGAACGCTAATCACTTAAAAGTTGTTTCCAAATGAGAAAAAAGTAATACAACAATCCATCTATGCATGCATGTATACATATATGCATCCATCCACACGAGTTAATATATCCATACATACATCCATCAATCCATTAATACATCCATCCATCCGTGCATACATATATACACACATACATGATCCATCCATGCAACATCCAACCATACACACACATAAATGATCCATCCAACCATCCATCCAAACATAATACATCCAACCATCCATCCAAGCATCCAACCATACATAGATGATCCATCCAACTTCCAACCATACATGACCCATCCAACATCCAACCGTACATACACACATATACACACATACATTACTATCCATCTAAGCACCTGTCCATCCATCCATCCAAAAAAAAAAAAGGCTTTCGAAACTTTAAATTTTTGGCATAAATAAAATGAAAGACTGGTCGAAATACACCCCTCAACCAGATCCCAAAAAAAAAAAAATCCAACAAAAAGTAAATTTTCTTTTTTTCTCTAATTTTCGTAGTATTTACACACTTTTTCCCTTCCCTAATTTTTTTCCTAAAATTAGGGATATGATTCACAAAAATTAGAGAGAACTTCCACTCGCCAAAAAAAAAAAAATCGAATTTCCTATTCTTTTTATTATTATTATTATCTTTGCAATTCCAACTCACCAAGTTTCTGATCCAGAGTCTCCAAAATAACAGATTCAATCCACAAGAAATGAATAAGGTGTCAAAATCCCCCTCCCCTCCACTTGAATCTAGAAAAAGAATCTCAGAAAACTTCTATTTTCTTTTTTTCTCAAATTTTTTTAAATCATGCAAAAACTTGTCATAAATGAATGGGAAGTCAACTTATATCGGCAATAATATCACTGATACAAGCAATGTATCATCTATGCATGGTGATATATCGCCAACACAGGATTTTTTAGAATTTCGGTGTTATCGGTATCACTGATGTGGCAATACTGATGATATCAGCAATACTATCAATAATAACACCAAAAAATTGGAACACTGATCCTAATTCAACTTCTTTGATTGAGTTCAAGTCCCAACTGCACAGCAGATGGCGGCAAAGCCTGAGTTGGGTTCTTTCATTTTTAAACCTTGGTTCTTCTTGATTCGGACATTATATGGATAACAAATCCAGAATTTCCAAAAAACACAAAGCCACGCGCCTAAATATCTTCGCATTCATTTGACAACATTCTGTTTCAGCTTTTACCCAAAAAAGTTTCTTATATTCAGGTCATCATCTATGCCAATAAATCTCAAAGAAAAAAACCAAAACAAAAATCCCGAGATTACACAGATACAACCCTTTTAACCTAAACTCTATCTGCAGTCACAAAAATGCTTTTTCATGAATCACTATAACTATGATATAGCATACCTCGGCTATACTGAGGTACCGAATCATCAATAACTATGCATTGTCATCTCCCACTGTAACTTTTTTCAGACCGGAACAGCTGTCTGGTTTGCCCCTCCTGAACGGCCAGCTCTGGCATTCCCATTTTGATCAACCCGCTGATAACCGGTGCCACCACGGCCAGATGGGCCCCGCCCACGGCCTGAAAACTCACCCCGGCTTCCAAAGTCACTTCTGCCATATCCCCGGTTGCCAAAACTCCCACGGCCACGGAAGCTGTCGTTGTTTCGGAAAGCACCCCTTCCTCCAGTGGGGAACCGCCCTCTCCCACTACCACTGACTGGAGAAACCCGCAGCATTAGTCAGTGTGAAAACTTGGAAGCTTACTTGTACGGTACACGATGTCGGAAGTAATACCCAGCACAGATTTTATTTAAGATATAGTTTATCGATACAAAACTCGAATTCAGGTTTTTACCCGACTTCATTCCTTTCACCATCAGTTCTTAAATAACTCCAAAAATTGGCATTCCAAATCCAGAGTAACAATTGAAAACCCACCAATTACTATCAGATGCACATATGCAGATGGCAAAGGAAAGCAGCCCCGACATGAATGAACGTGACATATTTGTGCAGGATATCAGCTGTTAATCAGGAGGGCCCCACAGGAATGTGCCCCAGACTAAGCATCACCTGGTCCAGTCATCAGTGGGCCCAACTTGTACAGGAAAAAAGGACTGTTAAGAAAGGACTACTAACGTTCCACATTGAATGCAACTATGTGGCCCACACAATGAATGAACCAGACTCGATTCTTGGGATTGCTAGGTTCACCATGGGGCCCTTGTCATGAATAGCCGAGATCTTACACATTTCCATGTCTTGCATGCTTGCAAATGGGCATCTGCAGGTAGCATTCCACTCATAAATAATCACCAGAGCCAATCAATGACTCAGCTGAGTTTTATAAGAATCTGAATCTTATTGAGTGTGACTGTAATGAGTTAACTCAGCAGAGTCAAGTTGATTGGACAGTGCTCTAAAAATTCTCAATTCGAAGCATCTTCAGTGCCCTATCTAGTTTCTTCTCTGTTTTTTTTAAAAAGGATGGTGCCCCTATCAAGTATAACAAATCCCAAACAATATTCACTTGCCTCGAGTTGTAGTTCTCTTCTCCTCAATAAATGCTTGGCGGCCCCCAATCATGATAGGTGAAGCCTACAAAAACAGTGGTAGCCAATTTTTAGAGACAATCACTGTTCGAAGTATCGGTATCGCTACAAGTTTCATTGGCCGGGGATACGGAAACAATATTAATATCGCCGATGATATCACTGATAACCAGAAATGCAGGAAAACATATTAAAAACGGTGGAATTTTTAGTGAAACTTCAGGAGATGTAAAAATACACATTTGCATATTTAGGAATTAAAAAAATTGCAAAAAGAATGCATACATAATAAGTTTCCATTTTATGGGGGCCTCAAAGCATGTGCCTTCGTAAGAAATCAGTCTTAACCATCCCATCCATCCCATCTAATCATCCAACCTTCCATCTAAACATCCATTGATATTGCAAAATATCGACAACACATGATGTTTTGCCAAGAAATCATCAACAGCTGTAAAGGAAATAAAAGATTGTGGTCTCAATATTGCACATGTTGCAATAACGATAATATCGAGATATTATCAATATTATCAACGACGAATTGAACACTGCACACAACCATATGCCCATAAAAAAATTGAAATGAATTTTTTTAATAAACAAATTTTTGGTGACATCGATTCGTTGGCGGTATTATTGAAATATCGTTCATAGACTTGTGATACAAGCGTCACCTAGAATTTACACAGTCGAAAATATTAGTGATACAATGGTGATACATTAGCAATACAAGTGTTAAAGTCCCTTGATATACATTGATATGCCATCCCCTAACGGCTCGAGCTTTTAGAGAATGCGGTGATTTAACATCGTATCAGAGCGGATGGTCAAGTGTTTGAATCCCAGGAGCCGCAAATATGCCTCCCTAATATATTCTCTCACGGGGGGCCATTTATGATGAGAGTTGTGTGTCCATCCACCTTTGCCTAGTATGTTCCCGTTCCCGTGCAGAGTTCCATCCCGCACGTGCGGAAGAGTGTTAAGGTCACTTGATAAACATTGATACGCCATCCCCTAACGGCTTAAGCTTTTAAGAGCAAGTGGTGATTTGACAACAAGTGACACTTGGAATCTACAATTGAAAATATTGGCGATTAGATTGGAGATATCAATACGTTGGCGATCCTTAGTGATACATTGTTGATACCTGAATTTTTTTATACCACCAGTCTTATCGGTATCACCAAGCTGGAGATAAAGATAATATCGAGTATACTTCATAATATCAGGGATAATTCAAACAATGACAATAGATATTGGGTAATCTAGTGAATTTGAAGAATAATAAGTACTTTGAGAAAAAAAAAAAAAAGGTACTTGTTTTCAATTTTTCTTCTTCCATCTGCTAAAGGTACTGATTTAAATAAAGTAGAAATAATAATAAATTTCTGTGAAGCAAAATTATAAAACCAAAAAGTATCGTAGTAAGCTAGTCCAAAACTTCTTTTTTCCTTTCTTCCCTTTTTTCTTTATTCTTTTTTTTTTTTTGGAAGAGTTAATGATTGACAGTTGTCATTGTTATACCATACTACCAGTCAGAACGAACACAAAGGGAAAGTGGAAAATGTTGGGTCCACGGAACAATGGGTGTTTAAAACTAATGTTACTTCCGCATACCATTGCAGTTAGGAGTACCATGTAAATAAACTAATGTTAAAACCTTATCAATCTTGTTCCAACAAGAGCATCTACAGTGGGGGCGCATTGTTAACATTGTCATACACATGACATTAGCATCAGGAGGCCGGATGGTCATTTGAAGCATAAAAATATGGGATCTGGAAGAGGGTGAATTTATAAGATTTATAGTGTTTTTTTCTGGGAATTTTCAGTCTGGCTTTTTAGGTGTTTTGCCCAATATATGAAAAGTTCAAAGAACCAACCGATTTTTTGTTTTTTGGCTGCACTAATTTTCTGGAGTTTTTTGTGGAGATTTATCATATGGATTAGGTATCGCTGGACATTTGCAATCTCTAAGAACAAGAAATGTGCAATTCTGTTCAGATTTGAGTGACCTATATATTGATTTTAGTGGGAAAAAAAATTGTCATACAACCCAATTTATGACATCTGCAGGGTATGGTTTGGTCTGATTTGTCACAATTGAAGGTACGTATAAATGTGCATCTGCTTTTATTCCTATATGTGAGCTTGAGCTGGGATACTATAGACCAGTCTGTTCATTTTGTGTTCAGGAGCATAAGGTTGAGATTGAATAACGACATACCTTTGATCTTTATTGTTGGGCTTAAACTCAAACTATGGGACCATTCGTACATAGATTCTCATTCAAGAGCCTCTTCCCACTACTGGGACAGTCTTTGCTTTACTTAAGCAAGAAGAAAGTTGACCACAAGTGATATTAGATACATCTTCCAGTTCTCAAGATCGATCGGCATTTTTAGTTCTGTGACAGGAGGTCACAGTGGACAGGGTGGTGGCGAGAATCGTAAAGGAAGATCTAATCGAGGTGAGAGGTTTGGATCAGGTAGCCATAGCATGGGTTGCAATACTTCTGGCCATAGAGCTGTGGTGATTCTAGCGGCAGTTATGGATATGTAGGTTGTGGTCGTAAAGAGTGGGGACAAGGCCAAAGGAATTTGACCAGTGATGAGCATTAGAAGTAAGTTTGTACACAATGTGGTTGCCCTAGGCATACACAGGATACTTGTTAAGACATTGTTGATAACCACCATGGAAGGCTTATGCAGCTGCGATTGATTCCTTGGACATTGCCCATGATGAAGCCAAGAGTCTATTACCTTCGAGTGGCACTCACCAATCTCTAGCTAAAGAACTTGTTGCTTTTCATCACCGTCTGGCATCTGCCTCTTTTAGAAGGGACCTCCGCCTCTCCATCATCTCATGTCAACTTCTCTCGTAGTGTCCCACCCTTTCAACAAGCTGGTAGTCTCAAAACTTCTCTGATGGAAATGAAGGGATAATGGTCTTCCTCTCACTGACTCCCATCATTCTTCTGCTTTAGAACCAGGTTTGAATGCTCAATCGGATTCTTTAGACATTCCTATTGCATTGTGTAAAGGACAATGGTCATATTCAATTCATCCTATTGCAAACTATATCTTCTATAATCCTCTTTCACATTCCTATTCTGCCTCTGTTTTCAACCTTTCTTCCGTCACAGTTCCATTTTGCATTTGCAAAGCCCTCACCTGTTCCGAGTGGAAACATGACATGCTGAAGGAAATGCACGCCCCCGAAAAAAAAAAATATCAGATACACCACACCTCCTAGCTTTCTTCCCACAACTGAAAACAGGTCTATGTAAGCTTCGCATAGCTATTTACAGTCTCAAACAATCCCCATGTGTATAGCTCAAGCATTTTTGTTAGGCACAAAAAAGTTTGGCTACTCCCAAAGTTGTGCATATCCGTGGGCATCTCTATGGTCATCGTCTATGTGAACGATACCATAGTGACAGGAGATGACCATGGTGCCATCTTGTCCGTAAAGTCATTTCTTGGTATGGAATCTGATATTAAAGAACTTGGCTCTCACCGCTATTTTTTTGGACATTGAAGTTGCTCTCTCCAGACATGGTATTGTCATCTCTCAGCAAAAATAAACAGTTGATCTACTTCGAAACAGTGGACTTTGTGGTACTCAGCCTATTGACACTCCCACTAAGTAGAATAACCGCCTTCAGCTTGATTGTAGCTATCGATAACCTGATGAC
Organism: Magnolia kwangsiensis; assembly: GCA_037074715.1. Classification (NCBI taxonomy): domain Eukaryota; kingdom Viridiplantae; phylum Streptophyta; class Magnoliopsida; order Magnoliales; family Magnoliaceae; genus Magnolia; species Magnolia kwangsiensis. The sequence continues at coordinate 22,052,856 of CM073585.1, read as the reverse complement.
AGCATGAATCGACACTTAGTCGGTAAGCTCATCTACTGACAATTACCCATCTAGATATTGCTTATACCATGTGTGTAGGTAGTCAGTTTATGCATGCTCCACACACTAGTCACTTAGATATTGTGCATTGAATCTTGAAGTTTCTCAAAAGTTCACCAAGTCAGGGTATACTCCATTCCAAGCATTGCTCAACTTGAGCTGGCTATGCTATACAGATGCGAATTGAGCTAGCTCTCCTTCTGATCACTACTTGACTTTCAAGTTTTGTACCCTGGTTAGCGGCAATCTAGCAACATGGAAAAGTTAAAAAAATAGTTACTTACGGCACACCCTAGTGCAGAAGCTGAATATCAGGCAATGGTTCATGTTGTCTATGAACTTTTGAACACCTTATTGACTGAATTAGGCCTTCAGTTTCTTCTTCCGTGACTCTTCATTATGACAACCCCGCTACTATTCATATCACCTCTAACCCGGTTTATCATTAGGATACCAAGTACATTGAGGTTGATTGCATTTTATCCTTTAAAATGTGGCATCAAAGGATGTTCGGATGTCATATCAAAAGTCTAACAATTAACTAGTTGATTTCTTAACAAAGGGAATTGGTCGTCGTCACCTGCTTTGTATATATTCAAAGGTGGGCATGATCAATATCTATGCTCCTACTTAAGGAGAAGTGTAAGCAAATATGCGTAAGTGTTATCTTTTTGTGTCATCCTTCAGAGTACCATATCTGTGTTTCATGATAATATAAGTGTTAACCCTAGTGGTCTTGGCACAAGTTGACTTGCCCTAAACTCTATCATTTTCCGTCACCCCTTCTCTTTCTTCCTCATCTTCTGCCTCTTCTCCTCTCTCTCGTACTTCTCTCTCCTTCTCATCTTTCTACTGAAAGCAGGAGCATGAGCAGGAGTGTGTGAGCCCAAAATGTAATTCAAAGCATGAGCAGCGCCTAATAAGAAGGATCATGCAATTAGGTCCATGATATGTCTGATGCCTTCGTCAGTTAATGTTAACAGTCCTGCCCTTTGACATTTAAGCCATGTAATATATCAATACTTATATAAGCATTTTCCATTACACATTGGTACCAATAGGAAAAAAAAAATTATGTAACAAATGCCAGTACTTTAGGTCTAATGACTATATATAACTCAAGACATGTTTCACGCTGCGCAAAAGTACGGTGGTCCTTAAAAAAATGACATCAACCGCTGTTCTGAAATTGTGAGCTGCTATCTTGCAAATCAAAGCCACCAATGGCTACTATATGCTCCTGTGTCTAGCAGACAAGAATGGGGACATTGTAAAGACGATGATCAAGTACTGTGTTATATATAGTCATGTAACCTATCAGTAGATATGCACAACATCAATTTTTTCCTATCAGTACCAATTCATGTCAAATGCTCATATCAGTACCGATATGTTACCTGACATAAACCACACAAACGACAAACTGAGGGCAAGTCAAAAGCCATCCGACATAACCATGAAAGATGGTAGAAGGGGGCATCATTGATAATGAGTTTTTAGAGGGTGATCTTAATATATTGTTTTTAACTATTTCTCAAGGGTAATCTTGAAATTGTCCTAAAAATAAAAACCATATATACCAATCCATCTATTTGCACAAATATCTACTGATGAGCTCCAAGAAGTTGCTCATACCACTCCAAACAACATTAAGCCATGGAGCTAATAGTCACAAGTGGGAGTGGGAGCAGTGCAGATTTGGCAACAGAAGGTACGAAATTAGCTATTTTTCATGATCCAAAGAGTTGTAAGATTTGAAAGCAAGAGTAGCAACCTAAGTAAATTCCTGCAAACATATTGGAAGACATAATATTGTTACTAATTGTGAATCATTTATGGATTGAATAGCATAGCCACTGCATCATCAGCATCAGCATCTACGCCACTGCATCCTGAAGCTAACATAATATCCATGAGAGGTTACTTCCTTTTTTTTCATCTTTTTAACGGCGTGTCCTTGAGAGCATTATCTCAAGTCACTTGTAACACAGCGAGGTTTTAAAGCTGACCAATTCAGGGAGATGGCAATCCAAGATGAATAAAACCAAAGGACAAGTGGTTTAGGGCCAAGGTGTCCCATATCGGTATCGGTTGGCATAACGATGACTTCCAAAACTGATACGGATACGGGGGCGTAACGGCGATACGGGGGCGTAATAGGCCGTAACGGCATAAAAAAAAAAATTTGCTAAAAAAATTGAAAAAATATGGATTAAATCTAGAATATTCTAAGCATTCCAATATGCATTCATTTATAAATTGGAACATGTTTATGGTGGTGTAACAGTCCACTCTTTAGTGAAAAGATGTATCGGACTGTCTGATTAATTTTTGAACCAGGTAACCTGAATTTGATTACAAAATTTATATATTTAATTTTCTAAATATCTAATTTATATACTTAACAATTTAATATCTTTCTCCCAATAGTACTTTAAAAAAATGAAATTAAATTCAGGTAGATGGCGTTGCCAATTTCGGGCTGACTTGGAGGACCAATCTATACTCCAAATTAGCCTCAAATTCATGCAATTTATTGTCATTATTCCACTTATGTATTGGTGGACATTTATTGGATAGTGAATCATAAAAAAAAAAAAATCAAAAGGCCCTATTTAAAAAAATAAAAGTATACAAAATAATAATTAAAATTATTCAAATAATTTGATTTTGGCATTGTGAGTTAGCAATTGCAGTTTATAATTTAATTGGTAAATTTTAAATTAATATATGTCTCGTATACAATTTTTTAAGGGCCCAAATTAGGTGAGACTTGGATCGGGAAGTGTAGCACACATGTTAAAGTTTTTTGGGCCCTACCCATGATGAATGTGTTATATCTAAACCGTCCATTCATTTGACGAGATCGTCTTAAGGCTTGACACGAAAAATAATACAGATCTAATTATCAAGTGGACCACACTGCAAAAAGTAGTAGGGGATTGAACGTATACCATTGAAAACTTTTTTGGGATCACAGAACTTTTAGATGAATATGAAATTTGTTTTTCCTCTTCATTCAGGTCTTTTTGACCTTATGAACAGATGGGATGGAAAATAAATGTTACGGTGGGCCTACGAATTGTTTAATGGTGAAAATCATCATATCCGCTGCTATTTTTGGTGTGGTCCAGACGATCTTTGGATACAATTCATTTTTTAGCTCATGCTATAAAATAATACTTAAAAATAGATGAACGGTGTAGATATAATAAATACATCACTGTGGAGCCCGTATAACTTTGATCTCCTTTGAACCGTTCGTACAACTCGCAGCTCGAGGAGTGTCAGCGCTCGTCTCAGCGCGTGACACATACCTACAGCAGCTACGCCCGTCAAAAAAAAAAAGAAAAAAAGAGGGGGGGGAAACCGAAAAGAAAAAAGAGGGAAAGAAGAGAAAAGAAAAAAAGAGGGAAAGAGGGAAAGAGCGAAAGAAGAGAGAGAGAGAGAGAGAGAGAGAGAGAGAGAGAGAGAGAAGGAGGAGGAGGAGGAGGTGGTGGAGGCTGCAGCCGCAGCAGGCCGAGAAGAGGAAGAATAAGAATAAGAAGAAGAAGAAGAAGAAAGAAAATAAGAGGAAAAGAAATGAAAAAGGTAAGGGTTTTTTTTTGTCTTTTCTTTTTCTTTTTTTTTTTTTTTCTTTCAAGCCCGTAACAGCCGTTACAGGTCAGTAACGGCCGTTACGTGTACAAAAATGGGACTCGGCCGATACGGCCCCGTATCGCGTAACGGGTACCACCGTTACCCTTACGGCCGATACGTAACCGTTTTGGGACACCCTGTTTAGGGCCTTTTTAGGAGCTTTGAAAGGAAACGGAGACATTTTCTTTAAAAGTTATTTTCCGAGGAAGCGTTTGGAGAGAATTTTAAAAAAAGGGGAGATTTTTGAGACAACTATGAAAACAATTCTTGGAAAATGTTTTCAACCAAAAAGTGAACTCCCAATCAGGGGAAAATGTCATCTTCTTAGAAATTATTTTCCACCCAACTGCTTATCAAGCTCCCAAGCAGGCCTTATTTAAGGTCATTATGTTTAAGGGGTTTATTAGTTTAGAAATGGAGCTTCAAAATATATGCAGAGACACCACATATTGGACAACTGGGCAATAGGTGTATCCCACTATGTAGATGGTCTGACCAACAGATACAGTCAATCAAACTCAACAGATGGAATAGACATGTATGAAAACAATGGACAGTTTAAAAATTGCCAATAGCCCACATACAACGTCCATCTGGCGTGCCTGATTAATGGGCCGGTCTTCTTTTGGCTAGGGCATCTATACTGATGAACAGGTCAGATGTCCCACACATGGTGGGACATTTGGCTGCAGGCCAGTGTGCATTAGCAATAACTCTTACAAAAGATTTGTGGAGGCTTTCTCAGGCAGTCAAAGTGGAAGTGTTATAGGTGAGAGGTTGGTGATGATAAAACATTAGACAATGGTTTCAATGAGAAATTCTCAGGCAGTTTGTTATCTCAATCACTTGGAATAGCTATTGACCCTGTAACCATCGAGGAAACTTAACTCTCCAAAAAGGAGCTGTTAAGGGTCAAGATTCTTCCAAACTGCTTGTCACTTCTACAAGATTTTCAACTGGTGCCACTCTCTTGGCAAGTGTTTTGCAAGTCCATTGGGCATTGAATGGAGTGGTACTTGTATACGTTGACTGAAAGAATGATTACCGACCGCAAGCATGAAAATTGCTTATATGTAGGAGTTAAAGAATGATTATAGTATGTAAATATCTATATGTAGGATTCAATTTCCAAGTTTGTCCAAGATTTTTGCTCTCATATTTCTGTCATTTGTTCATTTTCCATGACAATTTATTAAAGAAATTTTGGTTTGGGAAGATATGATAAAATAGGGAATCAACTTCCAGTTTATGATTTACTGGTAAATGGTTGGCAACATGAGGAGACAAAAACAAATACTTTTAGAGCACAAATACCAAACCATTTGTAGCGTCTGTGGAAAAGCTTTGTTGGATTTAAAAAAATTGTGAGCTAACTGGTCAAGTAGTGCCCTTGTAAGTAGCATGCTAATTCCACCCACATGTACAACCCAGCCTCTACACAAGGCAGAGCACATGCACCAAGCTGGCACATTTATGCAACATCGCTGTACATGTGGTGGGCCCCACCATGTGGGTTCTCTGGCCTCAAAATCAGACTGCGCTCATCAAGAGGGTTGCAATGCATAAAACAAATAGATGGATAACTAGGCCAAGTTTTTTGCCATATTAGCTTTGCACTGGCCAATATGGGTGGACCAGACTACAAGATAGTACCAACTTGATGGGCGCCTCAGATCTTGTACATGAACACCATGTTGGTACACGCGACTGCATAAAGGAGTTGTTTGTACATGTGTGGATTTTCCATCCTCCAAACAGAGAAGGTAACCATGACCAGAAGTCCACAACTCATACCCGATCATCTTTGAATATTATCAAATTACCAACGTGCCAGATGAGTAACTACTGATGACTTGAGTTCAATTATGGAAAAGAGGTCATGAGGAGAGAGGCTCATATACCTCAATTACGCTCTGCATTGAACTTGGCAACTCGAATTCAACAAAGCCAAAACAAAATCCCTGTTGCTGCATGGGTAAGAAAATAAAATGGTGACCAAAAGCAATGCCTGATTGAAGGGATCACAAGGACAAGGGTAACAAAAACAAACCCTATTACTTCTGACTTGGATGCCGCCAGGCTTAATAGGCCCGAATTTCCTGAACTCTTCATCAAGTTGGGCAACTGTGGCGTTCAAAGGCAAACCCCGGATATAAATTGAGTGACCCTCAGCTGCAAGGGACAAGTGTGCTAAACTTAGAAACATATATTACATTAAGACTTCTAACTTTAACGTGCATTAATATGAATGCGAATTGTGGGTCTTGATGCACCAGGATGTAAATGATGCCCTGATGGGCCTGGTCCATACTCCATACAGGTGGAGCCCATGGCTTGGTGATTTGGACAATAAATCTAATAGGCACACGTGGATGCTGGACAGTAAAAAATCTTCCAAGTTAGATTCTAGCCTTTAAATGGGTGCACTACTGATACAGGGTTAAAAACATACAGCAAAAATCCAGGGGAAAGAAAAGTTCCATTTTGGAAGATTTTTTTGGCATGCCCTATCCACCGCAGGGGAGCCTCTTGTATGATCTCTGCATATCAATACCCAATAATTCATCGTATGAGAAAGAGAAGCTAAACACCTTCTTCGTGAAGATTGCTGCTTTCGGGGGTATCGTTGCTAGTAGGAGAGTTAATCACAGGTGCTGGAGCAAGTGCTGGGGGCTCGACAGACTGTCGCTCAGTATTTGCAGGTGCCGCCCAGGTGGCAGTGGTAGGTACATACGCTGCAACGGGACCCGCAGTGTCCTTCATAACTTTCACCTGTTCCCAAGGTTCCACTTCATTAAGCAATATGCAGGAAGACACCTGTATGGTCTTGTCAGGAAAGGAGCATAAATTATCATGTAACTTACAATTGATGCATAAGACTTCTTAGGAGCATCCTCTTGGACAGTGGAAGTCGACTCAGTAACCTGTTGCACTTCATTTTGACTTGAATGAGCCGGGGGTTCCACAACAACCTCTTCTTCTTCAATGACGGAACCTTCCTCGTTGTCTGATGGGTCACAAACTTCCTGACCGTTGTGAAGATCCTCTTCGGAAATCAAAGCTTCAGGGTCAGTTACACGATGATCTGGAGCTGGACCAGCCTCTGAAAGGTGAATACAAATATTAAAGACAAAACAAAAAAACAAAAACAAAAAACAAAATGGCTTCGAAGGAGATATAAAATGTTCGATCGAGCATTTGATCACCCAATATATGTAAATGAGAGGTTGGCAATACAAATCATTCATATGGTGAGGCACATGGTGATACGAGATAAAATGAAAATCTACCCCATTGGCTGTTAAATGTTGACAACTGGTTCTAACCACCCATGTCCTTTGGATGGATTGGAACAATTGATAGGCGACATGATGCATCATCAAATGCAGGCCACAGTTATTAGTTCATGGCTCATCCCCTGAGAAGACTCAACAAATCATCTACTAGGGGATATGGAGTGCCTAGGTACAAAGAGGTGGGCCAAACCTCCCCCATTCTTGTGTCAAAAAGAAAGTTATGTTCCTTTTGAACAAGCATCAAAAAATATGTCATATTGAAGATAAAATTTTAAGAAGCAAAACAATAGAAGAAGAAAAGGAAGGAACAAAATTTACCTGGATCAGGAGTTAGAGGAGCTCTCGAGGTATTTTCAGCAACACCATTAACTAATATGGGATCAGCCTCCACTGATTCACTTTCGTCCACATACCTAAAAACATCATTTAAGACAAAGTAACCTTTGTCCTGTGGAGCGAGGAAGAATGACTGAGCAAATTTCCTTCTCACATTGTCCGTTCCAGTAAGACATCCAGTGACTAGAACCATCACTCCCCCCTGGTGAGATTCCTGTGCATCTGCAGTTTTTATCTCCACCTTCATGTCCTTGTATCCCAAGGAAACTATCTTGTCATTGATTGCCTGCTCCAAGAAGAATAACAGTCCAACATAACTTGTCAAAAAAGAAGTTACAAAGTTAATTTCTATTTGCATAATTAGATTTCCACATTCAGCATTTACAAGAAAATCATACAAAAATCAAAGTTCAAAACGTCTGTTGTAATGAACACAATTGGAAATATATATGATTATATGAGCATAAAATTCTACAACCACCCTGGTTGATAGGGGCACCCTTTGGCCTTTGTATTACAGAGGTAGAAAGGATCAGTGTAAATACTTCTAGCTCCATAGCATAGCTAAATCAATCATTCAAAATCATTTCATGTTCTTGTGGGTTGAGTTTTCCAATCGCTCTTAAAGTCGAGGAAGGCAAGACTACCATGCAGACTAATGTAACAAGAACACTCCCTGTTTTGAAATATTTTTCATGGGATCCAAGTGTAGAACACAAACCAAAATGTCGTCTATTGAAAAAAATATATATATTCATCTTTGTTATCTCAGTCTCTCCTGTTATGTCAGCATGTCAGTGTACCTAACACTTTTTTTCTGTGTCTAAATCTCATTACGCGTAGAACTTTTGAAGGGATATGCACGAAAAGATGAAGCAAAAAGTAGATTCAAGGTGTTCCGTAATGGTATCGATGGGCGTAACAGTGCCCACCATTACCGATACGGATACACCCCGTATCGGCCGATACGGGGTGTGTAATGGTGCAAATTTTTATTTTTATTTTGTCAAAAAATTGTGGAAAAATAGTCATTAAATCTGGAATATTCTAAATATTCCAAATATGCATTCATTTATAATTTGGAACATGTTTATGGTAGTATAACGGTCCACTCTTTGGTGAGAATGCTATATTGGGTTGTCTGATGGATTTATGAACCTAACAACCTGAAATTAATTACAAACCTTTTATATTTAGTTTTCTAATTATATAATATCTATATAAATTTACTATAATAAATGTAATACCAAAACATCTTATATTTTCAAGTTTTCCTTTTATTTATAGTGCTACTGCATTGCATACTTCGTGACTCACATGCATTTTATTTTAATACATAGAGTTTAGGGACTTTTGTATCCTATTATGTAATTCATATACCTAACAATTTGATATCATTTTCCCACATAAATCTTTTAAAAATTTAAAATTAAATTGAGGTAAATATTGTTGTTGATTCGGGGCTGGTTTAGGGACCATTTGATGCCCCAAACTAGCCTCAAATTAATGCAATCTATTGGCACTTATCCCACTAATGGATTGGTGGATATTAATTGGACAGTGAAAAATGGAAAAAATCAAATGGTCCTATTTCAAAAAACAAGTGTTTGCAAACTAATGATGAAAATTGTTGGAGTTATTTAATTTTGGGATTGTGACTTAGCAACAATGGTCCCAAAATTGAATTGGTTAATTTTAAGTTACTATATGTGTCATGTATAAATTTTTAGGGCCATGTACTGGGGTCCACTCAATTATGTATTATATATCCATGTCATCCATCCATTTTGGCAACTCATTTAAGGGCATTGGAAAAAAATAAGGTAAATCCAGATCTCAGGTGGACCACTAGTGGGCCACCTTGATGTATTTATATATCAATGCCATCAATCTATTTTGCCAACTCATTTTAAGGCATGGTCCAAAAATTCAGGTAGATCTAAATCTTCAGTGGACCACTAGTATCCCTTTAAAAGTGGGGCCTGCCTCAATGCATTTGTTGTATATCCATGTGGTCCATCCTTTTTGCCAACTTATTTTAGGGCATGGTCCAAAAAATGAGGTTGATCCAAATCTTAGGTGAACCACAAAAAAAGGATTTAATTCCCACCATTAAAATTTTCTTAAGACATTTTTTTTTTGGATCAAGCTATTATTTGTGTTCTCCCTTCATAAAGGTCAAAGTCTATGTAACCTTATCAACAGGTTCGATGGAAAATAAACATTATAGTGGACGGCATGGATATACTACACATAAATCAAGGTGGGGCCCACATAACAAAACAATGCAAGTGCATTGTGCAGCGTGCACCGAGGAACATTTTTAAAAATAGGGAAAGAAGAGAGGGAGAGGGAGAGAGAGAAACAGCCACGCAGTCCATTCCTTTTTCCAATACCGAAATGAAAAGAAGAGAGGGAAACCGAAAATATATATATATATATATATATATAGGGAAAGAAGAGAGGGAGAGGGAGGGAGGGAGGGAGGGAGGGAGGGAGAGAGAGAAGAAAAAGGGCCGCAGCAGCAGCAGCTCAAGGAGGAGGAGGAGGAGAATGAGAAGAAAAGAAAAGGAAAAAATATATATGTTTTTTTCCTTTTTTCTTTTTTCTTTTTTTCTTATTTTCTTTAGGCCCGTAACAGTTGTAACGGTACCGTAACAACCATTATGGACTGTAACGGCCGTTACAAGCACAAAAAGAGGGGGTGGCCGTTACAACCCGGTAACGTGTAACGGTCACAGCCATTACCAGCCGATACGTAACCATTTTGGAACACCTTGAGTAGATTGCATAAGCTTTCATTGATAAAACCCAATTTCCAATGGAAAAAATGAAAAGGAAAAAAAAAAATAATTGAAGCAATGTACAAACATCTTTATTTTCTCATGGCCTCCCGTTACTTTAAAATATCTATTTGCTTCTAATTTATATATATTTACAAACTGTCTAGATCAATGGATAAGACTGCTCATCCTAATGCAACTAGGAATCCTATAACCTATAGTGCTCGAAAGCACTAGAGCATTTCCCATATGCATTTCTCATCTGATGAATGGGTCAGCCATATGTACGTACATACACATGTACTTATGTACAAAGTACATATATACACATACATATGTATGCATGCATGTAACGGGTTGGACGATATGTGAACATCCATCCAGTAGATAACTTTCAGCATATCATGTTTGTCGACATGCTGACATCCAACCCATCCAATATGTTGGCCCCACCATGAGGAACACGTCATAAAAAAATCAGCCCATCCACTCAACGAGAGAACCATGCTTGATATTTTGTACAAAGTACATATATATACATTACTTTCTATGTACAAAGTACATATATATACATTACTTTCTATGGCGTGGCCCACCTGATGGATAGTTTGAGCTATTTTTTGCACAACATGATTCTCATGATGGAGACAACTTATTGCACGGTGTTGATGTCATATGCACTTGATAGGTTGGAAGTTATCCACTCATGAAATCTTTTCTTACTGCATCCACATCCTTTTGGGCCTTCCGAAGGACCCTTTAAGACTTCAACTATTACCAACTCACTCCTAACCGGCGATTCCAAAAAGAAAAGAAAGAAACAAAAATGGTGACTCAATGGGGGTGAGAGATCTGCTGGCGGTTCTTGGTCTCCATTGCATATAACAAACCATCTAAGTCTACTTCCCCTCATCTTATTGCCTGTTAGTACCACTCCTAAGTTCCCTCGATTCATTCATTTCTAATTCTATCCTTCCTCTTGCCACTCATTCATATCAACATCCTCAATTCAGCTACCCTCATCCGATGAACATGTTGTTCTTTAACTACCCAACAATTTGTTCCATAAAGCATGGCTGGTTAGCTATCCAATAAAACCCATTGATTGTAATCAACCTATGTACTAGAATATTACATGGAACTTGTTTGTAATCAACCCGTGCAATAGTCTATTACATTGCACTTGTGAGAGTTTTGTGCTCTCATTGCCAGTTCCAAGCAAGGATAAAGGAGGGGTGTTGCATCAGGTCGGCAGCCAGTGTCATGAATCCGAACAAAATACATAGGTACGTATGTATATACATAAGAGAGAGAGAGACACACCCATGCAAACATGAATGCACACACAGTATGTGTGCGCACGCATGCACTCACGTGTCATCCAATATAATACAACAGCAGCATGTCAAGTCATCATTTTGTTGTACCTAACATGTTCTGCATCTAAATCACAGAACCTGTAGAACTTTTGGGGAGATATGCATAGGAGATAGATGCAGCAAAAAACAGTAGATTAGATAAATGTTGTCAAAATCATTATCGTATCGCAAATCATAAAAAGGGTTGAATCATATCGAATTGCAAATCGTATCATAAATCATAAGATTTTTCTGATTTTAAAATTTACAGATAAAAAACAAATGAAAAAATATAAATAAGAAAAGATTAAAAATTCATTAATCATCCATTTCCCTTAATTGTACCAAAAAGTAATACATATCATGATATTATCAATTGAGAAAATGTATATGGTATATTTATTGTGATATTAAAGTATTCTCATCTTTTTCCTTTGTTTTCTTTTGCTGTCTTTCGAAAAAAATACCTTAAAAAACATACAAGAGTCCTTTAATAATTTTGTTCTTTTATACATTTCGTAAGTGTAGAATCATGTTAGAAAAAATGGCATTCAATTCCATTGTGAATAGTATCTTCATTTCTTTGTTTTGGGTTTTTGAAGATCAAAATCCCCAAATATCCTCTTGGCTTCTCTCTGTTTAAAGAAAAAAATTGAGGATATATTTAATAGGGGAGGCCTTTTTCATGTTTTATGAGCAAAAGGGTATGAAGAAAGAAGAAAATTGAATAAAAAATTTAAATTATTATTATTATTATTATTAAAAATTAAAAAAGATTTTCTAAGTAATTTTTGGGCGCATTTATGTAATCTACGATTATCATACGATTCGATACGATTATTTGGGATTTGCAATTTTGGTGCACAATTCAAATCGTACACACATACGATACAATAAGAATCGTAAATTGTAAAGTTTTGATAAGACTGGATTAGACCAGCTTTCATTGACAAAACCAATTTTCAGTGGGAAAAATGAAAAGAAATGAAGCAATAAACAAATATTAGACAATCGAAAGAGCGTGAATGACATGAGATGATAAAATTCATTTTGTTGTACCTACTAGCTTTTTTTGTGTTTAAATCACATAGCATCTAAAACTTTTGGGAGGATATGCATGCAGAGATGCAGAAAACAGTAGATTACATAAGCTTCCTTTGACAAAACCAATTTCTGCAGTGGAAAAAAAATTAAAAATTAAAATCAATAAACAGACATTAAACAATAGGAGTGTGAAATACACAAGCTGATAAAATTACCTAAAATAAGCCACTCAATGCATTCCCAGCTTTTTTTATGTTACTTTTTTTTTTTTTGAAAGGTGGCCTTTTTTATGTTACTGGAGAGTAGGTGAGTAGCTTTCATTTTTGCAAAACCAATTTCAAACAATAAGCAAACGTTAAAAGACAGAAAGAGCATAAACTACACACATAAGCAGATAAATGCGGCAAACAAGCCACTGAATGCTGAGAGGAGGGAATCTAAGAGTGATGGCTAGCGATACCATTCATTTCCACAGACTTACTTCTATGGTTTTCACAGAAGTCATAGCACCATTTGGTTCAGGTCGGCTCATCTCACTCAAATCGTGATAAAATCTGCACACCAATTCTGGTGATCGGTAAAGAATATGGTAATACTGTTCAACAAAGGCATTTCCAACCTGTGAATAAATTCAACAATAATTAGATCCACAACTAAAACAAATTACATTAGGAAAAAAAAAAAGGGGAGTGATTGTATGGAAGTAAGATTTATACCACTTGGGCACCAGGACCAGCAGGACCCGATGTCGTTGATGCCATTAATGCAGTGAATCTACGAACAAAATGGTGCTCAGGCCTGAAATTTCTGTATTAATCACAAGGAAAGAGATGTTTGCCACCCAAAAAGTAAATTACTACTACTAAAATGAGTTATCAACAGAATTAAAATCCATAGTATAATAAACAGTCCAAGTAGCAGGAACTCCAAAACAGAAAGCATAAGCTAAGGCTGCCTTTGAGGGCTACCATACCACATTTGCATTGAAAGAATGGCCATTGTGCTTAATTGGACTCTTTGCCACATTGAGCTCACTTGCAATTCCTTTTTGTATTTGGATGGATGAGCACACTCGCATGGCAAAGCCACTTCAATGGACTTTCTTTTTTCCAATCATTCAACATTTCAAGACTATACGAATAATGCCCAGAATTTTGAAAATGTAGTTGGTATAATTTAAATAGAGAGAAGTGACAATTTGGGCCCTATTCCAAACAAAGCCTCACTCATGCAATCCAAACAACACTAAAACCAAAAAACACTAGTACAAATCTACGATATTGAAATCCTTCAAATCCCTCAAAACTTGTGTAGGAGATGAGTTGACACAGGGAGGGTGCCAGATCCATGTCAATATGGCTCAGCCATGCCTGAAATTTTATAGTAGAATTAATGTTCAAAATTGTAAAAACATATCTAAAAATGAAGCAAGTTTATCTTGTAGACCCATACCCATACCCATATCCTTGCAGCATCACCATACCCTGAGATTTGGGAGTCAAGCAGAACTCGTAGACCCGTATCCATGCACAACACCGTACCCATATGGCCGTACCAAAGTAACATAGATAAGAAAAGGAACCTGAACACAAAATCCTATGAACCCAAACATAAACAAGGCTAGACAACCATGAACCAGACAGTAGAATCCAAGAAAAGCCTCTATTCTTCTTAAAATCAGTTGCCAAGCATGATTTTAGAAACCAGAGAGATTTTTTTAACAGACTTATGAAAACCAATTGAGAAGCACAATTCCAGAAACCAGAGACATTTCTCAAGCAAACAGGAAAACACTAAAGCCGTTGGAAGGCCCAAAACATATTGGAAAATGAACACTCCAAAATCCCGACACAATTCCTTTTAACTCCAACAAAAACTAATGAAAATAAAATCGAATCAATAAAATACAAGAATCTCTACCTACAGTGTCTAATCAAACATGAAGCATGTTTTAGGAAAACCCAGCAAATCACTAAACCATATAACTATTCAAGTCAGAAAACATCCAAAACCCTCAAACCCAAACCAAGGGAATAATAAAACCATGAAACTACAATATAAATCCTAGAAATCCGAAATAAAGCGGCAGCAAAACAATCTGATACCTGAAATAAATTGCAAGAAAAACCTCATCTACATCCTCTAACTAATTGATAAGCATGGTTATAGGACCCAAAAGCACTATAAAATTCACAATCAAGTCAGGAAATTCCAACAGAAAAATCCTAAAACGCCAAAGCATGAACCTGGATGACTGTGAAACCCCAAAATAGAACCCTCGAACCCCCCCCCCCCCCCACACACACACACACACAAAAAAAAGCTTGACACAAAATCATTGACCACCAATGAAAAAAAAGCAAAAGCGAAGAACCTCCATCCAAAGTGTCTAACGCAATTGAAGAAAACCCTAAAACAACAAAACCCTAAAATCCAAAACAATTCAAGTAAACTCAAAAACTAAATTCTAAAACCTTAAGGAGCAAGGAAAAGCGGTATTTGGATCAACAATATGCATGGGCTGCCCCTTGAATGGGATTTCTTAGTATACTTTCTTCACAGAATGAGTTTTGTTGGTTCATGAACTATCTCAAGGCAAGAGATGCCCCTAACTGAGGTGAGATGCGATCGAGGGCGAAAGGCGGGGCAAGGCACGATCAAGGGCGATAGACAGGGAAAGGCGCGATAGAGGGCGAGAGATGAGGCGAGGCGCGATCCCAGGCCTGGATCATGGGAGATCTCGAGGAGGCGACACAAGAAGATCAAAGAGACAAGGTGAACTCTCAGTAAGCCAGGGGAGATCGTCCCTTGAGGTGTCCTAACATTAGGCGCAAGCTAGAAAGGTGACATTTGGTGGACATAGAGAGGTGTGGGAGACGATCTACATCATTGGATCAATCAGGGCAGAGGTTGGAGGGAGGACGACATGCTATATAGGGGGAGGGGATCTCTAGACTGAAGCCTAGGTACGTCTCATTTGTGTTGTCAAAGTCATGGGTTGGGAGTGGGAGATTGAGCTAGCGACAGTAGGTAGCCAAGGGGTACGAGGGTGGAAGTAGACGAGGGTAAAGGGAAAGAGATAGGGAGAGTTGCATGGAGGGCTTTCGCGCAGGGGGTAGTCCTCCCACAAGGACCGTTCTCGGAGTTTGCTTTTGTTCAACTGAAAAGGGAAGATGAGATTCCAACAGTGATCTTGAGGAAGAAGGGGTCAGGGAGACTGAGGAGTTTTGCTTTTGTTCAACTGAAAAGTGAAGATGAGATTCCAACAATGATCTTGAGGAAGAAGGGGTCAGGGAGCTGAAGAGTTTTGCTTTTGTTCAACGGAAAAGGGAAGATGAGATTCCAGCAGTGATTTCGACTCTTCACCAGAAAACCTTTAAAAGGTCGAAACAGTTCGATTCAAAGAGCCAAGTATGGACCAGTAGCAACTAACCATCAAATTGGGAAGAAGGTGTTGATAAGGGTAGCTAGATAACAAACTAGTGTGGGGGTGGGTGCAGCTCCTGTGGAAGTCCAAGCTCCTACAACTAACTCCAACCTTGAAAGATACAGACTCAGGGGAGTTGGAGGTAGGTCCGGCAAGAGGAGATTGCATCTCTGAGTTGGAGGCTACAATAACATTTCAACGAAATGAAGGTCTAGCTTTGAAAAGGGAATTCGATTGTAGGCCCTATGGTGAATGTTAACCCCAAGGTGGTGGAGAATGCTCAATGGAGCTTGGTGGAGGTAAAGGTCGGCACCACCTTGGGGAAGGTAAAGGTCCAGATGTCTCTCCAGCCACAAATGGATCTCAATCGATTGTTGATTGTTGAGGCCATTTCTAATGATAGCCCGATGGAACACCTTCGAAGGTGGAAAGATTAGTTGTCATTCAGATGAGAGAGGGTCCAACATCAGGTCTGGGGCATTCCGTTGGAGCTTCAGTTTTCAAAGATATTGCGATGGTGGTTTCGTGTATCACAGAGACATTGATGGTGGATCTGGCTACTAAGGGCTCAGAGATCAAGCAACAAGAATCTTTAACAAGAAGAAATCGATCACGAAACTGGAGATAGTTACCTTTGTCGTCAGGGAGGAGGGGGTGACAATTAAGGTGGTGAAGGAGGTGTCAAGTCAAGAGAGTAGCTAAGGGAAAGCGAAGGAGTCGAGGATGGCCAGAGCTCCACTCACAAGAAGGGGGGAGATAACAATGGAGGACAAAGGAGCTCGCTCCCTATACTCCTTAGGAAACGAACTTGTAGGTTGTCGATATGAAGTTGGTGGATTCTATGTGAGGGATTTCTTCTAAAGACTAGGAGGCCATCAACTCAATGGACTCGGCTAGGGGGTTGCCTAGGATTCTAGACTCTAGTCAAAGAAGATAAAGACTTTTGGTCTGAGTTCACTTTAGCACGCAACAAGTTCGGTCTTCCTTGGTGCATAGGTGGGGTTTCACTGTTACTAAATTTTCTTTTGAGAAATCTCATGAAGGAGGTATCACTTAAAGCATGCGGGACTTCTCCGAGTGGTGGGTCTACCTGTAAAAGAGTTTATCAATCTCCCAATGATCGATGGGAAATTTACATGGACGAATGGTCAGGACCATCCAATCTTGTCCAAATTAGACTATTTCTCGGTATCTTTTGAAAGGCAAGATCTTGGCTTGGAAAAGGGAAGTGTTGGCAAATCTCAAAGACATGTTAAGTGGCATTCTTTTGAAGATTCGGTCCTTTGATTTAAAGGCAAAAGATCCGGACCTTTCGAAGGATGAAAAAATCATTAGGTTGAAGCTAGCGCAAGACTATTCATACCAGCTAAAGGAGGAAGAGATTAAATGTAGACAAAGGTCAAAGAAAAACTAGCTTGAGGGGGCAAAAATACAAAATCCTTCTATTGCATTGCTACTATGTGGCAAGAAGTAACAAAATTGGAAATGTGGTAGTAAATGGTAGAAGAGTTGAAGAGAATGATCAAGTGTACCCTAAGGTGGTCAACTACTACAAATCCCTTCTCTTTGATGATGGATGGGAGAGACCCACTCTTGATGACTAAAAGAGTTTAAGGGCCTCTATGGTATATAGTTTAAAGGCCTCTCTGGTATTGAGGCAGCCTCTTTGGAGAAGCCATTTTCAAAGGATGAAATCAAGGCGGCAATGGAATCAATGGGAAGGGATAAGACATAGAGCTCGAACAACTACACAATGGCCTTCTTCCAAGATTGTTAGGTGGAAAAGACCGGTGTTGTGGAATTTATGGTCGAGTTTCACGAGAGGTGTCACATGTCAACAGAGTTGGGAGCTTTTATCATCGCTATCATCCCGAAGGTATCCAAGGCACATAAATTGAGGGATTTCAGACAAATTAGCCTAGTTGGGGAGCCATAAAAGATCCTTGCAAAAACGTTAGTGCTCAAGCTTAAGGCGGCTTTCAACTTAATTATATACCAGAACCAACACGTGTTTATCACAAACAATGAGCTTTTTGGATAGCGTGGTGATAGCCCATGAGTGCGAAGGTGCAAAAGGGTTAGTGTGCAAGCTGGACATCAAGAAGGCATATGATCATATCAAATGGAAATTCTTCAATTACTTAATGGGTTGAGTGGACTGTGGGTTGAAGTGGAGGGGTTGGATGAGGGAGTGTATCTGGCCGACCAAATTTTTTGTTTTGGCTAACAATTACCCTTAAGGCTTCTTTAGCTCATCAAGGTGTATTCGATAAGGAGATCCTCTTTCTCCATTTCTAATTGTTGTGGTGGAGGAGATCCTAGGTAGGATGCTAGCCAAAGGTCACCAGGAAGACATCATTTGCAATTTCAAACAAAGTAATGCAAGTGCTCCTATCTCTCATCTCCAATTCGCCGATGATATTGTGCTCTTTTTTGAAGCAAGTGAATCTATGGTGGGACAAGTTAAGAATAATCATTCTATATTTTGAAGTGGCATTGGGTTTGAAGATAAATATTGCAAAAAAGTGAAATGTTGGAAGTACATATGGTCAAGGAGAAAGTCGAACAGATGGCATCAATCTTTGGATGCAAGGTAGGGGCATTCCCCTCTACTTATCTTGGGCTCCCCTTTGCATTTAGAAGCCAGCAAAGCACTTGTGGGCTGTAGTGGTGGAGAGATTTGAAGGAAGCTCTCTAATTGGAAATCTAGGTATCTCTTGTTGGGTGGTCGAATCCACCTTCATTAAAGCAGCATTATTAAATCTTCCATAGTATTTCATATCCTCATTAAAGTGCTTGAAATCAATTTCAGAGAGCTTGAAAAAGTTTTGGCGTAATTTCTTATCATAGGGAGTGGACAACAAGAAAAGGTTCCAACTTGTGGGATGAAAAGAGGTGGGTAGACCGTATAAGGGGGGGGCTCTTCTAGGAAAATGGTTGTGATGCTTCGAGACGAGGGAAGATTCTCTTCAATGTTTGACCATAGGTGAAAAATACAAGTGCCAAGAATGGGGGTAGGGGGTGAAAGATTCTTCTGTCTATAAAGCCTCATGGATTTGGAAAGGGATATCTAGAATCAAGCATATGTTTGGCACTAAGATTCGCTTTGTTATTAGGAGCAAGGATAGAGTTTGCTTTTGGTAAGACGTGTGGATACGAGAATCCCTACTCGAATACGTGTTCCTTAGAGTAGCTCATCTATCCTTGGGGAGGAATATTATGGTATCTAGCTGCTACTCAAGCATTGCAATGATTTGGTCTCTACCATGCTATAGGAACATGACGGATGAAGAGGTGGAGGAGTGTGTGAGGCTCCTTAATTGTCTCCACCTTTGTAAGCCAATGGGGATGAAGGGGACAAAATGCTTTGGCAAAGGAAAAATCCAATCGCTTTTTGGTTTGGTCCTTCTACGGCTTATTGCGGCACTCAAAATAGGTCGGTTCAAGAGTGGTCATGGTTAAGGTGTGGCACTATGGGGATCCTCCAAAAAATTGTGACCTTTGAATGGCTGGTTGGGAGAGGAAGAGTTTTCACCGTTAACAACCTCCAAAGACGATCAATGATATTGCTTGATCTATGTGTGATGTGTATGGTACACACCGAGATGGTAGATCATCTATTCATTCATTGCGCGTTTGCCAAGCAAATATGGAGTAGTTTTTTTACATAATCTTCGACATGTCTTGGATGAGACCCGAGTCAGTGTGGGATTTATTCTTGATTTGGCATGGGGCGGGGCTAGGAAGAAACACTACAATTATGTGAAGAGTGGTTCTTCTAGCATCCTTATGGGCTATTTGGGGGGGAAGAAATTGGAGATGCTTCCGTAATGAATCCCTTAGGACTAAGGGGGTCTTCTTGAAAACCCTCTTTTTATGCTTGAGTGGGCTTCTTGTATCAAATCAGTGGAAGATTGTAATTTTCATTTTTTAATTTTTTTTCTTTTTTGTTAGGTTGCAGCATCTCCTTAATAAATTACTTGTGACTCTTTAAAAATGAAAATAAAGAGAGGAGCAAGGAAAGAGCATGAAAGGCACATAGGAAGCCACAGAAGCCCACATAAAATTACAACAAATAAACCCAATACTGTTTTAAAAATAAATAAATAAAATAAAATAACTGCAAGAAGATTTATTCAATGCATCTAAGAAATCGAGATGCACAATCTAATGAAACCCATAAAACTGTGAAATCACAAATGCAAAAGTGATTAAAGTGAACCTGATCATGGTAAAACCATGACACCTAAAACATAAAGAGTTTAAGAAGGAAGAATACCTAAGCCCCAAAACAAAGCCATGGAAGCAAATGATAAAATCCAGTAAAGAAATCAAAAACCAAGTAGAGACTGTAGTGAAAGCATGCTACTGTTTATTACACAACTATACGAACTGTCAAGATACTGATCCATAAGACCCATTTGGGTTGGATCATACCAAAAATACACTGATAAAACAATATTACCCATATGATTTTGCTATTGACCATTTTTTGTTTTACTGGCCATTCTCAGCTATGCTCCCTAAACAGCAGGAACGTGATAAGGACATTCTGTGCACCATTGACGTCCCAGGAGATGCGTGCATGTTCATCATGGATTGCTGGGTCAACAAATGGCAGCAAACTCCATGAAAGTGCAGCCTCTAGCCAAAAATCCGAAACCCCATGGGACAAAGTACAACGAGAAGCCCGAGAATCCCAAAACAAAACCCTATAAACAAAAACCCAAATGAAGACCCTACCAGCAAAAACAACAGAAAGCCACAAGCACAGCCAGTCACAGCAGATGCAATGGAAGTTTTCTCCAAAAAAAAAAAAAAAAAGGAAAAAAGAAACACCAAACGCACTTTCTATACAACCAATAATCGCTGTTCATGAAAACACACACACCGAAGGAAAGAACAAAACCCCTAGAATTCCAAAACAGAAGGCAAGACCAAAACTTCAATATCCCAGAACAAAACCCTACAAAAAAAAAATCCAGTACAATTCAGTAAAATCAAATTAAAAAGCTCGAAGATGGTCCATGGGCCCAATCCCATGAAGAGCAAAATAAACCCAAAAATCCCAAAACAAAACGAGTGCCAAAAAAAAAAAGAAAGAGAAAAACCCCTTGTTTCCTCAACAAAATCTCTAGAAATCCAAAAGGAAGTATAAAAAAATAAAAATAAAAATAAAAATTCATAAATTGATATTTCTTGATCGACCAACATGAGTCCAACAAAACAACCCATTCTGAGATTCGATCAAAACCCTAGATCTAAAACTGACAAAATCGTAGAAATAAAAAAAACTCAGCGACCACCAAATAAAATTACAAAAAAAAAAAAAAAAAAAAAAAAATCAAAGCTCGAAGAACATGGGAAATCAGTCGATACCGAGAAAAGAAAATCCATATAACTAACAATCTCTGTAACAATTACAAGAAAAAAGATACATCCAAATCAAGAGAAATATACCAAAAGAAAAGGTCTTTAAAAAAAAAAGGAAAAATTACATATGAAAACTTATTTTTCAGATGAATTGAATTAACAAAGCGCAAATGAAGATAATACAAAAATGAGAGAAAAATAAATAGCATTTTTACCTTCGATCGGAAGCAACTGACTGTTTCTCAGAGAGAGAGAGAGAGAGAGAGAGAGGGAGAGGGTTTTAATGGTGAAGTGCACAGAGAAGGAAAAGGCGATGAATTCTATATAATACCTGGCCCGCAGCTTTGAGAAGTGCACACGTGTTTCCAACTCCAAAAGTGGGGCCTATTTATTAGTAATCTAGACTGTTTATCTGCTGAGTTTCAACAGTGATGGAATATTCCCAAAAATTTTTCTGGCTTTGCTTACTAAAGTGATCCATTTTTGTAATCTCTCCCACTTGAATGTGGACCGTTATAATATTCCTTCGTGACCGCATGTCTGTAGATGGAAGTATAAAGGTTTATTATGTTTTCACGTTCGAGATTCTCCACTGAAGCATAAAGAATTGGTAAGGATGAAAAGATGAACGGTCTGGATTATCAATATACGGGCCATATGTTTCATTACGAGGAAACTCGTGTAACCTTCGTGAAGATGTATCCCCTGTGTGGTTCACTTCTTCGAGAAAAATAACCCCACTTCTTGGGGGAGCGGATTCGGTCAGGTAGGAATAACACCGAGTTCGACCAGGCCTTAACTGTGGGGCCCATCTTGATATCTTTTTTGTATATCCACACCGTCCATCTGTTTTTACAGATCTCTTTGGTATATAGGAACAAAAATGATATATGTAAAAATTTTAAGTGGATCACACCATGTGAAACAGTGTGAATGATCCTTAAAAACTTTTAGTGGGCTATAAAAGTTATGGACTAAGCTGATATTTGTTTTTTACTTTCATCCATCTCTATTTGATCTTATCAGCACGTTGGATGGTAAATAAACATTAAAGTAGCCTGTCAGAGATTTAAAATGGTGGGCCTAAATTACCATTGTTTCCCATGGTGTGGTCAATATTAGATGTGTATTTACTTTATTTTTTATTTTTTGCCACAAACTAATTTGAAAAAACCGAGGAACGGAGCGGATATACAGAACAAATATGAAGATGACCCCACAGTTATGGCCTCACCAAACTCGGTGTAAACCCGAGCTGACCGAATCCGCTCCCCATTTCAAGGGAGTAGGATGGGGAGTTGCTTGATACTACGCTGTATGTGACGCTTGATACGCAGGTACCTGAAGATAATACGATTGGAATATATTAAATCAAATTAAACCGTTTAAATGGTAAGAAAAACTGTATTTCAGCTACACTAGGAAGCTCAGATTTTTTGAAAAGCTCTGTCCTCTGATTGGTGGACGCATGTTTGTTAAAATGAGACCATTGGGTATTTTTCATAATTTATCCGTTCCATACCATTACTCTGATATTTATATAATTAAATAAGCATAATTTTTTGTTTGCTCATGAAATATATGAACTTATAAATATAATTTGAATTAAACATATCTCACGTGTACAATTTTCAAATTTTTCTAAGTGCACGTGTATCATCATCACACTCCGCCCGAGTACGAAGGTTCTCTCTTGGAAAAGAGCTTCCATAGGGTGGCTGTTGGGCGGGCTGAGTTGGCTCTACAGGCCGACATTACCTCAGTGGATGGGCTAGGCCAGGGCATAAATCAGTCCAATTTATCTAAGCCGTCCAAATTGTTTGCCCCCATTTAAAATGGGTCCTAAGCAAGAATAGTTACACTACTGGCAGCATGATATGCGTTTTGTGGACATTCAATGGACGGTATAGATGAAAAAGATCAGACGTGCTCTATCCAGCAAACAGGTGTCCAAAGATCAGTGTTTATGATTGTTTGGCTGGATATGGTTCCTGTACGATGACTTCTCTGCGTCGTGTCACAAAATTTAGGTAGTCCAATTTTAGTTAGGATATGCCACGTGTATATATATTTATTTTGAAATGACCATTCATCAACCATCACATGGCATCGGCAGGAAGATCTGAGCATAAATGGGCCTGGCGGTCCTTGCCCCTCGAGCTAGCAATGCAAAGAATCAATCTGGCCCACTAGTTAGGATGGCCATCCCATGTGAAGTGAATGTAGACCGTTGGCAATATTTTTATAACTATCTTTTATTTTTTCATTGAGGTTTGTCCCAAAAATGAGTTGATGGTCTTGATTAATGAGCCATCTCAAGGGACCAGCTTATGCGCGACTGAGCTGTACTACAAACATGATAGGCTCCATGTTTGGTGAACGCGGCGTGAGCCCTACCTCCAGCTGGAACGGACAGGAGCTTTGAATGGCCACGGTACGTATGGGTTTTATCCACGCTGTTCATCCAGTTTTTGTTGCATTTTATGAGTTTAGACCAAAAGCTATGTAGATGCAGGCCTCAAGTAGGCCGCACAACAGGAAGATGTGGGGATAATAATTATCGCCATTGAAACTTTCTTAAAGGCTAATGTCATGTTTATTTTCCATCTATCTTATTCATTAAGTTACATATACATGGATGAAGAGAAAATGTGGAAATTAGCTGAATCCAAAACTCCAGTTGCCTTCAAGAAGTTTTCAACGGTAAAAATTTAATCCACATTGTGTGGTCCACAGGTTTCTTAAATCTTTCTCGATTTTAGTCATATATCCTAAAACGTCATAGAAAAATAGATAGATGGTGTGGATAAAACTCATACATTATGGTGGCCACACAAAGCTCCTACCCATTCCTAACTGGAGACTAGGCGGGGTAGGATGCAATCTGCGTTCGTATGTATTTGAGTGCGTGTGGAGTAATTCTAAGCCTCTTAGTCATGTATTCACTTTACATGTGCACGAAATTCAATTATTTAGACCATTTTATTATTATTATTATTAAACTTTTGTAATCAGAACCATTCAAAAAATGCATCTCATCACAAATTATGTCATAATCAAAGTAAGAGTTCTCACCAGTTATCCTAGTCAATACATATATAAATTGTCAAAATCATATAATGATCAATTAATTATTTTGAGTTTACTTTTTAATGGTTGCGATAGTTTTATAGGAAAGTCGGCCATCCATGGCTCTTCATTTGGATTCATATGCCCTAGTTATATTTATTTTACTTTATTAAGTAAATATGTAAATATGCAATAATTACAAATTACTTTACTCATCATAACAATATTTTAACTCTTATGTTTGGCTTATCAGTGGTACCATGATAACGATAACATTATTTTATTACTTTAATGATAACTCATCAACTCATCATCAAAATACATTGATGTTGTTGTTTTATATAATTAGTATGATTAATATTGGTCATTAAGTTTTTAAACATTTACTTAAATGATTAACAACATTGGATTAGAACAATTTTAAGAGTGATATGCAATCAAAATGAATTATATATTAGAGAACCTTTATTTGAAATGATAAATATGGATTATTAATTTTCTAGTTGTTAATTAATGGTCACGATAATTTAATCAAAGTGATTTTAAGAAATATTATGAATAAGAGGTGTGGCTCACCTAATGAAGATTTTAAATCATATATAGGATATTTCTTATTATAATAAAAATGAATTGTTCATTTCCTATTAACTTATTAAAGATTACGATCGTCAGATTAAGGTGAGTATGAGAATTCATTATGGCCTAATGTTATAAATAATTTTGATCAACAACTGGACCTTCTGTATTATAACTTATATGGATCATCTATCTTGCCGAGTATTATTTCGATGTTTATGATCATCTTATCATAGCGACCTTGAGAGAGACATACAATTGGACACAAGCGCACCATGATGGATGGTATTTGTCAATAATTATAACTTTCATATTAATTATAATCTATATGAATTATTCATTTTCTTGGTCTTCAATCAAATGATTAAAATCATTCGATCAAAATGTTTTTCAAGAAGGATGAGTAACTAATGATGCTCCCACATGATGGAAAATATAGATCATGAATAAGAGGGACATGTGATCCAAATATGGCCTCACTTGATGGACATTGTTAATTGTTTCATTGACATAATAAATATGGAACATTGATGTCTTGGCCATTGATCTGAATAATTAGAACAATCTAATTGAAGTGGCCTTTTAGGAGGCATACACGACACAAGATTGACCTTATTTATTTTTTACGAGGGATCCACAACACAAGATTGACCCTACCTAATAAATAACCCGCATCACATATAAGACTTATTCAAGTATAATAAATATGAACAGTTCATTTCTCAAACATTGATTAGATGGTAAGTATCATTGTGTTAGGGTGGCTTTCGAACATGTAATCAGAGGTGCACTTCACATAATAGACGACCAAGATTGATAATCAAATATTTATGTTATGTAAACAATATGGACCACCATTTTTCTAACCATTAATTGGATGTTTAAAATTATCACATTAAATATGGGATGTACGATGGATGGCTTAGATCTATTATTGGACAATTTTATATATTATACTTGACTTCCACCACTGATTTTAATGATCATCATTTATTATATTATTTAAATAGTTTATTCTCAATTAATTCATGACTCGAAACATCTCGTATAAAATGTAATTTTGACCAAACCAAATAAATACAAAATCAATCATGATTTAACAAGAAAAAAAATATACAAATGAAGTTGATAGTTAGTGAATTCCAATTATACTAATTAATAAACTTTAAATTCTTAGATTGACTAATTTCGTATATCCTATTAGGACTTTAGTATGAAAATTATAAAATATATAAAGTAAACAGAATGCTCAAATTTAGACAAAATTTTACTTTTTAGTTCATTTTCTAACCTCAAGTCGTTGAGGTAGCTTGTTTGGCTCTCATTCCCATTGGTTTTTCTTTTGAATGAAAGTACCTAGATGAGAGGTTGACGCAATCAAATCGCATCGAGTCATATCATCTTGTCCAGTCTCAATCAAGTCATGGCTGTCAGAGAGTTTGTAACTCCGCTCGAAACTCATTGACTTGAGTTGACTAAATTAAGTTACAACTATAACCATCGAGTCTTAACACTATAAGCATTAAGTCTTAGAGCTACAATTTAAATTATTGTTGTGCTGTGTAGAATACATGAGTGTGCTCATGTTAGAATGTTGTATGAGTTTATATAGCTTATGTAAACATCTTTGCACAATAGATAAATGACCGTATCTCAATTATTTTATACCTGTGGTACAAATATGTCTACATAAGTATATATAATGGTGCATCCTCCCATTCATATATATAGATTTGTGTCTCTCTATCTATTGGCCCCATACACCTATACACCCTTCCATGCACGCATATACACTCATGTAGCTGTACATGTTGGTCCCTACCAGGGATAGACTAAGTCTAAAAATTCTCTTTATTAGAAAAAAAAACTCTTAATTACTAGCCACTGAAGTAGGATATCATATCACGTGATATTTTTGTGTGACACAAACTTTGCATTGTTTTTTTCAAATTTTTGCACAATTTCATCATAAATCATCTTTAAAAAGTTCACATAAGAAGGAAACAAAAGCATGGTTTTAAAAGAGGTTTGGAAGAGAATTTTTAAATACTTAAAGCATTGTAACTTGCTCCATGTAGTTTCACTTGAAGTCGTTTTAGTTTAATAAATCTTACGGGTCCTAATCAAAACTAAAACGAGTTAAACAATATCTTAAATCACGTGGAAGGTGTATTTTGAAATATACAGATAGTGCACATACAAGCAATATCTTAGTTGATATTTTTTCTCCAAAACTTTCAAAAGAAAATGAGAAGCCTAGATTAAGACTGGAGTGACAGAGGTTATTCCAAGTATGAAATGTAAGCATGATTTGGACCACCGAGCATCATTCATGAAGAGATTAGGGACAAAAATTTACTGTCATTTTTATGTCATTAATGAACTATGGAGCTTAGAAGAATATGAATCTCACCTGTTTAATTTTGTTTGCTCATTCCACTTGTTGACTCAGAGAAGCGGTCGATCACCTATTTTACTCCCTCGAGCTATGGATGGTCAGGCTGGCCTTTCTCCTCTTCATCTCTGGTCATTAATGGGACTACCTTTCCATTGTGAGAGAATATTCAAGGACTGAGACTCCCACTTATAGCCATAATTCATGCAATGCTCTCCCCTTTGTGAAATCCATACATATGTCTCCATACCCACTCTCAAAAGGAGGGAGACTTGTGGGGTTGTGCTTCTCACCCAAGAGTAGTAAGGTACTTTGAGTTTTACAAAACTTTATGTATGAACGCATTTATGTAGGACATACCTGATGCTTTGTCACAGTGATATTCACGATCGACCATGGAATTTCACGGTCAATTGTGACTTGTTGTGATGTTCATGATCAACCGTTGGTCGATAGTGGTGCAACTGTCGAGTTTTGAGATTTTGCACAAATAGATTATTTAGACCGAATTTTTCATTAGGGCTTAAAATAATATACATGTTTTCTCTAAAGAGGCTAGGGTTGGTCAAGGGAGGAGGTTTTTACACTTGTAAAAAGCTTAGGAAGGATTTCTCGAGTGATCCAGGGTTTCCTGAAGGCGCGCATCACAAGTGAAGATCATCTACATTTGTAATCGAAGAAGGTGAGTCGGTACCACTCTAAGGTTTTTATCATAATGGATCTTTGTCGCTTTGTGTCGTATTTTTTTTCATATGAGTTTTTTCACAAAATAACTTTATATTTGTGATCGTTTGCTTTTTAGTTTGGTTATCTTGCATCATTATATTGTTATATTTTCATTTATTATGCTTCCACAAAGCACATGGATTGACGGTGGTGTTATATATGAATTTCCAACACCTACTGTTTGATCCAGGTTTGTTGTTGGCTCGAATTTACATCCTTGTGGTGTGATACAGAGTGGGTTCACTCACAATAAAGTAATATCAGAGTGTCAGGTTGGACATTTGTGTTTGACTGAAGATGTCAAGATCAAAATTCGATATACAAAAATTTGATGGGAGAATTATTCCAGTATATGGCAGCGGAAGGTCAAAGACATCCTATTTTCACAAGGGTTGAGTAAGGTGTTAATGGAAACAAAACTGGAGAAGATGTCAAATAATGATTATCTAAGTGCACCCACCTTTGCACACTTGTTTGTTAATTATGTGACTAGTTGTGTCAAGTAATCGGATGAGTTCTTGGCAAATGAAGATTGTCGACGCAACTGAATCAGAAGCACTAGAGTCACATTGAAGATAAAGAACTGCTTTTACGAACATGACCTTGCCTATAGATGACTCAAACCTAAATAGGAAAACCCACTCAGGTCATCTATTCAAAGCTAACTCTAAGTTCATAAAACTCACTTATGTCATCTATTCAAAGCCAACTTCAAGTTCATACTTTCTATCCTATTAATCTTGGTTTTGAGAAAGTTGAAGTTGTTAAATGAATCATAGGACAGATAATTAAAACGTGAAAATTTGTCTTTGTTTGGCAAGAGAAGGTACCACTGAATGACACTTTTGGCAGCACCGAAGATACATTCGATACCACCGAAAGTGCCCAAAACGTTCCAGCAACTTTCAAAGAAAATTCGGTACCACTGAAAGTGTCCAAAACTTTCCAACAACTTTCAAAGAAAATTTGGAACCACCAACTGAAATTTCAGTACCATCGACTCCTACCGACGTATAAATTTTGGTGCCACTGAAAGGAGTAAAATTCATCGAGCAACTTCAGGATTTAATTTGGTACCACGGTACCACCGAACGATATTTTGGTGCTATCGAGTAAGTTTCGGTACTACCGAAGGTTCACTCGATAGAACTGAGACTAGCCATTTTATATTCATTGAGACCTTTTCTCTATAAATATATGATACAGAACTTTGTGAAATACGTGGATTTAGACATTTCGAAGTCCCTAGGTTTTCTCAGGCTCAAATAACTTATCCTAGACTCTATCCATATGAGATTCACATTTTTTTCATTGTGTTCCATCACTCATGAGCATTCAAAGCTCATATTTCTGAAGAACAAGATCTTAAGCCTTCGCTTAAGACCAAACATATGGGTATATCCCTAGTCTCAACCATACTTTAGTGCATCCATCAGCTGAATCTCTTAAAAAATTCATTCATAACCTTCGTTAGAAATTCAACAACTCTCATTACCTTGGTCACCTTTATATGTATATCTCATGCAAGGTTCTTGATCGTGAAACTGAACCAACAGGAAAATTCAAGCTACGCGATCAAGGGAGCACCGGAAAGCTGATTCAAGCACAAGAGCGCAAAGATCAAGCAACCTAAGACGAGTTAACAAAGATGACTCAATCCGACAAGTAAGTGTCATTGTTAAGAGCCCGCAGTTTAGTCTCTATCCTCGTGTATGATTGAGGCTAAGAGTTTGCTATCAACAAACTTGATTATGTGTCTAGTGTTAAACCTTGGTAGATGGGCTTAAACGTGGGTGCCTAGTGTGGGATCTTGGCCCCTGAGCCTAAATGGAGGTGCCTTGTATGAGACCTTAGCCGGTGGGCCTAAACATGGGTTCTTAGTGTAGGACTTTTGCTCTTGCGGAGAGTATAAATTGGTGTCCTTAGTGTAGGACTATAAATGTTATTAGTGAACCTCCTTTAAAACCATTAGTAGTGAAATTCGGTGCACTCTAGGATTGAGTGTGGATGCTGGGAGTAGAGTAAGCAAGTAACCAAACAACTATATATCCCTGTGTTTGGAATTGTAATTTGTGCACCTATTTAATAATGTTTATTTAAGGTTGAATGATTTATTGTTTATGCATAATTAGATGAATGTTTAAAATTGATAGGAAACACATTCCACACACACATATTCACTATGCTATAAG
Organism: Magnolia kwangsiensis; assembly: GCA_037074715.1. Classification (NCBI taxonomy): domain Eukaryota; kingdom Viridiplantae; phylum Streptophyta; class Magnoliopsida; order Magnoliales; family Magnoliaceae; genus Magnolia; species Magnolia kwangsiensis. The sequence goes on along the minus strand of CM073585.1, from coordinate 22,022,603 downwards.
CTAGTCTCTTACTTTACATATGTTGAGTAACTTATGTGATTAGAACCTCTATTAGCTTGAAAGCCTTAAGAGTTATATTGTTTTACTTGCTTTAAATTGAATGATTATTTAAGTTAGGCAATTAAGATTTTTAAATAGATATAAAATTTGAAAAGTCTTATTCACCTTCCCTCTATGACCTTGTCTTATATTCATTCTTCAGTATCAGTGGTATAAACCGCAAATTCTATTGGTATCAGAGCGAAGTTTCTCTGAAAAAAGGTCTAAAAACCGAGTGGAAGATCTTGACTGAAGAAAGAATTATGAGCAATGGAGAGGGACCATCCATCTCACGACCACCCATCTTTAATGGTATAAACTATGCATATTAGAAGGCCAGAATGATATATTTTCTTCAGGCCTTAAATGATTATGTATGGGAGATTATTGAAAATGGACATGTTGCACCTACAGAATAAATTGTTCTTGAGGATGGCACAATAATCACCAAACTAAAACCAAAGGTCAAATGGACCCAGTATGGCAAAGAGATGAGGATGTGTGAAACCAGAGCCATGAATGCAATTTGCTACAGAATTTTACAAGAAGTATTTCATCAAATAAGAATGTGTGCAAACTCTAAGGCTACATGAGAGTTATTGGAAACTATCCGTGAAAAAACTAACACGGTAAAAATGTCAAGGCTCCAACTCTTAACATCTTAGTATGAACAAATAAAGATGAAAGAAGATGGGACATTCATGGAGTTTTTCACAAGATTAAATGGTATATGCAACTCCACGGGAGGACTTAGAGAAAGAATTTCGGTACCCAAAATATGTAAGAAAATTATGAGATCCCTACTGGAACGTTTTAACTCCAAGGTCACTACCATTAAAGAGTGTAGAAATATAAAAGAAATGAAACTAGAAGAATTAGTAGGTTCCGTACAAACTTTTAAACTACACTTCAAACACCCACAAAATCTAAAAATATTGTTCTCAAAACATCTAAAACCATGAATACAATAGAGGAAGAAGATAGTGAGAACGAATATGGAGATGATGAGGTTGCCCTCTTAGATACAAAATTTAAAATATTTTTTAATAAGAACCGTGGAAGATCATACAACAACAAGGAAGCTCAACTGGGCCATAAGCGCCAGACTGGCAAATTCAACGAGTCTAAAGAGCTTCAATTCTAGAACTGTAAAAAGTTTGGTCACATCTCTACGGAATGTCCTACAAAGAAGTTCAAAAGGAAAGCTATGACAGCCACCTGGGATGACACTGATGACTCAAATTTAGATTTAAATGAGAGAAAAGGTGATGGAGACACAAAATTCCTAACGATTCTTATGGCCTCCACCGCTACAGTCATTCCCAAAAATCTGGATGAGGAAGATTAACTTGATCTTGAGAAAATTAAAAGGGGGAGAAAAACTACTATTAGAAGCATAACTTTTGATAATCTGATCAAGAAAATTGAACTTTTAAAATTGAAAGTTGAAAATTTAAAAAGAGAAAACAAGAAACTAAAAATGGAAGTAAAATATTCTGATCAAACAATATAACTAACTCAAAAATTTACTTAAAGCAATGAAAAATTTGAAAAACTTCTAGGCATGGGTAGAAAATTCAAAACTATGGCAGACCTAGGATATTAATCAGAATCTTCATCTACCTTATCAATGATGACAAATTCAACTACTCCAAATTAGAAAGATTCATTTGAATGTCATCACTGTGGAAAGATAGGACACTACAAATGGGAATATCCTATGGTTAAGAAATCAGATGTTACTTCCAAGATAAATCACAAAGTCACATCTAAATCATTTGGAAGTCACTCAGAGAAATACTCCTCTGTCTCAAAGAAAATGGTTTCCAAATGGGTAACGCAAGACAGATACAAGTGCCCTAAAAGTAACTCAGGCCCTTGTAACATCTGGTCCATGTAAATCAACAAGTTACCTCGACCCATCTTTTGATATATTGAGTAATGGGTTGGAAAATTTAAAAAGGGAGAGATGTTGATAAGTAAAAAATGAATAATAAAAAAATAAAAATTGATTAGTCAATAAGTAAATCACAGTTGCTTAAAATTGATTCTAGGACATTAAAATGCATAGTATTTTTGAATCAATTTACAAACAAATTCTTGACTAATAATTTTTTTATCCATGGAGTTTGATAAAAGTACCTTCATGATAAATAATTTCATATAAAACAAGTATCATGCATAACTTTTGAAATGTCCATGAATAATATGATATTTACCTTAAATCATAAAAGGCTGATATACATATTACAATAAAAAGCTTATAACGCATTGATCAACCATTTATAATGAATGTTTATTAGTTCATTTAAACTAAATTGGTATATCCAAGGATCATGCCTCATATATAAGTATTAGAGTTAAACCAGAGGATTAAGCTTGATGCTTGGTTTAATTGTTAAATATGAGGATTCTTGGCCTCCAAACATTTTGATAATTTCATGATAGATTTTCACTCTTAATCATATCATGGAATCCTATTTCAGAATACTATGTGCATATTAGGAAAATCCGTTGTAGAAATTCGTGAATCCTAAAGTTCGGTTGAAGGGCTGTGTATCCAAAATCAGTAAAATCTAAGGTATCTCCTAGTGCTTTCTCTTTACATCTTAAAAACTAGGATTGTTTGTCTTAGGTCTATCTTCTCTTGATGGGTCCTTTATTATTCTACTTCATTTTGTAAAATGGAGTCATCCCCACCTGGAGAAAAGTCGATCTACGAAGAAACATGACATTGAAGAATCAATTGGAACTAAGCATAAACTCTGCATTCCAAAATGAGGGTTATCATCTAGCCAAACCTATAAACCCTCATCTTCCTAAAACCCTAATCCTTCCAGGCCCATTACTGCAAATTTTTTACAAAAGATTGTGTGTGTAAAAATGTCAATGAAAACTTGGCCCGATTAACTTTGTTCCATCACACAGTATCAGGGGGTTCTGATGGTGATTGCGATGGTCGGATAGTCAAATCACTCCATACTATATATCAACTCTTATAATGATACCATTGTGTTCTAAACAACCTACTGAATTACAATTGCACATAATAAAAAAGGGTTGTTTTTTTTTTAAGGAACTCACTATATGATCTAAATGCACTTGATTGAAAAATCTGTAACTGTAACCTCATTCTGTTAGAGGATACAAACATTTTTTTAGATTAGTTATTATTGTATTTATATTTATTATTTTTAACCTATGATTTCAACACAACATGGTCAAGAACAAAGGAAAGGAAGATGCAAAAAGAGAAACCACATCTAGAAAAATTAGAACCTGTACTCCTTATCTGCATTCTACTGCCAGGGTAAATAAATTTACCTTTGATCGATTTGTTAAATCTAGTCTTATATAGCCATATGGGATAGACATTTATTTGGGATCAATGGGATAGGATAGCATCTTTTACTTAGGAGGAGAAATACAATATGACCTTGTTTATCAATTCTTGAATTCTTATCATAATACTCAAGATGTTCCTTCATCGATCAACATCGATTATATGAACCAAACCAAGGAGATCACTTTGATTTTGGGACAACTTCTGAATCTTCCAGTCACACATACCTCACCAACTGACTGTTGCTAAAATGATCCATGTGTCTGGAAAGAAGTGACCAAAACACTGTGTGGTGACTTAATGATACCTAAAAATAAAAGAAACTACATGTCTTCATTGCATCTGAAATATACCATAAAGTGTTTCACGAGATACTGAGTAGCAATGCATATCCTTGTAAAGTTTCTGGAGATATTCTCTCACCAGTTGTTCTAAATACCCTATATGATATTTATCGGATAACTGAAATATGTCTACCCACTCTAATTTTGAAACAATTAATTTAAGTTGTCAAAGGTATTCACCACATGAGTATTCCTTTTCCAAGCATCATCTGCAAACTTTCTAAGTTTCTAGCTATACCACCTACTTGTGATACAATATATCCTATCGTACACCTTACCAAGAAAACACTACTAAAAGCACTTAAAGTCAATCATGAATGCAGAGTAAAGAATAAGTTCAATACACTCCCATGACCACTGGCTGGGATTCATGTTGTACCGTGGTGCTTGCACCAAGTCCATTGTCAATCAGCACTGGGCATCTTCTTCTCCAGAATGATACAGCTTGTCAACTTCATGAAGGGCGGTCTAATACAGAAGCTTGCCTCCAGCAATGTGAAAATCGACTCTCCAGGATTGAACTGCGTCTTGATGCTCTCAACATACTAGGGAGCACATAACTGAATTGCTACTGACTCGTCATTCTTATATCCCTCCCATGAGGGTGGATCATCCATATGATTTTTATTGTGTTATTGCTGAATTGTAGTACATTTTCTTTTTGAATAATTATGCCCTTAAGGGCTTATTGGTCTTTGGATGATGGATTATTTTATCCAAACTTGGGGTAGTAATTTTGATGAATTTATGGTGATATTTATTCTACACATGTTAGATATTCCTTTTATGGTTATCTTTTCTATCTAAATTATTATTTGACTACTTATGATGATATATTTCATTGTTTGGATGATGGTCTTTATACTTATATCATTGTATGATTTATCTGTTCTATTCTTTTACCCTTTGGATTATCATCTCAATGTTATTGGATTATTTCTTGGTAATTCGTTTGTCAATAACTGACAAAAAGGGCGAGAAGAAACATACCCACCAAAACAATGTTTGTTTTCTGCAGAAATCATTTTTCCCCATTATTGTGGGTTATTCTTAGTAGATACTAAGGGAGAGTAACATGATTTTGTATTACATGTCAAGTCTTGAGTTGTAAATTTTACTTTTGATATGAAATCTTTATTGTTTTTGTATGTCATTAGTATGGACTATGACATGGTCGTAGGTTAGGTTGTTTTTTGTCACGTAATTGACAAATGAGGAGATTGTAAGTGCACCTAATTTTGCACACTTATTTGTCAATCATGTGACTAGTTGTGTCAAGTAGTCGGATGAGTTCTTGACAAATGAATATCAGTGACGCAATCGGATCAGAAGCACCAAGGCCACATTGAATACAAAGAACCGCTTCTACGATCTTAACCTTGCCTATAAATGACTCAAATCTAAATAGGAAAACCCACTTAGGTCATCCATTCAAAGCCAACTTCAGGTTCATAAAATCCACTTGGGTCTTCTATTTTAAGTCAACTCCAAATTCATACTTTCTATCCACTAGTCTTGACTTTGAGAAAGTTGAAGTTGTTGAATGAATCATAAGACAAAAAATTAAAACATGAAAATATGTCCTAGTTCGGTAGGAAAAATTGTCACCGAATGACACTTTCGGTAACACCGAAGATAGCTTTAGTACCACCAAAAGTGCCCAAAACGTTCCAACAACTATTAAAGAAAATTCGGTACCACCGACTCCTATCGACGTATAAATTTTGGTACCACCAAAATGAGTAAAATTCATCCAGCAACTTTAGGATTTAATTCGGTACCACCGAATGATATTTCGGTGCTACTGAGTGAATTTCGGTACTATCGAAGGTTCACTTGGTAGAACCAAGAACTAGCCATTTTATATCCGTTGGAACTTTTTTTCTTATAAATATATGACCGAAAACTTTGTGAAATGTATGGATTTAGGCATTTCAGAGTCCCTAAGTTGTCTCAAGCTTAAATCACTTATCCTAGACTCTATCCATGTGAGATTCATGTTCTTTTCATTGTGATTCATCACTCATGGGCATTCAAAGCTCTTATTTATGAAGAACATTATCTCAAGCCTTCATTAGAGTATTGAGACCAAACATATACGTATATCCTTAGTCTCAACCATACTCTAGTGCATCCATCAGTTGAATCACTTAGGAAATCCATTCATAATCTTCATTAGAGATTCAACAACTCTCATTACATTGGTCACCTTTATAGGTATATCTTATATAAGGTTCCTTATTGTGAAGCTGAACCAACAGGAAAATTCAAGCTACGCGATCAGGGGAGCACCGGGAAGCTGATTCAAGCACGAGAGCGTGAAGTAACTCAAGACGAGCTAACAAAGAGGAATTAGTCCGACAAGTAGGTGTCGTTTGTACGAGTCCACAGTTTAGTCTCTATTCTCATGTAGGATTGTGGCTTAGAGTTTGCTATCTATAAACTTGATTAGGTGCTTAGTGTAGGGCTTTGGCCGGTGGACCTAAATGGAGGTGCCTAGTGTGGGATCTTGGCCGGTGGCCTAAACGTGGGTTCTTAGCATAGGACCTTTGCTCTTGCAGGGAGCGTAAATTGGTGTCCTTAGTGTGGGACTATAAAGGTTATTGGTGAACCTGTTTTAAAATTATTAATAGTAAAATCTTGTCCACTCTGTGATTAAGTGTGGATGTTGGGAGTGGAGTAAGCAAGTAACCAAACCACTATATATCCCTGTGTTTGAAATTGTCATTTGTGCACCTATTTAATCATGTTTATTTAAGATTGAATGATTTATTGTTTATGCATGATTAGATGAATGCTTAAGATTGATAGGAAGCACATTCCGCACATACATGTTCACTATGTTATAAGCTAGTCTCTTACTTTATATATCTTTAGTAGCCTATGTGATTAGAACCTCTATTAGCTTTGAAGCCTTTAGAGTTATACTGTCTTACTTGCTTTAAAATAAATGATTGTTTAAGTTAAACAATTAGGATTTTTAAATAGGCATAATATTTGAAAAGTACTATTTATCCCCCTTTACGACCTTGTCTCATATTCATTCTTCAGTATCAATGGTATAAATCGTAATTTCAGATTGAAGCGATCTTGGAGAGAAAGTTATGTGCATCATCTATTTGTGTCTATCGGATGAGATTATGTACAATGTCCTGGATGAGGAATCTCCCCTAGTGACGTGGAAGAAGCTAGAAAACTTGTACATGTCAAAGTCCGTTACAAATAACTTATTTGTGAATAAAAAACTTTTTTGGATGAAAATGAAGAAAGGATCAGATCTCCTGGAGCACATGAACTTGTAGCTCGATTAGACTGTCAAAAAAGAAGACAAAGCTGTGCTACTTCTAGCATCACTTCCCTCGCCATATGGCCATCTCACCAATACACCGCTGTATGGAAGAATACTGTGAAGCTTAAAAAATTATTGTGGAGCTTGTTTCCAATGAGATGAGGAAGAATTTGAGTGATGATGACTCTCGGGCGGAAGGGCTAATCGTAAAAGGGGGTCTGGGATGTGGGTGATCCGTGGAATGATCTCGGTCTGATAAGAATAAAAGGTTCAGATCAAAGTCGGAGGTAAATGACAAATGTCTCTATTGCAATATTAAGAGGCACTTCAAGAGAGACTGCTAAAAACAGAATGATGACATGGAAACTAAAAGCATAGGAAGAGGGAACATAAGTGAATCAACGAGTGTAGTAGAGGATAACTCAGAAGGAGACCTCCTCTCAGTCTCTTCAGGTATGAGTCATTTCTCAAACACTTGGATTATAGACTCGAGATATTCATATCACATCTGCCCGAATAGGATTTGGTTCAATTCTTACAAGTCTATGATGGTGTAAGTATTCTGATGGAAAATGATGCAGCATGAAAGGCCATCAGAATAGAGACCATTAAGGTAAGGATGTTTGATGGAGTCATTGGGGCTCTTGGTGATGTCAGACATGTCGTAGATTTGAAGAAAAACTTAATTACCTTGGGGGTTTTATATATGACCGGTTGCACATTCACCACATCTAGCAGTGTATTAAAGGTCACTAGAGGTGCAATGGTATTGATGATGGGACATAAGGTTAGAAATCTATATATGTTGGTCGGGAGCATAATTATAGGTGAGGGTGTTATCACCTCATAGGCATAATCCAATACGGATGATACAAATCTATGACATATGAGCGAGAGGGGCATGATGAAACTCCATAAACGAAAACTGTTGAAGGGAGTTAAAGCATGCAAGGTGGATTTCTATGAGTATTTCATTTCTAGGCAAACATTGTAAGGTAAGGTTCAAGACCACCAATAACAACGGGTTACTCGTTTACATCTATTCTGATGTATGGGGGCCAGTGATAGTACCGTCTAAGGTAGGGGTACAATACTTTATGACATTCATAAATGATTACTCAAGGAATGTTTGGGTCTGCTTCATGAAGTACAAGATTGAAGTGTTCGTCAGGTTCAAGCAATAGAAGACAAAAGTAGAAAAGCAAACCAGGAGACATGTTGAATGTCTCACAGTAGACAATGGTAAGGAGCATAGAGAGGTGAAATTCATAGAATTTCGTGAGGATTAAGGCATCACAAGGCACTTCTCAACTCCAAAGACCCCATAGTAAAATGGGGTGGCAAAGAGGATAAATAGAATACTATTGGAGAGGGCGAGAAGTAAAGCTGGGCATAGAGTCGAGTTAGGCCGAATTAGGGTTGACCTACCTCAATTTGATTTTGAAATAGGCCTGCCCCGAACTCGATTTAACTCGGTACCAAGTCCAACATACCTGATTTGATCCAAGTTCGGTTTATCCTGGACTAATCTAAAGTGAATTTAACCTGGTCATAAGTATCAATTCGAGTCGCATTGGCACTAAGTCGAATTGAGAGATGAGGGAGGGAGGGAGTGGAGAGGAGAGAGATGAGGAGGAGGAGGGTGGTGGTAGCAGCGGCGGCGGCGGGTGGTTGCCAATCTTGAAAAAGGAGGAGGATAAGGGAGGGAGAGAGAGAGAGAGAGTTTAGGATCAGGTCGGGTGCAGTGGGTAAGTTAGAGATGTTAAAAATTAGTTTTTTTTTCTATATATATATATATATATGTACATGTAACACCCCAAATTTTTGCCAACTTAGGGTTAGACGTCCTTAGGCAATGGGTCAACCATAACACCCTGGTAACCTCTCTGAAACCAATTCCAAAGCCAAAGAACTCATTTATAACCAAATTCTTTAGAAAATTAACGTGAATTAGCCAGCGCTACACTAGATTTCTTGCAAAATTAGCACCAACCACTTTAAATACGACTTGTAAGACCCAAAACCTATAGAATCATTGACGCTACGTTACCCTAAAACTTAGGATCAAACTCTAAACCCGTTTGCTCTCAGGAACCCTTTGAAACTTTGTATTGGATCTACACCGCGCGTCGAAAGTCTGATATCTACAATCTCAGACCATTATGACCGCTTAGTTGGACTTGACAATCGTTTCGAAAATCAAGCCCAATTGATGTTCTGAGGCTATTTCATTGAGCCTGGAGCAAGGAGTGTGAGAAAGAGTGAAATTAATAAAAATTTAAATATCATTTAAATGAATCTGACACGTTTCGCTTGCGGGTTCAGTATAAGCATTCAGACCGTCGAAATCTGACCCAAATACACCCTCGAATCAGGTAACATTTCTCACTCAGGTCAGTGTACTTGGAATCCTCGATCGAGTCTCCGTGACCGCTGAACTGAAACTGGTCTGCCACGTGTGATCTGGGAACACTACCGGATTGAAAACTTGATGTGAGTAGGATCCAGTATCCTTGAGCTTAAGTCCGACCGCATTCGGCCAAAGGACCTCCCGAAATACTCTTTTGAATTGGGAAAGACCCGATTTGACTATAACCCAAGTATACCTTGACTTGGAGTCTATTTTGGTCATGTTTGGGCCTATAAAAGGGCCTTAAACCCTTAGCCTTCTAGCCCATACGAATTTGGGAAAAACCCTAGGAGAGGAGAGAAAAGAGAGAGAAAGTGAGGAAGAAGCTGGTGATTTTTTCAGGGAGTCTTCCCTGTTGCTTCACGTGCCACATCCACCTGCCTGTATCGCTTTTTCGACGATTCCAATGCCGTTCTAGGTAAGAAAATCCTAACCTCAAGCTATTTTAGAGATTCCATCGATACAAGTAGCGAAGTAGCTAACCTATCTTGTAAATTAGGTCGCCATATCGACGTTGACGAAGCGTAGACTTTCTATTCGAATCGATACGCTTCTACGGCGAAAGGTGAGAATTTTAGATGCCTGGATTGACTGTTTTCAAAGCTTTCAATGTCGTTTAATAGTAGATTATCAACAAGAACGTTGTTTGACATGTAGAACATGCTATCCGTTTTTCATTCCGACTGCGTACGGAAAATATGAGAATTAGGGTATTTTAGGTATTTGTAGAAAATACTGTTTACGTCCGTATTTTGCTGAAATGATTGCCATGGGTATTTGTCGTGTTATAATATTAGAAATGCGTGCATGATCTGTTTGGCAAAGAGATTCGCCCTAATGCGCACTTTGGGTCGACATATGCTATGTAGACTAAAGTGTGTAGACTAAGTGTTTGTATAAATGTTTGTATTAGTATGTACTGAGTAAATGGTGTTATGAATTAGTTTTGAGATTGAATTCTCAATTAATATGCCGATGTATATGATTTCCACCATGTTGACTATATGAATTGATTTCATTATATATATGAAATGCATGTGTTGGTTGATTTGCTTACGTTGTATGTTATAACATGTGTCAACATGTTTGTATTGTTTATATTCATTTCTGTTACTCTCATATGATTACCGATATTGATTTATAAATTCTTGGGGCTATATCCTAGTCCAGGCAGTCGGTAATGGATTGAATTCATGGTTGGCTTCTATTTACCACGAAGGACGCGTCGACGAACGCGAGTCGTGTTTTGGGTTAGCGACAGTGGTTAGGCCACACAAAGTGCTTTACGCACTTCATGTCGCTTAGCTTAAGATGCGCTCGTACTAGTCGAGCCCGTCAAGTAACCCGACTGGCCATTGTATGTTCACCCTGTATGAGTCATAACTGCTTGAACCTAGGGTACTATACTTACCATTGGAAAGTCTCTTTAACCTTGGTACCTCGATCCCCTAAGACTCATGAGCCGGGCATGGTGGTATGGGACACCGTGGTCGAGCTGTCGGCCTACGCTGGGGCCACAAACCTCTCCGTAGTGACCAGTGAGCACCCTACTCTTAGTAGATTATGGTGGTATGAGATATTCTATTCTTGTTGTCGGCCTACATTGATAAGGTGATGGGGGAGTGGAGCAACGAGTGCGAGCAACAGCCCTGACAGCCCTTTGTAGTGACCTTGAGTTTATCCTAACACCGCATGGGGGCGACGAGTCCTGATGCAGTCTTACGGATATAAATTAGGCCTGTATTGATAAGGTGATGGGGGAGAGGAGCAACGAGTGCGTGCAACAGCCCTGACAGCCCTTGCAGCGACCTATAAATATATCATCGTATGAGAATATTAGGAGTGACGACCTTAGACAGGATCATTGTTTGGGTATTGATATAAGGGAGGTACCCTAGTTTTCCAATCCTGCTGTATGAAAAGGACTAATAACAACTCGGTAATCATATTCATATCACACTGCATGTGCCTGGAAGATGTGGAGCACTGAGGGAAGAAAGCATGCTGCGGACGTAAGATGGTGTCGCATGAGGGAGTATGTCGGTGAGGGCATCCATCATGTCATTTCATGCTTGCATTAATCACAGTATCTAGGAATGTCTGATTGTTTGCTTTACTATTATCGCGTGATTGATTTGATAACATGTTAACCCTTGCTTTATAATTCCACTGAGTTAGCTACTCACTCCCACGTTACGAGACGGTGTTGTACACACCAACCAGTTCCTATTTCAGTTTTAGATAATGGCAATGCTTGCGAAGCAGAGCTGGACTTGGTGATGATGAGGAGGATCCCTCCTGTATGTAGGTTCTGATCAACGGGTTTGCAGGGTTACTGATTAGATGTCAATACACTTGGTATTTTACCTTTTATTTACACACTCATGTATATTCTTTTCTTTCTATTGTAGAATATACATGTATTTAGTTAACCTGGTAACATGTTCATACTCTGGAGACCTACAACAGTTCATATATTTTATATATCTATCACATTCTTACGCTTGCTAATTTAACTGTCTTTGGAGTATGATATGTTATTTTGCCTTAATCCACCTCATGTTTTATGTACTACTGCTATCGGCATTCATCCATCATTGAAAATGTTGCATAAGTGATGTTCTGGAACTCGGGAGTGGAGTTTATGCTCGACTCCTGATTTTCGGGATGTTACAGTACATACACACACACCCCCAAACCTAAGTTGAGTCCGGTTTCAGATCGAGTCAAGTTTGATTAGATCGAGTTTCGAGTCAAGTCGAGTTGAGTTACTAGGTAACTTAGACTCAACTCGATTTGAGTTCAGATTGGGCAAACCCTACTCAATTCGAATCGACTCACCCACGGGTCTGAACAAGAGTCAGTCGAGTTGAGTTGTCCTATGCTCAACTTTGTAAGAAGTATGTAGTTGCATGCGAAGCTGCCTAAGAGCTTGATTAAAGTGGTGAACATGGCATGATACATAGTAAATCAGTGTAACACCCTATACATTTCAGTACTCGAGTGTTACCAGGAAGACCAAATTCAGAATAAGCACAATATGATGTATTTAAATGTTTGCCCTCGTCTTAGCTTGATCTAATTAATGGTTGGGATAGACCAACCCATCCATTTGTTACTTATTGAGAGAAATCTTCACGTCTTTTATGATATAAGTTACACCACCTACTGTTTAATGCATCCTTAGTAGCTCAAATGGTAATCCACACCTAAGTCATACGACCTAACTTATATATGACCAATGGGATAACACTGATCCAAAGAACAAGTCATCCACCCATTGATTTCCAAAACAGGTCATCACATTATCCCTAAACCTATTTTGATCATCTCATTAGACAAATCGAATCATTAATCAGGCCCCAGGAACCACTCAGGATTAAATTTAGGATTGAATGGTTGAAAAGGGCTATAAGTCTGCCTTTGCGATGAACGTCAAAAGTGTCGAAATGCTACTAAAATTGTCATTGAACTTCTATTTCATTTATTATATTGCATTGATTGTGCTCTGTTTTTATAATCAAGGGAATCCAATAATGTAAATGAACTTAGAATGAATAAAATATCTTGTGATCATTGTTCTCTCATTATTTCTTTACTATTATTGAATGAAATCCCCCAAATCGAATATATTTTGTTTCTTTTCAAAATATAAAGAAATTTCATTGCTCGTGCGACACATTTCGAGAAGAGAGAAGAGAATCAGAAGTGTTAGCATGTGGAACTTTTATAAGCCCTATCATAATGCATGTGTTAGATCCACGCTGTCTACCCAATTTTTTCTATATCATTTTAAGTCATGAGATAATAAATGAGGCAAATCATGGTCTCAAGTTGGCCACACTATAGGAAATAATGAGATTTGGATGTCTAACCTTTTGTGGCCACATAAGGCTCCGATTAAGCTAATATTTGTGCTTTATATGTTTTCCTTTCATCCAAGTCTATGTGATCTTGCGAAGAGGTTAGATGGCAAATAAACCATTTGGTGGACCTTAGTAAGGTTTCAATGGTAGTTGTTCAATCCCCGCTAATGATCCATTTGAGCTTTAGATATGCTTCATTTTTAAGCTCATCATTTAAAGCGATATGGACGATGTCAATCTAACACGTGATAATGGTGGGACCAAATAAGTTCCACACATTAAAAATTATGTTGTGTGGTATGCAATGTATTGGGGAGAGAAATCAGTACGTTTTAGGAACTGGTGTCATTGGTGATGACATGGACCAATGAGAAGTAACGACATTGAATTTTTGTGTGCCTTCAATGGGAGTGGATTTCTTGTGACCTCAGTCATAAAGATATCTTTGTGGCCAGGACTATGTGGGGCCATAGAGATGTTCATGAGAAATTTACTCCAATCATTTATTTTGAAATACCAATATAGATAGTGTAGACACTGAAAATCGATGCCCATGCTAGTTTAAATGATATGCTTTAGTGGTGGGGGTGATTAAGCTGATTTGTGAATGTTGGAGTTGGCACTAGCCAATTAATCTCAAAATCCCGCAGTCAACGAGAACCCGCGGAATATGTAAGGTTAGTGAAATTCGAAGACTCTCCTACCTTAGATTGATTCTTGGTCTGCGATCCGGGATTCCGAGTAAGGGACCTCGGTTACAAAGAGGGAAGGGCTTAAGCATCCTCTCTACCTGTACAAATGTACGGTCTCTACTTAGTGTGGTAAAATAATCTCAAGAGATGATGAATACTGTGGTGGAGATGGGACCAGAGACACACACAAATTTCTATTGTAGCAAAATTCGAGATTTCGGCAAGCCACAGAGCATACGTCCAACGGCGTGTCTAGAAGGTGGATGTGATGATGCTTATGTAAAAAGGTAAAGAAGAGTGAACTAGATCACTAGAAATTTCTGATGTGACAGGATCCTGTGTATGGTAAGTCGCGGAACATACATTCACTAAAAATTTAGAGGGGCAAGGGGGTTGAGAAGGGAATAGATGTCTTGATAAATTCTTGTATGTAAAATGATGGATCTTTGGCTCGACCTGGAGTAGGCTAAGACATGGACTGCACCACGATCAATCCGGGCTAGGCTTGTCGGGTTAGGAAGGTCGGGATGAGGCTAAGGGGGAGCTAAATAATCTGAACTTTGAAGCTTAGGAGCACCTTCTCATCCTCACTCTCTTTCTCTCCCTCTCCCTCTCCCTAACTTAGATTTTAGGCTCTCTTGGTTCCGTGTGAAATGTGGAGGAGAGGACTATTTATAGTCTTCTCCAATAGCATTTTTGTAATTGGTAGGTAAGTAAGGGGTAAAAGTTGACATGACAACTTGCGGTTGGTTAAGGAGAAAGAATGCCACATGACATGCTCTCATTGGCTCTTGGTGGTTGGTGAGGTTAGTAAAAATTCTAAATAAGGTAACCTATAGGGATAAATCCATATGAAAGTTGATTTTGTCTTGGTGGGATGGTAAATAGAGTGAAATATATGGGTAATTGTATATGAAAGTTTACTTTTAATTTTGTAAGATAGTAAACAGAGTGAAGTACAGGGGTAATTACATATGAAAGTTGACTTTTAGCTTGGTAGGATGGTAAATAGAGTGAATTACAAGGGTAATTTCATATGAAAGTTAACTTTTGGCTTAGGTGATGGTTTAGGGTTTGGATTAGGGATTAAGCTAGGGTTAGGTATAAGCTGGGATTAGGGTTTGGTTTAGGATATGATCATAGTTCCCGGATTATCTTAGCTTTCTCAAGATACTAGCCTGGGCGGGGTGTTTACAAATGCCCCTCTTTGGCCAAACTTGCAAGCAACTGAGTGCCAAAACGAGTGGACACCCCACCCTTTTAGTCAGAAAAGGATAGTGAGTCGAATCTGTTGCCTATCATTGTGTTATTGTCAGTTGACTATTTGGTAAAAAGATGACTTGCACATATCATGAGGGCTGAGAAAAATATTATGATTGTCCCTGTGCGTTGGTGCGGCATTACAGGTCACCAATCACAACCCTTTCACGTCAGATTATTAATAACATTAGAGGGTAAGCCTGAAAGTAAGGCCTCTGTGCGTTGGTGCGGCTTTACAAGGATTCGCGTACCGTTTTGTCAGTTATTTATTTGCTACGTAATCACACTAGGAGTATTCGATCCATTTGATCATCAAAGTGGTTAGTTGCCCTGCATGTTGGTGCGGCCTTATAGGGAACTCACTACACCAACTTGGACTCGATTAAATTTTACGAACATCCCAGACTAGGTATGTACAGGTAATCTTTTGTCATGTAGTCTCCCGATTCTGATACTTTGGTTATAATGGATTGTCTTCACTTTGAGTTTGATTCTTCTTTTCAGAGATAAATCCAATCATTTTTACTCACATTCGTACGACTGTTCATATATAGAAATTAGGCCAACCATACTTGTATCATGTATGAATTCGATTATCTTCTGGAGAAACCGGGAGAGATTGAATCTTATTTCGTTGTTTGCACTGACCTCAACTGGAAATATGAAAGATTCCTCAGTATATTGTACGCCGCGTGCATTTTTTGAAAGCTTTCCTTTTTGAGCTAAACTCTTTATGGATTTTATTTAAAGATATATTTTTAGATTTTTTGAAAAATATCCATTCGATCTCGTCGGTGGGCGTCGTCGTTCAGTTTTTATTTGCACAAATTAAGTGAACAATCGCGTTACCTCCATTGATGAGTTGACGAGGTTAACCGGGAACATGGGCCTGATTTGGACATGTGGACCTTGTGGGTATTGAAATACGGGCCTCTGGGGCTTTGAACTTGTGGGCCTTGTGGGCTTTTGACTTGTGAGCCTCTATGGCTTTGAGATGATCTTTTGTACTTATAGGCCTTATGGGCCTGATGAGCTTTGAAATGCGGGCCTCTGGGGTTTGAAATGTGGGCCTCATGGGTTTTGAAATGTGGGCCTTTGAGGCTTTAAACTGTGAGCCTTTGGGTCTTTAAACTTGTGGGCCTCTGGGGCTTTGAAATGTGGGCATCTGGGGCTTTGAACTGTGGGCCTCTGGGACTTTGATTTTGAGTTTGTGGATCACTGACTTTGATGGATGCTTGTCATGTATATGCATGCATGTTTTTATTTTTGTTCTTGTAAAGGAAGGAAAACAATGTACTTATAAAAAAAATATTTTAAAGGAATGAAAATTTTTGTTTATGCCAAATTTGTCAGTATTTGCTTGTGTTCAGATTTGTGCTTTAGATGATTGAGATCAGAATATTGAACTCAGCCCATGTCGAATTCGGTATTCTGAGTTGTTTATCAGGGATCTCTGTTCCCTGAGAGTAGCGCATATTAGGATTATACCCCTTAGATTTGGGTAAAGTCTGGTCCAGGATTTATCTTTTCCTTGTGCTTCTTCGCTTTGCTCGTTACCTTGGCTTCTTCTGTACTTGCATTTTTTATTTTCTTTTTCTTTTCTAGCCATTTTTGTCCGTAGTGCCTTTTCAGGTTTTTACCATGATTGGCTCTCTCATCATTTTTGCTCATGGCGTCCTTTCGAATTTTCACCATGTCCTGAGTTTTTTCTCTTGTCTACCCCTTGACAGTTGTGCTCTTTTTGCCCTTAGTGCCTTTTTAGGTTTTCACCAAGTCTTCTACATGCCCGCTGTTTTTACTCGAGGCGCCCTTTCGGGTTTTCACCTTGCCCATTTTGCTTAGGTACGTTACTTTTCTTTTGATTTCTCTTTTTCTTGTACAAAGGCGGGAGGCTAGACTCCATTCATTATCGATCAATTAGTGAGCTACCTGACTTTGTCTTCAATCACCACAGTAAAGCTGTTGACATCGGTTTAAACTATCATGAGGGAAAACGGGCTGGTGACTTGTGTTCTCACTCATTGGTTTTGACTTCTTCTCTTTCTTTTTTTTTTCTTTTTTTGGACTGCGTGCTTTATTCGTCCATTTTTTTGAACCTTTTATTTTTTGGAACACTTATTGGAGGGAATGAATGATAATGAAATGTACCTCAGGATGCTAATTTTTTGTCGTTTGACTTTAGCTTTACGATTGTGTTTGTTGACATAGTCAAGTAGGATTGCCCATGATAGGTATTTACGTTGTTGGCGTTGATTGACTCTGAAAGATCTTTACCCCTGATGATGGTGAGAGGAAGGGCACCTCCCAGAAGAACTTCGCGAATGATCAACAGATCATCTTAGGATGGTTTGGACTTGTCCCTGGATTTAGTAGACGCATGGTAGGATGTGCATTATTACCATGTTGCTAACCTTTCTTGTAGACTTGTTTGTCGTTGATCTTAGCGATCATCGTACGCTTTATGTCTGCAGGATGTAGTTGGTTACATCGAGCTTATCACCAATCATTTTCCTTGACTTATTTCTTCATTTGTACTCATGATGTAGGATGTTGTCGGCGCCCTCTTTTGTCTGCCACGAGAATATACTCATGACCATTGGATGCCTTTGGGTTCATTCTTTCGATGATGTCCACACCCCATAATGAAAGACAGGTAGGGTGTTGTCAGGTTAAAAAGACTTGAAACATGCACATGGATCCCTTATGCAAGCTTCGAATACTTGAAGCACTTTTTGACATGCTGCAATAACTTATCTCCATCATTCATCAGTAGGACTTCGTTGTAGACTTCATACATGATCTTGACAGCTTTGCTTGATGTGCTTGACTTCAGGCTTCATAGTTGATGGCATATGATTGGTGCTTCATTTGATCTAGGTAAGGCTTCCATAGGAGAATGCGAGGTTGGATAGCCCCAGGACTTAGGAATTTTGTCATCCTCTGCTTATATTCAGGAGGCGAGGATCTCTTGATGCGTACCATTATAGGGAGCGCAGGGGATTCTAAATTTACAATTTCAAAATCATCCGTAACGACATTAGCCTTTGCCTTGAACTTTCGGAGGGAATCCTCTAGCTCCACATCTTGGGCTTCATTCAAACCCAAGAGTTTGAAATCTAACTCCAGATCAAAATTATATGAATCGACTTTAAACTCGGGTGTTGTAACAGACGCATTTGGTACATTATTGCTTATAAGTTTTGAAAGATTTTCAATTGTTTTTATGTTTTGAGAAATTTCTATTGTTTTCGGATTTTGACAAGTATCTAAATTTTTTAGCATTTCAAAAATATCTAATGTTTTTGGCTTTTTGAAATTTTCTTATTTTTTTATTTATTTTGACAAGTATATATATATTTTTTGGTGTTTTGGAAATATCCATTGTTTTTGGCTTTTTGAGAAATTTCTTTTTTTTTTTAATTTTTGATTGCCTGATTCGACTTAAGGAGCCAAACATTTTTTTTTATTGTGTCGTCTTGGGGATTGCGAACTAACTAATGCCCTGCACTCCCTCCCCTTAGGAGACAGGGCCAGACGGATTAGTAGGTGAGCCCTCATTGTAGTGCCCAAATATCGTGATGAGTTTGGGATTGGGCTCTGAGTTGGTGTTAGATGTCACTTTGCTCAGCTCATCCCCGATGTATTGTGAGTCTTTGGATTTTTCCTGCTCAGGTGGGACCCAGACTATGGTCCAGTCAATCAGGGAAAATTCTTGCCCCTTACCTAAGTCATTTTTAAACAGCCCAGTTGAACTCATTTTGCCCACTTGATCCTCCACGGTGGATCTTGGCTTGCCTACCGAATAGATGATCCCCTCTTTGAAGGATCTGATTGGTGCGTGGATGAAGGGATCATCCTCCTCTTGCCGAGTTTGCTCTCCTCCAATGTATTTGTATTTTGTTATCTCACACATATTCCAGTCTTGTCACGCTTGCATTTTCTTGATGTTCGAGCTGATAATAAAAATGTTGGTGGTCGACTGAAAGGAAGACATAGTCTAATCTGATGAGACATGCAAGAGGCATGCAATTCACAGTCTCAAACTCAAGACTATGGTTTGGGATATCCTCATTGGAGCATCGTATGTCTATGATCGATATCTAGCTCTTGATGGTCGGCTGATTTTATTAGAAAGGTTTATTCCGGATCATCCAGAATGGCCAGCGCCATGTCCCTGAACATGTACTTGGCCTTTTGGTGAAGAGTTAAAGAGAGAGCCTTGACTCTATGGATCCAAGAGCGATCAAGGAAGAGATGAAATGGAGTTGTGATGTCAATGACCTGAAAAGTGATGGTTGATGCTTTGAGGCTAATTAAGATCTCAACGTTAATCTCCTCCTCAACCTTTCTCCTAGAGGAGGGAACCACTCGTCCTAAACTCTTCTCTTGAAGGATTGAAGACTGAGTGGAGCTAGGTAAATCATTTTGAGTACCAGAATATCCTTCTTGAAAAGTTACCACATAATTGAAGTTGGGCCCTGATTTTACTAGTGCACGTGGTATGTTGATCGAAGAAGGAGCATTTTCTTGGATTACGAGGGTTGGAGTAGGGGCCAGATAGGCAGTTGGTGTTCCTTGTGAGGGAAAAGATGTATGGATTATATTGATCGGTGGTGGCTCCTGTAGACTTCGGGGCATGGAGATTGGACTGGATGCAGAAGCCCCTTGCATATTTAAGAGTGAAGAGATTGGACTGGCAGAGTGTGCCCCGTGTAGACTTGGGGTCATGGAGACTGGACCGACTGGAGATGTTCGTTGCATATTTGAGAGCAAATAGATTGAACTGGGGGCTGGCAGTGATCGAATGGATGCATTAGACTAGATTGACCGAGAGTGGCTCTCCTTGACTGATATTGTTAGTAGGGGTTCCTCATGAACTGGGACTTACTTGATACAGTGGTAGGGGATTCTGGAGGGTGTAATTGGTGGTGGCAACAACAAGAGAGGTAACCACAATCGTTTGGTTATCAATCAGATCTTGGACCACGTATTCCAGGGCGAAACAATGGTCCATTGTGTGGCCTCGGGATTGGTGGTATGCACAGTACTCATCCTCATTATAATTTGGTGGGAGAGGGTTTGGGGGGAGCCTAGGCAGTAGCGGTGTAAGTATTTGCCTTTGAACTAACGTGGCTAGTATCTCATTGTAAGTTTGGGCTATCGGTGTAAACTGCTTAGATTCCCGGGTCATCCTCATATGTTGACCATGATTGGGGTACTAGGGAATCTTCCTTTGCTGTTGTTGTTGTCATTGTCCCTCTTGAGGAGCGAATTGAGTACCTTGGGTAGAAACGACAAGATTGTCTTCTTCTATTGGATGGAGATCAGGAACACTTCTATTACTATTCTTGTATCCAGTAAGCCTTCATTCCACTATCTGTTATACTGGGGAGGTTGAGAAGGGAATAGATGTCATGATGAATGCTTGTATGTAAAATGAGTGGATCTTTGGCTCAATTTGAAGTAGGCTAAGACATGGACTGCACCATGATCAATCCGGGCTAGGCTTGTGGAGTTAGGAAGGTCGGGATGAGTCTAAGGGGGAGCTAAAAAATCTGAACTTTGAACCTTAGGAACACCTCCTCACCCTCACTCTCTCCTTCTCCCTTACTTGGATTTTAGGCTCTCTTGGTTGTGTGTGAAATGTGAAGGGGGAGAGTGTTATTTATAGCCTTCTCCAATGACATTATTATAAGTGGTAGGTAGGTAAGGGATAAAAGTTGACATCACAACTTGTGGTTGGTTGAGGAGAGAGGAATGCCACATGACATGCTCTCATTAGCTCTTGGTGGTTGGTGAGGTTGGTAAAAATGGTAAATAAGGTGACCTGCAGGGTAAATCTATATGAAAGTTAACTTTGACTTGGTAAGATAGTAAATAAAGTAAAATACAAGGGTAATTCCATATGAAAGTTGACTTTTAGTTTGGTAGGATGGTAAATAGGGTGAACTACAAGGGTAATTCAATATGAAAGTTGACTTTTGGCTTAGTAGAATGATAAATAGAGTGAACTACAAAGGTAATTTCATATGAAAGTTGACTTTTGGCTTGGGTGATGGTTTAGGGTTTGGATTTGGGATTAAGCTAGGGTTAGGCTGGGGGGTTTAGGGTTTAGGCTTGATTTAAGGTTAAAGCTAGGGTTAGGTTTAAGCTGAGATTAGGGTTTGATTTAGGATATGATCATGATTTCCGAATTGTCTTAGCTTTCTCAATATTCTAGCTTGGGTGGGGTGTCTATAGATAGGATTTTTAAAAATAGGAAGATCTAAAACTCATGTGGGTCATACTGCAAGCTTGGTCATAACAGAAGTTTTGTATTAGTGTGATATTCTTCCCTACAGTTTAATTGAGTGGTAGTATTTCTATAAACAGTTTGGATGACATATAATCATGATGTTCAGTTATAGGAAGGTTTCAATGGTGGATGTCGTTGTTCCCACTGTTTTGCTGGTGTGGCCCATATGAGTTTTGGATATAACTAATTTTTAAAATATTGTAATACGGTGGTCTTTAAAAATAGATGGATTGAATGGATTTATCACAGACATCTTCATGGACCCGACGCAACCTCGGGCATGCAATCCGCCCTGGCCTTCCATATAACCTATCTGCACTCTTAGTAAAAGAGTTAGTTGGCTTTACTTAGAGGATAATTTTGTTATTTTTTAAAATATTGATTTAAACCGTATGAAACACTAACTTCATTAGACATTAGGCGTTGGGATGACTAACAGTGCAAAAGATGAGCTTGTTAATTTAAATATTATAAATTGAGCAATTATATATTGATAACTCTAGAGGTTGGCAGTTATATGGGGAAAAAACTCCATTGTAAACATATTGTAAATAAGCATTTATTATTTACTCATGCAATTCACTTCAGTTGTCTTCCCTTGAAGTTGATAGTAACTCATGTTAAAAACACTACAACATTGAAACTGATAATATGATAAAACGAACCCACTAAACTTTGTGGAGCCAATCATTATCGATGTGTTTAATTCATATTGTTCATTTATTATATTTTCTCATTTTAGGGCATGAGCTCAAAAATTATGCAAATCTAAAACTCAAGTGGACCACACCTAAGGAAATTAGGGGAACTAAACATATATATATAAAAAAATAAAAAAAATTGGAGTCATAAAAGTTTTAGATCATGCTCATATTTATGTTATTCTTCATTTATGTCTGTGTGACCTTTATAAACGGGTTGGATGATAGTAAGGTTTCTTGTGGTGTTCTCCATTTAAACTTACATTTTGTCTCAATTTTAGGGTTATACTCTAAAATAATATGGTAAAACGGATGGATCCGTAAATTTTACTATAGTACAATTCTTTTTTATTTCATGCATGTAAGTGTGGTTTTTATGGCACACTTAAATGAGCATTTTTCTAACTTCCAAATATCACTTAAAAGTAAATATTATTCACTTACATGTATTTATAGTATAATTTTAAAAAACAAACATACTATAAAATGTCATCGCTAAACTATCATTATGGCAATGACAATTGTAAAAGGCACGGAAGATGTTTAGAAAAATATTGTATATGTTGATAAAAGAATGAAAATTATACATACAATGATACACACACACATATGCATACGTTAGATGTATACTTTAAAATATCAAATATACTCATATAATATTTACATAATTTGCATCATCTTTAATTTTATATTGCCTCTCAAATTATGGCCACACGAGCCTAGTAATATCAACTTGTCTATTAAATAGTCATGAAAAACCACATGAATAACTCTAGTAAATACATCAATAAATTACTATTGAGAAAAATTGTGGGGAAGAACAGTATATTGATATGAAAATATTTTCATGAATGAAATGATGAGCCACCTTTATATGTTCAGCATAGTCATGAAACATGAGATTGGATGTAATTTAAATAACACTTGTGCTATCAAAATATAACAATGTCTCAAAAATAATATAAACATTTATATCATAAAGAAGACCCCATAACCATGCAAATTTTTTTGTATGTTGAAGATATAATCATGTATTTTACTTATACGGAGGAACTGAGATTGTTCGTCTTTTTTACATTCCTATAATATAAGAAAGTCGCCAATGATATCACCCTTCAATCGTTAACACTGAATATTAAAGTATCCGCTCAATCTGCAACAATATAAGTTCGTAACTTGATAAAGAATCTAAAAACAAAATAATTATCCGTTATACATATCATATGGATAATGAATAATATGATTAATTATACAGAGGTGAATGTGATATTACTACATAACAAATTAACTCACTATTCATATTACATATAATTGTTAAAGTAAAAAGTATTTAATGTACATGCGTTGTAATATATTTAAATGCAAGTGTATGTATATTTTGTTATTTTACCATATACTATATGATAAAAGATAATGATGTCTTTTATATTATATTAGTATTTTTATTTTTTTTCAAGTTTATCTCTTATAATTTGTTATTATCATAAACAAATGATTTTATAGATGGGGATATAAACCATACATTTCTTTATTTCTCTTATATTTTCTACGTGGTATCACAACTTTCTGCCTTTGTATTCATTCTATTTTAAGGGTATGATCAATATTCTTAATTACTTGTAAATGCTTATAAATACGTCATTTTTAACTTTTACAATTATTTGATTTTTGAAGAAATTACTACATTAAAAATCGTGTGAATTTTATATATTTTTGTATGTATACAAACTTTTGGGCCCTACTGTGATGAATATGTTATATTCATGTCGTCCATCTCTTCCACAAACTCATTTTAGAGCATGTGTAAAAAAATGAGGCAAATCCACGACTCCAATAGACCATACCATATGAAATAGTGGCCTTAAAAGACTTCAATAGTTGAAAGTTAATACCTCCTTAAGGCTTTAAAAGACCTCGACGATTCCACCAACTCCTACCATGGAATGATTCCATCTCTTCAATCATGACCAAAACCCACTTGTCGCCATCCTTTTCGGATTTTACTTCTTGAAAGGTGGAAAGATCTTCACTCCCTATGAATAATGAAAACGAGACCACATCCTCGAACTCATATTGAACTGGGGCTCTACTGTTTATTTTCTACATGTTTTCAGCTAAACTTTTTTGAGTATTATTTTGCTAGTGTTTTGCTTATATTGATTTTAACTTTCAGTAACCTTCTCAAGTAGCTCTACTTGCACCAATAATCTCTCGGTCTCGTCCAATTTCTCAGTCGTAACTTCCTTGTTGGTTCTCAACATTGACCCCTCATCGAAGACGACAACTTTACTAATGGCCACATTATGAGCAAATGGATCATAATGTTTGTAGCTCTTCACACCTTTCTCATACCAAACAAAGATGCACTTCCTGAACTTTGGATCCAATTTCGTAATTTGTCTACTCTGTAAGTGAATATATGTTAGACACTTGAAGATTCTCAATCATGAGTAATCGACGTCCTTTCATGTCCAAACTTCCTCTGCAACCTTGGAGTCTATCAATGCTGATGATGACCGATTGTAACGCTCCGATTTTTAAAACTTGAGTATATAACTCGTTCTCCAAAAACCTGAGTACTAACCTATAAAATTCAGTATAAATTTGAACTGCTTATCATTAATCAGAGTTAACAGCAAATGTAGCTAGAAAAAACCATGTATTGTATAAAAACATTTCAACCATAATAAAAATTAAAATGTAGCACCCATACAAGACTTATACAATCTCAAATAACAAAGTTCGTTAAATAAAAAATATAAATCTATCGCCTAATGATAGAAGACAACAGGGGCCGTGGGGACCCCGTCTAGCTCTTCAACTACCTGATTTACTCTAGCAACCCAGTGAACAACATCGGCTCGTTCTACACCTATACAACTAATATGGTTTAATAGCGTCAATGACTATCGCAGTGAGGAGCGGCCTCTAAGATTACGCACTCATCATTCATAATCCAACATAAATCGCAATATATGAAAAGAAACATATTAAATAACACAATTCAAAATCATAATCATATATTCAAAAATAAACTAGTCAACATAATCTCAACATTAAGAAAATATATTAGAAATCGCAATGAAAGGGGACGTGTCCAGATGATCAAATAATTAATCTTACAAACTCCATAAAATGACTAAAAAATCAAGCTTTAAACCTTTACTTCACCCGAAAATCATATCATATGTGAACACCGCAAGATGACTAAAAAATCACTAAGTGAATACCTGCTCCATTCAGAAATCAAAATACAACTGAACACCACAAGGTGGCTAGAAAATTGCTAAGCGAGCACCCACTCTATCCGAAAATCAAAATATAACTGAACACCGCAAGATGAAGAGATAATAACATGCAAACATATACTTCGCCTAGAAATCATATTGTATATGAATACCGCAAGATGAATGAGAAATTGCTAAGCAAACACCCGCTCCACCTAGAAATCACAATACGACTGAACAACGCAAGATAAAGAGACAAGCAACATACAAATCCTATAATACTCAAAAATCATATCGTAAATGAACACCGCAAGATGGCTAGAAAATCGCTAAGCAAACACCCACTTCATCCGAAAATCACAATACGACCGAACACTGCAAGATGGTAAGGAAACAACAGGATATACGAATATAACTAATAAGCCAAAAATGGGCGTCAACGTCCCATCAAAGCCACAAAGGGCAAATAAATAATTCAAGCCACGTAGGGCAAATATGCGGTTCAAGCCATGTAAGGCAAAGTATGATCCACGCCATGTAAGGCAGATGTGCGATCCCAGTTGCATAAGTTAAATATGGACCGCAAGATGGTGAGTTCATGACGAGTTACATTCATTACATCACTTAATCATAGATGATAATCATACAATTAATTAACATGTGTACAATTAAAGATAACATATCATCATCAATCATTTATGCTTACCAAAATTAAAGGGGTATGTTCATTATTTAACACATGAATTAAGTGCGTAACAGATTAGCATATTCATATAGTAAAATAAATAATTCAATAAGAGAAATCAAGGCATTATACTTTTCTAGATTAATGAATTTAAGTGTGAAGCTCAAAAGGTGAGTCTTCATTTTAGAGTGTAGATTTATTTCTTACTTGGTTGGGGATCATTAAATGACTCAAAATACTCGATGAACCAAGAATCCAAGTCAACTTAGATCTGGACTGATTCGAATTGGTTTATCCTTCTTAACGAAAATGACATGTACATCATTCACATGCTTGCACTAAGATGATAACTAAATATTTAATTCCATTATATTAGAGTAAATCATTTCGAGAAGTTGAGTTGACTCACCACACTCCTTTCTTTCTTCATTTTCTTTTTTCTCTCACTCCCTCTCTATCACCTCTTACTGGAATGTCCAGCTAGACTTAGGCTAGGCCCATGTCTAACTCAACCCAGCTGACTCGGATAGACTCGGTTTTAACCAAGTCAACTCGACAGGCACCAAAAGCCCGACTCCCTCTCTTCTTCCTTTCTCCTTTCCCTCTTCTTCTTCTTCTTCTTCTTCTTTCTCACTTCTCTTCTTCTGCTAGAACACCCAGCAACAGCGTCCTCTATCCCCCTTTTCTCTTTTATAACGCTGGAACATCCAACAGCTCCCGGAGCGTATAGCAGCCACGAACCCAACTCGGTGCAGTGGCAGCATCATCTCTCCTTTTCTCTTCTCATCAACTAACTAGGACAGAGCTTAGTTTGAACTCAAGCCCAACTTAGGCAGACCAAGTTCGCAGCTTGGCGCGACAACGAGCAGAGAGGACAGTGGTCTCTCTCTCTCTCTCGTTTTCTCTTCCTTTTCTTTTCTTTTCTTTTCTCTTCTCTCCTCTCTTTTTTTTTTTTCAGAATGGGTTGCCCTAACTGCCGTCTTTTATAGGTCTCTTCAATCATTTTTTTAATGCAGCTAATCTCCCGGATTAATTACGGTTTAATGTCTTTAAGCTGATAGAGATCTTGGATCACACACTCGATCTAACTTGCATGGATGAAATCTAGGGCCACAAACATAGTTATGATGTCATGGCCCATCGAATGATCGTCCTAGATCTGACAATGGGGCCCACATAGTGTTGGTGGGTTTGTTTAGCCAACGGAGAAGATGACTTGGACGATAATGGTGGGACTTCAACGGATGGCCAATCACGTGATCTGATGCGCATGGACGGTGCGGATAAGCCCTAGGATCATTGTGGGACCTTTCAAACGAACGGTGATTAACACCTTAGCTTAATGGGTTCGATTTCACCTTACAGCGATGGCAAAAGAAAATCTCAAGTTACAATTAGGGAATGCTCTATTTCCAAGGGTTGGGATGGATTTTCAATGAACGGTTGAGATCTTAGGAGAGGGTTTCACGCGGATTGTCGTGTGAAAAGGCAAAGGAATGGATTTCTTTTCGTTTTTGAAAACGTGGTTGGGCACAACCCTCTTGCACCTGCATTTGTGGGCGCATGTATGTGATCCAACGAGTGGGTTAAGCATGGCTTTGGTAGGTTTTAAATCCCCCACAAGATGGACGGATCAGATCGTCGAGGTGTTCTTTGATGGTGGGCCACCAACGGTGAGAACAAACGGTGTTGGTTCGGCTTTTGCTAGGCAAAAAGGAAGGAGAAATTCTCCTTTTTTGGACGACGTTTGAGGCCTGGTGCACTACAAGTGCACATGTCTTAAGTGCGCGTCCACACTCGTGTGGGATCCACAATGATGATCTTGATCAATCCTGGCCATTCGTTTGTTTTATTTACTCAAATTAGGACTCAGTACAAAGAATGAGGCAGATCCATGGCTTATGTGGGTCATATCATCAAGAGTATGGCCATTAAATGCTATTTATCATCGATTTGAGATGGTATGTGGTCCATAGCCGTGATTAGAACCGTTCATCTAGCTAGTGAGTCACCCAGGGCCACTGTTTATTTTAAATTGATATTATTTTAACTAGATGGGTCACATAACTTTTATTTCTAGGTTCAAACTATGATTTCCATCCAATTGACGATCTGATTAATTCCAAACTTGACCATTAGTGATCCTTGGAGTTTGATATTGACAGTAGAAGGTTTAATCCATCCATTGAGCTGATTTATGGGGATGGATTGCCCAAATATTGGTTGTAAGCCTTGGAAATGGTGAATCTAGTGACTTGATTCTTGAAAACTATTTTCCACAATCAATCTAATAGGACATCATATGACGGTTTACCTCAATTAGGTTCCTAGAATTAAGCCTCATAAGGTTCAATGCGGTTCTCTCGGTGATGTGATGGTCCAAAATTTATCTTAGGATGGTCCATCTAGAAAGACGATGGTTGGATTTAAGGGCTAATTCTTATAATATTGTCATGTATCATCCATGCCCATTTCTAAGGCCGATGATGGATGAATTTTTACTGATCCAAGGGTTAGATTGACTCCAATTGCACATTAAGGGTTCTATGAGTCCAGGAGCTATCCGTGTGGGCATTAATAATAGGGTTTGAAGTCCTTGATTTGGTTGTATGATAGGCATTGATCGTCTTTCCGTTTATCCTTTCAATTGTATGGACACTCTTCTTTCTTCTGAAATTCTCTTTCTGTACTTCGCATTTTCTTTATTTTCCTGTGAAGGTGGAGTGCACAACCCTTGAAATGTGGAGCACACATCCCTTGAAATGTGGGGTGCACACCCTTGAAATGTAGAGTGCACATCCCTTTATAAGGACAAAAGCCTTTTTAAAATGGCGCACAACACATGTCTTCCTTCAAAAGTGGCACACACTCATTCCTTCCTTCAAAAGTGGCACAGAGAAGCTCCCATTAAGACATAAAAAGCCTGTTGTTAAGACAAATCTCCAAGAGAAGTGGTGCACAAGCTTTCATTAAGACAGGCACACAATGCCTTCCTTGAATAATGGCGTAGGAGCTTCTTCTTACGACAAGAGTGCCTTGAAGAATGGCACACAACCCTTGGATTAAGACAAAAAAGAGAAAAGAGGCATTGTGTGCTGGTATCAGGACAAGGGAGAGAAAAGTGATGGCATTGTGCACAAGGCTTAGGACAAAGCTTCATAGAATGTGGCACACAACATAAGATTGCGCACAACACTTGGTTGTGCACAATGGAGTTTTCTTCAGGACAAGAAGCCACTTAAAGTAGCGCACAATGGAATGATTTAGGACAATAGAGAGAAAGAGGTATTGTTAGGACAAAATCCCTTGGAGAATGGCACCATTGTGCGGACAAGTGCCCACTTAAGGTGGCGCACAATGCTTGGTTGTGCGGAGCATGGGTTCTGCGCCGCACATACCCCCCTTGCACACAACACCCTTCAAAAGGGAGGTGGACGAGCATCTCTCCACTTTCTTCTCTCCAATTTCTCTCCTCCTGTCTCTTATCCAAATGAGGAGTGAGGAGGGGTATTTATAGGCCTCTGAACTCTTTACTTTCTTAAACAGTGGTGATCACCACAACTTCTCTCTTTATACAGCTCCCAACCTTCTTCCTTAACCAGTGGTGTTCACCAACTTCTTCCTTAAATAGTGGTGCTCAACCACTCATTCCTTAATACAAGACAACTTTTATTCCTCTTTTTTTTTTTTTCCAAAATACCCTCATTCACTTCTTTTTACCAAAATACCCTCATTCACTCCTTTTTACCAAAATACCCTCATTCACTCATTTTTACTAGAATACCCCTCATTCCCTCCTTTTTACCAAAATAAGGAATGAATAACCCATGAAAGGATATGCACCATGGAATTCTCTAACCAATGCAATGGACACACAATGAGATGAAATATTTTTTGTGCCTCAACACTTTACATGAGAAATTTACGTGACCCCACCATGATATATTTATTAGGTCGACATCCTCCATCCATTTTTTTAGATTATTCCTTGTTATGAGCCCAAAAATAGGGCAGATGCATATATCAAGTGGACCACACCACATGAAGTAGTAGGAATTGGATTCTTACTGTTCAAAACATCTTAAGCCACGAAAAGTTCTAATCAAGATGAAATTTGTGTTTTTTACTTAATCCCGATTTATGTGACCTTATGAACAGGTTATATGGCAAATAAATGTCACGGTTAGGCTTGTGAAGGTTTCAACAGTAGTTTGGTCAATCCCCACTGCATTGTCCAATCGAGCTCTGAATTTGTCTCATTTTTAGATTCATGTTCTAGAATGATATAGAAATATTGATGGACGGTGTGGATCTAATGCAAAAATCATGGTGAGGCTAATGAAGCTCCACATGTTAAGAGTCATGTTGTATAGTACGTAATGTATTTGGGAGAGAGGATCTGCATGTGTTTGTGAGCTCTTGTTATTGGCAATGACATGTACCAATGAGAAGCAAGAGACCCTAATTTCTTGCGAAAGGCTTTCATAGGAAGTTTATTTTTTGGGATGCTAGGTGGAACACACAACTATGTTTGTGAGAAATCCACCCCATCCATCCATTTTGCGAGCTCATTTTATGACATACAACAAAAAATAAGGCGGTTCTAAAACTCAAGTGAGTTACACAAGAGGAAACAATGTCCATTAAAAACTTCAAAGGGTCCACGGTGATGTTTATTTGTCATCCAACCCATTTATAAGGTCACATAGACCTGAATGAAAGGAAAACATAAATATCATCTTGATCTAAAACTTTTATTAGCTCCAAGGAGTTTATAATGGTGGGTGATCAATCACCACTGTTTCATGTGACAGGGTCAACATGCGAATTGGATTTCACTCATTTGTTCAGGTTGATGGCCTAAAGTGAGTTGGAAAAATGGATGGACGGTGTCAATCACACATGTAGATAAATGTGGGGACAGATCAAAGGATATCAAAAATATTCAGTTTATTATTATTATTATTAATTACAACTCTCTGGCCAGTTTTTAGAGTTCTTGATATGTTGAAAACTCTAGTCGATGGGTCGACCCAACTGATCGATGCATCTCGACTGCTTAAATCAATAGTCGATGGATTACGTAATTTGTGCGGTTTTTGCACAATTTGTTTTTATTTTCATTTTACATTAAATATATGGGTGTAATTGGGATTAGGACAGGGGATAGACATGTTTAAGAGTGTGAAAGGGTTTTGGAGCAAGAAAAAAGCTGGGGTTTTTCTCTTAAGGCTTCAAATTGTAAGGTTTCATCTCTTATAACTTTGTTATAATGCATCATTACCTTGTGTTGTGATTTTTCCCTACAAGAGTTTTTCCACATAAATTCGGAGTGTTCTCTGTTGGATTTACTTGTGCAATTGTGATTACTTTGTTTGATTCCTATATTTGTGTTTTCATGAGTCCCAACAAGTGCTATCAAAGGTAACGTTGGGAAGCATATTGAATCTAAATATAATATATCTATGACATCTAACATTAAGTTTGATGTAGATAAGTATTCAAAAAACTTTGAATTATGTAAGGTGAAGATGAATAGCTTTTAATGCAGAATAATAAACCAATTGCTCTAAAAGCTCAAACTGTTAGAGCATGGCGAATCAATCCATTTATCTCATAGCCCAAGCCCCACATCTCATGGGTTAGGACCTCGACCGAACCCCCTTGTGGGCCCCAAATCACATGGGTACTGCCTTACACAAGCCACCCACCTCTCACGGGTGAGGCCTGCCTCACATGGGCTACCCACCCCGAGTGTGTCCCCGCATCTCACAGGCTACCCCACTCCAGCCCAGTGTGAAATGCCCTTGCATTAATCACCCCTAATAAAAAGTCTCAAATACGGGACCTCCTTTGTAGGCCTCAAATCACATTAGTACCACCCACCCTGAGTGTGCCCCTGCATCCCACAGGCAACCCCACTCGAGCTCAGTGTGAAATGCCCTTGCATTAATCACCCCTAATAAAAAGTCTCAAATACGGGACCTCCTTTGTAGGCCTCAAATCACATTAGTACCACCCACCCTGAGTGTGCCCCTGCATCCCACAGGCGACCCCACTCGAGCTCGGTGTGAAAATACCATTGCATTAAAATTCGAGGGCAATGGAAAAGGCAAGCTGAAGTGTTGGAGTTGTGGCATGATAGGGCATATGAAGAAAGATTATCATAATCCTAAGTTTAGGAATGAGAAATTAGAGGGTTCTTCCAAAGATGCCAATATTACAAAATCCAATGAGGAGGCAAGTAGTAGTGATGTACTGGCCACATTAAAATTCAGGTATTTCAACGATAAATGGATTTTAGATATGGGAGCTTCTTATCACATGACCTTTCATATGAGTTGGTTCACCATTTACAATGAGTGCGATTGTGGCCATGTGTTTTTTGGTAATTATAATATTTGTAACATGGTTGGTGTTGAATCAGTGTGCATTAAGATGTTTCATGGCATGGAGCATATCTTGACCAATGTGAGACACATTCCTAAGTCGAGAAAGGGTTTAATATCTCTAGGTGTACTTAAAAGCACTTGGATACAAATTCACCAGGTTCGATCATGCCCTTAAGGTTTCAAAGGGGGTACTCATAATCATGAAATCACAGGGGAATGATAACCTTTACATGTTAATTGAGAGCACTTCATCAGGTGGAACTATAATGTCTGTAGCAGTTTCTATGTCTGATGTATGGGGGTTGTCATCCTAGTTTACGGTGGAGGGTTGTCATAGTTTGTTACGTTCATTGATGACTATTTTATAAAGGGATGGATTGATTTTCTGAAAAATAAAAATGAGGTTTTCATCAACTTCAAATAGTGAAACGTGGTGGTAAAAAAACAGTCAGGGAAAAATGTGAAAGTTTCGATGATGAATAACAATGGAGAATTCATTTATGGGGAATTCAATAATTTTTTAAAAAATAAGTAGATCGTGAGGCACAACGTAGTATGGTATATACCAGAGCATAATGTTGTGGTTTAGTGGATAAATATGACTCTCATTGAGAGGGCCCGATACATTATAAGTAATGTTGGGTTGGTAAAGAAGATGTGAACTGAGGCCGTTAAGACGACTTATTATTTGGTGAATCAATCCCCTTCTATGACTATTGATTGAAAAATTTCAGAGGAAGTGTGGAGTGGTTGGTAGGTAAACTACTCGGAGTTGCAAGTATATGGTCGCGATGCTTACTCTCACGTATTGTCACTTGAGAGAGGTAAGCTTGAACAAATGGCTAAAAAGTACGTCTCTGTCTGCTACAGTGATGGGGTGAATGAGTACAGGCTATATGACTGGGTTACATGAAAAATCATCATTAGTTGCGACATTAAATTCAATGAGGGAACTTTGTTCCGTAAGGATTGGCACAAGGAAGCGGAAAGTCGGTTATGGATGTTTAGATAGACAGAGACGAGATACAAGTTGATATAATAAGACGTAAACAGATGTACAAGAGCAAGTGGAGCAACCACTTGTGAGAATGAATCCACCAATGGATCGTAGGTTACCGACAAGATACATGTATGACTCAAATGTTGCAGTTGCTCTCATTGTGGATGATGTGGATCTGTTTACTTTTCAGGAGGCTTTCGATGAAGTATATGCCGAAAAGTGGAATGTGACAATGCATAACGGGATGAACTCCTTGTACAAGAATGGGACATGTGAGTTAGTGGAGCTTCCCGTTGACCATAAAACGATTGGGTGTAAGTAGATTTTTAAGAATAAACATGATAGGTACAAGGCAATGTTAATAGCGAATGGATATGCTCAAAGAGAAGATGTCGACTTCATTGATATTTTCACGCCTGTGGTGAAGCAAGTACTTATTTGCCCAATACAATCTCGAGCTGGAATAAATGAAAGTGAGTACTGTATTATTGTATGAGAAATTAGAAGAACAAATTTACATGGAGCAACCAAAATGATTCAAAATATAAGGAAAAAATAACAAGGTTTGTAAGTTGAAGATGTCGTTGTATGGCCTGAAGTAGTCACCTAGGCATTGCTACGATAAATTTGATTATTTCATGGTGAGTTAGAGGTTTACCGGGAGTGAATATGATCATTGTTTCTATTTTAATATACTAGGTGATAAGAAGTTTATCTTGGTATTGTATATTGATAACATGCTTATCGTCAGCCATAACATGTATGAGATCAACATACTGAAGGCTAAACTCTAAGGGACATTTGAGATAAAAGATCTAGGGGCTGCAAAGAGGGTTCTCAATATTATCATATACAGGGATAGGAAGAGGAGCATGCTATGCTTATCTTAGATTGAATACTTTAAGAAGTTATTAGTGAAGTATGGGATGGACAGGGTAAAGCCGATCGACATTCCCCACACAACTCAGTTTCAGCTTTCTTCTAAGAAATGTCTTGAAACTGATGAAGAAAAGTAGGTTATATCTTGTGTGCTCTATTCGAGTGCTGCTGACAGATTTAATGTATGCGATGGTCTATACGATACCAGATATTTGACATATGGTGGATGTTGTTAACAGATACATCTTTACCCGATGAAGTAACACTAAGAGGCAGTGAAGTGGCGACTTCGATATATTCAAGATACGTAGGACTATGTCTCGACATTGAAAATACCAGGGGACAAGTTAGTAGACCATATGGATTCAGATTACGCGGGTAGTATGGATAATAAAATATTAACTTTCAGTTTCTCATTTGTATTAACGAGTAGAGCGATCAGTTGGATGTTAAAGCTTTAGTATATGGTAGTGCTTTTCACAGTCGAAGCTTTAATTGCTTTTGTTATTAGGTGGAACAATTAGCTGGATGTCGTAGCTTCGATCTGTAATGGCTCTTTAAATAGTTGAAGCTTTAATTGTTTGTGTTAGTGAGTGGAGTGGCGAGTTGGATGTCGAAGCTAAGTCTATCGTGATTTTTTTTCACAACTGAAGCTGAGTATATGACAATGACAAACGCATTTAAGGAAGCGTTTTGGTTGAGGGGAATAATAAATCAATTAGAACTTTAGTTCGAGGCCGTGCTTGTTAATTGTGACAGCAAAAAAGCGATCAAATTGGCAAATAACTCAGTTTACCATTATAGAACTAAACATATTAATGTGCGTCACAATTTTATCCGATATGTGCTCGAGGAAGGCGGTATTACTCTCAAGAAGATACATACAAGCTTGAATCCAACAAATATTCTCATCAAGCAGTTCCTATAGAAAAATTTAAGTTCCATGCAACTTCTCCGAAAGTGATGATCGTGGAGTCATGATGGAGACAAAGTAGATATGGAGGATGCATCACGACGTGTTGTAACATATATATATTAGAGTCACAGTGGAGATTGTTAAAAATCAGATACCTCAAATATATGCCGAATATGGGCCATCAACTGGTCGATAAGTCAAAGGATATTGAAAATATTTGATTTTTTGGCAAAACTCTCTGGATAGTTTTTAGAGTTTTTGACATGTCAAAAACTTTAGTCGACAAGTTGACTTGACTGATCAATGTGTCTTGATTGGTAGACGAATTGTGCAGGTTACACAGTTTTGCATGATTTATTTATATTTTCATTTTTTCTAAATATATATATGGGTGTAATCGGGATTAAGGCAAGGGTTAAATGTTGTCACGCCCCAAACCCGAAAATCGGATTCACAAGAATTCTGATCGCCGAATCTGGTGCTGATAGCCTCCGTAGTACCCCATTCTCGGCTCCTAGCATGTCCATACGCCAGCTTCCGATCCTAGGATCTTAGAAGGAGGATTTTTTTTTTGTACATTTAACTCGTAATAAGCATAACCACAAGTATACCCAAATCATAAAGGCAAGATCATCATCATATATCCACTAATATAATCATTTGAATACAATACTGAAAAGGAAATACATATATCGAAATCAAAGCTCTAGAAGACAACTACACACTCCAAGCTCAACACTGCAACAATCTAATGCCACCTGCACGCATCTATCGTGCATAAGCTTATAGAAAGCTTAGAGGGTGGTGAAAGTGTGTGCACAAGATAAGTGCCCAGTATTCAGTATAATGTCATAATCATACAATACCAGAAATACTGATAATCCATAAATCATACAATATCAGAGTAAACAGAAATACTGACAAGTCCATGAGTCAATCAATATCAGAATACGCAATATAGAACAGTTATGCAAATGAGAAGTCATAAAGAGCCAAATATTAGATGCCGAGGATGCGATGCAATATATAATTCCTAATGAGTTCACGAATAGCGATAGTCGTATCTAGACCATATAAATGCAGAAACACAATAACTTAAAATGCCATATGCCGCGGATGTAATGCAATATGCGGTGCGAATGGAATGACCGTGCTGGAGTGTGAAGTCGGGGTGATAGTACGTAGTATCGCAAGCTACGGGATCCATCACAAGGGACTTATATCCAAACCAGTCTCATACCTAAATTTGGATAGTCAGACTCAATGTGGTAAACTCCTGATCTCGGTTAGTCGCGCGCCCAACCGAAGTCCTGGTCATGCGAAGGTATACGTAATAAATAGTTACTCACCACCAGCTCGAGTGAATAGTGAATGAATGAATGAATGAATATGCAATTTCTGCTCAATAAGTCCACATATCAGTACGGTTGCTCTCTGAAAAAATCATCGGAGTCTATTATACTCCAAATCAGATTGCCGCCCCATCACGCGCAATAAGGTGAGTGGAAGAGACCTCATTATCTGTCTGCCAATATCGGGCCCGACTTGTCGATAGCGGACCCATTCCTCAAGCTGATCAGACTCAG
This sequence comes from Magnolia kwangsiensis, assembly GCA_037074715.1. NCBI lineage: Eukaryota > Viridiplantae > Streptophyta > Magnoliopsida > Magnoliales > Magnoliaceae > Magnolia > Magnolia kwangsiensis. The sequence continues at coordinate 21,985,679 of CM073585.1, read as the reverse complement.
CCTAGCATTGCCCCCTCCTCTCGGACAGGTAAGGCCGTACTCCCTTCCAACTGACCACGACACAGTGGGAGACGCGGCCTAACGGTATACGGCCCTCATGCGCTCATGCATTCACTCGGTCTAGACATTGGAGCAACCTTTGGAACCAAGAGGGTTCTGAGACTTTCACCCAAGGATATCTATAGCACCCCATATAGAACAGATTTACGGTGTCCCATCTGGCCATCCACAAAATACCTGTGGAGGCTACGACCCTGATGTCGTTAGGGCATATACTGGTCATATCACACAAATGCGAGATACATGAGTCACACAGTCCAATCATGCATCAATCCTGTGCATGCCATACTCTCATGTGGGGCAACTCCGCTTATCAGAGAGCCCTATGAACAACCTGCCCTATGACATATGCAATGGTCAATCACATCTCATAACAAACATGTAGATGATGCGTATGGGCATGTATTATGATGTTATGCTGTCACATACTCATAATCGATATTAATAACCGGCATCGACAATCAACCTTGACAATGTGGACATTTAACCAATATTGCCCCCAAGGAATGTCCCATATAGAGCCTAACATATAGTGGACTCATGACCTCACACCAGGGCCAAATATACACCACCATAGGCCTCACTCAAGAGCTTAATACACATAATGATGGGTCTCATTAATGGGCCACATATACATTAAGTGGGTCGCATCTCACGGGTCTGATATACATCGCAATGGGACGCTCCCACGGGCCTAGTATACAACAAGTCAGACCTCATCATATGGGCCAAAAATATATCACAATGGGCCACGTCCCCATGGGCCTCGAATACATCACAATGGGTCTCGAGAATCGAAATCGGTCTTAAACCATCGGCCTTGACAATCGGAATCGGCAAATCAGTCAAGTCAATCGAAATCGACAATCGATTATGATAAACAGCCTCGATCGCTAATCAGTAATTGGCCATGATAATAAGAATCGGTCAATAATTGGAATCGATAAATCGGTCATGTCAATAGAAATCGACAATTGGTTATGATAATCGGCCTCGATCGCTAATCGGCAATCGGCCATGACAATCGAAATCGGTCAATAATTGGAATCGACAAATCGGTCACATCAATTGGAATCGGTAGAGCTGTACATGAGTAGACTAAGGCTCGAGTACTCACTCGACTCGACTCGGAATACTCGACTCATACTCGACTCGTCTGAGTTAGAGCCGAGTAGGAGCGAGTTTTCACTACTCGTTTAGATTACGAGTAGAGTACGAGTCTAGAGGTACTCGACTCGTACTTGACTTGTTCCAGTGTATATAAGTCCGCCCGAAAAAAAAATCCTACCCCACCCCGTCCGTCATTTTCCAATAATGCCCAAACCCTACCCCGCTAGTCCTTTTCAAGAGCACCCAAACCCTTCCCTCCCAGCGCCCGTCCGTTCGAAAAAAAATGGTCTCTCTCTCTCTCTATCTCTCCTCCCTCTCTCTGCGCCCGTCCGGCCGTCCCTCTTCTTCCCTCTCTCTCTCTCTCACTCGCCCTTGTCCCCTGTCCGGCGGTGCTAGAAGCCTAGACCCTGCTGCTCGTCCCTGCGGCATGTCCGGTGACGGAGCTCGTCCCTGCCACTCGTCCTGTGCCGCAGCTCGTCCCTGCCACTCGTCCGGTGCCGTAGCTTAGTACTCAACTCGTGTGCTCGGACTCGGACTCGACTCTACTCGTTTACTACTCGTACTCAGCTCGTACTCGGGCGAGTAGAGTACGAGCAGGGGGTCCATGCTCATTGGCCGAGTAGAGTCGAGTACGAGCAACACTCGGGCATTAAGAGCCGAGTACGAGTAGGACGATACTCGACTCGACTCGACTCGTGTACAGTTCTAGGAATCGGCCTCGAACCCGATAATTGGAATCGACCATCGGTAAGAATGGGCCTAACAAGGCCTAAGGAAAGGTCACAATGAGGACATCTAACCATCATTGCCCATCAATATGGACATCTAACTAACATTGCTCCCAAGGAGTGGCCCACATAAGGGACTCATACACAACGTAACGGCCACACATACATCACATCGGACCTCGCCCATGGGCCTCAAATACATCACAATGGGCCACAACCCATGGCCCTCGAATACACAATAGGTGGGCCCTACACATGGGTCTCGTATGCATCAAATGGGTCACGCGTCATGGGCCTAATACACGTCACAGTGGGCCGCACGATAAGGGCCTAATACACATCATAATGGGCCTCGCCCATGGGCCTTGGATACATCATAATGGGCCTTGCCCATAGGCCTCAGATTCAAGCAGGTGGGCCCCATCATATGAGCCTTAAATACAAGGCAGGTGGGCCCTGTATATGGGCCAAAAATACAAATAGGTGAGCCCCGCACATGGGCCAAAAATACATCATGATGGGCCACACCAAAAATCATTTCAATAAATGTAGGTGTAACATTTGTACCACTGTACACTATCATTCCATGGGGCACATGGCTCACATATGATGATCAACACTGACCAAACATAATCCATGTAAATCAACACTGTCCAAACATAGGACGACACTGTCCAAACATTGTCTAGTACCATCCAAATATTTTGCACGGTATAGATTAAACAGATACTTCACGGTGCCGGCTAGATAAAACAGATACATCATACGTGAGCTCCATATGCTGGACAACATGTATGTACAACACATAATCAAGGTGGGGCCCAACAGATGGAGGGCGTGGACATACAATACATACATCAACGGTGGGTTACCACTGTCCACGTGGCCCACCAGATTTGGACCTGCCTCGAATTAGGCTCATACTTGAATATGATATATCTTAAATTAGATGAACGTTGTGGATACAACACATGCCTCAAGATCAGGCCCTCGAAGCTCGCTATCGTCCACACGACAACGGAAAACGGTGGTCCACATATGAACGGTCAATGATAAAACACATGCATCATTGCCAGGGCCCACCGTCCAGTCCCTGCTGGACGGTGCAGGTAAAATATATAAATTATGGTGGGTTCCACCATCTGGACAGCCAGGACAGTTTGGATGTATCACATACGTCTAGGGGGTGGGTCCCATGGAACTGACTGACGTCGACCAGCTATACAGCTGGTGTGAGTTGGCGTGACATACTCCAGCCAATCTGCCTCACAGTGGGGCCCACAGACATCACTACAACAGCTATAGCTGCTGGTGTGACCAGCAGATGGATAGTGTAGCAAACACACATCAAGGTGGGCCACTGCACGGACGGTGCAGGTACAACATGTACCATGGTGGGGCCGTACATGGCACTGTCCATATGGACGACACAGATGAAACACATACATTTATGGTGGGTCCCACCAGAGAGACGGACGGTATGGATTATCCTCCACATCACAACAACTTTACAGCTGTTGTGCAGAGGTCAGCCAAGGTGGGTGGGTCCCACGTGGGGCCACCACAGATATATATGTATATATACCTAAGATATAATATAATATAATATAATTATTATATAAGATCTAGTCTAGCATCCAGCGTCCAGACACTGGACGTTTGGATGGACGGTTTGATACAGCAGATGCATCGTGGTGGGGTCCACACACGTGGCCACCTCACTTGGTATCACATGAATCATGGTGGGGTGCGTATAAATGGACGGTAGGGATATAATACATACAACATGGCAGTCTGGCCCACCGTCCCATGGTCGGTATGGATGGACATACATCGCAGTGGAGTCCAGGTGAGGTGCTGCTGCTGCACGTGTAGCAGCAGCTGACAGCGGCTGCTGGCCCGTCATCAAACGGATGGATGGTGGGGAAATACCTCGAGGTGGGCCCCACAACAATCGTATAGCCGAGTGAGGTACACCGGCCAATCCGTCCAGCAGGTGGGTCCCACATGGGCCCACCACGGTGCATATATATAAAATAATATATTATTAATTTTAAAAGAAGTCCAGCGTCCAGGGAAAGGGTTGGATTAACAGATGGTCTGACGGTGGAATGGAGCCCACAGAACTGCTGACAGTGACGTCCAACTGATGGATGGCCCGGATTCATACATCATCAAGGTGGGCCCCCACGTGCTGCACTCAGCATGGTCGGCGTGGATATAAACCACATGCATCATGGTGGTAGGGTCCACCTAACTTGCTGGCGTGCAGGGCAGCAGCAGCTGCCTGCTGCATGGGACCACACTATCCAGATGGACGGTGTTGAATAAAATACATGCATCAAGGGGGGGCCACGCTCGTACAACAGGTACATCAAGGTGGGACCCGCACAGATGGGCGGCTGGGATACAACATATATATCAAGAGGGGCCCACAGCGCCAGCTGACGTCATCAGCTATGTAACTGGTGTGTAACCAGGCCACCGTCCAAATGGATGGTCTGGATGATACACCGACATGGTGGGGCCGTTGGAGTTTGGTGACGTCAATGCACCAGCTCTATAGCTGGCGTGGTAGACCAACCAATCTGCTCCCAGCAGCAGGTGGGTCCCATGGTTCCAACAGTGGGCGTCCACTCTTTACACTGTTTTATGCAGTGTGGCCCACCTGATCATTAGATCTACATCATTTTTTGTTCCCAGCCTCAAGATGAGCTAGCCAAATGGATGTACGGTTTGGTCATGGTTTGGATGTAACACATACATCAAGTAGGGGTATAACACATGCCTTGGGATCAGACCCCAGAACTAGCCAACGCCAGTACAGCAGCAGCCTCATGCTGCCGGGCTACTAGTCCAGCGTCTAGGTGGTACCTCCACCATTCCAACAATGAATGGTGTGGATATCACACGCATACGGTGGGCCACACCATCAGATGGATGGAGTAGATATAACACATATGTTGGTGGGGCCCACATTATCAAAAAGGAGAGAGAGAGAAAGAGAGAGAGAAACATGAAGGGGAGGGACCCCGCCACAATGACCCTCCCTAAATACAAGGCATACTTCAAAATGGGCTCCACCACATGTGACACCGCAAATCACAAAATCAACGGTAAATCACCCACAAAACAAAAGAAAAAGAGAGAGAGACAAAGAAGCACCCACCTCGAGATCTCTCCTTCCTTCTTCCGCCAATGTATGATGGAGTCCCAAATGGACAATTTCAACGGTTGAGATGAGCTTAGGATGGTGGGATCGGGTGGTAGAAAGGTGCGCCACACTACTCTCTCCCATGGAAGCCATGGACTTGAGTTGCTCCCATGGAGCTTGGGAGATATGAGAGATGAGAGAGAGAGCTGTAAGAGAGAGAGATGGGTGTGAGTGAGTGATGTGTACTTGTGTAAGAGAGAGTTGACTTTAGGCGAGAGGTGATTGTACTTTGGGATGGGTGAGTGGAGTGTGATGTGTACTTTGATTGACGGGATTGATGTAATGGATTCTCTCAAGATTTGCAACGTGTGACGTTATTTCTCGAACTGAATGCGGGCTCACATCTCCTGGCCCGGGTATCGCCTCGGCGCGTAATACACGCCGTCGGAACCTGGCGACGGTGTGGTCGCAAAGGTACAAGTCTTTAGTTGTGCCTACTCTAGAAAATAGGATACGACTCTGAGTCATGCGCAACTACCGATTACAGATCGCAAGTCACCGGAATTCGACCGTAAGGACCGCATAAGCCTCCGGAACAGTACGGTTTAGGATACGGGTCTCACAGATGTGCTTAAGGGTTTAATAAGTTTTTGGTGAGAGAAAAAGCTAGGGTTCTTCTCTTGAGGCGTTGAATGGATAATGTTTCATCTCTTGTAACTTTGTTATTTATAGCGCATTATCGTCTTGTGCTATGATTTTTTCCTATAAGGATTTTACACGAAAATTTGAAGTATTCTCCATTGAACTTGCTTACGTGATCGTGATTACTTTGTTTGATTTCTCTTTGCATGCTTTCGTGAGTCCCAATAAATGCGTATTTTACACATCTTAACGGTATTTTTTCATCACCTTGTGATGGTCAAAGTCGAAGAGGACCATTTTTTTTTTTGTATTTGTAAAACATAAGCTTGTCAATGTAAATATTTTAAAATCAGACAATTATAGGTTAATGGCCCTAAATGTGAGCAATTATACAGAAAACCATTTTTATAGTGTAATTGAAAAGATGGACAAGTTCTTTACCTTATAAAAGAATGTCATATACTATGCGTTTCTCTCATTGTTATCCAACATAAACACATTCTTAGATATAGCAAACGGCTGCTCTTTGGATAATCCATACCATTAATGAATTGAGTCGCATTATGATGGAACATGGATGAGATACTCTCTTATTAAATGATCATAATTACCAACTTCTGTAATTGAATATGGAAAATTGCTTGTATTTTTTCTTATACACCATCCATTTTAAGCTGCAAATTGAAAAGTTAAAATTGTCGATTGGAAAAGATATTTATGGAACACTTCAGTGGATAAATCAACCGATGATATGGATGATCCAAGCACATGCCCATATTCGGGATGCAAGAGGTTAGCTAGACAACAATGTGATATGTCAGGACTATATTTACTGGATTCAGAGGTGGAAATGGTAATTTAAATCATTTGTAAGATGGATCTAATTGTTCAAGGAGGTCACATGTCTATAAAACTTTCATATTGGAATACTTAATTAATTTGGTTAATTAGCACTTCTTATATTAATATATGGGCTCTTTCCATATTATTGATTTGAGCTTTTTAGTTTTTAATTTATATATTAGAGTTCTGTTTTTTTTAGACAGATACTTTCATTATCATACTTCATTACGTCAACTGTTTAGATATTTGGACATGAGTAGTTAGTCTTTACGTTTTATATTTATTTTACATCAAGAAGTATATTTGAATAAACCACCACGCTGTAGCAACAATACAATAATGTTAAGACACTTTTTCGTGAAAAATAAATGACACAATATAATCACGACAATATTGCAAAAATTTCAAAACTTCAAGATAATTCTCAAGTAATTGATTAATATATATATATATATATATATATATATATATATATATATATATATATATATATATATATATATAACATCAAGATTGTTTATTAATTTATAATAGATATTTGTGAGTTTTAGTTGTGGTGAGATTTTTATATAATATCTTTCGACGTTTAAAAATCTCCCGAGAAATTCCAGGGAAAGGGGATGTGCGCACGTTTTTTAACAAGACCAGGATGGAATCCAACGTGCGCCATGCGTTAATGCTGCGCCACCAGGTTGGATAGTCATTTTCCTGTTACGCCCCATTGGTTTTGAAAATGGCGGAAAACTAGGGTTTATACCCTCAAAACCCCTAGAAATGTCTCTGTCAGTGCAAGACCTGAAACCCTCGACAATGGCGAAAAACGAAGGCATCAGCTTCAAATCATCTTCTATCAAACTCCCTCTCTTTCCGGACCTTTCTCCCATTCCAATCTTCCCAAACGTTCCTTTTGCTCGCCAAACCCTAGCTTCCTATCTCCCAAAACCCAATCAATTCATCCACCATTTGATACGCTCCTTCGCGGACCGTCATTTCTTCAAGTCCTCCCTCCTCTGCTCGTCTTCTTTGGCTCTGGTTCGACCAGAAGATCCGAATCCAAGCCTTTCGGAAGCGAGAGAATCTCCCCAGAAGGGGTATTTTCCCGCCCGAGGCGGGCGGGACGATGAGGAGAGGGTTTTGATTAGCGAGGTATTGATCCGAAACAAGGACGGGGAGGAGCTCGAGAGGAAGGATCTCGAGGCAGAGGCAGCTGCGGCACTGAAGGCGTGTCGCCCGAACTCGGCCCTCACAGTGCGCGAGGTCCAGGAGGATGTGCATCGGATCATTGATAGCGGGTATTTCTCTTCGTGCATGCCCGTCGCTTTTGACACCCGGGATGGCATCCGGTTGGTTTTTCAGGTACACTGGCATTAGTTCAGATTGAAAATAATGACAAAATGATAATTCACGTTTAATGATCTGTTTTCACGTGTTCTTCATTTTGGCTTTTTTTTTTTTTTCCCTGAACTTGGTGAGCTGTTTGTGTGAACAACTGAAATCACCAAATTGGATTTGCTTCCGTTAGGGGTCGTTTGGATGCCTGTAAATGGTTTAAGTTAAATCATTCACAGGCTGTGATTTACAGCCTGTCTGTTTGCCTTTAAATTGTAAATGATTTACTAGTAGATTTCCTGCAAGGTGGGACCACACCCTAGACCTTCATCAGAGAAATAACTTGCAACTGAAACAGACAGATTCGAGGCGACCCTGGCCAAGCTGGGGAAAGGAGAGGCCTGTCAGAAATCGAACGGTCCAACTAGAACCAAATGCGCAGCCCATCTCCGAGGGCAAAGGAAAAACCTTCCAGCATTAGGGGCTTAAGGGTGGCAATGACCTGCCAAACCTTAGAGGATCTGTAGAGGGAGGAAGGTTTAGAGAACCACCATCTCACTTTGGTACCATCTTTGCAGGCAATGATTTCCCTTCACCACTTGCTGGCCTTTGAACCAAGACGCCAAATCCATTTACTTAGGAGGGAAAAGTTAAAATTCGCCAGATCCTGGATACCAACACCTCCTTCCAAATAGGGCTCACAAACTTCAGACCAATTGAGAAGGCGAAATTTGTGTCCATTAGAATTCCCATTCCAGAGAAAGTCCCTCTAAAGCTTTTCAAATCTGACTATTCGAAGCTTTTCAAGTTTGCATTATGTGGACTTTGGGTAATGATATAGAGAAAGAAGATGGGAAGTGAGATTTGAAAGAGCTGCCTTGATGATGGTTAGACGTCCCTCAAGGGACAAATAACGACTTTTGCAAGGAGACAACTTTTGCTCAACTCTCTTATTTGCCACATCCCAGAGATGCTTGGCTGGCTTGCCAATGCAGAGAGGGGGCCCAAGATTTTGAAGACGAAAATGATCTGACCTTGTAGCCCAACACCTCCACTAAATGGGAGTGGCCAACGGAGGAGAGGTTAATTCCCAACATCTTACTCCTAAGAGGCTGATCTTAAGACCAGAAATAGTCTCAAAACAACGGAAAATTTTCTTGAGAAGAGAAAAGAAACCAAAAAACAGAAGGAAGAAAGGAGAGAAGAGAACGGAGAAAAGAGAAAGGCCCACAGTCAGGCCGAGCATCACATCATATCAACTATCTCAATTTCAGTGATGAAGTTGGAAGAGGAGTGCATATGAATGACGACCAATTTGGAGAGAACTGTCTTTAGGCGATCGGAAATAACCTTGAGATGACTGCTGGAAGAAATAATGGAGTGTAAGCGCCGAACAAACAGGCACATCTCACAATGGGAGGACAATGGGTCTTTAATGGCCATAAGAATTTGTCGATTGTGCACGAAGATGCTAGTCCTTGTAGTTTGATCACTACGAAAATTAGATATACCAAGGGATAAGGTTTGCAAGTACTTGTCCACTGTTCATTGAATGGTATATTTGGAGACTATTCCTCAAACAGAAGTTGCATTAGTAGTGCAACAGAGGAGACCCACCCTAAAGGCCGAAATCTCAGCACAGGCTAGGGTCCAACTAGGATTAGGTCTGAGACGGCAAGTTACTTGACGAGTGTGAGGCTATGATATGGAGTAGGCCGTAAGAAAGTCCCAGGCAGCAAAAATAGGGTCGAGGGCCTTGGCTACAATAGAGGGACCCAAAAGGAAAAAAAACCTATCTCTCAAATCCCAGAGGATATTCCTAAATATGGTCTCCTTTGGGGAATATTTGCTGTTAAATATATGGTTATTTCTCTCTCCAAATGTGCCACACAAGGGCTGAGAAAGAGAGTTTGCAAGGATAAGGAGAAATAGGATTGCTTGCATTTTTCACAAAATAAGCAACAAATTGAAGAAATGAAGGATGGAAAATAAAGGAGATAAAGAGTTTAGAATGTAGATTTCTCCATATCCAACTAGTGAACCCATAGGAGAAAAATAAATGATTAATGGATTCAATATCATGTTGACAAAACACACAAGTAGTATCATCAATAATACTGAGTGAAGAAAGCAAGTCCTTCGTTTTGAGCTTCTTAAGAAAGGCCATCAGATTCCGAGCCACAAAAGAGTGTCTAGGAATAAAACCACCGAACCAAATTAGATCACTCCAAGGCGGGTTTGGGCTAGCAGATCTGCAAGCTTTCGAAGCAAAGGCAAAGTTAAAGGCACCATTTGGGGCCAGGGTCTAGGGTCCAAATGATTTCATCTTGCACTGGAACAATTTGGTATAATTATCTCTTGGAAGAGATTCGCTAAGACAAGAGAATTAGGGCAGGGAAACTGCCATTTGGTATCTTGGATTAGGAGACTAATCGGGAGGTTAGTTCCTAGCCCCGGGTCTTGAATGATAGAGATGCCTAAGCGATTAAATAGGCTAGAATCCCCTCAAACCAACGGTCAAGCTTGAAGTTCATAAATTGCCCGTTCCCCACCAGAAATCTGGTGTGGGGCTTTGCGGTACGACGAACACTGAGAATGCTGTGCCAGGCCTAGGAAGCATTGGATGGCATTTGAATATTCCGTATAGTTTTATAACCAATGTATTTCTCATGGGCCGATTTGACCCAAAGATTTGTCCTCTTTGCGGATGATTTTTCAAATTTGTTTGATGAGGTAGGCTTTGGCAGAGACTCTTAAAGAGGTTATGTCGAGACCGCCCTCATTTTTGGGTCTGTAGATCTGCTCCGAAAAGCCCCAATGAAAATCCTTGATACATGTAGCAATAATGTTATAGCAAGACTTGGGTACTAAAAAAGCATGAGACCAAAAGATATGAAGGGTAGAAAGAGTGGAATTGATTAGCTCCAGCGTACCCGCAAAGGAGAGGAGGGACGCCCTCTAGTCACCAAGCTTTCTAGTCTATCAAGCAGTGGTTGACAGTTCGAAATATGGAGTCTGGTGGAGAACAGAGGGACTCCCAAATATCTTGTAGGGAGTTTGCCTTTGTCCATACTAAGGATACTTTTACTTTCATGATTGCAGTTACAACAACTAGAGATAATTAACACACTCTTCTGAAGATTACCCCGGAGCCTCAAAATTTGAAGCAAAATTATGTAAGAAGTTTCTCAAATTATCAGCAAAATGAGGATCCGCACTAGGAAAAATCATTAAGTCATTGGCGAAGAGGAGGTGAGAGATGAATAAACACCTAGCTTTGGAGGGGGTATCAACTAACCTGTTATCATATCATTTTCCTAGCGAAGCTGAGAACATCTCCATGACAATCATTAAGAGGAATGAAAAGAGGAATGGAGAGAGCTGGTGTCCCTGCTTAATTCCTCTATTACTCTTGAAAAAACACAAGCTTCCCCGTTAATGATAATCGAGAAAGAGGGGGTAGATATAACGGCATGGATCTTGTTAATCCAAATGTCAGGAAAGTTAAGGATACACATGGCTTTAATAATGAAGTCCTATCTGACAAAGTCAAAAGCCATCTTGAGGTTAATCGTAGCACACATTCTAGGCAGACCTCCATCAAGGTGGATACCTCGAATAAGGTCCTGGCTAAGCAGAGTATTAGTAGAGGTATTACGGCCTGGAATGAAGGCAGATTGAGTTTGGCTAATAATGGAAGGCATAACAACTTTCATTTTGCTGACCTTGATATGGGACATGATTTTGTAGATCTCATTCTTCAAAGAAATTGGCCTAAAATCATTAGGAGTTTCAGTATTGTCACGTTAGGGATCAAGGCTACAAGAGCGTTGTTGTGCTACTTTAGCATTTTTCCAGAGTTAAAGAAACCGATAATTGCAGCAGAGATATCCTTCCCAATAATAGGCCAATAGGTCTTATAAAAGTGGACATTAAAACCATTAGGGCCAGGGGCCATATTGGGGTTGACAGATTTGATGGCTGCTTCAATTTCTTGGATGGTGACATGTTTAATAAGTTGATTACCCTCTTCATGGGAAAGCTTATGGATATTATCTAAGAGGCGTAAGTCAACAGGAAACCAATCCATTTGATTATGGCTAAGAATATCTTTTAAATGGTCAATGATTATTTCCTTAATCTTATCTTGGTTTTCCGTAAAGGTGGCATCCTTACCTTTAATTTTCCAAATTTTGGCCGAGGTTTGTTTGGATTTGATAGAAGCATAGAAAAATTTAGAATTAGAATCATTGAGGTTAAGCCTAATTTCTCTAGCCTTTTGCCTTAGCATAGAGATCTCCATAGATTGGAGGTGATCAAGCGCATCTTTTTCTATATGCTATGTTTCAACATTGGTGGGAGAAGGATCAAATTGAATGAGAGTTTGAATAGTAAGAAGGTCCTCCTTAGCTTTGGCAAGCTGGTCATTTAATTGTGGTTTGTTAGCTATCTAGCTTTTTAGGGCTAACTTAAGAATTTTAGGGCTTGGTAGCAACAACAAACATGGGAGTTCCCACAACGTGCTGCTCCCAAGTTTTAGCTACCATGAAAAAACTTGCCTATCTTACACCAATGGTTGAAAAAACGGAATGGAGACTTGCATGTAGAAGAAGGGGAATCAAAATCTAAAAGCATAAAAGCATGATCAGAGAGGCTCAGAGCCCAATAAGAGGCTTTATAGGAGCCAAAGGACGAGATGAAGGTCGGGTTGGCAAGAACCCTATCCAACTTGCACTCTGTTCTTTGAGGAGCTGTACTACTATTAGATCAAGAAAAGATATTACCCAAAAGTGTAAGGTCATCTAGGCCAGTGGTAGCAATGCAATTGTTGAAGCCCTCGATATGCCTTAGGTTAGGATCAACACCTCCCCTTTTCTCACGCAAAAATCTGATGCAGTTAAAATCTCCTGCCACGATCCAATGATTGTTCATGTTCAGAGCAATATGGGAGATCTCATTCTGTAAGAGTTCTCTTTGGGTTGGTATGCAACATAGATACTTGTGAAAGATAGAGGGCTATGAATTTCCAAAGAGGTGTTAGCTGACAATGAATAAGTTTTGTGAATAGCCGATGACTGAATTGATTTTTCCAAGCAATAAGGATTCTACAATTGGAGCACAAATCAATAGTCGTATTATAATCCCAATTATGGGGCAAGAAAGAATTGCAAGCAACGTAGATGTTACAGTTCCTAATGCGAGTCTCCACTATGCAAATCATAGACAGGTTAAGGTTATGAATCATATCTCTAATTTCTTTTTGCATGGCGGGCCTATTAAGGCCTCTAACATTCCAAGTGAGGATCTTCATCTATTACCATTGACGGAAGGAGAATAAGGATTGACGTTCCCCTCAACGGCCAAGGTCACTTGATGTGTAAGGTTTGCAACTTGATCTACATCAAGATCCACGTTTCCATTCAAGTCAGGAATCCCTGTTAAAGATCGACGGGTATGCCTGGAAGAGTTCATCTTAGGCGCCATGGTTGGAGCTTGTGGAGCATCTAGGGAAGGCGAGCGACTGCCATTAATTTCAACGAGAAGTTGGGATGTAGCAAGGTTGACCTCTTCGATTGGATTTGCTGCTGAGGAAATACAATTTCATCTGAAATCATTGCATTGTCCTCCTCTGAAGTGAGAGATGCAATTCTAGAATTGAGCTTTGCTTTCGCTTCACGCATCAACTCAACCAGGATATCGAGAGGAGAAAACTCGGCCTTCTGTTGCACGATTACGCTGCATAGCATCTGAATCTTGCCAAGATGGTCTTTGTTGTTGAAAAGCTCTACATCGAAGATGAAATCATCATTTTCCTTGCTAGCAACAGACTGCTGCTCTTCTAGCCGCAGGAAAGCTCTTACAACGGCTACAATGGCTGAGGGGATGAAGGAGATGTTGGAATTATTCCGCAACGTGAGAACGACATACCGAACTTCTCTTCATCCTTTGTACAGAACTGGAACGAGCTATCTTCTGGCAAACGGGTCGCTACAGATGAGGTTGTATGAGTAACTACAAAAGGGGATGATCTATTTTTCTTGGCTGAAGTACGTCTCCTATTGGCCATGGATTCATTCGTAGAAGCAGGGGGGAAGCAAGGGGAGAGGAAAAAAGTAGAGAGTAAGAGAATAAAAGGAGAGAGTAGAGATTAAAAGGAGAGAGACTAGAATTTTCAACAACCTTTGAGGCATCATGAACGAGTAGCGTGTCATCCACAAACTGAATATGAGAAACAAAAGGACTAGTATGAGCCACTTTAAAGCCATAAATAAGACCAACTCCCCTTTCCCCAACATTTTGCTCAGACCTTTAGTGGCAATGACAAAGAGATGGGGAGAAAGTGGATATCCCTGTGTTAGACCCTTGGGGGAAGAGAAGAAGCCTTTGAGCGAACCGTTAACGAGGACAACCAATTTAGTTGAGGAGATGCAAGCCTTGATCCAACTGTGACTTCTCTAGCTGAAGCTGAGATGACCCAACATATAATCTAGATAGTCCCAATCAACATGATCGAAAGCTTTCTCAATATCAAGCTTGCAAGACCACACTTCCTTACCTGATGGTGGGAACCGATATATTCACGAGCTATAAGGGCACAATTAAGGATTCGTCAGTTAGCCACAAAGGCTTCCTTAGCTTCAGAGACCACTTTGTAAAGAGCCGGCCGAAGCCTATAGGTGAGAATTTTCGCCAGAATCTTGTAAGGGCCCCTCTAGAAGTCTAATTGGCAGTTAATATATATTAATGATTCAATTAATAAAATAAGGTTTCCCAAGCCACGTGTATGTAAAAGAGCCTGTTTACACACCATGCATGTGTCAATGTGTCACATGTGTGGGCATTCCAATCCATCCATTGAGTGTGTTCAGCCATGTGAATGCTCTTATTTGTGCCAAACACAACTTTGAACCTAGATCCAAAGACCCATGGGTACTCGATGGTTACTCGAACCCAATGTTTGAAGTTTCCCCAAGAAATCGATAATATCTTCGATATTATCATTGTCGACGAACCAATGACAATGAAACCCTAGAAATTCATATCCCTTCCAGGTATCGGCGAGAAGTCGTCGAAAATTTTGCTGAAATCGATATCACTACTTTATCGCTGAAATTATCTCCACCTACTACTGCCATTCGAGCTATAATCATGATGTTTTCGATAAATACTGTCGGAATATTGCCCAAAACCACCGAAATGCACAATCCAACTACGTTAATAGGTGAAAATTTGAAAAATAATTTAAAAAAGAAGGAGAAGAAGGAAGAGGGATTGGGGGTCAAGGGGGGCTTCCATTGTGAGTTTAGGTTTCGAAAGAAGGGTCTTCCAAAATCCTCTTTGGAAACTTTATCGAAAGCTACAACTTTTAACCTTACTTTTGTGTTTTTTCAAAGTGTTTGTTTCAAACCATTTAATAGCAGTGGATCACCACCATTTTACAAGAAAAACATTTGCCTTCAACTTATGTTTTAAGTTTATTTAAAGTATGAGTTTTACACAATTTAATAATAGATAGTCACCACCATTTCACATGAAAAAGCATTTGTTTCAACTTTTTTATTTACTTTATGTTTATTTAAATTATGAGTTACACACCATTTAATATCAATGGATCACCACCAATTTTCATAAAATAAACTTAGAGAATAAAGAACGCTTAACAAAAAAAGTACATAAATGTATGAAAATAGAACCTTACGGTTCAAAAGAAACTATCTGTACATTTGATTTGATTTTATTTATTTTTTAAATTTCTAGATGCATGATTGTATTTGTGTTTGTTGCATGGATGGATGGATCATACATGTGTGTCTGTATGTAAGCATAAATGGATGGATGGATGGTTGGATTGATGAATGAAATGGATGTGATGGCTGGATGGATGTATGGATGGAATGGATGGATGATTAGATGGGATGTTTGCATGGATGGGATGGTTGTATGTATAGATGGATGAATGTGTGGATGGATGGATGGGATGGTTGGATGGTTTGAAACTTATTATGTATGCATCGTTTTTGCAATTTTTTATTCCTAAACATGCAAATATATGCATTTGAGCATCTCCTAAAGTTTCATTGAAAAATTTCATTATTTTCTCCATGTTTCCCTACATTTCGACCGACAACATATGCATTTGAGCCCCCATTAAATGGAAACCTATTATGCATGCATTCTTTTTGCAATTTTTTATTCCTAAACATGCACATAATATGTATTTTGGCATCTCCTGAAGTTTTCCTGAAAAATTCGACCACTTTTTCCATGTTTCCCCAATGTTTTGCCACATTTTCGGTTTACGGCGATATTATCGACGATAACGATATTGTTTCTTTATCTCCAGCCAACGAAACTTGTAGCGATACTGATAACTCGAATACTGCCCGAACCCAATCGAATCTAGGTCCGGTTCTTCAAGAACAAGACCTAGACCTGGTCGGACCTGAATGCGGTTAATGAGGGTACAAGTATTATAGGACCTGAACCAAACTCTATCCCTTGATAGTCCTACATTGATGATTGAACTGATAATCTCAGTTCACTTCAGTATTGCGTTGAATACATCCTAAGATATAGAAATTTGATTATCGTCTTATGTTGTTAAACTAAGTACAATGTCAATTGAGTACAATTTGCTTTTGGGTTGGTGCTCATATGCATCAACTATTTCCGAGTTTTGCATCTGCTGTGTAGTTATAACTATAAACAAAATCTGTATGTATTTGATTTTGAAAGATGGATACAAATCAGTTGATTGCTCGATGCATTTCTTTTGAATTGCTGGGGTTAGAGCTTTAGATGCATTGCATCAACTTTAAGGAGCTTGTGCTAATCATTCACAGATGAGAAGATAGTGAGTTATGATTAAATTTTTTTGGCTTGGTTTAGTAAACAAAGTGAGAGGAGGATCTCTACATTGGTCTTTATTGACTTAGGGCCTATTGATCGAAAACTTATTTTTAGCACTCATATAACTAAAATAGGCTATTTTCAATGAATTTTCATGATTCTGATCATTTGGTAAATCTAAATAATTAATTCCTTAAATCTGATTTTTGCTGAAAAAACAGGTTTTTTTTTTTTTTTTTTTTTTTTAAAGCTTTGGTCTTTTGGATTAGTGCTTAAGGCAGAATGTGGCTAGACGAGTTGAAGCAACAAAGTTCTTTTGCCCCATCATATGATATATGCATTATATCCACACTGTTCATCCATTTTTCCAAATCATTTTAGGGCATGAGCCAAAAAATGAGACAGACCCAAATCTCAAGCGGACCGCACCATAGAAAGCTGTGGGGATGATGACGCCCACTGTTGAGACCTTAAGGTCCCACCATGATGTTTATTTGCAATCAAATTTGTTCATATGGTCACATAGACTTGGATGAAGGGAAAACAAAAATATCAGCTTGATCCAAAACTTTTGTGGACCCAAGAAGTTTTCAATGTTGAGCATTCAATCCCAACCATTTTATGTGGTGTGGTCCACTTGAACTTCGATTCTGCCTTATTTTTGGGCTTGTGAGCTGAAGTGATATGGAAAAAATGGATGGATGGTGTGGATATAACACATATATCATGGCAGGGCTCATGACACTTTCCCACGTCAAGACCTCATCACACCCTGTTATTAAGCTATACCTAGGACTTGCAAATATCTATGAGCTATACCCAGGACTTGTGTCGGTTAGCGCGGATGCGGGTTGCCTACCAAAGGGTCTCACAAGAAGTTCTGGCAGTGGGAATCTAGGTGAGACCAAACGTCATGTTTGTGAGAAATCCACTCTGCCCATCCATTTTGACAAATTATTTTAGGGAATGACCACAAAAAGAGGCAGATTGAAGGTTTGAGTGGACCACACCACAAGAAGCAGTGGGGATTGAATGTTTACTTTTGAATACTTCCTAGGGCCCACCTTGATGTTTATTTGCTATCCAACCTATTCATAAAGTCACATAGATCTGAATGAAGAGAAAGAATAAATATCAGTTCGATCCAAAACTTTTGTGGCCCCCATGAAGTTTTCAATGGTAAGCATCCATTCTCCACTGCTTCCTATGGTGTGGTCCAATTGAGCGTTCGATCTATCTCCTTTCTGGGATTTTGCCCTCAAATGATCTGCTAGAATGGATGAACAGAGGAGATAAAACATATACGTCACCGTGGGCTACACAGAGTCCTTGACAGGACCGTTCGTATCTTGCTACATCCTGGCGGGGGTAGCACCCAATCCGTGTGCAACAGCGCGGCGAGTCGATTAGGTGTTACCCATGTAACATGTTAGTGGGTGTTACTCTTAACCGTTCGGGGATCCACCTTGATGAATTTGTTGTATATCCACGATGTCCATCCATTTTTACATTTTATTTTAGGGCTTGATCCCAAAGATTAAGCAGATCCAAATCTCATGTAGACCACACCACTGAAAAATGTGGTGATTGACCATTAAAAATTTATCGTGGACCATAAAATTTTTGGATAAATCTGATCTTTGTATTATCCCTTCATCCAGGTATGTTTGACATTATCAACAAGTTGGATGGAAAATAAACATTACGGTGTGCCCTAGCTAGTTTTTCATGATTGGGCATTCAATCACCACTATTTCCTATGGTGTGGTCCACCTGAGATTGGGATCTACTTAATTATTGGGACCACATCTTAAAATGATCTTTAAAAACTGATGGACGACATGGATATATAACACATTAATCAAGGCAAGCCCCATGGTCACGGAAACACCCACTAACATGTTACCTGGGCAACATACTCCTCGCCAAAAGTAACTCTTCTCTCTTCCAAAACGCCACAACCACTTAACTAAGTGAGCCAAGTTCATTTGCTCCAAGTCCCTTAAACATGCACCCCCCAAATATATGTTCTACAAGCTTCCGCCCAGCCCATGAGATGTAAGTCTTCTCCTACCCTTTAAACCTTGCCATAAGAAGTGACGTCTCAGCTTTGTAGATCTTTAATCTGTTTGAGATGTAGAGTCGGGTTGTATTCTTTTCTCGCTTTTGGCGAGCTTTTAATAAATTTCATTTATCTCTTTCTCTCTCTCTCAAAACAATAAAAAAATAAAAATGCAATGGGATTCAGTAAAAAACATATTCATTCTATAAGGTTCTAGTTTTATTAAACACTGCAATATTTTATAATCTTTATAGCATTTTATTTAAGGAAGCTATTGATGTTTACACAGTCTTTACAGTAAAAAGTAAGAAAAGTTTAATATGATTTAAAAAGATACATAATGCAATGGGATTCAGTCAAAACATATCGAACCAGCATCCTGCGAGTATCATCACCGGTGTTGTCTCTGACATGATACACTAAGCATATTCAGATACCTGGTTGTATGATGAAGTTTATATCTCTAATTGAATGTAGCTTTCATGTAGGATTATTGGAAAACCAGTTTGGAGTAAGTCATTATTAGTTTTGGAGGCTGTGAAGCTAGCACGAAGTGCTATATATCACCTTTTGTATGTCTTCCCGTTCCAAGATCATCAAAGGCACAATAATGCTTTTCTTTTGAATCAACCAAAGGCACAATAGTGCTTTTCGTTTGTATCAACCAAAGGCACAATAGCCATCTGACATTAATTAGCTGTGCTATACTGCAATCGAAACGTCATAAATAACACTTATTTGGGAGGTCTCATGAACTATCTATTATTTTTGCTGGTTGTGTGACTCTCTTTGATTGGATATGAAAGAACACCAATGTTGTTTCTGTATCTAATATTTTCAGGCTTCTTCATTTTTCATTCTCTATTATCATTGTTGAAGGATTGGCTCTCTAATCAATTTTATTATGTTTTTGCTGGAAAACTGTTCTCTTTGACAGCTAAATTTGAGGTAGAATGCATTATTCAACACAAACATGTTGCTTACTGGTTTGCTTGGCATAAATTTTTGGATTGGTTTGATGTGGTACAAGGTAGAGCCAAATCAGGACTTCCAAGGATTGATATGTGAGGGCGCAAGTGTCTTGCCATCAAAATTTTTGGAGGATTCATTCCGTTATGGATATGGTAGGTTACTTCAAAGAGTTCTTACGTTTTTTTCTTTTTTTCCCAGTCATAGTCAAGGTCTAAAGTATCATTGACACTGGTGTATCAACTGATACGTACTGGTATTTACCATAGACAATACGGGTGTGTTGGCTTCATTCTGGCTCAAAACAGGGTGTTATGACCCTGTATAGGCAATGGATGGTGTGATACGCCAAAACCAACTTTTATTCCTTGGTCATAGTTGTAAAAATTGTTTTCTTGTTTGGTTTTCCTACTTTAGCTTGCCATGCATCGAAATTCATAGGAGGCTTTCATCAAGTTAAATTTTTGGTGTCAAGTTGTGCAGGAAAAGTTGTCAATATCCGACGTTTGGATGAAGTTTTAAATTCCATCAATGGCTGGTACATGGAGCGGGGCTTATTTGGTTTGGTTAGTCCTTAGCTAAACAATAGCATGTCTATATGCTTTATATTGTTGGTTCATCATCCTCATGATTTTGTAAGCAATGTATTTATTAACAAAGAGGTAAATGCTAAATACAAAGAGCATTGGAAGACACTCCTTTAGCAAGGGTGTTGGCTAAACCATTGGAAAGGATATGTTAAATTCCAATACCAAGCTTTGTGACCTTGGTGATGAAAATAAAATGTCTCAATTTGTGTTATTAGAATCCTATGATTCACGATATTAAATTCATCTTCATATTGTGTGGGTGCACGATTTGAACTGTACAACCAAATCACAAATCTTAAATAATCGTGCGATAATCTTAGACTGCGTAATTGGGCCGAAAAATTACTTAAAAATCAGTTTTTTTTTTTTTTTTTTTTTATTATTATTTTAATACCATTTTTTCTAACATGATTCCACTCTCAAGAAAGGTGCAAAAAGAATAGAGGGCCTGTTTACTTTTCCAATTTCCTATGAAATGCATGGTAAATGAGCCATCATTATCATTTCCAAGTGTTTGTTTAAACAGGAATTATGGCTCATAAATCGATAGTTAAATTCACTTGTAAAGGAAGTAGGTAAAGTAAATTGTAATTATTACATTTTCACATTGAAAAAATGCCATTTTCATAGTGATTTGTGGGTGAAACAAACAATGTAGCAAAATCATCATTGCACTCAAATGTAAGTGATGTCACCACACAATTACAAGAGTAAATAATTATTATCCATTTAAAACCATTTACCGTTGTAATTTGAAAATCAAACAGGCCCAAAATTATTAAAGGACTCTTGTATGATTTTTAAGGTAAACTTTTGAAAGACAACAAAAGAAAACAAAGGAAAAAGACAAGAATCCTTTACTATCGTGATATGTGTACCATATACAAGTTCTCAATTGATAATATCATGATAAGTATTACTTTTTTGGTACATGTTAATGGGAAATGGATGATTGATGAGTTTTTTTTTTTTAAATTTAAAATTTATTTATTTATCTTTTTTTCTTTAATATTTTTTTTTCCAGATGTTTTTGATGCTTTTCTTAAGAAATCTGAAAAAATCTTACTATTTACATTACGGTTTGCGATTCGATACGATTCAACCCCTATTACAATTTGTGATACGATAACAATTTTGACAACATTGGTTGCTATGCTTTTGTGTGGACTGAAGAATTGCTTTTTCATAGTTAAACGTTGTTTATTGCTCTTGCAGGTTTCAGATGTTGAGATCCTTTCAGGTGGAATCCTTAGGCTACTAGTTTCAGAAGCTGAGGTCAATAATATCACCATACGCTTTCTTGATAGGAGGACGTAAGATCCCTGCTTTAAAATTGCTTTTGGGGTCAGAAAAAATAATGTGAACTTTGCTAACTTGGTACATAACATATATTTACTGGTGCCTTCAGTGGAGAACCAACTACCGGGAAGACAAGGCCAGAAACTATACTTCGACAACTCACGACCAAGAAGGGACAGGTGTGTTGTGTGACCCCACCTTTTTGTGCTTTTGTTAAGGATATCACCATGTCTTTCAGGACTTCACTGTCTCTTTCTATGAATTTGCTTTTGTTTTTATCTCATAATCATAATCATCATTATCGTTATCATTATTGTTGTTGCCATGTCCCAGTTATTTTGTGGCCAACTTTACAGACCTCGTTTTGTGAATCATTCCTAAGATTTGAAACAAGAATTCTTACGATAATGTTACAAAACTTCAATCAACAGTTGCTTACCTGACATCAATCCTCCTTTATCCTGTCTTGGACCAACTATGGCGTTGCTGCCAGGTGTAGATTTGCTTTTGTTTTTATCTGATTTATTATAAGGAAGAATGCGATTCATGTATACAACTGTGCTACTGCTTTCAAGAAAATTAAAAATTTTCACCTTTTCATCTATTGCTGAAAGTTAAGGCATGGTCACTTGGCCAATTTAGGGGACCATACAAAGTAGTCATTTATTAAAGAATATGGGAGTCTAAGACAGGAATAAGTTGGCCCGACAGGTTCCTTGGGGATTTAAAGGTCCAGATTGGGTTGGACTTGCAACAACATTCATGTGATTTGGTGAAGACTTGGCTATGATTTGATTGAGTTGGGAGCAGATTTTTTATTTTCCTCGAATAGTGGCTCTAATTGGGAAGAGTTGGCGTTCTTATTTTGTATGTCTGTAGATTTGATATGGAGGTCTGCTATGTTGAAGCCTTTAGTTGCATGGACCTTCCACTTCGTATCATACTTCAGACCTAGGCTCCTACTCATTAGCTCATGCTTCATAGCATTTTTACTAACATTTCGAAATATGGTTCTTCACTCCTGCGCCTGAACCTGTTGCCTTCCCTTCACTCAAGCAACTACAGTTCAAGCTGAGTCAACTTTGGGGAATGTCAGGCTCATTTAGGAAGTTACTGTGGACTTTGCAATTCATTTTTTTCCTTGATTTTAGTGGTTGTGAACTAAATATCTTTTTCATAATTTTCAAATTCCATCCATAAATATTGAATTTGATCATGTTACACTTGTGCTAGACATTTTTTTCTTTTCTTTTTTTCCTTTTTTTTTGGCACTGGAGGTGAATAGGTTGTTACTTTGCCTTACACACAAAAAACAAGAAGGGAGATGTTAGCTTGTAGCTTATTAGAGATCTTACTGTGGATTTTGCAATTCAAATTTTCCTTGATTTTAGTGGTGGTCAACTAAATATCTTTTTCATAATTTTCCATAAATATTGAATTTGATCATGCTACGGTTGTGCCAGACATTCTTTTCTTTTTCTTTTCTTTTTCATTTTTTGGCACTGGAGGTGAATAGGTTCTTACTTTGCCTTATACACAAAAAATGAGAAGGGAGATGTTAGCTTGTAGCTTATTAGAGATCTTTTATGTCATGTTGCATTACTTCCAATAATTTGTGGAGCTAATGCAACTGGCTCTGATTTTGCTTGTTGAACTTTTGGTTGCTTTTTTGAGGAATGATGAGGAGGTCAATGATTGTCAGCAATTCCTTGCTTCTATTGTAACATTTGTTCATATTCTTTAATAAAATAAGGTCACTCATCATCGACAATTCTTTGCTTCTATCGCAACATTGTGTGCTTTCTTTAATAAACTTTTGTTTGTCTTTAAGTCTTTGCATTCTAATTTTCTCAATGTAGGTCTACAGTTTGCTACAAGGAAGAAGAGATGTAGAGACTGTGTTGACGATGGGAATCATGGAAGACGTTAGCATTATTCCGCAACCAGCTGGAGGTGAATTTCATTTTCTTATCCATTTGGAAAAAAAACGAGCATGAAGTTTCATTTGTCTTTACAATCCAAGTCATGATCAACTAGCTTAATTTATTTTATGGTTTTTAAAGTATTTTCAATTGTTTAAATGTTTTTTATATATATATATATGTTATAAATCTTACCATAGAATGTCATATTGCTAGCATAGTATGTTGCTGCTGTGGTTGAGGAGGAGAAGAGAAGGGTGTTTCGAGGAGAACGCATCACGGAAGGGTCGCCTCTCCCTCCATCAAGTGAGGCTTGTGCTCGGGTAGTGATCTTCTTGTGCCAAAGCGTTTATGTGGAGGTCCTGTTGGAGATGGGCAACGTTAGCAGATCGCCGAATGGAGGGGGGAATGATTGTGCTCTGGTTGCGGTGAATCAGGAGGTGGGAAAGAGGCTGGTAGCCCTTGACACACAAGGAGAGCGGTGTAGTGAGGAACTGCTGATTGAGGTTCTTGATATTTTGCTGCTGCAAGTGTCATCAAAAGATGGGGAGACGGCAGTTAGGGATGATAAGCTGGAGGATACTAGAGGGCTATCAAAAGGGAGGGATGGGGGCCACATTTTGATGGCTAGAGAGTGGATCAGAGACGCAGTCAGTCTGTGGGAATGATGCTTGATGTCACTTTTGAGGACTTTGAGAAGGATTTCATCGTGCTATTTCAATCTGTGGAGCGCTAAGTCCAGATTCCGGAAGGTCCAGAATCAACAACAAGGGAAGGTTCAGAAAACGACAAAGGGGCAGAGGGAATTGGCTAGCCTTGAATCTTCTGTCAACTACGATGCAAGCCTTTCATTAGGTGGTGAGAGGAGGGGTAGAAGGGGAAGGTCAGTGCCCGAATTCGAATGTTAGGGTTTTGGGCTGTAAGCAGAAAAGATGCCAGGCGAGAGATGTTTGCCGCAGGTCAAAAGCTTAGTTAATAGTGTCATAGGAAATCAAGCTTCAGTCCGTTGACCAGTAGACATTGGATTCCTTATGGGGTGTAACCGCGTAAGGAACAAAGCTGGGTGGTGTTAAATGCAGTTGGCTTGACTGGGTGCATCTTCGTGGTATGGGATACCAAATTTGTGATCAAGGAGGTATGGAGTGTTATGTTCTGTCTTGCTCGTTTTAAGGGATGCATTGTCGGGATTTAGGTGGCTGCTTTTTGTGATGTATGTTCCAAATCAACCAGCACAGGCATTTGTTATGGGAAGAGCTGAATTCAGCCCGCAATAGGCAGAGGATCCCTTGGTGCATGGGGGGCGATTTTAATGTGATAAGATTAACCTATGAGAAATTGACTGGTGGCCGTATTACTTGCAATATGAGGGAGTTCCCTGATTGGGTGGAGAGGCATGAAATGGTGGACACTGCTTTGGGCAATGTTAAGAATACTTGGTCGAATGGGCGGGAGCGAGCAGTCATGTCCAGAATCAACAGGTTTTCTGGTCTCAACAGACTGGATGGAGAGATTCCCATTAGTTCGTCGGTGGGGTCTTCCGAGATCCGTGTCTGACCATTGCCTGATTATTCTGGAAGTTGAGGAAAAAAGGTTGGGGACCAAGGCCTTTCAGGTTTGAGCTTATGTGGCTTGAAGCTGTGTTCTCTTAGTCAAGAGTGGTGGGAGTCTTTTGAAGTGGACGGCTTTGTGGGATTTAGGCTAGGGTCAGAAGCTCAAACTATTAAAAGGCAAAATCAGCTGTTGGAGAAGGGAGGTCTTGGGGAGTAGGGAGGCTGAAGTAGATAACATTCTCAAGGGTATTCAAGAGATCGATATTAATGCAGAAGGGGAGGAGCTCTCTGAGGATGGGAAAGCATTGATGGTGCAATTGTCTCGTGATTACACAAATTGCAAAGGACGAGGATATCAAATGGAAACAACGTTTGAGAGCTACATGGCTTAAGGAAGGTGATGAAAACACAAGATTTTTCCACAACATGGCTAGCGCATGGGCTAAAAACAATGATATCTGCAATGTTGTGATGGATGGCACCAGGATAGAAGAAAAGGGATAGGTGTGTGACTCAATTGTTCACTAGAAAAATCTCCTTACGAGTGACAGGTGGGAGAGACCATGTTGGGATAATTTTCCATTTAACCATATTTTAGATGCGGAGGCTAAGCTTACAGAAAGGCCATTTACTGAGGAAGAAATTAAAATAGCAATGGACTTGTTAGGCAGGGATGAAAGCTTGCGGCTAGATGGTTTTTCTATGGCCTTCTTCCAGTTTTCTTGGGGAGTTGGTTAAGGGCTACATGGTTAGCTTCTTGGCGGAATTTCATGCTAGGGGCTGGTTGTCGGCGAAGTTAGGTGCTTCCTTTATTGTGATTATTCCAAAGGTTGAAGGAGCAGAGAACTTGAAGGATTTTAGACCAATTAGCCATATTGCGGGCCGTACAATATTTTAGCTAAAATCTTAGCGTCTTGGTTCTTGATGATTATTGTGAATGTCATCTCTAAGGTTCAAGGAGCGTTCGTAGGAAGGTAGATTTTAGGTAGTGCAGTTATTGCCCACGAGTGGGTCGCCTCTTGGTATGGGGAAAGGCATTGCTTGTAAGCTAGATATCGAGAAAGCCTACGATCATGTTGACCGAGTGTTTTTGACTAGATGTTGGGGCGGTTGCGGTGTGGGAAAAAGTGGAGAGGATGGGTCAAAGAATGCCTTTGGTTGTGAGGTTTTCTGTGCTAGTCAACAGGTCTTCTAAAGGCTTTTTTGGGAGTTTCAAGAGGTATCCGGTAGGAAGCCCTGCTCTCCCTATTGCTCCGTGGCAATGGCAGAAGCACTAAGTAAAAGGTCAAGAGGTTGGCTTAATTTAGGGTTTTAGGGCGGATAACACCGATCTTTAGTTTGCGGATGACACCATCTTATTTGTGATACGAAGTTGACATGGTGAGTAATTTGAAGAAGGTTATCAAGTGTTTTGAAGTGATTAGGATTGATGGTTAACATCTTGAAAAGTGAGATTATGGGGATTCGCATGTTTAAAGATGAGGTGGGGACAATGTTGTCAAAAGCGATTGCATAAGTGATCATGCGATCGCATAATCGCATAACCATTAGCATATGCCATATGTGATGCATGCAATTGCATATCGCATAATGCGTTCGCATAATGGCACATGTGATCGCATAGACTCCAACAGTTAGAAGAGTGCGTGCGCGCACACATATATGGCCTATAAAATGACACTCCTTGTCCATTTGCAATATATCTTCTCGAAAACTCTCATGCACTCTCTTGCTCTCATTCTAAAGCATTCTAAAGCCCTCCAATCCCATACTTTCATTCTCTCTTTCATAATTTCTCTTTCATATTTCACTTGAAGACAAGATCAAGAAGCAAAGATGACAAGAATCAATATTCATTCTTCGTTCTTCAAGAAGACAAGAAGACATGATCACAATTTGCAATTCTATTTATTCTCTTATTTACTCTCTCTCTCTCTCTCTCTATCTCCGTTCTCTAATTTATTTACTCTCTCCGTCTATCTCTATTATCTAATTCTCGTTTATTTTCTTGTTCACTCTCTCTTTCTCTCTTCTCCAATCTATTCTCTAATTCTCTAAACTATTCTTCTCTCTGTTCTCTTATTCTTTATTCTAATCCATTCTTTAATCTCATTCTCTCAACTCTTAACTCTCAACTCTCATACTCTCATCTCATCTCTCAATCTTTCTTTCCTTATCATCTATTTCTATTTTCTAATCTCTACTCTTAAGTTCTAACTTATATGATCTATTTTCTTTTATTAGCATTCTCAACCTCAAGACTCAAGACTCAAGAGACTCATACAACAAGTGAACTCAAAGAGTCAAGTTACTCAACATTCAACATTATTTTGTTTTATTGTAATTGTATAAGTGTATTTGTGTAGTTAGGATTAGTGTTTTAAATATTGACGATATTAGCCAATATATCCCACAATATATCTTGTATCCCACCTATGCGATACGAAATGCACAGGTAGTGCCGATATATCCCACATATTCAATCTAGTGAGCATTTTTTATTTTCAATCCATGTTTTCGTTGTAAATCATGTTAAACTCGTGTTAAATGGTTACAAATCTATGATTCTTCACTATGAAAAATCATGGATTTGGAACTTCAATTTCAAGATTTAGGGGAGACGGGTCAAGTTGTAGAAATTTGAGAAAAATCGCAAATTTTCAATTTCTCAAAAATTAGTTGCAATCTTTATATTCAAACACAAAATTAAACATGTATGTAACTTGATCTAGTGATTCTTCTTTTGCTTTTGAATGCATTACTTGTGTTTCCATACATGTCTTCTTACGTTTATAAATTATATGAATAGACTTTGAATATACTTGCATTAGTTCAGTTGGAAAACGCATATATTAGGACCCCATACAAAGGTAACCCCTATTATGTGCACTTTTTTTTTTTTTGGGTAATGTTTTGATTTCTAAGTGTGTATTGATATCTTTTTCAGCAATTTCTGAAGTTCCATTGACAAATTCGACCAATTTCCGAATGTTCTTATGTTTCCCAACAACAGCGATACATTACGCGACACAATCAATATATCCCATGTGATAACTGATATGGATCCATATTCCAAGGGTGCGATACATTACGCGATAAAGATATTTAAAACATTGCCCATGAATATGCGCAAAAAAAAAAACAAATCATGATATTATCATGTGATGAACTGTATATAGTGTATTTGTAGTATAAATGTGTCATAATTAAGTTCAAAATACCAACCCTCTACCCTTGTACATGTATTCGTTTGTATAATCAAAAAGGAAAAACTCTTTGCGCATTTACATGTATTCATCTGTATAATTTAAAAATAAAAACTCTTTGCCCATTTACATGCATTCATTTCTACAATTCAAAAAGAAAAAGAAATGTCCCAAAAATGTCAAGCCTAGTCCTCAACATCTATTCTTGATCCTCGCTTTGGCCATTTGTGTTGGCTCCATTATCCTTATCATCACGAATATTAATATCAATGTTAGCATCATCCACACCTCCTTCAGAATTTGTGGTTGAGACAAATTCATCTTCATCCTCTTCTCCCACTTGTGCTCTTCCCTTTGCTTTACTTCTAATTAAAAGTTTTCTAGGACCTAGAAAATAGTTCATGCTTATTAATTTAGCACACCTGAATGAAACTATTAAGTGTAAGTCTACAAGAGTGTAAGACTATAACATGTAGTCATACCCAGTGTTCAAGTTGTTGGTATCGCTACAAGTTTCGTTGGCCAGAGATAAAGATATAATATCGTTATCGCCGATAACCGGAAGTGTAGGGAAAATTGGGGAAACATGGAGAATATGGTAGAATTTTTCAGTGAAACTTCAGGACATACCTAAAAACACGTATTTATATATTCAGGAATGAAAAAATTACAAAAAAAATGCATTAAATGATAAGTTTCCATTTAATGGGGGCCAAAAGGCATGCGTTGTCGTAAGAAATCACTCGAATAATAACCAAAATCAGTTTATATAATACAAATGCAAGCTTATAAGAATTAAGACATGTAAAAGTAAATGAATTCAAAAAAGTACATATTTTTTACCATATTTCATCCCTACCTAGAGTGACAAGGTGGCTCGCAATCATTGTCCAGATTCACCGTGAATGCGTGTGGTTTATCCACGCCGTTCATCCATTTTTCCAGATCATTTAGGATTTACGCCCAAACTTGAAGCATATACAAAGCTCAAGTGTACCATACCACAGGCAACAGTGGAAATATTAATTTACACCGTCGAAACCTTTACAAGGCCTCTAGGGATGCTTATTTATCATCCAACCTGCTCATAAGATCACACAGACATGGATGAAGTGAAAAAACAATTATTAACTTTATCTAAAACTTCCGTGGACCCCAATAACTTTTCAACAGTAGACATTCAATTAACATTTTTTTCAATGGTGTGGTCCACTTGATATTTTTATATGCTTCATTTTTGGGCTAACGTACTAAATTCATCTGGTAAAATATATGGATGGAGTGGATAAAATTCATGAATGAAGGTGGGCCCCACAGAGTTTACTTAGTACACTAAGCGTATTGACTTACTCAGTATGCAATCCGCTTCCACCTGTTATATAGCTAATCCGCTTAAGTGGTGCTATGTGGACCCCAACATGATGTATGTGTCTCATCCATACCATCTAATCCATTTTTCCAGATAATTTTTGGTATGAACTCAAAACTGAGTTAAATCAAAATCTAAAGTGGGCCACATAGTGTTGATTGAACTCTCACCGTTAAAAACTTCTTGGGGCTACAAAAGTTTTGGATCAAGCTGATATTTGGCTTGATATTTGTTTTTTGACTTCATCTAGGACTGTATGACTTAATCTATAAGTTAGACGTCCAATAAATATTATAGTGGGCCCTAGCGCCTAGGAGGTTTTTAATGGTAGAAATTCAATCACTACTGTTTTCCCATGGTGTGGTCCACCTGAGACTTTGATCTATCTATTTTATTACATTTAATATTAAAATGATGTGTAATAATGGATGGATGGTGTGGATTAAAGGCATAGATCATAATGGGCCTCCAGAGCAACGATCACCGTCACTAACTAAACTGCCTCCCTACGTGCAATCCGATTTTTATAAAAAGCGGCTCGACGGGTTCATCTGAGCAAGGCTCTGTGGGGCCCACCATGTTGTAAGTATTTTATCTACACCGTTAGTCACTTTTCTAATATCATTTTAAGATGTTATATAAAAAATGAAGCAGATACACAACTCCCGTGGACCACATCAAAGCAAGCTGTAGTGATAATGACACCCACCATTGAAACCTTTGTAAGGGCCACCGTGATGTTTTTTTTTACCACCCAACCTATCAATAAGGTCATGTGGACTAGGATGAAGTGAATGAGATAGATCTAAAGTTCAAGAAGACCTCACCATTGAAAATAGTGGGACAGTGACATCCACCATTCAAAATTTCTAGGGGGCTATAGTAGTTTCCAATCAAGCTGATATTTTTGTTTTCACTTCATCTATCTCTATCTTATGAATAGGTTGGATCTCAAAAATACATCACAGTGGGCCTTATAAATGTTTCAACGGTGGGTGTGACTGCTCCCATGATTTTCTGTGGTGGGTCCACTTGAAATTTAGATCACTCTCATTCTCTTTGTAATGCAATAAAACGATCTCTACAAATGGTTAAACGGTATGGATACAACACATGCATCGTGGTGGGGTCCACAGAGCTTGGTGACGTCACTTCAGTCGCGATTTGGTCACTAAACTCGTCAATATCCAATCTGCGCCCCTTAAAACGGAAGCGGATCGCGTAGTAACTTAGTACGCAGTAAACTTGTGGGGTCCACCATGATTTATATATTATATCCCCCCCTTCCATCCATTTTACCAGATAAATTTAAGACTTGAACCCAAAAATGAAGAATATCCAAGTCTTAAATGGACCACACCACCTGAAACAGTGTGAATGGAACGTCTACCATTGAAATTTCTCGAGGGCCACTAAAGTTTTGGATCAAACTTATATTTGTGTTTTCCCTTCATCCATGTTTTTGTAACCTTATTAACAGGCTGGATGACAAACAAACATCACCGTGGGGCCTATCAAGTTTCAACGGTGGAAATCATTATTCCCACTGTTTCCTGTGGTACGGTCGACTTGAGCTTTGTATATACTTCAATTTTGGTCTCCACCCTTAAATGAGATGGAAAAACGGATGGACGGTGTGGATTAACCACATACACGCTGTGAGCCCAACAAAGTTTAATCAGTACGATAAGAGCGTGCGTACTGAGTAACACAGTATGCAATCCGATTTCTAAAATTTGAAATCCGATCCCCAAATTGCGCAGAAGCTCCAAAATCCCTCTCCTTCATCCCAAAATTTCAAAAATTCCTCTCCTTCCCACCAAAATCTCCGGATTTTCATCCCGAAAATCCCTCTCCCTCATCCCAAATTTTTTTAAAAAAACCTCTGTTTTCCAACAAGATATCGAGACGACGGAAAAACCGATTTTTTGGGTTGAATCTTACCAGAAAGGTTGCCGCTCTGCACTCAACAACCATGAAGCTTTTAAAATTTGCGTCTTCAAACAGATCCGAGTGAAAACAGGTATTTTCTTGTGTTTATTTTATTTTATTTTATTTTTTTTGACGATTTTACATGCCCTATTATCGTGGGAACAGTGAAATTTCGGCGACATTTCAAAAATATCGACGATACCGAAATTATCGGCGAGATTATCGGCGAAACCAGGCACCGAAACGAATAAATAGGGTTTCGATATCGCCAAGCCAGCGATATCGATATTATTGGCGACAATTCGATATTGTTGCCGATAATTTAAACACTGGTCATACCACATTGCCCGTCTCGCTATGAAGTAGAGTCTACACCTTCATCACCCTTTAACACCTCAACACAACATTCACCCATATCCATCTAGTCGTTATCTTTAGGAAGAGTAGAGAATGATTTGATGATGATAATGTGAAGAAGAGAGGAGAATATTGAGAGAGAAGAAGAAAGAGTTTGAGAGAGATGTTGTGTTAGGCTTGTTTGCCCTAACACATAATATTTTATTATAATAAAGTATATAGTACACCGCTCGAGAAAAGGGAAGTGTGCACATGCACTCATACTAAAAGGGGCCACTAACCACATACACAATACACTAGCATTCTCTATACTCCCCCTCAAGTTGGAGCATAGATGTTGATCATGCCTAACTTGTCATGAACATGATGAAGAGTATCTCGACTCAAGGACTTTGTAAGAACATCAGCAAGTTGATCCCCAAATCGAACAAAAGGAGTGACAATTTCCTTTGAAGCGACTTTCTCCCGAATAAGTGACAGTTGACCTCAATATGCTTGGTTTGCTCGTGGAAAATTGGGTTACGAGCAATATGGATGGCTGCTTAATTGTCACAGTGAAGAGGAACAGGATTCAAAGGAGGATAGCCAAGTTCTTCAAGAAGGTCGCGAAGCCACATGAGTTCACACGTCGCATGAGCCATAGCACGATATTCTGTTTCATCCAAGGACCGGGCAACAATTGGCTACTTTTTGCTCTTTCAGGTTATAAGATTGCCACCTAGGAAGGTACAGAAGCCGAATGTAGAGCGGCGATCAAAAGTACTACCTGCACAATCAACATCGGAATAGCCAGAAAGATGAAGATGACCATGCATTTGAAAGCGGAGGCCAAGATCCGGGTCTGATTTCAAATACCGAAGTATGTGGTGGTAAACAGTCGTGAGATGAGAAGTACGAGGAGCTTGCATGAATTGGCTAATAACCCCCACTGCAAATGAGAAATTTGGGCAAGTAATAGTCAGGTAAATAAGCCGGCCTATAAGTCGTTGATACATCTCGGGATCAGTAAGGAGAGCACTATCATTTGGTCGAAGCTTCTGTGAAGTATCCATGGTAGTGGTAGCAGGCTTGCACCCTAACATGCCGGTCTCCATGAGAAGATCGAGTGCATATTTTCGTTATGACAAGACCAATCTGGATGATGAGCGAGCAACTTCAATTTCGAGGAAGTAGCGAAGAGGATCAAGATTCTTGATCTCAAACTTGGTCTTCAAAAAATATTTGACCTCTCTCATTCCAACAGAATCACTACTGGACAAAACAATAACATCTACATAGACAATGATAACCATGATGCCCGTCGATCGACGACATATAAAAAGAGAATGATCGGCATGATTACAAACAAAGCCAAACTCCAAGAGAGCATGATTAAATTTTTCGAACCATGCACGTGGGGATTGTTTGAGTCCATAAAGAGCCTTCTTCAATCGGCATACAAGTGCAGGGTTGTGAGAAGCAACAAATCCAAATGGTTGATGCATGTAAACTTCCTCTGCAAGATCCCCATGGAGAAATGCATTCTTAACATCAAACTGAAACAAGGGCCATGATAAATTAATGGCCAAGGAGAGCACAACGCGAATCGAATTAAGCTTAGCCATCAGAGAGAATGTCTCAAAGTAATCTATACCATGAGTCTGTGTGTAACCCTTAGCAACAAGACAGGCTTTATAACGATCAATTGAGCTGTCTGGAAGAAACTTGATCGTATAAACCCATTGATAACCTATAGGTTTATGGCCTAAAGGAAGTGGTACAAGGTCCCAAGTATGATCTTCTCAAGAGCAGACATTTCTTCTATCATCGCCTTCGTCCAATCAGGACTTTGAAGAGCATGCGAGAGAGATATAGGAATAGTTTGTGATGAACTGGAAGCTGTAAACGACTGAAAAGACGGTGAAAGACGATCATATGAAACGAAATTTCTAATGGGGTGTTGAGTACAAGATATGACCCTTTTCACAAGGCAATGAGAAGATTTAAACTCGAGGTAGGAGAGTTATCCGAGCCAACATCCAAAGTGAGCGGAAGGGTGGATGGCTGAGCGTGTGAAGATTTATCTCGACGATGATACACCCACAGAGGCTTAGGCTCACCCATATCACCAACAGGATGCTGAATAGAGAGTAGAGTTTTCCCATGATCACTAGTGGAAAGAGGACGAGTCATACTCCCCCTGACTCGCAAGAGGATCACAGAAGGCTGGGAGCAGAGAAAAAAGAAATATCCTCAAAGAAGGTTACATTGGCAGAGACATATTTCTTGTGAGTCAATGGGTCAAAGTATTTATATCCTTTCTGACTCCAAGTATACCCTAGAAAGATACATGTAATTGCCCTGAGGCTAAGTTTATCATTACTCCCATCCAAAATTTGAACAAAGCATGAACAATCAAAAACTTTAGGTGGTAGAAGAAATGGATTATCATGAGGATACAATATAGTAAATGAAGATTTGTAAGATAGGATATGTGAGGGTATATGATTAATAAGAAAAGTAGCAGTTAGAAGAGCATCACCCCAAAAATATTTAGGTAGATGCATACCAACCAGAAGGGTGCGAGCAACTTCAAGAAGATGACGATTCTTTTATTCTGCAATACCGTTTTGTTGAGGTGTGCGAGCACATGATGTCCTATACAAAATACCACGTTCCTGCAAGAAGGACAAAAAAGCGGTAGATATGTATTCCCTCCCATTATCAGAATGGAGGGATTTGATTGAACAATGAAATTGAGTGCACACTTTATAATAAAACACTTCAAATGCATCAAACACTTCACTTTTAGATTTCAAAAGATAAATCCAAGTCATGTGTGAATAATCATCAATAATGGTAACAAAATATCTAAATCCAAAAGTCGAGGTAACCGGAGCTGGTCCCCAGACATCTGAGTGAATCAGAAGAAAATGTTGAGATTCTCTCAGAAGTGCTAAGAGGAAACGTAGCATGTTGATGTTTAGACAATTCACAAATATCACAACATAATGGTTTAGTGACAGATAAGGAGAAAAAAAAAAGTCTCAATCTAGCTATGGATAGGTGGCCTAAGTGGCAATGCCACCGAGTCATAGATTCTTGATCTAGAGAAGTGGTACTAGAAGCGGCAATGAGTGTATCATCGAGAAGATAAAAGCCTCCTCGCTCATGCCCCCCATCAATCACTCTCTTCGTCTGTAGGTCGTGAAACAAACAATAAGAAGGGAAGAATGTAATGGAACAATTGAATGATTTAGTAAGAGAGCTAACGAACAATAAGTTTAATGGAAAACGAGGCACATGCATGACTGAGGACAGACAAGCAAGAAGAGGGGGATGGAACCAATCCTAGAGATGAGAGATTGGGTTCCATCTGTGACTGTGACATACTGAGGGTGAGGAGAAGGAGAATAAGAAGAAAAGAATTGAAACTTACCAGTCATATGGGAGGAAGCTCTAGAGTTGATGACCCAGGAGGTAGGAGAGGATGACACAAGAAGGGCAATACCTGACTGGGTCGAAGCCGCGTGAGAAGGCTCAGGAATATCACGAATGTGAAGCCGCATAAGGGCATCATATGCAGCCCGAGAAATGATAAGAGACTCCCCTGAAGTAGACTGCTCAGTTGTCGGGGTGGAAGACCGTGTCTTAGAAGCAACTGTTGATGCAACAGCAGCAGCGGCATACTTAGACGACTATATATCTGCCAGCAATAATCAACAGTGTGATTAGTTCCACCGCAATATGAACAAATGCGGGAACCATCACGTCCTCGTCCACGTCTACGTCCACTACGACCACAAAGACTACGGCCGCCATGACCGCGATCTCCCTCATGGCCTCTACCACGGCCACCAAAACTAGAAATGCGCCCTGAACTCAAGGATGGTACCTGAAGTCCAAGAGAGGACTGATCGCCAGCAAGATGTGCTGAACGCTCGGGTGGTACAAATGAATAAAAAGGAAGAGTAGAGACAATAGCACGCTGACACATGGCATAGACTGTCGTCAATGGGGGAAGAGGATCCTGCATAACAACCTGATCTCGAACATGAAGATAATCAGAACTCAACCTAGCTAGGAACTGCGTGATATGAGTATCATCCCGCCGCTTATAAGCATGTTCATGATCCTCTTTACATTTGTAAGAAAGAGGCTGATACATATCCAACTCATTCCACATACCCTGAAGCGTCGAATAATAATCTTTTAAGGATCTGGAGTTTTGTTGGAATTGACCAATTTCTTGAATAAGCTGGAATACCCATGAAAAATTCTGAGATTTTGTGAACATATCATGAAGCGTATCCTGAATGCCTTTAGCCGAGGATAAAAATATCACTGAGTGGCTAATCGAGGAATCCATACTATTCAACAACCATGCAATAACTTGATAATTCTCCATTGTCCAAGACTTGTAGGTAACATCTGTAGAGCTTGGGGGATCATCCAAAATATACGACAACTTGTCACGGGCTCCTAAAAATACTTTTACAGATTGTGCTCATTGAAGATGTTATCATTTAACTTAGTGGAGGTAATCTGCAAGGGGTTGGATTCAAGAGACTCTATGCCAAGAGATGAGGGCCTTTTGTTAGCCATAGGAGAGTCCAAGAGAGATAAACCTATGCTAAGAGAGTCCCCACGCCAAGAAAGATTGATTCAAACAACTCTATCTCCCTCAATCCTTCAAGATAATAAGAGATAAACCTCAAACAAATATCAATCATTCAAAATACCATTAAACACAGTCAAAAAATGCCTAACCGAGTGAAAAACGGCACAACTGCACGTCTGTTTGAGGTTAAAAACTTCTTAAACATTGATCTTAAGTAAAAAAATCCTCCATGGGTAGCTTGGGAGGAAGATTTCGGTCCATCTTGAGCAAAGAAACCAAAGAAAAACTTATCGATTTGAGGTAAATCGAAGAAAAACGGAAGATGGGCCCGATTTTCGAATCTCTATTTTGTCCAAAATACCATGAAAGGAAGTCCAATAAATTCTGAAAAAATCATGACAAATCTTCTAAAATCAAGATATATCAAACCCCTAAACTTTTAGCTCAAATGGAGTCCATGTGTCTGTACAACGTTGACGTTGGCCGTACGGCTGCTGACGTTAACAAGGTGACGTGTCGCCTCTCAATCTGTTGGATGCGGAATGCCTGGATCTATGCTCTGTTATGAAGTATAGAATGATTTGATGATGATAATGTGAAGAAAAGAGGAGATTATTGAGAGAGAAGAAGGAGAGTTTGAGAGAAATGTTGTGTTAGGCTTGCTTGTCCTAACACATCATTTTATTATAATAAAGTATATGGTACACCGCAGGAGAAGAGGGAAGTGTGTATATGCACTTACACTAAAAGGGGCCACTAACCACATACACAATACACTAGCATTCTCTATAGGAAGGACAACATTCTCCTTTCCGGTGATCTACTAATCATTGAATTGTATATCTGATAAACAAATTGGATTGAACCCTTGATTTTTCTCTCTTTGCATGACACATTTTAAGTCAAAAATAATATTTTTTCAAACAAGAGGGCCTTCAATCTCTATTGCTCGAGTCCATTTCTCTTTTTAGACTGTATCTACATGAACATATAATTTTATAATTAATTCTAATGGATAATTATTAATTATATAAACAATTAGCAATGAGATTCATGAGATGAGTTTAATAATTTTTCATTTGCTCAGAAGTGCTCAATTGTGCTCACAACCAGTAACACTACATATTAGACTTAAAATATGAATGACCAACTTTTGCAATTCTGGACCCTCATCTCTGTAACTATGTCACCGTAAGCCTCTGTATCATATAATATAAAGAATTAAATATTAAGCAAAAGATAGCTTGAAAATCAAAATAGACATTTTACTAGTCAAAGTCAACTAACAATCGACAAGCTAAGGGCCTGTTTGGCCAGGCGGATTGGAAGGGATTGAATGGTATTGGAAGGGATTGGAAGTTAAATCCTGGGATTGGCCGGGTGTGCCAAACAGACTGGGTGATCTGATCTCGGGATATAGCAATCCCATGGATCTTAAGACAATCCACTGACAACACCATCATTACCTTTAAATCCCATCCAATCCACCCTAATCCGTTCAAATTTGCCTGGGACGTGTTTGGTTTGAGGGATTGGAAGGGATGGGAAGGTTTAATCTCGGGATTGGCCGGGTGTGCCAAACAGACTTCGATATAGCAATCCTGGGATATAGCAATCCCATGGATCTTAAGACAATCCACTGACAACACCATCATTACCTTGAAATCCATGCCATCCAACCTAATATCATTCAATCCCTTCCAATCCACCCGGCCAAACGGGCCCTAAATAATTCACAAGTTGCTTGATTTGTTGCGCTTATTAACTTTGCGAGTTATCTTCCTAAAAACCATTAGTTCTTTTAAACTTGTCTATTTGTTTATTGATAATGGCCCTTTGCCATTCAGGACTATTCTTTCAATAAAACTATATTGGTCCTTTCTATTTCCAAATTTGCATGAAAGTTCTTACCATATTGAAATCTTGAATTTATAAAGTAAGCCACGAAT
This sequence comes from Magnolia kwangsiensis, assembly GCA_037074715.1. NCBI lineage: Eukaryota > Viridiplantae > Streptophyta > Magnoliopsida > Magnoliales > Magnoliaceae > Magnolia > Magnolia kwangsiensis. The sequence continues at coordinate 21,947,158 of CM073585.1, read as the reverse complement.
GTAAGGGCCTAAGGAGCTAAAGATTCCACCGTTTGTTGATAATGACCCAAATCACCGAATACTGCTTTGTAATTTCTCTTAAATTATTATATTCTCTTTGGCTCGATCCATCACTTCATAAATGCATTGAATGGCCAGCCTCTCATTCAAATAAACTAACCTTAATACTTTAACCAATGGAGAGTAGTCTTCAAACAAGACTCGATGGATGGCCGGAAGTGTATGTAAGCTATAACCATGTCACACGTACTTTCCCTTTGGGGTCTTGGAGAAATGACTCGCTTCTCATTCCTTCGACGTGCATATATATATATATATATATATATATATATATATATATTGAACAATGATAATTTTATTAAAAGTCCGTAGCTAAAAAGGAAAAAAAGCTAAAAATTACGACTCAACCCAACTTTGAGGAAATTCATCGACTGACTTGGATGCATACATCCACTCCTTGATTAGGGATTTTGCATTAAGAAACGTCGCTTCCACCTTCATTTGCTTATTCCCGAAGTAGCGGTCGTTCCTTTCTAGCCATATACACCACAAAATTGCTAGCAGCGACATGCGCTAAATGAATTTCCCTACCTTTCCTCTTCCCTCACCGTGCCATGCCAAGAAGAAGCTCTCGATCGAACTTGGAATCACCTAGGCCACTCCAACTAGACCATAGAAACCCTCCCAAATCTTGCCCACAAAGGAGCAATGAAGGAAAAGGTAATCCACTAATTCCGCATTTTGATAACACATAACACACATTTGGGAGGACCATGATCCTTTTTTGAAGATTGTCGATTGTATGAACCTTCTTGCAACCTGTTAGCCAAGCAAATGCCGCAATCTTCGGAGGAGAACTGTAGTGCCATAAATGCATTGTTGGACATGCCTCAACTCCTAAGTTGCCACCACTCAAGGCCTTATAGAATGACTTGACCGAGAATCTACCAGCTTTATCAGGTAGCCATTTCAGTGAATCTTGATTAACTAAGGACAACAAATTAAGTAGATAAGAAAGCTCAAGAAACTCATCATCATCTAGATGCTCCTACACAGCGAAGCCCAAATACCGTGCTCCCCTTGTAATGAGAAGCATTTATCGACGGGTATTCCTCTATCCGACGCAATACTCAATAATCGTGAAAATATATCCATTAGTTTTTTATTCTCCATCCAAATGTCTTCCCAAAACCTTATATCCTTCTCATTTCCCAGATAAAACCCTACCCCTTCCCATACTTTTCTTGCTAGTGAAGCCACCGATCTCCATAGATTTGACGCCCTATATAACGAAGACGATCTTGTCCACCTCCCTGTAGAATCTACCTCATATTTCCTTTCTATCACCTCCCTCCACAATGGACCGTCCTTATTCCCAAATATCCATACCCATTTACCTAATAAAGCTGAATTCATAACCTCCAAACTCCGAAGACCCTCTCCCTCTTGATCCCACGGCTTGCAAACTTCTCCCACTTCATAAGATGAAATACGTGTTTGTCTTCTACCCCATGCCATAGGAAATCTCTCCTCAACTTTTCCAATCTATCGAGCACCGATTTCAAACATTTAAATAACTACATGAAATACACTAGAAGATTAGATATTGTCACCTTTATTAGATTTAACTTACCGCCCATGGATAATAATCTTTGTTTCCATTGAGATAGCTTGTTTTGGAATCCCTCCACCACTTTGTCCTATAATTTTTTCGGGCGCCTACCAACACATAACAGAAGACCCAAATATGAAGTGAGAAAGGATCCTTCCCTACTTCCAAACATTCCAGCAAGGGCTTTGACTTCCTCCTTAGAAATCCCCATCCCCAGTAATTCACTTTTATTTATATTCACCTTCAAACCTTCGACGTAAATATTGACCTCAAATCAATCATATGCTCATTTATGCTCTTCAGAATTAAATAACATGTAGCAAATCGTGTCACGACTTTGATCTAGTCAACTCGCCTTTTGTATTGTTGTCTTAAATTCAAAACCCAATTATGCTTGTAATTGTATATGGTTATACCCCTTGCCTATGCCATGGTCTTCACATGAACTTGCAATTTACTAACGCCCATTAGCATAAAGATCTATGCTATTGGCTGCACATGGTGACCAAAATAACTTCTTTCTCTTTCCCATCACATTTGGCCTGCTTTTGCATACGCAGATGCACTATTTGTAACAACTTGTATAAAATTCTCTTTACCGACAACTCTATTAATGGTAATAAATTGTCCACATTTTTGGAAATGTCAGATGCATCAACAAATTAAAAAAAATTGTACCACTTGGGTTATTAACAAGAATGTTGGTGATAAATCGATTCATTCCATCTGTACACTCCTTCGACATGATAGTATATCTTGTTTCTGCACATTATTTCTTGTACACCTCTATTGCCTTATCTACGTTCTCAACCTTAATATTTAAAAACTTGTTTCTCAATTCATGATTAGTGGGAAGCTTTGGCCTCGATCCTAATGCGGTAACTACTTCATCGTTGGTGCAAAGAGAATGGCTCGTCACAAGATTGAACAGTAGAGCATTCATGTAGAGGAAGTGAGCAATAGAAAAGCATTATCTATCTCCTTCTTTCCAAATTTTATTTAGAGCGGTTCATTGCTTTCCTCTTCCCCCACTTTTTCTTCTAACATAGTCATTTGTATTCTTATTTCTTTTTCCTCTATCACCCGATTCTTCCACATCATGTATGATTGGAACTCTTCCTACATCATACATGACTTCTTCTTCTTGATTCTTGTTACTAGAATTCATGTCCAACAATTTCTGTGAACAATGTTGTTATGTTCTTCTATGTCGGAGCGAGGTAATGTTTCATTCGAAATACACTTCCCTAACAACTCTTCCTACGAAAATTGCTTTCGATGTGAATTTTAGTGTTTTTATTCACTTTTGAGCAATAATCCCATATAGGATCATTGTCCGTAGCCTTAGACTTCATCATCTTCAAGATAATCAACACAATCCTAGAATAAAGACAAAAATAAAATTAAAAGACAAATATTAGGAAAAAAATCATTTATACTAAAAATAAGCACAAAAATCTGTAAGATTCAAAAAAATATTAAAGCAAAGATGAAAGAAAACAAAAAAAACAAAAATATTGAATGTTTTTCAGCTTATTTACCTTGAAGAGGGAACAAAGGAAAGAGAAAACTATCTATAAGTATTTTATGCTTTTCTGTACCCATTTTAATAAAGAATCTCAATGTGGAAAGCAAGTTTGATTCTGTTGACTAACGAAAAAGATATGTTGAATTCTTTCCTCTATGTTTTTGAAGTTAAAAAATTCTATAACTCTTCCCTCTCCCTCTCTCTCTCTTAGAAAGAAATAGAAGGGGTTTTATTTTAATGTAGGTGAGCCTTACATGTCTCTTAAAAACAAAAGGGTAAAAAAAGGAAAAAGATTGTCTTTTCACTGTGTTTTTTTTTTTTTTTTTTTCCTTTAGTGAATTATGCATATACACGAATTGTACAGTTCGATTGAATCATAGATTTACGATTTCGATAAAATAATTCAGCTACGAATTGTACTATTTAGATAAAAATGTGATTTGGGTGTATGATTCAACCCATACATCCTTAAGATATGATGTTAGCCATATGATTCAAATAACATTAATAGCACCATCATTCAATTCATATCGTTAAAGGTAATAAGATGAGGGAAAGTAGACTTTTAGATGGTTTGGTCATGTGCAAGGGAGACCCAAGAACTGTGCCGGTTAGGAGTGAGCTGGTACAAGTCGAAGGCTCTAAAAGGGCAAGTGAAAAGCCCAAAAGGACGTGGACAGAGGTAGTAAGAAAAGACTTGATGACCCATGGCGTAACTGAAGGTCTGACCCTTGATAGAGTGGAATGGCATAACATGATTCATTTAATTGATCCCAATTAATTGGGACAAGGCTTAGATGATGATGATGATGATGATGAAGAATCTTTGCATGTACCTTGGCTCTTGAGTCTTGACTTGTGGATATTTGATGTAAATGAGTTTTTATTTTATTTTATTTTATTTTTATTTTTATTATATATATATTATTTAGTTATTTTTATTGCTTCTATCTTTATGGTATTAAAAATATTTGATATGTATCGATTAGGTATGTAACCCATACATGAAGTAAAGTTTTGATTGATTCTAAGTGATTTGTTTTGCTTGTCCTATACTCTTTCAAAACCTTTCTTTATTTCGTATCGACTTTTGTTGCTTTTCCTCTAACCAAATGAAACCAAAAGGATGATGAAGTTCAATCTTTAACCTCTACATCGATGGATATCATCCCCCTAGCCACTTGGTCTTGAAGATGTGAAGTTTCCTTGTGGATGCTTTACTCACGAGTTCATTTATATTTCTTTTTTCTCCCTTTCAATATCAGTTCCTCTTGACATCCCTCCGTTTTACTGAATTCTACCTAAAGTTGAATGGTCTCCTCCTAACTTCTACCCCTTTTCTCCCTTTTCCTTTACAACTGGGGCAAGTTGGGTGGATTTCGTACTTGGTTTCTTCTTTTTTTTTTTTTTTTGTCCCTGCTTGTTCTTCCTCTTCTCTTTTGATTTGCACAAGTTGAGCTGGGGTTGCCTAGTCTCTCATGATTCTTGATTAGAGCATATTAGGAAATATATAAGCCAACTTACAAAGTTATCATTGTGTTTTTGATGAAGTGCCATTTTACCTTACAACTTCCTAAAGCTATAGCTTTTTATTTTTATTCTTGTTTTTATTTATTTATTTTTCTTTTTTGGGTATTTTGGAAATCTCAAGATGTTTTTATAGGAAGATCTTGGGAGATATCTGAAATCTCACGAAATGCTACATTTTGAACATATTGTAAAATTTTCCCAGGATAAAATGTTACCAACCTTTTGTAGTTTATTGCCATTGCTTATTCAATAATATTTCATATTGTCATTCCTAAGTTACATATCCCTAAGTGTGTGCAGTATCAGGCAGTAGCACTCTCTCTTCTTTTCCCACTTTTGACATTCGGATCCTCGGTGAAACTTCACAGATACAGGGAAAGTTGATTTGATAATGAATGTTGTGGAGCGCGTTAGTGGAGGTTTCTCTGCTGGTGGTGGAATTTCAAGCGGGTAAGTGATGCTATCATGGTAGTTTAACAAAATAAGTGATGTTATTATGATGGGAAGAAGTGTAAAACTGTCTCGCTCGTTCTCTCATTTTGTCAATGATTTGCTATGACTGTTATAATATCATGTGGTAATTCCTTTTGTGTAGGATAACAAGTGGCCCTCTATCCGGACTGATCGGAAGGTAAAAGTTAGAGATTACTCTTTGTTCGGGTTGCAGGTTATTTTCTTGTTTATCTATTTCATGCACAGCAGGTGTCATCAATTTCTTTCTGAAAATGTTATCAAGTTCTGCTTCATCGTTATTAAGCTATTACTTATTTTAAGTCATTGCTGGTGCTTTTGAGGTTTCACTTTCTAAAGTCATCGCGGCATGTCTTTTCCTCTCTAATTGTGTGACCAGTTCTGTGTAAATGCCTTTGTTACATCCAGTATGCTAGTGATGTACTTTAATTAGTTTACTTGTTTGATAGTTGCATGTAATTATATTCCCATAGCATGCACTATGTGCCAATGTTGACAGCATCAGGTTCAAGCCTGACACATGAATTTCCAATTGTGCTATTTAATTCATGTCACACTAATACACATTTTTTGCAGCTTTGCGTATTCTCATAGGAATGTTTTAGGCCGGAACCAAAAACTTAACCTTTCACTAGAAAGGGGGCAAATTGACTCGATATTTCGCATCAATTATACAGACCCATGGATTGAAGGAGATGATAAACGGACATCTAGAACTATCATGATTCAGGTGATCAATAATTTTATCCAGTGGATTAATTAATAACAGTATGCAGTTATAATGACAGTTTTGTTTTGTGGAATTTAGAACTCAAGAACTCCTGGAACACTTGTTCATGGGAATGATAGGAACCAACCTGATGGCAGCATTACCATTGGTCGGGTTACTGCTGGAATTGAATACAGTCAACCTATCAGGCCAAAATGGAGTGGAACAGCAGGAATTATTTTCCAGGTATTTCATTAATCACCCTTTTCTTTGCCTACCTGAGCTTGTTTTTCACCTTATGGTGATTTGGTATTCTACTTTCGTGTTAATATTGTTGTCATGCCCATCTAAACAAAGGAGGTTCATCACAAGCAACCATATCATTTGTGACGTTGTTTGGCTTAGAAGTACTTTATAAGTTTTCTGCTCTCTTTTTTCCTGTTTAATATGAGAAAGAACTCCATTCTATGGTCTCCAGCCTGTATCTCTTTAAAGTTATATGAGCTGATTTCATTTGTAGGCTTTGCTGAAATGTTTGCTTGCTTAGAAAATTGTTCCATTCATCAAATGAATTGTTTGTGTGATTTTGTTCATGGAGCACTCAATGTTGTCAAATCGCATATGCAATCGTGTGTGATTGCGTATGCTTGTGCGCATATGCGGTCGCATATATATATATATATATATTTTATTCATTTTTTTCTTAATTTCTCCCTATTTTTATATATATATATATATAAATTTGTTCAAAAAATTTAAAAAAAATTAGAAAAATAGGGAGAAATTAAGAAAAAAATGAATAAAATATAAGAAAGTAGAGGGGACTTTCCTAAGTTAATAGATAAATAATTTTATATGCCCTTGCAATACATTTAAGTAAAATAAAACTAATTAAACAATGAATTAAATATTAAGTCATCATTCATCAACGTTCCTACAATATAGTTAACAAATATCAACAATTCAACATTCAACATTCAACAACACAGTCAACAACAATCGGCATCAATACACTTGACTTAGTAAGTAAACAAAATGAAGAGGTTATTTATTTATTATTGATCTAATCGTACACTATATACATTGATCTATTTGCCATTGTGGCATTTGATCACTACCACCATCGTCATCATCACTATCATAATCCGAGTCATCTCTTTCTTCTACATACACTTCTTCTGTTTTTTCATCATCTGTATGTACTAATATCTCATCAACATCTAATGATGGATCTTCAGTTTGATAATTATCATCTCCTCCTTCCATCTTTTCAATCTCTTCAACGGGTTGACTGCCACTACTCTCCCCTCGGCTCCCCCCCATCCTTTGCCTTCGAGTGGTACCTTCTTAATGCGGGGGCATTTTCACACTGGGCTCGAGTGAGGTTGCCTGTGGGATGCAGGGGCACACTCGGGGTGGGCGGGGCCCACGGGGGAGGTCTTGTGTTCGAGACTCCTCACCAGGGGTGATTAATGCGCATTTCACACCGGGCTCTAGTGGGGTAGCCTGTGGGATGCGGGGGCACTCAGGGTGGGCGGCCTGTGTGAGGCGGTACCCATGTGATTTGGGGCCCTCGAGGGGGGTTCGGCCGAGGTCCTAACACATAAGATGTGGGGCCTGGGCTATGAGATAAAGGGATTAATTCGCCATGTTCTCATAGTTCGAGCTTTTATAGCAAGTGGTTAATTGTCCTGCATCACTTCTCCAGGTGTCGATCTGTATGCGGCATCTTCGACCTGTGCCCATGTCAAGTCCTCTCCAGCAAATATCGGATCCTCTGTCTCTACGAGCCACTCGTTATCTGCATCCAATTCATCTAAGCAGATATGGTCAAAGAAACCAAGCTTTTCTTTCATAGTTTGGAATCATTCTTTCAATTTTTGATTGTATTGGACGAAACCCAAGTCGTTGGGCTTTTTTTGCTCAAGGCAATTCGTTTTCTTGGTGTGAATCTGCATGAAAGAAAGTGCATTTGACATTAGCTATTTAGGTGATTAATTTAGCTTATGCCTTACATTAAAAAATTGAAGTTTACAAATTAAATTACAATTACTAAACTTATCGCCTCGAACGTGCTCCAATTGCGTTCGCAACCACTGACAGAACATGTGAGTCCAAGAATCCTCATAGCCAGCTTCTTTAGAGTTGGATCCTTCTCGTTCGGGTCCACTCCATAAGCAGCCCATCAGTCACTAAGAAAAACAATTTAAGTAGGTTAGAGTTACTTTGTATATTACATTGTAAAAATGCCTATTTGTAGGACTGACATTTATAGTATAGTACTTACCGGGTAATTTCATTATCTGATGGCTGATGATGATATCCCTTGTGAATATCTCCTCACTCTGTGTATAGAAGTTCAGTAAAGTTGAGATCTTGTCCTGTTCTTCTTTATTTGGAATTATTCTTTCTAACACATCAATAAATCTAACCATATGCATTGTAAGTGTTTTTACTGGATCAACAGAAGTAAATAAACAGACTGGGTTAAGGATGTAAGCAGCCGAATACAAGGGAGATGACATTTGGCTGCCCCATCTTTTATTTATAATATCTATAATGGGCTTGTAATCACGGTCTTTATAGTTAAAATGGTCCATGATATTATTTTTCGCTCTCTCTATCGCATGCAGGCTTTTCATCCCCGTCCACCAATCGCAACACAGTGACTAAGGGTTCGGATGCTTTTAGCGCCTTCACCACTTGTGTGTCCAAAAACTTTGCTAAAGGATTGTTTGTTGAACTTGTTTCCCTTCAGCCTTCTTTGACCAAGGTCCATTTGTAAAATCGGCCGACACTACAAAGCTTGTAAGTTCTGATTTTTTCGCATGTAATTTTTGTAGTGTTAAAAAGGCTGTAGCGAAATGGGTGACTGTTGGACATGCCAAGTTAACCCCAATGTGTTTTCTCATTTGACTGAGAAGAAGGACGTGTTTGTACATAAAGACCGTGATTCTTTTAGCCCTTGCAATCACATTTATAAATAACCTACCTATATCTTCTAACATATGATCAACACAATGGGCCGCACAGGGGTTCCAAAATAAATGACGTCTCCTCCATAAGAAGACGACTGATTATTACATACGAGGCGGAGTTGTCTGTAATTACTTTTATAACGTATTCCTCGCCTATTTCCTCAACTATATTATCTAGTAAGCTAAATAAGTATTCTCCTGTATGTGAATGACCCAATGCATCCACGGACTTTAAGAACATCGTCTCAGCTGAACAATTTACCAAAAAGTTAATGAGAGACCGACTGGATCTATCGGTCTATCTATCGGCCATTAATGAACACCCATATGTTTTCCACGATTCCTTATATTCAATTGTAAAGGATCGTGTATAATCAACTTTGATTTTCAGGCATGTCTTTTTTATTTCATGATATGAAGGAGGTTTAAGCCCAGGTCTAAATTGGCCAATAGCCTCAATCATTACTTTGAAGCTTCTTGATTAAACAACGTTGAAAGCAATGCCAGTTTGGTAAAATCACTTAATAATATATTGAATAGTGGTTTTCCTATCTTTTTGTTTATACCGATTTTGTAAAGTTGTTTGAGCCGGTCATTTGCCTTGACCCCTTTGGTCGACTACATCGTCGGGGTGTGGTCTACACCATCTATCCATGAGCCCATGCCCTCAGGCTCTTTTCGAGATTGTTGGTTGTGGCTGTGGTCTAGACTGGCTTGTCGAAGTAGGGGAAATAGGACTAGTTTCATCTACATTAGCTGCGTTTGTATCTTCATATGCGTCGTGTTGCATATATTTCCTGTAACCGGTGTTTGAATTATCTACGATATTATCGAAATATATCCGATATTATCTTTATCTCCAGCTCAGCGATACCAATAACGCTGGTAGTATTAGAAATTTCAGGTATTAGCAATGTATCGCTAAGTATCACTAACCCATCAATTTCACTAATGTAATCGCCAATATTTTCGACCATGTAAATTCTAGGTAATGCTTGTATCATAAGTGTATTGACGATATTTCAATAGTAAATTTTTATTTCAACTTTTTTTCATGGGCACATGGTTGTATGAAGTGTTCAATTTGTCATTGATAATATGTTGATATTGCAACATGCATAATATCGAGACCACAATCTTTCGTTTCCTTTCCAATTGTTGATGATTTCTCGGTGAAATATCATGTGTTGTTGATATTTTGCAATATCGATGTACGTTTGGATGGAAGGTTGGATGGTTAAATGTGTCGTATGGGATGGTTGGACTGATTTCTTACAACAATACATGCTTTTAAGGACCCATTAAATTGAAACTTGTTATGTATGCATTCTTTATGCAATTTTTTAATTTCTAAATATGCAAATATGTCCATTTGAACATCTCCTGAAGTTTCGTTGAAAATTCCACTGTTTTCCCACATTTCTCCGCATTTCGTGTTATCAACGATATTATCAGGGATATTAATATTGTTTTTGTATCCCTGGCTAGTGAAACTTGTAGCGATACCGATACTTCGAGCACTGCTTGTGATGTAGGGCACTATCGTATCTCTTTCTTGACTGTTTATCCATATACTTCATGATCTCCCGTTGGATTTCTGGAGTAATTTTGTTGCCATGCCACTGAAAGCCACATACGCACATAACTTACATAATATGTAACTCTTATCTGAAACATTACGATAGTGCCCATACTTCCAACCCGGGTCATTTGACTTGGGTTTCAAAGAGGAAGATTGGGAAGAAGACATTATGTTGGTAGTGTGTGTATTGATTGTAAGTTGCTACTTGCTAGTACTAAAAAGTAAACTAAAAACTAAAGTAAATAAAGACTAAAGAGTAAAGTAAAGAGATGAGAGAGAGAGAGAGAGAGAGAGAGAGAGAGAGAGGGAGAACTTGTTGTAACTTATAACTTGAGCTTGTAAGTTGTAAGTTGTGTTGTAACTTGTAACTTGTAAGTTGTGTTGTAACAAACTTAAAAAAAATATTTGAAATGTTTGAAATTAAAACTTGGAAGAAACTAGAAACTCAAACTATAATAAATTAAACTTGCAACTTGTAATGTAAGTTGAGTCTTTTGAGTTTCTTGAATGTAAAGAAACTTTAAGAAAGATAGAGTGGTGGGTGTGTGAATATGATTATGATCTTTAGAACTTGGAAAAATTAGAAAGAGAGTTCAAGGGATGGAGCTTGGTTGTCTCTTGATTCTTGAATCCTTGTAGTTGTACTTGTCCATTGATTGAAACTTCAAACTTGAAAGAAATATGGATGGGGCTTGGGGCTTGGAAGTTGGAATTATGTAAGAGAGAGTGTAAGAGAGTATAAAATAAAGATAGAGAGAAAATTTGAACTTTAAGTGCATGTAGGAGTATTTAGAATCTCATCTTATAGACAAAAAATACAGCTTTTTTTTTTGAAAATATAAAAATAAAAATCCTTACGGTCAGGAAACGATCAGATTTCTGACCGTTAGCGAATATGCGATTGCATATGCTGTATGCGATCGCATACATCGCATATGTGATCGCATATTTGTGGAAATTGCATATGCCACTGTTGCATATGCGATTTCCTACTGGTTGTGCGAATATGTGATCGTATATTCGAATGTGCGATCGGACATGACAACACTGGGAGCACTCAATAAATAACAAGAATACAATAACTATCATGGCTCAATGGGCTATTTGTATGATGAAAATAATAGTGAAGAGACCAAAGTAGTAATAATAAAGGACTAGAATTCCCTGGACCATATCGAGAATTGATTTTTACACTAGAATTGATTGTACAAATGACTAGGCTGATTCTTGTTTATGGACTCAACCATATCTAGGATGCTTTTAACCAATGTTTCAAATTGCCAATGGCATGTAGCTTAGCATTTACATTCTAAAGTGTGATGCATAAGCTACTACATTTTTAATTAAGGCTGCTCTTGGTTTCTCTTTGAAAGTTCAAGATATTCCTAAAATAATAGGAAAATAGGCCAATGATTAAGTATAAAGAAAAAGAAATAGCAACAGAACTGATTTAATACTGTTACTTGTACTATTTTACAAAAATCATTGAAAACATTACCTAGTTTCTATTGAAAATAGAAAACTGTAAAAAATCATTGACAGACATTATTTAATCTTAATTTTTAGTGAAAATAACTTGTAGTATAAGTTACATAGCATGTAGCTTATCCAAATTAGCATGTAGTGTAGGCTACATGTGACTTATAGCTATTTTCAATAACTTGTAGTATAAGCTACATAGCATGCAGTGTAAGCTATTTTCATGAGCTACATAGCGTGAAGGCTAATCTATGCTACATGTTTTGTGGGTAAGCTATTTAAAATGCTACTGACTATTGTGTGCTAATTGCACAGTTATGTGAACACATGCTAAGCTCATTGACATTGACTCTTTTATAGATAAGCTGCACTCATCCTATGATATTATTGACAAGATGCAATTTACATCTTGTGTATCTGGATCTTGTCAAGCAAATAAGGGATTTGACTGTTCTCCTTTTATGGAATGTTTACTGAAGCCTCTAAACTCCAACATGAGGTGTAGATGCAACCAAAATAAAAACAAGCAAGTATACTCAAAAGTCCTCCATGCCATTTTCTAACTATGCAAATGGCGGTATGCCATTCTTTTGTTTTGTTTTTGGGAGTAATAACGGCTAGCTATAAATATATGCACTAAATACTAGAGTTAGCTTTATCGTAGCTGCAAGTTTTGTTGCTTTGCATGTTCACTTGCAGTAACCCTGTTTTTTCTTAGCATGCTGGTGCTCGTGATGAAAAAGGGAGACCCAGGATCAAAGATTTCTATAGCAGTCCATTGACTTCTAGGTTTGTATGTTTCATCTTACCTCTTTATGACCATAATTGAGCTCAAAATGGTGCAACATTAGTATCTGATACTTCATCATTTTTATTATACACTGATTTTCAAATTTCATTTTCAGTGGAAATGCTTATGATGACACGCTTCTAGCTAAACTTGAGACTGTCTACACTGGTTCTGGTGATCAGGATTCTTCAGTGGTTAGCTTTTTTTTATCGTACTTTTGAGTTGCTTTTCTGTGCTCGAGAATATAGAGTATACATAATGCTCTGTTCTTGCAATCTCTCTTATTTGGTCTTTCACCATTTTCATCGCAGTTTGTGTTCAATATGGAGCAAGGACTTCCTATTTTTCCTGATTGGCTGTTTTTCAATAGAGTGAATGCCCGTGCTAGGAAGGGTATAGAGATTGGTCCAACTCGCCTTGTTTTGAGGTTTGATGTTTTCTTTTTTATTTTCCATTGGACATCAGAACCAATCTGCACACTGCAGCATGACAGGAGGCAAGGTATCTTGTATTGGTATTGGTTGGCGTAGCGGTGCCCTCTGATACCGATATGGATACGGGGGCGTAACGGCCCGTAACGATGCAAAATTTTTTTTTTTTGCCAAGAAAATATGGATTAAATCCAGAATATTCTAAGCATTCCAAATATGCATTCATTTATAAATTGGAACATGTTTATGGTGGTGTAACGATCCACTCTTTAGTGAGAAGTTGTATCGGACTGTTTGATGAATTTATGAACCAGACAACCTGGATTTGATTGCAAAACTTATATATTTAATTTTCTAACTATCTATTATCAATGATAGATATATTAGAATGAATGTAATATGAAAATACCTTACATGTATAGGTGTTTGCAATTATTTTTCATAATTCATAAAAAAATATAAAATGACAATAACAATCTGTAAAATGAACATTAACATGTTCTATTATGATTAACACATCATATTCTACCATTATAACATCAAAGCATTCAATAAAAAATAAATTTTCGAATTAAAAAAAAAGGGTCGAAAATAGTGTATAAATAGAAAAAAATATAAAATGATAACAACAATCTGTAAAATAGACATTAATATCTTCTATTATGATTAACACATCATATTCTACCATTAAAACAACAAAACATTGAATAAAAAGAATAAATACCTATTTTTGAGAAATTTCTGGAAAATGGCCCACAGAGCTTCGAATCAAGAAAATTCTTAATTAAGTTGTTTTTATTTGTAATATCAAGCTAAGAGTGGTCGAAAATAGCAATAGAATGATTTAGGAAGAGTTTAGAAGAAAGAAGTTTCAAAAAAAGTGAAAAAACATACCTTAAAAAAAAAAAAAAAAAAAAAAAACATTTTTTGACTGTTACACCCCGTAACGGCCGTTACGGCTACATATTGGCCGATATGCCGGTATCGTAATGGATATGGGATACCCTGATAGGAGGGTAGGAGAGGAAAATCATTATTCTTCATCATCATCATCATCTAAACTTAACCAACACGATTGGGGTCAGCAGTCAGCTACACAAATCGTGTTCCACCATTCCACTCTTTGAAGTGCCATCTCCTCAGTTAAACCTCAGTTTATCAAGTCTTTTCTAAATACCTCCTTTTGGGCCTTTAACTTGGACCATGGATTGGTATCAGTTTCAGGGCAACTTGTTGGGGTATCAGAACAACTATAATTGCTACCAATATGTCTCATTTGATAAGGGTTGAGTTGCCCAAAACAAGTCAAAAATATGTTTTTAAAATGATAAAAAAGGAAAAAAGAAAAGAAAAGAAAAGCCCCTTCCATTTTATAATGAATATCTTTGGATAATGTACATTAAAGACTGAGCATTTTGTGCCTCATTTTGGGAGGAAAGTAGCTTTCTGAAGAGTCATTGAGCATTCAACTGCCTTGCTCTCTTTGTCAATGGTAGGGAGAAGTAGTTTTCTTAGAATGCTTACCATTTTCAAACCTGGGGTTAGAATTTTATGGTAATTCACTGCTTTCCACCATTTTGAAGATGGCGTTGACTCATCCAGCTAACATGTGGACTTGTGTACATCTTATCCATACCGTCCAAGTTGTGGGATACATTTGGATGGATAATGGAATCTAAAATCAGCTTGGCAAAGCAATCATAGCAAATTTTTGCAGTATCGATGCTATTAGCTGATACTATCAATATTGCATGGGCCTGATAAAAAACATGGGGGGCAGCATGGGCCTGATACAAAACATGGGGGGCATTGTGAAATTCCCCTGTATTGATAAAAATATTGCATGTATCATTCGATATATCGTAAAATATTGCAATGTCCCTTTACAAATATTCCTGAATATCATCGATAAATGCAATATATATCAACATTGAGGCAATGCACCCCTCTTCCGAAAAATCGAAAAAATGAAAAAAAAATCCCCAACCCCCCCCCCCCCCCCCCCCCCCCCCTCTGTTGGAATCCCTTTATAGTAGGATTTAGACAACTTCTTTTGAGTTGTTTGGAGAGAAATGAAGGTTCGGGTGGAAAAATTGTGGATTTATGTTCGAAGAGCGAGAAAGGACTGGAATCCATTTCTTAAGATTTTTGTGATTTTATTTGTATTTACTACATTCTTTTGCTTCAAATTGGTAGAATTAAGTTAAGAAATCATGATTATGCGTGTTTTGCATGCAAAATCATGTTTTTTTTTTTTTTGAAGAATAATTGATTTTATTGATGTACCGCAATGACGAGCTAAAGCGGAAAACAATACAACACAAAAATTACAACTTGAACAAAGATAAAATTTTACAATCTTTCACATTCTTTGCCTTGGATGCCTCTCAAGAAGTCAATAGACACTACTTATAGGCCAATATATGGATTGGAGACGGTGTCTTGAATTTTGAAAAAGAGATTATTTTTAATTAAGAATAGAAAAAAAATCATTAAAAAAAATTTACTGATCTATTTTTGTTTTTTGTTTTTTCCTGGTTTTTGGATGTATCGTTTATGTTTTGGTACTTCTATTGTGTGGTCTATGAACTCCTTCTGGATATAAGTGTATCACTTTTGTCAGACAATGCATAATTTAGGACAGTCTACAATGGAAACTTTATTATACGTACTTTTTTTTCTAATATTTTGGGTTCTAAGTGTGTAATCATGTCTCTTGTAACATCTCCTGAAGTTTCATTTAAAAAAATCCATCATTTTCCCAATCTTTCCTCAGTATTTCCCTTAGACAGCGATACATTCCCCGATGCATGCAATATTTCACTTTGCGATACTGATATCTTTCCGTATCCCAAGGGTTTGATACATGCATCGTTTTCGAGACTGTGAACACTGTCATAACCATCCAATTGATGGCCATCAAATGGATGGTAAAAATACAATAGTGAGTATTCCAAATCAATAGGAAAATCAGATTGATACTATCATCTTCTCTATACAATTTTGGGTTATGTAAGATCTCCAATTGGGTTGTGGATTTGGATGGTATGAATTGCTGTACGATTGCGCCATGTGTATGGTCAAAGAGTCACCATGACGTCTTAGATGATGTTAAATTATCACAGTAGTCCGGCCCTCCAAAGTTGTTGACAGCTCCTTCCAAAGAAAAAGGTTGTTGACAGTTGTTTGCCTGAGAGGTGCAACAATGAAAAAGCAACAAGTGTCCCATTGGGGCTGAAAAAGAAAATGTGATGGGACTAGAGACTGGGTAATATAGCTGAGCATGATCATCCATACACATAACCACAACTACATGCTCATTACATGCATAAAGACTAATTTGGGAGATTTGATACCCATGATAGATGTACAGTGATCTCTCTCTCTCTCTCTCTCTCTCTCTCTCTCTCTCTCTCTCTCTCTCTCTCTCCCCATCTCCTGTTCTTTGATAGCACTCGGAGGATTGGACTAGAATCTTGATAGCACTCGGAGGATTGGACTAGAATCAAACTCACATAACTTGCTCTAATCTAGTTAGATTCATTCCAATTCGAAATGATTTGGACCGAGTCGCATGTATTATGTGTAGAGGGGGTCTAACATGGACTGGTTCCAGCTGAAACCGATATTACTTCGGTGATATTGAGTCGAATCAGATGATTTTTCAAACCATGACTTGAACCAGTGTTCGAGTTGTCGGTATCACTACAAGTTTTGTTGGCCAGAGATAAAGATAAAATATCGTTATCGCCAATGATATCGCTGATAACCGGAAATGCGGGGAAACTTAGGAAAATTGGTGGATTTTTTTAGTGAAATTTTAGGAGATGTTTAAATACACATATTTACATATTTAGGAATAAAAAAATTACAAAAAGAAATACATAATGAGTTTTCGTTTAATGGGGCCTAAGCATGTGTTGTTATAATAAATCCAACATTCTAATCCATCCTTCCATCTATCCAATCATCTATCCATCCCATCTAAACATCTAACCATCCAACCATCCATCCAACCCATCCAACCATCCCATCCCATACATCCATCCAACTATCCATTCCATCCACCCATCCAACCATATACCCATCCAATCATCCCATCCATCCAACCACCCATCCATTCATCCATCCATCTATCCAATCCAATCCATCCATCCAACTATCCAATCCACCCATCCAACCATCCCATCCATCCATCCATCGATCAACTCATCCAAATTCTAATCCATCCATCCATCAACCCATCCATCCGACCAACCATTCAATCCATCTATCCATCAACCCATCTATCCGACCAACCATTCAATCCATCTATCCATCAACCCATCCAAATTCTAATCCATCCATCCCATCTATACATCCAACCTTCCATCCATCCCATCTACCCATCAATCCAACCATTCATTACATAATCCATACAGATAGGTTTTTTTAAAAATAATTTTTCATTAAATGCATTATTAATTTATATTTTAAAATATTTTAAAATAAATCCAAAAAATAAAAATAAATAGTGTAATACTTTATTTTCCTTTATATAGCCCCAGTGGATCCTAATGGGTCCAATTAGGCTAGCCCGTCCTCATCATGTAATAAATCAGGCCACAATGGGCCCCATTTAAAGAAAGAAAGAAATAATTTATTTTATCTTAAAAATAGATTTATTTTATTTAAAAAATATAAAAATGGATTTAATTTATAGGCACTTAGAAATTGAACACATGGCACACAAGTGTTAAATTAAATTGTTCAAATTATGGTATCTTAAGCTATATCATGAATCCAAATTAAGCTTTTTTTAATCATCTAAATATCCAGTTGGTGGACATTTATTGGACAGTTAAAATGCAAAAAATCTAATGGTCTTCATTTTTAGCTCATGACCCAACATGAACGGGCAAAATGAATGGACGGAATGGATTTCTGACAAATATCATGGTGGGCCCCATGGCCCCACCTAACTTCCAATGCATTCCCGTGAAAGGCCTTGCTACGCTGTAGAACTGGGAAGCAGATTGCGTGGTGTGCCGCACACCACCAACCTCTATATTGATGTCACCAAGTTTTGTGAGCCCCGATATGATCATTGTTATATCCAAACTGTTAGTCTATTTGCCGAAATATTTTTAGGACTTGGAACCAAAAAATGAGACATATCCAAAGCTCATGCGGACCACACCATAGAAAGCAGTGGGGATTGAAAGCCTACCATTGAAAATTTCTTGGGGGATCACAGAAGTTTTGGATAAATCTTATATTTGCGTGACCTTATGAATAGGTTGGATGGCAAATAAACATCATGGTGGCCTTAGGAAGGTTTCAACGGTGGGAATCAATGTCCTCATTGCTTTATGTGGTGTGGTCCACTTAAGATTTGGATTTTCTCATTTTTGGGCTCAAGCTCTAAAACGATCTTGCCAAATGGAAGGATGGTTTGGATATAGCAAAAAAATCATGGTGGGGCTCATAGAAATTGGTGGCGTCAACACACCATGGAGGTTGGTGCGTGTGGCACACCATGTAATTCGCTTCCGCTGAACCATTGGCATGGGTGGGATAGAATTTGGCTATGGATCCCACCTTAATGTATGTGTTGTATATCTCCGCCGTCCATCTGTTCTGCTAGCTCATTTTAGGACATGAGCTGAAAAATGAAACAGATCCAAATCTCAGGTGGACCACTGACCACACTACAAGAAACAGTGGTCATTCACCATTAAAAAAATTTTGTGCGCCACAAAAGTTTTGGATCATGTTGATATATGTGTTTTCCCTTCATCCAAGTTTGTGTGACCTTATGAATAGCTTGGATACGAAATAAACATTACGGTGGACCCTTTAAAGTTTTTAATGGTGGATGTTTAATGACGATTGTTTCTTGTGGTGTAGTCCACCTGAGATCCGGTTATGCTTCGTTTTTGGGCATATGCCCTAAAATGACATGGAAAAATGGATGGACGGCGTAGATATACAATTCATACATTGAAGTGGGCCCTAGAGAGTCGTCGAGCGTCCTTATTAAAAAAAGGAACCCGACTCTAAAAATCCTCCGTAAACAAAAGGAAGCAGAAACCTAAAATCCTCTGTAAGCAAAGGGAAACCGAAACCCTTTTCCTTTCTTAACCCTAAAGTCCAGTTTGAAACATCTTCAACGTCGATTCTTACCAGGAAAATGGATATTTTTTTACAGAAATCAAGCAAGATTACATAAAACTCACCGAAATTCTTAGAATTTATTACCGTTAGAAGACTTGTGGGTTTATTTCGTACTTTTGAAGATCGGAGTTGTCAATCCACAATCCAACCACCGAAGATCTTCCAAAACTTCTTGAAGGTATTTTCTTAAAATTTTTTTATTTTTTTTTTAATTTTTTATTTATAGATTTTCCAGCATTTAAGCTGGACATATGCTCGATTTTATCGCAGACAATCATCGAAAATGTCAAAATTTCACCAATTTATCGGAAAATCGAAAAAATCGGCGAAATCTTGCCGATATCCAGTGGAGATTCAAAATTTGGGGTTTTCGGTATTGACGAGCCACCGATACCGAAAATATCGGCGATAATTCGATATACATTGACTTGAACTAACTCACTCCTAACCGACGTAGTTTTGTCTCCGACTCTCTGTTACACATGACCAAACCATCTAAATATACTTCCTCCCATCTTATTAGCTATTGGTGCTACTCCTAAGTTGCCTCGAATATGTTCATTTCTAATTCTGTCCTTTTGTATCTTGCCACTTATCCATTTCAACATCCTCATTTTAGCTATGCTCACTCATCCACCATGTTATTCCTTAACTACTCAACATTCTATCCATAAAGTGTGTTGGTCTTGTAACTATTCTATAAAATTTCCACTTTAGTTCACAATGATCACATAAAACTCCAGTGGCGTGCCTCCACTTCTTCGACCCAACTTGAAATCTACAAGTAATAACGTCCTCAATCTCTTCGTTCTCATGAATTATCGACCCATGATATCAAAGAATGGTCATTTTGAGGTACTTCTCGGCAATCTCTTTATTCATTCCTCATTTTCACTCTCACTGTTGCTAAAATTGCTTTCCATATTGACTAAATTTCAAACCTTTAGATTTTAGGGCACCCCTCTAAAGTTCTAGCTTTGTGTTTACACCCTCGTGTTTTCAACCAAACTATGTCATCTACAAACAACATACACTAGACCTCTTCTTGTAAATGCCTTGTGAGCTCATCTATAATCAATGTAAAAAGATACAGGTCCAATGCTGACCCCTGGTGTAAGCCTTCAATAATTGAAAACTCATTTGTCTCTCCATTAGTGCATGGTCCTCTCATTTGTTACTGCTCCTTCATACATATCCTTAATCATGTCAATATATCCTCTTTAAGATTTATTTCTTTCCCAACAACAGTCAGATTAACTCTCTAGGGACCCAATCTTATGCTTTCTCTAACTCTTTATGACACAGTAAGTTTAATTACATGATAGTGCAGTTGTTTATGTTTTTGTTATTATTATAAACAGGGACCTTGGTACTTTTACTCTATTTGTCTAGCATATTCTTCGATCTTACAATCTTACCGAACAATTTTGTTAACAAAAATAAATTGGTATTTCCTGTTGCATTTCCAAACCTCTGTTGCCATCCCATCTGGTCTTAGGGCCTTTCTTGGCTTCATCTTTCTCAATTTGTATTTCACTTTAGATATCCTAATCCGACAAAAGTATCTTGTTTCTCCAGCCTCATTTGAGTTTATGATTCTTGATCCCTATGCTCTTAGACTGCTCGTCATTTAACAGATTCTGAAAACAACTTTTCCTCCTTTTATTGATCTTATCGTCCTTAACCAATGCCCTCTGGTTATCACTCTCAACGCATCTAACATGTTCTAGGTCCATACTCTTCATCTCCCTCACTTTTGCAAGGGATCAAGACATCTTTCTCTCCTTCTCGTCCCTAATCTATTGTACGGATTATCGTATGCCTTAGGCTCACTATTTTCTTAGTTTTTTATTTATTTATTTTGGCATTTCAATTTTCGTCTAAAATTTTCTTGTTTCTAGTTGCTTGCCAATCTTGGAAACATGATCTTTTCTTGCTAATACCCTTTTAGACTTCATCATTCCACTATCAAATTTCCTTATATATGAGTGCCTTTTCCCTCTAGATACTTCTTCTATTGATGAATCCTTCAGAAACAAAAGCAAAACTAAAAGTACAATAGAGCAGGCAGTCGGAGCCTACAGCTTGCAGTATCAGGGGTATGAAGTGAAAACCCCCACATAAATAAAGCTACAACTTAAGACAACCGAGTCTGACAAAGATAGCACAGGCAACCCCAACCATTAAAGCACTACTAGAACCAAAGCAGGGGCCTATAAAGTCCAGTCAAAATGCAGGACTTCCACCCAATTTTGCATGATTGTAGCCGTCGTGGATCCTTTAAATGTATGATCAGCCCTCGTCCAGTCTACCAACATTCTGCTATCCTGCTAAGAATAATCCAGATTGAGGATGATCTCCCTTGGAATTTTCTCTTGTTTCTCTCAAGCCAATCAACCAGCTAACCGCAAAAAAAGTTCTATGCCACAATCATTTCCCGATGCCGCCCAAGCAGCAATTGATCAGCTCTCAAAAAGCTGGAAAACATGTTCCGGAAACACCCAACACATGCGCCTATAGGGCAGCAACAACCTTTGTGCTGGTGCTGATCAATGTAAAAAATTTCCTTAAACATGCCATTCACATAAATGTGTGGTCTTAAATGCCCATATCATTCCAACCTAGAAAGAGGTGATATATATATATATATATATATATATATATATATAGGGATATGTTGTAGGGATTATCAGATGAGATAGCCTAGCACTCTCACCGAGAATACACCATCATCTTGCAAACTCCAAATGTGTCTGATGCAGGATGGTTTTCTAACCTAGGATGATAGATGAAATCAAATTTTCAGTTTAAAACATGAGCAACGAAAGTAAGAAATTTCAGCAAACTCATCATAAACCAAACAATTAATCAAACAAACAATTATATGTAATCCTAGGCTACCACATGTCCGTACAAAGGAACTAGTAAGATGTTAATTCGAAATAGGCCCAATGGAATTAAGAAATTCCATCCAAAACATGAGGGTAGATCGATTTTAAAGGGAATCACCCAAGTCCTAAAGGGATTTAAAAAAAAAAAAAAGGTCCTAAAGGGATTCTAAAGGATTCTAGTTTTAGGGAAATTAGGGTTAGGGTTAGGTTCGGAAATTAGGGAAATATGAAATTAGGGTTTATTTGAAAGGGGAATCTAGGGTTTTAGGTTAGGTTTTGGTTGAAGAAAGAAGAATAAAGAAGGATGTTAGAAAATGGTTGAAGTGAGGTCAACAAAATAGTTCGTACGGACTGCCGTACAGTCGTACGAATGTATGAATTCTCACGTGTGGATGGACTTTTTGTTCGGGTATAGGTTGGGATGGTTTGGGTTTAAGAAGAAAAAAGAAAAAAGATAAGGGAGAAGAAGATTTTAGAGGAAAAGAGAGAAAAGATGAGATAAAATACCTTTGGAGCTTGAGAAGAGATGGATGAACAAGGCTTCACACTAAGGGCCCGTTTGGACGGGTGGATTGAATGGGAGTCAGACGTATTTGGTTGAATTGCACGGAAATCAATGGCATTAATGTCAAGTCAGTGGATTGTCTCCCGCTAGGCTGTTTACCGTGATCCAGCGTCCCATGGTGCTGGTCTGTTTGGATGGGCAAGTGAATCCCGGGATACGTAATGGGTGTCTTGTTTGGGCGGTCAGGGATTGCATGCAATCCCATTCATTCCAACATCTAGGGGGTTTGGGAAGTTCACGCGTGCGTCAAAATGGATTGCCAAGACGTGTGCATCCAACGGCTGTTTAGAACAGGGCATGCTTCCCTTTACCGATCATTTTAGGAGTTTATACCAAAAAATACATTTGAACCAAATTAATCTCTGGTGGACCCCACCATGAGAGAACAATAGAGATTAGATATCCACCGTTAAATTCCTACGTAGGTAGTGTTTGAAATTTTACATCAAGACACTGTTTAGGTCATACAGGCCAACATGAAGGAAAAAATGTCATAATGGTCGACGCTCATTCAACACGTTTTCGTGTGATGTGGTCCACCTAAGACTTTTTCTTATCTTTTTTTTTTTTTTTTCTTCTACCATAAAATGAAGTGGAAAAATAGATGGACGGCATGGATGATCTTAGCCATGTTCTTGCATGCCCCACCTACTGTGGTAGGGTAAGATTTATGGGGCCCAATGTACTTCTCTCATCCACGCCATTCATCGGGCCCATAGAATCCAAATAAATATATATTCCAGCAATTTAAGCACTGATTTATATCCACTGTACCATACTGAAGTTATGTGTGGTGCAAATGTGAAACCAACGTCATAGACCACACTAACCCTAAAATGCAAAAGTAATAATCTCATTTACAACACCATCTCAAAGCATAAGTCAAAAGAAATAATCAAAGTTACAACCACTATATAAAATTTAATAATAATAAGCAATGCAAAAAAAAGAACCACCAGGCCCACAAAAATCGCAACGACTTTCTCGCTATCCGATGGAGCAAGATCATCGGTCGATGTCGCCCTCTCCACCACCTTCTGCCTCGTCTGGGTCAACTGATGGGTAGACCCAGTCATATCGTGTTGGATCTCGATCTCAGCAGATGTAGCGGCAACCTGAAAACACGAAGACTCTGACAGTGGTATGGATGGCTCACATGCCTTGCGGAAAAAATTGACCCAGCATGCTACGGCCTCCTTCCAGCTATGAAATGCGCGGTGCCTGCCGCCACTATATCCCTCAACTTCTACTCGTGCCTCATCCCAAGTGTGATATATCCTAGGGCGGCGTTCGACAAGGACAATGTAGAACTTGTCTTTACCCATCTGCGATGACATGCATGGATTATTTTTCTGATAAATCAAAAAATCAACATCCGTAATTCAAATAAGCAATTCTAATCCTATTTTCTCAATACCAAAATTGTATGTACGTACCCTTCCTCCATTATATGAACTGACTACTCCAATCTGACTAAATGTGTGTAATGCAAAAAAAAAATGTGAGTAGATATACATGAAGAACCTCCAAAACATATATAGTCATTTAAATAGCAGTCATCATGGTATACATTAAGCATATATACCAGCACACAAAAATTCAAAATATTAAAAACAAAATAATGTGAGCGTATACGGAACCAAACATCACAACAGTATGAGTTATTACATGCCACGAAAATGGAAACCAGTGTAACAAACCCCAATAACCATACCCTGTCAGACAAAACCAGCACCTCCATCACCCTGTCAGACAGAACCAGCACCTGAATCACTGAAGTGATCATGCAGTTTTTCCTTTAACCACTCCATTCGGCGCTCGGGTCGAAGACTAATAAAGAACCCCGCCAACAACTTGTCCTTACTCAGGATCTCACCAACAACAGTAAATTCTTTGATGGTCAGGCCTTTCACCTCCTCGAGCACATCAAGGACTTTGCTAGTACGATTAACTTGTTTGCCAAGCCCAAATTTCATCATTGACTCGGCAACGATATTTAATGATGCCCCAAGTACATCACATGGACGAGCTGGGTGCGATCGTTTTCTTGTTACTATCCCTTCATGAGTACCATCGGAATCAGGGGTGTGCGTGGGAGTGCCACGGGACCCGTGATGTCCCATCGCAGGACTGTCCGATGGTAATGGAATAGTCCTTGTGGAGTCTGTCACGTAATCCTCTGATAGATCTATCGTATCATCCATATCGTCATCAACAGAATTCCATGTTTCATTAAGGTCTCGCTGCAGACGAGAAGAAGATGTCGACGCAGCCATAATCCTGCTGCCTCGTACATAGCGGCCTGTGGCCTGGTCGGATCCGCATAACACTTCGAGGTCATCCATCCTGTCAATTCGTTTACCGCGGAGTCTTACAGCATTTGGATGAGACTGCCAGAGGAATAAGACAGATGTAATAATGGGCAAATAATACATATAGATGGATAATAGACAATTCAAAACCAGTAAAACGTACCCTTAGATATTGCTCCCAAACTTCATCAGGAGCTGTCACAACCATTCTCTCAGAGTCCCAACCGAATCCACTCGCTGCCAGCATGTCCTTCACTGCAGTATACTCTCGTTTGTAATATATGAATCGATTGGACATGTTTTGCCATGTGACAATTACGTCAGTATGCTTTGTAACCTCGTCGGCCACAATCTGGTACGCCTCCCTCTTGAATCCGTTATCAGCCTTACGGCCTAGTGCGACCTGTTCAAGAAATGTGTCGAACAGTATCTGGTCCATAGCAATTGTCCATTTGATCTTCGACGCTCTAGATGAAGGCTCCGCGAGAGATTTCGTGGTTTTAGCACGTGGTGAACATTGGGTGGCTACCGGCGGTGTTTTTACCGGTGATTGGGTCGGTGTAGATGTATCATTAAAAGTGTCTGTCATTTCACCTGAATATGAAATTTGTATGATTTTTTTTTTTTTGTAAATTGCAGCTATAATCGTTAAAAAAGCAAATATAAAGATAGACTTATATAACAATAAATCCATTGCTCCTTATAACTATCCAACAAACCACCAAGTTTGTAACTCGATGACCACTTACTATTTTTCGAAGTATAAAAAACCTTAAATATAGCATCGACAACTGTTGTATGAAAATGAAATTGAAAGTATCATCATCTACTCCTACTATTTTGTTGAGCATCTGCCCACATTCTGGCTGCAATGTCATCGTGCATTCGATTCCAAGCATCTTTTTCACGTTGCGTTACTCGAAGTAACCATCGCCGCTCGTCCATACTTGAAAGCTCTTGTGGCGTTGGAATACCCTCCACTTCGACACTAGATGTAGCAGCGAAATCACTGTCTTGTGGAGACTCAGTTTGGCCACGTATATAGTTGTGTAAGACACAACAAGCTATCACAATCTGGACTTGTGTTTGAAATTCGTACTGCATAATGCTCTTCAAGATGGGGAATCTACCTTTCAATAAACCGAAACATCGCTCGATTGCATTGCGCAATTGTGCATGTCGGTAATTAAACAGCTCCTTCATGTTTGCAGGAGCTTTTTCGGTTCGATACTCTTGTAAGTGATACCGAACGCCCCGGTATGGAGCCATAAATCCAGGTGAATGAGCATATCCAGCGTCGACAACATAATATTTTCCTAAACATTCGAATCAACATTATAGTAAGTGAGAAACTAGATACAGTCATAGTTAATAATTAGATGACCACTTTCATAACAGATATACAGTACCATTTGACACAAGCAAGGGATCATCTGATCGGGTCAATGCGTTGTGTAGCACTCTCGCATCCGAAGCAGAACCCTCCCAACCAGCCAATACATATGTAAATTTCATATCGAAAGAACACGCTGCCAATACATTTTGGGATAGCACCCCTTTGCGATTGCGGAAGCTCGCGTGGTCAACCGCCAACACATGCGCTGGAATGTGGGTACCATCAATTGCACCGACGCAATCCTAAACGTGAAGAATCAACACTTATAAAGCGAGCCTACATTGGAGGGAAGTAAAAAATTGCAGCCTTAGAAAACACACCTATTGCAAATATACCTGAAAGTAAGCAGACCAATTTAGATTTGTTTGGATCTCTAATGGTGTCTCGGTGCCGGCTAATTTAACTAAATTAGGGTACATTGATATAATTGCCTCTAGCACACGGTGAAAGTGCCGATTGACTGTCTCACCCGATCGAATAAATCTGTGACCTAAGACCCGGTTACGAACATTGTGCCCCAACGTGTGAAGGAAAATCACTACTTGTTCTTCAAGACTAACATTACGCGTATCATGGAGTCGTGTCTTCTCATGTAGCAGTGTACATAGTTCAAAAAATGATTCTCGATTCATCCTAAGCTGATCTACACAATCTCCGTCGCTAGCCCGAATAATGGAATTGATGAACTTTGCTCGCTCATCATCCCCATGACGCGCCGGTTGCTTGAACATATACGTACGACAATATTCTCCAACAGCTTGTACGCAAGCTGCCACCGCTTGAAACACAATTATACTATCCGGCGAGTCCTCATCTGAAGAATCCATCATCAACTGATAACCTACACTATGACGTGTGTATTTCTCATAAATATACATTGCAAATAACAGTAGGTATAAATAACAGTGAAAAACTTGGAACCATCCACACATCGGGTGGGCTAGACAAATACTGGTTCCCACACATTCCAGCATGTAGAAGCATGGTTCTAACTATTATCTAGTATGACTCAATCGAATTTGAGTCATACTATTTTGGTCCACAACAAATATGTCACCGAGCCGATATGGGGCTGAAAGAAGATTGATACAGGACTGAAATGGGAGTTGGGTGACCCACTCACCCAGGTTCAGTACTCATGCTTCTCGCACTCTAAAACTCTGCTATTTAGATTTTTCTGTAATGAGTTGGCTATGTGAGTTAGAAAACATTGAATGCCGGATATTTTAAACAACAGTTTTGCATTTGGTCATGGAGTAGTAGAACTTGAAATTTTGTGGATGTAAGCAATTTCCCACGTGCCCATCAAGTTGCAAGACAAGCAGCAGGCATAAAAGAACTTAGCCGATACCAAGTTGAAGAAAATGTCTAGGATGGTTTCCAGTGGGATGTTGATGTACAATCATGTCATTCTATAAATGGACTATCAGGGTGACACGGACTCTTAGGGTCACGTGGATATATTCGTAAATGATAGGTGACGCGGACTCTGCCACCCATTCAAGGAAAATATACAAGTAGAAATGCTGGTAAATTGTTACATCTGTTTGTGCATAAAATCAACCCAGCTCTGTTAGATTCAACTTTATCCAGATAGTGTGTATGAACTATTTAAATATTTCCAATGGGCATAAATCAACTGTAGACATGAAAGCAAGAGTTACCTTTTCAACCTTACATGTAGCTTCTGCTGATGTAGATTGCACAAGGGTTACAGCAGGATAGCTATATTACAGCAAGAGCTGTTCTAACCATTACTGTTTTTGTTTTTTCCAAGAACCACAAAGTACAATATTAGATTGCCAAGGATATTATAACAAGCTAATGTATATCCAATAATACTGCAGCGTTTTAAGATTTCTGCTAAAGAATGGTGCCTACCAGATTTTTACATTGACATTATTGCATTTATAGATTAGTGAAGCCTGTAGGGACACTTGTGTACAATACTTGTCTTCAAATGAGGAATCATCATTATTCAAAGTCAGCAACTTTAAATTTTTTAAGAGTATATACTCGTCTACATATGCCAACCTTAGTTGTGTGGGTACATCTGAGACATGCACAAGCAGGTCCTTGCATTGGGATGGTAAGGTCTGTCCATTAATCGATCTAGCTGTAACATATGTTGAATATTGGTTGTTTGAAATTTCATGCACCACCCACCTTTTTTTTTTTTCAATTGCAAATTTGGTGATTTGATTGCTTCAGTGGTGTGGTTTTGAGGCCAGGTTTTGTAAACCATGGTGACTATTTTGGCATGTGAGTTTCCAAGTATAGGTGCCTATTGGGTTAGAGCAAATGCTGCTGTAATATAGCTATTCTGCTGAGGTCGGCCACTTATGCATTGGCTGGAGCCTCACCAAAGTCATTGCTACCCTTAAGATGGCTCACCTTGGTGTATGTATTCTATATCCACGGTGTCCATGCTCAGAAGCCTAAAAATGGAGAAGATCTTAATTTCATCTTGACCATATCACAAGAAACAGTGGTGGTGGTAGTGTTTATTGCTATCCATACCGTGATATATCCTACAAACATCCACGATGGTAAAAATAAAAAATTGAACTTGATTTCAAAACTTGCATTCAACTAAGGAGATGACTAATTAAGAGAATCCATTTGCAATGACAGATATTCAGAACTGGCAACCAAGTATAACCAATACTATGCAATAGAATCCAATTGCATGGATTCAGATTTCCCAAGTGGCATCCACGATGCACCGAGCCTAATAAAGCGATTCAATTTGCAAACCGAATGTCTTCAAACTGACATCTAAATTATGAGATTACTATTAAGGAGATTCTAGTTTCCAATCCACATTTATCACCCAAATAACTCAGCAAGGTAGTAGAGACAAATATAATCAAAAAAATCCAAGCAAGTTCTTGTAGGTTATATGACACTTTGAGAAATAGTAAAGAAAAATAGATAATAGTGACCATACCTGAGATCTGTCTGAAAACAAATTGAAGAGATTAGTGACCTTCAATTCACTGCAACAATACTGCAATGGTCCCAAGAGATTTTCACCAAAAGCTTAATAACGTTAGGCATATATACTCAATGTAGTTGAAGTATAAAGATGGTTTCCATTTGCACATATGTATTTGGAAGCCAAAAGGCCTGACAACATTGACAGGTCGTGGACAATGTTTCACCAAAAGAACAGAATATCATCCTGAATTGATATTGCATTTGCAAAACAACAAAATTCATATTTGCCATCCAAGTAATAGTAGTACAAGTAATGGATATTCCATTTGCAATGCCAAAGAAACCGAGAAGAAAATAACAATAGACTTGGACAAATCTCATTTAGCATGCATTTCATAGTGGTTATACATCTCAGAGTGTATGTAGTTTTTCAATATCTTTGAGTTTTTTAAAAATTCTCGTGATCCTTTATCTATGGAATTGTCAAATCCTACCATACTTGAAATCAACACCTATCCTGTCAATGTGTTCAATTTCCAGTACAGAAAATTCAGTTTCTACTTGGTCATGGTTAAAGTATCACAGAAAAGTCATGTGCTTATCCCATAACACCTTCAGATTTAATAGTTGTGACCTTTTGTCTTCAAACAATATGCTTATCATATCTAGGTATTTCCTGAAATAAATTCATATGCACATTCAGAATCAACACTTCGTCTAATATAAATGTATTCTGACTAAAATTATGCATATGTTAATTAAGGGGAATTATTTGTGTCTCTGCTATATATATATATATATATATATATATATATATATATGACATTTTGGGCTATAGCTAAAAACTGCCCTTAGTGACAAATATGAACTCCTTTTTGTGGTCAGTGGATCACGGTTTGTATGTTATAGCAAAGTTGCAATTTTATTGGATTACAATACAACATTTTCATGGTTTCATATGTTCAGAATTGGAATTTCCATTATTCAATTAGGTGCTTGGCTCTTGGGACAAAAAGAATGGCACGAATGAATGATATTGCAAGGTCTTTGGCATCGGTGGAGACCCTGGGCTGCACTACTGTAATTTGCAGTGAGAAAACTGGTACACTCACGCCAAACATGATGTCTCTGGATGATAGCAAGATTTCATGGCTTAACCCATCCCAGAGATCCATAGAGGCCAACAAACCAACAATTTCAGGATGATAGCATGATTCATTATCATTAACAATGGTTCATTCTACAATCGACACATACGGTATAGGTTAAAATCTCATTGAAACCAGGAGGTAATTGCTTGCCAGCTTCAAGTCCATGGTAGATGTCCAAGTAACGTACAGACAAACAACAGATTTATTCCTAATTCCAGTGCAATCAGATCATGGTCATCCATTTAAATGGAGTCAATTTGTTATGAACATGTATTATGCATGAAGCATTGAATTTATTTAACTCGTTGTAAAGAAAGGTATTCATTTGAAAATCAATACCAATATATCAGAAATAAACAAACCATCATCACAGGATGCAAACGCTAACC
Organism: Magnolia kwangsiensis; assembly: GCA_037074715.1. NCBI lineage: Eukaryota > Viridiplantae > Streptophyta > Magnoliopsida > Magnoliales > Magnoliaceae > Magnolia > Magnolia kwangsiensis. The sequence continues at coordinate 21,916,248 of CM073585.1, read as the reverse complement.
ATCATCCAAGCTACAAATATATTTGGAAAAACCCACTCCCTTTGCAAGCTAGAGAATCGACACATACGTTCTAAGCCTTTAACTCTCGTATGAGTAAATAAAATCCATCAATAATAAAATGCAGAAAACCCATATACCAACCCAAAAGCCCCATTTTCAGAAGAAACCTCTATTTGCCAGAAACCCCAAATAATTGAAGCCGTAATAGAAAAAATATGAAATCCCAAATGGCCATACTCCTACAACAGGATTAAAGCGGATGCAGAGTACATATACTAAGTATAAATGAGGTCTGATAGTAAAATCCAACATGCACCCCTAAAATGCAGAAATCAGAAGGCATGTCATTCCAACCAGACAACACACATGCAATTGGGAGGGCCATTGCCCTGTGATAAGAGGTGTATATCAGTGTCATGAAGAAACCCTACTCGGCTTCTCAAAAATGACAACAAATACAATGGTAAAACAACGTGCATGAACAAGTCCAAGCATTTTCATGGCGTTTCAATGGATTAGAGAGGAAGGAGATCTACCTCAGCCTGCTGACAATCCGTGAGATCGCGATGGGAACGGTGGCGGACGAAAATGGCCATCGCGATCAGTTTGCAACTTACTTATAGGAAGATTTCGAGCAAAAACCAGGACTCGCGCCATGCCTCCCGCCATGACTGCTCTATCTCCAATCCCATCCCTCAGTCCGTACGCTGGACTGGGGAGAGATGGGGTTGGGCTCGAGAAGTATTCGGGAAATCCAGCAAAATATCCATTCAAAACCCTTTGGATTCGGAAAATCCAGCAAAATATCTGTTGAAAACCCTCTCATACTTATCCATCTGCCGCCCAAACAGGCTGGCGTACGGTCGCAAACGGATTTGACGCTTCAATCCAGATGAATCCGTCCGACTCCCTTTCAATCCACTCGTCCAAACGGGCCCTAAGGTAGTTTTCATTCGGATTCACACCGAGTAGGGTTTCACCCCACATTCTCTATAAACATGAGAAAGAGGAGAACTTCAAGCTTTTTTTATTAACATCACAAAAAAAAAAGAGACTAGGGTTGGATGTCCAAACCTTTATAGTCTAAAAATTCGTCTTTTACAAAAATACCATTAATGAAAAACCTGTTTGCTTTTAACTCCCTACTTTGTAAATTACAAATACCCCCGTAAAAGCATAAAACCAATAAAACATGTAAATAAAATATCAAAAAGCAAACTAATTGCTCAAAAAAAAATAAAAAAATAAAAAAAATCACTACAATCCCAAGAAACTTTGGGCCTGTTTGGGAGTGTGGATTTGGAACCCCTTGGATTCAGAATCCCCTAGATTTGAAATCCCCTGGATTTAAAATCCTCCTATTGTGTTTAACACCTTGGATTGGGAATCAACTTCAATCCAAAAGTAGCTATGCATGGTATATTCATAGGGGCTTGAATTTTATTACTAAATCAAGTTTAATATCTCTGATTAGTGAACGTATGTAATGCTTAACACAATGGTTACAATAAGCTCGCTGAAATATATGCTTTGCCCGAAAACGATGAAATTACAAGTCTTGGATGGGCCACAATCACAAATTCATGTCCAAGTGACTAACCAACGATTTTTAACCATTGATTTACATGGACAATGTTTTGACGGTGCTGATCATCATATTAAAGTAATTATAGTGATGCAATTGATAATCTAATTGTTTTGGGACATCATTAGTGGGTCATGTGCCCAATAGAATAATAGTCCGGTGACATACATGCTACACATGCAACTCTTGGAAGGATTTTAGAGGTAATCCAAGCTCTCACCGTGGATTTGAAACCCCCTCTTTGAGGGGATTTGAAACCTCTAGTTACTTTATGGTGCCAAACAACTAGGGGATTTGAAATCCCCCCAAATCCATGGTTCCAAACGACCCCTAAGACCATCCGATGAATTCTGAAGACGTCCATGATCACAGTGGGTCACGATCAAGTTGCATCCAACAGTCTGATCATGAAGTCCTTGCGATCCAACGGTCCGAAAATATTCTCCACACAACCCGCATGCTATATGGGGTCTTTGGCTCCTCAGGACTCGAACGGGTACTCGCCTAGCCGCAGGGACACTGGGGCTCGGACCCTCTGATATGTGCGTAATGGCATCTGTAATGTTCTCCACACAACCCGCATGCTATATGGGGTCTTTGGCTCCTCCGGACTCGAACGGGTACTCGCCTAGCCGTAGGGACACTGGGGCTCGGACCCTCTGATATGTGCGTAATGGCATCTGTAATGTGATGTCCCCATCAGTGTCCGTCACTCTCATAACAGAGGAATACATTGTACAACATCTCCATTATCTTAGTGAAATTAACAATTTCTAAGTCCTTGGGATCATGCCTAAATGTAGGACACCAATTAGTGTTTTTTTTTTTCCTGATACATTTGAGCCATGATCCCATCTTTGTCCAGTGCGATCCCATACAAATCCTCAAATTCCACACAGATTTGGTTGGTCGAGCACCAAGCGTCCTTCCAAACTCTACCACAGGCCCCCTCTCTGACTTTGAACCATGAAAATTTGCATGCAAGCCTTTGCGCTTGAGACTGCTCATCAAATGAATGACCCGTCCTTGTGTTACACAACAATGATGTCACATCCAAGCCAACAACCTTTTCACCCCTACGGCTCTACCTCTACCACATTCCCACTCCCAATCCACCAGTTACATTTGCAGACAGCAATGTTCACTGTTCTAATATACTTCACCTAAGCATCCGACCATAATGGCCTACAAATTTTATGCAAAGATGCATGGTGAAATATACATGCATCGCCCTCATCATTCCACCGAATTTTTTTTTGAAGAGATTCAATCTTTCGGGCCTCCCTCACTGGGCAATGCATTGATGACAACCAGTAGACCAGAAGGCAGCCAAAGACCATTTTTAACAAAATAAATCTCCTGTCCAAAGAAAGCAATTTCTCCTTCCTCCTAGCCGGTCTTCTGTGAAACATGTTCTCTGATAAGGTCCGACAGAGCCTTGGAAGGTCTACCCAAGAACATAGGAACATGACCCAAATGTTTAACAGGAAAATCAGCTCCACCACAGCCCCCCACTACAACAATTTGGGCCACCACAACATTGTCAATGTTGATGCCTGAGATACTGCTCTTTGATGAGGTTGCCTTCAAGCCTGGTATCACCTCAACACAAATCAATGTCTCAGAACATCAACTCTTCCTCAGTCGACATGTTACCAAGCAAAAGTGTCATCAGCATAACACGCATGAGTAACCCACCACCTCCCCATATTTGAGCGCATCCCCTGGACAAAGCTATTAGCTCTGATAATCATTCAAGATAATGATTCACCCTCTACTGCAAACAGAAGAGACAATTGATCACCATACCTCAATCCATGTTCCCCCTGGAAGAAACCCTTTGGAGGTTATAACAGATAAAACCTAGCTGACGAAATGCATGCTTTAATCCATTTTTGCGATCTTTCTCCAAATCACATGCGCTAGAGCAAGAAGATATAGAAGTCCTGATTGATGCAAGTGTATGCATGCTCCATATCTGCCTTAAATAGAAATCCAGGTAGACTTTCTTATGGATATTGACCAGCTCATAGAACTTTTGCCACTTTCCTAATGCACTCAGCTGTCTTGTTCCACATAATATTAACTTCTTCCTCAACATTCCACTCTCCTTCCATCAATCTATACCAAATAACGCTACCTGGTTTGTGGACACCTATTAATTTCAGGCCCTCTCCTCCGTCTCTCAATGTTAACATCCATTATGAAAAGGAAGAGAAAATTCCTTAAAGCACGAGGATAAGTTGTATTTTCATTCTCCTACATTTTTTTCTATGTTTTATTCATACTTCAAGGAAGCATAGAATGTTCAGTTATTTGACATGTGTTGCACGTAAAAGAAAGATGGGAATCACAATTGATACTTTCACCTGGCATTTGGCATATCGAAATCAACATTAAGTTCTGAACATATTAAGTTCCCATGCCTTTTAATGTAGTTATAGAGCTTCAGAATTTAAGTTGCTATATTTCCAAACTCATCATAGTTTAATAGTTTTGGATACTGAATTTCGTTATTGACTTGTTACGTGAAGCCTTCATGCTGCTGACTCATTTCATTTTGTAGTTTATCTGGTGGGCATGTGGTGGGAAGCTTCTCCCCTCATGAAGCATTTGCCATTGGTGGAACTAACAGTGTTAGAGGTTATGAAGAAGGAGCTGTGGGCTCAGGTCGCTCATATGTTGTTGGTAGTGGAGAAATTTCTTTTCGCATGGTCAGTGTCGAGCATCACATCTTGCTTTCACTTTTTTTGGGGCCTCGTTTTATAGGTGCTTTTTGTTGAGACTTGAGATACATTGAACTCACATGTTGTGGTGAAATAGTAGGGTTGTTGACTTCTGAAATTATTGCCTATGCCATAAATTTCATTAAAACTGTTTTTTCGGTCGGTAATAGGGAGTCATTTTGCTAAAATAGAAATGCATTACTTTGCATTTCTTTCTCTTATCATGACCCCTCTGACAACGTGCAAAATATGTAAGGAAGGAAAATGCACTGTGGACTCTACTTCAGTTGAGTTTGTTGGAGATGTCAAATTATGAAGCTTCAAAGAATCATTTGTATGTGTGTGTGTGTGTGTGTGTGTGTGTGTGTGTGTATATGGATATATATATATATATATATATATATATATATATATATATATATATATATATATATATATATATATATAAAATTTTAATTTTTAATTTTTAATTATTTTATTTTTAAAAAAACTTAAAAACAAGCGAATTTTGGTTTTTTGTTGGTACACAAGAAAAGAAATGATGCTTTGCCTATTTCATCTTGGAGGGATGCTAATTCCAGATGTCCCATCTTAAGCACCAAAGACAAATGTACCATACATGCCAATGTCACACATGTGCAGGATACAAACATTGATTGGGTGGTTCCAGTAGGGTATGTATCCTATCCTAAAAATCAGGCTTGCCCAGTGATCGAGCAGCACATGCACATTGAATATTGACGGTTGTCTATAAAGTTTCTAACCATGTGTATCATACATGTGTGTCCCAACTGATAAATGGATTTGCTGGATGTTTGGTATGGAACATTCACAATGGGGACTACGCAATAAACATAGAAGTGCCCTGTTGGCAGCGTTGTGCATTTGTTTTTGTGCTTGAAGGGAGGGCATCTGGGATTAGCATTCCTTATTCTCCCCAATTAAATGCTAAAACGTTCATTTAAACATGCTTTTTTTTTTTCCTGTACTAAAATGCAACTGATGCCTCTTTTGTAACCCAATTTCTGAACATTGACATTTTATTGAAACCCGTATGCTTTGCTCCTGGGCCGGCCAATTGTTGTCAGTTGGGAAAATACTGAAAATTTCAATTATGAATTTCATTATTATTATTATTATTATTATTATTATTTTATTTTATTTTTTTGCATTTCCTGAGTGCCATTTTCTGTTCAATGAATAATGCCACTCATAGAAACTTGCCGTAGGAAGGTGACAGTGTTTTTTTATTTTATTTGTCGAAAGGCAAAAAAATTATTAATAACCCAGCCTGAGGGTCAAAGAATTACAATTCATCCCGCTAATTACAAAGCATCCCATTCATTACATGACAGCTTACACCCCCTAAAATCAGAGTATAACGAAGTCCATTCGTTTACAGCTATCCTTGCCCTATGGAATACTCCCTGGAGATTTCATATTACATTCCTTGCGCCTATTATTTCGTTCCTCCCAAATGGACCATAGCCCAGCAAGCAGAGCTAATCTCCATACGTTCCTGCCCCTCTTGCTGACCCCTCCCCCATGCCATGGTGGAAATAGATCTGAAACAGTATTCGGCATCATCCGATTCAATCCAAACAGCCCAAAAATTTCTCGAAGACTCCTGCAAATGAACAATGGATGAAAGGATGATTCACCGATTCGTTGTTCTTCCAACAGAGTGGACGTACATTTGTGATGATCAGCCCCCTCTAGAAGGTGATGGAGTCTTACGCTGCATGAATCCCTGCTCAAATTTAACTCCTATGGTACCTTCCTGCCCCTCTTGCTGACCCCTCCCCCATGCCATGGTAGAAATAGATCTGAAACAGTATTCGGCATCACCCAATACAATCCAATCAGCCCCAAAAATCTCTCCAAGACTCCTCTGCAAACGAACAATGGATGAAAGGATGATTCACCGATTCGTTGTTCTTCCAACAGAGTGGACATACATTTGTGATGATCAGCCCCCTCTAGAAAGTGGAGTGTTAACCTGCATGAATCCCCATTCAAATTTAACTCCTATGGTGTTTTTATTTTCTTAAAGAGCATTACACATAAGTTCCTGATGATTCTTTATTTTCTTTTCTTCTCTAGGCAGCATTTGGTGGAAAGCAGGATACTGCGGTGTCCTTGCCTCTTCCCAGAATATCTTAACGTTTTAGTATTTATTGGGGACCCAAATAAAGACCTGACATGGCTTACTTTTCCCCTGATAGTGGCTGCTTTGCTTGGTCTCTGGCCATAATAATAATAATAATATTATTATTTTTTGTTGAAAACCTTTAGATATATCGCAGGACATCACTAACCAAATGCATCCTTCATTTCCTATTGCAGTTTGGGCCAGTAGAAGGCGCAATTTTCGGTGACTTTGGGAGTGATCTTGGTTCAGGCCCATCAGTTCCTGGTATGTTTTTTTAGCCACCATAGTTTTATTATCAGTAACTTAATGAAGAAATGGAGTAATTAAGAATCAAATAGGAAAGCTTCTCTTGAGTAGAGTCACCTTTTAACCAATGTATTTCCCATCTTTGCCACTCGTTTAGCATGTTTTTGTTCTTCATCCCTTTTAAGGGGCCATGCTGCCCTTTTTCTATTAGTGCACACTGTCACAGCCCAAGTGCTTCCCGCAAGTGTGGGGCACTCGATTCACAACTCCTTTGTGAATGTGCCAGCCAATCACCAAAGTGCTAGCCAAGCTAACTCAAAGCGAAGAAAGAGCACAACTGAGTTGAAGACGAGAGGACTTGTATTGCACTAGTATTCAAGAGGGCTTACAACTTTCTTGATGCTTACAAATGGGGTGGTCTCCCCATATAGACCTAAGAACCTTTCTAATCTCCTTACATGAATGGCCAGGATGATGGCACGTAGCGATCATCTAATGTTTAGGAATGCTCTAGAATCTTTCTATATCATCCTACACTGCTTGAGCTACAGGAAGGTAGTAGAGAACTCTAGAATGTTCTTGAGATCTCTGCACTATAATCTTTTATAGAATTCTCTATTCCGTAGAACCTCTAAAGTACAAGGGGAGCCAAAATGGTCAAGTCCATGAGATGGGGGCATGGAGATGATCGGTCACTCTCCTGAGGCATGTCCTGGCCTTACTTTTGGTTTCAACAAGGTAGTACTCTGAAGAAAAGAAAAGAAAACCTCCGGCCACAACCTTTCTGAGCAGAACCCCACCCTCAAATTGATTAGTTGTGAAACTGTCCCTTAAAAGTTGAGAAATTATTAGGATGCACCGGTTCTAATTTTGATAGTCGGCGGGGATTCTATGTTGATTGTTTTCTTGAATTCAGGCATTTCCATCAATTTACGAATTCTGGGTATTCTATTGATTAGTCTTATAATGGTTTTTGGTCAGGTGATCCCGCTGGTGCACGGGGAAAACCAGGCAGCGGTTATGGATATGGGGCAGGCATTCGTGTAGATTCTCCACTGGGGCCTCTGCGGTTGGAATATGCATTCAATGATAAGTATGCAAAGAGGTTCCATTTTGGAGTTGGGCCTCGTAACTGAGGAGCATTCTGTCTGGATTATTTATTTTTTTCATCTCTTAGATGATTCCAGCGACAACGAGGCCTTTTTTCTCAATGAACAAGGTAAGATACTCTTGTTTAAGATTATTTTGTTTGCTTTAAAGAGGTGTTTTGAGTATCTGGACCAGTTTTGCTGGATGCGTGTTTGGCGATGGACTTGTATCTATAGTTAGGGTAGCTGTACAGTGATAGTAGCGGTTTCTTGCTCCCTTATGGGAAATGGAGAGTGGAGACAGAAAGGTAAAGTGAGCTATGCTACCTCCACACACATGTACAAGTTTGCTAAAGCACATGCCACCTCTCATGTGCCAGCCTGGTGCATTGGTACTTTATCAGATGCCTACCACCATTTGGATGCTGATGCCCAAGAATCAGCTTTGTCTAATTGTCAGTTGGGTGATAGTTTACAAAACAAATTTATGGCCAAAAAATATTTTGGGGATGTTTGTTTAACCGTACAACTATTTCTGACATGGTGGCCCACCTTCTGAATGGACTACATTTGTTTTCGGGGGAGCATCTACATGGTCAGCACCACGTAATGGATGGCTTCGATACTGCACCTGTCAACCATGCTAATATGTGGTAGCATGTGCATTAGCAGCCCATGTATATGCTTGTGGGCTTAGCAAAGGTATACTAATCAGAACAGGATTTTGTAAGGAATTCAAGATATTCTTTGATTTTTCTAGTGTAAAGGAGACATGTTGGCTCTCGTTGTTGCTGGTGATTGCAAAACATATAGCAGATCATGGTTGTAGGTTTGATATATTGGTAAAAAAAGATTTCTCGTCCTTGAACTTTATCGTGAGCTTCAGTATCACGAACCAAAAGCTAGTGTCTTAATTATGGTTGCAGATGGGCTTCCTCTGATCAGGCTGATTCAAAATTTTGATTCCTTGAGATCATGTGCTGTCCATTTGGCAGCACAAGTCTTAGATGTAGGCACTAAATAGCTCTCATCGTCTTGTCGTTGAAATTGGCGCTAAGAAGCCCACTCGCCGAAAACCAGTTGGATAGGTTTTGGGTGGTTGACTGACAAAGCGGCGGATTGCATCCAAATGGGCCCCTAGTAGGATTTGGGATTAGCCATTGGGTGGCAGTTGGGTTCTGGCTTCAAAATGAGAATGTTAGTTAAACTAGTTAGCACTAGGGCTGACTTCGTTCTGATCAAATGGGGGTTTGGCCTATTGATAAGTATACAAGTAACAGGGTTAATTTGGGGTCATGTTTTAAATCATGGCCCATTGGTTTGACTTCAGCGAACAGGTATCTGAATACCACCTGTTGCTACAGTGCCTATGTGCTTACATGCTGTAGATTGAGGCAGGGTGTATGTGGATCTTTACAAGCAGCTAACCTGCAGGTTACTTCTTCAGTCCACGCATGACTCGGTTCTACCTAGAAGCTCCATAACTAGTGGGTTGGGGTTCTACCTATAAGCTCCATAACTAGTGGGTTGTGCATTGCTGACTCGGTTGACTTGTTTGACGTGAGAGTTACTCCGATTAATGAAGCCCGAACTCATGGTTGATTTTACCATCTGTTGATATAGAAATGCAGTGAGGTTGACAAGATTTTGAAGCTTCAAGTTTGAAGTGCTATTATGTGAAAGCTATCCAATAGCGTTCGGTTCATTCCATACATCCTCAATGTGTTCGGCTTCTATGGACCAGAGACAATGGGTTCGGCTGAAATGGATCATTGACAACATTAATCTAAATCCGCATTGGGGGCATTGCAGCATATGGCCTTAAATGTAGGAATCAAGAAAGAAAGGAAAGAAATGAAAAAATAAGAAAAAAAAAAGAAGTGAACCACACTTATTTATTGAGTTAAAAGGATGGGTTTTTTTTTTCCCGGGCTTTGACAGCTCCAAGACCGTGGTGTGGTTAATGGGTTAGGCCAAATCAAGCATGGCCAACTAATATATTTCAAACTCTAGGCCTAGAGCAGCTCAGGCCCAACACATCATCGTTTAAAAACTGTACGCCCAACTCGACTCATGTCGATCTGGTTGTGTTTACTCGTGTAGGCTCGTCAGTCTTAAGATGACTGAGTCAAAATCTTAATATGTAATTAAATACTTTTTAGGGCCCGTTTGTTAAATCTGAAATCCGAAGTCTGAATCTATAGTTGGAAAACTAATAATGAATCTTGAATAACTTGTTTGTTAAGTAACATTTGAAATGTTTGAAATATATTAATTTGACACATTTACCCATATGAAAGAATTGTGATTGAATCCCTACCTTTAAAAGCTCCATGAATTTCACTGAAATGTTTATTTGCCATCCAACCTATTGAAAATGTCATGATAAGCTTGATAAGCTGGATGAAGAGACGACACAAATATCAACATGATCCAAAGCTTTCGTGGTTCAAAAGAACTTTTAAATGGTCACAAACAATTAATATTTGTAGTTAGAGTTCATCTCATTAAGAATGACATTATGAACCGTATTGATGGCATGTAAACATCACCGACCTCGTGGAGGTTTCAAGGAAAGGAATTTTCCTACCCACTTTTTTCCTTTGGTGCGGCCCACTTAAGTCTCGTATCCTCCTCATTTTTTGTCTTGAGTCCTAAAATGATCTCAAAACACGGATGACTGGATTAGATTTATTACAAATATAACGGTGGGCTCCACCTAAAATTAAGATTCCAGTGCGCGAACTTCCTCCGAAAGGAATTTGTACATAATTCACACAAGGGGATTGTGTACTTCCCCACCAAGATCAACCTAAATTTGGACAATTAAGGGCTTTGTGGGGCCTACTATGATATATATGTTTTATCCATACCGTCCATTTATTTTTTCATATTATTTTAGAAATTAAGACAAAAAACAAGGCAAATATAAGGCTTAAGTGAGCTACACTACAAGAAACTATGGGAATTGGGTGCCTATCATTGAAAACTTCTTCGGCCCAGGTAAGGCTCTAATCAAGCTTATTTTTGTGTTTTTCTTTCATCTAGTTATGTGTGACCTTATAAAGAGATTTGATAGCAAATAAGCTTCACGATGGACATCAAGAAGGTTTTAATAGTAGTTGTTCCTGTCCAACTACTTTATGTTGTGTGGTTGACTTGATCCTTAGATGTGCATCTTTTTTCGGATCATGCTTTGGAATGATATAAAAAAGTTGATAGATGGAGTGGATCTAATACATAAATTATGGTGGGCTCAGAGAAGTGTCCCATGTTAAAAGGGAGAAAATTTTGATCGCAAAGGACAATTTTGGATTAAAAAATATAATGCCTATTTTTATTCCCCATTAAGCTAGACTCATGTCACAAAAAAAATTAGATATAAAATGGTAGAGCACTTTCCTTCTTCTGCGTTAACAAGCACCACTAAATATGAAATATTTTCCAAATTCCATGTTAAGTGCAAAATTTCAGTATTAACAAATGGGCCCCAAGTGAAATATATATATATTTTTTCGAAAGGTGAAATAACACTCGTCTATGCAAGAAAAAATACCCTTCCATTTATGTATTTGTAAATAGCACCTAACCTTTAAGGGCCTGTTTGGATTATCAATTACAGCTGTAATGTGCTGTAACTGTTCGCAGTACCACTCTCGCAGCTCCACTTCCAGCCATGGATATCCATGAAAAGTATCACTGTGGTTAAATACAGGTGGATGTAAGGTCTTCGATGTGTTATATCCACACCGTCCATCCATTTTGCAATGCCATTTTAGGGCATGACCCAAAAAATCAGGCAGATCCAAAGCTCAAATGGACCACACCACAGAAAGCAGTCGGGACGATGACACCCACCGTTGAAACCTTCCTAGGGGCCACCAGGATGTTTATTTGCTATCCAACCTGTTCATAACGTTGTACAGACCTGGATGAAGGGACAACGCAAATATCAGCTTGATCCAACACTTCTGTGGCCCTCAAGAAGTTTTCAATGGGAGGCCTTCAATCCCCACTGCTTTCGGTGGTGTCGTCATTTCTGCTTCAGATCTGTCTCATTTTTTTAAATCTCAATCTATAAAATCATCTTGGAAGATGGATGGATGGTGTGGATATAGCACATCCATCATGGTGGGCCCATGAAACTATGCCACGTAAACACACGGTGTGAATATAACACATATATAGATGTGGGCCCACGGAACTATGCCATGTAAACACACCGCTCCCCATCGAAGTCTTTGCAGTGATTCCGATGACACGAGAACGGAGAATCCGTTGACATGGGAAATTACTATTTTTACCCTTTTCGATCCCCTCGCATGCCTTACATGATGGCAAGGCCTTATAAATGTCATATACGGTTTTTCAGGATCCACGTGGGATTCGCATCTCGAATACGGTTATTCAACCGGTGGGCCATATTTGAAACTTTTTCTGGGGAATTTTGTAAAATAATACTTCATTAATGTGGTATTAATGTCCTGATACCTTTTTTTAATTAAGTATTCATTAAGCTACTTCATTGATTAAGTTTTTATCAAATAAAATAAAATTGAAAAAGGAAAAAAAATAAATTCTATGCCGGCCGATCGTGGGACGTGGTTACTCGTTGGTGTTCCGTACCTACATCCACGCAATCCATTCATTAAAAAAAATAAAATTATTTTAAGGTATGAGCTTAAAAAAGAAAAAGCATATCCAAATATCAAGGAGACCGTACCATAGGTAATAATAATGATTGAACGGCCACCATTAAAAGCTTCCTATGGCCCACCTTAATGCCCACCACAATGTTCATTTTTCATCCAACTTGATTAGGTGACATAGACCCAAATAAAAGGAAAAAGAAAATAAATATCAGCTTGGTGCTAGACATTTGTAGCCCAGCATTTTTTTTTTTTTTTTTTTTTATCGGAGATCATGCCCTAAAATGATCTGGAAAATGGATAGCCGGTGTGGATTAAACACATATATCCATATATATTCCAAGTACGGCTTTGGTGTGTGTCTGACGCGGATTGGATCCCTGCTCCTGCTCGGGTGGTGGACTCTTGGGAGTTTCAACACCCGGGTCCAGGGTTGGAGTATCCATAGGTGGTGAAAGCTCACTACGGCTGTCTGACGCGGATTGCCTGTGCCGCTCGCACAAGAAGTTCATGTATTCGTAAAGAATGTGGGGTCTACGGATATTCCCATCACAAATTCACTCCGTCCTTTAGTTTTGGAAGACCGCGATAGGACATGATTCTAAAGACGAGGCACATAAAAAACACACGTGGGCCATACCTCATGAAACAGGAAACGGATTGGCTACTCCCCCCGCCACCAGCCAATAGCTGGTGTTCGGTGGTCTATGGGCCCCACCGTGATGTATGTGTTTCATCCATGCCGTCCATCTATTTTTATAGATCATATTATGATATTATACAAAAAACTAGATATTCCAAAATCTCAAGTGGACCACATTGTAGGAAACAGTGTTGAATGAACATTGATCATTAAAAACTTTTTGGGGGCCACAAAAGTATTGGATCAATATGATCTTTGTTTTCTCCTTTCATCTGGGTCTTTATGACCTAATCAACAGATTGGATGTCAGAAGAACAGTACAGTGGGCCTTAGGAGGATTTGAATGATGGATATCCAATCACTATTGTTTTCCTGTGGTGTGCTCCACCTAAGATTTATATCCCTCTTATTTTTATTATGAAGCACTAAAATGATCTTTAAAAATGGATGAACGGAATGGATGAAACACATACATCATGGTGGGGCCCACAGACCACCGAACATCAGCCACGGGGCCGGTGTTAGGGAAGTAGCCAATCCGTTCCCCTTGAAACAGGGGCAGCGCAAACGTCCACCGTTGAAAGTTTCCTGGAGCCGACCAAGATGTTTATAGGCTATCCAAACCGTTGATAGATCCTGATACAAAACTTCTGTGGCCCCATAAAGTTTCCATTGGTGGGCATCCCATCCCCGCTCTTTCGTGTGGTGCGGAGTACTTTTTGATATTGTCCTTCTCTTGTCCTACAAAATTGAAGAACAGTGTGAATTTGTTACAGAAATCTCTGTGGGCCAAGTGGCCGTAGCACAGGCAATCTGCCAACGTCTTGGCCGCAGGTTAAAGCATCCCGCAATGGATGCAGCCTCAGCTTCACCCAACACAGTACGTCCTTGACCGTAGGGCCACCTTAATGTTCGTATTGTATATTCATGCAGGTCATCCGTTTTGACTGCTCTTTTGAGGCCATGAACCCAAAAATGAAACGGATTCAATTCTCAACTCGACCATATCACAGGAAACGGTGCTACTGAATGCCCACCATTAAAAACTTCCTAGGGCCCACCGCAATGCCCATCATAGTAGGTGTTTGCCATCCAACCTGTTAATAAGGACTCACAGAACTGGATGAAGGGAAAAAGCTAATATTGGCTTGATCCAAAACTTTTATGGCGCTACAAGAAGTTTTAATGGCTGGCGAGCATTTATCACCCCTTTTATGTGTGGTGTGATCGATTGAGATTTTGTTCTGCCTTATTTTTATGCTCGTGCCCTAAAATAATTTGGCAAATATTTTAAAAGATGATTAGATCTAATCAGTTCTATTCCTAAGCAAGTCTCATAGTAAATTAATTCATCCCATGTTAGCCCATTCGAGAACCATTGAACTCTACTTCACGAACTTAGCATCACACACTTTTAGTGGCTTCTAGGTAATCCCATAAAGTGCATGAGTCAAGTCGTATTGTCATGATCCATGGCTCTTATCTGTTCTTAGATTTAAAGATTAATTAATTAATGTACGCAATCAAGTCCATGCTCACGTAATCACATTTCAGGCTAACGATTTCTCAGACTATTGACTTGAATCCCAATCCATTGATGTGAGTATCCATGTCCCATACTAGGATCCCATATCCATGGCCTATTCACATTTCTTTGTAAGATAAAGGCAAAAGGTGTGACCAACTTCAAACCTTCCAGCCATCATGATCCAAGTTAGTTCTCTCATACAAAATGATTATATATATATATATATATATATATATATATATATATATATATATATATATATATATATATATATTCATTCCCTTCTCGTGTCAATGTTTATAGATGTGCTCTAATTAAGCAAGAGGATATAACGTATTATCCTCATACAACCCAATTAATATAAATGAAAATAAGAGTAATGTAACACTAAATATATCTAATTAAGGCACATAACACGTCCTTGAAGGACACATGGTTATAGTTAAAAAAGTATCACAATCATATATTTCCTCTACAAGATGACAGATATAAATAGCCGCTATATAAAGTTTAGATCCTAAGTTTAGGACCGAGTATCTCTGAGCTAGGAAAGTATATCTTTAATCAAATATTTACAGAATATCTCTAAAATATTTACAGAATCGAATCAGTCTATATAAGGTAGTACACTAACTTAGAGATATTCTAGAATCGTGTCAATTGTTAACACTCTCCCTCAAGTTGGTGTATAGATGTCGCTCATTCTCAACTTGTCGAGACTGTCATTAAATGCTTGACTTGACACAGCCTTGGTGAGTAGGTCAGCGAGTTGGTCTTGAGACGGAACATGAGGCATTTCAATAATCTTTGCTTCTAGTTTCTCCATGAGGAAATGCCTATCAACTTCAACTACATGTTTAGTTTGATCATGTTGAATTGGGTTGTGGGCAATATCACAAGCTGCCTTGCTATCACAATATAGCGTCATGGACTGACGTGCTTAATACGCGAATATTTCATTAAATTCCTGATCCACAATAATTCGCATACTGCCTTAGCCATTCCCCTGAACTCAGATTCAACACTGGATAGAGCAACTATAGCCTGTTTCTTACTTCACCAAGTAACTAGATTTCCACTTACACAAGTGAAATATCCCGATGTAGATCGCCTATCTTTGATTGCTCCAGCCTAATCTGCATCAGTATATCCTTTGACATCCGGGTTATCTCCTTTTGTAAACATAACCCCTTTTCCTGGAGATGACTTCAAGTAGTGTAAAATACGTGTAACTGCATCCATATGTTCTTTACTTGGGGAGTGCATGAATTGGCTGACAGCACTTAACGCATACGCCAGGTCAAGCCGAGCATGTGCAAGATACATCAGTCTCCTAACTTAAGTTACTCTGCTTGTATCCAAAAATTTTCATAGACTTCGTGAACCTTCCAAACCATACCCTAGGAGATTGCTTTAGACTATACAGGGCTTTTTTCAATCTACAGACACGTTTGTCGTCTTCTAACTGCATATTACATCCGGGGGGCAGCTCCATGTACACTTCTTCTTGAAGGTTTCCATGCAAAAACGTATTTTTCACATCAAACTGGTACAACGGCCAGTCAAGATTCACTGCCAGGGATATCAAAATACGAACGGTATTAATTTTTGCTACGGGTGCGAATGTCTCCCCCTTGGTGACTAGTCGGTCTTTGAGTCGGTCAATGGTTCCATCTGCCTTATATTTAACTACGAAGACCCACCTACATCCAACAGGTTTTTTCCCTTTAGGCAACTCAACAACTTCCCAAGTTGAGTTCTTTTGAAGGGACTTTATTGCTTCATTCATTGGTTCCTTCCACCTAGGATCTCTCAGGGATTCTTGCACATTAGTAGGAAGAGATACAGTCGATAATTGATTTACAAATGACTCACTTTCCTTTGGCAGTATATGATATGATACATGGTTTCTCATGGGATACTTAGGGTTGAAACTAAGAACATATTCATAGTTTACTCTAGGTATACCTCTGGTAGCTCGATTAGGTAGTATTTTTAGAAGATGTTTAGAATTTACTTGGGGTTCGGGAAAGGATTCGGCTTCAGAGAGCAATTGTTTAAATGGTACCTTGTGAAGGGGGGAAGCTGATACTGGTGAAGCCACTTTCATTTGATTATGACGATTTTCATCTTTTAAGGGTTGCGCATTCTGCTCATTTGCCTCCTCTGGACGTTTACCACTATTATCTAAATTTTTATCACTTGTAATGTCCAAGTTGTCCAAAGAAGGATTCAGAGTTTGCAATTCATGTCTATTCTCCCCCTGAAGTGGAGACTTGGGAACAGAATAGTACATGTCATTTTCGTGAAGTACGACATCAAGAGTAACATATATCTTTCAAGAAGGGGGGTGATAGTATCGGTAGCCCTTCTGAAGTGAAGCATAGCCAACAAAGACACATTGGAGAGCTCGAGGTTTCAACTTATCTCTCAAGGGTTTAGGGAGATGCACAAAGGCTATACATCCAAAAATTCTAGGTGATAAATTCAGGATAGTAGGAGCACGTATAACCGAATGAAGGGCATTAAAAGGAATTCAAAATTGTAAGGAACTGGAGGGTACATAGTTAATGAGGTAGGCCGCAACACTGAGGGCTTCACCCCAGTAACTGGTGGGCATGTGGGCCCCAAACAAAGAGGCACGAAAAACTTCCAGCAAGTGGCGATTCTTGTGTTTTGCAACCCTATTTTACTGAGGAGAATAAGGACAAGTCGTCTGATGAGAAATGCCATGTAACTGCAGATACTACTTCAGGTCTTGATTAACAAATTCTCCACCATTATCAGTGCGGAGAACCTGTATTGAGATTGATACTGAGTGGCGATCATCTTATGAAATTTTGAGACAAGGAACTAACTTCATTAAGAAAACCCAAGTCATGCGAGTGTGATCATCAATAAAGGAAACACACCAACGAAAACCATTCAAGGAAGGGGTATTGGCTGGTCCCCATACATCAGAGTGAATCAACATAAAAAGTATGAGACTTTTATTCATACTCAATGGAAACGACACACAGTGATTTTTTGCCAGTTCACAAATGTTACATTTGAAATCTGAAGTAGTTAACTTGGAAAATAACTTTAGAAACAATTTTTTCAAATATCTAAAAGACGCATGACTTAAGTGCCTATGCCATAACCAAATTTCAGAGGTTTTGCAAACTTATCCACTGAGAAAAGTTGAACCAACTGATTTGAGCTAGCAGGCTTCAGATCCAGGTAGTATAGCTTTCCCTTTCTAGTACCACAACCAATTATCTTCTGAGTCCGACTGTCTTTAAAAACACAAAGGTTAGGCCAGAAAATCACAACACAATGCAAGCACAGGTTATTTGAGCAACGGACAATAAGTTATGGTTAAGAGAAGGTACGACTAAAACAGAATCGAGATTTAAATCGTTTGGAAGAGTAATTAAACATTCTCCAATCACAGGTGAGGGAGTGCCATTGGCTGTAAATACTATATGTTATGTGGATGGTTTCATGGACTGAATATGGTGATTGTCAAAGGTCATATGATCTGTAGCTCCAGAATCAATTATCCATGTACTACTACTACTAGGTGTAGAAATATATAGAACCTTACCATGTTACCTGAAGTAACAATCAAAGAGGAAGCTTCTGCAGGAGTGTCACTGGAAGGTTTGGCCACGACAACAGAGGCCTGGTGATTTGGTTTCGAATTGCATTTGCGCGGTTCCTTCACTGGATCCCACCAATCTGGATAGCTAATCAGGTTATAACATCATGATTTTGTATGGCCTGTTTCACTGCAGTGAGTACACAGGCGTTCGGATTTGGCAGCACTTATTTCGTAGCTGCCCTTCTGAGATCGTGTTTGGTCAGATTCAGATTTTGAAGTAGGTTGCCAAGGCTGAGGCTTGGCTCGGTGAACCATCAGAGCGGAAGACTTATGATTGTTAGGTTTAACATTCAAGGTAGCTCGGCGTACAGTATCCTGACGTACATAGGCGTAGGTGTCTTCGAGATCCATTGGGGGGTCCTTCCAAAGAACTTCATCCCGGATCTGTTCAAACTCTGCATTAAGTCCACTAAGGAAGATGTGCACACGTAAGTGTTCAATCGATTTCTTATAGGTGATAATGTCATCGGGATCCTTCATGATAATTTTATCACGATAATCTAATTTTTAAAAAATTTCGATAAGCTCACCGTAATAGGTTGATAGGGGGCGGCCAACTTATTTGGTAGAGAAGGCGCGTTGATTCAGTGCGAAGAGTTTTGTCTCATCCGATCCATTATACAATACTTTGGCAAGAGTACTCTAGATTTTCCGTGCGGTGCGCAGTCCTAGGTAACACTTCATTATCTTCGGCGACATAGAGGTCAACAACTAGCCTTTGACTTTTTGATTTTCAGCATACCACTTTGCATAGGTGGCGTCGGTTTCCTTCGGGGGGTCGGTTTTGCCCATAATATATTCGAGCTTCTCACGTCCTATGATCTGCATCTCCAATATCTGGGCCCATACGTCATATTTAACTTCAGTGAGGACAACACCGGCATGGAAGTCAGAGTTTTCGGATTGGATATGGAGAACCGGGATAGATGATTCAGGAGCAGAGGATTCGGGTTTGTCGTGAGCCATATGAGTTCTTCGATGGTGGTGGTTTGGACAATATGGGAGGCACTGATACCAAATTAAAAAAGCATCACAATCATATATTTCCTCTACAAGATGACGGGTATAAATAGTCGCTATACAAAGTTTAGATCCTAAATTTAGGACCGAGTATCTCTAAGCTAGGAAAGTATATTTCTAATCAAATATTTACAGAATATCTTTAAAATATTTACAGAATTAAATCAGTCTATACAAGGTAGTACACCAACTTGGAGATATTCTAGAATCGTGTCAATTGTCAGCAGTCATCAAGATCAATGATTGAGATTTTCCTGATCACATCCATATGATTAGTGGGTTGGACTGCATATTGATTTTTTAGGAAAATAACTCCAACAATGGTTATAAGATTTCTATACCATGCCTTTATACTATAAGAATCTATGTCATTGGGAGTGTTTTTTTTTTTTTTTTCATAAAAATGATTAACGGGTTTTCTCCACAGAAAACATCCCCCTTCTTTTTTTTTTATAAAAAAAATAGAATTTCATTGAAGAAGCATGAAATTACAGACAAATTTCGGGCCTCCTCAAGGAAAAAAGGACCTTGGGAAACCTATCATATGAGAAGAAAATAAAACCGGGAGGCCTCCAGACGACGCGCCAAGATGAAACTATCGCTGGGCTAAGAACCTCTGATCCTTGTCTAGAAAGAAGAGACCTCGAATCCTGGACGGGAGATCACATGATCCGACACACGAGATAGAGGACTGACTCACGCCACCCTAGCGGGCCAGAGCATCCACCGGGGCATTCCCTTCCCTAAAGATATGGGCGAACTAAATGCGACCTCTGCTTTTCAATAATAAAATCTGCCCCAGCCAATAATTTCACTTCCATCTTACCTGGTTAAACTCATTTGGCATCTTCACCATCTGTAAGGAATTAGACTTGAGGATGATATGACGGAACCCCAAAGCTAGGACTAGGAGTAAACCGTCGTACACCGCACGAAGCTCGACATAGGAATTAGAAGCGGTGCCATAGCCTGAAGAGAAAGCGCAAATGAATTGGCCTTTATCGCCCCTGCAAATACCTCCTCCGCCAGCTAAACCGGGGTTGCCTCTGGAGGATCCATCCACATTTATTTTAACCCAGTTAAAACAAGGCCTGATCCACTTGACTACCACAGTGAACCTCGAGAAACTTACCGCACGAGGGGAGGAAGAGCTGAGCACCTAGTTCAGCTGGGCGTCTCTAGATGCTGGGCCATCCTTGCGGGTGCTAACCAACGAGCCCTGGATGTTAGACGCCCACCAAGAAACTCTCCCCGTCAACGATCTCAATAAAACAATCTTCCCCTCAAAGCGGGTAGCGTTTCTCGCTCTCCAAAGCTCCCATAACACACATCTAGGAATGAGTTTACAAACCAGCGGGGAGCTCCTCGAGCCTGATAAGGCGGCCCACCATTGAGCCAATCTGGATTCCACCAACACTGCCGGCTGGACTCTGATCTGAAAATGGGACCCTAGATTGAACCAGGCGAGCTTAGCCAACTTACTGTCAAGAAAAATGTGTTTAGTGGACTCGACTACAACACCTCCATCAGAACCATGCGAACAGTAGTTGCAGCGGGATGCTAGCTGAATACCTCGGGTTTGGATTAAAGCATCGACCAGAATTGCACCGTTCAAGAGTCTCCAAAGGAAGAGAGAAATCCTAGGCGGCATCTTCGCATGCCACACCCAGGCAGCCTAAACCTTGCTGACGCTACCAGCTCTACTTTCTGACCAAGTCGAGCTGACTGAGAAACCCCCAGACAGGGTGAGAGGCCAGAACGGAACCTCTGGGCCATCAGAAATACAGAACCCCTACTGAAATATATGATCTATCGCATCCTGAGGCAAATAACAAAAAACCACAGAGGGAGGAAGAGGTCCATTTGTTCCCAGAAAATTGGAGACTTGTAAATTTTGCAAATGGGCGGGTATTGGGGCCTAAAGTAGGCTTTTGAGGGGTCCTAGGCCCGTCCAATTTTCACTCCAAAGATTGCATTTACCCGCACCGAGTTTCCACTGGACCATAGAATCAACTAAGGGGAAGAGGTTCATGATTTTTTTCCATATCGGCGACCGAGTGTTGTGAGGTCTCACGCTGGAGAGGTCCAACAAGTCCGATCTATATTTTGCAGCCATGAACGCTGCCCACATGGTTGAGCCAGCTTGGAAACGGATGGACCATGCCACCTTGATGCAGAATGCTTTCATGGATTTCGATAACTTCCGAATCCCCAACCCGTCTTCCATCTTGGTGCAGGAAATACATTTCCAGCGGAAATACATTTCCAGCCACGCCAATGAAGTTTTTTTTTACCCTTGGCCCATTCCCAAAGAAAGTCAGCAAAACACCTTTCAAGGGCAGTCAGAAATTGAGATGGGATATGCGTGGTAGCGAGAGAATGAATCGGGATGTTACCAAGGACATGGTTAAGTAAGACAAGTCTACCCACTTGAGATAGGCATCTGGCCTGCCATTGGGAGTGCTTGTATTTGCGATCATTCTTTATCCACTTTGATGAATGAAGTGACAATTGACATGGATCCATATCAATAGTCTCAATGGATTAGATTATTAAAGTCGTTGTTCTTAATCTATTATAAATGTCTAGTAAAAATTCGAACTCATGAAGAAAAGACTTGATATACTTAATTCATGTACGTCATGGTATCACATGTGACCCAAGCAAAAAAATATTAATAATATTTGACTTGAGGATGGGCCGCATATGGTACATGTGCCAAGATGAAGGATTCAAACGATTTGAGTCAGGGTGAAGACCTTTAGGGTGGGCCCTGTTGGATAATATGTTGAATTAAATAGACTATAAAATTGAGAACCAAAAAAGGAAAATAAATTTAGAGAAAGAAAAACTTATTGAATTGAGTCGAGGCGTAACTGAGTCACTCAGCTTGAAATCGAATTTGCTCCCCTTGGACAGCGTCCCAAGTGCAACAGGTTTCCAGAGCAATCGACCTCCAGGATACAACGACTATGACCCGGTCCCAGCGGTGCACTCACTGTACACGGGCTCGAACCACTTGCAGTTTAATCCGAAAGTGCTGAGTTGACTCAGCAATGAACTCAGTAACAATGGTAAAACCGTATTAGAGAGAGTTTTATAAGACAGTATTTTCATATTTTGAAACTGGAATCGAAAGTCTTTATATAGACTCCGAAATGGTGCATAAGCACCCTTTACAAAAGGTTAGGTCCGTTGGGTTTAAACCCAACAGGGGCGACCAATCGGAAGGGAAGCATCTCTCTGGTTTAAAACGAAAAGGCACAAGTGCGAGTACACTCTCGCACATACAGTCTTGCGAGTACCCATACACACACACCCACGCGAGTACACTTACACTGCACCCGCACCCGCACCCGCACCCGTGCCCAGCCCAGCCCGTCCCATCCCGTCCTGTCCCGTCGAGTCGCGCACGCGGATGCGGACACGGACTCGGCTCGGCTGGGCACGGCACGGCTCGGCTTGGCGCGCGCGCGCGGGCGTGTGTGGTCAATGGCATAGATTAGAGCTATTGGCATAGCCCCCCCACAGGACCAAATTCACATGTCCCCTGAAAGGGGCTCAAGCCCTAGACAAAAAGCCTATCATATAAACAAGAGAATTTCTCTTGTCAAATTCGATGTGGGATAAAACCAACACCTCAAAAATATCAAAATTTAAATGTGGAGGGAAAATACCGAAATTTAAAAATTTAAATTTTTAATATTATTTTAAAATAAATACAACAATCTCCCATATGTTTTAAAATAAAATGCTTTCGGATTAAAGCGAAATAGTTGTGCAATGGTGCCGGTGTCACCATAGACTTGAACCGACATTAGAGTAAGCAAGACAGGTCTACAAAAATCAGGTGACACCATAGTCTTGAACCTGAATCCTTTTAATGTATATCGCAAGTACATGCCACTCACACAACTCTTCCTCTGCAAGTGATTCTGTGGTTCAGTGCGTTTCGGCCATACACCATTACCTGAATTTCATGAGTGCTCTAAAGAATTCGCCTAGATTCTCATAGGAAGCGGCCTCCACCTCCACACCCATATAGGTGAATTCCATCAAGTGTATGTAGCAACTGTATACACCACCAAATATATGGCTATGGATCCATTAAGAGTTCTAAAAACTCTTCCTTCTGCGTTGCTGCTCGTACTGTACACCATAAAAGTGGCTCATATAACTCAGTGCAATCGTCTACCTCGTGTCTTGTTGTTTATCCATTAAACCTATCTCATGGGATCTTCACTTGTATAGGTTGGGTTATCGACACTGGCAGCTCATATATTAGGCTCAGCCCCATTCCCTTCGATGTATCATTGACTAACTTTTTAAATAGTCCTTTGGTCAGAGGATCCGCTAAATTCTTTTCTGACATCACAAAGTCAATAGATATGACTCCATCATGCAACATATATTTCACTATATTGTGTCTGAGTCTAATATGCCTGCTTTTTCCATTATATATTTTACTTTTTGCTTTCGCTATAGCTGCTTGACAGTCACAATGAATAGACACGGCCGATACAGGCTTTGACCACAATGGTATATCAGTTAAGAGATTTCTAAGCCACTCAGCTTCTGATCCAGCCTTTTCTAAGGCAATAAACTCGGATTCCATAGTCGACCGAGCAATACATGTCTGCTTGGTGGACTTTCAAGAGACTGCTCCTCCACCCAAAGTGAAGACATATCCACTTGTAGATTTTATCTCATCTGAATCACTGATCTAGTTAGCATCACTATATCCTTCTAATACAGTAGGATAACCATTATAATGTAAACCATATGCCATATTACTTTTTAGGTATTGTAAAATTCTAGACAATGCATTCCAATGCTCTTTTCCAGGGTTATGTGTATATCTACTTAGCCTTCCTACTGCAAAAGCTATGTCAGGTCTAGTGCAGTTTGTTAGATACATGAGGCTACCAATTATTCTGGAATATTTCAATTGAGACACACTATTTTCTGTATTCTTCATGAGAGTCACACTATAATCATAAGGAGTACTGACAGGTAAACAGTCAAAATAGTTAAACTTTCTTAATATCTTCTCAATATAATGAGATTGTGATAATATAATAACACCATTTTTCCTGGTTACTTCAATACCCAAGATTACACTTGCCTCTCCTAAGTCTTTCATGTCAAACTTAGATGACAAGAATTTCTTAGTTGCATTAACTAATTTAATATTAGTTCCAAAAATAAGCATGTCATCAACATAAAAGACATATAATAACATAATCATTTTCAAAAATTTTACTATATACACATCTATTTACATCATTTATATGATAACCATTTGATTTTAAAACACCATCAAATTTTTCATGCCATTGTTTAGGAGCCTGTTTTAAACCATATAGTGATTTAATTAGTCTACATACTTTATTTTCTTTACCTAATATCTTATAACCCTCAGGTTGCTCCATATATATTTCTTCTTCTAAGTCTCCATTTAGGAAAGCCGTCTTAACATCCATCTGGTGTACCACTAGTTTATATATGGAGGCTATCGCTATTAAGACTCTAATAGTTGTAATCCTGGTTATAAGGGAATATGTATCAAAGTAATCTATTCCTTCCTTTTGTTTAAAGCCTTTCGCTACCAACCTAGCCTTAAACTTATCGATAGTTCCATCTGATTTTAGTTTCTTTCTAAACACCCATTTGCAGCCTATTGGTTTGTTACCAGGTGGTAGGTCTACAAGTTCCCAAGTATTATTAGATATAATAAATTCTAACTCATCATTTATTACTTCCTTCCAAAAGGTTGCATCTGGAGAGTTAATAGCTTCTATATAAGTTGTAAGATCATCTTCTACTAAGAATGTGAAAAAATCATCTCCTAGGTTAGTTTCTCTTCTAACTCTAATACTTTTTCTTGGTTGTATCTCTTCTACTACTTTCTCGTAAGCATTTTTACTAGTAGACGCAATATCTGATTCATTAACTTTTTCTATTCCTATAGATTTAGATTTCATAGGGAATATATTCTCAAAGAACTCTGCATCCCTAGCTTCTATAATTGTATTAGGATATAGAATATTATCCTTAGTTTTTAAAACTAGAAACCTATAGGTCGCACTGTTTTGTGCATACCCTATAAATACACAGTCGGTTGTTTTAGGACCTAATTTTCTTTTCTTAGTTTCAGACAATCCTACTTTAGCAAGACACCCTCACACTTTAATATATTTATAACTAGGAATATGATTCTTCCAAAGTTCATATGGTGTTTGTTCAGAAGATTTAGATGGAATCCTGTTTAGGATATAACAAGCAGACATAATTGCTTCTCCCCACATATTTGAGGGTAAGCCTGAACTATTTAACATGGCATTCATCATTTCTTTTAGAGTTCTGTTCTTACGTTCTGCTATTCCATTTTGTTCTGGTGTATAAGGAGCTGTAGTTTCGTGAATTATTCCATTCTTTTCATATAATTCTCTAAATTGAGAAGATTTATATTCACCTCCTCTATCTGTTCTAAGTCTTTTAATTTTTACATTTAATTGATTTTTAACTTCAATTTTGTATTTAGAAAAAACATCTAAAGCTTCATCTTTGTTCCTTAATAGATATACTCTAGTGAACCTAGAGTAGTCACCTACAAAAGTTATATAATATTTTTTTCCACCTCTAGACATGTGATTTCTAAAATCACCTAAATCACTGTGTATCAACTCTAATAGAACAGATGATCTTTCTATTTGTTTAAAGGGTTTTCTAATAAATTTTGATTCTACACATGTTTCACAATTTTCAAACTCTTCATTAGATATATTAGGTAATAAACCTAATCTTTTCATTTTCTTTAAAGATGCCACATTCACATGACCTAATCTATTATGCCATAGATAAAAAGGTTCAACGATATAAACAGAACTAGATGTTGTCTTATTATCATTGGATACATTTACAATGAATAAACCATCGCTACAGTACCCCTTATCAACAAAGGTTCCATTTTTAGTCATTACAAGCTTATCTGAATCAAATACTAATTTGACACCAGCCTTATTGAGGAGCGAACCAGAGACCAAGTTTCTTCTAATGTCAGGCACATATAGGACATCATTTAACATTAGAGTTTTTCTAGAAGTGAGTTTCAGAAGTACTTTCCCTTTCCCTACAACTGGAGACGTTCTAGCATTTTCCATGAACACCTGTTCATCATCTCCTGATATTTGGTAGGAGGTAAACATGCTACGATCAGTATCTAGCACCCACTCTAAGTTGTTTACAAGGAAGACTTCTGACACCACAGCCACTACTATGTCAGACTCATTGCCTATTTCTGTAAGATTAGCTTGCGGCTTATCTTTATTTTTCTTAAGCCTGCAGGTTTTAACATGATGCCTAGGCTTTCCACAGTTGTAGCAGTTTCCCTTTTTCTTGAATTGATTGTTTGCATTCTTCTTTTTGAGCCTGCATTCATTTACATAACGTCCAGGTTTGCCACAGTTATGACAGTTGCCCTTTTTCTTATTATTTGTCCGACTTGATTCCACAAGATTCGCTTTTGAATCTATCGCATTTTTATTTCCTTTTTGGTCCCTGATTCTATTGGCCTCCTCTATTCGTATGTGTACGATAGTGGTTTCCAAAGAAACACCGTTCTTCTTATGTTTCATTCTATTTTTATATTTTTTTCAGGAGGGCGGTAACTTTTCTATTAACGCTCCTGACAGAAACACCTCATCCAACTTAATTCCTTCTGTCGATAGTTCGTGAATTAGACTTTGAAAGTCGTGAATCTGATTTGTGACAGATTTATCGTCTGTCATTTCATAGTGAAGGAAATTAGCAATTGCATATTTCTTAGCGCCTGCATCTTCTAATATGTATTTCTTTTCTAAAGCAATCCATATGTCTTTAGCAGAGGCGTAAGAAGCATACACATCATATAATTCATTGGATAAAGGGTTTAGAATATATTTTTTGCACTTATTTTCATCTGTTACTTCATTTTGATTTGCTGGATCTATAATAAATGATTCAGATAAAATGTATGAAACTTTTAGGGTGGTACGAGCAAACATCAATTTCTGTTTCCACCGTTTAAAGGATTGTCCAGCGAACGGTTCGATTTTGGCTAACTCAGTAGAAGCATTTACTGTTACTGTAGCCATAGTCTATGTAATTCAACACAAATTCGATTTCAAGATTGTTGGATAATATGTTGAATTAAATAGACTATAAAATCGAGAACCAAAAAAGGAAAATAAATTTAGAGAAAGAAAAACTTATTGAATTGAGTCGAGGCGTGACTGAGTCACTCGGCTTGAAATCGAATTTGCTCCCCTTGGACAGCGTCCCAAGTGCAACAGGTTTCCAGAGCAATCGACCTCCAGGATACAACGACTATGACCCGGTCCCAGCGGTGCACTCACTGTACACGGGCTCGAACCACTTGCAGTTTAATCCGAAAGTGCTGAGTTGATTCAGCAATGAACTCAGTAACAATGGTAAAACTGTATCAGAGAGAGTTTTATAAGACAGAGTATTTTCATATTTTGAAACTGGAATCAGAAGTCTTTATATAAACTCCGAAATAGTGCATAAGCACCCTTTACAAAAGGTTAGGTCCATTGGGTTTAAACCCAACAGGGGCGACCAACCGGAAGGGAAGCATCTCTCTGGTTTAAAACGAAAAGCCGCAAGTGCAAGTACACTCTCGCACTTACAGTCCTGTGAGTACCCATACACACACACCCACGCGAGTACACTTACACAGCACCCGCACCCGCGCCCAGCCCAGCCTGTCCCGTCGCGCACGCGGACGCGGACTTGGCTCGGCTCGGAGCGCGCGCGCGCGTGTGGTCAATGGTATAGATTAGAGCTATTGGCATAGCCCTCCCACAGGACCAAATTCACATGCCCCCTGAAAGGGGCTCAAGCCATAGGCAAAAAGTCTATCATATAAATAAGAGAATTTCTCTTGTCAAATCCAATGTGGGACAAAACCAATACCTCAAAAATATCAAAATTTAAATGTGGAGGGAAAACACTGAAATTTAAAAATTTAAATTTTTAATATTATTTTAAAACAAATACAACAGGCCCCACATGATATGGTCATGCATATATGTATACGTGGTTGGAGTACCATACTCCTCTTTGCTAAAGGTGTAGAGATTAGTTGGGGTTCTCTTTCTTGAGGAAGAGAGGCATGGAGCCAACAAAAACTAGTGGGGAATTCGTCGATGGGAAGGACTCCACTGCCGATTAAATTTATAGAAGGATATATATGCCTCAGTTTTCTCTCTACCCATTCAAGTTAAGAAGTAAAATCCCATCAATTGAAGGATAAGAAAAAGTGAAAGAAAGGTGCTATGGCCACTTTCTTTAGCAAGCTTCCATCGTTTCCATCAATGACAAAGACTGGCATGCGCCCTTTGATTTAAATCCCTTTGGCAGATGTTATAGACATTTTTTATTGCAATACAGCGGGATGTATTTGAGCAAACCTCTTTATCTCACGCATTTATATATTTTTAGTTATGCAAGCAACGTGAAGATAAACATTGTCTCAACCATTTTTGGGATTTTCTCATGATATCGTTGGAAAATCTTTCCCTATTGTTACTTTCTCTGGCTTGCTTCATGTGTCAGCATCAACGGCCGATCAAGCTCAGCCCAAACAACTCAAAATCAACCCAGGCAGACCCGTTGACAGTTTTTTTTTTTTTTTTTTTTTTAAATTTATTAAAATACAACAGGATGCATGTATTTGAAAAAAAACCTCTTTATTTCATGCAACCATAATGTTTTTAGTAAACATGCAATGAGAAACATTGTTCTCTACAAAATTTGAGGGATTTTCTCGACGTGTTTTCTCATGATATTAGTTGGAAAATCTTGCCATAAAATAAAAATTATTTAGAAATATTTATTATAAATTAATAAATAAATTTAAAACTTAAATTACATTTATATATCAAAATTTTTAGGATTTTAACTAGTTTTTGAGTTAATATAATATGGGGATAATAGATATTTAAAATAAGCGAGACTTTGAAAAAGATTCACGGTAGTATTTGTAATGCAGCTGTGGTTGCTTCCTTTGGTCCGTGACAATGACAATGCAAAGCGAAAGCACTCGTAAGAAAGGGTCACAGTCTAGTCTGACTAAAAGGTAATGTAAAAATAGGAGCAGGGAACAAACCTGCACGTCCCCCTGTGACAATGTAAGGTATTTACCCACTTCTTTATTGCCCTCCTCTTTCTTCCAGAACCGCCGTGTCCCCTTTCCATCCCAAGAACAGTAACTTTTCAGAATCTTCTACAACAGCTCTTTTGCTCACTGCATAAAACATCATGTACGTGGGCCCCACCATGTTTTATATTTATATGTAAAATCTACTCCGTCGATCAGATTTATCGTCTATGTTAGTACATAAGTCTGAAAATAATCAAATCCACATTTCAGATGGGCCATATCACATGAAAGAATGAGAATGGAGATGCCAGTCATAGGTTTTGTGTGTGGGGCCACAATGGTGTTTATCTTTCATCAAATCCATTAATCAGGTGTAATTCAACAGGATGAAGAGATATACAAAAATGAGACTCATACAAAACTCAGGTGGGCCACGCGCCTGACTTACTAGTTTGGGGAGTAATTTTATATTTCTCCAATTCACGGGGCCATATGACTTTTTAATCGGGCTTATCCTGGTACATGGGGTCCAAATTATGGTTCCCACATGATGGACGGAGTGGATTTTATGTATGAAACATGGTGAGCCCCACAGAGATTGGGTGCTTTGTGGACTGTGTGAAACGAAATCGGATTGTGTACCGACTTATTCAGTGCTTTTATGGTACTCGGTAAACGCTATTGAGCCCACAGTGAATGTATGTAGTTTATCTACTCCGTCCATCCATTTTTTCAGATCATTTTAATGGTTGAATACAAAATTGAAGTATATTTAAAGCTCAATTGGACCACACCATAGGAAACAGTGGAAATAATGATTTCCACAATTGAAACCTTTCTAAGGCACGATGACGTTTATTTGTCATCCAACCTGTTTATAAGATCACAAAGACAAGAATGAATGGAAAAAAAATAAATCAACTTGATCCAAAACTTCCGTGGCCTCTAAGAATTTTTTAATGGTAGAAATTCAATTCACACTGTTTCCTATGGTGTAGTCTACTTGAGCTTCCGATGTGCTTCATTTTTGGGCTCAAGCCTCAAAACTATTTAGTAAAATGGATGGATGGAGTGGATAAAATACATAAATCACGATAGACCCACGGAGTTTACTCGACACACTTAGCGTAATGGGTTACTCATGCCATATTTGTTAACAATGAATTTTTGCACTTAACATGGAATGGGAAAAATTTTTCATGTTTAGTGGTGTTTGTTAATGCATTATTAACGCAGAAGACGGAAAGTGCTAAGTGGCTTTTTACTGAATTCTTTTGATGATAGGAGTTTGGCTTAATGGTGAACACGAAATGTGCTCCGTGATTTTTTATTAAACAATTTTTTTTTCCTTCCAAAAGTGCCCCTTTTTGTATAATACAAAATCAACCTTTATCATGTGAAACTTGTTTATACCCACCATGATTTATGTGTTTGATCCACATCGTCCATCAACTTTTTCAGATAATTTAAGGGATTTAGTTCAAAATTGAAGCATATCCAAAGATCAAGTGGATCATACCATAGGAAACAGTGGGGATAATGATTTCCACCGTTGAAACCTTTCTAGGCCCCACATTGATGTTTATTTGTTATGAAACCTGTTCAGTAAATCCATACGGGCATAGATGAAGGAAAAACACAAATATAAGTTTGCTCCAAAACTTCCATGGCCCCCCAAAAATTTTCAACTGTAGACCTTCAATTCAACTATTTCTTGTGGGTGTGGTCCACTTGAACATTCTATATACTTCATTTTTGTACTCAGGTGTTAAAATTATACGATAAAATTAATGGAAGGAACGGATCAGATGCATAAATCATGGTGGACCTCACAAATTTTAATTAGTACACAATCTGCTTCCGTCGTACACCAACCAAAGCTTCCTGGATGGACGTGGATCTTCTTAAGGCATTTCGCATGAGGTTCCTGTGAAACCTAGCTGGGGCTCAACGTGATGTTTGTGAGAAATCTACCCAGTCTATACGTTTTATTAGCCCATTTTATAATTTTATACTAAAAGTGAGTAAGATCCAGAACTCAAGTGGGCCCCACTAAAGGAAAAGGTGGGTATGGAAATTTCTACCGTTGAAACGTCCCGAGGGTTAACAGTGATGTTCACATGCCATCTATACTGTTAATAACGTCATTCTTGTTAGGAATCTTGGGATGAAATAAAAACACAAATATTAAAATATTAATCTGATTCAAAATTTCTGTAGTCCCACGAATATTTCAGCTGTGGACGTTCAATCATCACCTTTTAGGCCAACTTGAATATTGGATACTGTTCATTTTTGGTCTAATGTCCTAAAATGAGTTCACAAAGGGGATGTGCAGGGTGGATTTCTCCCCAAAGTCAGGGTGAGCCCTAGATAGGTTTCCAGCGCTAAGTTCTGTGGGTCCCATCATGAGGAGGTATTTGTTATATCCAAACCGTCCATAAATGTTTTGAGCCGGTCGTAAGTCTTGAGCTAAAAAATAAAATAGATCCAAAGATAAAGTGGACCACACTACAAAGAGCAGTGGGGGATTGAATGTCTACCATTGAAATCCTTTTGGGGTCATAAAAGTTTCAGATCAAGTGGATATGATTCATTTTTCAGCTAATATTCTAAAATAATCTCGAAAATTTGATAAACGGTGTAGATATAATAAATACATCATTGTGAGGCCATGTAAGCTTGGAGCAGTGTCCACGCCGTGTCTTCGAATGACACGTATCTGCACTACCCATAGAGCTGGACGTGGATTGCGTCCTACCCCTGATCCATCCAGTCAGGGCTCGGTGGGGCCAACTGTGATGTAAGTGTTATCCATGCCGTCATTACTTTTCTCATATCATTTTAATTTTTTATCTTAAAAATCACGTAGGTCCACAGCTCCAGTGGACCACACCAAAAGAAGCTATAGTGATAATGACACCCACCGTAGAAACCTTTCTCAGGGCGACCGTGATGTTTTTTACCATACAACTTATTCATAAGGCCATGTAGAACCTGGATGAAGTTAAAACACAAATATCAACTTGATACAAAACTTTTTTAGCTCACAAGAAGTTTTTAATGGTGGACATTCAATCTCCACTTTGTCGTTCACTTAAGCCTTGGACTTGGCTAATTTTATTTTTATTTAATAAAAAATAATTTCTTTATAATGTAAAGCATTTTCAAACAGGAGATAGGTAAGGACAAATGTATTAAATTAACATAATTCAGACATTTCATATGTTTGTTAACAAACAAATTGCTTCAAATTCAGTATTTAATTTTCAGGCTTCAGCCATAATTACCAAACAAGTTTTTTAGGCTTCAGTTTCCAGATTCAGCTTCAGATTTCAGATTTAGGCTTTAGACTTCAGATTTAACAAATGGGGCCTCAGTACGCAATCCGTCCGCTTCCGTGTGAAACAGGGACGCCCATTGCATGTGGACACTGCAAGTAGCTGCTCACTATGGACGGTGCTCTCTGGCCCCATCATGATTTTTATGTTTTATCCACGCCGCCTATCCATTTTCCAGCTCGTTATAGGGCATACTCCCAAAAATGAGGTAGATTCAAATCTTAGGTAGGCGACACTGTGGGAAAACAGTGGTGATTGAATGCCCACAATTAAAAATCTTCCAAGGCATGTTGTTATGCTTCTTTGCCATCCAACCTGTTAACTGGGTCACACAAACTTTGATGAAGGGATTTTTTTTTTTCTTTCATATTGATCCAAAACTTTGGTGGCACCAAGAAGTTTTTAATAAGTAGGCATTTAATCACCACTGTTTCCCGTGGTGTGGTCCATTTTATATTTGTATGTTCTTTTTTTGGCCATGAGTTCAAATTAGGGCATTGATCAAACACATACAGCGTGGTGAGGTCCACGTACCACTGCCCTGTAGTGATGTGAATGCTGGGACGCAATAAAAATTAGGTTGATCCAAAACTCAAGTGAGTCACACTAGAGTAAAAATCAGCTAAAGAAATGCCCGCCATTCAAACCTTTCAGACTCCCCTATGCCACTCAAAACTGTTTTTAAGTTCATTCTCACTTGGGTGAAGTGAAAACACATGGTCATGTGTTTGAGTTCCCATTTCTGAGAAATTCCACTGTGGTGTTAGTGTGTGAGTGTAGGTAGAGCATGTGAGTGCTTATGTTAAAAAAATAATAATAAAAATCAATGTTCAAGGAGGAAAAAAAAAGAATCCTTGTTTCCTCTTGGGTGGCTCACTTTCATTACTACATTTTTAGTCTTATATCCTAAATTGAGCTAAAAACTGATAATCACAGTTAAGGGTGTACATGGACTGAGCTAGCTCGGTTAGCTCACTCGACTTGACTCGAAAAAGCTTGATTCGAAGCTAAGTTCGAGCTGATTTTTTGAGCTCGAAAATTTTTTTAAACTGAGTTCGAGGTTGCTTGAGCTCGACTCGGCTCGGATTGAACTCAACTTGAATCGAACTTAGATCGAACTAGTTCAATGACTCAGTTACTTTGATATTGATGTTGCTCACTAAGTGTTTGATGACTCAACGAAGTGTTGACAAGGAAAGTATGTATATGAAATAAATACCATTTTTTTCTTAATTTTTATGTTGCTTATAAGGTGCTAGTGGCGGCTTCTATTGATCCCGAACCGTTGCCTCCTAGCTTTTTTTCCTCTTCCTTTTGAGCTTTGTGCATTCTCTAGGAGTGAGGTTCAGAATCTTTTTGTAGGGATCTACTCAATATGCTATAAAGTTTTTTTTTTGAGATTAATAATAGTTCCGTGGCATGAGTCCACTTAAAAAAAGAAAAAAAAAGTGTTTGATGAAATAATTGTTAAACCACTACTGTTATTTTACACACAATGAGATTTTTAAGATGCAATTCATGTATTTGTGAAAATATTGTATTGGCGAACCCGGTGCGAACTGAGTTGTTGACGGAACCGAACTAAGTTGGCCAATCAGGCTTGAGGAATGAGCCGAGCCGAGTTCGAGCCGCTGTCAGCTAGTGGCCGAGCCGAGTTGAGCAGAAGCCAGCTCAACTCGGTTCGACTCGGTGTAGATTCACGGCTGATTTCTCACAAACATCAATGTGGCCATGGAGCATCCCAATGCAGAAACTGAAATCCGGTCCCATGCATGTAGTCTATCTTTATGGCCAACGTGCCACGTAGGGCATCCATCCATACCATGACAACAGTCTGCCCCCATCTTGAAAATTACCCATGTCCGTGAACAAGCTGATCCGTTCATTAAGTAGGCCACGCCTGTAAGTTGAGTTATTCCATTGGCTGTCCATTGATTCTAACAGTGTGGCCCACCTGATAAGCTGATCGGATGGAGTTTCCACGTCTGAGTGAGATTCACGGTGTGGCCTACCTATTCATGGTACGGATGTCTTGCACAAGTGTCATGGACTCACGTGGGACATGGAATTTCTTATCGTATGAGATGTAATCAGCGCGAACGTCATGTTGGCGGGAAAGATGTCTGCTTGAGGGTTTACGCCCAGGGATAAAGTAACACCAGTCTACTGGAAGTTAAAGCTCTGTGGTATCCAGTGGGAAGCAGACCGCCGAATGACAATGACAGTACCGACTCCCTACTGGACTCTGTGCTCTGGGGACCTCACCAGGATGTATTTAATTTATCTATGCTTCTCATTCATTTCCCAAGATCATTTCATGATATGATCCAAAAAAAGAGCCAGATCCATGTTAAAAATCAATGGTTTTTTTTTTTTTTAAAAAAAAAACAAAATGAAAAATTCAAAAATTTCAAAATTTTGGGATTTTTTCGCCAAAACTCTTTTGAAATTTTTTGAATTAAAAAGTGCGGTGTGTGCTTTGTCCCACATCGGAAATGGTTGAAATCTTTTTGAGGTTTATATGAGATGTTGAGAAGAGTATTCTTACTTGGAGCTTTTGGAGGAGATGAAACCAGGTTGCGTGTTCCAGTGCCACGCGCGCGCGCTCGGGCTCAGGCGTGGGCGTGGGCAGTGAGACAATGTGGTTGTAGTGGCGTTAGATGACACACTTTGTACTTCGTACGTGCGCATCATGTCGCAGAGTGGTCGCTCCTTCGTGACCTTACACAAACCGGCGCGAGACGGTGCGATGGGTCTAGTCAGTGCCTTAGGGCGGTGTGGATCTGAAATGAGCCTGAGTTTTTATAGGTTACTGAGAACAGTCGGATATTAAATCCGAAGCGTCCATCCGTTTCTAACAACGGATAGCTACCTTAAAACCACAACGGTCCGAAAACGGATAGACCATGATGATCTAACGGTCAGATCCTTTGATCCGACGACCAGAAATGCCTGAGATTAATGGACAACGGCCAGAAACATTTTTCAAACGTTCTGGACCATCGACAGTGTCTGGCAACGGTCCACTATAGGATACCTATATAAATTGGACCATTCCAGTCCGATTTCATTATCTCAACACAACCATTTCTCCCATCATCAAATACGATTCATAGCTCCATCATAAAATACTTAGAACATCTCCATCGTCAGTGTCTTCCAGAAAAAATCCTCTGCGTTAAAATTGTTCCACAGTGGACCTATCGTGATTGCTGCACGCTAAATCCAGAAGGCTTG
Organism: Magnolia kwangsiensis; assembly: GCA_037074715.1. Lineage (NCBI taxonomy): Eukaryota > Viridiplantae > Streptophyta > Magnoliopsida > Magnoliales > Magnoliaceae > Magnolia > Magnolia kwangsiensis. The sequence continues at coordinate 21,880,222 of CM073585.1, read as the reverse complement.
TCTTATCCTAGAAGCAATTCGCTTGTAACCAATCAACAGTAGGTAAGGGGGCGAATCACGCTTTAAGGACAACATATTTTATAAGTGATTCAGCCTAGTGAATTTCGAATTAATTTATTTTATTTTCAGTGTATCCAAAAATTATATTTCCAACAATCCAAATCTCAGGTGGACCACACCACTAGAAACGACAATAATTAAATGCTCACCATTAAAACTTCCCAGGCGTAGAAGTTTTCGATAAATTTTTTTAATATTTTGTGTTTTCTCTTTATTCTAAGTGTTTGTAATCTAATCAATAGGTGGGATGGCAAACAAACATTAAAGTCATCCCTAGGAAGTTTTTAATACTAGGCGTTCAATCACTATTGTTTTCTTGTGATCTGGTCTACTTGATATTATGATATATTTTTAGGTTCATGCACTAAGATAATGATTCAAAATGAATAGACAGCATGGCTGAAACACATACATCATTGTGGACTCACGTAACAGCATTCTCACCACTGTCAGTGTCAGTATGCTATCCGTATCCCATCCGGTCCATGCAAGTTACTTGTAACCGGAGGTTGACGTAGCCCAATGAAATACTTCATATATATATATATATATATATATATATATATATATATATGTACACACACACACATTTGATTTTGAGCTACACTTAAAAGAAGGTAAAATCGTAGGGAGATTCTCTAATTAAAGAGATTTGTAAGCCTAGTGTAAAAAATGATATAAACCGTATTTTCACTGAGTCATGCCAGATGTTACATGGAATTCATATCAACACCAGTTACAGGCAAGTCGCAACCTAATCAGTTTTCTTTCACCTTGTAACTGTGGGGCGTAGCATATTAAGGCACAAAAACTTCTTGATTTGGCGTGGCACGCATACCATAGCAGAAGCTTTTCCATTTGCACGCAACTGCAACGAGGATTTGAAAATTGAACCACATAATAGAGTTAAAGCTGTACTCCTGGTGATCTGTAATCTAATGACCGCAGAAAGGATAGATAATTTTCAGCCCTTACATCCCATGGTATAGATAGCAACTGAATGGGGAATGACCTTGATCAGTCTTCCTTTCTTTCCTCCCTGTCTTTCTGGAAGCTCTGGGTTTAGGATATGGGCTTTGCTTTGAGTTTAGCTTGAGTTTATAGTTTCCTTTTCTACTTATTACTTCCTGGTTCATCACGCGTGAATTCCCAGACCATGTCTGATCGCATTTAAATGGAATGGGTTCCAGCTTTGGCGGTTCTAGGTAGTGACAGTTTTATTGGCCTGTAAACAGAGATAAGACATTGAGATGACAACTATCTAATTCTACCTAGGAGCTCAATCGATATTTTTTTAAAAAAGAAGAATAGATTGTATTCATAATATGAGAAGGAATACAACTATGAAAGCACCTAATTCAGGAGAGCCTACCATGAAAAGGGGCAGACCCTCCCATCGTAATGAATAAAAGACAGCCAAGAAGTCTAGGTCTCACGAATCGAGCCTCGGCCCACTTAATCTAGGAACAGAAGGCTTCAGATGGAGGGCGAAAGATCTCCTAATGAAAGGTAATCACCATTGCCTTATGTACCACTCCCCAGCCTAGTGAGCCCATCAGCCATGTGTTCGACTCTCTAGGGGTGTGAATAATGCAGACGTCCATACTTGACTTGAGGGATTCATTTTTGCCACCCAATACCATAGGCACCACGTAATGCGATGGTTTTGAGAGGGCAGCAATGAATGATTTAGAGTCACTTTTAACAATTACTTTGGTAAAACCCCTATTCGGACAAAGAGAAAGGCCCTCCTGGATGGCCCTGGTTTCAGCTCTTGAGCTGCAACCAAATCCGAAGCCTGTTGAGAATGCAAAAAGAAACGCACCCGAGCTATCTCTAGCCACTCCACCTCCACCTGATGGGCACGGGTTTCCGAGTGCTAACCCATCTACGTTGATCTTTGTCCATCTGAGAAGGGGCTTATCACGCCTCAAATCCGAAAATCGGATTCACAGGAATTCTGATCGCCGAATTCGGTGCCGACAACCTTCGTAGTACCCCATTCTCGGCTCCCAGTGCCCATATGCCAGGTTCCAATCTTGAGATCTTACAAGGAATATTTTTCAATGCATATTTATCTTTTAAGAAGCATAATTACAAGTTTACCCAAATCACAAAGACAACATCATCATCACATATCCTCTAATATAAACATTTGAATTAATGTTGAAAGGAAAATACATATGTTAAAATCAAAGCTACAGAAGTCAACTACATGCTCTAACTTCACGCTGCTGCAACCTAACATCACCTGCACGCATCTATCGTGCTTATAGAAAGCTTAGAGGGTGGTGTCAGTGTGTGCACAAGGTAAGTGCCAAGTATTCAATACAATACCATAATCGTAAAATATCGAAAATACTAGTAAGATAATGAATCATACGATAACAGAGTACGCAATTTAACTTAGCTATATAAGAGAGAAGTCATAAAGAGTAAAATATTAGATGCCGAGGATGCAATGTAATATACAATTCCTAATGAGCTCACGAATACCATCAGTCGTATCTAGACCATATAAATGCAGAAACACATTAACTCAAAATGTCATATGCCGCGAATGTAATGCAATATGCGGTGCGAATGGAATGATCATGCTGGAGTATGAACTCGGGATGATAGTACGTAGTATCGCAGGCTACGGGATCCACCACAATGGGATTCTATCCAAATTAGTCTCATACCTAATTTGAATAGTCAAACTCAATGTGGTAAACTCCTAATCTCAAGTTAGTCGCGCGCCCCAATCGAAATCCTGGCCACTGCGAAAGTACACGTAACAAATAGTTGCGCACCACCAGCCCGAGTGAATAGTGAATGAATAAATAAGTATGCAACTTCTGCTCCACAAATCAGTACTGTACATCTCTGGGACCATCACCGGAGTTTAGTACACTTTACATGCAAAACGTCGCCCACTGACGTGTGACCGTGCAAGTAGAAGAGACCTCACTATCCGCCTGGCCAGTAGTCAGCCAATATCTACCCGGTACGTCGATAGCGGACCCATTCACGAGCTGGTCAAAGTCAGCCTAGCTATGCCCTCTACTCTCAGGCAGGTAAGGTCACACCCCCTCCCAACCGACCATGACATAGTGAAAGACGTGGCCTTCTGGTATTTGACACTCGGGCGCTCATGTATTCACTTGGTCTCGACGTTGGAGTATCTCCTGGCCTTGGAGGTTTAAGGACTTTTACCCACGGACATCCAAAGTACCCAGATGCTCGAACCAAACATTTTTGGTGTCCCATCTAGTCATCCACGATATTCCTATAGAGGTTACAGCCCTGATGTCGTTAGGGCGTATAGTAATCACTATCACACAATGCAAGATGCATGAATCATATAGTCCAATCATGCATCAATCCTGTACATACCGTGCGTTCATGTGGGATAACTCCACCTATTAGGGAGTCTCATAAATCATCTGTACTATGACGTATGCAATGATTGATCACATCTCACAATAAACATATAAATGATGCGTATAGGCATGTATCACAATGTTATTCTGCCACATACTCATAATTGGTATCAATAACCGTTATCGACAATCGACTTCGACAATGTGGATATTTAACCAACATTGTCCCCAAGGAATGACGCATATAGAGCCTAACATACAGTGGACTCATGACCTCACACAAGGGCCAAATATAAAACACTATGGGCCTCACTTAAGAGCTTAATACACATCACGATGGGCCTAACATATATCACAATGGGCTCCATCGCCTGACCCTCAAATGCACCACAATGGGCCTCATCACATAGGCTTCACATATATTACATAGGCCTCAAATGCATCAAACCGAGGCCGAATGTTTATCAGAATGGGCCTCAAATACGGGCTGCATATACATCACAATGGGCCTTGGCAATCGGCCTCGATATCTAGCCTCGACAATTGGAGTCAGCCTCGATAATCAGAATCAGCCTCAATAATTGTTATCGATAATTGATAATCGAAATCAGCCTAGACCCTGATAATCAAAATCAGTAATCGGCAATCAGAATCAGCATCGATAATCAACCTTGGCGTGAGGCGAGGTCCATGGATAGACGAACGATGATGGACCAATTAAAATCAATGGGGCCTAATCGTTTGGGTTAATCCACTAGAGGATGATGAGAATGAGCCTAAAAGGCCTAAGGGAAGGTCACAATGTGGATGTTCAACCATCATTGCCCATTAATGTGATCATTTAACCAACATTGCTCCTATGGAATGACGCTCATAGGGCCAATCGGATAGGGGCCCACAGTCTAGCACAAAGGCCTAACATGCATCATCACGGGCCTCAGTTACATCAAATGGGTCGAATCAATCAAATGGGCTGAATCAAGTGGGCCGATACAAATGGGTCGAGTCAAATGGGCCGAATCAAATGGGCCGATACAAATGGGCCAATCAAATGGGCCGAGTCAATTAGCCGAATCAAATGGGCCGAATCAAATGGGCTGAATCAAACAGGCTGAGTCAAATGGGCTAATTCAAATGGGCCCAAACCAACTCCCATTCATCTATTGCTAGAGATCATTTTAGAGCATTATTAAAAAAATGAATCATATCCAAAGGATCATCTGGATCATACCACAAATGGTAGTGGCAATATGAATTCCACAATAAATTTCAATGGGCTCACCATAGTGTTTATTTTCCATCCAGGTTGTTTATAATGTCACAAGTACCTGAATTGGGAAGGAAAAATAAATATTATATTGATTCAAAACCTCTAAACCCAAAGGGGTTTCAATGCACTACACCAAAACAACGAAAAAAGGATGGTAAAAAATCGTCTCAAAAGGCCAAAAAGGACGGTCCTGGACCGTCGCAACGATCGTCAAATTTTGACGAGTCGTATTTTTTAAAGGACGACCATAAATCGTCTCTAAAGAAGGATGGTCATGGACCGTCTCTAAAGAAGGACAATCATAGACCGTCTATAATGATACGTAATTAGTGGACTTATATGAAACTAAAAAGGACGGTGTATAACCGTCTGTAAAAAGGATGGTCCTAGACTGTCCATAAAAAGGATGGCCCATGATCGTGAATAAAAAGGACAGTTATAGACCATCTCGTATGACCTGCAAAAAGATGGTCGTAGACCGTCTCTTATGAACTGGAAAAGGACGGTCATGAACCGTCTCTTATGAGTCTGAAAAGGACGGTCATGGACCATCTCTTATGAACATGAAAAGGACGGTCATGGACCATCTCTTATGAACATGAAAAGGACGGTTGTGAACTATTTTTTAAAAGGACGGTCTTCAACCATCTCGTATTTCTATATACACCTGTTACAACATCGTATTATTCCTGATATACACCTATTATATAATATATTTCATCATTCACATTCACATCCATCTAAACCCAAACATAAACTACATTCATCCAAACATAAACTACATCCATCCAAACACAAACAATCTTATCCACATTACATTCATCCACACATAAATACGCTCACACCAACCCTGCAAAACTCCAAATCATGAGCCAAAATATCAAATAGTTTCTCATCTAACAAAAACCAAAACTAAATCATAATATTCATACTCTATAGAGACTCCCAAGGTGAAGAATTAACTATAGAATATGATGCGATGAGGCTTCTGTTCCATTTCTTGCCTGAATGTAATCAGTCGTTCTCTGCCAAATACCATAGATATTCTTTAAACACTGAATTCAAACACTTTCACCAAAGATCATACAAAAACAGAAGAGAAAAAGACTTACCGGATCATCCCTTTATTCATAGAACTTCTCTGAGGATCCTGCACAACTTGAAAAAGATCTCTTATCAGCTCTCGCCGATGCGTTAAGGTTAAGGTTAAGGTTATAGGTTATAGTATATAGATTTAGGTTTAGGTTTAAGTTAAGGTTTAGGTTTAGGTTATAGGTTTAGGTTTAGGTTATAGGTTATAGTATATAGGTTATAGCTTTAGGGAATTGAGAATAGGTTAAGGTTAAGGTTTAGGTTTAGGAAATCGGGATCGGGTTCGGGATCGAGTTTAGGTTTGGGTTTTCAAGTTTAGGTTTAAGTTTAGGTTATGGAGTTGAGATTAGGATTATGTGTAGATTTAGGTTTAAGGATTTGAGAATACATTTCGGTTTTAGGTTTAAGTTTAGGTTTTAGGCTTAGGTTTAGGTTATAGGTTTAGGTTTAGGTTAGGTTATAGGTTAAGGTTTAAGGAATTGAGAATAGGTTAAGGTTTAGGTTTAGGAAATCGGGTTCAGGATTGGGATCAGGTTTAGGTTTGGGTTTTCAAGTTTAGGTTTAGGTTTAGGTTAGGGAGTTGAGATTAGGATTAGGTGTAGGTCTAGGTTTAGGGATTTGAGAATACATTTAGGTTCTAGGTTTAGGAAATCGGGTTCGGGTTCGGGATCGAGTTTTAGGTTTGGGTTTTCAAGTTTAGGTTTAGGTTTAATTAGGTTAGGGAGTTGAGATTAGGATTAGGTGTAGGTTTAGGTTTGGAGATTTGAGAATACATTTAGGTTTTAGGTCATAGATTTTGGTTTAGGTTAAGGTTATAAGTTTAGGTTAAGGTTTGGGTTTAGGTTATAAGCTATAGGTTTAGGGAATTGAGAATATGTTAAGGTTTAGGTTTAGAAAATTGGGTTTGGGTTCAGGTTTAATTTTGGGTTTTCAAGTTTAGGTTTAGGTTTAGGTTAGGGAGTTGAGATTAGGATTAGGTGTAGGTTTAGGTTTAGGGAGTTGAGAATACATTTAGGTTTTAGGTTTAGGTTTAGATTTTAGGTTATAGGTTAAGGTTTAGGTTTTAGGTTTAGGTTATAGGTTATAAGTTAAGGTTTTAGGTCATAGGTTTTGGTTTAGGTCAAGTTTATAGGTTTAGGTTTAGGTTTTATGTTTAGGTTAAGGTTATAGGTTTAGGTTCAGGTTTAGGTTAGGTTATAGGTTAAGGTTTAGGGAATTGAGTTTAGGTTACAGGTTATAGGTTAAGGTTTAGGTTTAGGAAATCAGGATCGGGTTTATGGTTTGGGTTTTCAAGTTTAGGTTTAGGTTTAGGTTATAGGTTATAAGTGTAGGTTTAGGTTTAGGTTATAGGTTTTGGGATTTGAGAATAGGTTTAGGTTATAAGTATAGGTTTAGATATAGGTTTTATGTTTAGGTTAAGGTTATAGGTTTAGGTTTTGGTTAGGTTACAGGTTAAGGTTTAGGGAATTGAGTTTAGGTTATAGGTTATAGGTTAAGGTTTAGGTTTAGGTTAAGGTTTAGGTTATAGGTTTTGGGATTTGATAATAAGTTTATGTTAAGGTCATAAGTTTAGGTTTAGGAATCGATATCGGGTTCGAGTTTGGGTTTAGTTTTGGGTTTTCAAGTTTAGGTTTAGGTTTAGGTTAGGGAGTTGAGATTAGGATTAGGTGTAGATTTAAGTTTAGGGATTTGAGAATATGTTAAGGTTTCGGTTTAGGAAATCTGGTTCAGGTTCGAGTTTGAGTTTACGTTTGGGTTTTAGGTTTAGGTTTAGGTTATAGGTTTAGGTTATAGGTTATAGGTGTAGGTTTAGGTTTAGGTTTTAGGTTTAGGTTTAGGTTAAGGTCATAAGTTTAGGTTTAGGAAATCGGGATTGGGTTCGGGTTTGGGTTTAGTTTTGGGTTTTCATGTTTAGGTTTAGGTTTAGGTTAGGGAGTTGAGATTAGGATTAGGTGTAGGCTTAGGTTTAGGGATTTGAGAATACGTTAAGGTTTCGGTTTAGGAAATCGGGTTTGGGTTCGAGATCGGGTTTACGTTTGGGTTTTAGGTTTAGGTTTAGGTTATAGGTTATAAGTGTAGGTTTAGGTTTAGGTTTTAGGTTAAGGTTTAGGTTTAGGTTAAGGTTTAGGTTTTATGTTTAGGTTAAGGTTTAGGTTTAGGTTATAGGTTTTGGGATTTGAGAATTAGGTTAAGGTCATAAGTTTAGGTTTAGAAAATCGGGATCGGGTTCGGGTTCGAGTTTAGGTTTGGGTTTTCAAGTTTAGATTTAGGTTTAGGTTTAGGTTAGGGAGTTGAGATTAGGATTAGGTGTAAGTTACGGTTTAGGGATTTGAGAATACACTAAGGTTTAGGTTTAGAAAATTGGGCTTGGGTTCGGGTTCGAGATAGGGTTTACGTTTGGGTTTTAGGTTTAGGTTATAGGTTTAGATTATAGGTTATAAGTGTAGGTTTAGGTTTAGGTATTCTCTAGTATTATCTACTATTGAACCTAGTATTATCTACTACATACTAGTAACATACAACCAATATTGGGGCACCATACCATAAGCTACAAGAATTTCATGTCTCCCTAAACAAGGTATCCTCCATTGATAACATATATATATATATATATATATATATATATATATATATATATATATATATATATATATATATATATATATATTATAAGTTTTTTATTTTCATTTACATTCACAAATACATTCATCATCCATCCGGATAGCTCTGACTCACATCCGGGTCTGCTCATTTAAATAAAATGGATTATCAAGATCATTTAAATAAAATCAGGTCCAATCAACAATCTGACCTGGAGGATTCTATTAGTATTGTTGACAGCACCTCGAACCTTGTTTAAATCCAGGTTGCAATATGTGGCTATTGATGCTATTTGTCTTTTTGTCAAGTTGGCGGCGATTTAAGCCTCAGAGACCTTAGCAGTTGCTCTCAGGAAGTGAGCCAACGCATACTACAAATTCATTAAAGAAAAAGAGAGAGAGAGAGAGAGAGAGAGAGAGAGAGAGAGAGAGAGAGAGAGAGAGAGAGAGAGAGAGAGAGAGAGAGAGAGAGAGAGAGAGAGAGAGAGAGAGAGAGAGAGAGAGAGAGAGAGAGAAAAGGTATTTGTTTGAAGTGATATGTCCGACTCCAAATGTACGAACCATTGAATAACCTATGCCCCAACTTGTAAGTGTAAATGCACCAATATCAGGTCATAAAAAAATTATTTTGAGGTAAGGCATAAACAAAGGTTTCCTGACAAGCAACTTCAATTTGAACGCCCTACCATTAAAGACTTCCTAAAGCCTAGTGTAATGTTTATTTATTTGCTTTCTAGGTACAAAGGCAAGAGTAAGAAGCCCTTCAAAATTTGGATTCATCCAGAGAGAAAAGGGCATAACACATTGCATCCACCACAAAAAGCATAACTACCCAAATGCACTAGAATGAATATATAGATTGGTGTTGCTGATATCCGACACTCAATATTGCAAAACCAGCTTAAGTACAAAAGCAGGGAACAACAAAACTGAAACACCTCCCTCTAGCTTAAGTACAAAGGCACACATCACAAATGAAGAAGGAAAACGTGAGAAAAGGGTGCTAGAAGAAACACTCTTGCTGACAAATTAGAAATAATTACCTGATTGGGAAACTTCCATAAGAATATTTATCAAGTTGCTGCAAGTCCCAGTTAACAGCCATCAGCATAGGAAAGAAAATAAAAATAAAAAATCTTTCTAGTAAGGATGCATCTGACAAACACATGCACAATATTGCTTATTTACATAACAGCAATAGATTTTAATATAAGAAACGAAAATTGTGTCACATAAAACCCTTTGTTGAATCAGAGCAATACAGTAACTGACCACTTGCACACGCAGGTGGAATCCAATTTTTTGACATTCAAATAGGATTGTGAGATCATAAGAGGCTTGATGAGACTGGATTGTCGCTCGGTATTATTTATTTTGGATGCTTTGCTTACATCATTTCTAAATAAAATTTAGTAGGCCCTTCAAAACAACAAAGAAAAAATAATCTACATTTTGTGAATAGAAACCTCATACCCAAGCTAAGAAAGGGAATGATTAATATTCCCTGCTTCCTTCAAACGATCTCCTGCCGCGCCTGTCAGTTTCTTTCTGATCCAGCAAGATCAACAAGATTGATTCTGCTGCTCCTCCAATTAGATTATAGATATGTACATTACATGGATCTAAATATTTTATTTAGCCTGCCTTGGAATGATCAACAACAGTTATAGGACTTTTATGAATTACGGGCATTTCATAGCTGTGCTCTTTAGCTCATATTTGCAAGGACCAACAGAACAAGAAACTAAAATCGAGACCAAACAAATATATATAGATATCTAAATTCTCATCTACTTTTCTACATATAAAAAGTATTGTTTCAATTCTTACAATTGTTTTAGAATTAGTAGATCTGTAAATATGTTTCCAATGGGCCCAGATAGGGAATTGGGGCTAAGATTCCTGCATTCAGATAAAATGTGATTCATGAAAATATGTCCCATATTCATAAACCAAAACCTTTTTGAGTTCGTATTCAACAAGAAACTCACAAGGAGCATTAGAGATATTTCATAGAAGTCAAGGAGGAAGGGATGTTCTGGCTGATTTGATTAAATGCCAAATTTCTGCATTGCAAAAGAAAAGAAATCAATACTAATCATAATGAGCTGACATTTTTCTATCCAAAGCCTATATCTAAGTCATTCTACCATATCAACAATTAGGAGAGAGAGAGAGAGAGAGAGAGAGAGAGAGAGAGAGAGAGAGAGAGAGAGAGAGAGAGAGAGAGAGAGAGAGAGAGAGAGAGAGAGAGAGAGAGAGGATCAGTAGTTGCTGAGGTTGCAAAAAACATTAATGCGGAATAGAGAAATGCATAGGCAAAAAATAAAAATAAAAATCTTGCTTTGCTAGCTGCTGTTGGGATTTCCATTTCAAGAATAGTAACTCATTCCATGCTGGGAATTGCACAAGAACAAGTAAAATTCAAGAAACTGCATTCAATCTAATAATATTTAAGTTTGAAATCGTCTGAAGAAATCCAAGATTATCCATGGAAGATCATCATAATTGGCTCGAAATGTGTTGCATAGACCTCAAAATCTTTGAAATCCGTCAAAAAGCATGAAATTCAGATGAAAGAATTGAAATGAGGAGAGAATTAGAAAAGAAGACATTGCAGAGATCAGATCATCAACTGAAATTAGAGAATTATATTCAAGAACTGCAATTCGATGACTATCTATTGAAAATCATTAAAGTAGATTGAAATAATCGAAAAAAAGATGGAGAATTTTTGCTGAAGAAGCATTTATTAATAAATTTTCATCTTTCAAAAATAAAAATAAAAATATTAAGAAACAAAATGAAATGTGCAGCAGCTTTTAGCAACTCTTCTTACTCAATCAACGAAGAATAATAGAAAAGAAGTTGGTTGATTAGTGAACTGAAATGACAAATGCAACTGTGTATTACTAAATGCCATCATTGTGAAAAAATTTCCAAGAGAACTTTTCAAAACTTTTAAAATGTATTACTAAATGCCATCTGTGTGTACTACAAACAGATGCAAAAATAGTTCCTGAGGAGAGTCGCACAGATGAATGATTTTGCTCGAAAAAAAAGGGCATCACATAAACAATTTAAAGAAAAGCTGATTTTGAGTTATAGGACTTATATCGCCCCAGATCAACAAATGATTTTGCCTTAAACGGCCTTACTCGGAGTAAATAAAAGTGATCACATACAAAAGATTTATTCACTTAAACCAAGTAGTAACCACTTGTGTGAATGTTGGTTGGGATCACTTGAGAGATCATTGGATATGCCAAGATAATATAAACCCAAGAGATAACACATCATAAACCTACATAACTATGCTTCACAAGTTTTAGATGAGAGGAGAGGATGTAACCATTCTGCCTTTTGGGTTTGATCATATAGATGGAAGCTGGTTTTTCTGTGAATTCTAATCTACCAGTAAGATCAGTTGATTTTTCATTTATTTTTTCCACAAGTACAAAACCATTTTCAAGCTGAAAATTAGTCTTATTTTCTCCTTTACCTACCCTTTTCGAGGTCACCATTTATACCTACGTTAACAATCATTACATTCACTGCTATATTATTGTCAATCTTGGAAACAGTGGCAAAATCATGGCCCCCAATGAGTAGCCAACCCTGCACAAAAATTAGGCTATCCACTCATCAAGGCTACTTGCTGCGGCCCACCTGACTGTGCAGCTTCAATGTCCCATACATGTGTCAAGTCAGCATGTGTGGGGCATGGAGTGGTTTATCAGGCCAAGTCCCATACAAAGTTCAAGGAAAATGAATGCCCTAAACAACTCACTCGCTCTGCAATGAATGTAATTCCCCCATGATTGACCATTTCATATGTCTCGTGCCCAGGATAGGATTGAAAGGTTACCAGGTTCTTTGATAGGCATAGTAGACAGATATTGCCCATGATGCTGCAAGCAATAACAAAGAAACCCATCACGCCACATTAAACATGTATAGGGCTGAAACACAATGTTGATTACCTAGTCACAATAGTTCAGAGCAGAAAATACAGTAATAAGCCTACCATCATCATGTTCCATCTTATTGCCCTCATCTTTCACTTCACGGATCAAACAATTAGACCTGCCATACACACTTCATGGCAGAGAGCATATTTATATAAAATAAGGGCACATGATATCAATATTCTGGTGATCATACAAGCTAAGAATAACATAACTGAATCATAAAACGCAACCTTGATGCAATAGACTTCTTGATGCACAATGGTTACCAATGGATGGATGGCCACGAATCATGATCAACCTAAAATCCAAATCTCAATTCTTTGAGAACAGATTAATGTAATAATTTCAAAACAAAAGCATAGTCCTAAGACAAATCCCACCTTCTCTCAGGAAATTCAACAAATAGCTAATGTACAAACCGTATCCCCAATTTTTGACAGAATTAGAAGAGAATATGGACGGATTTACCTGCAAGAACCTGATGATCGGGATGATGGAGGGGTTATGCAAAAACCATATCCCCTGATTCTCTTGAAATCAGCAAATCCATCATGGATCCACTATCAGATCAACAACGAAAATGAGTGCAGTGGCAACGGGTGTAGCGAGTTCCTGCCGGCGACAATGGGGCGAAAACGATGGGGTTTGGACGCTGCTGAAATGTTTTGATTGGAGATTGGTTAGGGCTGACATTGCTCAGAGAGGTGGAGAGAGAACAAGCGTCACAACGAGTGAGGGAGAAAGTCAGAGCGAAAGTAGGAGGGAAAGCGAGAGAGGAAAAGACATTGAAAGAGGGTTTCAGAAATGCCTCTTTCAAAATTAGTATTTGATTCACATCCGAACAATGTGAGTTTAACACTAGATTATATAATAAACTAAGTTTTCAGTCATACATATAAGGGCCCATTTACCAGATAGTTAAGATTGTTTAATATGGGTACAAGGTAAATATTAACCATTTACACGAGGACCCATTATTTGGATGGTCTGGATAACTTTAAATCATTTCCACTAGTGACTGCGTAAATCACCACCATTTTACATTGGACCCAAAACTAGCACATTTAAAACCAAAACTAACAACCATATGGCGCACAACTTGAGCTTTTACATGGTGTAAGCGTGTCTTTTATTGTGACGGGTAGAGCCCATGGTTCCAAAATCAGGGCCATTGATTACTTGATTCCATATGTGTATTGCCCATATATAAAGAATTTCTTAAAGAATTTCATTGATAGAATGATCTTGACATTTATATTCGTTGCCTGCAATAGACGGTTAAAAATGAAAAAGAGCATGATGTCCTAAGATTGGAAGGTAGAATCTTCATAAATGCAGGGCCATGGTTTGGTGATCCAAACCGTTGATATGATGAGACGCACGGTTGAAGATCCAAAGAACAAAGAAGATCCAAAGTTCAAGTGGACCCCACCACAGAAAATAATGGGGGACAGTGACACCCACCGTTGAAACCTTCCCAGGGCCTACCATGATGTTTATTTGAGATATAATATGTTCATAGGTTAACAAAATCATGGATGAAGGGAAAACACAAATATCAGCCTGATCAAAAACTTTTACCACCCACAATACATTTTCAATGGCAGGGGTTCAATCCTCACTTATTTTTTATTAGTTCAGCAAGTTTCCATGCAATTTTGATCTAAAAATTTGTCCCAATTTGGAAATTTGATCCATTCAATTTGTTCTACATGTCAAGATCTTTCATTTGACTGGTCACTCATCCTGATTGAGTTTCGAATGAGAAAGATATTGGATGGACAAGATTGCTTAACAATATGTTGGCCATATCTTTCAATTCAACGATTAGATTTGAATAAAATTTAATCTAAACATATGAAGTCATTTACTCTTCAATTTTGGACTAATCAAATTGTCCAAAATATATGTAAATCTAGACAAAATGACTGTGCCCATATAAAGTGTTTTGGACAAGTCTGATTCATTTTAGATCTAAATGAGTTGAATTTTGCTCTGTCCTAATTAGCACATTCTGGATACACCTGACCATTCAGATCAATTTTAGGATGGCTTGATCATAAAATTGATCAATCTCATCATTATAAGTTATCTTTGCAATTACACTTTAGTATACTAGGGCATCATTTTTTTTTATTTTTTTTATTTTAAATGGTGAACTTGTGTGTATGCATAAATAGTTAGAGGTTCATTTTTTATACAAGTGAATTTATCAATTTATTCAAACTTCTCAAATTTTCCAAGTAGCTATTTTTATTTTTTATTTTCCTAAATCACATTTGTTTTTGAACTTCTCAACTTTCTTTTTTAAAAGGACAAAATTTTCTCAAAATGTCGATGTTTTTCTGTTAAAAAAAATAAAATCAAAATCTTAGATTTTCTCAAACATTGTCAAATTATTTTTTTCAAAAATACAAATATTTTTAAACTTCTCAATTTTCCTTTTCAAAATGTTAGTTTTTTTTTTTAAAAATCAAAATCTTGATTTTTTTTTTCCTTCAAAATTTCTACATTTTTTGGACTATTACATTTTCTTTATCAAAATGTCTTTCTTTTTTCAAACTTCTCAATATTATTTTCAAACTCTTTTTTTTTTTTTTTAATGTCATTTTCCTTAACAAACTTTTCAAATTTTCAAAATACAAAATCTAATTTTCTTTTTAAAAATCTCAATTTTTTTTTTCTAAAATCCATTTTTTTTTTTCAAACTTCTCAATTTACTCAAACTTTTCAAACTTATCAATTTACTCAAACAATAGTGATTGAATATCCACCATTAAAATCCTCCTAAGACCCACTGTACTGTTTATTTGATATCCAATCTGTTGATTTGGTCATACATGACTAGATGAAGGGAAAAAACAAAAATCAGCTTGATCCAAAACTTTTATGGCTACTAAAATGTTTTTAATGGTCGACGCTCATTCAACACTGTTTCCTGTAATGTAGTCCACTTGAGATTTGGATATATCTCATTTTTGGTCTCATATTGTAAAATTATCTGTAAAAATATATGGACGGCATGGATGAAACACATACATCATGGTGGGGGGCCACAGAGCACCGACCACCAACCATTGGCCGGTGTCAAGGGAGTAGCGAATCTGTTCCCAAGCGTACTGAGTAAATCCTGTGGGGCCCACCATGATTTATTCATTTTATCCACTCCATCCATCCATTTTAACATATAATTTTATAACATAAGCTAAAAAATGAAGCCTATAAAAATCTGAAGTAGACCACATCATAAGAAATAATATAAACTGAACATCTACCATTAAAAAATTTTGGGAGGCCACTGAAGTTTTGGATCAAGTTGATATTTTAGTTTTCCCTTCATCCATGTATTTGTGATCTATTGAACAGGTTAGATGACAAATAAAAATCATTGTAGACCATAGGAAGATTTCAACGGTACATTATTCCCACTGTTTCCTATGGTATGGTCCACTTGAGCTTTGGATATGCTTTAATTTTGGGCTCAACTACTAAAATGATATGGAAAAATAGATTAACAGTGTGGATAAACCAAATACATTCATTGTGTCATTGCTAACTGGATACGGCAGAGTAGGATGCAATGTGTGTTGAAACCCTTTCGGATCATTATTAAATTTATTTTTCCTATTCATCCAAGTATTTGGACCACACCACATGAAATGGTGTTGATTGAATATCCAACATTAAAAACTTCTTGTGATTGAGCCAAAGGATGAGGTAGATTCAAACTTCAAGTGGATCCCATCATAAAAAACAGTGGGAATTAAATGCCTACAATTAAAACCTTACCTTGGGCTGTAGAAGTTTTCAACCAAGCTAATATATATGTTCTCCCTTATTCTATGTCTGTATTAACTTATAAACAAGTTGGATCTCAAATAAACATCTCGGCGAGCCCTAAAAAGGTTTCAATAGTGGGTGTCACTATCCCACTCTTTTCTACAGTGGGTCCACTTGAACTTTGGATCTGCCCCGTCAGTCAGATGCATCATTCCGTGGTCGGCCATGAGCTTAAAAATAAAGTCAATCCATGACTTGGGTGGGCCACACCACATACTATAGTTGAGAGGGTTATCCTCCCATTAAAACATTCATAATCATTTATCGGGCCCACCTAGATGTGGTTCATAGATCCAGCCCATTCATTATGTGTGTCCCACTTAGATGAGGAGTCAGACCAAGTTTTATACACATCCAAAACTCATGTGGGCCCCACCAAATACTTTTATATATTTTAGGGATGTCTTCACATAGTTTTAGATGCTATGGCCTACTTGAGTTTCGTATACGACTGATTTTTGGACTTAAAGGGGACACATCAAATGCATGATTTTGATGTTCTACACACATCATGGTAGGACGCACACAGATTAACCTCATGGGAAGTTCCCATGAGGTGACCTTATAGTACCATTTCATTATTTAGGTAACTCCTTCATGGGTGTTACTCTAACCGCGTAGGGCCCGCCTTGATATATTTTATATATATCGACACCGTCCATATATTTTAGGATGTGATTTCAAATCATAAGAACTCAATAATCTCAGGTGGGCCATACCAATCAAAACAATGATGAATAACTGTTAAAAACCTTTTGAAGGCCATAAAAGTTTTGGATCAATTTGATCTTTGTAGTTTACCTTCATCTAGATCTTCTTTACATTATCAACAAGTTGGATTGTAATTAAGCATTATTAAAACCTTACGATGGACTCTTTATAATTTTTAATAGCGAGGTACTATATTATCATTCTTTCCAGTGGTGTGGTCCACTTAAGATTTATATCTACACAATTTTTTATACTCAGTCTAAAAATGGGTTGGAGAAACATAGGGGCGGCAAGGATATGCAACACATCATCAAAATCTCACTTATGTTATATAACTTTTCAATTTTTCTTGTCAAAATACAAAATCTAGTTTTCTTTTTTAAAAAATATATATTTTTTTACAATTTGTCAATTTTTTCACAATTTTGTTTAATTTCTTAATTTTTTTTTCAAAATATCATTTTTTTAATCTTACTTTTGTTATATAACTTTTCAATTTTTCTTGTCAAAATAAAAAATCTAGTTTTCTTTTTTAAAAAATATATATTTTTTTACAATTTGTCAATTTTTTAACAATTTTGTTTAATTTCTTAAATTTTCTTTTTCAAAATATCATTTTTTAATCTCACTTTTGTTATATAACTTTTCAATTTTTCTTGTCAAAATAAAAAATCTAGTTTTTTTTTTTTAATATATTTTTTTATAATTTGCCAATTTTTTCACAAATTTTTTTAATTTTTTAAATTTTCCTTTTCAAAATATCATTTTTTTATCGAAATCTTGTTATATAACTTTTTAATTTTTCTTTTCAAAATACAAAATCTAGTTTTCTTTTTTAATATATATATATATATATATATATATATATATATATATATATATATATATATATATATATATATATTTTACAATTTGTCAATTTTTTTACAATTTTGTTTAATTTTTTAAATTTTCTCTTTTAAAATATTATTTTTTTTAATCTCACTTTTGTTATCTAACTTTTCAATTTTTCTTATCAAAATACAAAATTTAGTTTTTTTTTTTTTTTTTTAAATATATTTTTTTACAATTTATCAATTTTTTCACAATTTTATTTAATTTTTTAAATTTTCCTTTTCAAAATATCATTTTTTAAATCTCACTTTTGTTATATAACTTTTTAATTTTTCTTGTTAAAATTCAAAATCTAGTTTTCTTTTTTAAAAAATATATATTTTTTACAATTTGTCAATTTTTTCATAATTTCGTTTAATTTTTTAAATTTTCTTTTTCAAAGTATCATTTTTTTATCGAATTTTTTATAAAAGAATTATCAACATTATTCAAAGTTCATAATTTTTTTTTTCCAAAATCTAGATTTTTATAAAATTGCGATTTTTTTTTTCAAAATTTAAAATTTTCTTAAACATTGTTAATTATTTTTTTAAGCTTTTCAACTATTTTTTTTCACAAGTCATAATTTGTTCGAGCTTCTTAATTTTTGACCTAAGCATTAGAGACAGCAGGGCTATAAGACGGTTTAGGACCGTCTATAATAGAGACGGTCCTTGACAGTCTCTAATAGAGATGGTTTAGGACTGTCTCTAATCGAGACAGTTCTTGACCATCTCTAATAGAGACTATTTTTGATAGGGTAATAAGACGGCTAAAGACCGTCTTTAATAGAGACGGTCTTTGATAGTCTCAGATTACAAGTAAAAGACGGCCAATGACCGTCTCTAATACGGACGGTCAGTGACCGCGTATAAGATAGTCTTTGACTGTCTCAGATGAGGTATATAAGACGGTCAAAGACCGTCGTAAATTATTTACGGACGCAGAACATTTAAAGACAATATTAGGGACGGTTAGGAGCCGTCCCTAATTTTAGAGAAGGCTTACAGCCATCTTTAAAGCGTCTTTAAACCAAGCAATTTTAGAAACGATCCAGAACCGTCTCTAAATCCATCAATTTTTTTCATTTTTCACGTAGTGATGGTGGGCTTTCTTTCCACTATTTTCCGTAGTGTGGTCCACTTGATAAGACATCTGTCTTATTTTTAGTCTCAAGCCTTGAGACAGACTTGCCAAACGGGTGGGTGGTTTCTAATGTAACACATACATTTGCGGGCCCCACAAGACTGCTGATGTCATGGGGCCTGATGGGCGGTATGGATGAAGCACATACAGCACAGTGGGGTCCACGTACGTGGCCAACACTTCAGCTGGGTGAACAGTGTAGGTATAACACATACAGGGTGGGTCCCACCCGTCCAGCATTTTGGACGGCGTGGATACGAACCATACATCACGGTGGCTCATCCAGCAGGTGTGTCCCACTGTTTGGACGGTGGGGATGAATGGTGGCTGACCTGCACGGTAGAGCAATACAGAAAAGTTGGGGGTCCCACCTACTTGCTGACGTCAATACACAGCTATATAGCTGGTGTATGGACGTCAGCCAAAATTATCTATAACGTGGATTGTTACCACGTGGGCCCACAACAATGTATTTTTATTTTTATTTTTATTTCATTGTATATATATATATATATATATATATATATATATATATATATATATATATATATATATATATATATATATATTATTTTAACAATCAGCAGCATCCAGAGTCCCTGTCCAAGTCTGGACGGACGGCTGGATGTGGTTGGGTGTACGCATGTATCATGGTGGGTCCACATGTAGGAGTGGCCCACCATTTTATTTGATATAAAATATTATATTATATTTTATAATGACATACATTATAATATATATTCGTGAGTGTGCGTGGGAGAGGGTGAGATTGTCAGCACCCTATGGCACCGTCCAGACCCTCCTGGATGGTGCTGATCTACGTACCCTTTAAAGGGAGGAGCACCCTATGGCACCGTCCACATGAGGATGGACCACCGTATCATTTATTATTTTTAATAAAAATATTATATTATATAATACCATATATATATGTGGGTGTATATACGTGTGTGCGCGTGTGAGAGGGAGCGGGAGGTTAAACGCTGTCAGCGTCTGGACGGACAGCTGATGGTGGGCCCCCATGTATGGACGACTTTGATGCAACACATACATCATGCGGTGGGGCCCTCATAGCTGGACGGTGTGGATTACATCCACACGCATGATGGTATAGCCCATTTAAATGGATGGATAACGTGGATGGGTCCCACAGACCCACGTCAGTCCACGCACTTCATGTTAGCCACCCCCACAAGGGATTGACACCAAGACCCCAAGTGTTGAAACGAGGTATCTCCACTCAGTCGGCTAGTTGAGCTATGTGGACATAGGTATGTCCAGACCTTAGACTGCCCAAATATAGGTGCAATTTCATGGTGGAGTCCCACCATTCGTGATGGACAGTGCGAACAAAATACAAATTGGTGGGGCCCACTTCATCAAAATGGATAGGAAGAGAGAGGGAGAGAGAAAGCAGAGAGAGAGACGATGATGGAGAGGAGGGACCCCACCACTATGGGCCCTCCATTTCTTACATTGTATGCTTCAAACGGATCTCACCACATGTGGTCCTAAAAAAAGAAAATTTAACGGTAGATCACCCACCTATTGCACTTCTCCTTGATCCCTTGGACTCCTATGCTCATTGCCTTCACTTTTGATGGTGGTTGATAGAATTTTGATGGTGGGGATGAGAGATGAGAGGGTGGGCCACACTTGGTATATGGGAGAGCTTGGACGTTGGAGCTTTCATGGGATTTGGGAGGTTGCTTAGAAAAAAATGAAAGAGAAAGTGATTGATATGGGATGGGTGGAATGGGTGTTGTAAGGAGAGGTATGGGTTGGGTTGAAATTTCGGTAAAAGAGGAATGGGTGGAGAGAAAGAGTTGACTTATGGACAAAAAAGGAGGAATGGATGCTTGTACATGAGGTATGACTTATATTTGATTGATTGATTGATTGATTGATGGGACATGTTGTAGAGATTCCCTCGAAATTCGCAACGCACCATATTTTTCTCAAAATGAACGCGGGCCCACATCTTTTGGCACAGGTATTGGTTCGGTGCGAGAGTCATGGCATTGGAATCGCGGCTACGGCGCAGTCGCTACGGTAGAAGTTTCGGGTCGAGTCGACTCTAATATGCAGGACCTGGCTTAGGATCACTCGCAAACGTCGGATACAGGTAGAGGGTTGCCGGAATTCGACTGGGAGGACTGCTGAAGCCTACAGAATGGTACAGTCTAGGATACGAGTCTTACAGGGCTTCTTCTAGTAGACCACTTGAAATATTGGAGGTTTGGGATGATTGACAGTGATTCCTAAGATCTGCAAAGAGATTTTCATGGACAGATTCGGTGCCTTAAGGAGCGGAAGGAAGGGCCTCAAGAGGCTAATCCATCAGTAATGGCAACAGGATGCATATCAGTGCCTTCGAAGTATGATGTTTCTTGCCTACCAAATCTCCTAGAAAATAAAGACGGGTATGAGGCACTTCAGCGGGAAAAATCTGTTGGGCGCAGTGGCTGCCGCCCATCAAGCACTGGACATCCCTACCATTGATGATGGGCAAGGCCCGCTGATGTTGAACATCAGGCTAAAATGTCCCCACACTTGTGTGGTCATGACACTCGAGGAGAATAGGCGGTTTATCGTCTTAGTTTGGGACGAGGAATTTGAAGAGCAGCGCTCACACATAGAGACTGTGCGGATGCCTCTGCCTTGAATCCTATCATCTACAGGGATAACGTTATGAATGATATTCCAAGCCAGCAGGGAGAGTTTCAGTGGGAGTTTGGGGGTGCCACACCCACCTAAACCAAGCTTTATTTGAGCTGCGGGGTCTGATGTGTTGCCAAGGCGATCCTGCTGACATTTCTCCCGAGCTTGCCAGATACATCTGTCCTCAATAGCTGACGTACAAACTCCTTCGTCCTCGATGTGGTCCAGGACCAACTGAGAGAAGAAGCGCTTAGCTTGGGAGTGTGGACGCCATCCATTAGGGCTGATCATGTCAATCACTCTAGCTAGTTGCACAATGTCTGGGGCTGTAGGAAGACTCCAGGATGATAGAGGGCTAAGGCCTATCCAATCGAAAGACCAGAGGCAGCAGTCCTCCCACCCTATCAGCTAGTGAGATCTGACTGTGGCGCTTGCCTGAAGATTGCAGATGTGTTTCTAAAAAGGGGATGAGAGAGGAGTGAGAGATGCCCCTCCCATCGACTGGAAATCCCTAACATACTTTCCGCTCACGAAATTGTTCCAGGGGTAGCTGTCTATTTTGTAGGAGATAGACCAGGCTATCTTCATGTGGAATGCCTCCATGATCGAGTGGAGATTGTGCATCTTTAGACCTCCTTCAGGCTTTGGGAGAGCAATTCATTTCCACTTCAACCAGTAGTAGCGCTTCTTGTTTGCTTCCCATCCCCAGAAGAAATCTGAAAAGTCCTTGTGTAGGTGTAACGCTCTGGAAAAATTCGTACTGAAACTCGAGTACTAACTCGACCAGAAATCACATAGAATTAATTCCTTTAGAAAATAAGCGTAAGTTAGCTAGCGCAACGCTAGAGTAGCTGTGAAATCCTCCTTGATCGCTTTAAATACGTTCTACAAGACCCAAAACTTGTAGAATCCATGACGCTATAATAACCTGAAACCTGGGATCAAACTCTAAACCGATTTGTTCTCAGGAACCCTTTGAAACTTTGTATTGGATCTAGACTGCGAGTCGAAAGTCCGATACTTACAATCTTAGACCGTTATGACCGCTTAGCTGGACTTGACAATCATTTCGAAAATCATAACCGACGTTCAGAGGCTATTTCATTGAGCCTGGAGTGAAGAGAGTGAGAATAGGGTTAGATTTGGAAATTTAAATCTAAATCTGGCACGTGACTTGACGCGTTATTATTAAGCTTTATGACCGTCAGAATTCAGCCAAATTTTACCCTTGTATCAGGAAAAATTTCTCTTTCCTATCACGAGACTTGTAGACCTGATCTAGGTGCGATGACCGCTGAACTGAAACTGGACCGCCACGTACGATCTACGAACTCTACCGGACTGAAAACTGGGTATGAGCAACATCCAGAGACTATGAGCTTAAGTCCGACCGCGTTCGGCCAGGGGACCCCCCAAAATGCCTTTTTGGACCAGAACAACCCCGATTTGGTTATACCTTAAGTAAATTTTGTTCCCAAGCCTAATTTGGGAAGAAATTAACTTATAAAAGGGCTTTAAACCCCCACTTCTCTCACCCATCCGAATTTTCTAGAAACCCTAGCAAGAGTGAGAAAAAGTGAGAGTTTGTGAGAGAGAGTGGGAGTGATTTTCCTGCCACCTGTACTACCTGCTACACGTGTTTAAGCAACGCATCTCAATCACTTTCCCGGTGATTTCGTCGCATTTCTAGGTAAGAAAAGACCCTAACTACTTGCTGATTTAACGTTCCGTTAATTCCTTAGAAAAGTAGCTTATACGTCTTGTGAAATAGGTCGCCTATTCGCCGTAGACGAAGCGTATACGCTCCGTTCGAAACGATACACCTTTAGGGAAAAAGGTGCGGATTTTAGACGCTTTGATTGACTGTTTTCAACGCTTTCAATGCCGTTTAATAGTAGATTATCGACGACAATGCCGTTTGACATGTACAACATACTGTCCGTTTTCTGTTTCATAAGCAGACGAAAAATATGAGAATTAGGGCATTTTAGTCATTTGTAAGAAATACTGTTTGCATCCATATTTTGTTGAAATGGTTGACATGACTTTTTGTCGCATTAGGATATTAGGAATGCGTGCATAATTGGTTTGGCGAAGAGATTGGTCTAAAGGCGCACTTTGAGTCGACATACACTATGTAGACTTAAGTGTGTAGACTAAGTGTTTGTATGAATGTTTGTATTAGTATGTATTGAGTATATGGTGTTATGAAATAGTTTTGAGATTGAATTCTTAAGTAATATGCTGATGTAAATGATTTCCATCATGTTGGCAATATGTAGGGATTACATTGTATGTATGAAATGCATGTGTTGAATGAATTGCTTAAGTTGTATGTTATAACATGTGATAACATGCTTGTATTGTTGTGTTGCATTTCAATTACTCTCACATGATTATTGATGCTGATTTATAAATGTTTGGGACTATGCTTAGTCCAGGCAGTCGGTAACAGAGTAAATTTGTGGTTGGCTTCTATTGGCCACGAAGGACGCGTCGATGAACGCGGGTCGTGTTTTGAGTTGGCGGCAGTGGTTAGGCCACGTGAAGTGTTTCACGCACTTCATGTCGTTCGACTTGCGATGCGCTCGTACTAGTTGAGCACGTCAAGTAACCCGACTGGCCGTTGTATGTTCACCCTGTATGAGTCATAACTGCTTGAGCCTAGGGTACTGAACTTACCATTGAAAATCCTGTCAACCATGGTACCTTGATCCATAAAGACTCATGAGCCAGGCATGGTGGTATGGGACACCGTGGTCGAGCTGTTGGCCTACGCTGGGGCCACAAACCTCCCCGTAGTGACCAATGAGCACCTATGACTCGTGAGCAGATTATGGTGTTATGAGACACTATATTCTTGCTGTCGGCCTACACTGATCAGGTGACAAGCCCTTTGTAGTGACCGCGAGCGTATTCCCAGTTTACGGGAGGCGACGACCCTTCCGTAGCGACGAGAGTACAGTAGGCCTGTATTGATAAGGTGATGGGGGAGCGGTGTAACGAGTGCGAGTAACAGCCCTGACAGCCCTTGCAGCGACCTACAAAATATACATTGTATGAGATTACTAGGAGTGACGACCCTAGACAGGATCTGTGTTAGGATTGATATAAGTAAGGTACCTTAGTTTCCCAATACTGCTGTATGAATGGACTAATAATAACTCGGTAATCATATCACCATCACATTGCATGTACCTGGAAGATGTGGAGCACTGTGGGAAGAAAGCATGCCGCGGGCGTAAGATGGTACCGTATGAGGGAGATCGTCAGTGAGGACATCCATCATGTCATGTCATATTGCATTAACAACAGTATTTAGGAATGTTTGATTAATTGCTTTACTATTATCGCATGATTGATTTGAGAATATGCTAATCTCTGCTTTATTATTCCACTGAGTTGATCACTCACTCCCACGTTATGGGATGGTGTTTGCAACACCCCCCAGACCCTGTCTTAGATGCAGGTGATGGGGCGATTCAGGAGGCAGAGCCGGATTATGATGAGGACCAGGACGAGTTCTCATATATGCAGTTTCACAACGGCTTTGCATAGGTGGCCTGGATTGGCGGGACATACTAGTTGGACTTCTGACATTTTGATTTTGTTTTATTACATGTATATGAGACTCAGAGATGTATTCATACTTTGGAGACAGCCGACATTTATTTTGTTTTCCATACAATGATATATATATTCTTCAGTCTTCCGCTTGCTTTTATCACTGAATCTGGAGTATGGATTGAAGTTTTGGTATAATTTTACTCATGCGAATGCTTTAACTCAGACAACAGGGAATCATAATCATATTTGTTGCATAAGTGACGGTCTGGAACTCGGGAGTCGGGTTTATACACGACCCCTGATTTTCAGGGTGTTACAGTAGGTCTTGCAATAGAGAGGAGGGAATTTTTGTAGCAATTAGCGTGTGGATAAGGATGCTAGCCTGGACGTGGTTGATAAGGATCATCTTACCAGCCTGAGACAAAATGCAACGGTTCCAGCCTAATATCCTGTCATGCCCCAAACTCAGAAACCGGGCTCACAAAATTTCTGATCATTGAATTCGATGCCGACAGCCTCCTTAGTACCCCATTCTCGGCTCCCAGCGTACATGCATTAGATTTCGATTCTGGGATCCTACAAGGAGGATTTTCTAACGTACATTTATCTCGTAAGAAGCATAACCACTAGTATACCCAAATCACAAGAACAACATCATCATCACATATCCACTAATATAAACATTTGAATACAATGCTGAAAGGGAAATACATATATCAAAATTAAAGATCCAGGAGTCCGTTGCACGCTTTAAGCTTGACGCTGCTATGACCTAACACCACCTGCACGCATCTATCATGCATAAGCTTATAGAAAGCTTAGAGGGTGGTGTAAGTGTGTGCATAAGGTAATCGTCAAGCATATAGATATCAGAGTAAGCAGAAATACTGCAAGTCTATAAATCATTAAATATCAGAGTACACAATACAAATCAGCTATGCAAATGAGGAGTCATAGAGAGCCAAATATCAGATGCTGAGGATACAATGCAATATGTAAATCTTGCTAAGTTCGTCTAGGCCATATAATTGCAGAAACATAGTAACCTAAAATGTCATATGCCTACGGATGTAATATGCAATGTGAATGAAATGACCAAGCTAGAGTGTAAAGTCAGGATGATAGTATGTAGTATCATAGGCTACGGGGTCCTCCATAAGGGACTTCTATCCAAACTAGTCCTATACCTAAATTTGGATAGTCAGACTCAATGTGGTAAACTCCTGATCTTATATTAGTTGCGCACCTAACCGAAATCCTTGCCATACGAAGGTACATGTAACAAATAGTTGTGCACCATAAGCCCGAGTGGATAGTGAATGAATGAATGAATGAGTATGCAATTCCTGCTCAATAAGTCCACATATCAGTACGATTCCTATTTGGGATCATCACCGAGGTCTAGTACACTCTACATGCAAATCGCCGCCCACTGATGCACGACTATGCAAGTGGAAGAGACATCACCATCCACCTGGCCAGTAGTCAGCCAATATCTATCCGACACGTTAATAGTGGACCCATTCATGAGCTGGTCAAACTCAGTCGAGCAATGCCCCCTACTCTCGGGTGGGTAAGACCACACCCCCTCCCAACCGACCACGATACAGTGGGAGACGCGGCCTCCTAGTATTCGGCCCTCATGCACTCATATATATTCACTCGGTCTCGACGTTGGGGTGTCTCTTGGCCACGGAGGTTTAAAAATTTTCACTTAGGGACATCTATGGTGCCCGTATGTGAGAACCAAACATTTTCTGTGTCCCATTTGACCATCCATGATAGGCCTATGGAGGCTATGGCCTTGATATCGTTAGGGCGTACAATAGTCAAACACACAATGCAAGATGCATGAGTCAAATAATCCAGTCATGCATCAATCTTGTGCATACCGTGTGCTCATGTGAGATAATCTCCGCCTATCAGGGAGTCTTATAATAACCTGCCCAATGTCATATGCAATGATCAACCACATCTCATAACAAACATGCAGATGATGCGTATGGGCATGTATCATGATGCTCTGCTGTCACATACTCATAATCGGTATTAATAACCAACATCAGCATCGGCCTCGAGAATGCAGACATTTAACCAACATTGCCCCCTAAGGAATGGCCCATATAGAGTTTATCATATAGTGGACCCATGGCCTCGCACAAGGGCTTAATATACAATATCATGAGCCTTACTCAAGAGCTTAACACACATCACGATGGGCCTCTCACATGGGCCTAATATACATTACAATGGGCTCCATCACCTGGCCTGTAAATGCATCATAGTGGGCCTCATCACATAGGCCTCATATACATCACATTGGGCCTTAATCATGGGCTAAATACACATCATAATTGGCCTTAAATACGATCCGAATGCAGATCGCAATGGGCCTCAAATATGGGTCATATATACATCACATGGGTCTCGACAATTGGCCTCTGCAATCGAAATCAGCCTCAACATTTGGCCTCGACAATGAGAATCGGCCTCGATAATCAGAATCGATAATTAGCATCGACAATCGGTACCGATAATTAACATTGATAATTGGCACCAATAATTAGCATATAAATAAGGCAGGATCCATAGATGAACAGCCGATCAACCATAATATAAAGATCGGCACTCGGCCGTGGTTATATCAAATCCGATAGCGTGAAACCATCCGTCTAGGGCGAATGGGGCTCACTTATCTGGGTTAACCCACAAGATAATTATGAGAATGGGCCTAACAAGGCCTAAGGGAAGGTCATAATGTGAACATCCAACCAATATCATTGCTCATCAATGTGGACATCTAACAGATATTGCTCCCAAGGAGTGGCCTACATATAAAGCTAAAACATATAATGAGCTCGTGGCCTCACATAAGGGCCATATACACATTAAGTGGGCCGGATTGCATGAGCCTCGAATACATCACAATGGGCCTCGCTCATGGGCCTCAAATACATCACATTGGGCCTCACCCATGGGCCTTGAATACATCACATTGGGACTCGCCCATAGGCCTTGAATACATCACATTGGACCTTGCCCACGGGCCTTAAATACGTCACAAGGACCTGAACAGGGAAGGAAAACCAATATCATATTGACTCAAAACTTCTGTAACCTAAAGGGGTTTCAAGGGTGGGTGTTCAACACCACTGTTTTCTGTAGGGTGGTCTACTTGATATTAGATCTGCCTTATTTTTAGTCTCAAGCCGTGAGACGAGGTGGCCCTAAATAGGTGGACAGTTTGGACGGGAAAACACCCATCAACGTGGGGTTGTTGGAACGCCAGATGGATGGATGGCATGGTAGAACAATACATCAAGGTGGGGCGCATGGGGCACGACAGACGGATGGACAACTTGGATATAGGATGCATGCATCATAGGGGCCCACTGTCCCATCCTACGGACGATGTGGATAAATCCATACATCACGTGTGGTCCACACGTGTGGACCCCTAGTCCACGCAGCCCCTGACCGTCCGACGACAGTGGGTCCCACTAGATAGATGGACGGCGTGGGTTCATTCTTATGTACAACAGCTTAGTTGCTGCGTCTGTGGATGGGTCCCACATGGTGTCCCACCCCACATCACTCTCTTTTTGTGTGTGTGTGTGTGTGTGTGTGTGTGTATAAAATAAAATATAATATAATATACTATATCATAATATAATATATACCAATCAAAATGCCATGCTCACCGTTCAGAGCCATCTGGATAGTGCAAAATCGTGATAAAGGTGGGTCCCACGCTCGTGGCCCATCAAAGATTTGAATTTGCTTAATTGCAGCTCCAACTTAAGGATGAACTCACCAAAAGAATGGATGGTTTGGATGTAACACATACATCATAGTGGCTACTCAAAGCTCTTGTCCGTCCCAGCTATAAATGGATGGACGGTTGATATGCAACACAAGCATCAAGGTGGGGCAGATGGATGGACGGCTTGATGTGCACGTACCTGGTGGGACCTACAAGATGCAGATGTTAGCTACAGTTTACATATAATATAATATATAATATTATAATCATAATTAAATGCCCGTCCAGACCTCTGGATGGTGGGATACAAAATACTTTCATCAAGGTAGGTCCCATGTAGGGCTAGCATTATATGTATATATAGTAAATGTATATATATATATATATATATATATATATATATATATATATATATATATATATATATATATATATATATATATATATTTATATTAAAAAAATACATGCATCAACACTTCAGCGTCCAGGCTTTACTGGAAGGTCTGGACAGCACACGTCCAGTGGCTCTGACCCACTGGTCTGGATGGCTTGGATGGACTATCATGTACATCAGATTAGAGTGGGGTCCATGGCAGTGTGGCCCATCGTCAAGCTAATATTTGTGTGTTTCTTCATTTGGGCCCATCCAAACGGACTGCCACGTAGGCCACTCGGTGGATGACATGGATAAAATACATCATGGTGGGCCACACATACACACCATCCATGCAAGAGAGAGAGAGAGAGAAATGGTGAGATAGAGGGACCCTTCCACTATGGGCCCCTCTCTATATTGAATACATCAATGTGGGTCCCACAACAAGTGGGCCCTAAAATTGAAATCAACAATGGATCACCCACCTATCGGCCTCCTTCTTTAGCTCCTTAGACTCTTATGCTCCTTGCCTCCAATTTTAATGGAGGTAAATGATGAATGAATGGTTGAGATGGGAGATGAGTAAGTGGGAAAGTGGGCCACACTTGAATTTGGGAGAGAGCTTGGACGTTTGGAATTTTGTTGCTTGGGAGATTGTTTTGAGGAAAATGAGGGAGAGAGAGAAGTGATGGGATGATAAGGGACAGAGTGATGGGTGATGGGTGGAGTGATGGAGTTGTAAGAAAGGGATGGGTGGAGAGAGAGAGAGAGAGAGAGAGAAAGAGAGAGAGAGAGAGAGAGAGAGAGAGAGAGAGAGAGAGAGAGAGAGAGAGAGAGAGTTGACTTTAGGAATGGGAAAGGGATGGGTTGCTTGTACTTGTAGTATGGTGTGTACTCGATTGATTGATGGGATATGTTATAGAGATTCTCTCAGAATTCACAACGCGCACCTTTTTTCCTCAAGATGAACGCGGGCCCACATCTCCTGGCCTGGGTATCGCCTCGGCACGTGAGACAGGGCATCGAAACCGCGGCGACGGTGCGGTCGCAAGGGTACAAGTCTCGAGTCGAGTCGACTCTAAAAAATGGGATATGACTCAAGGTCGGCGCAACTACAGATTACAAATCATGAGTCATCAAAATTCGACAGGGAGGACCGCGGAAGCCTACAGAACCGTACAGGCTAGGATACGGGCCTCATGTATACTATTTTTTATTCTTTCAATTAAGGTTTGAATGTACATCTTCTTTGGTCTATCTTCATAGATTAGGACCCCTAGGTAATTGAAAGGTGCAACTATGTTGTGGAAACCAAGGATCTTCCGCGCAGGCCGGATGCGAGTTGGAGATTTCTGGGCATAGATGATAAAGAAGCTCTTATGTTGGTTAATTTTCTGGCCCGATGACTTTTCATACCTTTGGAGAAAGCTAACGATCTGTTTAAGGGATTCGCGTCCTCCGTTGGCAAAGTGGATTGTGTCGTCAAGGAACAATAGGTGAGTCACCAGCGGGCAATTTCTCTGGGTCTTAAAAGGTTGGCAAAAGCCTCTACTGACGAGGTCCTTAAAGCCCCTATTCAGTACTTCAGCCGCCAAAATGAAGAGAGCTGAGGATATTGGGTTGCCTTGATGGAGCCCTCTAGATGATTTGAAGAAACCTCTTGCTTCCCCATTGATCATAATAGAGAACCATGAGTAAGCCTAACACTTCTCGACCATGGCACTCCATCTTGTATCGAAATCGAATTTGGCGGGAACTCGTTTGAGGAAACTCCAGTCGAGTCTATGACAAGCTTTCTCTATGTCCGGCTTCAAGAGAATTTTCCACCCTGAACCTTTCGGTCGATGTCGCGAAAGATTTCCTAGTCCAGAGCACAACTCACTGTTATGAATCTGCCTTGGATGAAAGCTCCTTGCTCTTGGGAGACTAGGTGAGGAAGGACCGCCCCTAGCCTAATTATAATGATTTTAGAGAAAATTTTATAAGCACAATTGCATAGGCTTATAGGCCTGAAATCAAAATTTTTTGAGGGGGATGGAGTCTTATGGATGAGACAAATCAGCTTTGTTGAGAAGGCTCTGGGGATGACGCCTCCATTGAATAGATAGCAGACTGCTTTGAGGAGATCTTTGGACCCGTAGATCTTGGGAGAGAGTATCCCAACAGGCTTGGAAAAAGGCCCCAGAGAATCCATTCGGGCTTGGGGCCCCATCAAGGGGAAGGGCGAACACTGCCAGCCGCACTTCCTACACCGATGGCTGTAGAAGCAAGCCTCTATTATCTTCATTGGAAACAAGTGGAGGGATCAGATCTAGGAAACCTTAGCTTTCAAGAGACTCATAGAATTGACAGGAAGCAGACTTGATGGAGTTGTTGTTTGATAGGACCTCTCCCCCATCTAGTTTGATCTCATGAATTTTGGATTTTCTGGCCTTCATGAGGCTGAAGCATGGAAGAAAGAGGTATGTAACGACTCATATTTTAAATCCTAAACTACAACTCACAAATAAGATCAACCACTCCATTTTCTAACATCGTGAACTAATAAAAACCTAGTAGCAAGAGTCCAACAATAATAAAACTCTACCACTCATTAACACCCCTCATAATCACTAATATACGTATTAAAATTAAAAGTAACAGTCAGATCAAAGTAACCAACATTTATCAAGAATAAATCTTCAAGTATAACCCCCTAAAAGAATGAAATGAACAAACCGTCAGTCCAGAGTGTTTAATAAACTTCGCAAAAGAAATGGACGACTTAGATCACACTAATAATCAACTGGGACCCACTAAAGACCTTAGAACCGACGAATCTTCAGCTTAGGGCATTTGGTGGACCACCCAAGCTGAATGAACAGTGTGGATTACACTAACCACCACATGAGCCCCACTTATGGAATCGTGCATGAACACCAATCATGTACTCCTGCAGAGCACGGGACGTGTAGATGGTCAAACTGGGCTTGACCTGATAAAACTTAGAAAAATAGGATTTCTCCCACTCTTCTCGCCACACACACATTCAAATGAACCTAGGCGTTCGTCATCATGAAATGGCCCACCATCAGGGACCATGGAAGCCTGTCTCATCAAATTTGAGACGTTCATCATGTTCAGCAAGGGCCACTGATCATAACCTTGATCGAACATGGTGTCGAGAGGATCACAAGAACACACGGACTGAGGAGCGGATGTAACTCGACACTATGTCTGGGATAGTGAGACCTCCTCGATCGCGTATCTTGCTGGCAATCCGGATAGCCAGGTAATCCCGAGATCACGACCATATACACCGTGTATATTCCCATCACCACCCCATTTCTGGAAATGCCACGACGTTGACAAAAAGGTGAAAGGAATAACTGCTAGTTTGGTTTGCTGTAATCTCAACCCTTCTCCACCATCTAGAAGCTTTTCTCGAGAGATCCTAAGCGTCGAGCTTAAGACTGTGCGAAAATCTCATAGCAAAATGAGATTTTGACGAGAGTCACGATCAGCGGTCCTTACTCACCATTCGATGGACCACACATAGCGGCTTGGCATCGTTCGAACCCATTGAACGCACTAGATCAACAGATTAGCTGGCCATTGTAAAACTGCCATGATCACGAGGTCATCTTCTGTAACACCCTGAAAATCGGGGGTCGTGTGTAAACTCAACTCCCGAGTTCCAGACCATCACTTATGCAATAAAAATGATTATGATTCAATGTTGTCTGATTTAAAGCATTCACATGAGTAAAAGTATACCAAAACTGCAATTCATACTCCAGATCCAGTGATAAAAGCAAGCGAAAGACTAAACAATATATATATCACTGTAAGGAAAAACAAAGTAGATCTCATCTGTCTCTAAAGTATGAATACATCTCTGAGTCTCATATACATATACATGAACAAAATCAAATGTTCAAAATAGTCCCACTGAAGTCCCATCAACCCAGGTCGCCTACGCAATGCCATCATGATACTACATGTACGAGAACTCGTCCTGGTCCTCGTCGAAGTCTGGCTCTGCCTCCTAGATCTCAGCATCACCTGCATCTACAACAGGGTCTGGTGGGTGTTGCAAACACCATCCCGTAACGTGGGAGTGAGTGATTAACTCAGTGAAATCATAGAGCAAAGATTAGCATGTTCACAAATCAATCATGCGATAATAGTAAAGCAGTAAATCAGACAATCATAATACTGTTGTTAATGCAAGATGACATGACGTGATGTATGCCCTCACCGACGATCTCCCTCATACGGCAACATCTTACGACCGCGGCATGCCACGCTCTCTAAAGTGCTCCACATCTTCCAGGCACATGCAATGTTATGGTGATATGATTTCCGAGTTGTTATTAGTCCATTAAAACAGCAGGATTGGGAAATTAAGGTACTTTCCTTGTATCAATCCCAACACAGATCTTGTCTAGGGTCGTCACTCCTAGTAATCTCATACGATATACATTTCGTAGGTCGTTGCAAGGGCTGCCAGGGCTGTTGCTCGCACTCGTTGCACCGCTCCCCCATCACCTTATCAATAAGGCCTACTGTACTCTACTGCTACTGAAGGGTCGTCGCCTCCCATAGACTCAGAATACGCTCGCGGTCACTACAAAGGACTCGTCGCTTGATCAGTGTAGGCCGACAGCTAGAATATAGTGTCCCATACCACCATAATTTGCTCATAAGACTAGGTGCTCACTGGTCACTACGGGAAGGTTTGTGGCCCCAGCGTAGGCCGACAGCTCGACCACGGTGTCCCATACCAGCATGCTCGGCTCATGAGTCTTCGTGGATCAAGGTACCATGGTTAACAGGGTTTACAATGGTAAGTTCAGTACCCTAGGTTCAAGCAGTTATGACTCATACAAGGTGAACATACAT
Organism: Magnolia kwangsiensis; assembly: GCA_037074715.1. Taxonomy (NCBI): domain Eukaryota; kingdom Viridiplantae; phylum Streptophyta; class Magnoliopsida; order Magnoliales; family Magnoliaceae; genus Magnolia; species Magnolia kwangsiensis. The sequence continues at coordinate 21,846,043 of CM073585.1, read as the reverse complement.
CGGCTAGTCGGGTTACTTGACGTGCTCGACTAGTGCGATCGCATCTCAAGTCGAACGACATGAAGTGCGTAAAATACTTCGCGTGGCCTAACCACTGCCGCCAACTCCAAACACGACTCGCTTTCATCGACGCGTCGTTCGTGGCCAAGACCAGCCAGCCACGAATTCGCTCGGTTATCGACTGCCTGGACTAAGTCTAGTCCCAAACAATTATGGAATCACATCAGCAATTTATGTAGGAGTATTGGAATTGAAATACAATCATGTGAGCATGTTAACACATGTTATAACATACAACTTAAGTAAATCTTCAAGCACATATATTTCATGCATAGTATGGAATCATGTACATAGTCAATATGTAGGAAATCATTTAGGTCAGCATATTAATTGAGAAATCAATCTCAAACTATTTCATAACATCATTTAATTTAATACATACTAATACAAGCATTTATACAAACATATACACTACACACTTAAGTCTACATATAGTATGTCGACCCGAAGTGCGTAATTAGGCGAATCTCTTCGCCAAACTAATTATGCACGTAATCCTAACTTTCTAATGTGACAACAAACCATGTCGATCACATCAGCAAAATATGAATGTAATCAGTACTTCCTACAAATGACTAAAATGCCCTAAATCTCATATTCTTCGTTGATTTACGAAACAGGAAACGGATAGCATGTTGTACATGTTAAACGGCGATGCCGTCGATAATCTACTATTAAACGACATTGAAAGCGTTATAAACCGTCAATCAAAGCGTCTAAAATCCTCACCTAGTCTCTTATAGACGTGTCGTTTCGAACGGAGCGTATACGCTTCGTCTACGGCGATAAGAGAACCTATTTTATGAGATCTATTGGTTAAAAAGCTATGGATCCTAGTGAACCTTAAATCAGCAACTTCTAGGGTTATTTCATACCTGAAAAAGTGAAAGAATCACCGGCCAGGTGATTGAGATGTGTTGTTGAAGCACGTGCAACAGGTGGCACGAAGGCGCGAAAAATCTCTTCTACACAGTCTCTCAAACTCTCACCTTTTCTCCCTCCAAATATAGGGTTTCTCTCAAATTCGGATGGGAGAGAGGAGTGAGGGTTTCAACCCCTTTTATAAGCCCAAAAATGCCGAAAATAGGCTCCGGTACAAAGTTCACTTAGTGCATATCCAAATCGGGGCTGTTTCGGTCCAAAAGATGCTTTCTGGTGGTCCCCTGGCCGAATGCGATTGGACTTAAGCTCATGCGTACCAGATCTAGCACGTATTAAGTTTTCAGTCTGGCAGAGTTCGCAGATCGCACGTGGCGGACCAGTTTCAGTTCAGTGGTCACCGCACGTAGATCAGGGCTGAAAGTCTCATGATATAAAATAGAAATTTTTCCTGATCCGAGGGTGTAATCTGGCTGAATTCTGACGGTCAGAACGCTTAATACTGACACGTCAAGTCGTGTGCCAGATTTTAATTTGAAATTCCAATTTTGTCCCTATTCGCACTCTCTTCGGTCCGGGCTCAATGAAATAGCCTGTGATTATCGGTTTGACTTGATTTTCGAAATGATTGTCAAGTCCAGCTAGGCGGTTCTAACGGTCTAAGATAGGAGGTATCAGACTTTCGACGCGCGGTCTAGATCCAATACAAAGATTCAAAGTGGTCCAGAGAACAAACCTGCTTAGAGTTTGGTCCGAGGTTATAAAGTATTATAGAGTCGTTGGTTCTACTCGATTTGGGTCTTGTAGAACATATTTAAAGTGATCAGGGACTATTTCCCAGCTACTCCAGCGTTGCGCTAGCTAACTTAAGCTTAATTTCCATAGGAATTAATTCTATGCAATTTCGGGTCGAGTTGGTACTCGAGCCCAAGTATGGATTTTTCACGGGCTTTACAATCTATCCCCCTTAACAAATAATTTCATCCTCGAAATTTGTACCTTTTCGTACTCCTCGAGAAGCTGTGGGTAGTTCTTTCTGATCTCGGCTTCTATCTCCCAGGTAGCCTCCTCCTCAGAGTGATGCGTCCACAATACCCTCACAAGGGGAATTACCTTGCTACGCAGTACCTGCTCCTTCCTGTCTAGGATACGTGTCGGTCGCAGGATATAGGTAACATCCTCTCCTAACTGCACCTGCTCCCATCTGATGATATGGGAAGGATCAGTAACGTACTTCTTCAGCATAGAAACATGAAATACGTTGTGAACGCTCGCGAGAGGCGTGGGTAAAGCCAATCGGTAAGCCACTGCTCCCACACGATCGAGGATCTAAAATGAACCAATGAATCGCGGTGCCAGCTTCCCCTTCTTCCCGAACCGAAGGACTCCCTTCATAGGGAAAACTCGCAAAAATACATGATCCCCAACTGTGAACTCTAGTGGCCTCCGTCTCGTATCGGCATAACTCTTCTGTCTGCTCTGCGCTGTGAGAAGCTGACGCCTAATGATATCGATCTTCTCTGACGTCGCCTGCACTAACTCCGGGCCAATCAAGCTACGCTCACCGACCTCTACCCAGCAATGCGGTGCCCGACAAGGTCGCCCATACAGCGCCTCATAAGGTGCCATACCGATACTCACCTGAAAGCTGTTGTTGTAGGCAAACTCCGCATATGCAAGACAATCATCCCAACTGTCCTTGAAGTCCAATGCGCAAGCTCGCAACATGTCCTCTAAGATCTGGTTCACCCGCTCTGTCTGTCCGTCTGTCTATGGGTGGAAGGTAGTACTGAACTTCAACTTCACACCCATAGCCTCCTGAATGCGAGTCCAGAAAATAGAAGTGAACCGCGTGTCTCTGTCCGACACGATCTCCAACGGAACTCCATGCAGACGCACAATCTCTCTGATGTACAGTCTAGCCAGCTCGTCTATAGAGTTCGTAACTCTGATCGGTAGGAAGTGCGTCGACTTAGTCAGACGGTCGACGATCACCCAAATGGAATCATGTCCCTTCCTCGTCTTCGGCAACCCAGAAATGAAGTCCATGGAAATGAAATCCCACTTCCACTCTGCGATCGGCATAGGATGCAAAAGTCCAGGTGGTCGGCGATGCTCTGCCTTCACCTGCTGACAAGTGAGACAACGGGACACGAACTTCGCTATGTGGGTCTTCATACCTTCCCACCAATACGTCCTCTTCACGTCACGATACATCTTCGTACTGCCTGAATACATCGCGAGTCTAGTACAATGCACAGCCTCGACAAGTCAGGGACATCTGGGACGCATGGGCGGCCACGATAACGTAAGCCCCCATCCATACCAACTCGCCAGTCGGCGTCTGCATCATCACTGGCCTGCTCTCGAAGCTCAGTCAGATGCGCATCGTTCCTCTGCGCCTCGATGACTCAGTCATCGATCTGAGATCGCACCTGTACATGTGCGATGAACTCAAACGGCTCCTCTACGGTGAGTTTCTGCTCAAAGTCTCGTAAAAACTCAACCATATCCCACTCAGCAACCATCAGCGGAGCCGCAAACTCTATCGCCTTCTTGCGGCTCAACGCATCAGCCACAAGGTTCGCCTTCCCAGGATGGTAAGAGACTTCAAACTTGAAGTCCTTCAACGTCTCCATCCATCGCCGCTGCCTCATATTCAAGTCTCGCTGCGTGAATATGTACTTGAGGCTCTTGTGGTCGCAAAAGAGCTTGAACTCCTCTCCGTAGAGGTAATGTCTCCAGAGTCTCAGTGTGAATATAACGGCTGCCAACTCTAGGTCGTGTGTAGGGTAATTCTCCTCGTGCTTCCTTAATTGTCTCGAGGCATACAAAATTACCCTGTCCCTCTACATGAGGACACAACCCAGACCAACGCTAGACACGTCAGTGTATATAGTGTATCTAACCCCTTGCTCTGGCAATACTAGCACAGGGGCGGACGTAAGTCTGTCCTTCAGCTCCTGAAAAGCTGACTCTGCCTTGTCATTCCAGGTGAACTTCATGTCCTTCCGTGTCAACTGAGATAAGGGTCTCGCGATCTTCGAGAAGTCCTGAATGAAGCGTCGATAGTAGCCAGCGAGACCCAAGAAACTCCTCACCTCAGTGACAGAACCAGGCTGCTCCCAGTCTTGCACCGCAGCTACCTTAGACAGGTCAACTGCCATGCCATCCTTGGACACCACATGTCCCAGGAACTTCACTTCCTGCTTCCAGAAGTCGCACTTCTTGTACTGTGCGAACAACTGATGCTGTCTAAGCGTATCCAGGACCAAACGTAGGTGCTCCTCATGCTCCTCTCGACTCCTAGAGTACACCAAAATGTCGTCAATGAATACAACGACGAATCGATAGAGGAAAGGCCGAAATACCCGGTTCATCAGATCCATGAACACGACTGGTGCGTTCGTGAGACCGAACGACATCACGAGGAACTCGTAGTGGCCAAAACTGGTCCTGAATGCCGTCTTCTGCACGTCCTCATCCCTGACGCTCAACTGATGATATCCTGACTGAAGATCAATCTTCGAGAAGTACTGCACTCCTCTCAACTGATCAAACAAGTCATCGATCCTGGGTAAAGGGTACGTATTCTTCACCGTGATCTGGTTCAGCCTGCGATAATCAATACACAATCGCATCGAACCGTCCTTCTTCCTCACGAATAGGACCAGTGCTCCCCGAGGAGACACACTAGGCCGTATAAGGCCAAGCTCTAGCAGACCATCAATCTGCTTCCTCAACTCCTCCATCTCACACGGTGCCATGCGATACGTCGGCAGTGAGACGGGCGTAGAACTAGGAACCAGATCGATAGTGAAATCGATCTCTCGTCGGGGCGACAAACCAGGGATCTTCCTGAACAGATCCCCGAACTCTGAAACGACTGGCGTATGCTCAAGTACCTGGGCACCAACGTCTCGCAATAAAGTGGCGTAACTAAGTATGCGGAAAGGGAGATTTACCCGGACTAAAAATGTGAAAGGCGTGCCCTCTGGCTCGTACACCGTCACCATACGAGTCTCGCAGTCAATCTTGGCCCTCCCAGCAGTCAACCAGTCCATGCCAAGAATGACGTCGAGATAAATAAGAGAGGGATCGACGACAAGATCAAGAGCCATCGTCCTGCCTCCCAGATCAACCAAACAACCCTCACACATCTGGGTAACATCTGAATAATCTCCATGAGCTGCAAAGACACGCACCCCATCCATAGTAATGGTCTGTAACCTAAGACGCTTGACTACAGCACGTGATATCAAAGAAATCATGGAACCAGTGTCCACCATCACGAGAATAGGAGTACCTCCAATATGGGCTGTGACCTCGAAGGCCGAATGCTGAAAAGTCAGTGTCGCAGCTGCCTCAGCTGTCAATGCATGAACCCGTGCCTGCTGTGGCCGGTTCGGCCGCTGTGTCAAGGGTTGTGGAGGTTGTCTGATCTGCGATACCGGAGGTCTGAAAGAAGGGTGCGTAGGAGCTAACCGTATAGGCGGTGTTGATATCGCCTGTGAACGTGCACGGTCAATCTTCTACGGCGGTGAGAACCCACTGTCCCGCATCCGAGAAAAATAGCTCTGCGCCAAGTGGCCTGACCTCCCACAGTATGTACATGTCAAATCAGGGCGCTGAAACGGTGGTACAGGCACTGTAGCCCTAGTAGGAGGGTTGACGCGAGGCCTCTTGCCCGAGAAAGGGCCTGTCCTGCATGTCTGGTCGCGGCCTAGAAGCAATAGGGCCACGAGATGCGCAAGTCGATCCACATCCTGCTCTGCCCGCATAAACATGTGAATCAACTCCGCATATGAGGGAATGCTCACACAGCACATCTTCGACCGAATATCCGATCGCAAACCCTCCAAAAAGCACCGTATGCGCATCTGCTCATCAGCCAAAAAGGTCGAGATGTATCTGCCCAACTTCGTAAATCGATGCTTATACTCCGTGACTGTCATGGCTCCCTGTCGGAGGCGGAGAAACTCATTCTCCCGGTCATGCCTGTACGTCTGGGGGTAATACTTCTCGTGAAAGCGGAACTCAAACGCTGCCCATGTCCATATAAAGTCAGCGGCAATGGTCCGCAATACGCTATCCCACCACAGGCTGGCCTCTCGCTCAAACAGGAATGTAGCCAGCTCTACCTGCTCGGCCTCTGTGCAATGAAGCATCCGCAATATCTTTGACACACGGTCGAGCCAGTACTCGGCCTCCTCGGGTCTGTGAGAACCCGTAAAAGTGGGAGGCCGTAAGCACTGAAATCACTCTAATAGGCCCCGTATATCTGTGGCATTCCCCGCAGGGTAAGCAGGTGGAACAGGATGAGCCATGCCCTCATCCTGGGCGTATGTATAAGCATCCTCAGCTGAATGCGCAGGTGGTGCAGGTGGAGCCACACCCCCACTCTGGGCTAATGTCCTCACAATGGTAGTCAGAAGCTGCTGCTGCTGCTGCATCATAGCCATCATCTGCTCAAATCTGTCAGGAGGTGGAGCAGGCTGTGGCGTGTGCTGCGTCGAAGTAGACGCGCGATAAGGCTCTCTGACTGACGGAGTGAACGGCGGTGGTCCAACTGTAGGACCAGCAGTAGGCTGAGACGCATGAACTGCCTCAGGAATCGGGCCCACAGCAGGGTCCGCATGGGTGTCAGACCGCGAAGGAGCCTGATCCATAGGCTCAGTCAATGCAAGCCGAGCCGTGCTCCGCGTAGCCTTAGGCGGCATTCCCTATATTCAAAATAGGGCGCAACCTTGTCAGTCTCAATAGCACAAATACACCGCAATCATTCACATAAGGAGTCAAAGGCATTCCATGCATTTCATTTAATCAAAATTGTCACAATACAAGGGATATATCCTTACAAGCATCATGACGAGAAATACATGGGAACTAAGACAGTTTAAATTACAACAGCAACATAAGCAAGGCACTAGCCCTAACAAGCTTACACAACAAAAGAAGGAAATAACTAACTACTAACAACAACATCAAAGGTCACATCGCTAGTCTGAGTCGGGTGACGGAGGAGGAGCCCCCTTATCCTACAAGCAACACAGGATCACCTTCAAGGTGCGAGTCACCTTGCCGAATTTCCTCTTTGTAACGGCCTTGGCATCCTCGACTTCAGCGCGAAGTTCCTGAACTTCCCTTCGCAAGGTGATCTGACTCTCCTCGATCCGAGCAATGCGATCATCGCCAGTAGCCTGAGCAGAAGGAGAAGGGCTCTCATCTGTATCATGAGCCTCCTCTTCTGCCTCTTCCTGGACTTCTTCCTGAACTTCTGCTCCAGGTTCTCCTTCACTTGGATCCTCCTCATCATCAAAGTCATCCTCGCTATCCTCCTCAAGCTGATTTTCACGGTACTGAGACCCAATCTTCATCTTGACCATAGTCGACTCATCAATGCTATGAATTGAAGCTGACAATTCTGGCCCAAGTTTGTAAGCAAACTCAAGTGCAATCTTACATATCAGTCGGCCAAAAGGAAGCGATTCGGATGTTCTTCTTGACTTGGATATGAGGATTATTGAAAGCGTTGTAAACCGTCAATCAAAGCGTCTAAAATTCTCACCTAGTCTCTTATAGACGTGTCGTTTCAAACGGAGCGTATACGCTTCGTCTACGGCGATAAGAGAACCTGTTTTACAAGCTCTATTGGTTAAAAAGCTATGGATCCTAGTGAACCTTAAATCAGCAACTTCTAAGATTATTTCATACCTGAAAAAGTGTAAGAATCACCGACCAGTTGATTGAGATGTGTTGCTGAAGCATGTGCAACAGGTGGCACGAAGGCGGGAAAAATCTCTTCTACACTCTCTCTCAAACTCTCACCTTTTCTCCCTCCAAATCTAGGGTTTCTCTCAAATTCGGATGGGAGAGAGGAGTGAGGGTTTCAACCCCCTTTATAAGCCCAAAAACGTCGAAAATAGGCTTCGGTACAAAGTTCACTTAGTACATATCCAAATCGGGGCTGTTTCGGTCCAAAAGATGCTTTCTGGTGGTCCCCTGGCCGAATGCGATCGGACTTAAGCTCATGCGTACCAGATCTAGCACGTATTAAGTTTTCAGTCTGGCGGGGTTCGCAGATCGCACGTGGCGGACCAGTTTCAGTTCAGCGGTCACCGCATGTAGATCAGGGCTGAAAGTCTCATGATATAAAATAGAAATTTTTCCTGATCCGAGGGTGTAATCTGACACTTAATACTGACGCGTCAAGTCGTGTGCCAGATTTAAATTTAAAATTCTAATTCTATCCCTATTCGCACTCTCTTCGGTCCGGGCTCAATGAAATAGCCTATGATTATCGGTTTGACTTGATTTTCGAAATGATTGTCAAGTCCAGCTAGGCGGTTCTAACGGTATAAGATAGGAGGTATCAGACTTTCGATGCGCGGTCTAGATCCAATACAAAGATTCAAAGTGGTCCAGAGAACAAACCTGCTTAGAGTTTGGTCTAAGGTTATAGAGTATTATAGAGTCGTTGGTTCTACTCGATTTGGGTCTTGTAGAACGTATTTAAAGTGATCAGGGACTATTTCCCAGCTACTCCAGCGTTGTGTTAGCTAACTTACGCTTAATTTTCATAGGAATTAATTCTATGCAATTTCGGGTCGAGTTGGTACTCGAGCCCAAGTATGGATTTTTCACGGGCGTTACATCTTCCCCAATCGGACCGTTTATACCACACTTCAAAAATTCGGTCCTTTCTCTAATCTAAAATGTTCATCGTGTGGCCCACCCCACCTAAAGTCTATCAGGGATGATTATATAAGCCCATGCATATGTTCAGACGATTAAGAGAACCCTAATGATGGGTTTCTTTGCATTTCTTTTGTTAAGAATGCACTAATCCTTACGATTAGCCATGAAAATATCTAGAAGAGGTTTCAATCAAATAAGCATGTGTGGGACATCCAAGGAAGCATGAGATCTATTGGAGACAACCCATGAAGGCACAAGCACTGTGAAGAGGTCCAAACTCCAACTCTTGACTTTATAGTTCGAAAATCTCAGAATGGAAGAGCATGATGAAATAGCGGTGAAGACCGCTTGAGTTGAAGTAGGAATATGTCAATATGTCCTAGAGAGGGGTGAATAGGACTTTTTAAAGATTTATAAGTTATATTTCAATCCTATCACACAAATCCTATCATAGACTATAGATTAGGATTACTTAAAAATTAACTCTACTGGCTTCTAAGCCTGATAGAGGATCCAATCACAAACTACTTGTAAGATAAACAACCTTATGAATCAGATTGTGATGGATATGACTGTGTGTGCACAAGATGTGATTTCAGATAATCATATATAAAGGCATATAAAGCAATCACATAAATGAAAGACAATATCAATCTCAAACACAGTCATTTTATAGTGGTTCGACTACTTGTCTACTCCACTACCGGCTTCCACACTCAACCCTTGAGTGACCGAATTTCACTAAGAAGGTTTCCCATGGTTCACCTCAAACCTAAGGTTTTAAATCAGGTTTACCTTCAACCTTTATAGAGGTTTCTACTCGATTCACCTCAAACCCTGGAGTTTTACTGGCGTACTCCTAACCAGATGTTTATGCCCACACAGAGTAAGGGTCCACACAATGCACCCGGAGGTTTCTACTCGGTTCACCTCTAAACCTGGATTTTTACTGGCGTACTCCTAACCAGATGTTTATGCTCTCCACAGAGCAAGGGTCCACACAAAGCACCCCACACGTACACTCCCATCGGAGGCCTCCTTCGAGGACTTCAAAGGGTGAGCAACACTTAAAACCCAATCCTAGAAAGGAATGATAACAAGTGTCCTCTGGACTCTAAGTACTTACAGATAAGTTCATAAGTCCCTTTAAGCGCAATGATGAAGATCTCCTTCTTGTCGATGAAGAGTCTTCAACTTCCTTGATCCACAACACAAAGATGTACCTTTACTAGGCTTTTAGGTTGGGTCAAAGTTATGATGGAATACCACTCTCTAAAGATTTTCCTATAAGGAAGATAGAGTGGTTCCAATCATCTATGTATTCAGGGCATCCCAGCTTAATGATTTGCCATTAAGGTAGTAGCTGGAGGATCCTTGAATGAGGAAGTTCATTCCCCAATCCACTCTATGTGATATCAATAATGAGGGTGGATTGGAGGATGAACTTTCTGAGAGAAAGGGCTTAGGTAAATGATAGGAAGGTTAAAACTCTCAAAAGCACTCTCTTCTTTCTCTACCAGCAATAAAGACTAATCTCTCTCTATATATAGACAAAAGTTCCAACGGATATAAACGGTCATATTTATGACAGAGTTCGATATCATCGACCAGTCATCGATATGATCGAGCATATACTCTCGATTGTATCAGCAGACCTCTCGATGATACAAACTCATTTGTCATTTCGCTTTTGGAAACATTTCACCAACAGGTTGATGGGATCGAGATACATATCGATGTTGTCGGAATTTGAACTTTGATTCCATCGAGAGATGGATCGATCTATCGACAGGTTAAAATAAGAGAGAAGCCTTGAAGAATTTTAGGTTCTACAGATATGATCGGGGAACAGTCGATGTCATCGAAATTTATATATGGATCATATCGGAGACCTTGTCGATGGGATCGATAAATCGTATAGATTTACCTATAAGCTTGCTGGATGATTTATGTCCGGACTCGATCCAATCGACCAGGTCTCGATATGATCAATATATGAATATCGATTTATCGACTGACACCCTGATCAACATTAAAAACAACCTGAAATTCATGCTGGTGAGAACATGCGCCCACAATCGATATGATCGACTGAAGTCTGATATGATCGATATTTGAGTTCAGATTGAATCAGATAGTCATCGATATATGAAAGCTTATGTTAGTTTTCTTTAGAAAAAAAGGAGCGCCGAAAAACAGTCTGTCGATATTATCGATCTTCTTCCGATAGGATCGATATTCGAATATCGATGATATCGACTCACAAGTCGATATATCGATAAATCATGTAGATGATTGTTTGATTTCTGGACGCTTTTTGTCCTCACTCGATTGTATCGATTTGAGATGCCGAGGACATCGACAGAGCTGGTCGATCATATCTAAAGGGTAATCGATATAATCGACAGTGTAAGAAAAACTTTAAAGATTTTCCTTTTTGATAAAATGTTTTCTTACACAGAAACCCAAGATGTTCTAATTCTTTTTAAGGGTTTTAATCACCTGGTGTTTTGGGACATAGGATGTGAGTCTATGATTTTACCTATGGCAAGCTTCCACACATCCAGTTTAGGTAGACGCTTGACTTGATCTTCCTGTTAGGCGCTGTTGTTCGACTGACTCAACTTACAATGTAATTGACAAACCAGGGCACATAGTAGGTACACTTTCACATGAGACATTTATGGAGTTTTTCACAAAATTGAATATCATTTGCAACTCCATGGGTGGATTGGGAGAGAAAGTTCTGGTACCAAAAATTTATAGGAAAATTCTAAGATTCCTACCGGAACGATTTAATCCCAAGGTAACAACAATTGAGGAGTGTCAGAATATTGATGAGATGAAAGTAGAAGAACTGGTAGGTTCCCTATAAACTTTTGAACTACACTTCACACAATCCCAAAAATCCAAAAATACTATCCTAAAAACTTCTAAGCAAACAAAACATGAGGACCGCGAGAGTGAAAAAGAAGATGAGATGAGGAAGTGGCCTTGCTGGCATAAAAATTTTGGAGATTCTTTCAGAAGAATCGCAGCCATCCTTCCAAAGCAAGAAAGGTGTACAACAAACCCTCTACAGGAAAATTTGATAAATGGACCAAAGAACCACAATGTTATTCCTGTCATGAGTATGAATACCTGTCTACTGAATGCCCAAATAGAAAAACTAAGGACAAGGCAATGGCTACCACTTGGGATGACACAGATGAGTCAAACTCATAATCTAGTGACTCAGAGAGTGATAGAGATCAGAAATCATTGAAAATCCTTATGGTCTCCACTACTTTAATCATTCCCAGTGAATCTGAGAATGAGAAAGAACAACATGCCATTGAATCATTTCTGTTTGAAAATGAGGAAACTGAAGAAGAAGAAGAAATTAAAAAGGATAAACTGCAAGATGCTTATAATCAACTATATACTCAAAACATCCATATCCTTAAAAGACTTGGTATGTCTGAAAATAAAAAGGAATTGTTGCAGAAAGACTTGGACAAAACCTTAGAAATTAACACACATTTAATCAGTGATTTGCAACAATATCATTCAGACAATGATAAGTTAGAAAGAGAAAACCTATCCCTAAAGACAGAATTATCAAAACTTATGAACCAGGTTGAATCGTTAAGAGATGATAATGCGCAACTCAAGAATGAGAATCACTCAATCAACATTGACTTAGAAAAATTCAGGAGACTTGTTGAAATAAACTACAAATTTTCTCAAAGTGGCAGAAAACTAGAAAAATTGTTGGGGATGGGAAAATAAAGAAAAGACAAGAGTCGCCTAGGGTATGAGAAAATTAAAAAGAAAAATGGAAATAAAGTTCCAACAAAACTCGCTGCTTCAAGTAGCAATGTGGGAACTTCTCCAGTTTGTCATTTATGTGGTGTTGTGCGTCATTATAAGTTTGAATGCATGACACCTGGATGGACTTCACATAACTCTAGTCAGAATCACATTGGTAAATTCAAACCGATCAGAGAAACACAGAATGTCAAGAGTCCACCTAGGAGAAACACTCATCCATCGCCACCTAAGATGAAAGACAGGATAAAGAAATCTGTTTCAAAATGGGTAGAAAAAGAAAAACCGAATTGTTTGATGACTAACCTTCATATACCCTGAAATATCAAGCATAAAAGGACAAGTCCAAGTCATGCATCTAGACCTGGATATTTGGTGAAATGATGCAATTTTGTTGAGCTTAAATGATATATTTTTGTATATAAACATTCATATGTTTATACTTGTGCTGTGTACAGTGATTGTACATAATTTTTCTAAGTATACTCGGCTCATAGAAATTCTAAAAGTATACTTGTAAGGTTGTTTGAATGCTAAAAATGAAAAATCATTTACCTTTGATTCGATTATCAATTTGTCATTCTCGATTAATCGATAAAGGATTGATATCATTGATGTCCCTGAAGAATATGAATAGTCAAGTGACCATGAATGACATCAGTAACAGTCTCGATAGCATCGATCGGTAACTTCTCGATATCATCGGAACAATGATCGATAAAAGTGACAGATGGTGCCCGATAAATATCAGCGGGGTGAAAAAAGAGGTTTACTTTTCAAGAGTTTTTGGTCATCTTCTCTGCTCGATTCTCTTGACCAAACTACTGGAAGCCACGTCAGACTACTCAAATCACTCCATAAATCGGGTAGTACCTTTTTTTTATGTCATCCCTCTTTGGGTTTTTTTTTTTTGGTTTATCAAGTGTGTTTGTCGTTTTTCTCAAATCCTTCAAAAGCTTATTGGTCCACATGGGAAAAGACAAAGGAGTAGCATCCGGTCCGGGGGAGTCTTCAAAAACTACCTTACAAAAAGTCCTAGCCTCAAAAGGAAGGGGGAGGACCCTCGAACGTGGGACCCCCACTCGACAAAGATCAAGGCAGAACTCATGTGGTGGGTCCCAGACCGAATTTTTGGCACCTCCTCAACAGGCACCACCTCCTCCGGCTAGCCAATGCCCAGTAAAATACACCGGCAGGAAATTGATTCATGAAAGAAAAGTCGATAGGGGTTGCTTAGCACCTTAAAATCTGGAACCCTTATTTGCTGTGATCGGTTGGCTGCCCTTCCTAAACTTCAGGGGGTTGTGCCAGCTTGAACTAACACGCAACTTTCTGTCCATGTGTCACTCTCCTGTATCTGATCCTCCCTTGGTCGTGGTAGGTCTGGATGGTGACGAGGTGTTAATCACCCCTGCTATAATGGCCAACATTCTCAATCTGTAAATGGCACCAGAAGGCCTTCTAGAAATGGATCTCGACCATCCTAATGTCTGATCCATTATAACCAAGTACCTATGCAATGATAGAGATATCCCTTGGTATAAAGGGAATGCATTGAAATCCAGGTACATGGAGCCCCAATTTCAGATTCTACATGGTATCTTCACTACAAATCTATATCCAAGAATTACTAACAGATCTGATCTCATTGGATTCATGGTCATGATAATTTATTCTATTACAAAAGGGACAAGGATGTGCCTACCTACTCTACTGGTCAATCAATTGGTATATGCTGTCCATACTTCCAGGGATCTTCATCTTTCATATCCCTGGATCATAAGCAGGGTGTGCAATGCCATTGGGTTCCCATCTACGACTGATCCGGTACATTCACTTCAAGTCTTCAATGCCAAGAACATTCGCAAAATGGACCTAAGGTTCCATGAGTACATAGGACGAAGGGGAAGAAGGGATCCAAGAAAGGGGGGCAACAGCTGGTGTCTCTCATACTGAGGAAACAGAAACGGTGGAAGATGAATCCTCCAAACCCGATCCAGCCCCATCAGCATCAATACTTGGACATGCCAAACGATATAAGCTGGACAGGATTGGTGCCATTCAGAAGAACATTCACACGGTGAAAGAAAGGCTAACTGTTCTAGAAAGGGTGGTTCAAGGAGTACAATACACTCTCCAATAGTTGGTGGATCTAATGACATGCTATTAGGACGACACAGTACCATCCCATTCTGCTCCATGAGGTCGGTTCATGCATGCTATCCTACACACATCACTCCCATCTCGCGGTTGAATATTAATATCTTTTTGGATGTTCGACGCAATCATGAGTATGTCTAATAGCTTTATAGACTTGCACAGTTTCTGTTTGTTGATTGGTTGTCTATGCCCACTGCTGGGCTAATGATGGATAATTTTGGGTGGCCCTACATGGCCTTGATATTTATGTCTGATGGTTGATAGTTTACTGCTGTCTGGGGCAGTATATCTTTTTGATGATATGACTGAATCTAATTCTCATTTTTCTGCCATTCTAATATAAATCATTTCCTGGTTTCCCTACTTCCTCGATTATGGGATGCATGTGCTGCAGTGATTGTTTTATCTATTTCCTACCTGCCTTCATTGATGTTTTCTTAGCACTGATTTAACCTTATGCATTTATATCTATGGTTCTCCCATATGCTTCTTTAAAACTTCAATTAATATCACCTATTATATCTTTGTCAATGATTGACAAAAGGGGGGAGAAAAGTTAAAAAACCCCAAATGGAAATTGTATATGATTGAGTGGTGTTGTAGGTGTTAGGGGGAGTAGTTGCACAAAGAATGGGAGAGTTTTACAGTAATGGGGAGCAAATGCTGGTTGTGTACATGGGATCATTAGAATTTGTAAAATTGTGTAAATTGCATGTACACACAATTTAGGATGTATCTGTCTAGATATTGTCCTAGGGTGTTTTGAGTATTTTGTCACGTAATTGACAAAAGGAGAGATTGAAAGTGCCCTTGCTAGTGCCCTGGTTTGTCAATTTGCATGTGTGTTGAGTTAGTCGGACTGCAGAGCCTCACAGGAAGATCTATTCAAGTGTCTACCTCAACCGGATGTGTGGAAGCTCGCCATTGATAAATCTAAACCTCACATCCCATGTCTCAAAACACCAGGTGATTAAAACCCTTAAAAATAAGTTAGAACATATTAGGGTTTTTGGGTAAGAGAACTTTTTCAAACATTAGAAAAACTCTAAATTTTCTTACCCTGTTGATTGTATCGATACACATCTCGATATAATCGACCTGCTCTGTCGATGTCTTTGGAAGACCAATCGATCAAATCAAATGAGGACTTAATGTGTCCAGCAACCAAATATATATATGGACAGGATTATCGATGTATCGACACACTTATCGATATCAACGGAGTCAAAATCGCCGGTATATCGATACAACTAGGCTAATTCGGCACGTAGAGCGGTGGAATCGAATCCCAACAACTATCTCTCACTCTCTCTCTCTCTCTCTCTCTCTCTCTTTTCCTCACTCTTTCCTTCTCTTTTTCTCTCTTCTCTCTCCTAGGGTTTAGAATTTTTTATGGAATGAAAGAGGGGTGGGTTTTGGTTCTTATTTAGGCCCAGAGCTGATGAAAATGGCTCCAGGGCTATGGTATACTTAAGTTATAGCCAAAGAGTGGCTGTTTCAGTCCAACGGAGTTCATTTGGTTTAACATCCCAAAAATCGGGGGTCGGGTAGAAACCCAACTCCCGAGTTCCAGAACGTCACTTATACAACATAGATAATGATAAATGCATGTTGTCTGTAGAATGACATTAAACAAGATTGAGACTAAGCCAAAACAACATATCATACTCCAGAGACAGTTAAATTAGCAAGTGGAAGACTGATAAATACATAAAATATATAATTGATTGTAAGTTTCCAGAGTGTGAACATGTTACCAGGTTAATCATATACATGTATACTCCAAAAATGGAAAGAAAAGAATATACATGAGTGCTCCAAAAATATAAAATGACAAGTGTCCAGACATCTACTCAACCTCCCTGTAATCTCATCGATCAGAACACAGAGGAGAAGTCCTCCTCATCATCATACAAGTCCAGCTCTGCTTCTCAAGCAGCGCCATCATCTGTAACTAAAATAGGGACTGGTGGGTGTTCGAAACACCATCCCGTAACGTGGGAGTGAGTGATCAACTCAGTGGAATAATAGAGCAGAGATTAGCATGTTATCAAATCAATCATGTGATAATAGTAAAGTAATAAATCAAACATTCCTAAATACTGTTGTTAATGCAATATGACATGACATGATGGATGCCCTCACTGACGATCTCCCTCATACGGCACCATCTTACGCCCGCGGCATGCTTTCTTCCCACAGTGCTCCACATCTTTCAGGCACATGCAATGTGATGTAGATATGATTACCAAGTAGTTATTAGTCCTTTTCATACAGCAGTATTGGGAAACTAAGGTACCTTGCTTATATCAATCCAAACACAGATCCTATCTAGGGTCGTCACTCCTAGAAATCACATACGATGTTATATTTTGTAGGTCGCTGCGAGGGCTGCCAGGGCAGTTGCTCGCACTCGTTGCACCGCTCCCCCAACACCTTATCAATACAGGCCTACTGTACTCTCATTGCTACGGAAGGGTCGTCACCTTTCGTAGACTCAGAATACGCTCACGGTCACTATAAAGGGCTCGTCACCTGATCAGTGTAGGCCGATAGCTAGAATATAGTGTCCTATGCCACCATAATCTGCTCACGAGTCAATGTGCTCACTGGTCTCTACGGGGAGGTTTGTGGCCCCAGCGTAGGCCGACAGCTCGACCACGGTGTCCCATACCACCATGCCCAGCTCATGAGTCTTTATGGATCAAGGTACCATGGTTGACAGGGTTTTCAATGGTAAGTTCAGTACCGTAGGTTCAAGCAGTTATGACACATACATGGTGAACATACAATGGCCAGTCGGGTTACTTGACGGGGTCGACTAGTACGAGTGCATCTCAAGCTGAGCGACATGAAGTGCATGAAACACTTCGTGTGGCCTAACCACTGCCGCCAACCCAAGACACGACCCGCGTTCATCGACGCATCCTTCGTGGCAAATAGAAGCCAACCACGAATTCAATCCATTACCGACTGCCTGGACTAAGCATAGTCCTAAACATTTATAAATCAGCATCAATAATCATGTGAGAGTAATTGAAATGCAATACAACAATACAAGCATGTTATAACATACAACTTAAGCAATTCATTCAACACATGCATTTCATACATACAATGTAATCCCTACATATTGCCAACATGATGAAAATCATTTACATCAGCATATTACTTAAGAATTCAATCTCAAAACTATTTCATAACACCATATACTCAATACATACTAATACAAACATTCATACAAACACTTAGTCTACACACTTAAGTCTACATAGTGTATGTCGACTCAAAGTGCACCTTTGGGCGAATCTCTTCGCCAAACCAATTATGCACGCATTCCTAATATCCTAATGCGACAAAAAGCCATGTCAACCATTTCAGCAAAATATGGATGCAAACAGTATTTCCTACAAATGACTAAAATGCCCTAATTCTCATATTTTTCGTCTTCTTATGAAACAAGAAACGGACAGCATGTTGTACATGTCAAACGGCATTGCCGTCGATAATCTACTATTAAACGACATTGAAAGCGTTGAAAACAGTCAATCAAAGCGTCTAAAATCCGCACCTTTTGCCCTAGACGTGTATCGTTTCGAACGGAACGTCAATGCTTCGTCAACGGCAATCTGGCGTCCTAATGCACAAGATACATAAGCCACATCATTAATGAATCAAAGGAAACCCCAAAACAGTAAGTAGTTAGGATTTTTCTTACCTAGGAGTGCGTTGGATCACCAGAAGAGCGATGCAGGCAGGTGGATGTAGCACGAGGAGCAGCAGGGAAGACTCCCAGAAGAAAGCTCCAACTTCTCCCTCACTTTATCTCTCTTTTCTCTCTTCTCTCTCCAAATTCGTATGGAATGAAAGAGCAAGGGTTTAAACCCTTTTTATAAGCCCAAACATGACCAAAATAGACTTGGGGTCAAGGTATACTTATTTTATAACCAAAGAGGGCTTGTTCTGATCCAACGGAGCATTTTTGGAGGTCCTGTGACTGAATGTGGTCGGACTTAAGCTCCCTGACATTGGATCTAGGTCAGGCAGAGTTTTCAGTCCGATCGAATTTTCAGATCGACCGTGGCGGACCAGTTTCAGTTCAATGGTTATGGGAACTCGATCGGAGCTACAAGTACTATGACATGTAAGGGAAATTTTTCCTGATCCGAGGGTGAAATTTGATTGAATTCTGACGGTCAGAACGCTTAGAAAAAGTATACTAGCGAATGTGCCAGATTTCATAAATTATATTTATTTCTCACACTCTTCACTCTGGACCCAAGGAAATCATCGTGGGACATCATCTGGACTTGATTTTCGAGGTGATTGTCAAGTCCAACTAGGCGGTCATATTCGTCTAAGTTTGGGGTAATCGGACTTCCGACGTGCGGTCCAGAGCCGATACAAAGTTTCAAGGTTCTCCAGAGAGCAATCGGGAATGGAGTTTGATCCCAGGCTTTACGGTATTGTAGCGTCACCTATCCTCTACGTTTTGGCTCTAGCGGATCGTACTGAAAGTGATTGGTGCGAATTTCACAGGTCGTCTAGTGCAGCGCTAGGTGATTCTCTTTAGATTTCCAAAGGAAGTAGCCTATAATGATCTCTGTTTGAGATGAAATTTGGAGGGTGGAGCAAGGGTGTTTGGAAATGAAAGAAGGAAGAGTTTGGAGGGATGGTTTTTACCAAAAATCGGACGTTTAAAGCGAAAGGAGAGCCTGGAGGGTCACTTTGTGAAGGAAGTACTTGATTGGGGTATTTTTAACGAACGGTCCGCATACCAGGGGGCTATCCTAGCCCTCAAACACCTCCAGCCCAAAGTCCCGACCCAACGATGGAGTTTGACTGGCGATGCATCACAGAATCGGCGATGCCATCGCTGATGAAGTTGCAAGATGGTAACCCCAGCCATGTGGGTTGGGTTCCCCCTGCCCCTAGGGTCCCAAAAAAGTATGGGGCGCACCTTGGTTCATTGTGGTTTGGCCTAGAAAGGCCCAAAACTGCATTTGGGGTGTTCCAGGGACAGTCTGTAAAAAAGAATGAACTTATGCATTATGTAACATATGCTTTTGGGGTAGGAGAAGCTAAGCTATTCAACTAACCCATCTGTTACAAAATATTTCAAATATGGAATGGCCAAAAGGCTAATTTTCATGTATTTTTACTATTCATTATAAAATTTTGTCTAAGTATGATTTTATATCATTTTCACATTAGGATTAATGTCTAAAATAAAAACACTAAGAAATAATTGAAGAATGGGGTGGTGAGAGGAAAGATTTTGAATGAATTGAGTGAAACGGGATTTTTAGGCCCTAGCGATTGAGTGTAAGTGTTGTGGTTGCCCCATGACCCAAGGAATCACATTTTTAGGTTTGGAATTCTCCTAGGATCATCACAAACCCGCCTCCTAACAACTTACTGGCTACTTAGGTCGCCTCACACGACCTGAGATGCATTCTGGACTCGATCCAAACGAACGAGTTACGTAGACTTCGCCTATTGGAGAAACTGCGATCCTATTAGTGTTTCTAGATTCTTTACCATGAAGACCTTAGGATTAGTGGTCTTTACTATTTACACTTGAGGATTTGTGTCTAATATGGAAGCGCTTAGAGAAATTTGAAGAATGAGGGGGTGAAGGGTGAGATTTTGAAGGAAACAGGGAAAAATTGATTTTTAGACCTTGGGATTGATCATTGAGAGTGAAATGGTTGACCCATTGCCTAAGGACGTCTAATTCCTGGTTAGCAAAAATCTGGAGTGTTACATCTAGAAGCCCATTTCCTGCATACAATCTGGAGAAAGTTTCCTGACATTGGGTCTAGGCTAGGTTAAAATTTCAGTCTGATTGGATTTGTGGATCGATCGTAGAGGACCTATATCAGTTTAACGGTCATCGTTACTCTATCAGGGCCACAAGTGTACTGACACGTGTTGAAAATTTTTTCTGATCTGAGGGTGTAGTTGGGTCAGAATCTGATGGTCTGAAACTTTAAAATTGGCCTACAAGTGAATGCTTCAATTCACTTAAGTTTTAGTTCATTTCCTAAAGATATTTGCGTTTCTCACACACTTCGCTCCGGGCTCAAGTTGTGCATTTCAGGATACTATTTGGACTTAATTTCTGAGATAGTTGTCAAGCCCAACAAGGTGGTCATAACCATATAGTTTCACACTAATCGGACTTTCGACGTGTTATTCAGGTCCAATATGGAGTTTCGTGATGCTCCCGAGAGCTACTAGGTTTTGAGATGGATCATAGGTTTCTAGGTAATGTAGCGTTAGCAATTTTATTGGTTTTAGGTTTTGTTGTTCGTATAGAAAGCAGTTCAAGCTAATATACCGATTAATTCAGTTTAGTACCTAATTAATTTTTTATCTAATTTCTACATAATATGATACTTAACGATTTCTGCCTGAGGTGGTACTCAGGTCTTTATACGGATTTTTCCAAGACGTTATAGTAACAATATTAAAAACTTGTTGGCAATCCCAAGTGTGTAGCAATAATCTCGGTGAGACTGATGTCGTATCCACAGGGACTTACCTTTTACGTATTCTGAAGTAACTAGAATATAAAATATGAGAATTTAGAGAAAAATTTTTGTGAATTAAATCTATCAAAGGAATGAAAACTAGAGCGTTAAGGCTCTACTTATAGTTATTATGATATTATTGTACTATATTCAATCAAACATAGCTAGAATTGAAATCCTATCTTATCCTATCTAGTTGGATGATGGATTAGTTAAGATAAAATCTGAACTTTCATTAGTTTAGTTCACTCATAAAGCACCAATGTAATGATCGCAAGGAATTCATGCATCAACCATGCCTATAAACAATGGTGGATCATGAATTTTACAGATCATATAATTGTAAAACTGGTAAAATTATATTAAAAGCTTTTCGAGCATCTATTGTAATTGTAGTCATAATAAATCATAGAAAACTAAAAATATTCTTTTATTCAAACCAATAATCAATGAAAGTTTAACATAAACTTGATTCAAAGTAGAATAAGCATCAAAATAAACTACAAGCTTTATCTCGTAGTTCTAGGTAAGAGATTAGCTAACCAAAGACATGATTAAGCTAAAAACTCTTAAGAAAAATATGAAAAACTAACTAGAGAAGAAGAAAGAACTCATTGGAAGTTACTAC
The DNA here is from genome assembly GCA_037074715.1 of Magnolia kwangsiensis. NCBI lineage: Eukaryota > Viridiplantae > Streptophyta > Magnoliopsida > Magnoliales > Magnoliaceae > Magnolia > Magnolia kwangsiensis. The sequence goes on along the minus strand of CM073585.1, from coordinate 21,824,272 downwards.
ACCCCTTTCTTTACTCCTCTAACCCTAATTCGTGCTTAGAATGCTTTAAAAGATCCCTTTAAATAGGCTTTGTACGATTGACTTTGCAAGTCGCCTCAAATTTAAACACTCTGTGCACCTTCAATTATTCCTTCGATGAGTGTTTGATGTAATCGAATGTGTGAATCCCAGTCGGATTCGAATTCAGAAACTGGGTGTAATAAGTCTTCAATGTCATTGCTCGACCTTCGATGTCATCAAAGGGGTCTTCATTATAATTGTACCTTATCCAGAACTGTCCAGTGAGTTAAGCCTGAAATTCCTGAAATTATCAATGTCATCGAACTAGCTTCGATGACATTGAACTACTCTTCGATGGAATTGAAGGGTCTTCGATGAAATTGAGGATTGCTCACAATTGTCCAGCAATCAAACTTGAATTTACTCTAAAATTTTGATGTGATCGAGCCTCCTTTAATGACATCGAACACTTTCTTCCATGACATCAGAGTATGTTTGATGTCTTCATACTATCAAGTTCAATAGTTCTTGAATTATGCACTTTACAAACTCAATCTTCTTCCTTCTGGATCTTGGACTCTTGAAATCTTCATTCTTGATTGCCAAAGATTCATCATTTCCTTAGTAATTCTTGAGCATCAAATTCCATGCTTTTAGCATCATTTTCAACTTAAGCTCTCAAAATCACCTCGCAAGACAAAACATGCATAAGATATATTGATTAAGCACTACATGTTCATAAAACCAAGGTATAAATAGGGAAAAATATAGAATATTTCACACTTAACAAAGAAAAAAAGGGTTTGACTCAAATGTCACATAGGCATAAATGATCCACATGATGGTAAATTTGCAATAAAATTCAATTTAATCAATTACACAAAATGACCACTAGTTTGAGGAACCTCCGATAATACTATTCAATAATCTTTAAGTGGTAAAACAAGCCACAATCAATTCAGCATAAATCATCGATAGAAAATACACATATATAATACTCATCTTAAACTAGAATAGAGAAATTGAAATATATAATATATTAGAATACTCGAATTTAAATTTAAACATCAATCATATATAAAGAATCATAGAAACAAACAATTATCATTAATTTCAGTGAATACTATATTAAGAAAGTAATAGAAATAAATGAACTATTCTAACTATCATAATGTTAGAAGCTTGATGGGTGATCATCGCCTGTAAATTAGATTGAAATGAATTCAACTTGAATCATCTGAACTAGTACGAATCCAGCTTGTTAAGAACTAAATGTGAAAATTTAGGGAAAAACTAATAATCACATCCAAGTAATGGTTTTAAACAATCCATAAACTCAAATTAATGTCAATTAGAAAGTAATTCACAAGGGTTTTACTAACATTTGATATAGGGTCCGAATTGATGTAACTTGACACTGTTTGATAACTCCACTCGGCTAGTCTCTCACTTAACCTCGACCCAATTGAGAATTAAAATACTACAGAAAGAAATTGATTAATATCAAAATTATGTTGATTTTAATACTGGCAAAGAGAAGCTCACTGAATTAACAAAGGTAAACAAATGATCCGAGCTATGTAGGGCAAATATACAGTCTAAGCCATGTATGGTATATGTGCGATCCAAGTTGCATAAGTCAAACATGGACCGTAAGATGGTGAGTTCATGATAGGTTTCATTCATTACATCACTCAATTACAAACAGCAAACATACAATTAATTAACAATGTACGACTAAAGATAGCAAGTTATCATTAACCATTTATGCTTGCTATAATTTAAGAGATGTATTCATTATCTAACACGGGAATCAGGTGCGCAACATATTAACATATTCACATATTCACATAATAAGTTAGATAACTCAATCAAGTAACTTAGGAGATACTAGATGGAAGGGATTAAGGCAACATCTATGATTAGATCAATGACTTTAAGTGGGAAGCTCAAAGGGTGAGTCCTCACCTTTGATTAATTATGAGACGAAATCAACTTGAGTCCAATAGCAATGTTCACACCAATTTGACCTCAATGAGAGCGAACTAAGGTAGTCTCTACTGAATACCTATACTCAACTAACAAAATAAGATAAATAACCTAACATATTATTATTACTACTATTTATTTATTTCTACTACTAGAAGGTGACAAGAGAGTCCGCTCAACTAGCTGTCGACTCATCCTCGTCATGGCACCAATTTGGTTTAAACCGCAAGATCGTCGAGTCGACTCACCTCCCGAACTCAAAATCTCCCTTCATTCTTTCTCTCTTTTATCTCTTCATCTTTTGCTCCTTTTTTTCTTTCTTCCCTGTAAGACCCGTATCTTAGTCCGTACCGTTCCGTAGACTTCCGCGGTCCTACCGGTCGAATTCCGGCAACCTTCGACCCTTAACCGATATCGACGCGCGACCCTGATTCATATGCCGTCAACCTGTATCAACTCAACCCAAGACTAATACTATAGCGACCGCGCCATCGCTGCGGTTCCAATGCCGCGACTTGCGCGCTGAGGCGATACCCTGGTCAAGAGTTGTAAGCCGACGTTCGGTGTGAGGAAAACACCACACGTTACGAAACCCAAGAGAATCTCTACGAGGTGTCACATCAATCCCATCAATCAATCAATCCATCAACATGTCAAGTACACATCACTTTTTCACCCTTCCCAAGCAAGCCCATACCTTCTTACACTAAAAATCCTCAAAAGTCAAAAAGGTCTTACAAAGCCCATGCTTTTCTTACACAAAAGGGCACCAAAGTCACGATTTTCTTACACACCCCTCTCTCTCCCATCCATCACTATATCACCCATCATTCCATCTCTCTCTACAACACTCTCTCTCTTTCTCATTTTCTCATCTCATTCTCTCAACCAAAAACCCTCATACGTATGAGAGCTCTCCAAGCCTCTCCCTCTCTTTCCAAAACTCCAAGGTGGCCCACTTTCCTACCCCATCATCTCCCATCTTAGCCATCCATTTCTCATCTCCTCCATTGAAATCCAAGTTAAGGTGCTAAGGGACCCTTAGGAGCAAGAAGATCGGATGGTGGGTGCATGATCATAGTAGTTCTTCCTATTTTTAATATGGGCCAAGTGAGGGCAACCGATCAATGGTTTGGATCTCACTTGGATCCTAAGATGTGGCCGATGGCTCACTTGATCATCATGATCACTCCATGATGGGGCCATTCTCCATGGACCCCATCATGATGTTTATTTTTATTTTCTTTAGGAAGGTCATCTAGACCGTCCATATTAGTGGGGAAAGGATCCCCACCGTTGATTTTGATTTAGATGGTCCCATGTGTTCAAGGAACCCATTTGATTGTATAATTTCTTCAAGGGAGGGCTCATAGTGGCGGAGCCCTCCATCACAAGCGTGTCCCACCCTCTATCTCTCCCTCTCTACTTCATTTTTTTTTATTATATTGTGTTTGTGTGACCACTTGAATGGACCCCACCTTGAAGTATTTAATTTGTCCAAGCGTTCTTCAAGTGGGGCCCACCTTATATGTTATACCCACATCATCCATCAGTGGTGACCCACTTCAACAGGCCCACCACAATGTATTTTTTTGAGGACTGAATCGTCCAGCGTCTGGGACGCTGGACATCCCTGTATAAAAAAAGAAAAGAAAAGAAAAAGAGAAGGGTGCTTTTGGGGTGAGCCATCTGCATAGTCCCTACCTTGATGAATGTATTTAATCCACGCCGTCCACCTCATTTCCTGGGCCATTTTAGGCGTTGAGCCAAAGTATGAGGTCAATCCGATGATCAGGCGGGCCATACTTTTCAAAACGGTGGTTTTTACCGTTTATATAACATGTTAAATTTTTCTTCAGGCTAAAAATGTCCAACATTGGACTCGTTAGACTTGTTCCGAGCCGAGGAAGCCAATGGACAGGGTGGATCATCTTGATGCGGGCCTCAAATGTAAAAAACCCCAAAAAGAAGGGTTTTCAATTTTAAAAAAATAAAAATGCAAAGAGGCAGAGCCTCTATCCCTGACGCTTGCAGCAGCAGGCGGGCGGCGTCCCAGCAGGGGACCCACGCTCCAACCGAGGGCCCCACCATGATGTTCATTTGCCATCCGACCGGTCCATGAGGTGGGCCCCCTCCTCAGGTGGGTCCCCTCCAAATTTTAGCCTCAACCGCTGATCAGGTGGCCCACACCATAGGAAACAGTAGAATTGAACCTCTACCATTAAAATATTTTATTTGGGCCACAAAAGTTTCAGATCAAAATGAAATTTGTGTTTTCACTTCATCCAGGTCTGAGTGACCTTATGAACGGGTTGGATTTTAAGTAAACTTTGTGGTGGGCCCCACATGGGACCCACAGTGATGTATGTGCTGTATCCACCGTCCGCCTGGAAGGTGGTACCCTCCCATGTTACATGTGTTTTGCACCCACCAACCAGCGGACGGTGGGGCCCGCTGTGGTGCTTGTGCATGGGTGCATGCGTGTGGGTGTGGGCATGTGTGGGGTTGTACATGTGTGTGTGTGTGTATATATATATTATATTGTATATTATGTATATATATGTATATATATGTGTATATATATATATATATATATATATATATATATATATATATATATATATATAAAATTGTATATACTATACACACACACACACACATATATATATATATTATATTATATTATGTAATGTACATGATGGTGAGCCTTCATGTGGGCCCCCACCATTGGTGCAGGTGCTGCATATAATCTGTCCATCCATTTTAAAGATCATTTTATGGAATGAGTCAAAGCATGAGCCAGATCCACAACCCAAGTGGACCCCATCTTGGCATGATTTGAAGCTCATCTTAATGTATTTGTGACAGTTATTGGGGCCCACTTTGATGTGGATGTAAGGCCCATGGGATTGGAACATTTGATATATCCCAAGGCCCTTGGGACCAGACCCATTTGATTTATATAAGGTCTATGGGTTTAGGCACACTTAATCTATACAGGGCCTATGATTTAGGCCCATTTGGTATGTATAAAGCCCATGTGATTAGACCCACTATGACGTACTCTGAGGCCCACGGGTTATGACCCATTGCAATGCACATAAGGCCCATTGGTGTGGTCCATTTATGTGGCCCATTTAACAAATAAAAGGCCCATACGACATAGCCCATTGGATGTATTTAAGGCCCAATGGGATGTACCTAAGGTCCATTGCAATGTGTGATCCCAATACAGATTATGTAGCGATATTTACGGCGATCGTGCCTTGGGAGCAATGTTGGTTTGACGTTCACATTGCGAGTGTAATGCTGGTTGGATGTCCACATTATGACTCTCCTTAAGGCCCATTAATAGGCCCATACTTGTTGTGTATAGGTCGTCTAGGCCCATCTGCTTTGAAAGAATAATGCATTATTTTATAACATGTTTACTATAGCTCCATGACTCATGATCATACGCATCATATGTATGCTTGATATGAGAGGTGACTGATCATAGCATATGCCTTTGGGCAGGCTGTTTATGGGCTCCCGATTAGGCAGTGTTGCCCTACATGAGCGCACGTTATGCTCAGGATTTGATGCATGATTGGATAGTGTGATTCATGCATTTCGCATTGTGTGTTATGGTTACTATATGCCCTAGCGACATCGGGGCCGCAGCCTCCACAGATACATAGTGGTTGGCAGGATTAGATACCGAAAATTTCGTTCTACATGGGATGCTATAGATATCCTTGGGTAAAAGTCCTTAAACCCTTATGGTACCAAGAGGTTGCTCCAATGTCTAGACCGAGTGGGTAGATGAGCTTTGAGTGCCGATTACCAGACGGTTGCGCTCTCCACTGTGTCGTGGTCGGTTGGAAGGGGGTGTGGCCTTACCCGCCCGAGTGTAGGGGGCAATGCTAGGCTGAGTTTAACTAGCTCAAGGAATGAGTCCGCTATCGACGAGTCGAGTCCGATATTGGCAGACGGATAGTGAGGTCTCTTCCACTTACCTTATTGCGCGCGATGTGGCGGCGATCTGGTTTAGAGTGTACTAGACCTCGGTGATATCCCAGAGTTGAGCTGTATTGATATGTGGACTTAGATGAGGATTGTATGCTTGACTTGCACCTTATATTGCATAGCCTTTGTATGGCTTATGGTTTTCATGGATCCATCTGCATATTCTGCATTACTCTAATACTGCATGATCATATTACTACCTTGCGCACACACTTTCACCACCCTCTAAGCTTTCTATAAGCTTATGCACGACCGTTGCGTGCAGGTGACGTTGGGGCGCAGTAGCGCTGAGGCAGGAGCACGTTGCAGATCGTTTTAGAGTTTTTATTCTTTACCATTATATTTCCCTTTATGCTCATTGTACTTGTAAAGTTTTGATCATAGTGACAATTTAATAGAGTTCTTGGTTGTTATTTGTAGGTTATGCCTTTGGTTGTGCTCATTACGAATCAAACTGACATTGAAAATTCTCCTCGTAGTATCCCAGGATCGGAACCTGGGGAATGGGAGCTAGGAGCTGAGAATGGGGTTCTACGGAGGCTGTCGGCGCCGGATTCGGCTATCGGGAATTCTGTGAGTTCGGTTTCTGAGTTTGGGGCGTGACATTCCCTGCTGGCACTCTAACCACTGATCTTGTACTTAGAGGGTCAATTAATTCCTTATAAGCTTGATCAATACCAATCCTATGGGTTCTAGGGGATCCAAGGACTATTCCCCTAGTGATTTAGGACTGGATTGGAGGCCCAACCCTTACATGCTAGTCGGGTGTCATCCACGCCCATTTCTAAGGCGGATGATGGATGGTTTTTTACTGATCTAACGATTAGATTGTCTCTAGATTTGACATCATGTTTCACATGGATTCCTAGTTAATTATTTAGGGAACTTAATGACTGGTTAAGTGTTTATTAGTTAGCTTGCGTGGTTTAGGTGTGGTTTGATCATTAAGGCTATCACGGATATAATGAACGGTGGATCTTACTATCTGGAGTTCAATGTTGATTATAAATGGTTTGATTTGCTTATTAAGGAGATTAAAACCCTAAAAATAAACCTCTCTTGTGATGTGATGCTTCATCTTGGAAGATGATGGATGGACGACTTGATCTACATGCGAAATTTATCTTTAACGGGTGAGGGTAAATGCTTAGATAAATTGGGTTTGCGATCCTAAATTTGGTCCTCATGGTAACACATGAGTATAGGAAAGTACGAGATGTTATAATCTACCCCCCTTAAAGAGAATTTCGTCCCTGAAATTCAATACTTTTACCTTATATGGGATGAGGACAATCTATTTTACCATGTCGCTTATCATTTACTACATTCCCTGTGAAGTATGTTTGTATGCACAAGTGTTCAGGACTGTCTACTAGGACTAGGGTTGTTACGATCTACCCCCCTTAAAGAAGAATCTCGCCCATGAGTTTCAGTCATGTTCATCCCATTTTCTTTCGGTATCAGCTATGATCAAGGGGTTGCTCACAAGACTTAAAGAAGAGTTTTATTATTATTCTATATTTATATATTTGTATGTATGTTTGAAGTTCACCATAACATTCCACATCCTCTCAAAGAAGAGTAGTAGTTTATATTTTCAATGTTCGGGTTAGCATGAACGGACAGTGATGGTTGGTCTGAGCTTGATACAACAATCTTCTTCCTAATCAGGGCAGTGAATTCCTTGGTATCCCTTCCTAATCCTAGTGAATCTTGATCTTCTACTTGATTAGGGCATTGAGATCTTTGGATTATATTAGGATTAAACTGCGAACACTTCACTTAAATATGACTCCGTCAGTTTGTGAACTCGATTATTAAGGATTCATGTGGAATATCGTACGCATAGTTTTCTATTTTCATAAGGGTTAAGTGTATGTGTCCTATTACGCTTTCACTGTGCACTTTGATTATCTAAGCATTATGAAAATTTAAATTATAGTTCCTAGTATGTATTCTTAAGTTCAGAGAGTGCATATGTCCAATCAATGTACAATACAGTGGCTAGTTTTAGTTCCTGAATTCAACAAGAGCCTAGTTTTTCATTTCTAAGTTCAAATGCATAACCCTAAAAATTTTAAGGGAGCCTAAAGTTTTGATTTCTAGGTTCACCAGATACCCTAAAGCTAAGGAATGAAACCTAGTTTTAAGTCTGTAATTTCATTAATGCAACTTTAGAGAATTTGAAGTCGTATAAGTCCTGTTTTCCCAAGGCTTGGTTTATCTAGACTCACTCTGATACCACTTTGTAATGGCCTGATTTTTGGGACCTGAGTATATGACTCATTCTCCAAAAACCCGATTGTCAGCCTATAAAATTTAGTGTAAATTTGAACCGATTATCATTAATAAGAGTTAATAGTAGCGAAGCTAGAGTAAACCATGCATTGTATAAAAGCATTTCAAACGCCATAATAAAAATTCAAATGTAGTGCCCATATAGGACTTATACAATCCTCAAACAGTAAAGTTCTTTAATTAAAAGAAGAAATCTTTCATCTAACGGTAGAGCTCGATATGGGCCGCAGGGACCCCGTCTAGCTCCTCGGCTATCCGATCTTCTTTAGCAGTCTAGTGAATAGCATCGGCTCGCTCTACACCTGCATCAACTGTTACGGTTTGATAGCATCAATGGCTATTGCAGTGGGGAGCACTGTCTAAGATTGCGCACTCATTATTCATAATCCGATATAGATGAAATTAGATATATTAAACAAGACATTTCATAATCATACTCATATACTAAAAAATTAAGCCAATCAATAGAATCTCATCATAAACAAAATATAGTAGCAATCACAATATAAGGGAATATGTCCAGATAATCAAATAATCAATCATATGACTTTCTATTGCACTCAAAATCACATTGTATGCGAACTTTGCAAAATGTCTAGAAAATCGATAAACAAACTTCAACTCCACCTGAAAATCATGGTACAAGTGAAGCGCATAAGGTGGATAGAAAATCAATCTTTAACCCTCTACTTCCCCTGAAGATCATATTATAGGTGAACTTTATAAAATGGTTAGAAAATCGATAAGCAAACTTCAGCTCCACTCAAAAATCAACATATGACTGAACACCGCAAGATGAAGAGAGAATCAACATAGGGACTCCAATGTCATTTAAAAATTGTATGAACTCTGCAAGACGGCTAGAAAATCGATAAGCGAACTTCAGCTCAACTCGAAAATCATAACGAACTCCGCGTAATGACTCGAAAATCAATAAGATGTACAAATATAACCAACAAGCCAAAAAATTGCATCAATGTTACATCAAAGCTATGAAGGAAAAATAAATGATCTGAACCATGTTGTAAGACCCGTATCTTAGTCCGTACCGTTCTATAGACCTCCGCGGTCTTACCGGTCGAACTTCGGCAGCCTTTGTCCCTTAACCGATAGTCATGCGCGACCCTGATTCATACGCCGTCAACCTGAGTCAACTCAACCCAAGACCCGTACCCTAGCGACCGCGCCGTTGCTGCGGTTCCAATGCCGCGACTTGCGCGCCGAGGCGATATCCTGATCAAGAGATGTGGGCCAACGTTCGGTGCGAGGAAAACGCCGCGCGTTGCAAAACCCAAGAGAATCTCTACGATGTGCCACATCAATCCCATCAATCCCATCAATCAATCAATCAATCAATCCATCACATGTTAAGTATACATCACTTTCACCCTTTCCCAAGCAAGCCACAAAAGTCCTCCATGCCCATACTTTTCTTATACAAATGCCTCAAAAGTCAAAAGTTCTCTTACACTCCCATGCCTCTCTTACATAAATGCCACAAAAGTCAAGGTTTTCTTACACACCCATCACTCACCACATCCATCCATCACCCATCTCTCTCTCCCTTTACAACTCTCTCTCTCTTTCTCATTTCAAACTCATTTTCAAGCAACCAAATCCCCTATACGTATGAGCCTCTCCCTCCCTTTCCAAAACTCCAAGTGTGGCCCACCTCTCCATCCCAAGATCCCCCATCCTAGCCATCCATTTCTCATCTCTTCCGTTGGAATCGACGTTAAGGAGCTAAGGAGGCCAAGGGTGTAAGAAGAAACCGGTGGGTGATCTTTGATCTTCATTTCCTTGTATTTTTATGATGTAAGGGCCCACTTATGGTGGGACCCACCTTGGTTTAGGCTTTGTGTCAAGAGGGGCCCATAGTGGTGGGGCCCCTCCATCCTTACTGATGTCTCTTTCTCTCTTTCTTATGTGTTGTGGGCCCCTAACTACCATGTATGATCCACACCATTCCATCCAAGGGGCCACCTTGCAGTCCATCCTTAGGTGGGCCTGGATACAGGAGAACACAAGTATCGGCTTGATTCAAAACTTAGGTGGGCCACGTTCCTGTGGGACCCACTATGATGTTGTGTTATGACCGCGTCCAGCATCAGGACTGGACGCTGGCTAGTAACACCCAGTCCCACAGCTCAACTGGCAGGCTGCACGACCCACCCAGTCCATGGCTCAGGTGCCTGACCGTGTGAAAGATGCCTCGTTGCAACACTTGATGCCTTGGTATCGGTCTTGTGGAGGTGGTTAACATTGAATGTGTTCTGTCATGAGTGTGGACAGCGGTGGGGTCCATGGGACCCATCACCATCCATCATCCATTTAGTGGGCCACCCCTTGATGTGTGTTCATCCAAACCGTCCATCACCTCCAACGGTGGGGCCACAATTAGGTGGGCTCCTCCTCCTAAATCCATGGTCTACTGGTAGGCCGAGTGATGGAGGTATCTCGTTTCAACGGTGGCCCCCATGCCTCACAGGGTAGACTGTGTAAAAGATACCTCATTTTAATGGTGAGGTGTTAGCATCCATCCCTGTGGTGGTGGCAACAGTGAAGTGCCAACTGACGGTGGGGTCCATGGGACCCACCCACACCGTCCATTCAGTTTGGCAGGCCACACCATGGAGCACGTGTTTGTTTTTCCTGACCGTCCATTACACTTGGACGGTGGGACTCACTGTTGGTGTGGGGCCCATTTTCATGTCCAGATCCATAGTGCAACTGGTAGTCTGAGTGGAGATACCTCCTTTCAACGTTGAGGTCATGGGGTCCATGGAACCCATCCATGGCCGTCTGTCCAGTTTGGTGGGCCCACCATGCTGCATGCCACGTGGGACCCACTCCACGTGTGGAACCCATCTTGAATGCAAGTGATGGTCCAGGCCTTTGGATGGCCTGGACGTTATATAACCTATATATTATATATAATATAATACATGTTATATATTAAAGATATTATATTATATTATATATATCTGCTATATGGTGGGCCCTACGTGGGACCACCTCTGTTATGTAAGAAAAAGAAAAAAAAAAGAAAAAAGAAAAAGAACGAAAAAGAAAAAAAAAAAGGGCCACGTGCCCTCACTCTCTCTCTCTCTATATCTGTCACTCTCTCTCTCTATATCTCTCATTCTCTCTCTATAACTCTCTCACTCCCTCTCTGTCTCTTACTGTCCAGTGAGTTGTGGGTCCCACATGTGATCTAATGGTGGGGCCTACCCCCACATGTGGGCTAATGTATGTGTGTGTATGTGTATATTTATATTTATATAATATTATATTATATATAGTTGTATATTATATTACATATGATATACATGATTGTGGGCCTTCATGTGGGCCCCCACCATGAGGTATGGGTTGCATCCAATCCATCCATCCTTTTAGAAAGCCCATTTTATGGCATGGGCATAAAGAATGAGTCAAATCCATAGTCCAGGTGGACCCCATCTTGGCATGTTTCGAGGCCCGTTTTAATGTATTTGTGATAGTTTATTGGGGCCCACTTTAATGTGGATGTAAGGCCCTTGGGATTAGGCCCATTTGATTTATATAAGGCCTATGGGTTTAGGCCCACTTGATCTATATAAGGCCTACAAGATTAGGCCCATTTGATATGTATAAGGCTCATGAGATTGGGCCCATTTGATGCAATCTAAGGCCCACGGGTTATGACCCATTGCAATGCACATAAGGCCCATTGGTGCGGCCCATTTATATGGCCCATTTGATGAATAGAAGGCCCATATGATATGGCCCATTTGATATATATGTAAGGCCCAATGGGATGAACCTAAGGTCCATTGCAATGTGTAATCCCAACACAGATTAAGTAGCGATGTTTACAAAGATCGTGCCTTGGGAGCAATGTTGGTTCGACGTACACATTATGAGTGTAATGTTGGTTGGATGTCCACATTACGACTCTCCTTAGGGCCCATTGCTAGGCCCGTACTTATTGTGTATAGGCCATCCCGGCCCATCTGCATTGTAAGGATAGTTCATCTCATTATAACGTGTTTAGTATAGTTCCATGACTCATGATCATACGTATCATATGTATGCTTGACATGAGAATTGACTGATCATAGCATATGCCTTCGGACAGATTGTTTAGGGGCTCCCGGTTTGGCGGTGTTGCCCTACATGAGCGCACGATATGTGTAGAATTTGTTGCATGACTGGATAGCATGATTCATGCATTTCACATTTGTGTGACATGGTTATTATACGCCCTAGAGACATCGGGGCCGTAGCCTCCACAGGCATATCGTGGTTGTTAGGATTGGATACCAAAAATTTTATTCTACATGGGATGCTATAGATATCCCTGAGTGAAAGTCCCTAAACCCTTATGATACCAAGAGGTTGCTCCAACGTCTAGACCGAGTGGTTAGATAAGCGTTGAGTGTCGATTACCAAACGGTTGCGTTCTCCACTATGTCGTGGTAGGTTGGAAGGGGGTGCGGCCTTACCCACCCGAGTGTAGGGGGCAATGCTAGGCTGAGTCTGACCAGCTCGAGGAATGGGTCCGCTATCGACGAGTCGAGCCTGATATTGGCAGACGGATAGTGAGGTCTCTTCTACTTACCTTATTGCACACGATGTGGCGGCATTCTGGTTTAGAGTGTACTAGACCCCGGTGATATCCCAGAATTGAGCTGTATCGACATGTGAACTTAAATGAGGATTGCATGCTTGACTTGCATCTTGCATCGCATAGCCTTGGTACGACTCATGATATTTATGGATCCATCTGCATATTTCGCATTACTCTAATACTGCATGATCATATTACTACCTTGCGCATACACTTTCACCACCCTCTAAGCTTTCTATAAGCTTATGCATGACAGTTGCGTGCAGGTGACGTTGGGGCGCAGTGGCGTTGAGGCAGGAGCGCTTTGCAGATCATTTTGGGAGTTTTTGTTCCTTATCATTTTATTTCCCTTTATGCTCATTGTACTTGTAAAGTTTTTGATCATAGTGGAAATGTAATGGAGTTCTTGGTTATTATTTGTGGGTTATGCCTTTGGTTATGCTTATCACGAATCAAACTGATCTTGAAAATCCTCCCGGTAGCGTCCCAGGATCGAAATCTGACGAATAGGAGCTGGGAGCCGAGAATGGGGTTCTACGGAGGCTGTCGGCGCTAGTTTCGGCGATCAGAAATTTTGTGAGCCCAGTTTCTGAGTTTGGGGCGTGACACATGTAGGGCAAATATACAGTCTAAGCCATGTACGGCATATGTGCGATCCAAGTTGTGTAAGTAAAATATGGACCATAAGATGGTGAGTTCATGATAGGTTTCATTCATTACATCACTCAATTACAAATGACAAACATACAGTTAATTAATAATGTATGACTAAAGATAGCACGTTATCATCAATTATTTATGCTTGCTATAATTTAAGAGATGTATTCATTATCTAACATGGGAATTAGGTGTGCAACATATTAACATATTCACATAATAAGTTAGGCAGCTCAATCAAGTAACTTAGGAGATACTAGATGGAAGGGATTAAGGCAACATCTATGATTTGATCAATAAATTTAAGTGGGAAGCTCAAAGGGTGACTCCTCATGTTTGATCAATTATAAGACAGAATCAACTTGAATCCAATAGAAATGTCCACACCAACTTGACTTCAACGAGAGCGAACTAAGGTAGTCTCTACTGAATACCTATACTTAACCAACACAAGGAGATAAATAACCTAGCATATTATTATTACTACTATTTATTTATTTATACTAATAGAAGGTGACAAGAGAGCTCAGCTCACCAAGTTGTTGACTATCCTTGTCATGGCCCCAATTTAGTTTAAACCACAAGATTATCGAGTCGACTCACCTCCCGAACTCAAACTCTCCATTCTTTCTTTCTCTCTTTTATCTCTTCTTCTCTTGCTCCTCTTTTTCTTTCTTCCCTGTTGGAACTCTGACAAGCCTCCAACCCGAATCATTTTAAACCCAACTTTGTCCAGTCAGACTCGGTTTCAATTGAGTCGACTCAGCATCCTCAAGGGGGGTCAAACTCTCTCTCTCTCTCTCTCTCTCTCTCTCTCTCTCTCCCACTTCTTGTTCTTGTTCTTGTTCTTGTTCTTGTTGTTGTTCTTCTTCTCTTCTCACCTTTTTAATGCTGGATCGTCCAGCAGCTCCTGGACCAAGCCCAACTTGCTTATGACTCACCTGAGTCGGGTTGGTACAATAGCCACCCACGTTCTCTCTCTTCTCTCAATTTTTCTACTCTCATTATCCCTTCTTCCGTTTTGCTCCCACTACTGGAATGTCCAACAAGAAGACTGGTCCAGATGGTGTTTGGATGGGACCACACATGCTCAAAACACAACCCAAACTCACCCAAGTCGAGCCCACTCAGCTCGACAGCAGCCCTCTAACGATCCCTCTTTCCCTGTCATTTTCTCTTATGTTTCTTTCTTCCATCATCTGCTTTCCTCTCTTCAATTCTTCTGCTGCAAGGACCCTAAACTCCACCCCACAACTCGACCGAGTTGAGTTGGTGAGGGAACGAGTCTATAGAAATCTCTTTATCTCTCTCTCTCTCTCTCTCTCTCTCTCTCTCTCTCTCTCTCTCTCTTTTCTTCCTTTCGTTTCTCCTTCTTGACTCTCAATCTCTTCTCTTTCTCTTTTCTCCCTTCTCTCTTTCTCTCCATTTTCTTCTTGTGCAATGTCCAACGATCCCTAGGTTGAGACGAATCAGCTAGACATGTCCAGACTTGGGATGAGCTAACATGGTGCGGTAGCGGTGCTCTCACCTTCTCTCATTTTTTTCTACTTTTAGTAAGGAATGCCCTAAAAGGAGGCTTTTATTGACCTAGTTATGCCTGGAGTCTTCTAATGCCAATTTGTTGATTAGTTGCGATGCCGAGAATAAAGTCTCGCTAAGCACCATGCTAATGTTATAACCAATCATCGATCCCACCTCATCCTATTTGCATGATCATGTAGCACTGACATGGATGAGGTCTCCTGACTATGGGTCACCCAAAAAATGACCCAGATCTGCAAGTGGGCCACATTACAAGTGGAGCGTTCATGACAAACTGTGATCGGAAGGTTATCTTTCAATCCATTCCTTTTGGATGGACTGGATTGGTCCCTAGGGACTTATGGGGTCCACAAAATGGATGACCATTAAGATCTCTTAATCATTTGGCTTTAATAATGGCGCCGGGTGGAAAACTCAAGTCATTGCTGAGGGAGCCCTAAAAGGGAGGGCTGGGATGCATTTGCAATGGAAGGCTAAGATCTTAGGAGAAGATTTCATGCGGATTGCCATTGTGGAAAGGTGAAGGAACAAAATCCTTTCTGTTTTTAGAAATGGGTGTGTTTATAGCCTGATTTGTGGCTGATATTGTGTGTAAATGTGTACAATCCAATGGTTGGATCAACCATCATTCTGGTCGACTATATCTTTCAAATGAAATGGATGGTTTGGATTGGTCGAGACAATCATAGAGGTGGGCCATAGATCAACTCACAGGGATGACTTATTTTAAACGAGTGGCAGATGTGTTTAACTGAGCACTCAAATGTGGGGCCCATAAAAATATTTATGATCTGATCCACACCGTTCATCCGCTTTTTCAGATCGTATTAAGGACCAGTCAAAAGAATGAGGCAGATCCGTGACCTAGGTGGGCCATCGTTATTGTAATTTGAAATTTCACACTAGGTTATTATTGATTTGGTGGTCCAACTTATTCCAAATTTGATCACCAGCGCACCTGATGGTTAGGGTAGTTTTGAGAGCTACTTATATACCTAAATGGTTTTACACCTCGACGGATCTCACGTTTGTGAATTTTGACACCTTTATTATTTCAGAAGAGGTGGTCTTAAGAGTCAATTAGAACATCTAGGTGAAATCTAATGGTCACTTTGGATGATTATAACCCTGGACAAATGATGAGAGGTCCTAATCTAGCAGTCGAACTTAGATCCAACGACATGATCGTTTCATATTCACTTCTCACTAGTCCTAGACGTCCTAAAGACTGTATAAGTGGAAATCTAACCACTGAACTTGTACTTAGAGGGTCGATTAATTCCTTATAAGCTTGATCAATGCCAATCCTATGGGTTCTAAGGGTTCCAAGGACTATTCCCCTAGTGATTTAGGATTGGATTGGAGGCCCAACCCTTACATGCTAGTTGGGTGTCATCCACGCCCATTTCTAAGGTGAATGATGGATGAATTTTTACTGATCTAACGGTCAGATCATCTCTAGATTTGTCATCATGTTTCACATGGATTCTTAGTTAATTATATAGGGAACTTAATGACTGGATAGGTGTTTATTAGTTAGCTTGCATGGTTTAGGTGTGGTTTGATCATTAAGGCTATCATGGATATAATGAATGGTAGATATTACTATCTGGAGTTCAATGTTGATGATAAATGGTTTGATTTACTTATTAAGGAGATTAAAACCTTAAAAATAAACCTCTCTTGTGATGTGATGCTCCATCTTGGAAGATGACGGATGGATGACTTGATCTATGGGCGAAGTCTACCCTTAACGAGTGAGGATAAATGCTTAGCTAAATTGGGTTTGTGATCCTAAATTTGGTCCTTTAACACCCGAGTACAGGAAAGTACTGGGTGTTAAATTGTACTCTAATAGATGTACGGTCAATTACTCACATAAATGGTCGGATCAAGTATTACAAGATGAAGATATTATTTGATTAAGTATTATAAAATGAGGATATTCTTGATAGGATGTGCATCGTTAATCTCAATTCTGATGGTTTCTCTCCTAATCTGATGGTCAATGATAGATTTCTACATTAAGTGAGGTGAGCTTAATAAAAGATGTACCTAATGGTCCAAGTCATAAATTTTTAGATAAACGGTTAAATGCATTTATTCAAGGGTCCAAATTGAATGGAATTTGGGTTTTAAATGGCGATGTTATATGATCCAATAGTAGGATTGGTTCAAAGTTTGATTATCAACAATACCTTCAGTTTTGTATTCTAATCGAAGTTAGATTTTGTAGTTGATTTGAAATCAGATGGTTTAATTGGATGTTTAAGTGATGATCAAGTATTAATTATAACTTTTGGGTGCCATGGCCTAAGGAGCAGTGGATTTAATGATCCATGACATGATTGACAATGAACAATGTTGATGCACAAATCCGGGTAGCCATCCTTGGCTAGCGAACTTGCACAAAGAATAAACAAAGAAGACCTTTGTTGGTGCCGGGGATCGTCCAATGCCAAAGTCAGGGATCTAGGTCTAGTTAGGTGTAGAAGGATTAGGACTAGAGATTGTGTGTACCTCTCCCCTCTGGGGATCTTCTTATTTATAGGTGGGAAGAGGTGGTGGTGTAGAGGGCGATCACCCCAGTTTTGGCGAGGTCAGAATCTTAGTAGGATTCTGAGTTTATGTGTAGCGGAGATCCTTTTGGATCTTTGCTAAGGAGAACTGTGTTAGAGATGGTTTTGACGATCTTCAGGCTTAGCCTAACGTTAAGGTCGAGCTTGACTTGATGTTAAGGAGTTAAGCTCCTCAGTCTAGCTTTGGCCTGCTGAGGTCGGGCTTAGCTTATCGTTAGGGTCGCGCGTGACCTATCTGCCGAGGTCGGGCATGACCTATCCACCAAGGTCGAGCTCGGCCTGAAGCTGAGATGGAGCTTTCTTCTTGGTCGGTCAAGAGGTGAGTGTTAGACCATTGGGTTGTACTTTTTTCTTTTAGAGTGCTTGAATTGACTTGTTGACGGTAGGTAGGTGTACTTTTCCCATAACAGTAAGTCCCCCTACTTACCATCTGTGTAGTGGACTGGATAAGTAGTAATTGTTTCGGCCAGGTCGGGCCTAACATTAGGTCAAACTAGGACTTGGGTTGAGGTCCCTGTGTGACAAGTTGGGAGGCCGAGGAAGGTGGACCGACTGTGTATCATTATGAGTAGTGTTCGAGTTGTCGGTATCGTTATAAGTTTCGCTGGCCGGAGATAAAGATACAATATTATTATCGCCGATAATCGAAAATGCAGGGAAAAAGGGGGAAACATGGAGAAAATGGTGGAATTTTTTAGTGAAACTTTAGGACATGCCTAAATACACGTATTTGCATATTCATGAATGAAAAAATTGTTAAAAGAAAGCATTAAATTAGAAGTTTTCATTTAATGGAAGCCAAAAGGAATGCGTTGTCGTAAGAAATCACTCAAATAGTAATCAAAATGAGTTTATATAATACAAATGCAGCTGACATACAATAATTAAGACATGTAAAAGTAAACGAACTAAAAGATGCCAAATCAAGGATGAATTAAATTATGCAATCAGTGTGGTATTTGATACTCTGGCTGCGTATGACACTTGATACCTAACATTTGAAAATGGTGCATGTGGAAAATTCTAACATAATCTAAACCGTGTTTTCACTTCATTAAGATCTGTGTGACCTAATCAAGAGGTCGGATGGCAAAAAAAAAAAAAACCATTACAATGGCCCTATGAAGTTTTTAATGATGGCCATTTAATCACCACTGTTTCCTGAAGTGTGGTCCACTTGAGATGCAGTCATGCAGATCTATCTCATTTTAGACTCATGCCTTAAAATTATGTATCAAAATAAATGGATGACATTGATAAAATATTTATCATTATGATGGCCCCACATAACATCGACCCATCAATCCACGGATACAAACAGGTGACACATGCGCACCGTATTAATCAGTACGCTCATCGTACTGAGTCAATTGTGTGGGGCCCATTATGATTTATGTATTTTATCCACCCCATCCATCCATTTTACAAGATAATTTTAAGGCTTGATCCCAAAGATGAAGCATATCCAATGCTCAAATGGACCACACCACAGGAAATAATGTGAATTGAGCATGCCTACCATTGAAAAATCATTAAGGGCCACAAACATTTTGGATCCATGTCATTTTTGTATTTTACCTTCATCCATCTCTGTATGATCTTATGAGCAACTTGGATGACAAATAAACACCACTATGGGCCATAGCGCCTAGGAAGGTTTCAACGGTAGGAATTATTGTCCCTACTGCGTTGGTGGTGTGGTCCACGCTAACTTTGGATCTGCCTAACTTTTGGGTTCACTACCTAAAATAATCTCTCCAATTGGATGGACCATGTGGATATAATACATATGTCATGGTGGGGTCCACAGAACTTGGTGACATCCACACGCCACTGATGTTCGCTCCCGCACACCACGCTAAAAGGAAGCGGAGTGTGTACCGAGTAACTCAGTAGGCTAAGCGTACTGAGTAAACTCTATGGGGTCCACCATGATTTATTTATTTTATTTACTCCATCCATCCATTTTAATAGATAATTTTTTAGCTTGAGCTTAAAAATGAAGGATATCTAAACCTCAAGTGGAACACGTAATGGGAAACATTGTGAACTGAATATCTACCGTTGAAAATTTCTTGGGGGCGACAGAAGTTTTGGATCAAGCTTGTATTTGTGTTTTCCCTTCATTTATGTCTGTGTGATCTTATGAACAGGTTGGATGAGAAATAAACATCACTGTGGGCCCAAGAAATGTTTTAACGGTGGAAGTTATTATTTCAACTAATTCCAATGGTATGGTCCACTTGATCTTTGATTATGCTTAAATTTTGGTCTCAACCCCTAAAATAAGATGGAAAAATGGATGGACGGTGTGGATAGACCAGATATATTCACGGTGGGCCTAATGGAGTTTACTCAGTACGATAAGAGCGTACTTACGCACCCGTGAAAACCGAACGCAGATTAGATACTGGCAGGTTAAGTAGTGAGACTTGCTACATGTCACCAAGTTCTATGGACCCCACTATGATGTACGTGTTGTATCCACAATGTCCATTCATTTGGAGATATTATTTTAAGGCATACCCAGAGAACGAAGCAGATTTTAAGCTTTAGTGGACCCCACCACCGAAAGCAGTGGGAAGATTCATGTACACCGTTGAAACCTTCATAAGGCCCACCATAATGTTTATTTTCCATCCAATTTGTTCATAAGGTCACAAGGACCTGAATGAAGAGGAAAAATAAATTTTATATTGATCCAAAACTTCTGTGACCCCAAAAAGTGTTTCATTGGTAGACGTTCAATTTCCCACTGCTTTTTGCAGTGCGATCCACTTGATAATTAGATCTGTCTGATTTTTCTTCTCAAGCCTTAAGATGAGATCATCAAATGGATTGACGGTTTGGATATAACACATATCACATGATCAGACCCACATAACTTGCTGACGTGGTGTAAAGTACAGCAGCCAATTTGCATCTGTCCATAGCTTAATCTGCGTCCTTATATTGTTGAGCCTCGAAATAAAGAAAAAAAAGAAGAAAAAAAGAAGAAGAAAACCCTGAAATTTCATTCGCGAGGGATTCTTGCCAAAGAAAGGGGGTTTTTGAGGTAAGGTTTCGAAACCCTATATCATTCCCAAATCGCGAGGAAATTCCCAAAATCGCTGATTTTTAGCTAAAATTTCAAGCTTCCAATCGAAAAAGGAAAGAAAATTTTGAGTTTTTTTCTTACCTCTTTGCAATGTTTGAAGATCAACAGGAGGCATTCTTTTGAGTTGTTGGCTATAGTTTTCCATTGATAGGTAACGTGGTTGGTGGCTACGGTTGATTTTCTCAGTGATAATCCAAAATTATCTACAATATCTCTGATTTTTCACCGATAATATGGACAGAAATGAAAAATTAAGGTTTCGGTATTGCTAGACTAGCGACAATAATATTATCAGCGATAATATCGACATTTTGTTGACAATTTGAACATTGGTTATGAGTGACGGGAGTGATGTGAAGTCAGCGACAGTGGAGCTTGAGGTAGGAGTCCCATGATGGCAGCGTGATATGGTGCTCGACCTACAGGTACCTAACATGTGCCAGTTGTCCTCGGAACGGGGCTCGAGGCAGCTGTATGCCACATGTCCCACGGGGAGAGTGATAGCATGTAACGCTACATCTTCACATGCTCAGGCACTGATGGGACGCCATCAATGCAGTGGGCGTGACATGTATAAAGTTGGGAGAGGGTGCCTAAAGCTCTCCACTTCTTCCCATCTTCCTTTGCGTTCCCTTGAAGCAGGCGATTTTCGGTAAGTCGAAAATCCCTCCTTTTCTCTTCTTTCCTGCGACTTTTCCTTTTTCCGATTAGTTTTTTTCCTTCTGGCTAGTTTTCTTCCTTTTTCGGTGTGGTATTTGATTTATTTTTTATTTTTTATTTTTTTATAACTCGGATAGGATGTCAGATTGGTCCATAGTCAGGGAAGTGTTTGGGGCCTTTCACAATGATTCGTACTACACCATCGAGATTGATCCGACAAAAGTCTTATCTCCTCCCTTGGTTGTGGGGGACGAAGAGGTTAGATTCCAAGGCCTGAGTGATGAAGGGGCTCAACTGGGGCCAGGTGGCCTCTTTGCCAGAGTCAAGGAGATCAATGCTTTTGGCTTTGTCATGATGAAGGCCGATTTCTTGAGGGTAAGGGGAGATTACCAAATCCATGAGTCTATGAGTCTTTGGGCCCCAGAGTTAGGGGAAGTTCCTGGTTAGCCTTGCACAGATGAGATGGTCATTTATGTGTGGCTCTCCAGTGCGGCCTCTACCTACCTCTACATCCGAAGATACATAGATTTCTTGTGGCGGTGAAGTTGGCCCCGGGCCAACTAATCCTAAATACCTGGAGGGCTCTGGTTGGGACTTGCATCCTTTGGCTATAGCTCAGCTTTCACAAGTTTTCTGTGATAGAATTCCTATATTTGTATAAAGTCAAGCCCAACCATGCCTATCTGGAGTGTTACTATCTTTCTACCTAGGCTAATCAAGGTCGGGGGCTTATCAATGGTAATCCCTCTTTTACTAAGAGATGACAAGACAAGTGTTTTTTTTTTTTTGTGTCTGGGGAGTGGGCAGACTTAGCGATTGGTGTTCCCATCGAGTTCTCAAGTCCAGGTCGGGTCTTATCGAGTTGCATTCGGGTTCAAAGTAATTTTGGACTCACGCTAATCTTCCATTTTTGTTCTTTGCAGTTGCTTCTTCACGCGTGCAGCTCGAACTCTCTCTTACTCAGCTTCAGCGCATAACTTGTGCGCAGTTGTTGGATCTCGCTTGAAGGAATTGGAAAGCTCTGATTACTCGTCGAACCCTTTTCTAGGCGGGGATCTCTCAAGTTGCCCCTGAAGTAGAAGGTATCAATGCGCTTTAAAGTTCTGTCGAGCTTCAACTCATTATTAATGTTTCCACATGTTGAGGGTCAAATATTACATATTGGACCCCAGTTATTACTTGATTTTATGAACATGGTACCATTTAACGCCCTATTTTAATCGTGTTTGTACTGTAAGGTGAAATTAGAAGTCTGAGCTGAAAAAGGATACTAAAAGCATAGATTTGACACTCTAAAGTCACCAAGGCAAGGGACGAACTCTAGAGGACTGAGATCGAAGAATTTTCATGCCCAAGATTTGAGAAAATCCAGTATTTCATGATAAAGAGGCTTGAAATGTGTTCAGAATGCAAGATCACAGGGTGCCCACCATTCGCTCGGTTCGAATCTTGATATCTAGTCTAAGGACCATAAATTAACCGTACATGTCGAAATTCAGTGATTGGATCCTTGTGGAAGTGGCCCAATAGATAGATCAGCCCATAAATCAATAATTTGGGGTCCACCTGATCTATGGATATGCTTCAAATTTGGTCTTAACCCTTAAGTGTGATGGGAAGGCAGATGAACGGTGTGGATTTTTCAGAAACATCATTGTGGAGCCCACACGAGTGTTGCACGTGCACTGTAGCAAGTACACTTACAACGCACTAAACCCATAACAAGCTGTCAAACAGCGTTTAATGGCACAATCCCAACTTGCCAAAATAGAGAAGGAAACTCTTTGTTTTCTCTCACGCAAGGCTGTCTGTTGGATGATTTGTGGGCCACCATCAGGGCCCATCTGTCCAATCTGGTCCGTCCATTAGATTGCGAAGAGAAAAATGATCAGATTTATGGGTTCTGCTTTTAACAATGAAGGTGAACTAATGAAGGTCAATGCAATAACGGGGCACTGTCGAGTCCGTCCCATGTAGGAAATCTTCCAGCAACTTCGTGGATTTGATCTAGAACATCTTCCAGATCTTCACACAATAATTATCGATGATTTGAGCTATTTAAAATGGAGCAATGGATGGTCCGATCTTACCTAAGAAGACCGAAAGAAAAGTGAAAAAACATGGAGTCGGTTCCGTTGCGCTATAATGAGAATCCCACGTCCGCAATGCTATGCGCAATGGCGTGATCGGACCACTGATTTGGTGGGCCAGGGGTCTGCAGAATGTTGATCAAGGACGCTCAAAGGATAGTGTCACGCCCCAAACTCAGAAACCGGGCTCACGAAGTTCCCGATCACCGAATCTGGCACCGACAGCCTCTGTAGAACCCTATTCTCGGCTTCTAGAGCCCATTCACCAGGTTCTGATTCTGGGATGCTACGAGGAGGATTTTTAACGGCGGTTTGATTCGTAATAAGCATAACCAAAGGCATAACCCACAAACGACAACCAAAAACTCCATTACATTTTCACTATGATAAAAAACTTTACAAGTATAATGAGCATAACGGGAAATACAATGAGAATGAACAAAAACTCCAAACGATCTGCTAGCGCTCCTGCCTCAACGCTGTTGCGAGCCAACGTCACCTGCACGCAACGGTCGTGCATAAGCTTATAGAAAGCTTAGAGGGTGGTGAAAGTGTGTGCGCAAGGTAGTAATATGAACATGCAGTATCAGAGTGTTGCGAAATATGCAGATGGATCCATGAAAACCATTAGCCGTACCAAAGCTATGCGATGCAAGACATGAATGATATCGGCCATCCCAAGGCCATGCGATGTGGAATGCAACTTAAACATATAAATCCTCATCTATGTCCACACATCAATATTGCTCAAATTTGGAATATCACTGGGGTCTAGTACACTCAAAACTAGATCGCCCCCTCATCCCGCGCAATAAGATAAGTGGAAAAGACATCACTATTCGTCTGCCAATATCGAGCGCGACTCGTCGATAGCGGACCCATTCCTTGAGTTGGTCAGACTCAGCCTAGCATTGACCCCTACACTCGGGCAGGTAAGGCCGCACCCCCTTCTAACCTACCACGACACAGTGGAGAGTGCAACCATCTGGTAATCGGCACTCAACGCTCATCTACCCACTCGGTCTAGACGTTGGAGCAACCTCTTGGTATGACCCTGATGTCGCTAGGGCGTACAATAATCATGTCAAGATTTTCGATATCCAATCCTGCCAACCACTATGCATCTGTGGAGGCTATGACCCTGATGTCGCTAGGGCGTACAATAATCATGTTATACAATGCGAAATGCATGAATCATACTATCAAATCATGCGGCAATTCTTGAGCGTATTGTGCGCTCATGTAGGGTAACACCGCCTAATCGGGGTCCCATAAACAGTCTGCCCGAAGGCATATGATATGATCAGTCACTCCTCATATCAAGCATACATATGATGCGTATGATCAGGAGTCATGGAACTATACTAAACATGTTATAATGAGATGGACTATCCTTACAATGCAGATGGGCCCGGACGGCCTATACACATAAGTACGGGCTTAATAATGGGCCCTAAGGAGAGTCGTAATGTGGACTTCCAATAAGCATTACACTTACAATGTGGACGTCAAACCAACATTGCTCCCAAGGTTCGATCGTCGTAAATATCGCACATAATCTGTGTTGGGGTCACACATTGTAATGGACCTTAGGTACTTCCCATTGGGTCTTAAATACATCAAATGGGACACATCATGTGGGCCTTTTATTCATTAAATGAGCCACATAAATGGACCACACCAATGGGCCTTATGTGTATTGCAATGGGTCATAACCCGTGGGCCTTAGACTACATCAATTGGTTCTCGACCCATGGGCCTTATACATATCAAATGGGTCTACTCCCATGGGCTTTAAAATACATCAAAAGGGCCTAATCCCATGGGCCTTGGGATATGTCAAATGGGCCTAGTCCCATGGGCCTTGGAACACATCAAATGGGTCCAATCCCATGGGCTTAAATATGTCAAATGGGCCTAGTCCCATGGGCCTCTTACAAAATCAAATGGGTCCAATCCCATGGGCCTTAAATATGTTCTCCCTAAGTGGATGGAGGGTCTAGATGCAACACATGCATCATGGTGGGTCCCACTGTCCAGTGGACAGTGGACAGGGCACATACATCACAAAGGGCTCCACCGTCCGCAGGACGGTGGAAGCACAATACATTAGGGTGGGTACCACCGTCCGCCTGGACAGTGGACTTTAAAACACATACATCATTGTGGGTCCCATGTGGGGCCCACTGTAATATTTATTTGGCATCCAACCCGTTGATAAGGTCAAACAGACCTGGTTAAAGGAAAAATATAAATTTTAGCTTGATTCAAAACTTCTGTGGGCCCCAAAAAGTTTTCAATGGTAGAGGTTCACACAACACTGTTTCCAATGATGTGGGCCACATGAGTCTTGGGTGTGGCCGAAACTTGGAGGGGGCCCACCTCATGAACAGATTGGATTATAAATAAACATCACCGTGGGGCCCACATGCAGGGCCGTGGGTGGCTGTCTGCCCGCTAGCCTAATGCTGCACGCTGCTGCGTGCAGCTGTTACCGCTGACAGAGAGAGAGGCAGAGGCTCTGCCTCTTTCAAAAATCGGGGAAAACCCGTTTTCCTGTGGTTTTTCGCACGTGAGGCCCGCTACCTGAGAATCCACTCCATCCAATGGATTCTCGGGCTAGAAATACATCAAACGAGTCCAATGTTTGGTGTTTTTAGCATGAAGGTACATGAAGGTGGGTCCTAATAGTATTTGAATGGTGAAGAATACAATTTCATATGGTATGGCCCACCTTATTAACAGATAAATCTCATTTTTCGACTCAACGCCTAAAATGAGTTGGTAAAAGAGATGGACGGCATGGATTGAACACATATATCAAGGTGGGGCCTGCATGAGTCGGCCCACTCAAACCTTCCCTTTTCTTTTTTTTTTCTTTTTTTTTTATAGGGACGTCCAGGGTCTCAGACGCTGGACAATTGGGTCCTTGAAGAAGTACATCGTGGTGGGCCTTGTTGAGGTGGGCCACCACTGATGGATGATGTGGGTACAATATATGAGATGGGCCCCACTTGAAGAAGGCCTGGACAAAATAAATGCTTCAAGGTGGGGTCCATCCAAGTGGGCCACACAAACACAATATGAATAAATAAAAAAAAGAAATAAAGTAGAGAGAGAGAGATAGAGGGTGGGACACGCTTGATGGAGGGACCCTGACATTATGGGCCCTCCCTTGCAATGAATTATACATCAAGTGGGCCCTAAAGCATGTGGGACCACTAAAATCTACAAATCAATGGTGGAGTTCCTTTCTCCACCAAAATGGACGGTCTAGATGACCTTCCTAATGCAATAAATATCATGATGGGGTCCATGGAGAATGGCCTCATCATGGAATGATTATGATGATCCTAGTGGGCCATCGGCCACATCTTAGGGTCCCAAGTGAGATCCAAACCATTGATCTGTTGGCCTCACTTGGCCCATCTCAAAAACATAAAAATCTAATAGTATTAAGCACCCACCATCCGATCTTCTTGCTCCTAGGGGTTCCTTAGCACCATAGCTTGGATTTCAATGGAGGAGATGGGGAATGGATGGTTGAGATGGGAGGTGATGGGGTAGGAGAGGTGGGCCACCTTGAAGTTTTGGAAAGCTTGGAGAAATCTCATACGTATGGAGCTTGCTTGGAGAATGAGATGGGAAAATGAGAAAGAGAGAGAGTGTTGTAGAGAGAGATGGGTGATGGATGGATGTGGTGAATGATGGTTGTGTAAGAAAACCTTGACTTTTGTGGATTTTTGTGTAAGAGAGGTATGGGAGGTGTAAGAAATTCTTGACTTTTGAGGCCTTTTGCGTAAGAGAGGTATGGGCTTTATAAGAAAAGCTTGACTTTTGTGGTTGCTTGAGAATGGGTGAAAGGTGATGTGTACTTGACATGTACTTGACATGTGATGGATTGATTGATTGATGGATTGATGGGATTGATGTGACATCTCGTAGAGATTCTCTTGGGTTTCGCAACGGCGACGTTTCCTCACACCGAACGTCGGCGTACATCTCTCGACCAGGGTATCGCCTCGGTGCCGAGTCGCGGCATCGGAACCGCAGCGACGGCGCGGTCGCTATGGTACAGAACTCAGGTCGAGTCGAAACAGGTTGACGTCATATGAATCAGGGTCACGTGTTAATATCGGTTAAGGGTCGAAGGTTGTCAAAATTTGACCGGTAAGACCGCGGAAGTCTACGGAACGGTACGGACTAAGATACGGGTCTTACAGATAAATCCAAAATAGCCAAGGGTCGGTACTGATTTGTTTATAAAACAGAGGATCAATGAAGTTGATTAAACGTTAAAGGATGCACCAAGAATAAGGTTTGGAGGACGATCAAGGGTGTCCATCTGATGGGCCAGTAACAAGGAATTCCACCCCAATACACAGATCGAAACAGATCCCACAGCAGGGCCGGGTTGATGATTGAATCTGGTGTGCCAGATGCTATCGCTGCGTAGACTTATGTAGGAATTTCTCTCAGTTGTGTAAACAGATTTCACAACAGGTTCACACGCACACCTCCAGTGAACAACCTTGGTGGTCATATAAAAGGAGACGTGAGAGAGAGTGATTCATCCAACTGAGAGATGTCAAAGGGAGAGAGAGAGAGAGAGAGAGAGAGAGAGAGAGAGAGAGAGAGAGAGAGAGAGAGAGAGAGAGAGAGAGAGAGTTTAAAGATTTTTTGCTTGTTTTTTTTGTTTCCTTATGATTTTTGAGGGTGCTAGCCTAGTCATGTCAGGCTAAACCTCTTAGCTAGGGCTAAGAGGTGAAGCTTGTGGTGTGATAGGGATGATTCTACGACTTTAATTCATTTTAGATTGAACTGATGTTGATTTTATTTTGATTATAAGGAATGCTTCTAGTTTTTAATGGTTTGTTATGACTAAAATTACAATAGATCTGTGATGGTTTTATGTATTTCCTTTCCATTATTTTAATTGTGAAGTTAGGAAGCCCTGTTGTTCACCATTACCCCTTGGACATGGTTGGATGATGGAATCCTTCTTAACATTCATACATTTATCAGATTGGTTGGGAATTGGTTTAATTCTGTTGTTTACTTTATCTCATGGGCGTGGCTTTGTGATGGAATCATCTCTAATTCTCATACCTTTCATCTCTTTAAAAGCTAGATTAAGGGAAGTTCAGATTGAGTTTGAGTTTTAGTGATATATCTTCCAACTAGATGAAGATGTGACTCGAAGTCCAGTTGAGTTCATAAATTAATCGTAGATCTCCCTGATCTCTACAAGTGGATCCTCTAAATCCCTAGTTTCTCACCTTTAAATATTATAAATTTTAGTTTAAATAAATTCATAATTATTCCCTTAATTCTCCTGATTTAGATTACATCTTTTCCTAGTTCTAGTTCGAGTTACTTTCAGATTACGTACAAGGTTCAGTCCCTGTGGATTCGACCTCGGTCTTACCGAAATTATTACTACATTATAAACATATTCTTGGGATGTGAACACCACACCTATAGGTATGTCAGGCCTTCCTTGCCGTTCGAAGAGGCAGAAGCTCCCTTTAAAGGCCGAGGTGGATCAGCTTAGGAAGTGGATGAAGGAGGGAGCTCCTCATTGAACTGTGGAGTAGGCTTCACCAATTGTTCAGCCTTCGCCTGGGATTCTACATCCAGTTGATCCTCCCAGGGAGGAGGTCGATACCTCCACCACCACCGTAGCTCATGAGGTGGTACGGGTGCCTAAGGAGGTTCATGAATGAGAACTTGAGGGGCTTCTCTTGTTGTTCTCAAGGTCGAGGGAGCCAGTTCGGCTCCTGCTGTAGGGAGTTATGCTCACAAGTGGAGGGCGATGGTTTAACCTCTGAGTTGGGCTACTTGGTGAAGCTGGTTGCGTGGACCTCTCGCCATGTGGAGGAGCAGGACATCGCCGTACTGGCCGAGAAGCACTTAATGGACGTGCTGTGTGATTTAATGATCTACATTTAAAGGGTACTTGTCTCCTTGAGATTGGTATTTTATTCTTTTATTTCTGGTGCTCTGACATTTCCTTCTACTCTAAGTGGCTCCTACTCAACAGTTAGCCTAGCTCATCTTTAAGAAGGTTGGCCTTGGTTATGAGAAGCTCAAGGTTGACCACCTGAAGGCGACTTTCGAGCTCCAGGCCACAACTGAAGCTCGAGATGCAATTGTTGAGGCTCGGGATGTTGCCATGGCTTGGTCGATGAATCTCCAGGAGGCCTTACGCATGGAGGAGGCTCGGGTTGATGGGGTCCTTGTGGAGAATGCCTCGAAGAAAGCTTCTTTGGAGGTGGAGAGGAAGGGGTTGAAGGCTGCTCTTGAAAAGGCAGTTTTCAAGTTGTAGGAGACCTTGACTCGTTTGACTGAGGTCGAGGCCTCTGTCCCAGAGCTGAAGCTAGCCGCGATGGAAGCTTTTAAGGACTCCGTGGAGCATGTGAAGAGGCTCGAAGATTACTACAACTTCGGCTGCGCTCGGTGTGAGGAGTTCGTCAAGTTGAAGTATATAGGCCTGGACTTAGATAACTTGGGTGAGGATGCTGCGGATGACCTCGTTTTTCAACCCCTTGCCATCGATGCTGTCAAGCCCCGAACTCAGAAACTGGGCTCATAAAATTTCTGATCGCTGAATCCGATGTCGGCAGCCTCCGTAGTACCCCATTCTTGGTTCCTGGCACCCATACGCCAAGTTCCGATCTTGGAAAGCTACAAGGAGGATTTCTAATCATCAATTCGAATGGTAATGAGCATAAACATAAGCATAACCCATGAACAATAACCACAAGAATACCATCACAAAATCCACTATGATTAAAAACTTTGGGTACAAGTCATACGAAAAGGAAATACAATATACTGAAAGTAATAAAAACTCCAGAAGCTCAGCTGCACACTCCAATTGCGGTAAGACTACGGCTGCATCCTAGCGTCACCTGCATACATCAATCATGAAAAAGCTTATAGACAGCTTAGAGGGCAGTGTAAGTGTGTGTGTAATATAAGCGTGCTCAGAATGCAAGGTCAGAGTAATGCGGAGACATGCTGATGAGTACATGAGTGCAATTAGCTGTACCAAGGCTATGCGGTGCACGATATGAATGCTATCGGCTATAACATGGCCATACGATGCGAGATGTAACTCAAGCATGCCAATCCTCATCATATATAGTACAGTTCTCATTTTAAATAATCACCGGGATTTAGTACACTTCAATTGGCACTACCACTTTCTTAGCGGCATAGTCCAAGTAAGCGTAAGAAACCTCACTATCCACCTGGCCAATAATCTGCTAATACCTATCCGATACGTCAATAGCGGACCCATTCACGAGCTGGTCAAACTCAACCTAGTATTGCCCCCTACCCTTGGGCGAGTAAAGCCACACCGCTTTCCAACCGACCACGACACAGTGGGAGACACGGCCTCTTGGTATTCAGCCATCGTGCACTCATATATCCACTCGATCTCGACGTTGGAGTAATCCTCTGGTACCATCAGGTTCAGGGATTTTCACCCAGGGATATCTATGACACCCCAATGCTAGAAACAGTATTTTCGATATCCAATACAGCCATCTACGAAGTGTCTGTGGAGCCACGACCTTAATGTCACTAGGGCGTACAAGGATCACGACACACAAATGTGATATGTATGAATCACACTATCCAATCATGCAACAATCCTGCATATACCACGCGCTCATGTGGGTAACTCCGATCAGTGAGTCCCCTAAATAACCTGCCCAATGGCATATGTTATGATCAGTCACTACTCATATCAAGCATACGTATGATGCATATGACATGAGTCATGGAACTATACTAAGTATGTTATAAGATGATAAGCTATCAGCAAGTGTGGGCCTATTAATGGGCCCTAAGGAGAATTACAATGCAGACATTTAACCAACATTGCACTTAAAATGTG
Organism: Magnolia kwangsiensis; assembly: GCA_037074715.1. Classification (NCBI taxonomy): domain Eukaryota; kingdom Viridiplantae; phylum Streptophyta; class Magnoliopsida; order Magnoliales; family Magnoliaceae; genus Magnolia; species Magnolia kwangsiensis. The sequence goes on along the minus strand of CM073585.1, from coordinate 21,792,831 downwards.
GGTGCCAAACCATCATTGCTCCTAAGACCTAGCCTGCCATAAATGTCATTTCATAAACCATGATGGAATTACATTTAATGGGCTTGTGTACATCCCAATGGGCCTCGACCTATGGGCCTCAAATACGTCTAATGGGCTATATCATGTGGGCCTCAACAACGTGCCATAAATGCATCAAGATGGGCCTATTCATATGGGCCTTATATATATATCAAGGTGGACCTCAATGGATGGAGACTTGAAAAATGTTGTGGACACCAGATAACTGAGATGAAAAGGCAAGCCGATAGGCCATGACGCCAACACGCCCAGTGATCTCGAAAGGTCTTATGAATCTCGGGGCAAGCTTGCCCTTCGCTTCAAATCGCACTACGCCCTTCATGAGCGAGACCTTGAGATACACTCTGTCCCCTACTGCGAACTCCAAAGGGCGACGTCGACGATCAACAAAAATCTTCTGTCGGTTCTGAGCTGTGTGCATCCTCTGCCTGATGATGTTGATAGCCTCTGATGTCTACAGCACAAGCTTGGGACCTAGGAGACGCCGCTCTCCAACCTTGGTCCAATAACTCGAAGATCTGCACGGTCTGCCATACAATGCTTCAAAAGGAGCATGCCAATGGTCTCTTGATAACTGTTGTTGTATGCGAACTCAGCCAATCACAGATGCTCATCCCAACTATCCCTAAAATCAATCGCGCAAGCTCGGAGCATATATTTAAGTATCTGGTTGACCTTCTCAGTCTGGCCATCAGTTTGCGGATGATATGCAGTGTTGATCTGTAAATCAGTACCCATCACTCTCTGGAAGCTCCTCTAAAATTGAGACGTGAACCTCGGGTCTCGGTCAGAAACGATCGAGACTGAAATACCGTGCAGTCTCACTATCTCCTCTACAAATAACTTGGCGAGCTGGTCCATATGACAAGTCTCACAGATCGCAAGAAAACGTGCTGATTTCATTAGACGGTCGACGACAACCTAGATGGTGTCATGACCGCGCTGAGTCCTCGGTAAACCTATTATAAAATCAATAGATATGTGCTCCCACTTCCACATCTGGATGCTCAATGGCTACAACAGACCAGGAGGTCTCTGATGATCAGCCTTGACACGCTAGCATGTGTCACACTTGGCCATAAATTTGGCGATTCGGCGCTTCATCCCTACCCAAAAATACTGTCTCCTCATGTCATGATACATCTTCGTCGAGCCAGGGTGGATAGAAAATCGTGATCGATGTGCCTTAGTCATAAGATCTTTATGCAGCTCAGGAATATCTTGGGCACATAATCGGCCTCTGAAGCGAAGTCCACCATCAGAACCAATCTACCAATCTGTCTGGCTCTCAGATGATGCCTTTGCTCGGTAATCCTGTAACCACTCATCTGTCTGCTGAGCCTCGATCACCCTTGCGACAAGAGAGGGTTGAATCGACAGGCTCGATAGCTGAACGATAGAAGACTGTAGACTAAAATTAAAGTCGTACTCTGCTATATCCTCGAGCATCCTCTACTCTTGAATCATCATATGTGCCACCAAGCCTCGTGGCTGATGGATGAGGGCATCCACCACCACGTTCGCCCTGCTTGGGTGGTACTGGAGGTCAAAATCATAATCTTTCAGAAGCTCCATCCAGTGTCTCTACCTCATGTTCAGCTCAGACTAAGAAAATAGATATTTCAAGCTCTTGTGGTCGGAAAAGAGCTCGAACCTGACCCTATAGAGATAGTGTCTCCACACCTTCAGTGCGAAGACGACTGTTGCTAGCTTCAAATCGTGTGTGGGATAGTTTAGCTCATGGACCTTGAGCTGACGAGACGTGAAAGCTATAGGTCTGCCGTGCTGCATCAAGACAACACCTAATCCAATACGTGAGGCATCGGTAAATATAACAAATCCATCACTCCCTGAGGGAAGAGTGAGGACAGGAGTGGATGTCAGACGGTCCTTCAGCTCCACGAATGCCTACTCATATGCGTTAGTCCAAAAAAAATCTACGCCCTTCCGAGTCAACCTAGTCAACGGGGCTGCAATATGAGAGAAGCCCTTAATGAAACCCCGATAGTATCCCGCTAAACCATGGAAACTGCGGATCTCTGACGCAGTCGTGGGCTGGCTCCACTGACGCATTGCCTCAACCTTCGAGGGGTCCACTGCGACACCCTCCCTCGTCACCACGTGACCGAGGAATCTCACCTCCTTCTGACAAAACTCACACTTCTCCATTTCACATACAGCTGGTGGGCAAAGAGGGTTTGTAACGTGATCTCCATATGCTACATATGGTCCTAAAAGGTCTTCAAATATATCAAAATGTCATAAATAAAGACCACAACAAACTAATCAAGATACGGATGAAAGACGTCGTTCATCAACTGCATGAAGACCGCGGGTGCATTGGTAAGTCCGAAGGACATGACCTGAAACTCAAAATGACCATAAAGCGTCCTGAAAGCTGTCTTCGGGATGTCCTCCTCTCGGACACAAATCTGATGATAACCGAAACGCAGGTCAATCTTCGAAAAGAACTGTGCACCTTGCAGCTGATCAAATAAATCATCTATCCTCGGGAGCGGGTACTTGTTCTTAATAGTGACCCTGTTGAGCTCGCGATAATCGACGCAGAGCCTTAACGAGCCATCCTTCTTCCTGACGAAGAGTACTGGTGCTCCCCACGGAGAACTGCTAGGACAGATGAATCCCAACTCACGCAACTTGTCTAAATGATGCTGCTACTCTCGCAACTCCATCAGTGCCATACGATATGGGGCCTTCGAGATAGGCACGGTACCGGGCACAAGATCGATTTGAAACTCAATATGCCGACGAGGCGACGACCCTGTAATCTCCTGAAACACGTCAGAGAAATCGTAAACAACCGGCAACCGGTCAATCCATGCTGTAACAGGCTCCTCAATGGTGCAGGACATCAAGCATGACAATGGCTCTCCTCTAGGCTTGGTGATGAACTGGAACTATGGCAAGCCTGGTATGCAAAACGTGACTGTCCTCGCGGAATAATTCAAGATGGCGTAGTACTCGACAAGCCAATCCATGCCCAAAATAATGTCGAAGTCTGACATCGGTAGCACAAATAAGTTAACGGACAAAAAGATACCACCGACCAAAACAGGGTAAGACGAATAAAAATGCCCCAATACCGTGGTCTTCCCCAAGGGCGTCGATACGGTTAATCCCTCACTAGCAGACTCTATCGGTAATCCAGTCAATCGGTAAAAATCCTCAAACATGAATGAGTGGGAAGTACCTGAATCAAATAATACTCGGACGATGCATGAAGAGACTGGAAGCATACCCTCAACGACTCCTCCGGAGGTTTGCGGGTCCTGCTGAGCCTCATAAAATCTAGCATGAGTTGGCTAAGGAGGATCCTGTCCCCTCTGAGGTCCCTAGTGCTGCTGCTGCTGCCTCTGCATCGGCCTGTATTGCGATCTCTGCTGCTGCTGGGGTCTCGGTGGCTGAGGTGGTTACGGTCGCTGCTGTGGTCGCTGCTGCACTGGAGGCTGCTGTGGCCCTCTCGACTACTGTAGATGAGGGTGAGGGCACTCAGATATGTGGTGTCCTGTCCCACCACATCCAAAATAAGACCTTGTAAACGGCTGTTGAGGTGGCGCTGGAGGTGCTGTTGGTGCTCTAGCAGGTGGGTGGCTCCTGTATCTTTGCTGTCATCAATGCTGCTGGGAGTTACTGGAGGGGGCCTGCCTTTTTCGAACCCTCCTCTGATCTTGATCGGCCTACGTGCAGCCCACTCAGTCTCATAAATCTGGGCCCTCCGCACTACCGCCTGAAAGGTCGGGAGCTAATGCCCAATAACACGGCCTCGAAGACTGTAACATTAGTCGTTCTTGAAACGGTGGGCCTTTTGTCCCTCATCATCAACCATATATGGCGCAAACCTTAATAGCGCCATGAAACGGGCCGTGTACTGTGCCACGGTCATGTCTCCCTGCACCAGAGTCTCGAACTCCAATGCCCTCTGACGTCGAATGTGGCCAGGAAAGTTATGCTCCTCAAATCGGTCAATAAAGTCCTCCCATGTCCAAACATAATCAGGTCCTGCGACACGGGTAACAGAGGTCCACCACTGATCTGCCTCACCCTGGAGAAGGAATACTGCCAACCGGACTCACTACTAGGTCGTACATGACATAGTATCAAAGATCTTCTCCACATCAGAGCACCATCTCTCAGCTACTGTCGGATCTGGCTCGCCCTAAAAGCACGGAGGATCGAGCTGCCTGAACTCACGAAGAACGACACTCACGTGCTCCTGTTTGGCTTGAGCTGGAGAAACAACTGGGCGCCTGCCCTGCCCTTGAAGCATAGCAGTCACAGCCTGCAACATCTGCTGTAACTATGAGGCACTCACAGGCACGGTCGGATCCTCGCCGGCATCAGGTGGAGGAATGTTATCCTCATGCAAGGGAGTAGGGATCTCTTGCGGTGGAACGGGAGGCGTAGTGGTAAAGCTGGAGCCTCAGGTGGTGGGGCGAGATTCGCTCGAGTCACTCTCCTGGGCGTCATGTCCTATAGGGAAAATAAGGACAGTAATCAACCTTGAGAATCGCACATTAGGGAACTTAATCAGAAGGTTACGTACTCTAAACCTAATCGTCCTAAACTCCTAATAAACATGTGATGTTGTTGTAGGTTATTCCCAAGTTATGCTCTAATACCAACTTCTGTCATGCCTCGAACTCGAAAACCGGGCTCATAAAATTTTTGATCACCGAATTCGGCGCCAGCAGCCTCCGTAGTATCCCATTCTCTGCTCCCAGTACCCATACGCCAGGTTCTGATATTGGGATGCGACAAGGAGGATTTTTAATCATCAATTCGAATGGTAATGAGCATAAACATAAGCATAACCCATGAGCAATAACCACAAGAACACCACACAAAATCCACAATGATAAAAAACTTTGGGTACAAGGCATATGAAAGGGAAATACAATATACTGAAAGTAACAAAAACTCCAGAAGCTCAGCTGCACACTCCAACTACGGTAAGACTACGGCTATGCCTTGGCGTCACCTGCATGCATCAATCGTGCATAAGCTTAGCTTAGAGGGCGGTGTAAGTGTGTGCGTAATATAAGCATTTCAGAATATAAGGTCAGAATAATGCGGAGACATGCTGATGAGTACATGAGTGTAATTAGCCATACCAAGGCTATGCAGTGCAAGATATGAATGCTATCGGCCATAACATGGCCATGCGATGCGAGATGTAACTCAAGCATGCCAATCCTCATCATATATCAGTACAGTTCTCATTCTAAATAATCACCGGAGTTTAATACACTTCAATTGGCACTGCCACTTTCCTAGCGGCACAGTCCAAGTAAGCGTAAAAAATCTCACTATCCACCTGGCCAATAGTCTGTTAATACCTATCCGACACGTTAATAGCAGACCCATTCACGAGCTGGTCAAACTCAACCTAGTATTGCCCCCTACCCTTAGGCGAGTAAGGCCACACCGCTTTCCAACAGACCACGACAAAGTGGGAGACATGGCCTCTTGGTATTCAGCCATCGTGCACTCATATATCCACTCGATCTCGACGTTGGAGTAATCCTCTGGTACCATCGAGTTCAAGGATTTTCACCCAAGGACATATATGGCGCCCCAATGCTAGAATTAGTATTTTCGGTATTCATGAAGTGTCTATGGAGCCACGACCCTGATGTCACTAGGGCATACAGGGATCACGACATAAAAATGAGATATGCATGAATCACACTGTCCAATCATGAAACAATCCCGTGTATACCATGCGCTCATGTGGCCAACTCCGATCAGTGAGTCCCCTAAATAATCTGCCCAATGACATATGTTATGATCAGTCATTACTCATATCAATCATACATATGATGCGTATAGCATGAGTCATGGAACTATACTAAGCATGTTAAGTATGGGCCTATCAATGGGCCCTAAGGAAAATTATAATGTGGACATTTAACCAACATTGTACTTACAATGTGGGTGCCAAACCATCATTGCTCCTAAGACCTAGCCTATCATAAACATCATTTCATAAACTATGATGGAATTACATTCAATGGGCTTGCGTACGTCCCAATGGGCCTCGACCCATAGGCCTCAAATACGTCTAGTGGGCCATATCATGTGGGCCTCAACAACGTGCCATATATGCACCAAGATGGGCCTATTCATATGGGCCTTATATATGCCAAGGTGGGCCTCAATGGATGGCCATAAGTAAATCAAGATGGGCCTCATGTATAAATGAATCTTATCAAAAGATCAATTGGACCGCACTCCAAATATAATGGTGGCAATGATTTCCACCAAAAAAAATTTCTTTCAAGGCACACCAAACATATATTTCTCCCATGCCATAAAAGGATCTTCTAAAAATGATTGGATGGTCTAGATGCAACACATGCATCATGGTATGGGTCCACTTGAACTCTAGATCTGATTCATTCTTATTTTATCTTTATTATTATTATTATTATTATTTTGAACTCATGCCTAAAAATGGAATCCAAAATGGTTGGACAGGTTCGATGCAACACATGCATCATGGTAGGTCCCAAAAAGATGGACCGTGAGGAGAGAATGCATACATCATGGTGGGTCCCACCTCGTTAACACACACGCTCCATGTAAGCCACCTCCATTAGGGATCGATGCCAAGACCTCAAGTGTTGAAACGAGGTTTCTCCACTCAGCCTGCCACTGAGCTACGGATCTGGGTGTGTCCCACCACCACTGTCCCATGGTGTGGACGGTGTGGTTATACATGCATGTGGGTCCCACCTTAATGTTTGTTTTACATCCAATCCGTGGACAAGGTCACATGGACCTCTGGATGAGATAGAAAAAAAATAAATTTCATACTTGATCCAAAACCTCCAGAGACCCCAAAAGGTTTCAACAGTAGACGTTTAATCTCACTGTTTCCTCTGTGTGAGCCACTCGAGTTCCAGATGGAGCTGATATTTGGAGGGGGACCCCACACCCTAAAGGACTACGAGATGGACAGTGCAGATGATCCACATACATCATGGTGGGGCCCATGGCTGGGAGTTATGTTTCCCTGCCCGTTCATGCCTGCCAGTGCACGCAGGCGCTGCCTGTGCCTCTGACAACGGCAGCAGCAACGACTGCTGCTGTTTTATTTATTTTATTTTTTTAAAATATCAATTTTTTAAAGGTTTTTCTGGGGTAGGGCCCGCATCAACAAAATTTGACCCCGCCATTGTTCCCCATGACTCAATACAAACCCTTCAAGCCCAATATTCGATGAGTTTTAGTGTACAAAAACGTCAAGGCATATTTCAACGGTATAAATACTATTTTTAAGGCTATGGCCCGCTAGAAAGTCGGATTGATCTCATTTTTCATATCGACTCCTAAAATGAGCTTGAGAATAGAATGAACAACGTGGATTAGACTCATACATCGAGGTGGGGCCTACAGGAGTAGCCCCTGCACCAAGCTTATAAATCAAGCAAATATTTGTGTTTTTCCAAAACACGTCCAGGGAGTCCAACGTCACTGGACGGTTTACATAACACATACATTTGAGGTGGGCCCTTGCTAAGATGGGCCATCACATGGTGGGTGGTATGGACACAACGCATATATAAAGTGGGTCCCACCTATGGATGGCTTGGATAAAATACATGATTCATGGTGGGGTCCATCCGGGTGAGCCACAAGGCCATATCATCTCATACACACACAAAGAGAAAGAGAGAGGGAGAGAGAGAGAAAGATAAACATGTGGTGGAGGAACCCCACCACTATGGGCCCTTCGTTGTATGATTTACAATACACATTAAATGGGTCCCATTTCATATGGGCCCACCGATCAAAATCAACGGTGGAGATCCTGTCCCTATTGAAATTAATGGTTTAAATGACCATGTTATGCAAAGAAAGTAAACATCATGATGGGGAACATGGAGAGTGGCCCCATCATGGATTAATCTTGAAATCAAAGTGGGCCATTGACCACTTTAAGGGTCCAAAATGAGATTCATACCATTGATCAGTAGGCCTCACTTGGCCCATCATCAAAACAAGAAATCTACACCTATAGAAGAACCCACCGTTTAATTTTCTTGGTCTGTTGGAAAGCCGACTTCCTTGTGCTTCACTTTGATGGGGGGAGATGAGAGATGAATGGCTTGGACGATAGGTTTTTGGGATGGAAAGTGGGCCACACATCTCACTTTTTCTTTTTCTCTCCTTGGAAAATTGTGGATGTGTGAAGCTTGTTGGTTGCTTGGGAATTTTTTTGAATTTGAGAAAGAGAGAGGTGTGATGGTTGAGAGAAGTGATGGGTGATGGATGTGAAGTGTACTTGACATGTATGGATGTGTAAGAGAGAGGGTGAGAAAGAGTTGACTTGTGATGTTGCTTGACTTGTGGAGAAAGAAAGCATGGGTTACTTTGTACTGGACATGAAGTGATTGATTAATTAATTTGATTGATGGGAGATGTTGTAAAGATTCTCTTGGGATTGTAAATGTGAGGTGTTCTTTTGAAATAAACACCGACCAACATCTCCTGGCCAGGGTATCAGATCGGTGCCCGAGTCGCGGCATTGGAACCGTGGGGACGGTGCAGTCGCTAAGATACAGGTTTCGGATTGAGTCGAGTCAGGTATGCCGAACTCAGCTTAGGATTGTGCACAGATGTCGGATATGGGTCGAAGTTGCTAGAATTCGACTGGAAGGACCGCGGAAGCCTACAGAATAGTACGGTCTAGGATACGAGTCTTACAGATGCTCCCGCCTCCACCGAGGTTTTTGTCCCTATTAAGGCCCCTGCTCCTATCGAGGCTCAGGAGACACTCCTTGAGTGCTATTTCACTTCTTTTTGTATCTTAAGAATTCCGTAATCTTTTTAATGATAAGACTATTTTGTTGTCTATTTATGGTAATGTGTTGTTTAATCGGTGATCCAACCTCTATTCTAAGGGTCGGGAGTTTTAGTTGTAGACTTCTTTGTTTCAATAATTCTCGTGTTAGTCATTTTTTCTAGAGGCTTTAACTTTGAGTTGCTTTAGTAAGGGCATTTTTCTCCCTTGCAAGGGGAGCCCTTAGTAGATTTCGTAGGTCGAGAATCAGGATTCGAAAATGTAGAAAAAATGAACTCCCTTAAATTGGGATTATTATTATTATAACTCTTTAAAAAAGTATGTAGATTGTAGATAATGTAGCAAAAAAGTAGGATTCGAGATTGTACTCGACAGACTTAGGCATGATAGATCTTTAGGTGCTCGGTGTGTCTGAGGCTAAGGACGTCCTTCCATGTCTACGAGTCGATACGTTCCTAGTTGACTTATGCTAGTCACTGTGTAAGGGCCTTCCCAGTTTGGACGTAGAGTTCCAGAATCAAGCTCCTTAGTGTTCTGGAATGTCCTGTGGAGGACCAAGTCCCTGGTTCGGAATCTCCTAACTTTCACTCTGGAATTGTAGAAACGTACGATTTTTCGTTACCAAACTGTGGCTCTTATTAGGACTTGTTCTCTTTTCTCCTCGAGTAGATCCAGGTCGAGCATTATCAGTTCGGCATTCTGATCCTCATCATAAGACTGGATCTATGCAGATGGGAGGCCGATTCCACTTGGACGAAGGCCAGGGAGAAAGGGGTTTCCCCTGTGGTCATTTGGGTGGTAGTCCTGTACACCTAGAGGGCGAGGGGGAGTTCTTCCACCCAAGATTCTTTAGGTTCAGACGTAACTCTTGATAATCTCATTGATTTCCTCAACCTGTTTGTTTGCTTGGGGATGCCAAGGTGATGAATAGATGTTCCAGATTTCAAGGTTTTTGCATATACCTTGGAATCGGTTGTTGTCGAACTGTTTCCTGTTATTTGAGATGATCATGTAGGGAACCCCATACAGGCATATTATATTCTTCCATACGAAGTCTGTGATCTTTTTCTCAGTGATCGCGTCAGGAGCTCAGCCTCTGCCCATTTGGTGAAGTAGTCAACAATAACAACTACGAACTCGGTGTGCCCTTTGCCAGTTGGTGAGGGGCCGATGATGTTGATCCCCCATTGGGTGAACAGCCATGGTCTGGTCATGGGAGTTAGCAGCTCGGGTGGATGATGAGGTATCATCGCGAATCACTGGCACTTATCGCATTTCTGGGTATATTGTCCTGCATCAGCCTGGATCGTTGGCCAGAAATAGTCTTACTGGAGAATTTTATGGGTGAGGGATCAGCCGCTAAATAGTTGCCACAAATTCCTACGTGAGTTTCTTTCAGGATGTACTCAGCTTCATCAGGTTATAGGCATCTGAGGTAAGGAAGGGAGAATCTTTTTTGTATAGGATGTCCTCGAGCATGGAATAGTGAGCTGCTCTGGATCAGAGTTTACGTACTTCCAGCTGGTCTTCAGGCAGTTTACCTTCCTCGAGGTAGTCAGCTATTGGATCTATATAGGTCAAACTCAGATTTATGGGAAGTACTGTGCCAGGATTGGGTTCATTGATGCTTGGCTTTGTTAGAAACTCGATTGAGATTGGTTTTGGGATAACATCTTCAGCCGTTGTGGCCAACTTAGCCAGCATATCCACTTTGAAGTTAATTTTCTGACTCGGGGATCAGGCTGATGTTCCACCTTGAGAACTTGCTGATCAGTTCTCGGGAGTTTTATAAGTAGGTCTTCATTCTTTCTACTTTTACTTGGTATTTGTTAGCTATTTCACTGGCGACAAGTTGTGAATTGTTGCGAACCTCCAGGTGTTGAGCTCCTATTACCGATGCCAGCCTTAGCCTGACTAAGAGGGCCTCATATTCTATTGCATTGTTCGACGCTTAGAATCTGAATCTTAAGGCATATTGCCTGCACGTCTGCTCTGACACTTCTAGGACTATACCGGCCCTACTGCCTTTAGAATTGGATGAACTATGAAATAGCATTTAAGACTGCTTGAGTTGAAGTAGGAATATGCCAATATGTCCTAGAGGGGGGTGAATAGGTCTCTTTAAAATTTTTATAAGGTATTTAAAATTCCTATTGCACTAATCCTACATGTTAGGATTACTCAAAAATAACTCTACTGGCTTCCAAGCCCGGTAGAGGATCCAATCACAAACTATTTAAGAAGTAAACAATATGCAACTAGTTTATGATGAATATGGTTGTGTATATGTGTGAGGTGTGATCTCAGATATTCAGATATGAAAATATTAAAGTAAATCACACAACCAAAAGAATAACAGTCGCAAACACAGTCATTTTTATAGTGGTTTGACTACTTATCTACTCCACTCTCAGTAACCGCACTTAACCCTTAAGTGTACCGAATTTCACTAAGGATGTTTCATATGGTTCACCTCTAACCTAAGGTTTTAAATCAGGTTCACCTTCAACCTTTACAACCTACACTAAGGCTGACTATTTATGCTCTCATGAGTAAGGGTCAACACATCGCACCCACTTTTAGGCACACTGGCCAAGGATCTTCCCTAAGACCCTAACGGAGGTTTCACTGGGTTCACCTCAAACCCAAGATTTTACCTGGTTCAGCTCAAACCGAAGGTTTTACTGGTTCACCCCTAACCAGATGTTTATGCTCTTCACAGAGCAAGGGTCCATACAATGCACCCACCACGTACACTCCCGTCGAAGGCCTCCTTGAGGACTTCAAGGGTGAGAAACACCTTAGACCCAATCCTAAAAAGGAATGATCAAAGGGTCCTCTGGACTCTAGATACTTATGGATAAGTTGATGAGTCTCACTCAGCACAGTGGCGAAGATCTCCTCCTTGTTGATGAAGAGTCTTCAGCTCCCTTGATCCGTAACAAATGATGTACCAATATAAGGCAATAGGTTGGGTCAAGGTTATGATGGAATCCTGCTCTCTAAAAGTTTTTTTATTAGGAAGATAGAGTGATTCCAATCATCTATGTATTTAAGGCATCCCAGCTTAATGATTTACCATTAAGGTAGTAGCTGGAGGATCCTTGAATGCGAAAGTTCATTCTCTAATCCACTTTATTGAATATCAATGATGAGGGTGGATTGGAGGATGAACTCCCTAGAGAGAAAGGACTTTGGGTATATGATCTAAGGTTAAACACACAAAAGCACTCTCTACTTTCTCTCACAACAACTAAAGACAAGTTCTCTTTAAATAGGCAAAAGGTTTCAACGGATATAAAACAATCATATTTATGACAGAGTTCGATATCATCGAGCAAATTGGATATCATCGAGTGTATACTCTCGATTGTATGGATGGTCCGCTCGATGACACAAACTCAATGTCATATGCTTTTGAAAAACCTTCTGCCAACTGATTGAGGGAATCGAGACTCATGTAGATGCCATCAGATTTTGAACTCTAATACAAGGATCGTGTCCTCAACATTTAAAAAATGAGAGAAACTTTCTTTAAAAATTTCAGGTCAATAGATATGATCGGGGAATATTCGATATCATCGAAATTTGAATGTCGATGATATCGATGGTCGTGTTGATGTATTGATAAATCCAAAGATTTTATCAATGAGCTTGCTGGACAAGTTTTGTCCACTCTCGATGCACTCTATCTAGCCCTGATATCATCGATATTTAGAATATTGATTCTATTGAGTGACCCTCGATCAGAATTAAAAAGCACCTGAAAAATGTTGCTGGAGAACTTTTCGCTCATGACCAATAATATAGAGAGCATTCCGATATCATCGAGATTTGAACTTCGATGGTATCGAATAGGACTCCGATATATCGGAGCATATATGATTTTTCTTAGTAAAAACAGGGGCACCAGTACTGCCTGTCGATATTATCGAGCCACCTTCGATGAGCTCGAGATTCAAATATCGATGATATCGATAAGTGTGTTGATACATCGATAATCTTATTCATATATGTATTTGTTTGCTGGACACATTAAGTCCTCATTTAATTTGATTGGTTGGTCTTCCGAGGACATCGATAGAGCAGGTCGATTATATGGAGATGTGTATCGATACAATAGACAGGGCAAGAAACTTAGAGATTTTTTGATGTTTAAAAAAGTTCTCTTACCCAAAAACCCTAATATGTTCTAACTTGTTTTTAAGGGTTTTAATCACCTGGTGTTTTGGGACATTGGATGTGAGGCTTAGATTTACCTATGGTGAGCTTCTACACACCAGGTTGAGGCAGACGCTTGTAAAAATTTTCCTACGAGGCTTCTGCAGTCTGACTAACTCAACCCACACGCTAATTGACAAACCAAGGCACTAGCAGGGGCACTTTCAAACCATCTACATGTAGTGTCCATGTTTGTAGCTTTGGTTCGATTAGCTGGCCTCCAGGCTACTTGACTTGGATGTTGGAGGGAGCTTCCGAGTCATCCTCGGGCATGAGTTCAATGAGAAAGTCGGCTACTACCTGTCCCTTGATAGCAATACAGGGGCGATAATCGATATCGAACTCAATGAGCTCAACAGCCCACTTTGTAAGTCTTCCTGATACTTTCACCTTCTGAAGAACTTGTCGAAGGTGTTGGTCAGTGGGGACCGTAATAGTGTGGGCCTGGAAATAGGGTGAGAGATGTCGTGATGAGATGATTAAGGTCAGGGTGAGTTTCTTGAAGCTAGGATACCTAGTTTCTACTGGGATTAGGGCATTGCTAACATAGTACATGGGAAATTGCTTCCCCCCTTGTTCTCTGATAAGGACCGAACTGATAATAGCTGACGATACTGCTAGATAAAATAGGAGTGGTTCCCCTTGTTCTAACTTTGAGAGTAGTGGCGGGGACCCCATGTACCGCTTGAACTCCTAGAAGGTGAGCTCACACTTTTCTTTTCACATTGCTTTTTAGTTTCCTTTGAGCTATATGAAGAAGGGTAAGCATTTATTTATGGCTCGATAGACAAATCGATTGACTGCGGCCACTCTTCCCATAAGGCATTCGATCTCCTTTGTTATCCTTGGTGAGCTCATGTCGAGGAGGGCTTGGCTCATGTCGGGGTTCGCCTCTATCCCTCTTTGGCTCATTAGGAATCTGAGGAACTTTCCTAAACTAACACCGAAGGCACATTTTCTCGGTCGAGCTTCATCTGATATTTCCTTAAGATCACAAACATTTCCTCGAGGTCAGAAGGGTGGCTTGTGGCTTTGATTCTTTTGACTAGTGTATCGTTGATGTAGACCTCCATAGATTGCCCGATTTGCTGAGCGAACATTGAAATTGTGCTAAGACCACTATAATAGAAGTCAGAATATGTCAAAGTGTCCTAGAGGGGGGTGAATAGGACTTTATATACTTTTCTTTAATAACTAAAAATTCTATTAATCCTAATATTGAACTATCATGCACTCATCAAGATATGCTCATTTAACTCTAATGACTTCCAAGCCAAGTAGAGGATCCAATCACAAGATTACTCAATATTCAAACAAGATGTAGTAATTTATCTATGATGGATGAACTATGTGACAGTGTGCGTGGGATGTGCTTCTTAGCAATTCTAAACATTCATGTTATCACGTTTCATGTAATAATTCAAAGTAAGCATAATAAATGAATAAACAAATATCAATCCTAAACCTAGAGTTTATAGTGGTTCGTCTATGCTCGTACTCCACTCCTGGCGGATGCACTCAACCCTTGATTTACCATTAAGATGGTAGCTATATGATCCTTGAATGAGGAAGTTCATTCAGTAATCAACTCTACAAAATATCAATGATAAGGGTGGATTGAAGAATGAACTCCCATGAGAAAAATGGCCTAGGGTAGGTGATATGTAAGTATTCTCTCAAGGCTCTCTCTTTTTGTCTCTATTAGCAATCAAGAATAAGCTCTCCTTATAAAGGCAAAAAGTTACGATGGAAATAAAATGTCAGAGTCTAACTGAATTCGATATTATCGAAGCTAGTTCGATGTCATCGAACATATACTTTCGATGCCATCGGTTATCCGTTCGATGATACAAACTCAACTGAAAACTATTCCGGGAACTTTTGATCGAAGATCGATGTTATCGAACTTCCTTCGATGCCATCGATATTAAAACTTCGATGTCGTCGAATCACTGTTCGTTCTTCGACATGACATTACTCAGAGCTTGCTAGAATTTTTAAAGAAGGCATCGATGACATCGAACCTGGTTCTATGATATCAAAATTCAAATTTCGATGTCATCGAATCCTTGATCTTTTTGGATGATGTATCATGAAAGCTCGCTGGACACTTTTTGCCCTCTTTTTGATTTCATCCGGATGTCCTCGATGTCATCGAAATTCAAATATCGATGTCATTGAGGCTAACTTGATTCCTCGAACATTTTTATAGATTTTCCTGTTAAGCTTACTGGACACATCTAGTCTATATTCGATCTCATTGAACCTGTTTCGATATTTCGCAATTAGAATTTCAATGACATCAAAACTAGTTCACTTACTCGAGTAATATCAAAATATTTTCCAAAAATATTTTGCTAGCTAATGCTCTAAGTCCTTTGATGATATCGACTAGCCTTCGATGTCATCGATTACTTACCTTCAATGTTATTGAAGGTATGTTCGATCTATGAAAAATTTTGACCAAGTACTTTGTGGTTGCTGGACATAAAATGCCTCAATTCGATGTCATCAAAGCTTGTTTAATGGCATCTACATTGAGTACTTGATGTCATCGACAAAAGCTCGATGTTATCGGTCTAAGCTGAAAAACTTAGAGAATTTTCCTATTTTTTGACTCCTGTGTTGTTCTAAGGTTTTTAGGGTTTATTTACCTGGGTGTTTTTGGACATGGGATGTGAGGTTTAATTTACCTTTGACGGCTCAGAAGACACATTCGATTGATGCAATGGCTTGAACGATCTTCTTATGGGGCTTACTTGACTCATCAACTCAACCTACATGCTAATTGACAAACCAAGGCACTTTCAATCTCCCCCTTTGTCAATTATGTGACAAAATAAAAAACACCTAGAACAATACCTAGAACAACATCCTAAATTGTGTGTACATGAACTTTACATAATTTTACAAATGATTTATTTGAGTTCACACAAAAAACAAAGTCGTCATGTAGTTGCTCCCCCTATCTCCTTGTAGTTGCTCCCCTTATCACCTGTATCACCATGCATATAAACCATATACAATTGGATTTGTTCTCCCCCTTTTTATCAGTCATTGGTAAAGGTTAGAATATACCAATCGCAAACATTTTGACTAAAGTTGAATTTGAAGATACTGGGAGAATCAATATAGGAGGGACATGTAGAGAAGCCTCCTGACATAAAGGCGACAAACTTCATTTTACAACAGATAAGCACATCTCTAAAATGCATAATATAGATATCAGAGTATACAGTATTCCATAAGAGACATAATAGGCACATATGCATTTGAAAATAGAGCATTAAAATCATCATTTAGTAAGCAAAATTAAACCCTTTCATGAGCATATAAACAGTGATAAACTAATCACCATTCCATAGTATTCAATCCCTACGAGCATATAATATGCAATGTTTAGCATCTTATAGACATGATTCATCCTCATAGATAATTTAATATCAAGTTTAGAAATATCATCATTCATCAAACTGTAGAAACTGCCCAAGCTTGGCAGCATGAATATTTAAAGCATCCAAAAAAAAATTGTCAGTAGGCCCAGCCAGGGGCATATGTCATCAAAAAAACAAAAAGAAATATCCAACCAATTTCCCCTTCTTGGGGCACACCAAAATATTTTCAACATAGATTGACCAACCCAGCATATAGGCATTGACTACGGTGCCCTAGTCTCTCCATCTATCAGCATGTTGACAACTTGCACTGTAGTATGTTGTACTGCATTGAGAATATCCTCCACCCCGGTCAGGCACTTCTCGCATTGACGAAGACGGTCTTCAATGTCATCTTGTCCACTTAGCAGCTATCGTCTAATCTCATTCTGACTAAACTTCTGGCGATTGACGGACTCTGGACTATTGAGCAGTGTGCGATTTGAGTCCCATGGTGTCGGGCACTGACTATCTTCTGCTCCATGGCTAGGAGGCTAAGGACTTTCTGGTTGATAGACTTTGGTTAAGTACCATTGTTGAAATGCATCTTCATCGAACCACACCACCGGCTGCATGCATTAGAGGAGGATGGTAGTCCCAAGAATCGTGCCAGCTTACAAATAAGGGATGGGAAAGGCAAAGTGTTACGGTGTTCTCCTTTGACAACGTGAATCAACTGTCTTGGAAGGAGGGTAGGTAGGCATACGAGGATCTCTAGATAAATGTCATATAAGGTGTTGACTATGAAAGGAGAGATATTTGTTCTTGATATGTCACACGGATAGACATTCATACCAAAAATGTTGTGCATGAGCATGTATGTGGTCTCAAAATGTTTAACATGAAGAATGTTTCCCTCAATTCTAGGAACAGTGAGGCCTTTACATAGTGCACGCATTATTTCCCCCCCATGTTCTTATGGTATTTAAGTTGCGCTCAGTGACCGATATTTGCATAACTTCCATATCCAACATGTGTTCAAGTAGTACTGGGTTGATGAGTTTGTTTTGATTCCCAATTGCAAGGCTAATGGTCGGTGGATTTTCACAAACGGAGTGGCAACATTGAAGAAAATGGTGGATTTGATCATGCTGGTAGGGTCCACCAAGTTTTAATTTTTTTTCCATCCGATGATTTCCAGCATGAGGTCCACTCCGTATGATTTAATGCAGCTGAGAAGGATAACATGGTCAACAACAATGGGCTGCTCCCACTCTTGACGTTTGAGAGGAGACCCATGTGCTACCAGGTTGTCTTTTCTGAATTTTTTACCTTTAGAAGAATCAAGAAGTTTCTTACCTTTCTCTTTCATCATCCTTCCTCCTTCTAGAAAAGAAATCTCCTTGAGATAGATGAAATTAAGAAGACCAGAATCCAGAGAAAATTTTGATTTTGATTTTGATTATTATTATTATTTTTTTACGCTTGCTTGATTTTATACACAATTCTTCGATGACATCGAATCCGATTCGATGTCATCGATTACAGACTCACAATGACTTTGAAATTTGGTCCGATGACCGTTGAAAATAACTAATGGATTTTCTCGGGACACGATTTTTCATATTCCCGAGAGGCTTCGATGGCATCGATGTCATCAAAGTGCGTGTCTAGACATTTTATTTTCCGTAGCGATGTTTCACATTCTAGACAAGTTTGATGTCATCGATATTAACTTAATGACATCGAATATGTCAAATTTTCAAAGGAAATTTGAAAATTTGATTTTCTTTGACATATAAAGTGGGCATGGGTTAGTACATGGAAATATGCCTATTTTGCATGTGTACATTTAACTAAGGCCATGGAAACATCTATGTTCCCTATTTCAAAGGGAGGACCTTAGTCCTTAAATGTGCCTATATAATTCATTTTAAATTGTGCATTCTATCGAATAACACATAATCCAACGAACTTTTGGAGATCACCAAATCTATTCGCATCAAGAGGCTTGGTAAGGATATCAGCAAGTTGTCTTTTTGTAGACACATAATCCAGCACAATGATCTTGTCTTCAACAAGCTCTTGAATAAAATGGTGATGGAAATCAATATGCTTAGTCCTTGAATGTTGAATTGAAATTTTCAAAATATTGATGACACTTTTGTTATCACAGAAAAGGGTCATCGTGGTTTGATCAATCCCATAATCCAACAACATTTGTTTCATCTAGAGGAGTTGTGAACAACACTACCTGCTGTGATGTGTTTGGCCTTAATAGTGGATGGAGATGTCAAATTTTATTTCTTGCACTAACAAGATACCAAACAATTTCTGATATAGAAACACCCATCGCTGGTTGATTTACGATCATCTATATTACCAGCCCAATCAGCATTCGAGTACCCAAAAATAATGGTTGAAGTTTCGAATGGGTACCACAAATTGAAGGTGGTTGTTCCAGCCACAAATTTGATGATTCTTCTAACTGTTGATAGGTGGGATTCCTTTGGGTCTGCCTGATATCGTGCACATGCACCCACGCTAAAAGATATATCTAGACGACTGGCTGTGAGATATAGTAGGTTCCCTATCATATTTCAGTACAAATGTTAATCCACATTCTAACCATTTACATCCTTGGAAAGTTTGAGTGTGGTACCCCTAGGGGTATGATGTGTACGGCCAAATTCAAGCCCGAATCTTTTTACTAAATCTTTTGCATACTTAGATTAACATATAAATATCCCATTGTCATTTGCTTTACCTATAGCCCCAAGAAGAAATTCAGCTCACCAACCATGCTCATTTCAAATTCGGATTTCATGAGTTCAACAAACCTATGAGTAATATCTTCACATGTAAAGCCAATGACTATATTGCCCACATAGATTTGAGCAATGAGAAATGAACTCTGTCTTTTGTGTGAATAGTGTTTTATCAACACTACCCCTACAAAATTTATGGTTCGGGAGGAATTGCGTTAAACGTTCATACCATGTTTTAGGTGCTTGTTTGAGTTCATAAAGTGCTTTGTTCAGCCTATAGACATGCTGAGGATACTTGGGGTTTGAAAATCCCTTCGGTTGTCTACATATACTTCTTCCTCAAGTACCCCATTAAGAAATGCACTTTTGACATCCATTTGAAATAGTTTGAAT
Organism: Magnolia kwangsiensis; assembly: GCA_037074715.1. Lineage (NCBI taxonomy): Eukaryota > Viridiplantae > Streptophyta > Magnoliopsida > Magnoliales > Magnoliaceae > Magnolia > Magnolia kwangsiensis. Next base: position 21,773,188 of record CM073585.1, on the reverse strand, counting down.
TTTAACGCATGCAATAGATAGGAGAATCCTACTTGACTTGAGGTGAACTTGTAACAACCCATACTTTTTAGTACTCGGGTGTTACCATGAAGATTTAAATTAGTTTACACGTGTGTTCCCACATCATCATCATCTAGTGACCCACAATCTATCAATCTTGACCGTTTATCTTAGAATTTAAAAGCCCGAAGTATGAGATCCACCATTCATTGAGTTCATGCCTTCCTGCGGGATGATTTGACACTTAATTAAAACACACAGCTGCCTAAACTATGGATTTACTTCATCCCTTAGCTAGGGACCCAACTTGAGATGGGGAACCTATTGGTTGGGGTGGATCAAATTTGGAAATCCATCTGAATGATGGACTAGTGGGAGTCACAAATTGGTCATGAAATCACTTAACATGACCCATCTATGCTATGGGTCTGCCTCAACTATTGATTCCCATCCTAACTTGGACAGTCAAAGCTAGTGATCAGTGCGGTTCCCACAATGGACACAATACACTTTCATTGACCAAGTAGAAGATTAGATCCATCCATTAGGCCCATAACATGTCATTAGACAATATCCACCAACTGACCACCTAATTCAGAAATTCTTGGGACCATTGATGGTCAAAATTGATAGAACCTGGTCGTTTAGATTGACGTAACTCAACATTTAAAGTCCCACCACCTAATCATCACACCTAGGTTATCAGAGCACTAACTCAGCCGTTGAGTCTTATCTAGGTAGGCTGTAGGACCCTTATAATCATGAATGATCGGATTGAATGTAATCTGGACATCGAATTAATGAAAACTTATGATTAAAGGACAAAAATCTAAGTTTATGGCCCATCTGGCCGCTGGATCAGTTGAAAGCTTGAATGAAACCCGTTAGGAGTAGTGGAGTCTCATTAACGGAGTGGATTTCTCAAGGCATCACTATGGGCCCCACATTGGTGTGCATGTACATAGGTACTAAAACACCCGCGGTGCACTGGATGACACTGCATGGTCAAACCAGATTCGATCAAGATTTTTGAAGAAGGAAACCTCCTTTTCTTTTAATTTCTGCCAACGTCCGTTTCAAATGGACTATCTTCATTTGTGTTGATCTGTGCCCCAGGGCCATGATTTGATCCGTCCATCTGGTAGAGGGGCCACAAGAGACTAAAACCTTATAAATTTTGCAAGCTGGGGGACCCGTTCATACACAAGGTATTAATTACAAGAACACTGGCGTGGATAAGGATTATGTTTTTAGCCGCTTCTAAACTAAACGATTATGATTAATGCGGGCCACCTTGAGATGATCCAAATCATCCATTTGATTCAGGAGGTGGGGTTGAATAAATCCATGTCATCCGTACACACCCATGCACATGTGCATGTACTCAAACTCAGGCCCAAACAGAGCCGCGTGTGGTTGTTTCCATAAATGAAAAGTCAATTTTTGGTGCTGCCAGCTTGGCAATTTGCATGCTCTCTCCCCTCTCAAATCCTAGCTGTCCATGGGGAGTCAATCCCGACCGTTGAAAATAGTAGGCGCTGTTGCCCTAGATTTGACAGATATTTTCATGGAGTGAGAGAGAGGGTGGAAGCCCTAGATTTGATCTACACCCTCTAATATTCATCCAATTGCTCTAGGGAGAGCTGGGGTTCATTTTAAGGATGTAAAGATTTAGACAAAAGGGTATCCTCCTTGGTTTTCTCGTAGCCACACTCAAAGAGGAGACATTTTCCTCATCATTTAAACCCACCACCGAAACCCCAATGGAGCTTCGTTTTACTTCTTCCTCAAGCTTCATGGCATCATTCTGAACCATCCCATGCTCTCGTTTCACAGAAACAGATACAGATTTAAAATCTGTCATTATCTTCCTTGTTGAAGAGGAGTTGCATCACATTGAGATGGGATGAGTTAGAGCATGTCCAGACGAGCCCATTTGAGTCTGGAGGTCGGTGGACTTCTAATAAAAGGAAAAGAAAAGAAAGAGAACAAGGAAGAACAGAGGGAGTGGTGACAGAGTTTCATTGCTGTTGCCGCACCAAGCTGGTTCGGTGGGTTGCTGTTGAGTTTGAGCCTTGCGTCGGGTCATGCTCAGTCTATGCCAGAAACAACAGTGGAAGAGAAAGGAGAAGGAAGGAGGGAAAGAGAGGAAAAGAAAGAGAGTGAGGGACCGTGAGTGATTGGTGTCGTTGCTAGTTCAACTCAACGGACGTTGAAGTCCAGGTAACGTCGAACCTCTGTCTGTCCATCTTGATCCCCATTGCATTAGGGCTATTTGGCTCTCTTAATTATGCCATGCAATGGCTCAGATATAGGTTGAAACCAGGCCATGTAATGGCTGAGATATGGGTCGAAACCAGGCCATGTGATGGCTGAGATGTGGGTCGAGATTAGGTCGTGCAATAGGTTGAGATATGGGCCAAAAATAGGACTTGGCTGGGCCATGCAATGAGTTGAAAAATAGGCCATGATATGAGCTGAAAACAGTCCTTTAGTTGGGCCATAAACTGTATTGAAAATGGGCCTTCAGTTGTTGCATGAACTGGGCCGAAATCAGCCTCAATTTGGGTCAGGTCTCAGCCATTGGTTTGGGTTGAGGTGTGGGCTAAGCATACCCTTGGGTTTGGGTTGAAAATCTGAGCTGAGGTAGACCACTAAGTAGGGCCGTGAGATGGGCTGAAACCAGCCCTGGATTTAGGCCGATCAAGTCCTAAAAATGAGCAAAAAATAGCCCAAGTCCAGGACCTTTTAAGATACAGTGGGCCCAGCCCCTTGCAGTAGTCATACTACTGGGCTAGGACGAGCCCAGCCTAGCAGCTCATAAAGAGCAATAAGAATGGGCCTGAGGTGGGAACGACAATGGGCTACCCAACCCCATTTTTGGGCTCGAATTGGACCCAACAACTTGGCCAAATTAAGGCCTAGTTCGGCCCTTAATTAGGGATAATTTGGGGCGCAAAGCTGTACCACTTATTGGGATAAAACCTAGTGGGCTTGGTCACTCTAATGCAGGTCTAATTGACCTTGTTCATGGGTCCTTTCAAGCTCTCACATAACTTTAATATAATAGTTAGCTAAAGTCTTGGAAACACTATCTAATACAAGCTCTTGGGTTAGAAATAATTGTAGGTAATCGATCATATGTGTTGGTTCGTTATTTAACCACAAAAATCCAAATCAAGGAAGACATTCATCTAAGGTGAGGACTCACCCTTTGAGCTTCCCACTTAAATTCATTAATCTAAGCATAGATGATGCCTTAATCCCTCCCATTTAGTATCTCCTAAGTTACTTAATTGAGTTACTTAACTTATTATGTGAATATGTGTATATGATAATATGTTGTGCCCTTGATTCCTGTATTAGATAATGAACATATCCCTTTAATTTTGGGAAGCATAAATGATTGATGATTATATGCTATCTTTAGTTGTACATATATTAGTTAATTGTATGATTGTTATTTGTGATCATTTGATGGATTGAATGGAACCTGTCATGAACTCACCATCTTGTGGTCCATATTTGACTTACGCGACTCGGATCTCACATATGCCTTACATGGCTGGGAACATATATTTGTTGTACGTGGCTTAGATCACACTTTACCTTACATGGATTGGACAACATATTTGCCCTACGTGACTTGGATCGTATATTTGCCCTTGTGGCTCTGATGGATTATTGGTGCCCTTTTGTGGCTTGTTGGTTTTCTATCCATCTTGCGGTGTCCAGTCATATGGTGATTTCTTGGTAGAGTGGGTGTTCATATAGTGATTTCTTAGCCATCTTGCGGTGTTCACGTATGATATAATTTTCAGATGGTCTAGAGTTTTGTATGTTGCTTATCTCTTCATCCTATGGTGTTTAGTCGTACCATGATTTTTGGGTGGAGCAGGTGTTCGCTCAACGATTTTCTAGCCATCTTGCAGTGTTCACGTACGATATGATTTCTAGGTGGAGTAGACGTTTGTATATTTTTCTCTCTTCATTTTACGGTATTCAGCCGTATTATGATTTTTGGGTGGAGTTGAAGTTCGCTTATAGATTTTTTACCCATCTTGCGGAGTTCACATACGATATGATTTCTAGGTGAAGTAGAGGTTTAAAGGTTGATTTTCTATTTACCTTATGGACTTCACTTGTACCATGATTTCTGGGTGGAGTTGAAGCTCGCTTATCGATTTTCTAGCCATCTTGCGGAGTTCATGTACAATATGATTTCGGGTGCAATAGAAAGTCATATGATTTATTATTTGATTATCTGGACATATTCTCTTATATTGTCATTGCTATTATATTTTGCTTATGATGAAATTCTATTGATTGACTTAATTTTTGAGTATATGAGTGTGATTATGAAATGCCATATTTAATATATTTAATTTCATGACTTCCGATCTATATTAGTTTATAAATGATGAGTGCACAATCTTAAAGGGTGCTCCTCACTGCGATAGCCACTGACACTATCAAACCGTAACAGTTGACGCAGGTGTAGAGTGAACCGATGTTGTTCACTGGGTTACTGGAGTAGATCGGGTAGCCGAGGAGCTAGACGGGGTCCTCGCGGCCCATATTAAGCTCCACCATTAGATGATAGATTTCTATTTTTTTAATTAATAAACTTTGTATTTAGGATTATATAAGTCTTGTATGGGTGCTACATTTGAAATTTTGTGATAATCAAAATATTTTTATTCAATGCATGATTTACTCTAGCTTTGTTTATGACAAGTCTGATTAATGATAAGCAGTTCAAATTTACACTGGATTTTACAAGCTAACACTCAGGTTTTTTTATTTTTTATTTATTTTTTATTTTTATAAGAACAAGTCATATACTCGATTTCTAAAAATCAGGGCGTTACAGAGCTACAGGGCCAAATGTCTCATTAAAGTCAATCCCTTTTATCTATGAATATCCTTGTGCCACCAGTCTTGCCTTATTTCTAATCACATTGCTAGATTCATCAGATTTGTTCTTGAAGATCCATTTGGTTCCAATGATGTTTGTATTATCTGGTCTAGGAACCAGTTGCCACACCTCGTTTCTCTTAAATTGTTGAAGCTCTTCTTGCATAACATTGATCCAATATTTATCTTAAAGTGCTTCTACAATATTTTTGAGTTCAATCTTTGAGTTGAAGCATAAATGACTGTAGATGCTCTATATCTGACGTCGAGTTCTTACACCATCATTAGGATCTCCAATGATCTGATTAAGGGGATGATCCTTAATAATGGATATGTTGGTTGACGGTTGCGGTTCATTAGAGGAAGGGGTTTTGTCATCAAATTTACCTAGAAAGTACAAATCCACATAATCCTCCAGATCATTCAAAGGACTTTCTTCTTCATGAGGTTGGTCATCAACAACCACATTAACAAATTCTTGAATGGTGAGAGTCCTTAGATTGTACACTCTATAAGCATGACTATTCAAGGCATACCTAAGAAAAATGCCTTTGTCACTTTTAGATTCAAATTTTCCTAGGTGTTCTTTGCCTTTTAGAATATAACATTTACTGCCAAAGACATGGAAGTATTTCACACTAGGTTGTTTCTCGTACCACAACTCATAAGGCATTTTGTTTAAACCCCCTCTCAGATATACTCTATTTATTATATAGCAGGTAGTATTGACTGCTTCGGCCCAGAAGCTTTAGGGCATATCTTTTCCATTTAGCATAACTGAGCCCATTTCCTGCAGTACTCGATTTTTTCTTTCAACAACTCCATTTTGCTGTGGATTTTTTAGGGCTGAGAATTGATGGCTAATCCCATTCTCATCACAATATCTTTGAAACTGATCATTCTCAAACTCACCACCATGATCACTCCTGAAACAATTTATGCAGTATCCTTTTTCATTTTGAAGTCGCTTGGTCAAAATCACAAATTCATCAAATGCATCTGATTTTCCTCAAATAAAAGTAACCCAGGTAAACTTGGAGTAATCATCTACCACCACCAAAAAAATATCTTTTTCTATCATGACTTTCAACTTTGGTGGGGCCCACTTGGTTCATGTGTAGTAAGTCTAGTGGCTTAGATGTTGCCATGGTGGTGGTCTTTTTATGTCCAACTTTTATCTGTTTTCCTTTTAGACAGTCACCACATGTAATTTTTTCTTCTTTCCTAATCTTGGGAAGTCCTCTTACCAGATTCTTTGAACTCAGCTTGGCTAAGTTTCGATAGTGGACATGTCCCAGTCTTTGGTGCCACAGTTTGGACTCGTTCTTCATAGCCATTTGGAATTTTGTGGATAATACATTTTCCCTACTACTTTCTATGACATAGCAATTGTCACTAGTGCGTAGATCTTTCATGATAGGTTTTCCTATATGATCTAAGATTTTAAACACATCTTTTGAGAACGTGACTAGATATTCTTTGTCACAGATTTGAGAAATACTGAGAAGATTATGCTTCAAGCCTTCTACACAAAGAACATTTTTTATTTTAGGAAGTCCAGGGCCAACTATTGTTCCATGCCCAATTATTCTGGCGGAGCTCCCATCCCCAAATGTGATTAACCACAATCAAACTCTGAATAGTCGAAAAAATGAGTTTTCTCCAGTCATGTGTCTGGAGCATCCACTATCAAGATACCATTTAGAACTATTGCTAGCCTTAAGAGTATTATGAATCACTAGGCAATTGTTCTGACTGTTTTTATGTTTGATAGTACTCAGTAGTTTAGGAGTGTCAGTAACCAATTAGTTTTGGGAATTTACAGTGTTATCTTTTACACCCTCTAGTCTTACTTTAATGGCCATAACTTCACAACTTCAGTCAAGATCAGTCTCTAGGCGGTTAAGCCCTTAAGAGATACCTGCTTTGTTACCAAGTGAAATTGCGGTAAGACCACTATAGTAGAAGTCGGAATAGGTCAAAGTGTCTTAGAGGGGGGGGAGGGGGTGAATAAGACTTTATATACTTTTCTTCAATAAATAAAAATCCTATTAATCCTAATCTTGATTTATCATGCATTTATCAAGATATACTCAATTAGCTCTAATGACTTCCAAGCCAAATAGAGGATCCAATCTCAAGATTACTCAATATTCAAACAAGATGGAGTAATTTATCTATGATGGAGGAACTATGTGACAGTGTGCGTGGGATGTGCTTCTTTGTAATTCGAAACATTCATGTTATCATGTTTTATATAATCATTCAAAGTAAGCATAATAAATGAATACGTAAATATCAATCCCAAAAACAGTCAGTTATAGTGGTTCAGCTATGTGTTTACTCCACTCTCGGTGGACGCACTCAACCCTTGAGTGTACCGAATTTCACTAACGAAAGTTTTAAATTAACTTCGCCACTAACTTTTATAACCTACATAAGGTCGACTCTAGGACCGACATAAGGAACCTAGACATGCCTACACAAGGAACAAGTTTGAACAAAGGTTAATACGAAGCACCTAGGTTTTGAACCCTACACAAGAGCAAAAGATCCACATAAGAAACTGTAAGCCCTGTATCCCAGTCCCTACTGTTCCGTATATCTCCGCGGTTCTCCAGGTCAAATTCTGGCAACCCACGACCTGTAGATTTCATTTGCGCTCGACCCTGAGTCACACCCTATACACCTAAGTCAGTTCGACCCGAGACTTATGCCATTGCGATCATGTCATCGCTACGATTCTGATGTCACATCTCGTGCATCAATCCGATGTCTAGATCCCAAGATGTGACCCGTGTATGATCTTAGCGGTGGACCGCACATTGTGGGCCATGATGTACACGTTTCCCCATAATCATAATGAGGATGATGTCATCCTATGGATGATATCACCCTATTCTACAACCTAACGTACCTCCTACCTAGCCTACCCCATAAATGCTTTCCTTTTTCTTTTCAAAACTCATTATTACAAGCTATCATAATCCATCCTTTCACCTTCTCTCTCATCTCTCTTTCTCTCTCTTCTTCTTCACTTCCATTGCTAGCCATGGACGTCCCAAGCAAGCTCCATTTTCAGCCCTCTTACCTTTAAATCCCTCCTAATCTAACCCTTAAAAGCCCATCTCCACCTTTTGAAGGGGTCCTAGAAGGCTTATGAACCCATGAGTAGAAGATGAAGGAGAAGATCATTGTGGGTGCATCTCTCTCTCTCTCTCTTTATATATTTTTATGTGAAGTGTGGCTCAATTGGATGGACCCCACCTTGATGTATGCCTTATCCAAACCGTTCAAGTCATGTGGACCCTACCTTATGAATGATGAGAACACACAAATATTAAACCCCATCAAGTAGGCCTTGTTCACGTGGGACTCACCTTTTATTAAGGTAGGCCACGTTCATGTGGGACCCACCGTGATGCTGTGTTTACCCATGCCGTCCAGCGTCACTGGACGCTGGAAGCTAGCTAACATGGAGTGCGTGTACTGGCATAGGTGTGTACTAATGTCAGTGGTTTTTTTTTTTTTTTTTTAAATTTTTGGGTGGGCTACTTATACAAGCCCCACCTTAATGCATGTTGTTGATCCAAGCCATCCATCCCAACCCTTGTATCATTTTAGGCGTTGAGCCAAAAAATGAGACTGATCCAATTTTCTGGCGGGCTATGACATTAAGAATGCTAGTATTTTCCATTAAAATTTTGAAAAATGATTGGGGTCCACAAGAAGCTTGGACCCACCTGAAACTTGTTTTGGACCCCTAATTTTGTGGGGTACATGCAATGGACGGGGTAGATCTGGTTAATGTGGGTCCCACCTAGGATAAACAATTTTTTTTTTATTGGCATGACTTTGCTGCCATGACGTCCAAAGACGTCCACATTAAAAAGGATGGCCCCATTGGCCCCAGTTGTAGACCCTAACATGATGTATGTTCTACATCCATGCCGTTCATTTAATAGGTCCCCTTGAATGATGCGTTGGCTCCAAAAATCAGCCATAAAAAGTCCTCGGATGGCCCACACCATTACCATTCATGCAATGGTATGCCAAACGACATGGAATCAAATGCTAGGGTCCACATGCAGCTTAGACCCACCTGAAACTTGGTTTGGACCATTAAATTGGTGGGACACACACAATGATTGGGTTGAATTTTCCTAAGGTGGACCCCACCTACCTAAAACTATGGCATTTTCCATTTTTTTTTTAAAGTGCTGTTGTCAGTGGGCGGGCGGACGGACGTGTTGGCCCTCACGGCCCCAGCCGTGGGCCCCATCGTGATGTATTTCGAACATCAACACCATCCCTTGTGGGGCCCCCATTCTAAAACTGCTCTGCCCCAATAATCAGGCGTAAACGGATCTTAGTTGGGCCATACCATCTAAATCATGTGAAGACATGCCTAAATCATATAAAAAAACACTTGGTGGGGCTACCTGAATTTTGGATGTGGCTGAAACTTGGTGTGAACCCTTAGTCAGGTGGGACACGCATAATGAGTGGGCTGGATTTGTGAACCACTTTATGGTGGGCCCCTGACCGTGACCTCATGAACCAGTTGGATGGCAAAGAAACATCACCGTGGGCCCTCCCTGGTCCACGTGGCCTTATCAACAGGTCAGATGATAAACAAGCATTACAGTGGGCCCCAACCCCCTCCCTGGTCCACATGACCATATGAACAGGTGGGGTGGCAAATAAATATCATGGTGGGCCCAAGGTCCACGTGACCTTATGAATAGATTGGGTGGCAAATAAATATTACAGTGGGCCCTACCCTGGTCCACGTGACCTTATGAATAGATTGGGTGGCAAATAAATATTACAGTGGGCCCTACCCTGGTCCACGTGACCTTATGGGTGGCAAATAAAACATTACAGTGGGCCCTAGGCCCATGTGACCCTATGATCAGTTTGGATGGAAATAAACAGTATGTTGGGCCCTAGATTGGGAGGAAAATAAATTTTATGGTGGGCCTCACATGAGGCTCACTTTGGTAAATATGGGTCCATGTATGTAGGCCCATCTTGATGTATTTTTAGGCCCATTATTGAGGCCCGCTTGGATGCATATGGACCCGTGTATTTATGCCCATCTTGGCATGTATATAGGCCCAATGTTGTGGCTCACTTGCTTATATATGGGCCCGTGTGTGTAGGCCCATTTGATGTATTTGTGGCCCATTGTTGTGGCCCACTTTGGTATATATAAGGCCTATGTGATTAGGCCTATTTGATGCACATAAAGCTTATGTGATTAGGCTCATTTTAATGCATTCTAAGGCCCATGGGTGATGACCCATTGCAAAGTACCTAAGGCCTATTGGTGAGGCTCATTGAGGTGGCCCACTTGATGAATATAAGGCCCATGAGATATGGCCCATTTGATGTATTTGAGGCCCAATGGGATGTACCTAAGGCACATTGCAATGTGTGATTCTGCCATGATTTATTTAATGATATTTAAGGCGAACCGAGCATTGGGAGAAATATTGGTTTGACGTCCACATTGTAAGATTAATGTTGGTTAAATGTCCGCATTGTCACTCTCCCTAGGGCCCATTGATAGGCCCAACTCTCTGTGTATGAGGCCCATGTGCAGGGCCCACCTGTGACGTATATTAGGCTCATGTGTAGGGCACGCCCATTAAGTATTGGGGCCCATGGATTGTGATGTATTTTCAGCCCAGATGGCAAGACCTGATGTTATGTATGAGAGACCTAAGGGATGTGGCCCATTACGATGTGTTCGGGGCCTATGGATATGGTCCATTATACTGTACATGCAGCCCGTATATGGAGACCATTATAATGTTACATATGGCCTTGTGTGGGGACTAATGTGGTACATGTGAGGCTTAGGTGATAAGGTCCACTTTGATATACTTGTGGCCCATTAGTGCGGCCCATTGATGCGACTCACTTGATGTGTATGAGGCCCATTAGTACGGCTCATTGATGCAGCTCACTTGTTGTATATGAGGCCCTTGATCGAGGCCCATTGCGATGTATTCGAGGCCCATGTGATGCGGCCCATAGAGACGTGTATGTAACCCTTGTATGAGGCCCATGATATTGTATATCCCTTGTGTAAGGCCATGGGCCGACTATATGTTTGACCCTATATAGGCCACTGCTTGGGAGCAATGTTGGTTAAATGGCCACATAGATAGGAAGTGATCGATAAATGTCCACATTGTGACCTTTCCTTAGTCCTGGTTGGGTCCATTCTCATAATTCTCTAATGGATTAACCCAAATGAATGGGCCCCATTGATATTATTTGGTCCATCATTGGTTGTCCATCTATGGACCCCGCCTTGCATCGAGGCCGATTACCGATTTTGATTTGTCATGGCCGATTGCCGATTCCGATTGAAGGGGCCCAATGTGATGTACATGCGATCCGTATTTGAGGCCCGATGTGATGTGTATCCAGCCCGTGTCTAAGGCCCAATGTGATGTATATGAGGCCTACCTGATGAGGCTCATTGTGATGTATTTGGGGCCTATGGGCAAGGCCTATTGTGATGTATTTGGGGCCTATGGTAAAGGCCCATTATGATGTATTTGAGGCCTATGGGCAAGTCCCATTGTGATGTATTTAAGGCCCATGGACAAGGTCCATTGTGATGTATTCGTGGCCCATGGGTAAGGCCCATTGTGATGTATAATAGGCCCATGATGCATAGCCTATTTGATATATTCAAGACCGATGTGCAGGGTCCACATGTCATGTATTTGAGGCCCATGAGCAGGGCCCACCTATTGTGTATATATGACTCTTGAGTAATGCCCAATGTGTCGTATATTAGGCCTTTATGTGAGGCTGTGGGCCCATTATATGTTTAGATCTATGTGGGCCATTCCTTGGGGCAATGCTGGTTAAATGTCCACATTGTCGAGGCCGATTGTTGATACTGACTATGAGTATGTGACGGCATAACATCATGATACATGCCCATACGCATCATTTGCATGTTTGTTATGAGATGTGATTGACCATTGCATATGTCATTGGATAGGATGATATGAGACTCCCTGATAGGCAGAGGTTATCTCACATGAGTGCACGACATGTGCAGGATTGATGTATGACTGGATTGTATGACTCATGCATCTTGCATTGTGTGTTATACGCCCTAGCGACATAAGGGTCGTAGCCTCCATAGGCATATCGTGGATGGCCAAACGGGGCACTAAAAATGTTTGGTTCTAGCATACGGGTGCCATAGATGTCCCTGGGTGAAAATTCCTAAATCTCCGTGGCTAGGAGATGACTCCAACGTTGAGACCGAGTGGATATATGAGCGCACGAGAACCGAATACCAAGAGGACGTGTCTCCCACCGTGTCGTGGTCGGTTGGAAAGGGCTGTGGCCTTACTCGCCTGAGGGTAGGGGGCAATACTAGGCTGAGTTTGACCAGCTCGTGAATGGGTCTGCTATCGACGTGTCGGATAGGTATTGACTGATTATTGGCTGAGTGGATAGTGAGGTTTCTCACGCTCACTTGGACTGTACTGCTGGGAAAGGGGCTGTGCCATTTGCAGTGTACTAAACCCCGATGATGATCCCAGAGATGAACTGGACTGATATGTGGGCTTATTGAGTAGGAGTTACATACTCATTCATTCATTCATTCACTATCCACTCGGGCTGATGGTGTGCAACTAATTATTGTGTACCTTCATTATGGTAAGGATTTTGGTTGGGGTGCATGACTAACCTGAGATCAGGAGTTTACCACATTGAGTCTGATTATCCAAATTTAGGTATGAGACTGGTTTGGATAGAAGTCCCTTGTGGTGGATCCCGTAGCCTGCTATACTACGTACTATCATCTCGACTTCACACTCCATCATAGTCATTCCATTAACACTACATATTGCATATTGCATTACACCCTCGGCATATGACATTTTGGGTTGCTATGTTTCTGTATTCCTGTGACTTAGATGAGAGTGACGATATTTGTTGGCTCTTCCAAATCATATATTGCATTATATCCTTATCATTCGATATTTGATTATTTATGACTCATCATTTTCATAGCTGTCCTATATTGTGTATTCTGATATTGATTGACTCATGGACTTGTCCGTATTTTTTCTTAGTCTGTTATCGTATAATTTATGATCTTGTCAGTATTTCGGTTTACTCTGATAATTTTTGCTCTTGTCAGTATTTCTGCTTATTTCGACATTGTATGATTTATGGATTACCAGTGTTTCTGGTATTGTATGATTAAGGCACTGTATTGAATACTTGACACTTACCTTATGCACACACTTACACCACCCTCTAAGCTTTCTATGAGCTTATGCATGATAGATGCGTGCAGGTAAAGTTAGGTTGCAGCAACGTCAAGCTTAGAGCGTGCAGTGGTCTTTCGAAGCTTGATTTTGATATATGTATTTCCCTTTTAGTATTGTACTCAAATGATTATATTAGTGGATATGTGATGATGATGTTACCTTTGTGAATTGAGTAATCTTGTGGTTATGCTTATTACGAGTTAAATGTATGAAAAAAAAATTCCTCCTTGTAGGATCCCAGGATTGGAATCTGGCATATAAATGCTAGGAGCCGAGAATGGGGTACTATGGAGGCTGTCGGCACCGGATTCGATGATCGGAATTCCTGTGAATCCGATTTTTGGGTTTGGGGCGTGACAGAAACCTCAGTTTTATGCCCTACACAAGAGCAAAGGATCCATACAAGGAACCTGGGTTTAGACCACACAGGTCAAGGATCCACACAAGGACCCTATTTTAGTCTACACATGCCAAGGATCCACATAAGGACCCTAGTTTAGGCTACACAGGCCAAGGACCTACATAAAGGACTTAAGTTTATGCCCTACATAAGAGCAAGGGTCAACATACAACACCCAAATGTACTCTCCCGTTAGAGGCCTCCTATGAGGGCTTGAAAAGGTGAGATGTACTTGTGACCCAATCCTACATAAGAAATGATTAAAAGGGTCTCTGTACTCTAATGACCCACAGATAAGTAGATGAGCCCCATTTTACATGTTGATGAAGATATACTCCCTTAATGACAGAGATTCTTCGGCTTCCTTGATCCGCAACACTGATGATGCTCCAATGTAAGGCAATGTAGATGGGTCAAGGTTTATTGGAATCCACTCTAATAAATGTGAATCATTAAGAAATGGAGTGATTCCAAGGTTTTAAACATTCAAGGGATCCCAGCTTAATGATTTGTCATTAAGATGGTAGCTAAATGATTCTTCGATGAGGAAGTTCATTCACCAATCCACTCTACAAAATATTAATGATGAAGGTGGATTGAAGAATGAACTCCCATGAGAAAAAGGGCCTAGGGTAGGTGATATGCAAGTATTCTCTCAAGTCTCTCTCTCTTTTTCTCCCTATCAGTAACCAAGAATAAGCTCTCCTTATAAAGAAAAAAAGTCCCAATGAAAATAAAATTGTCAAAGTCTGATTGAGTTTGATGTCATCAAACCCGATTTAATCTCATCGAACGTATAATTTTGATGCCATCGGCTATCCGTTCGATGATACAAACTCAACTGAAAACTGTTTACGAAACTTTTGATTGAAGATTGATGTTATCGAATCTCCTTCGATGTCATCGATATTTGAACTTTAATGTTATCGAATCACTGCTCAATTCTTCAACATGACATTACTTAGAGCTTGCTAGACATTGAAATAGCGGTGAAGACCGCTTAAGTTGAAGTAAGAATATGTCAATATGTCATAGAGGGGAATGAATAGGACTTTTCAAAGTTTTTATGAGTTATTAAAAATCCTATTACACTTATGCTAACAATAGACACTTATCAGATTACTCAAAAGTAACTCTACTGGCTTCCAAGCCCAGTAGAGGATCCAATCACAAACTATTTAAGAAGCGAACAATATGTAACCTAGTTTATGATGGATATGACTATGTATGTGTGTGAGGTGTGATCACAGATATTCAGATATGAAAATATTAAAGTAAATCACACAAACAAAAGAATAACAATCTCAAACACAGTCATTTTTATAGAGGTTCGACTACTTTCCTACTCCACTCGTGGTAGCTGCACTCAACCCTTGAGTGGATCGGATTTCGCTAAGGAGGTTTCACAGTGGTTCACCTCAAACTTAAGGTTTTAAATTAGGTTCACCTTCAACCTTTACAAACTACACTGAGGCTGACTGTTTATGCTCTCACGTGTAAGGGTCAACACAACGCACCCACTTTTAGGCACATTGACCAATGATCTTCCATAAGACCCCAACAGAGGTTTCACACGGTTCACCTCAAACCCAAGGTTTTAACTGGTTCATATTTAACTAGATGTTTATGCTTTCCATAGAGCAAGGGTTCACACAACGCACCCACCACGTACACTCTCGCTGGAGGCATCCTTGATGACTTAAAGGGTGAGAAATAACTTAGACCCAATCCTGCAAAGGAATGACCAAAAGTGTCCTCTGGACTCTAGATACTTACAGATAAGTGAATGAGTCCCATTCAGCATGTTGACGAAGATCTCCTCCTTGTTGATGAAGAATCTTCTACTTCCTTGATCCGCAACTCAAATGATGTACCAATATATGACGATGGGTTGGGTGAAGGTTATGATGGAATCCTACTCTCTAAATGTTTTCCTATCAGGAAGATAGAGCGATTCTAATCATCTATACATTCAAGGCATCCCATTTTAATAATTTTTCATTAAGGTAGTAGCTGGAGGATCCTTGAATGTGGAAGTTCATTCCCCAATCCACTCTATTGAATATTAATGATTAGGGTGGATTAGAGGATGAACTCCCTTGAGAGAAAGGTCTTTGGGTAAATGATCTAAGGTTAAACACTCAAAAGCACTCTCTTCTTTCTCTACTATCAACAGTAAACAAGTCCTCATTATATTGGCAAAAGGTTCCAACAGATATAAAACAGTCACATTTATGACAGAGTTTGATATCATCGAGCAGGTTCAATATCATCGAGCGTATACTCTCGATTGCATAGATGGTCTGCTCGATGGCACAAACTCAATCCCATATGCTTTTGAAACCTCTTGCTAGCTGGTTGAGGGAATTGAAACTTGTGTTGATGTCATAGAATTTTGAACTCTGAGTTCATCGATGTGAGGTTCGATTCCTCAACATTTAAAAATGAGAGAGACTTGCCATGAAATATTTCAGGTTTACAAGAATGATCGAGGGACCTTCCATATCATTAGAATTTGAATGTCGATGACATCGAGAGCTATGTCGAGGCATCGGCAAATCTAAAGAATTTTTGTTTAAGCTTGCTGGGCAGTTTCTATCCCAGTTTGATGACATTGAGACTATATCAATATTATCGATATTTGAATATCGATTTTATCGAGTGACCCTCGATCATAGATAAACTATCCTGAAATATTTTACTGGAAATCTTCCCACCCATGACCGGTATCATCGAGACCCTTTCGATGTCATCGAGATTTGAATTTCGATGGTATCGAGGAGGGCTTCGATATATCGAAGCATATATGATATTCTTAAGAAAAAATAGGGGCGCCAAAGATCTGCCTGTCGATTTATCGAGTCACCTTCGATGCACTCGAGATTCGATGGTATCGATAGGTACATCGATATGTCAATAATTCCATCCAGATATACATGTGGTTGCTGGATACTTTTTATCCTCATTCCGATGGAATCGATTTGGCATCGAGGATATCGACAGTGCAGGTCGATCTTATCGAGATGTGTTTTGATAACATCGACAAAGCAAGAAAAACTTTGAAATTTTCTATTTTCAAATTTTTTTTCTCACTTATAAACCCTATGTATTCTAACTTTTTTAAGGGTTTAATTTACCTGGTGTTTTGGTACATGAGATGTGAGGCTTAGATTTACCTATGGCGAGCTTGTATACATCCAGTTGAGGCAGATACTTTGAATTGATCTTCCTATGAGGCTCTGCAGTCTGACTGACCCAACGCTCACGCTAATTGACAAACCAAGGCACTTTCAATCTCCTCCTTTGTCAATTACGTGATAAAATATCAAAACACCCTAGACCAGCTTCTATACTGACACCCTAAATTGTGTGTACATGTTCTCTATACAATTGTACAATGTTAACAATGTCATATATATAACACATCCAGAAGCTGCTCCCCCAATTTGCAAACTCCCCTCGCTTGGTGCAGCTGCTCCCCTTAACACTTGAAACACCATACTCAAGCAGATATACATTTCTTGATGGGGTGTTTGAATTGTTCTCCCCCTTTTTGTCAGTCACTGACAAAGGGTTCATTATAACAGAAATTGACTGAAGTTTTAAAGACATGTGGGAGAACAAACAGATATAGATGTAAAAAGATTTAAACCAGTTTTAAGCATATATCATTTTCAAAAGGTATGGATGCATATCATATCAATGAGAGCAGTGATTAGAGCAGATAAAATAATCATGAGAATCACTTGCACTCCATATCAGAAACTAGATAAACCAGGGGATCTTAACATAAGTATGGTAGCAAAAATGAGAATTATATCTAGCCACATTCAACAGCATCCAAAAAAAAAACATACACTGCCCAAGGTTAGCAGTAGATTAACAGTCATAAAAAAAATAGGCCCATCCATGGGCACCCAGTAGTAACTAGCAGTAGCAAGCCCATACGGGGCATATGCAACATTCACAAAAAATTTGTCAAATTGTTAGAGGGCTATCACATTCACTCATGAGCGTGTAGAGCACCAAAAAGATACTTATGCCCATACGCTGAGATAAGTGTGGGTGAATGTGACAGCGTTCAGAGTCCCGTACTACGGCGGAGGAGTAGAGGTAGATGGCGCCGTATCGTCTCGACGACAGGTGATTATCTTGACCAATTGTTGCACTGTCTGCTACACTCCTTAGACCAGTTGTTCCAAGACGGTAACCCTCTCGTGCATCGAGTGGACATCCCTCTGAATTGCACCAATCTGATCCTGGTGGAACTTAAATCGTTTAGCATGCCTAGGAGCTGATGTCGATGGTGCTTGATACGGTCTAGAAGCTTCTTCTTTAGCCGTCTCAGTCCCTTCCATGGGAGCATCACCCACCCCACTTTCACTCTCTACTTAAATGCCTTCTTCAGGTGGATCCTCAGGATATTTATGAAACTTCAAATCCATCCTTTGAATGTTACTTTTATTAAAGGTTTGGAGAGAAAGTACAGGATCACTTGTAGTTGAAAATGCTATGGCATTACAAATCGTATCTATGGTCCAGGGATATGGTAAGAGAATGTCCTTAGCCATATGAAAAGCATAAACCAACTGATACACGATGAGGGTAGGCAGACAAATCTAGATTTTAGTGGTGACCGAATATATTATCATACTCATGAAGCTCGTGAGATCTGCCCTGTTGGAACCCCTAGAGTAAATGTTTGAGGCAAGAATACCATGCAAGACCCGATAGCGTGGTTTTATGAATCTGACTTTTAGGGCATTCCCTTGGTGCCACTGGATATCACGATCATAACAGAGGAATCTGGTGAGCTTAGGCAGAACCTCAATATTTTTCATGTCCATATCTGGGATTCCCTCAGGAGATAAGGTAAGATTGAATATCCCTGTGACAGATTCCGGAGTGATCAACACGTCATCACCATCGATAGATATGATAATGGATGGTGGGTTAGATATCAGAGAATGACACGTGGCAAAGAAATTATAAGTCCGTTCAAGTTGATATGGTCCCTCAAAATTGAGAACTGGTGACCAATCTATGGTGGCAAATAGAGGTTCCAGATTATATGGAATCATACGACTTCAGTTGACTTTTCTCTCGAGAATAACCTTTCTCCCAGCAAAATTTGCCAAAACTAGATTAACTTGTACTGGTGGGGGTGCCTGCGCCTCAGACTGGGACCACTCTGTCTCATGCGTTGCCTTGTGGGGGTCCCACGTTCCAGGGCCCTTGAGCTTCCTTTTGAAGAAAACACTTTTGGTCGAGCGGATCTCGATGACTCACCCGGACTGGATTCTTTTCCTTCGTCTTTTCCCATGAGGATAAAAAGAATTTGGGGAAAGAGGAAACAACCCAATAGAAATGAAAATACCACAAAAAAGTACTCTTGATGTTTTTAGAGAGGTATTACCATATTTGAGGTATGGTTGGGGTAGCCTAAAATAGGTCCGAGCGGTCTGGTTGAGAGGAGCGAGCAAGGAAGAGAAACAAAACCCTAGAACAAAATTCCCTTTTTTGCGCTCCACCGACTTATATTGGGCGACATCTATTGATATCATCGATCCTTATATCGATGATATCGAGGGATCATGATCGATGTCATCAATCTTGTCTTCGATATCATTCTCAATCACATATATTTTCTTATTCCAAGGAGGCATCAATTATATCGACCCTTGATCGATTAATCGGGAATGACATATCGACAGTCATATCGAAGATGAATATTTTCAATTTGCAGTATTCAGACGACCCTTCATGTATACTTTTAATATTTTTATGAATCAATAGTATACATAGTAAAATAATGTACAATCACTGTACACATCAAAATTATAAGCATTAAAATGTTTATATACAAAAATTGAGGTGAGGAACCTCAGATATATCATTTAGTTCGGAGGAAACATTACATCATTTCAGAAAATATCCAGATCTAGATGCATGACCTGGACTTGTCTTTTCATGCTAGATATTTTAGGGTATATGGATAGAGTTAGTTATCAGACAATTCAGTTTTTCTTTTATAATCCATTTTGAGACAAAATTCTTTACTGTGGTAGATTTAGTTTTCATGTTTGTCTTACCCACTTGATCCAATGATTCCTTTGTTCTATCTTTCATCTTAGGTGGTGATGGATGTGTGTTACTCCTAGGTGGACTTTTGACATTCTGTATTTCTCTGGCTGGTGTGAATTTACTAATGTGATTTTTACCGAAGTTATGTAAAGTCTTTCTAGGTGTCAAGCATTCAAACTTATAATGACCCCTTATCACCACATAAATGACAAATTGGAGAAGTTCTCATATTGCTACCTGAAGGAGAAGATTTTTCAGTTGTTGGGCCTGCATTTCCAGTTTTCTTTTTAGTTTTCTCATACCCTAGGCCACTCTTATCTTTTCCTCGTCTTCCCATCCCTAACAACTTTTCTAGCTTTTCACCACTCTGGGAAAATTTGTAATTTATTTCAGCAAATTTTCTGGATTTCTCTAAGTCACAATGGAGTGTGTGATTCTCATTCTTAAGTTGCTCATTTTCATCTTTTAATAATTCAACTTGTTTCATAAGCTTTGATGATTCCATTTTTAGGAATAGATTGACTCTTTCTAATTTATAATTGTCTGAATGATATTGCTGTAAATCATTGATTAAATGTGTATTAATTTCCAAGGTTTTGTCCAAGTATTTTTGTAGCAATTCCTTTTTGTTTTCAGACATTTCAAGTCTTTTAAGGATGTGGATGCTATGAGTATAGAGTTGATTATAGGCATCTTGCAGTTTATCCTTTTGTATCTCTTCTTCTTCTCCAGTTTCCTCATTATCAGACGAAAATGATTCAATGGCTTACTATTCTTCCTTGTTTTCAGATTCCGTGGGAATGATTAGAGCAGTGGAGACAATAAGAATTTTTAATGATTTCTGATCTCCATAGCTCTCTGAGTCACTAAATTCTGAATTTGACTCTTCTGTATCATCCCATGTGGCGGCCATTGCCTTGCCCTTCATTTTTCTATTTGGGCATTCGGTGGATAGGTGTCCATATTTTTGACAGGTATAACATTGTGGTTCTTTGGTCTTTTTACCAAATTTTCCTGCAGAAGGTTTATTGTCCACTTTTCTACCTCTGGAGGGATGACGATGATTCTTTTGAAAGAACCACTTGAATCGTTGTGCTAGCAAAGCCACTTCCTCATCTTCATCTTCTTTTTCACTTCCACTATCCTCATTTGTTACTTTCTTTGATGTTTTTAGGATAGTTGTTTTGGATTTTTGGATTTGTTTGAAGTGTAGTTCGAAATTTTGTAGGGAACCTACCAGTTCTTCTACTTTCTTCTCGTATATGTTTTTACACTCTTCAATAGTTGTAACTTTGGGATTAAATTGTTCTGGTACGGATCTTAGAATTTTCCTACAAATTTTCGGTACCGGAACTTTTTCTCCTAATCTACCCAGGGAGTTGCAGATGATATTTAACTTTGTGAAAAACTCCATAAATGTCTCATGCTCTTCCATTCTGAGACTTTCGAACTGTGAAGTCAGAAGATGTAGTTTGGACCTCTTCACAGTGATTGTGCCTTCATGGGTTATTTCCAATAGATCCCATGCTTCCTTGGATGTCCCACACATGCTTATTTGGTTGAAGATGTATTGGGACAAGGCACAATAGATGACGTTTATAGATTTTGCTGCAACAGTTTATTTTTCTTTATCGAACATCGTCCACTTTTCTTTGGGTTTGGGTTTTGTGATGGTTGTGCCACTATCAAGTACAATTTGTTCGGATAGTGGCACTTATTCACTTTCAACTATATCCCAAACATCATGATCCAAAGATCTCAGAAAGTTGTGCATCCTATCCTTCCAGTATGCGTAATTTGAGCCATCAAATACTGGAGGCCTGGTGACTGATGAGCCCTTTCCTTTGGCCATAATCCTAAGTTCAGTTAAGATCACTCTCTAGGCGGTGAATGTCAGGCCCCAAACCCGGGAATCGGATTCATAAGAATCTCGATTACCGAATCTGGTGCCGACAGCCTCCGTAGTACCCCATTATCGGCTCCTAGCATTCATATGCCAGATTCCGATCTTGGAATCCTACAAGGAGGATTTTTTTTTATACAGATAATTAGTAATAAGCATAACCACAAGATTACCCAATTCACAAAGGCAACATCATCATCACATATCCACTTATATAATCGTTTGAGTACAATACTGAAAGGGAAATACATAAATAAAAATCAAACTCCAGAAGACCACTGCACGCTCCAAGCTCAACACTGCTGCAACCTAACATCACCTGCACGCATCTATCGTGCATAAGCTTATAGAAAGCTTAGAGGGTGGTGTAAGTGTGTGCACCAGGTAAGTGTCAAGTATTCAATACAATGCCATAATCATACGATACCGAAAAATTGGTAATCCATAAACCATACAATGTCTAAATAAGCAAAAACACTAACAAGAGCAGGAATTATCAGAGTAAGCAGAAATACTGACAAGATATAAATCATACGATAACAGAGTAAGCGAAAATATGGACAAGTCTATAAGTTAATCATTATCAGAATATGCAATATAGAACAACTATGCGATAAGGAGTCATAAAGAGTCAAATATCAGATGGCGAGGATGCAATGCAATATACAATGCGAATGAAATAATCATGCTGGAGTGTGAAGTCGGGATGATAGTACGTAGTATCGCAGGCTATGGGGTCCACCACAAGGGACTTCTATCCAAACTAGTCCCATACCTAAATTTGGATAGACAGGCTCAACGTGGTAAACTCCTGATCTCAGGTTAGTTACGCGCCCAACCAAAATTCTTGCCATAACGAAGGTACACAACAATTAGTTGCGCACCACCAGCCCGAGTGGATAGTGAATGAATGAATGAATGAATGAATGAGTATGCAATTCCTACTCAATAAGTCCACATATCAGTACGGTTCCTCTCTGAGAAATCACCGGGGTCTATTACACTCCATACCAGATTGTCATCTCATCGCGCCCAACAAGGTGAGTGAAAGAGACCTCACTATCTACCTGCCAATATCGGGCCCGGTTCGTCATTAGCGGACCCATTTCTCGAGCTGGTCAGATTCAGCCTAGCATTACCCCCTCCTCTTGGGCAGGTAAGGCCACACCCCCTTCCAACCGACCACGACATAGTAGAGAGCGTAGCCATCTGGTAATCGGCACTCGACGCTCATCTATCCACTTGGTCTAGATGTTGGAGCAACCTCTGGAACCAAGAGGATTTAGGGACTTTCACCCAGGGATATCTATAGCACCCCATGTAGAATAGATTTCTGGTATCCCATTTGGCCATCCACGATATGCTTGTGGAGACTACGGCCCTGATGTCGCTAGGGCATATAGTAATCACAACATACAATGCGAGATGCATGAGTCATACAATCCAATCATGCATCAATCCTATGCATACCGTGCGCACATGTGAGACAATCACCGCTTATCAGGGAGTCTCATAACAACCAGCACTATGACATATGCAATGGTCAATTATATCTCATAACAGACATGTAGATGATGCGAATGGTCATGTATCATGATGCTATGCAGTCACATACTCATAATCGGTATCAATAGCAAGCATTGACAATCCACATCGACAACGTGGACATTTAACCAACATTATCCCCCAAGGAATGGCCCACATAAAGCCTAACATATAGTGGACTCATAGCCGCATACAAGGGCCAAATATACAACACCATGGGCCTCACTCAAGAGTTTAATATACATCACGATGGGCCTTTCACATGGGCCTAACATACATTATAATGGGTTCCATCGCCTAACCCTCAAATACATCACAGTGGGCCTCATCACATAAGCCTCATATACATCCTGCTGGGCCTTAAACGCGGGCTGGGTATACATCACAACGGGCCTCAAATACGGCTCGCATATACATCACATTGGGCCTCAATAATTAGAATCAGCGATCAGCCACGACAATTGGAATCGACAATCGACCACGATAATTGGCCTCGATCGATAATCGGCCTCGATAATCAGAATCGGTCAATCGGCCACGATTGGTAATCGGTCACGATAATCGGCCACGATCGGTAATCGGTCAATCGGCCACGATAAACAGAATCGACAATTGGCCACGTCAATCGACAATCAATATTGACATCGACAATCAGAATCGGTAAATTGACAAAGTCGATCGGAATCGACAATCGGTCATGATAAACGGCCTTGATCGCTACTCAGCAATCGGCCACGACAATCGGAATTGGTCAGTATTCGAAATCAGTAAACCGGTCACGTCAATCAGAATCAATCGATAATCGGCATCGATAATCAGGGTCGATAATCGGCGTCAACCTCGGTTATCGACACAGATAATCAGTAGATAAACAAAGCGGGGTCCATAGATGTTCAACCAATCAACCATAGTATAAAGATCGGCACTAGGCTGTAGTTATATCAAATCTGATAGTGCGAAGCCATCTTTCTACGACGAGTGGGGCCCACTTGTTTGGGTTAATCCCACCAAGAGAATGAGCCTAACAAGGCCTAAGGGAAGGTCATAATGAGGACATCTAACCATCATTGCCCATCAACATGGATGTCAAATCAACATTACTCTCAAGGAATGGTTCACATAGGGCCGAACATACAGTGGGCCCATGACCTCATACAAGGGTTTGATATACATCACAATGGACTGAATACATGGGCCTAATATACATCACCATGAGCCACGACCTATAGTCCTCCGACACATCATAATGGGCTACGACCCATAGACCTCAATATCCATTAATGAGTCTCATATACATGTCAAGTGGGTCCTGCACATGGGCCTCAAATATACAGCATGTGGGCCCTACACATGGGTCTTGAATACATCAAATGGGTCACGTACTTGGGCCTCGAATACGTCAAGTGGCTACACATCATGGGCCTAGTATATATCACAATGGGTCTTGCCCATAGGCCACAAATGCAACTTATTGGGCCTCTTAAATACAATAAGTGGGCCACATAAGTGGATGGTATGGGTGAAACACGCACAGTGTAGACGGGCCCAACACATGCAGGAAGTGTAGTGGGCCCGTATAGTGTAGACGGGCCCAACACATGCAGGAAGTGGGACCTGTGCCATCAAGACGGGTAAATAGTGCGGATATAAAATACATACATCGGGGTGAGTCCCACCATTCAGTGGCTGGATGGTGCAGATATACAATATACTTATCATGGTTGGATCACACATTAAAATGGGCCTTATGTACATCCCATTGGACCCCGACCCATGGGCCTCAAATACCAAGGTGGGCCTCATAACATGGGCCTCATATACATATATATCAAAGTGGGCCTCAACAACGGGCCACAAATACATCAAAGTGGGCCTGAAAAATAGGCCACAAAATATGTCAAAGTGGGCTTGGACCTCACCAAAAAAAATCATTTCAATAGTTGTAGTGAAAATGTATATCATTGTGCACTATCATTCTCTGGGGCACATGGCTCATTAATGACGATTAGTACTATTCAAACATTTTCCAACACCGTCCAACACAATCTGGACGGTGTGGATGAAGTAAATACATCATGGTGGCCCAACAGATGGACAGTGTGGATCGACTCATCTACATCACGGTCAGGCCCATAACACCTAGCTAATGTCAACACAGCAGCTGCTATGCTACCGGGCCACGGATAGGCAGTTGGAATAAAACACTTACCTCGTGATCAAACCCATAGAATGTGCTGGTGGAGCCCACTCATATGGATGTCGTAGATAGAACAGATGGATGACATGCAATACATACATCAAACGGGGCCTACAGAACTACTGACGTCAATACATAGCTATATAGCTGGTGTGAGGTACCTCTGCCACTTCACCCAGCAGGTGTGGGGCCCACCACATAGATGTATATATATACATATAAATCATATACACATATAATATAATATAATATAATAATATTATTACATAATTGTGAGCATGTGTATATGAGAAAGGGAGGCGCCAACACCCGCGTCCAGACCTGGACGAACGACCAAGATGCATGACACATACCTCAAGTGTGGAGTCCACACGTGTGTGGATAGTGTGGATAAAATATATAAGTCATATGGGTCACATCAGACGGACGGCCCAGCTAAGACACCTATATTACCATGTGGATCCCACCGTCCATTGCTAGACGGTGGTGGTAGAACACTTACATCAAGACCCCATGTCCACGTGTGAAATGGATGGCCATTTCACAGCAGGTGGGTCCCACCGGACTGATGGACAGCGTGGCTACTTCACATACATCAATGTAGGCTCCATGGATGATCGGCCTGGATGAACACGCCCTCACTGTGGGACCCACAGAACTCGCTGACAACAGCTACCACTGGTGGTGCGAGGCACAATAGCTGACCCAGCCTCCCTTCATCCAGAGATTGGACGGCAAGGACGCAGCACAACCGTGGGACCACACGTGTGGCCCACCATAATGTTAACTCTCCATCCAATCTGTTAATAAGGTCACAGAGACCTGAATTAAGATGAAAAATAAATCTCATATTGATCCAAAACTCCCTTGACTGAAAAAGGGTTTCAAAGGTAAACGTTCAATCTCCTGCTGCTCATGGTGTGAACCACCTGAGTGACGTTATTGGTAGATTTTTGGAGTAATCCCATGCCTAAAGGGGACCCATCAAATGCACGGTGTGGATGCTCCACATGCATCAAGGCGGGGACCTGAGGTGAGGCCCACTCTCCCTGCCCGTATACTTGCATTAGGACGCTGCTGGCTGCAGCGTCCTCTGGACGCTAGCAGCAGCAGCGTCAATTATTATTTTTTTATTTTTTATTTTTGTAGGTGGGGCCCACATCCGGAGGATCCACTCCGTTGATCGAGTTCTCCGACTCGCGACGGGTCTAACAAGCCCTCTATTCAACATTTTCAATGCACAACAACATCATGATGGGCCCTAACAGTTATTCACTATTAACATAAAGGTTTTGATGGTGTGGCCTATTGGAGATTTGAATTGGCTCCTTTTTCTGGCTCAACGCCTAAAATAAATTGGGAAATGGGATGGACAGAGTGGATTAAACTTATATATCAGTATAGGGCCAGCATGAGTGGCCCACCCAAACCCCCCCCCCCCCCCCCCCCTTTTTTTTGTGTTGTTGTCGTTAGTACACCCCACAGTCTACCTGCGCTCCACAACATGGCCATGTCCAGCGTCCCTAGACGCTGGACAGTTTGGTTACACACATTTACAAGGTAGGTCCCACATGGATGTGGCCCACCTG
Source organism: Magnolia kwangsiensis (assembly GCA_037074715.1). NCBI lineage: Eukaryota > Viridiplantae > Streptophyta > Magnoliopsida > Magnoliales > Magnoliaceae > Magnolia > Magnolia kwangsiensis. The sequence goes on along the minus strand of CM073585.1, from coordinate 21,746,232 downwards.
GGACATGCCCCACCTGATTGGATTAATCATATATTTGTATTTTCCCCATGCCTGGCTGTGGGTTATGAGATGTCAGGTGGGCCCACTTAATGGACAACATAGATAAGATGTATACTTCATGGTGGGGTCCATTCGGGTGGGCCACATAGTCAAATCAATTCAAAATGAAGGAGAGAGAGAGAGAGAAAGAAGCACCCACCTTTGATCTTCTTGAATTTCTTCTTCCATGAACGCCTTTTAAAGCTCCAATAGTTGAGATTTAACGGTCGAGATGGATCATGGATGGTGGAGATGAGAGTTAGGAAGTGGGCCACACAAGGCCTCTCATGGAGGCTTGGACGATTCTTGCATGGAGAATGAGAGAGAAATGAGAGAGAGAGAGAGAGAGTGATGGGAGAGAAATAATGGTGAGTGATGTAAGCATGTACTTTGTTGTAAGAAATGTTGACTTTTGGGGAGGGTGGTTGTACTTAGGGATGGGTATGAGTGATGGGAGTGATGTCTACTTGATTGATGTGACCGATGTGATGTGTCGTAGAGATTCCCTCTATATTTGTAACGCGCGGCGTTTTCTCGAACTGAATGAGGGCCCACATCTCCTGGCCTGGGTATCGCCTCGGCGCGTGAGACGCGGCATCGGAACCGCGGCGACGGCGCGGTTGAAAGGGTACAAGTCTCGGGTTGAGCCGAATCTGGAATGCAAGACACGACTCTAGATCGTGCGCTAACGCCAATAACAGATCGCAGGTTGCCGAAATTCTACCGGGAGGACCGCGAAGGCTTAGAAACGGTACGAGATAGGATGCGGGTCTTACAGTGAAGCCCTTAAAGAGAGACTCGCTCTGATACTAATTGAAATAGTGGTGAAGACCACTTAAGTTGAAGTAGGAATATGCCAATATGTCCTAGAGGGGAGTGAATAGGACTTTTTAAAGTTTTTATGAGTTATTAAAAATCCTATTACACTTATCCTAATAATAGACACTTATCAGGATTACTCAAAAATAACTTTACTGGCTTCCAAGCCTAGTAGAGGATCTAAGCACAAACTATTCAAGAAGTGAACAATATATAACCTAGTTTATGATGGATATGACTGTGTATTTGTGTGAGGTGTGATCTTAGATATTCAGAGAAGAAATTATTAAAGTAAATCACACAAATAAAAGAATAGAAATCTTAAATACAGTCATTTTTATAGTGGTTTAACTACTTGTATACTCCACTCCGGGTAACCGTACTCAACCCTTGAGTGTACCGAATTTCACTAAGGAGGCTTCACAGCGGTTCACCTCAAACCTAAAGTTTTAAATCAGGTTCACATCAACCTTTACAACTTACACTGAGGCTGACTGTTTATGCTCTCACGAGCAAGGGTCAACACAATGCATCCACTTTTAGGCACACTGGTCAAGGATATTTCATAAGACCCTAATAGAGGTTTCACATGATTCACCTCAGACCCAAGGTTTTAACTGGTTCACCTTTAACCAGATGTTTATTCTCTTCATAGATCAAGGGTCCACACAACGCACCCACCACGTATACTCCCCCCGAAGGCATCCTTGAGGACTTGCATGGGTGAGAAACACCTTAGATCCAATCCTACAAAGGAATGGTCAAAAGGGTCCTCTAAAGTTTAGATACTTACAGATAAGTGGATGAGTCCCATTCAGCATGTTGACGAATATCTCCTCCTTGTTGATGAAGAATCTTCTGCTTTCTTAATCCGTAACTTAAATGATGTACTAATATATGGCGATGGGTTGGGTCGAGGTTATGATGGAATCCTACTCTCTAAATATTTTCCTATTAGGAAGATAGAGTGATTCCAATCATCATGTATTCAAGGCATCCCTACTTAATGATTTGCCATTAAGGTAGCAGCTGGACGATTGTTGAATGCGGAAGTTGTAAGTGCTATGATTTCATATCCCTTTAGTTGTCAAATTTTGTGATGCCAAAACCTATATCTATGTCTTATATATCTTGTGTTTTATGTTTAAAGACAAGTCATTGCAATCAAGACATATCAAGACAAGATCTTAAATGAAGAAAGTTTTCAAGTCTTGGATGAAGAAATCAAGAATAGAAGTTTTCAAGGTTGCATGTTCAAGATTTGATCAAGTTTAAGTTTACTAGAAGACTTTGTCAAATCAAGATCAAGCTAATGAAGGCCTACTACATGTTTTGAATATTCACAAGCTTCTCTTAAGGGTCATCTGAGAGAACAGACTTTCAATGTCCATCTCACTTTTAAGGTTTGTTTGACCTTAGATTGACCTTAGGATGGGCTTTACTGTAGGTCAATCCGGATATATAACTCGTATATTTTTATATGCTTGTTTGGAGTGTTCTAAGACCAGTCTTAGGGACTTCTAGACTAGTCCTAGCTTTGCTACGACCAGTCTTAAGTTTTTCAGGACCAGTCCTATGTAGTTGAAGATTTTTGGATCTTTCTTGCTGTCCTACGACCAGTCCTGGACATCTTACGACCAGTCTTGTGAGTTCTACGACTCATCCTTCGACTGGTCGTAGCCCTACGACTCAAACTCTAGCAACCATTTTTGGAGTATACGACCGGTCATAGGTGTCTCACGACCAGTCGTAGATGGGCCACGACCGGTCGTAGACCACCTAAGACCGGTCGTGGAATAGAAAATCAAATTTCGTGAAAATCTTTCAAAAATCTTTGATGCTACGACCAGTCCTAGGATCCTAAGACCAGTCATAGATGGGATTTTTCTGTCTATAAATTGAGCACGAACTTCAGAGTTTTAGCACTTCAAATCAATTCTATTCGAGCATTCTTTAGGCTATTCTCTGAGATAAGTTTATGATTATTTTAAGCTGCTTTGTGCTTATTTAATATTCCTTTTGCTAGCTTATTTTTATTTAATTTTGATCTACATTCCAATCTTATTAGAAAAGAGGAATTTTTGATATTTCTTCTTCTTGGATTCAAAATCAAATAGATCTAGCCCGTTTGATCCAAAATCAATTAGACTTAGAACCATTCTTAAAGTGAGTATTGGACTTTGAACGTCGAATCGAACTTCTACTCTGATTGGTTCTACCAGGCTTCTTCAAAAGGTGATTCAGGTATTTTACATGTTTTGTAATTTACTTTCTCCGGTTTTTGTTTGAGATTCGTTAGAAAAATCTCATTGTAGTGGTTATCTGAGGAGAGTCAGAAAACTCAGATTGTGGGGTTTTTGGATTGTGTAAGCCCGAGATCAAAGACATAATTGTGAAGGTTTTAGGTGAACCTGTGAAACCTATTTTGATAGTGCATGCTAATATCCCCTGTGTGAGGATATTAGGAGTGGAGTAGCAATCTGTGTGGCTATTGGATAACAGTTGGTGTACACACAGGCGAACCACTATATATCGTTGTGCTGTGGATGTGTTTTTCTCTTTCATTCTTTTATTCATTCTGTTTTGTGGAGAGTGTTTATGGATGAATGTTGTAATCACTTCAAGCAAGTGTGGATGAATGTTGTAATAACTTAGGATTTATTTTTCGCAAGTTATTTTGATTTCATTGCTTATTATTCCTCTTTGGTTTGTGATATAAAGGACGTTCTAGAAATAAGGTTGTCCTACCTTAAACCTCTGGTTTTTGGTGTAAGGTTGTCCTTAGAACTGTTATAGTATCAATCTCTTTATTTTAGGCTATTATGATTGTTTTATATTTAACATTATGCTTTAAATCTTTTATTATTCCGCTGTTATTAGTTTTATTTGGCATTGCCCTATTCACCCCCCCCCCCTCTAGGGCATATAGCTAGGCCCTTTCAGAAGTTCATTCCCCAATCCACTCTATTGAATATCAATGATGAGGGTGGATTGGAGGATGAACTCCCTTGAGAGAAAGGGCTTTGGATAAATGATCTAAGGTTAAACACTCAAAAGCACTCGCTTCTTTCTCTACTACCAACAATAGACAAGTACTCTTTATATAGGCAAAAGGTTCCAATGGATATAAAACAGTCACATTTATTACAAAGTTTGAAATCATCAAGCGGGTTTGATATCATCGAGCGTATACTCTCGATTGCATCAATGGTCGGCTCAATGACACAAACTTAATGTCATACACTTTTGAAACCTCTTTCCAGCTGGTCGAGGGAATCAAAACTCATGTCGAGTCATTAAATTTCAAACTTTGAGTTCATCGATGCGAGGTTCGATTCCTTGACATTTAGAAATGAGAGAGAGACTTGCTATGAAATATTTTAGGTTTACAAGAATGATTGAGGGACCTTCAATATCATCGAAATTTGAATTTCGATGATATCGATAGCTGTGTCAAGGCATCGGTAAATCTAAAGGATTTTTGTTTAAGCTTGCTGGACAGTTTTTATCCCAGTTCGATGCCATCGAGACTGTACAGATATTATCGATATTTAAATATCAATTCTATCGAGTGACCCTCAATCATAAACTAGCCTGAAGTATTTTGCTGGAAATCTTCACACCCATGACCGATATCATCGAGACCCTTTCGATGTCATCGAGATTTGAACGTCGATGGTATCAAGGAGGGCTTCGATATATCGAAGCATATATGATATTCTTAAGAAGAAACAGGGGCGTCGAAGATCTACCTGTCGATGCACTCAGGATTCAAATATCAAAGGTATCGATTAGTACCTCGATACATCGATAATTCTATCCAAATATACATGTGGTTGCTGGACACTTTTTGTCCTCATTCCGATGTTCTAACTTTTTTAAGGGTTTAATTTACCTCGCATTTTGGGACATGGGATGTGAGGCTTAGATTTACCTATGCGAGCTTGTACACTTCCGGTTAAGGCAGACACTTTGAATTGATCTTCTTATGAGGCTCTACAGTCTGACTAAGCCAACACTCACGCTAATGACAAACCACAATACTTTCAGACTTTTTAAAGAAGGCATCGATGACATCGAACCTGGTTTGATGATATTGAAATTCAAATTCTGATGTCATTAAATCCTAGTTCAATTCCTCGATCTTTTTAGATGATATATCATGAGAGCTCGCTGGACACTTTTTGTCCTCTTTTCAATTTCATCCAGACGTCCTCAATGTCATGCAAATTCAAATAACGATGTCATCGAGGCTATCTCGATTCCTCAAACATTTTCACAGATTTTCCTTTTAAGCTTGCTGGACACATCTAGTCTAGATTCGATCTCATCGAACCCATTTCGATATCATCACAATTTGAATTTTGATGATATCAAAACTAGCTCGATTACTCGAGTAATATCAAAATATTTTTGACAAATATTTTGCTGGATAATGCTCTAAGTCCTTTGATGATATCGCTTAGCCTTCGATGTCATTGATTACTGACTTTGATGTCATCGAAGGTATGCTTGATCTATTGAAAATTCTGTCTAAATACTTTGTTGTTATTGGACATAAAATGCCTCAATTCGATGTCATTAACATTGAGTACTCGATGTCATCGACAGAAGCTCGATGTCATCAATCTGAGTTGAAAAACTTAGAGAATTTTCTTGTTTAAGAATAATTTTTCAGACTCTTAACTCCTACGTTGTTCTAAGGTTTTTAAGGGTTTATTTACCTGGGTGTTTTGGGACATGGGATGTGAGGCTTAATTTACCTTTGACAACTCAGAAGTCACATCCAGTTGAGGAAATATTTGAATGATCTTCTTATGGGACTCACTTGACTCATCAACTCAACCTACACGCTAATTGACAAACTAGGTCACTTTTAAATATTTTGTTTACAAGCCTCTGATACGTAGCACCAATGTTTTTCAGCTTGAAGGGTATGAACTTGTAGTAGTAAAGACCTTCATCAGTGATAAAGCTCGTCTTTTGCTTGTTGTGAGGGTGCATTGCAATTTGATTGTAACTTGAATACGCATCCATAAACCTTAGGAGCTCATGTCCGGCTATACTATTGATGAGTTGGTAGATTCGAAGGAAGGAGAAACTATCCTTAGTAGCTCCTTTGTTCAGGTCGGTGTAATCCACACGGACCTGTTACTTCTCGTTGGACTTCTTCACTAGGACAACGTTGGCTAGCCAGTCTGGATAACATATCTCTTCCACAAAACTTGCCTCGAGGAGTTTTCCGACCTCCTCTCTAATTATTACGTATTGCTCTGCTTCGAATGCTCTCCTCTTTTTCCTGACTGACATGTGGTAGGGATCGATGTTAAGTTTGTGTACCATCACTTTTGGGTTGATGTCAGGCATTTTTGGTGCGACCAGGAGAATATATCAAAACGTCACCAAAGGAGAGTCATGATTTCATTTCATAGTGCAGGGTTTAGGGATGATCCAACCTGAACCGTACAAATGGCGTCCTCTTTTATCGGACTCTTCTCAGGGATAAAGGGAAGTAAGGTTCATCACTTGATGCTTCCTTAAAGCTAAGGAGTAGCATTGTTGAGCTTCCTGTTGATCACCTTTGAATAACCCAGTGCTGTGCTCGGTGGAGAACTTCATTGCCAGATGATACATTGATACGACTATGTTTAGGGTGTTGAGTGAGGGTCGTCCAAGGATCACATTGTAGATAGAGGGGCAGTCAACTACCAGGAAATCTATCATTATTGTTGCTTGGTTATGTCCTTACCCAGCAGTGACTAGGAGCTGGATTGATCATTCTAAGATGACCTTGTCTCCTACAAACCCGAGCAGAGGCATCTTGACAGGTCGGAGTCGGTCTCTCCTTACCGACATCTTGTCGAACGCTTTTGCGAAGAGGATATCTGTCGAACTACCAATGTCCACCAAAATTTGAAACACTTTGTGGTTGGTTATGGTCATAGTCTCATCATGGGGGTGGTGGACATCTCTGACATCCTCGTCGGTAAAGGTTGGGTCATTAGGAGTCATCCTCTGCTCTTTTAAAGGCTTGCTAGCGACATGTACATGGTGTTTTGAAACACTTTGGTTGATACTTTGAGCATGGGCCCTCTGAGCTCTGTTGGAATCACCTCCCCCTGCACGTCCACCAAAGATCATGTGAATTTCTCCATTGGGCTCGTTGTTGATTAGTTGTTTATCCTTAGAGTTTACATGTTCTTCCCTCTTGGTGACGTATTCACGCAAGTGTCCGTTGTGGATAAGGGTTTCGATTTCATCCTTTAGATTGAAGCAATCACTTGTCGAATGATTGTGGTCACGATGGAAAGTGCAATATTTTCTCTTATTTAGCTAGTCAACATCGACTTTTATCTTGTTCAGCCACTTCAAGATCTGCTTGTCCCGAACTTCCATGAAGACTTGTTCGGGCATCATATTGAGAGGGGTATACGAGTTAAACCTGCTGTCAGGTTGTTTGCTTGAGCGCTACCCTCTTGGGGGCTCATCATCTTTCTTCTATTCGTTGTTGTCGGTTGGGGTGGGCTCTTTTTTAGGCCATTTTTCCTTAAACGAGCTCCCATTCCACCAAGTAGCCCTTTGTAAATTGGCTAGTTTCTCGACGTTGGAGTATTTCTAGGCTTTATTGAGGATGTCGGTGATAATCATAGGAGGATTTTTATTTTGTAAGAAAAGAAATCTCCAATCCTGCAGACCTCCCATTATTGTGGTCAGGGCGATCTCCTCTGAGTGTGCTTGCACTTGTAACACCTCTAGCTTAAAATACTTGATGTTATCTTTCAGTAGTTCTCCATCGTCCTAGATAACATGGAGAAGGTGGGATGCTGGTTTGAGGCTCTATTTCCCTTCGATGAAGTTGGTGATGAAAGCTTTGCTGAGTTGCTCGAATGAACTGATCAATTGTGGTTTCAACTATAGAAACCACATCCGAGCTGGCCCGGTTAGAGTTTTTAGGAATACTCAGCATATAACCACGGCTAGTGCGTAGTGCAGTTCCATCCATGCTTTGAATGACTATAGCTGTTTGGCGGGATCGGTAGTCCCTGAGTACGGGTTGATCTGTGGCATTTGAAACATTAGAGGGATATGCGTGATCATTATGTCGGGAGTAAAGGGACGCTAGGTTTCTTCCAGCATTGCCTCTATTGGGGTAGGGTCATTTGGTCGATAGGTCTACCGCATGTCGCCTTTTTGACCTCACAAATCTTTGATCTTGGCTTCCCAAGGGCTCTCTCTTTTGACTACTGCTTTGTCTGCTGCCCCAGAGGCCTTACCACGCTTCTTTTTCTCCAACTCATGCTATAGGTTGGTCTTCGCCAAAGCGGTGGTGCCAGAGACATGGGAAGGCACCGGCTTAGAGGAATTGTCCCGTCTACTTTGGGAGCGAGCAGGCACCTCAAATGCATCGCGAATGTCTAGGACCGTCCATCTCGAAGCCTGCTCAGCCCCCTGGGTAGGGCAGGGCTGTAATTTCTCTAGTAACCGCTTCATAGAGCTCATGTTGTTGTTTAATGCCTCAACTTGGCGTTCAAGGGACATAAGTTGACCTCCACGACTATGGGATCATTGCTCCAGACCCGCGAGTGCAGAATCGGCTTGCATCTGTAAAGAGGAACCTCCGCGCTAGTTGACTGCTCCGGCCATACCAGGTCAAGAGCGCCTGAGGAGGCCGAGGCTTTCTTCTTTCCTCTCATCATTACTAGATTGTGATGAAGTAAGAATGACTTTCGAATGTCGATCCCACAAAAGGTACCAAACTGTTGATGTAGAAATTCAGGTAGCCCTCCCTGGCTAGTGAACCTACATAAAGAACGAACAAAGAAGACCCTGACTGGTGCCAGGGACCCTCAGATGCCAAAGTCAGGGATTTGGGTCTAGTTGGGTGTAAAGGGTTAGGGAAAAAGATTGCACGTACCTTTCCCCTCTGGGGATCTTATTATTTACAAGTGAGAAGAGGCGGTGGCATAGAGGGAGATCGCCCCTGTTTTAGCAGGGATAGAATCCTAGTAGGATTTTGAGTTTATGTGCAGCGGAGATCCTTCTGGATCTTCGATGAGGAGAATCGTGTTGGAGATGGTTCCCACGATCTTCGGTGTAAATCGCCGGCTGAGGCGAAAAGGGTCATGGTTGGTCGGGCTCGGCCTAGCATTGTGGTTGAGCTCAACTTAATGTTGAGGAGTTGAGCTCTTTAGTCAAGCTCTAGTCTGCTGAGGTCAGGCTCGGCCTATCATTGGGGTCGGGCGGAGCCTATCTGCCAAGGTCGGGCACGACCTATCCACTAAGGTCGAGCTTGGCCTAAATCTGAGATGGTGCTTTCGTCTTGGTCGGTCGAGAGGTGAGTATTGGACCGTTGGGTTACACCTGTTGCTGTTAGAGTGCTTGACCTGGCTTGTTGACGTACTTCAATGTATTTTACCCGTTACAAATAACTTGATTTGTCTATTTCAAGATTCTACGAAGTTTTGTTAGAATCAAGCTGTAAGAATTTGGGCTTTATGTACACATTTTCAAGGTTTTTGAGTGTAAGTGGAGTGTCTTTAGATGTATTCATATAATAGATCACAAATTTTCTATTGTAACACCCAAGAATTGCCAATAACCGAGTATTGAAAAGTTCGGGGGTGTTACACATGGTTTTCATGATCTATGGCTTAGATCATCACTGTCCCATCCACATGGTTAGTGAATTAGGGTTCATATTTGGTTTTTAGGGAACATAGCTAACAACGTATTAATAGTCAAGCCGTTTATAAAATATCCATATAAAGTATCACTTTCAAATTCACTAATTTGATGATAAGTTGGACATATTACATGGGACAAAGTTTTTTTTATTTAAAACTTACCTTATAAGTGGATACCACCAAATTCATTTCCAATTGTGGTGAATGGAAAACCACTTTTGAAACCTATGATAACCCTAATGAATGGCTTCTCATGCCATTTGATTGTCAAATGCACCAAGTACCTTCATGAGATTCATGAATAAAGTTTTGGGGCTCTTTATTAAAAGATTTGTGATTATATATTCTGATGATATTTTTATATTTAGTTCTTCCAATCATGTTCCTTAGGTATTATAAGCTTTGCAAAAGGAAGATCTTTATGTTAGTATTAAGAAGTGTGCAATTATGATCCACATTATAGTCTTTTTTATGCTGTGTTGTCTCATCTCAAGGCATCAAGGTTGAAAAAAGTAAGATCAAAACAATCATGGAGTGGTTAGCTTCGAAATCGATCACGGAAGTAAGTTGCTTCCATGGCTTAACAACATTTTACCAACACTGTATTTAAAACTTTAGTTGCATTATTGCTCCCATGACCAATTAAATAAAAATTAAAGACTTTGCTTGTACTTAAAAAGCTCAAGAGACTTTTAAGTTAATAAAATAAAAGTTAATCAAAGCACATGTGAGGTAGAATATGGTGCAAGCTAAATAGGATACCCATTAGCCTTCTTTAGTGAGAAACTTAAGGATGTTAAGAGATGTTACTTCACATATGGTGATGAATTTTATACTATTATTCAAATCCTTCGATTTTTGCGTCACTACTTAATACATTATAATTTGGATTCCAATGTATTCCAAATACAAGCTCCTAAACAATCCCTTGGGATTAAAAATCCACAAAAGAAGCCCTTTTTTTCCTCTCAAAGAGATCGGTTGTAAAGTTCAAAATTTTGGAATCATGTCATCTCTCCTCTCCATAAAGTTACCTTTAAAAAAAAAAGTAAGTTGCAAATTTAACATGCTAACACAACTTCTAAATTCTAGATAAGTGAAAAGAGAGACTGCCAAATCAAATAATTGATAGAACAAGAATCTAAGGATTGAAATACTTTGATTTGAATTCTTAAATTAAAATCCAAGTCAAGTGGCCAAAGCCGAAGGCTAGTGTATATCCAACATGTACACATGGCACACATAATGAGTGGACCTACACCATTTTAGTTAGAGCTGGGCATGGGATGACTTGACTCACCTCACTCGACTCGTCTGACTCTTTCAGACCTGACTTGTCTCGAACTGAATGGGTGAGTCGGTTCGAACCGAATAGGCTTCGCGCACCCAATCCGAATTCAAACTGAGTTGAGTTCGAGTTACCTAGTAACTCGACTCAAAACTTGATTTGGTCAGACTCAACTCGATCCGAAACTGAATTGACTCGGATTTGGGTATATATATAAATTTTTTAAAAATCCTATTTTTTTTAAGTATATCTAACCTTATATGCTACACCTGACCCTGACCCGATCCTAAACCCTCTCTCTCCCTCCCTCATCCACCTCCTCTTTCAAGCCCAAAAACCACCTACCACCATCACCACCCTCCTCTCTCTCTCTCTCTCTCTCTCTCTCTCTCTCCTTCCTCTCCACTCCCTCCCTTCCTCCTCTTCCAAACCTGACAACCACCCACCACCATCAGTACCTTCCTCCTCTCTCTCTATCTCCTCTCCACTCCCTCCCTCCCTCCTCTTTCAAGCCCAATAATGACCCACCACCATCACCACCCTCCTCCTCCTCCTCCTCCTCTCTCTCTCTCTCTCTCTCTCTCTCTCTCTCTCTCTCTCTCTCTCTCTCTCTCTCTCTCTCCTCTCCACTCCCTCCCTCCATCTCTTGGTCTGAATTAGTGCCAACTCGAACCGACTTGATACTTTTGATCGAGTCAGACTTGGTTCGAATTATTCTAGGCTAGACCCGAATTTGGATCATTTCAGGAATGCTGGACTCAGAACTGAGTTAAGTTTGGGTCAGGCCTATTTCAAAACTAGATCGATTTGGGTCAACCCTAACTCTGTCTGACTCGACTCGATGTCTAGCTCTAATTTTAGTCTACAACAAAATATACGGACATGGGTTGGGTACTACACCCCGTCTCTTAAAGCTTGGAACAGGATGGGGCTCATGGGGCCCATCGTGATTTATGGTTTTCTCCATACCATCCATTCATATTTCCCTATCATTTCAGGATATAAGAAAAAAATGAGGTAGATCTAATGCTCAAGTGGACCATGCCACAGAAAGTAGCGGTGATAGTGATGTCCACCATTAAAACCTTCCTAGGCCCATCGTGGTATTTATTTTCCTTCCAACCTATTCATAAGGTAACATAGACCTGGTTGAAGGTAAAATAAAAATATCAGCTTGATCTAAAACTTTTATAGCTCCCAAGAAGTTTTTAATGGTGAGCATTTAACCCCCACTGTGTGGTCCACTTGAGCCTTGGATCTGTTCATTTTTTGGCTCATATCCTAAATTAATATGAAAATGGATGGATAGTGTAGCTAAATCCATACACCATGGCGGGCCTCTCGGAGCCCTTGCGTATTCCTAGCTCGGGACAGGCACCAAAATATACAGTGCACATGCAATATGAAGTCTTGGTAAGCTTTATCCAACTCAGTAAACTCAGTTTGGCCCACCCTTGAATGTATGTGGTTTATCCATGCTGTCCAGCTATTTTTCCAGCTTATTATAGGGGTTGAGCCCAAAATTAAAGTATATCTAAAGCTCTAGTGGACCACACTACAAAAGACTGTGAAAATAATGATTTCTACAGTTGAAACCTTCCTAAGTATACAGTGATGTTTATTTGTTCATAAGATCACGTGTGTCCCTAAGAATTTTTCATCATTAGACTATCAATTCATACTAGTTCCACTTGAGCTTTCCATATGCTTCATTTTTTGGGCTCAAGCCCTAAAATGATCTAGTAAAATGGATAGATGGAGTGAATAAAATGCATAAATCATGGTGCTCCCACATACTTTACTTAACCTGATTGCCCCCTGCCCAACTTGGATGATAATCCATTCAAGCAGGCTTTATGGGCCCTATCATGATGTATGGGTTTTTTCCATGTTGTCCATCCCTTTAATCAGATTATTTTAAGATATGAAGGAAAAAATGAGGCATATCTAAGGCTTAAGTAGACTACAAAGTATGGATTGAACTCTTATCATGAAAAACTTCTTGAAAGCCACACAAGTTTGAGATCCAGCTAATATATATGTTTTCCTTTCATTCAAGTTAATTTGACTTCATGAACAAGTCAGATTGGGAGGTCATATCATTACCACAAAAGAAGGCATTACCGACGTTTGGGGGGATCCTTTGTTGATGCTAATTAAAACTAGGTGCCAGGAAAGGATCCCTATAAATACCAAAAAAAAACTAACCATTCATTTTTCAACTCTTTCCCTCTCTCTCAGCTACCGACTCTCTCCCTCTCCTTCCCCCAACTCTCTCTCTCTCTCCCCCTCTCTCTCTGTAACTCCACAAGACCCATATTCCTAGTAGCAGAACCACCTTATGTTGTAACTCTAGCATCTACTCACAGTGGCTCTCTCTCTCTCTCTCTCTCTCTCTCTCTCTCTCTCTCTCTCTCTCTCTCTCTCTCTCTCTCTCCCCTTCTACCAAGCAAGAACTCTCTCTCAATCAAGCGGCGAAGCAACCTCCATAGCACAATCACTCATGGTCTCATTCTCTCAGATCTCTCTCTCCCTCTCTGTCAATCTCGCTCTTAATTTCTCTCTTGAGATCGAGTATCTTAAATGTTGAAACCATAATTAAGATTTTACAATGGTGAATTCCTAATTAGGGATTTACACTGTTGAAACCCTAATTAGGGATTTACTATGTTGAATCCATAATTAGGGAATTACAATGTTGAAACCCTAATACTAGGTTGCCCATTGATAATTGGAATGGCCATACATCTAGATCATGCTAAAAATGTACACAAAAGATAATACCATTTTTTGTTTCTCATTTTCCCTTTGATTGTTTCATGAAATTGTCATACAATTTCTTTGGCCCTGTTTGGCAATGATTTTGTATTGTTACTGTTAACTAAAATGAGTCCATACAAAAATCAGTGTTAGCTACAATGAGATGAACTGATTCTTTGGTGCCTATGAAACAAGGCCTTTTCTATAAAAGAAAATTTTCTTCGATAGAAGTTTAGTTTTGTTCTCATAGCATTAGTAGATAATCAAATAGATGTTGCATATATTCACACACCGATTTTTCTTTGAGGGGTTCTACATATATTCACACACTAATTTTTGGTAGTGTGGTCCACTTGAGCTTTTGCTCTACTTCATTTTGAGGTTCACGTCCTAAAATGAAGTAGCAAAACATATGGATGGCATGGATATAGAACATATGTACATACATCATGGTGGGCCCCACAGTGCCCACTACCGCTCCTCCTAAAATGCGTCGTATTGTAGCAATTTATGCTGGAAACAAATCAAATAAAATTCTTACAATCTTTAGAGTCATTTCTAGTTCTCAATGAAATCATGAATTTTACCGGCGATAGGGTTCCCATCTATCGTACTGCAAATATGAATGGACTGTAATCATTTATACTTTCTAGATGAAAAAGACAACCCCGATGAGTAGTTAAGAATTGACATACAAGTATAGTTAGGCATCGGACGACTCGACTCGTTCGACTCATTCAAACCTGACTCAATCCGAACCGATTGGGTGAGTCAGTCCAAACCGTGTAGGCTTCTCTAAACTCAAACCAAGTCGAGTCCGACTTACCTAGTAACTCGACCAGACTTGACCAAAAACTTGATCCGATTAGAATTAACTCGATCTGAAACCCGATTCGATTTGGATTCGAATATATATATATATATATATATATATATATATATATATATATATATATATATATATATATATATACATATATATGGGAAAAGGTATTATGCGCTTGATTGTGTTATACCTTCCATAAGGTCAAGTGTTGGCGTCACGTTATTTGTTGATGGTGAAAACTTTAAACAAACTAGGAATTTTATAGGAAAACTAGATAAACGAAATCGGTGCAACTGGTTATTAAAATATCCCACCACCTCTATCTCTCTCATGCTTATTTTATGCTAAAAACCTTGCACTAGAAATTTACATTGGGCCTATCGTGGTTTTTTTTTTAAGAAATCCACCTCGTCCATCCATTTTTCCATATCATTTTAGGACAAGAGGCCAAAAATGAGCCGAATCCGAGACTCAAGTGGGCTGAAAAAGTGAGGATTAAATGTCCACAGTTGAAATATTCATGGGGTCACAAAAGTTTTAAATTAGGATAATATTTTTGTTTTCAGTTCATCTTAGTTGGAATATTTTTATGAATGGTATGGATGCAATTGAAACATCACTTTCGACCCAAGGAGGTTTCAACGGTAGGAATTTCCCTACCCACCATTTCCTTTAGTGCGGCCCATTTGAGTCTTGGATTTGACTCATTTTTGTCCTTGTGTCCTAAAATGATCTCCAAAAACTGATGGACGAGGTGGATTTCTCACAAACACTATGGTTGGCCGTGACGGAAAACAGTGCAACCCTGACAACTTAGAGAATTTCTCAGTGATAAAATTTCAATTCATATTGCGCAATCACTGATTAGCTATTGACAGGTTGAGTAGCCAGACTTGTTATTGAAGTGATGTTACCAAGTTCTGTAGGCCCCACCATGATGTATATTTTGTATCCACACCTTCCATCCATTTGAAGAGATCATTTTAAGGCAATATCCAAAGAATGAGTTAAATTCAAAGCTCCAATGGACCCCAGCACAGAAAACAGTGGGGACAGGGACACCCACCATTAAAAACTTCTAAAGGCGATGAAAGTTTTAGATCAAGCTGATATTTGTGTTTTCTCTTATTTCATATCTTTTTTTAAACTTTTGAATAGGTTGGATTTCAAATAAACATTATGGTGGGCCTTGGGATAGTTTCAACGGTGGTGTTGAGGCATAAAAAAGAGAGAGAAAGAAGAAAGCAGTAGCTATTGTGCGGAAAACAATTGAAATCAGCTATTGTGTGGAAATCAACCTTTGTGTGGAAATCAACCTTTGTGCAAAAATTAGCATTGAGAAACAGATTACCGCACAAAGAGAAGTGCACAAAGGAGTGCGCACAAAGAGGAGTGTACAAAGGATTCCGTACAAAGAGGAGCATGCAAAGGAGTCCGCACAAAGAAGAGCGCACACCAGAATCCGTGCAAAGAGGAGTGCACAACAAAGTCCTCATAAAGGGGGGTGCACAGTGCTGACATGGCACATTCACATGTGTGAGGGGGCTATAAATACCCCTTGACCCATTCGAAGGGGTCATTAGCAATCAATTGGAGGGGAGTGGACCCAAGTGAGAGGAGGTAGAATTCGCTGTCCATTGTACGAAATAGCCATTGTGCGGCGCACAACGCTTACTTCGCACAAAGGCTTGTAGCGCACAAACCTTATTTGCACACAAACCCTATTTGCGCACAAAGCCCGCCAGCGCACAATGCTGCTAGCGTACAAAGCTCGCTAGTGCAAGAAGCCTTCAGAGTGTAAAGGCTTCTGCCTCCAGCGCATAAAGGCTTCAGTGCACAATGGATCCTTTATCCACAGTGGCTTTCAGCCTGATATTTGATATAATTAAATATCTGCTTTCTATTACAATTTATGAATATTCTATTTTGGAATCAAGGGAGAATAAGATGTAAAAGAACATGGAATAAATAAATGAATAAAGTGATTATCATTCTTGTCTTCTTCTGTTAATTATAAAGTGAGTAAATCTCCTTAAAAGAAAACCCTTTGTTTCTTCTCAAAACAAAATGGCATCTCTGTTGGGGAACTTTATTTATACTCACTTGAAAATTAACTTAAGAACTATACGAAAGCTAATCACGATTATTTGGAGCCTTCAAGGCGCCAAAATGGTGACTCTCAATGGGAACATCCTACCTTTCATCTTCAAAATAGAATACAATCTAATATAAGCATTAATTTTCCTTTATTTCTTGAATATGGACAACAGGACACGAAGAACATTGCAACTAACCGATTAATGACAGTCATTCAAGGAAATACAATTTCTATTTCACCACGATAGGATTTTTTGTGGTGTATGCTAATAAACGAATTGGACTTAATAATAGTAAAGCGGTAGCAAACAAGCAAACAGAATCACGAGCAACTATTATAGTCGTAACTGCTTCACCAGTAGCACCAGAAGAAAGAGATGAATGGACCATTGTCACTCGCAGGAGGATAAGTGTAAGTGCTATAGACACATGCTCCTTTGGTTGTTAAATTTTGTGGTGCCAAAACCTTTATCTGTGTCGTGTGTTTGTATGTTGATTTATATATATTCAAGACACGGCCTCACAAGTGCTTCAAGTTAAGTACATTGATCAACTACAAGTTAAGTCAAGCCATGTACTTTGTCAACATCTATAAGCATATATGTTCAAAGCTACTTCGATAAAGATTACAAGACTAAAGTACACTTCAAGCCTCACACTTCAAGTCTCAAGCGCAACTCAAGATGAAGTTTGAGTTCAAGCTTTTGAATATCTCAAGACTAAGCTACATCAAGTGTGAGAGCTTGATAAGGTTCAAAGGTCTACCTTCATTGAATAAATGAAGTTCAATGTTCATACTTCATGTTCCAGGTATGATAGACCTTAGATTGACCTTAGGGTAGGTCATTTTGAATACATAATTCAAACTATATGTTTATACATAATTTTGGTTCGTTCTAAGACTAGTCCTGGACCTTATTTGACTAGTCTTAGCATTGCCTCAACCAGTCCTAGAAATTTCAAGACTAGTCGTAAGTTGTTACAAATTTTTTAAAATTTTCGGTTAAGCTACGACCAGTCCTAGAGACTATTCGACCAATCGTGTGAACAGTGTCGACCGTCCTACGACCAGTCCTGTATCTATGATTCAAACTCCAGCGATGTATTTGGGGTTCCTTCGACCGGTCGTGAGGGTCCTACGACCAGTCGTAGACAACCTACGACTAGTCGAAGAACGGTTTTATCTGATCATGCTCAAATATTCAAAAATTCATTCTGCTTCGACCAGTCGAAGTGTCCTCAAGACCAGTCGTAGACGAGGTTTCTGCTATTATAAATTGAGCACGAATTTCAGAGTTTCATATAAAAAATTCAAGAAAAGTCAAGGATCCACTCTGAGATAAGTTTGTGTTCATTTTAAGCTACTTTGTGCATAATTAATATTCCTTTTTTTAGCTTATTATTATTTGATTTTGATCTACATTCCAATCTAATTTAAAAAGGAGAAAATTCTACAATTCCTTCTTCTTTGAATCCAAATCAAATATAGCTAGCCCATTTGGTTTAACTTAAAATCAATTAGAACTTAGAACCATTTTAAAGTGAGTATTGGACTTTGAACTTTTACATTCAATCATCTACTCCGATTGGTTCTTCAGGGCTACAACGAAAGGAGAAATTCAGGTATTTTACATTTATTGTAATTTACATTTCTTTTCGGTTAGTTTTGAGATTGAGCCAAAAAAATCTCATTGTGTGGTTATCTGAGGAGAGCCAGAAAACTCAGATAAAGGGGTTTTTGAATTGTGTAAGCCTAAGTCAAAAAGACATAATTGTGAAGGTTTTAGGTGAACCTGTGAAACCTATTTTAATAGTGAACGCTGATATCCCCTGTGTGAGGATATTAGGAGTGGAGTAGCAATCTGTGTAACTGTTTTATAATAGTTGGTGTACTCACATGCGAACCACTATAACTCTTTATGTTTTGTGGATGTGTGATTTATTCTTTCTATCTTTTATCATTCAAAACTTGGAACGTACGTGTGGATGTGAATGTTATAATTTTTTCATTTCAAGCACAGTGGGGAATGGTGTAATAATTTAGATTTAAATTTTTGCATTTTATTTCAATTCCTTGTAATTTATTTATTCCTCTTTGGTTTGAGTTTTTGATACCTTTCAATACTAGTTTATTGAGGTTGCTTTTATTTCAGCTTTAAGAATTGAATTTTTTCTATTTGGCTATCTCTTGATTTTATTCCGCTGTAATACATTTAAATTTGGCATAGTCCTATTCACCCCCCCTAGGACATATAGCTTGGCCATTTCAAGTGGTATCAGAGCTTAATAGCTCGCTCTTATTGCTTTTTATTTGGATTTAATTTCAGAGCTAACAATCTAAGCTATATAAAGATGTTAAATTTTAATAGCCTATCAGTCACTAGGCCTCCACCCTTTGATGGCTCCAACTATGCATATTGGAAAGCCAGGATGAGGATCTTTCTCAAATCAATGGATGAGAGTGTGTGGTAAGCCACAATGACTAGATGGAATCCTCCTACCACTGAAGTTACTGGAATCGATGGTTCAAAATCAATGAGAGTAACTCCTTATTTCTCTTGGACCACCCTTCAGAAAATTGAGAGTAGTGCCAATGCAAAAGCACTAAATGCAATCTCTTGTGCACTATCATTGGATAAATTCAAAAGAATCATATCCTGTGATATTACAAAGTAAGCCTGAGATATATTAGAAATGACACACGAGGGTACTACAATTGTTAAAAAATCTAAAGTCCAACTCCTCACAACCAAATTTGAAGAAATTCATATGGAGGAAAATGAAATGTTTATGGACTTTTACACAAGATTAAATAACATTGTAAACTCGATGTGGGGTCTTGGTGATAAAATCTCTAAAAGTAAAGTGTGTGCAAAGATACTACGCTCTCTTCTTGAATGGTTTAACTCTAAAGTAACCGCGATTCAGGAACTTCGTGATACGGATAATATGAGGGTAGAAGAACTAGTTGGTTCTTTACAAACCTATGAGTTAAACTTTAAAGCTCCTAAAGGTAAATCTATCCCTCTAAAATCTTCTAAATGTATTTCTGAAGAAAATTCTGATTCTGAAGATGATATGGCTCTTTTAGCAAAGAAGTTTTATAAAATTTTCAAAAGCAAGAAAAGGGTAGATTTTTAAAAATCAAATGATAGAAAAAGATCTAAACCTAAATCTAAAACTTGAAAGTCTTTGAAAGATAGTCAATGTTGCAACTGCCAAGAATATGAGCATTTATCAAACAAATGTCCTAAAAAGGACAAACTTAAAAATAAGGGTACGTTGGCTACTTGGGATGAATCATCTGATTCTGAAGCCTCTTTTGAATTAGAAGATTCTGAAACTGAGTCGGGCAATGAAGTAAAAGCCCTTATGACTCTAGCTAAGTTCACTTTTTTAGATCAGGATGATTCAACTAGTGAGGAAAATCTGAAAGAGAATGTGAAAATGAAGATGATCTTCAAGATGCTTACAATGCCCTATACAAGGAAAGTTATAAAATTGCTGTCAAACTTAAACTTCAAAAAGAAAAGTTTTCTAAACTCAAAGAATGTTTTGAATCACTTGTTTTAGAAAAATCCCAAATTTTAGATTGTTTTGAAAAATCAAAATGCGATTTAGAATTTAAAACCTCCCTGATTGAAAATCTGAAATCTGAAAATGAGAAACTTAAAAATGAAGTATCTTCTCTTCTGAGTTTAAAAGACACATGGAGATATGCCCAAGGTGATCTAAAGTTAGAGAAATTATTATCCGGATCATGAAAATGTGGTGACAGATCTGGATTGGGATATGATAAGAATATACCTCCTAAATAGGAGAATATTCCTCGTAAGTTTGTGAAAGGAGAGTCCTCAAACTCAAAAGAGAAAAGTACTTATCAAAGTTTTTCTAAAAATTGAAAATCTTTTCAAAAACCTAAAAGCAGATATGTCAACTTCAAAAATCATAATTGAAACCCACTAGCTGAAAAGATAGTTGATCTACTCAAGGAGCTTTTAAAATCTAACTTTATAGGTCATTCTTACAACAACAGACATAAGAAGACCAATTATACTCCTAAACCTAAAACAGTTCTGAAATGGCTTCCTTAGGTTGCCTGCTTGGTTGCCCACACTGCTTTCAAAGCAACAAGTCATTCAAAGTGGTACCTAGATAGTGGATGTTCCAGACATATGACCGGTGACAAGGCTTTATTCATCAATCTTAAAGATATGATTGATGGATCAGTCACATTTGGTGATGGTAGCAATTGCAAGATTATTGGCCAAGGTACGGTCCAACTCTATAACGTCCCTTTATTTAAGAATGTTTTATATGTTGAGGGACTAAAACACAACCTTTTGAGCATATCTTAAATATGCGTTAACAACCATAGTGTGAAATTTTCCAATCAAGGTTGTGAAATTATAAACAAAAAGGGTTCTGTAATATTAATTGGTCGCGGAACTTCTGAAAACTATTATATTGCAAGTGATGGTAGCTCATCTAATCAATCGAGCTACATGGTCCATACCAATGAGATAGAATTATGGCATAAATGCCTTGGACATGTGCACTACCATAACTTATACAAATTGAGCAAAGGAGAACTTATTAGGGGTCTACCTAAGTTGCAAAAAGTAGACAAAATATGTGGTGAATGCCAGTATGGTAAATAAACTAGGAGCTCTCACAAAAAGGTGAACTCCAATGCCACATCAAGACCACTCGAGCTTCTCCACATGGATCTTATTGGACCAACCAGAACGGAGAGTCGTGGTGGTAAAAAATATATCTTGGTAATTGTGGATGATTATACCAGATTTACTTGGGTAGCATTCTTAAGGGATAAATCAAAAACCCTTGATGAAGTGAAAAAGATTATCAAACGAATTCAAACTGAGAAAGATTCTCAAGTATGTAAGATCCGTAGTGACTATGGATCTGAGTTCAAAAATAGCAGTTTTGAGAAATTCTGTAGCGATCAGGGAATATCGCATGAATTCTCTACACCCAAAACACCACAATAAAATGGAATTGTGGAAAGAAAAAATAGAGTGCTTCAAGAAATGGGAAATGTAATGTTAAATAGTATGAAGCTCCTTAGAAATCTTTGGACTGAAGCAGTGAATACCGCCTACTATATTATTAACCGTGTTTATACTTGTAAATCTAATAATAGAATGACGTATGAATTATGGTTTGATAAGAAGCCCACTATCAAATACTTTCGAGTTTTTGGGAGCAAGTGCTATATTCTAAGTGATTGGAAAAATCTGGAAAAATTTGACACTAAGAGTGATGAAGGTATCTTTTTAGGATACTTTTTAAACAGTCGTGCATATCGTGTATTGAACAAAAGGATTGGTGTTATTCAAGAGTTTATAAATGTGGTCATAGACGATCACTTGAATACACCCGCCCCAAGTTCAGATAATGATGAAGTTCTTTTGACTGATAAACAAGATACTTCATCAAATTAAACTGATTCTGAATTGAGGACTGTTAAAGATCATCCAACTTCTCAAATTCTTAGAAACCCTCTCACTGGTGTACGCACTCATAGTCAATTTGAAGATATATGTAATTACGTATGTTTCACATCCCAGATAGAACCGAATAACGTAAAGGAAGCTCTTTCTGATGAAATTGGATAGTTTCTATGTAGGAAGAACTTAATCAATTTGTTCAAAATGATGTTTGGTATCTTGTTCCTAGACCTAAATATAAACATATTATTGGAACAAAATGAATTTTTAAAAATAAGTCTGATGAACTTGGTAATATTATTCGAAACAAGGCAAGACTGGTTGTACAAGGGTACACTCAAATTGAAGGAATTGATTAGGGTGAAAACTTTGCACCAGTTGCTTGTTTTGAATCAATCAGACTTTTTATATCCATTGCTTTCTATAGAAAGTTTAAAATTTATCAAATGGATGTAAAGAGTGCCTTTTTGAATAGTGATTTGCATGAAGAAGTATATGTTGAACAACCTACAGGGTTTGAAGACCCTAAGTTTACCGATCATGTATACTGTCTTAAAAAAGCTCTCTATGGTCTAAAACAAGCTCCCAGGGCATGGTACAAGAAATTGACTAATTTCCTAATCAGTTATAACTTTCAAATGGGCAGTGTCAATAAGAAGCTCTTTGTTAAGAAACATAACGATGATATCTTAATGGTTCAAATCTATGTTGATGATATTATTTATGGATTAACTTATGCTAACATGACTGTTGAGTTTGCAGATTTAATGAAATCTAAGTTCGAAATTAGCATGGTTGGGAAAATGAACTATTTTCTAGGGTTGCAAGTAAAACAACAACTTGATGGAATTTTTATTTCTTAGACTAAATATGCTCTGAACTTGATCAAAAAGTTCAGATTTGAGAATGATAAAACTTTTGATACTCCTATGAGTACAACCCTAAGACTCTCAAAGGACTTTACAGGTAAAAATATTGATCCTAAGTTATATCGTAGTATGATTGGCAGTTTGCTTTATTTAACTGCTAGTAGACCTGATATTGCTTTAAGTGTTGGTATTTACGCTAGATATCAGTCTAATCCTAAAGAATCTCATTTAATTGCTGTTAAGCGGATTATGTGATATGTCGCAAGTTCAGTTTATATGGGTCTCTGGTATCGATATGATACTAGTATTCAGTTGCCAGGGTACACTGATGTTGATTGGGCTGGAAATATCGATGATAGGAAATCAACCAGTGGTGGTTGTTTCTATATCGAAAATTGTTTAGTTTCTTGGTTTAATAAGAAATAAAGTTCTATATCACTTTCTACTACTGAGGCTGAATACATCACAGCTGAAAATGCGTGTAGTCAATTTGTTTGAATGAAACGTATGTTAAGTGATTATGGAATAGCACATGATTCAATGGTTTTATATTGTGACAATACCAGTGCTATAAATATTTCAAAAAATCCAATCCAGCATTCACGTACCAAGCACATTGATGTTAGGTATCATTATATTCGTGAATTAGTGGAAGAAAAAATAATATCTTTAGAATACATTCTGACCGAGACTCAATTTGCTGACACTTTCACTAAACTGCTCGACAAAAACAGGCTTAATAAATTAAGATTTGATCTTGGTATGTGCATACAAAATTGATTATTCATGCAGTTGTGTATCATAGTGTAAATATATTTGAGAATTTATGTGTTTAAATTTCAATTTTTATGAATAAATGCATATTTTTATCGGTACTCAACCAGTCATGGGTGTACACGACCGGTCCTAGTACGACAGGTCGTGGATAGGCCAAGACCGGTCGTGGAGTGCATTGATTGTTTTAAAATTGGGGAAAAATCTCATCTTCCTCATTTCTAACTTCCTCTCCAACGAGCCGACATTCGACCAGTCGAACCCACCAACCTGATCTTCAAGGTTATTGTATTCTTTTAGTTAATACAGTAGAATCAAGTTCTATTCTCTTCTTTATTATCATTGGAGTACTTGATTTCAAGATTTATTGAGATTTTGGCTATTTTCCTTCTCCATTTGCTGATCTAGAAAAACCAGTATCTATTTCCTTGTGATTTCTTTCTCCTTTGTATTCCCTTGTGGTAATGGATGCTAGAGGAAAAAAGAAAACAGATCGTGGTCCATCATCCTCTAAATCAGCTTCCATAACTCAGCGCCATCTTCGTTCATCTGAAGATGATCCCGTATTTGTACGGGATTTGTGTTTGCGCAAGGTTATTGTTGAAAAAGCTGTTGATCTTAACCACATTGCTCCATTTAGTAGCGTTCCTCTCCTCTAAGCTGTAGGTTGGGACAACATCCTACATTGGGGTGGGCCTGCATACCAATCTTTTACACAATCCATGTTTACATATATATCTGACTCTCTACTGAAAATTTAACTTTCAAAATAGATGCTAGAGAAGGGCTTTTTAATGTAGACCGTCATTTAATATCTGCCCTTATGGATATTTTAGTTAATGATGAGAGTATCCCCATTCATGTTCTATCTAAAAAACCCTCTGAGATTGAAAAATAGATGCTCACTAGAGCATTATGTAACATGAATGTGCAATGGACTCATAAGGGGAATGCGCTCCCCTCAAGGTACTTATTACCTAGATACAGAGTCCTCCATAGAATTTTAACTTCAAATTTGTATCCTCGCTCTGGTAAAAAAACAGATTTGACTGCTTTTATGGTTCATGTTTTGCACTCTGTCGTTACTGGTACTAAAGTCTGCCTTTCATCTTTAATATGTCATTTCATCATTTAGTTTCGTCTTCATCCAAGTCATAGTGATATACCTTTTGCCTACCTTATGACTGCTTTGGCTTCTCATATGTTGGTCGCTATGCCTATTGGAGAGGCTCCTATCCATAATCTGATTTTTAACAACATAAATATAAACAAAATGAAGTTGGAATTGGCTCCTGGCCAAGTGGATGGTGATGGTGGAGCTGATGCTGGAAATGAAGAAGAAGCTGATGATCTTCCTCTAGACGACATAAACATGGATGATATTTTTGATGAAATTGAGTCTAATTCTGCTAATGACCCTGATTATGAACCATCTGGGTTTAATGCACGTTTGCGTTTA
Source organism: Magnolia kwangsiensis (assembly GCA_037074715.1). Lineage (NCBI taxonomy): Eukaryota > Viridiplantae > Streptophyta > Magnoliopsida > Magnoliales > Magnoliaceae > Magnolia > Magnolia kwangsiensis. The sequence continues at coordinate 21,721,146 of CM073585.1, read as the reverse complement.
CTAGAGGAGAAGATAAAGCATATGGATGTTAAAGTTGATAACATGAATGTTGCCCATGATTTACAATTTAAATATATGCGTAAGTATCTTAGGCACTTAAACAAGAGCATGCATCAACTTGATCCTTCCATACCTGCTCCTTCTTCAGGTTAAGATTGAGTGATTTTATCTTTGGTCTGTAATAACCTCAAGTTTACTTTTGTTGGATTGTGAACTTTATGTGTGGTTTGCTGACTATGTTTTATTGGCTGTGGTTTGAACTATTTTAATAGTTATGATCTTTATTTTTATATATCTTGTCTCCTTGTTTACTCCTGTTTATTGTCATGTTCCATTGTCTTGTTCTTCCTTTGTCTTTTTGTGACAAAAAGGGGAAGAATTCCTATGGTTTTGGAGATGAATTGATTTATTGAGTAGTTGGAAACATGTGCTACTCAGGGGGAGTAATTCAGGGGGAGTAAGAAGGTGAAGTGTTTTGCCTACTTCATCTGAGGTGTGCTAGTTGTTGTATGTCAACTGGTGCATGATTCTTTAACCAGGCTGTAACTAGTTCTTTTTGTTATAACCTGTGCTAAATTCTTTGTATTCATCTTAGTTGTATTATTGATGAGTGTTTTGTCACAAATTTGACAAAGGGGGAGATTGTAAGTGCTATAGACACATGCTCCTTTGGTTGTTAAATTTTGTGGTGCCAAAACCTTTATCTGTGACGTGTGTTTGTATGTTGATTTATATATATTCAAGACACGGCCTCACAAGTGCTTCAAGTAAAGTACATTGATCAACTACAAGTCAAGTCAAGCCATGTACTTTGTCAACATCTGTAAGCATATATGTTCAAAGCTACTTCGATAAAGATTACAAGACTAAAGTACACTTCAAGCCTCACACTTCAAGTCTCAAGCGCAACTCAAGATGAAGTTTGAGTTCAAGCTTTTGAATATCTCAAGACTAAGCTACATCAAGTGCGAGAGCTCAAGCTTAATAAGGTTCAAAGGTCTACCTTCGCTGATTGAATGCAGTTCAATGTTCATACTTCATGTTCCAGGTATGATAGACCTTAGATTGACCCTAGGGTAGGTCATTTTGAATACATAATTCAAACTATATGTTTATACATGATTTTGGTCTATTCTAAGACTAGTCCTGGACCTTGTTCGACTAGTCCTAGCATTGCCTCGACCAGTCCTAGAAATTTTAAGACTAGTCGTAAGTTGTTACAAATTTTTAAAAATTTCTGGTTAAGCTGCGACTAGTCCTGGAGATTGTTCGACCGGTCGTGTGAACAGTGTCGACCTGTCTTATGATCAGTCCTGTATCTACGATTTAAACTCCAGTAATGTATTTGGAGTTCTTTCGACCGGTCGTGAGGGCCTACGACCAGTCGTAGACAACCTACAACCAGTCAAAGAACAATTTTATTCGATCGCGCCCAAATATTCAAAAATTCATTCTGCTTCGACCAATCGAAGTGTCCTCAAGACCAGTTGTAGACGAGGTTTCTGCTACTATAAATTGAGCACGAATTTCAGAGTTTCATATAAAAAAATCAAGAAAAATCAAGGATCCACTCTGAGATAAGTTTGTGTTCATTTTAAGCTACTTTGTGCATAATTAATATTCCTTTTGTTAGCTTATTGTTATTTGATTTTGATCTACATTTTAATATAATTTGAAAAGGAGAAAATTCTACAATTCCTTCTTCTTTGAATCAAAATCAAATACAACTAGCCCATTTGGTTTAACATAAAATCAATTAGAACATAGAATCATTTTAAAGTGAGTATTGAACTTTGAACTTCTACATTCAATCATCTACTCCGATTGGTTCTTCAGGGCTACAACGAAAGGAGAAATTCATGTATTTTACATTTATTGTAATTTACATTTCTTTTTGGTTTGTTTTGAGATTGAGCCAGAAAAATTTCTTTGTGTGGTTATCTGAGGAGAGTTAGAAAACTCAGATAAAGGGGTTTTTGAATTGTATAAGCCCAAGTCAAAAAGACACAATTATGAAGGTTTTAAGTGAACCTGTGAAACCTATTTTGATAGTGAACGCTGATATCCCCTGTGTGAGGATATTAGGAGTATAGTAGCAATCTGTGTGGCTGTTTTATAACAGTTGGTGTATATATAGGCGAACCACTATAACTCTTTGTGTTTTGTGGATGTGTAATTTATTCTTTCTGTCTTTTATCATTCAAAACTGTGTAATGTACGTGTGGATGTGAATTTTGTAATTTTTTCATTTTAAGCACAGTGGGGAATGGTGTAATAATTTAGATTTAAATTTCTGTAATTTATTTATTCCTCTTTGGTTTGTGTTTTTGATACAAAGGACGTTCTAGAAATAAGGTTGTCCTGCCATAAACCCTAGGTTTTTATGGTTTAAGGTTGTCCTTAGAATTGAATTCGTATCAACCTCTGAATACTAGTTTATTGAGGTTGCTTTTATTTCAGCTTTAAGAATTGAATTAATTCTATTTGGCTATCTCTTGGTTTTATTCCGCTGTAATACTTTTAAATTTGCATTGTCCTATTCAGCCCCCCTCTAGGACATATAGCTTGGCCATTTCAATAAGGACCCAAGGTGTGACTTTGGTAAGAATAAATTCACTATTGACAAGAGTCAGGCGATCGGTAACGCGTAATGTTGCTAGGAAGAATCCTGAACTCGCTCCCCTTGCGATATATCCCACGCGAACAGATCTACAGTTAACATCGCACAATTTCTCGGCTTTGGTCACCCTAAGAGTCAGATGGATGAGAGAGCAGAAAGGTAAGGCATTATTAAAAAGTTCACCAAAGTCTGTATCGCCTCAATCGAGATGTAGCACCAAAAGTATAGAGAAGTCGAATGAAACTCCATCCTCTCCTCTCTTCGGAAGCCCTGTTACGTCAACGTACTCTCGTCCCACTCCAACTACTGCTTCATCGAAGAGTGGAGAAGCTACTGTACATATGGTTGGGACAAATCAAGAAAGTATGCCGACTATAAAGGATCACATTAATGCAATGTTAGAAGTACAAATAACACTCATGGAAGAGTACAGGAATTTTAGAGAGGCTTTAGCAACCCTTGCACATAATGTAACCCAGATGGCGGCTCCACCGACGATGGGTATAATGAATGGACAAGAAAACCAAGGCTCATGCTTTGGAATTAATGACTTGTAAGATGCCAGCGTTTCACCATGAGACAGTTAGGAGAGTACCCAGCAGGATGGTTGTAAATACCGTCGATTGTGACAAGAGAAGTAAAGATATAAGGGATTCAAGGGAAAAGAGACCAGAACGAATAGAAGAATAGAACCAATTAAGAAGTAGATACAGTGGAAAGAGGTCTAGGATGTTCAATTCTCACAAGGGGTTCGCATTTGACAAGGAAGATGTCATTCCTATGATGAACCAACTGCTAAAAGTCAGTACAATTGAATTACCAGAACCCAGGTGCCCTGAAGATGTGACAAGAACCAGAGAGAGATTTTTATCGCTATCATCGCCTGGTGGGACATCCAACGAAAAATTGTTATACATTGAAATATATAATACAACAAATGATAGACAGAGGTGAAATAGTAATTGAAAAAGACAATGAAAGGGGTACAATGTCGACGGTGAATATGCTCACGATTCGAGAAAAGGGCCGAGAAAAGACTTAGGATATGAGAGAAAAAGAGAACCATAAGATGGCAAAGAAGGTAGCGGTGATTACACTACGGTTAGGAAAGAAGATAACAAGTCTTGTAAAGCAGAAAGTAGGGATTATAAGAAGAGAAGTTATTAAAAGGTAGAATGATGATGATGGGAAAGAAAAGAAAAGTGAAGTAGCGAAAGTGACTTATGATATAGTGAGTCATTTGAAGGGTATACTGGCTCGATTAAGCGTCTATGATGCGCTTAAGTTGTTAGAGGAATTTTGGCAGAACTTGGTCCAAGCATTGTCCAATCATGATGTAAGAGAAAATTTATTGGCAGAACTAGAACGTGAAGTGCATGATAAGTGAGAAAACTGCGTGCCAGTCATTTCCTTCTTTGACGATGATCTGATTTGTGAAGCAGAACATAATAGGCCGATAATGACATATCCATGGAAAGAAGGTCAAGCGGGTTATGATAGATAATGGGCCTGCGGTGAACCTCTTGCCACTCTCGATGTTGAGTAAATTAGGTTATCGTCGTTCTAATCTACGCCTAGTGGAATGATGATATAGGGCTTCAATCAAGATGGGCAGTGTGCACTTGGTAAGATTATGTGACATTAGAAATAGAAGAATTGATTATTAATGTCGTGTGTCACATTATAAACGTCGTAACAACATATAATGTCCTCCTCGAAAGACCATGGATCCATCAATACAACATTATACCCTTGCACCAATGCTTTAAATACTGTAAAGATGGAATACAATATAAAGTGATGGCCGATGCGAAGTCGTATACAGAGGCTGAATCCTTCTTTGTGGATGCCAGTTATTATAAAGGGTTTGCTAAAGATGAAAGAAAGAATGATGAAAGAGAAGTCCTAAAGGACATTCAAGCAAAAGTGGTGAAAGAAGAAACGGAAAAGGTAGAATCATCCAAGACTGTAGAAGCAAAGAAGAAATCCTATTTTGTGCGAAAACATTTGAGATAACCAAGGCAGCTGCGACTAACCCTGCTATCACCGGAACAGTTGAAAATTTTATAGTCCAATTATACAGTACCATTTCCGTATGTTGAGAGAAATAAGCCTTTTTCGGCTACCCCAAGAAGATTTCAGGTTAGGGCTAGTGAAAAATATCCGAAACTAATAGAATTTTACACCTCAGTGGAAGCAAAGTCAGGAGAAGAGGCTAAGAATAATGTATACCATGGTAGGTTGACACTATAAATCTCAATAAGTATAGCTCGACAAGCAAGAAGATTATGAGAAACATGAGTTTCGATTACGAAGAACCCACTGGCTTGAATCATGGGAGAGGAATTCAAATTTCTATTGGGGTCGACCGGGAAAAGCGAAGAAAGTTTCAAGGACTGGGGGCAAGATCATTGGTGAACATGGTTACAACCGAGCAGTTATCGGAAGAAGATCCTAAAACGGTTGAATATCTTGAAATGGCTCCCAAGCAGATAGAAGACAGGGGGGTTGCCGACAATAGACAGTTTGCGAGAGGTAAACCTGGGTACAGAAGAAGAGCCAAGGAACACATTCATCAGCTCTAGTCTTTCTGGGCAAGAGTATGAGAAATCCGTTCAGCTCCTCAAGGAAAATAAAGATGTCTTCGCTTAGACGTTTGTAGAGATGCCAGGCTTAGAACCTTCCACAGCACTACACTGATTAAATATCTCTAAAGAGAAAAGGACAGTTAAGCAAGTACAAAGACGATTTCATCTGGACTTGGTTCCCCTGATAGAAGAAGAAGTCAGTAAGTTAATAAAGGTCGGGTTTATCAAGAGGTCAAGTATCCCAAGTGGATATCGAATATTGTCCCTGTGAAGAAGAAAAACAGACAAGTTAAGGTGTGTGTTGACTTCAGAGATCTGAACAAGACCCATCTGAAAGATGATTTTTCTCTCCCGATCACTGAATTACTGATTGACAGTACGACCCAGTATGCTATCATGTCCTTCATGGATGGTTTTGTAGGGTATAATTAGATTAGAATGACACCTGCAGACGAAGAAGCAACAACATTCAGAACATCGCTAGGAATTTACTATTATAAAGTTATGCCTTTCGATCTTAAAAATGCTGGAGCGACGTATCAAAGAGCAATGCAGACTATTTTTCAAGACATGATGCACAAGCATGTTGAATGTTATGTCGATGACTTGGTGGTTAGGTCAAGAAGTCATCAAGAGCACCAAGAACATATAGCATCGATTTTTCATCGACTTAGAAAGAAGCAACTGAAGATGAATCTAGCTAAATGTGTATTCAGAGTATCTTCAAGTAAATTTCTCAGTTTTATCGTCTGACACAGGGGCATTAAGATAGACCCAGGGAAAGTAAGAGCTATTTAGAATATGCCGCCACCAAAGACTTTAAAGGAATTGAAAAGTTTGCAAAGAAAGCTGGCATACATTTGCCGTTTCATTTCAAATCTAGTAGGGAGATGTCAGCCATTTTCCCATTTGATGAAGAAAGGTACAAAATTTGTGTGGGACCAAGCTTGCCAGAATGCGTTTAACTCAATAAAAGAATTACTGAAACAGTCGCTGGTACTGACAACTCTAATAAAAGGGAAGCCATTGATTTTATATATATCTGTAGTTGAGAATTCTTTAGGAGCTTTGTTGGCTCAAGTGAATGAAGATGGGAAAGAAACTGCTCTTTATTATTTTAGCTGAACTTTGATGGGTGCAGAATGCAACTACTCTCTAATTGAGAAAGAGTGTTTGACACTGATATTCGCAGTTCAGAAATTGAGACATTTTTGTCTCTCCCATGATATAACTTTGATCTCAAGAGCGGATCCGATAAAGTTTTTGATGACACGACCGATGTTGTCTGGAAGACTGGCCAAATGGATGTTGTTGCTTTTAGAGTATACTATTACATACGAACTGGCAAAGGTAGTAAAAGGACAAGCAGTGGTAGACTTCCTTACAATGCATCTTGTAGCAGAATGTGAAACCATCAGTGATAACTTTCCAGACGAACAAGTCATGTTAACTTAGTCATAAAGCCTATGACACATGTATTTTGATGGTGCTACTGGAGCATCAGGAGCGGGGGTAAGAGTGATATTCATTACTCCTCAAAATGACTTGCTACCTTATTCCTTCATGTTGGGTACTATGTGCACAAACAATGAGGTCGAATACATAGCCCTCATAGTTGGAATGGAAATGGCTCAAGAAATGGAGATAAAAATGCTGTATATCTTTAGAGATTCTAAATTAATTGCAAATCAATTGATGAATGACTTCGAGGTGAGAAAGCAAAAACTTTTGCCATACTGTCAGAAAGCGTAACAATTGCTAGAATAGTTCTGTTATGTCAAAATCAAGCACATATTGTAGTTTGAAAATGTAAGAGCGGATGTATTGGCTAGCTTGGTAGAGGCTCTATCCTGTCCAAATCGAAACCCTCTCCAAGTAACTATAGAAGAAAGAAGATTTTTTTCGTCTTCAAAAGTCATCAATGAAACTATAGAGACACTACCTGTGTCATGTTTAAAGATAACAACAGATGATTAGCATCAGCCTTTCATCCATTATCTCAAATATGATATCCTACTAAAAGACCCAGTGCAGAGACAACAAATCAAGCAGAGGTCAAGCAAATTCATCATATGCAGTGAAGTGTTATATAGAAAATCTTACAATAGAATGTTGTTATATTGCTTAGATGAAAAAGATGCAGGCCTGACATTGTAAAAAGCACACTCTGGAGAATGTAGGGCACATCAAGCTGGTCGAAATCTATTCCATAGAATACATTGAATGGGGTACTATTGGCCTGTCATGTTCCAAGATGCGATAGATTATGCGAAGAGGTGTCATGAATGCCAAATTCAAGGAGACGTTATACATGTTCCTTCAGAAGACTTGCATCAGTCAGTCGCCTCTTGGCCCTTCTCAGCCTGGGGACTTGACGTCATCGGTCCTATAAGTCCACCTTCGTCCAAAGGAAAATAGTGTATCTTGACAGCAACAGATTATTTCTCCAAGTGGACAGAAGTGGTGGCATTACGCAATGTTAAAGAGAGAGACGTGGTCAATTTCATCTGACATGCGATAATGGCACTCCTTTAAAAAATAGAGGCATGGAGAAGCTCTGCCAGAAATTCAGTATTCATCATTCATTTTTGATACCTTACTATCCATCGGCCAATGGATTAACAAAAGCTTTTAATAAAATGATAGTTAAGATACTGAAAAACATAGTGACAGGGAACAAGCGTAATTAGGATAAAAGGTTACAAGAAGCATTATGGGCATACAGAACTAATCACCAGACAGTAATAAGAGCAACACCGTATTCACTAGTCTATAGTGTAGAAGCAGTAATCCTGATTGAAATATAAGTAGTGTCACTCAGAGTGACTGTACATCAATCTAATATAGATGATGAAAATGTAAAAATAAGGTTGAAAGAGCTGGATTTGCTTGATGAGAAATGCCTGGAAACCCAACAACGATTGCAATTGTATCAGGCAAGGATATCAGCAACCTTTGATAAATGAGTTAAATATCGCTCTTTCAAAAAGGGGGATTTGGTGTTGATGTTGAAAAGACCTACAGTGGTCACCTGTCGAACAGGAGGCAAATTCAAGCCTAAATGGGGTGGGCTGTACATAATAAAAGAAGTGTACTCCAATGATGTATACAGAGTCGTGGATCAAGATGAATAAGGTATCAACATACCGGTCAACGCTCGCTTCATCCAAAGATATCGACCCTGAAGATACTACTGATTTTGATCCAAAATATTATCAGCATAATGATTCTACATCAAAAGGGGGCATGACAAGTAGAAGGGCAAAGGAATTGTAAAAGACAAAGCCATGTACACTCCTTCATAAGAATGAATAAAAAGGGCACAAATCTTCAAGAGAAGCTTCTCAAATGTATTGAAAGCATTAATAATGACTCATCGCCAAAGTATTGACGAACGATGGCCAAACATCGACGATCATCTCCAAAATTAGCAACTATTACTGTTGTCATGAATCATCAATCGCTCATACAAGATTATCTTACCATAATTGCTATCATCGCCAAGTTAACATCCTATGTTAAAATAAAATATGGATGTTCTTGGAATATCATCAGCAATGGTGAAATATCATTTATTGATTCATTAATTTTGGTGGTAAAATGAACTATACATTTGTCCACATATGAAGTAGATGACAGCAATAGTCAGCTTACACTTTAAGGCAGTCTAGCTAAGCCTTATATGGCCAATTACACATAAGACCTATCAATTTTTACCATTCGGGCAGCGGCGAGAAGCTAGTGGCCCTAAAAAGCCCTTGAAGGCCATCGTACACATACCTATGAGGGAATTTGATGGACCCAGCGACTAAAAGCCTAAAATGCTAAAAGGTCCTCAATGGTCAGTCACGTGTGAGACCAATGCCATCTGTATAGCTTTTCGGCAGCATCACAGCGAACGGAGGAAAATATCCTCATGTGAATGGGCTCGACCTTACAGAAGATGGAAAAGCGAGCCGTAGTGTGAGCTCTTTAGCCATGTCCATAGATAGGCCAACCATATGTAAGACTCCCAAGATCTTTGACTCAATTTCAGTACTAACTCATGAGGAATGGCTTAAACCTATTCATTGGTGGACTAGCTGTCCTAGATTTGGTACCCCAAAGGTTGCCTTGTGAGCCCCGTGAACTCTAGAGAGTTACTGTAGCCAAACCTGTGCGTAATTCCAACCGAGTTCACAGCTTCAGTAGCTTCACTGGGCCCCTCTGATGGATCGCGGTTTGTAAACTCACCAAGCTGTGAGAAGTCCATGAACTCCTAAGAGTTATAGAGGTCATTGTGTGAGACCCGACTCCCGCATGAGTCTAAAAAAATGCTTGCTCCACTACTCAGGAGTTTAAACTGTGTTGCTCCACTACTCAAGCTTGAATTGTGTGTGAACAAATTCTACTAACTTTAAAACAAAATAGTTTCGCCCATTAAAATAAAATGCCACATAAGGTCGCCATTTATTATATGAAAAGAAGAAAAAGATGCGAATTCATTAAAATGTTATAGTTTGTTCATGTATTACATCACCAAAAGGAATAAAGAAACACATACATCATAATATAATATGTAATTTCTTTACAAATCTCCAGTTATGTTCAATGCTATTGTATAGTGTTGTAACTCCTCTTTTAGCTGAAGTTGTACTGCAAAAGTTGTTTGTTCAGCCTCTAGAATGATCTTAGCCTGATCGAGAATGTCGGCCAATTCTGATTCTAAAAGAGCGATAGTTTCTTGATTTTTCATTTGTTCAGTATTTACAAGATCAATGGCCTGGATATTGGCTTCAAGTTCTTCTCTGACTTGATGAATAATCACACCTTCTGCTTCCTTCTAACCTTTAAGCAGTAATATCTCTTTCTCAATTAGGGTAATTTGATCATTGATAATCGCTTTATTTCTATCAGAAATCTTTAGCTTCTCATGGAGAGACCGGTTGGTAATCTCATGGGTAGCAAAAATGTCATCCGAACAAGAAAGTTACTCCTTAAGTGATGGAAATTCTTTTTGACGATTGAGGATTTCCAGAGCAACAACGACACTTCGAGTGACTTCTAATTTTTTAGGTGAATTATAGAATTTTGATAAACAATCATGGAGGGATTGAACATTGACATGCGTAAGGCGAGCAGAGTGAGAAAGAACAGCCAAAGCACTATTCAAGAGATGCCATTGAGTTTGGTCTTTGAAAGCATTAATGATAACCAGGAGTGCGTTCTTGAATAATCCTAACATGAGACGCGATACTTTCTCCAATGAAAATCCATCAAAGATTATAGCCACTGAGTTAGAGCCCTCGGAGCCACTTGGGGTTGGCATGATTGTGGTTAAATAAGAAGGAAAAGAAGATTGTGAGTTTAAAAAAGGAGAGGATACATCAAATAAGAATGTATATACATATATGTATGTACCTCGTTCAGGAACAACGACAAGAGTAGTTTGAGTAGAGCAGGTTGAAGGAACTACAGATGCTAGTATATCTGTAGTTCTAACAACGTTGAAGGAGATTTCCTGAGCCCCTCTAGTACCAGAATCAACAGTTGTTGGGGTTAGCACATCAATAGGGTCCGAAAAGAATTCCAAACTACGAGCCACTGGTTGGATAAAGGAAGGATGCACCATGAGAGATTTATCTACACAAGGAGCAGAATCAAGTGGCGCAGTTATGACAGGAAAAATTTCCTCCATGCTGTGACGAAGAGGTGCATCTTCTGTTCTATTAGAGGTCTTAACGATTGAGCCTTTGTCTCTGTTAACAATTGTGCTCCATGATCAGTCGTGCCAGTGGTTTCTACAATCCGTGGAGAATATGCGACATCAAAGGAGAAGAAGATATTCGCTCCAGGGGAACATTCGTATTCTCCATAGTCAAGTTGCTCCTCTTCTAAAGAATCTATTTTGGTTGGAAGAGGAACATTTGGTTCAGTTGGAATATCATGAAGCGGAGATTTAGCCCTGACATCCCCTTCTTCCCCAATGTCTACATCAGCATCAGTATTCGCATCCAGCAAAGCATCTCCTTCGTCAGTTAAACTTGTAGAAGAAGAAAGATCATCACTGTCAGTGTTAGCCAAGTGTTCTGAAGAATTTTCTTCCACCGATATCGTCTGTTTTTCTTTATAAATAGTTTTCACAGGAAGAATGCATGTATTTTGAATCAGAAAAAGAGCTGGTTGGGCTAAAGAAGTAGGAGACAATAATTTAGCACGAGATTGGGTCATAGGAGAGGTACCAGCTTGATTTACAGTAGGAGAAGTTGAGGTTGTAGTATGACGAGCTACTGGAGAGATTGCAACTATTGTGGGGCCCGTGGTAGTGTAAACAATATTGGAAGGAGCAACAATGATCGCAGGTTCTGTGGTAGCAGGGGTGGCAGAAGTACCATGAATAGTTTGGTCTCCTCTCTCGGGAGTTAGAGAAGGCAGAGTACCACCTACAGTTTCAAACTCATCACGAGGAGCAGGGGGCTGTATTCCTCACTTTATCAAATCTAAAGGACAGCCAAATGCAAACCAGCCTTCTAGGGTGTTTGATGTTTTACTTCTTTGATAAGCTCTTCTAAGGAAATCTTATGGTAAAGTTCTCCAGAAACAACAGCTTGATCTTTCTCATAAAAATAACTTATTCCCTGTTCCGGCCTATAGTTCCTCAAACGTGGAGGAGGAATCCAAATAGGACGGTTCACTAGAAAACAATTACGTACCAAATAGTAATGGTGTGCCCATCATCGCATCCAAGTGTATGAGGTTGTCACTCGATGGTTATATCCTGGAAAAATGAATCGAGAACCAAAGTTCCTTTTCAAAAGTTGCTTCCATATCAATGCCTAGCTATAGGGGCCAAATCCATAGCTTCGCATAACCCGGGTAACATCTTCTCCTATTTGTGCCACAATCTAGTCGTATCCAAATTTTCTGGAAAACCAATTGGGGTAATACGACTCTCTCCAAAATTCTACCCCTTCTCGTAAAGGAAGACTGCAAGAACGGATGCATATGAAAAAAACTCACTCGATAGGGACTAGATTCTTGTTGTCCTCAACGTCTCTATCTTCAGCCTGATGATCTAAGTAGAAAGGAAAGAAGTTAATGGATTCCAGATTGTCAATCATGTCTACTATCCAACCATATGTTTCTTTATCATTTTTCACCTCTGGAAATGCTATAAAGGTAGGTGATTAGGATGAACATAGGCTTTTTCTAGATCATTATATGTCTATGGAAAGTAGATGCCTAACAATTCAGAGAAATAATGCCAAGGAGTGAAAGAAGATGAGACTCCTAATGCTGGGCTTGAGCAATGCGCCGCACCATGTCCAAATGCTCAGTACAATAAGCATAATGCAGGAGAATCTAAAGAATATCTTTTTCTATCCTCTGCCATTACGCCGGCTGCAACAAACAGGTTGGGTAGAATGGAATCTGAGCTTTTTGAACTTGGAAGCATGATCAAGCTCAGCTAATAGACTAGGAAAGCAACCAATTCAGTTTCGGCAGTAAATTCAGTTGGGCCCTTTATCTTTTTCTGATTAGCCTCAAGTTCTGGGCCGTGACTACCAAGAAATCTGAAAGGGGAAGAAAGAAGGATTAACAGTTTATACAAATAAATAGGTATTATGTGAGAGATGAAGAGAATGATAAAGTTACTAACACTAAATATTGTGAAACGTGTGTGAGCCATGAAAGGGGAGATATCTTATGAATGTTTAGAAAATAAGACATTTCCTGAAAAAGTGCGATTATTGAAGAAGTAATCTTGGGGATCCTATTTGGGGCCACATAAGCAAATTTTTCATTTGTGGGAATGTATTCGTCCAAGAAAGATCCAGTAATGGGTAAGCCGACCATTCTAAATAAATCCCATAAACTGATGCTTACCTCCCCAACAGGGAGGTGGAAGGAATTTGTAGTAAAAGACCAATATTTTAAAAAACCCTTATAGATCATTATATCCTTGTGAAAAAACTCAGAGGTAGCTTCTATGGCATAGTAGACTTTGGCTGCAAGAAGGACATCTTTGTATTTCTTTAAAATTACTTTTTTCCATGCATTGCAGTATGGACGATCTGTCTAAAGACCCCGCGTTCTAAACTCTTCCTTACCCCACAGAGAGTCACGATGACGGAAGCGTTGTTGGATGGTTTCGAAAACATGGGTGGGGAATAAGTCATGAGGATTGTAAAATGGCATAAGGAAGAGCATGTATACTATCTACCCTATTTTCTGGACCAACCATTTCCTCGTCAGGTAGCCTTCAAGGAGTTTTGGTTCTTTTATTACCCAATTTGACATGTACAACAGCTTGTTTTGTGTCATGAAGTCAGTCGGTTCACTCTAAATTATGGAGCGATGACAGTGAAGGAGCAAAGGAATGGTGATGGTTTCGTCCTTATAGGGATTGCAGAATTTGATCGAGTCCGGATATGATTTGATCGAATCTCAAGCGTTTTGGAAGCGTCTTTGATTATGTTCTTGGATCTTCTCTTAGAAGATTTCATCTTTAATTTTTCCTTTTTTCTTTTTGGACAAGGCCACAAAAGGGGAAGTCTCGACAACAGATAGTTGGATGACATCTATTCGAAGATTGGCTATGGATTTCAGCTAATTCTCCCAGTCTGATTCTTGTCCCTCCGTTGGGGGTCCTTCTATTTCTTGCATTAGAATAGCCGTTCGAATATGGTCAGATAAACGCTGAATGCAATCAGTGAAATTGATTATGACAGGGGTCGATTCTTTGAAAAAGGTTGAATAATCATCAGGCCTAGGCCTGTTGAGGGTATGAGGCTCAGTTGGCTGAGGATCTGAGGGTCCTGCAGTGTTTACAGAAGTGTGAGGTCTCTTTGATGAGCCAGCCATCAGAACCTGCACGGGGAGTTATCAGAAAAAATTAAAACTAAAGAGAAAGATTTGTTAAAGTTAAAAAATTAGAGATAAAGTATAGAGCGGTTATGCGCCCATCTTTCTGCACAAACAGATAGAGCTGTTGTACGCCCATATTTGTGCATGAACAGATTGAGCTGTAGTGCACTCATCTTTGTGCGCAAACAGATAGAACCATGATGCGCCCATCTTTGTGCAAAAAAAAATAATGATAGAATTGTTGTCCGCACGACTTAGTGCATAGACTAATTGGGTCCTTGCTTCAACAGAAGTTGCACACAAAAAGGTTATCTGTCCTTGTGTGAAGGCTGCTATGCGCAGAAGACTGCTGTGTGGGAAAGGTATTGTGTAGTGCACAACGAGGTTAATGCACAATGGACTTGTTGAAAAATAACTCGACACAGCAAGCAGCAGAGGAGAATGGATTGAAAAGGCGGAGTCTTGTATTTATAGGTGAAGAATGACCTGTTATGCGCTGACCATTATGCGTAAATCGATGTGTGTGCACAATCCAAAGAGTGACTATATGTCAGGGGTTTGGTAATGCGCGCAATAGAAAATAAGAGTGGTGAAATTAATTTTATTATTATTGATCCTACATTATTTTACAAGTATGAAAAGAATGTAGGATTAAGGGGGCATCTGTTGAGGCATAAAAAAGAAAGAGAAAGAAGAAAGCAATAGCCGTTGTGCGAAAATTAGCATTGAGAAACAGATTACAGCACAAAGAGGAGCACGCAAAGGAGTCTGCACAAAGAGGAACACACAAAGGAGTTTGCACAAAGAAGAGTGCACATCAAAATTTGTGCAAAGAGGAGTGCAAAGCAAAGTCCACACAAAGGGGGGGCGCGGTGCTGACATGGCACATTCACACGTGTGAGAGGGCTATAAATACCCCTTGACCCTTTGAAGGGGTCATTAATAATCAATTGGAGAGGAGTGGACCCAAGAGAGAGGAGGTAGAATTTGTTGTCTATTGTGCGGAACAACCATTGTGTGGCGCACAATGCTTGCTCCGCACAAAGGCTTGTAGCGCAAAAACCCTATCTGCGCACAAAGCCCACTAGCGTACAGAGCCGCCAGTGCACAAAACCCGCCAGCGCACAAAGCCTCCAGTGCACAACGGTGAAAAGGCCAAGCTATATGTCCCAGAGGGGGGTGAATAGGACTATGCCAAATTTAAAATGATAACAACGGAATAAAATAATAAGATAGCCAAGTAAAGGAAAGATAACAATCCACAATACAAAATGTAATGCAACTTCAAATTCTAGTTGTTCTAAGGATAACCTTTCACCATAAAAACTAAGGGTTTATGGCAGGATAACCTTACTAGAACAATTAGAGAAACAAAATTTCAAACTGGAAAGGAAATAAAGGAAATAGAAAGAAAGAAATTCTAAACTATTACAACATTCCCCACAATGCTTGAAATGAAAGATTACAACATTCACATCCACACATACATCCCGCAAACTTGAATAATAAAAGATAAAGAAATTAAATAAACATTTAAATCACAAGACACAAGGAGTTATAGTGGTTCACCTATGTTTACACCACTGTTAAACAATAGCCACATAGCTTGCTACTCCACTCCTAATATCCTCACACAGTGGATATTAGCGTTCACTATGAAAATAGGTTTTTCTTAGGTTCACCTAAAACCCTCACAATTGTGTCTTTCAAATGGGTTTACACAATTCAAAAACCCACACTCTGAGTTTTCTATCCCTCCTCAGATAACCAATACAATGAGATTTTTCTGACTTAATCTCAAAAGAAACCAAATAACATAGAAGACTTACACAAATGTACAATACCTGAATTTCTCCTTTTGTTGCAGGCCAGAAGAACCAAGTCCAAGTAGAAGTTCGAATATAGAAGTTCAATGTCCAATACTCACTTTAAAATGGTTCTAGGTCTAAGTTGATTTTAGATTAAATCAAGTCGGGCTAGCTCTATTTGATTTTAATTCCAAGAAGTGGAATATCACAATTCCTCTTTCAAATCAGATTAGAATGCAGAAACAAAATCAAATATGAAAAGCTAACAAAAGAGAATATTAAATATGCACAATATAGTTTAAAAAGAACACAAACTTAACTCTCAGAGTGATCCCTTGATTTTACTTGAATTGGGTTATCAAACTCTAAAATTTATGTTCTATTTATAGTTGCAGAAATCGCATCTTCGACTGGTCCTGAGGACAGTACGACTAGTCAAAGGTCGAACAAATTTTTTAATTTTTGAGCGAGATTAGATAAAACTGTTCCATGACTGGTCGAAGGCTGTTCACGATAGGTCGTGAGTCCTCCACGACTGGTTGTGACCTTCCTACGACTAGTCGAATGAAGCCCGATTTAATCGTTGTAATTTGAGTCGTAGATCCTGGACTGGTCGTAGGACGAGTCATGCACTATTCACATGACCAGTCGAATAGAGTCCAGGACTAGTCGTGGAAGAACAAAAAATTTTAAAAAATTGTAACAAACTTAGGATTGGTCCTGGAACATCTTGGACTGGTCAAGCCAGTGCTAGGACTAGCCAAACAAGGTTCAAGACTAGTCTTAGAACAGTCCAAACACTTACAAAGAGATTCAATTTGACTTATGTATACAAAATGACCTACCCTAAGGTCAGTCTAAGGTCTTTCATACCTTGAATGTGAAGTATAGACATTGAGTCTTCATTTCTTTAGATGATGGATGATCTTTGAAGTTCATGAGGCTTGACACATAATGAAGCTTGAACTTGAAAACTTTGAAACCTTGAACTTATAGTTCTTGAGTTGTATTTTATCTTGAGTCTTGAACAAGATCTCGTAGATTTAAAACTCTGAAGTTTTTAGAGAAGAGAACAGTGCACTTGTTCTTTACATTTCTTAATGTAGATGATTGTTCTTATCTTGAAGCATTGTGATGCAGTGCCTTGAACATATATACCAATGTGCTACACAAGACACAGATTGAAGTTTTGGCACCACAAAATTTAACAACCAAAGGAGCAAGAAACCATAGCACTTGCAAAAGACTTTAGCCTCCAGCGCACAAAGGCTTAAGTGTACAATGGATCCTTTATCCATAGTGGCTTTCATCTTGATATTTAATATAATCAAATATTTGCTTTCTATCACAATTTATGAATATTCTATTTTGGAATCAAGGGAGAAAGGAATGTAAAAGAACTTGAAATAAATAAATGAATAAAGTGATTATCTTTCCTATCTTCTTTTGTTAATTATAAAGTGAGTAAATTTCCTTAAAAGAAATCCCTTTATTTCTTGTCGAAATAGGTGGGAATCACTCTCCCCACTGTTTTCTGTAGTGGAGTCCACTATGGATTTTTATCTTCCTCATTCTTTAACTCATGCCCTAAAATTATATCTCAAAATGGATGGATGGTGTGGATACAACTTCGGTAGCTGACTTGCTATTCAACCTATCAGTATCTAATCTGCGTACATCCACTTCCATATTAAAAACAAATGCGGATTGCATCCTACCCCCACCCAGACGGTAATCTGTCCGGGCAGGGCTCTGTGGGGCCTAACATGATGTAAGTGTTTTATCTACTCTATTCAATGATTTTCTCATATCATTTTAATATATGAACCATAAAATAAGAAGGTCCAAGGCTTAAGTGGACCATAAGGTGGGGATTGAATGTCCACCATTAAAAACTTCTTGCGAGCTGGAGACGTTTTGGATCAAGTTGATATTTGTGTTTTCAATTCATCCACGTCTACATGACCTTATGAATATATAGGTTGGATGGTAAAAAAATATAACGCTTACACTTAGAAAGGTTTCAACAGTGAGTGTCATTATTAGTACAACCTCCTTTGTTGTGGTCCACTGGAGCTATGGACCTGCCTCATTTTTAGGATAATAGCTTAAAACGATCTGAATAAATCTTTTAGCAGTGTGGATTAAACACATACATCACAGTGGGCGCCACAAAGCCCTACCCGCTTGGACGATGCAAAATACATCCTATTAAAACTCATAACGGACTCCAACGCTAACTACACATGGATTAACAACAGGTTACATCACCAAGTTCTATGAGACCCACCATGATGTATGTGTTATATCCATACTGTCCATTCACTTGGAGAAATCAATTTAAGGCATGATACAGAGAATGAGTCAGATCCAAAACTGGAATGTATCCACCACAGAAAACAGTGGATAGAGTGACACCCGCCATTAAAAATTTGTAAGGGGCACAAAATTTTTCGATCAAGCTGAAAATTGTGTTTTCCGTTCTTTCATGTATGTCTTAACTTACGAATAGGTTGGATCTCAGATAAACATCATAATGGGCCTTAGGAAGGTTTAAACGGCGGGAGTAAGGCTTTCTTAGAAAATACACGTGAGAGAGGTAGAGGGATATTTTAATAGCTTGTTGCACCGGTTTTGTTTCTCTAGTTTCCTTGTAAAATCTCCTCATTTGTTTAAAATTTTCATCATCTGACGAATAACATGCTGCCAGCACTTGACCTTATGGAAGGTATAATATGGTCGAGCGTATAGTAGCTTTTCCCTATATATATAAACCCTAATTTCTAAGTATCTCTAACCCTACCCAGCGCACCCAACCCTAACCCCACCCCGATCCCAAACTCTCTCTCTCTCTCTCCCTCTCTCCCTCCCTCATCCTCCTCCTCTTCCAAGCTCGGCAGTCACCCACCACCATCACCACCCTCCTCCTGCTCTCTCTCTCCTCTCCACTCCCTCCCTCCCTCCTCTTCCAAGCCCAGCAACAACCACCCACCACCCTCTCTCTCTCTCTCTCTCTACTCCTTCCTTCCCTCATCTCTCGATCCAATTCGATGCCAAATCGACCCAACTCAGTACTTTTGACCGGGTTAGACTCGGTATAGATTATTCCAGGCCAGACTTGGACTTGGATCGGGTTTGGCAAGCTGGACTTGGTACTGAGTTGGGTTAAATTCGAGTCAGACCTATTTCAAAACTAGATCAAGTCGGGTCAGCTGTAACTTGGTCTGACTCATGCCTAGCTCTACATACAATTCCGTCAGGTTTCTCAGGTTACTGAAGGCAATGGGTATTTCTCCTGTGAATTTATTCAAATAAGTAAGGTTGCACTAGTAATATATTGGATTATGTGAAAGAAAAATGTTTAAAAAATATTTTTTTTCACCGTAGGCATGTATGCTACTCACTACCAACTGATCATGATCGGACAGTGATGATGAGTGAGGCCCACACCTGTTAACGGGTGTGGACCCTGCAGGGCATTCCACTCCTTGAAATGATCATGGAGTCCTCTCAACACCACATTTTGTCTGTTAACTAATAGTTTTGAATAGCATAAACAATACACAATTGGTTGATCCTTAGCCATTTTGTTCACCAATGTAACCTAACAATGGCTAGCATATGTTTACACACTAATCACATTTTCTATTTACCTAGGAGGTAACCAGAACTAATTAAAAGATAAACATTTAAATTTTAGAAAATTTCAATTCAGGTCAGAAATCTCAACAACCCTCAAATATAATAAAGATAAGGGCACCACTATTTGCACCTGCCCTGATTGATAATGGCAACCTTGTTTCAACCTAGTTAATACAACAATACAAATTTTTACTAATGTATTACCAAAGGTAGAAATAAAAAGTGTCAATCGCAAATATCAATCAATATGACTTGATACATGAATTCCCTGAAAGATAACCATGTAATGAGAATTGGGTCATTATTGGGGAAAAAAAGAAAAAAAGAAAAAAAAAGACTGGCAGAACAGAGAATCTTATAATTCCTCCAAGGCCTGCAAATTACCAAGCTCTAGAGGAAAAGGTCCTTATAGCTCGTTATTTTTGATACCCTGCATAACTCGAAATTGCATAAATAATAGTAGCTAAATGTAATCTCATTTGCATAATATAATGAAAGTTGTGAATTGCTTACAATTTCCTAATCTAGTTTTGTAAGTGCTATAGTGGATAGCCCCTTGTGATTGTCAAATTTTTGGTGACAAAGATACTTCTTTGAAGCTTGTGTATGTGATGAACAAAAGATCTATTTAAGACACAGGATTGGCTTCGAGCCGACAAGCACAGCTATTCAAGTTGAAGAACTCGAAGGTGAAGATTTCAGAAAATCTCAAGTTATCGAAAGCTATTCAAGTTGAAGATCTCAGAAGCTTTTAAAGTTCAAGTTCTTAGAAGTTTTTACTGAAAATCTCAAGTTCAAGAACTTAAGCTTCATTATACTCAAGATCACTGGTATTCAAGTTTCAATGTCCTTACTTCTCTTTTGAGATATAACTGACCTTAGGTGGACCTTTAGAGTAGGTCACTTTGGATACATAATCCATATATTTTTTATGAGTAATTTTGGTCTATTCTAAAACTAGTCTTGGACCTTGTTCGACTAGTCCTAGCACTGGTTCGACCAGTCTAAGAAATTCCTCGACCAGTCCTAAGTAGTTGAGGATTTTTGAGATTTTCTGGTTATTCTTCGACCAGTCGTGTGAACAGTGTTGACTGATACTTCGACCGGTCGTGGAGCTTTGACTCAAAGTACAACATTAAATTTGGGCATCTTTGACCAGTCGTATGGGTCCAATGACCAGTCGAAGGGGACCTTCGACCAGTCGTAGGGTACCCACGATCGGTTGACCAACAGAAAATCTTATCGCGCCTGTTTTATTTGAAATTCTGTTGAATCTTCGACCAATCGTAGAGGTCTTAGGACCAGTCGAAGACGTGTTTTGCTCAGCTATAAATAGAGCACGAATCTCAGATTAATGATAAGAAATTCAAGCTAATTATTTCGGCATTCTGAGAGATTTATCTGTGCTCCATTTTAAGCTAAGTGTGCTTATTTAATATTCTCTTTCTTTAGCTTTATTTAATTGATTTTGTTTCTGGTATTCCAATCTAATCTGAAAAGAGGAATCGCTATTTCCCTTTCTTTGGAATCAAAATCAATTAAGGCTAGCCATATTTTAGTTTAATTTTAAAATCAATTAGAACTAGAACCTTGTACTTGAGTACTGGACATTGAACTTGGACATTCATTCATCTACTCTGACTTGGTTCTTCCGAGCTGCTACATCGAAGGAGAAAATCAGGTATTTTACTTTTAAGTATAAATTCCTTTCTGTTTTGGTTTCTTTCGGAATTTGGTAGAAAAATCTCATTATTTTGGTTACCTGAGGAGAGTTAGGAAAACTCAGAAGTGGAGTTTTTTTTTTAGTTGTGTAAGCCCACAGACAAAGACACAATTGTAAAGGTATTTGGTGAACTTGTGAAAACCTTTTTTGTTAGTGAACGCTAATATCCCCTGTACGAGGATATTAGGAGTGGAGTAGCATTCTGTGTGGCTATTGTATTACAGTTGGTAAACACACAGGCGAACCACTATAATCCCTTGTGTTGTTGTTGAATGGTTTTTATTTCATATCTATATTTATTCATTTGTGGGATGTATATGTGATTGTGAATGTTGTAATCTTTTATTTCAAGCACTGTAGGGAATGTTGTAATAGTTAAAATTTATTTCTTTCCATTCATTTATCAGCTTGATATTATTTTGTTTTAGTAAGGTTTCCCTGTCATTCTTATGGTGCATGGTTGTCCTTAGAACAATACATATTTGTGATTATAATTTATACTTCAGTGCAATTTGTATTTATTTTTCTATTCCTCTTCGGTTTGAGACTTGATACAAAGACCTTTCTAGAAATCATGTTGTCCTACCATAAACTCTGATTTTTGGTATAAGGTTATCCTTAAAATAACATTTGTACTAACCTCTCAAGATCTGAATTTTGAGGTTGCTTTAAATTCTTGCATTGTGGTTTATTTAGTTGGCTATCATATTTCTTTAATTTTCGTTGTTATAAATTTTTATTTGGCATAGTCCTATTCACCCCCCCGCCCTCTTCTAGGACATATAGCTAGGCCTTTTCAAGTGGTATCAGAGCCTAATAGCTCTTTTTTTTTTTTTTTTTAATTTCTTGGATTTAATTCCTGAGCTAATGATTTAAGCTATTTAAGATGTCAAATTTTGATAGCCTATCCGTCACTAGGCCTCCACCCTTTGATGGCTCCAATTATGCCTACTGGAAAGCCAGAATGAGGATCTTCCTCAAATCAATGGATGAGAGTGTGTGGCAAGCCATAGTGACTGAATGGAAACTTCCTACGACTGAAGTGACTGGAGTCGATGGTTCAAAATCAATGAGAGTAACTCCTTATTTTTCTTGGACCACCCTGAAGAAAAATGAGAGTGGTGCCAATGTAAAAGCACTAAATGCAATCACTTGCGCACTATCACCGGATGAGTTCAAAAGAATCATATCCTGTGATACTGCAAAGCAAGCCTGAGATATATTAGAAATGATGCACAAGGGTACTACAATTGTCAAAAAATCTAAAGTCCAACTCCTCATAACCAAATTTGAAGAAATTCATATGGAGGAAAATGAAACATTTATGAACTTTTATACAAGATTAAATGACATTGTAAACTCTAAGTGGGGTCTTGGCGATACAATCCTAGAAAGTAAAGTGTGTGCAAAGATACTACGTTCTCTTCCTGAATGGTTCAACTCAAAAGTAACCGTGATCCAGGAACTTCGTGATACGGATAATATGAGGGTAGAAGAACTAGTTGGTTCTTTACAAACCTATGAGTTAAACTTTAAAGCTCCTAAAGGTAAATCTATTGCTCTAAAATCTTCTAAATATAATTATGAAGAAAATTCTGATTCTGAAGATGATATGGCTCTTTTAACAAAAAAGTTCTATAAAATATTTAAAAGTAAGAAAAGATCTAAACCTAAATCTAAAACTTGAAAATCTTTGAAAGATAGTCAATGTTATAACTACCAAGAATATAGGCATTTAGTGAACAAATGTCCTAAAAAAGACAAACCTAAGAAGAAGGGTATGTTGGCTACATGGGATGAATCATCTGATTCTGAAGCTTCTCCTAAATTAGAAGATTCTGAAACCGAGTCGGCTAATGAAACGAAAGCCCTTATGACTCTAGCCAGGTTCACTTTTTCAGACCATGATGATTCAACTAGTGAGGAAAATCTGAACAGTGAATGTGAAAATGAACATGATCCTCAAGATGCTTACAATGCTCTATACAAGGAGAGTTGTAAAATTGCTGCCAAACTTAAACTTCAAAAAGAAAAGTTTTTTAAACTCAAAGAATGTTTTGAGTCATTTGTTTTAGAAAAATTCCTAATTTCAGATTGTTTTGAAAAATCAAAATGCAATTTGGAATTTAAAACATCCCAGATTGAAAATCTGAAATCTAAAAATGAAAAATTTAAAAATGAAGTATCTTCTCTTCTGAGTTTAAAGGACACATAGAGATATGCCCAAGGAGATCCAAAGTTAGAGAAACTATTATCCGGATCAAGAAAATGTGGCGACAGATCTGGGTTGGGCTATGATAAGAACATATCTTATAAACTGAAGAATACTCCTCCTAAGTTTATGAAAGGAGAATCCTCAAACTCGAAAGGAAAAAGTACTTATCAAGATTTTTTCAAAAATTCAAAATCTTTTCAAAAACCTAAAAGTAGCCATGTCAACTTTAATCAGAAATAAAATTCACTAGCTGAAAAGATAGTTGATTTACTCAAGGAGCTCTTAAAATTTAACTCTATAGGTCATTCTTACAACAATAGATATAAGAAGACTAACAATTGTCCTAAATCCAAAACAGTACTGAAATGGGTTCCTAAGGCTGCCTGCTTGATTTCCCACACTACTTTCAAAGCTTCAAGCCATTCAAAGTGGTACCTAGATAGTGGATGCTCCAGGCACATGACAGGCAACAAAGCTCTATTCACTGATCTAAAAGATATGACTGATGGTTCAGTCACATTTGGTGATGGGAGTAACCGCAAGATTATGAGCCAAGGTACGGTTCAACTCTATAATCTTTCATTATTTAAGAATATTTTATATGTTGAAGGTCTAAAACATAACTTACTTAGCATATCTTAAATATTCGATAATAACCATAGTGTATGGTTTTCTAATCAAAACTGTGAGATTCTAAACAATAAGGGTTCTGTAATACTAACTGGAAGTAGAACGTCTGAAAACTGCTATATTGTTAGCGAATCTAGCTCATCTAATCAAACATGTTACATCATCCATACCGACGAGACTGATTTGTGGCACAAACGTCTTGGACATGTACATTATCGAAATTTATATAGATTGAGTAAACGAGAACTTATAAGAGGTGTACCCAAGCTTCAAAAATTTGATAAAATATGTGGTGAATGTCAGATAGGAAAACAAATAAGAACCTCACACAAAAAAGTGAATTCAAATACCATATCAAGACCACTCGAACTCCTCCATATGGATTTGATAGGACCTACTAGAATGGAGAGTTGATGTGGAAAAAGGTATATCTTGGTAATAGTGGATGACTTTACCAGATATATATGGGTAGTCTTCTTAAGGGACAAATTAGAAACCCTTGAAGAAGTAAGAAAAGTTCTCAAAAGGATTCAAACGGAAAAAGGATCTCAAATCAGTAAGATTCGTAGTGATCATGGATCTGAATTTGAGAATATTGGTTTTGAGAAGTTCTACAGCAATCAAAGAATATTACATGAATTCTCAGTGTCCAAAACTCCACAACAAAATGGTATAGTTGAAAGGAAGAATAGAGTGCTTCAAGAAATGGCTAATGTCATGAAGCTCTTTAAGAATCTTTGGGCTGAAGCGGTCAATACAGCTTGCTATATTATTAACCGTGTCTACACAAGCAAAGATAATAATAAAATGGCTTACGAAATGTGGTTCGATAAAAAGTCTACTGTCAAATACTTTTGAGTTTTTGGCAGCAAATGCTATATTTTACGAGATCGTGAAAATTTGAAAAAGTTTGATACAAAGAGTGATAAAGGAATTTTCCTAGGATATTCCTTAAATAGTCAAGCTTATAGGGTTCTGAACAAAAGAACAGGTGTGATTCAAGAATCCATCAATGTTGTTATTGATGATCACTTAAACACACAAGTCTCAAGTTCGGATAATGATGAAGTTCTAGAAATTGTTAAATCCAATACTTCATCTAATCAGAATGATTCTGAGATAAGGACTGTTAATGATTATTCAACCACATAAATTCTTGAAAACCCTCTCACTGGTGTTCACACCCGAAGACAACTTGAAGATATATGTAATTATGTGTGTTTTCATCCCAAATAGAACCATCTACCGTAAAAGAAGCTCTTGCTGATGAAAACTAGATTGTTATGATGCAAGAAGAACTTAACCAATTCGTAAGAAATGATGTTTGGTATCTCGTACCAAGACTTAAGGATAAACACATCATTGGAACTAAATGGATCTTCAAAAATAAGTCTGATGAGCTTGAAAATATAATTAGAAACAAGGCCAGACTAGTGGTATAAGGTTACACTTAAATTAAAGGTATTGATTTTGATGAAACCTTTACACCAGTAGCACGTCTTGAATCAATTAGATTGTTTATATCCATTGCGTGTTTTAGAAAGATTAAGATTTATTAAATGGATGTGAAAAGTGCATTTCTAAATGGCGATTTGCATGAGGAAGTTTATGTAGAACAACCAATGGGTTTTGAAGATCCCAAAAAATACTGATCATGTGTGTAGGCTTAAAAAGGCACTTTATGGATTAAAGCAAGTGCCTAGGGCGTGGTATGAGAAACTAACAAAATTTCTGTTAAGCCATAATTTTCAAATGGGGTCTGTTAACAAAACTATGTTTGTTAAAAAACATAATGATCATATTTTGATGATACAGATTTATGTTGATGATATCATTTATGGATCTACTTGTACTGACATGACTACTAAGTATGCAGATTTGATGAAATCACAGTTTGAAATAAGCATGGTTGGAAAATTGAATTATTTCCTAGGGTTGCAAGTAAAGCAATAACCTAATGAAATATTCATTTCTCAATCTAAATATACCTTGAATTTAATTAAGAGATTTAGATTTGAGAATGGTAAGAACTTCGATACTTCTATGAGTACTACCTTGAAACTCTCAAAAGACTCTGAAGGTAAAAATTTTGATCCGAAACTTTATCAGAGTATGATTGGTAGTCTATTGTATTTAACTGCTAGTAGACCTGATATCACACTAAGTGTTGGTATTTGCGAGAGATATCAGTCTAATCCTAAGGAATCGCACTTGATTGCTGTCAAGCGGATCATGCGATATGTTGCAAGCACTGTGAATCTCGGTCTTTGGTATCCTTATGAGACTAGCGTTCAATTAGCTGGGTACTTGGATGCTGACTAGGCTGGTAATCTTGATGATAGAAAGTCAACCAGTGGTGGCTGCTTTTATACAGGAAATTGTTTAGTTTCTTGGTTTAGCAAGAAACAAAGTTCTATATCACTTTCAACTGTTGAAACTGAATACATCGCAGCTGGTAATGCGTGTACGCAGCTTGTTTGGATGAAGTGAATGTTAAGTAACTATGGAATAAAATAAGGTTCTATGGTGTTATATTGTGATAATTCCAGTGCCATTAATATTTCAAAAAATCCTATTCAATATTCTCGTACTAAGCACATTGACACTAGATTTCATTATATCAGTAAATTAGTAGAAGAAAAGGTTATATCTCTGGAATATATATCTACCGAGAATCAACGTGCTGATATTTTCACGAAACCGCTCGACAAAAGTCGGTTTAATCAAATGAAATTTGATCTTGGCATGTGCATTATAAGATGATATTTTATGCATTTTTGTATCATATTGTATATGTTTGATAGGTTAGATTTTAATTTTTTCCAAAATATTTTGAAAAAATTAAAATTTTTTTTTTGGCTGGTACTCGACCAGTCATGGAAATACACGACCAGTCGTGTACATCCATGACCAGTCGAGGATCTCGTGAATCCCTTATAATTTAGGGATATTCTTCATCTTCCTCATTTCTATTTCTTCCTCTAACCGACCGAACCTCGACTAGTCGAAGCCAACTCCCAAAATCTTCATTGTAAGTGCTCCATTTGCATTTTTCTTCTAGATTTGAGTCTCAAATACTTCTCTTTTACTCTTGAAGCTATTTATTTCAAGTTTCTTTGTGATTTGGGGTTGTTGTTCTAAAAATTCTGATCTTAGAAAAACCCATTTTCTTTCGTTTGCAACTCCATTTATTTTTGAACTCCTTGTTGCAAATGGCTTCTAGAGGAAGGAAATCAACTTCCCGTGGTCCTTCTTCCTCCAGATCGGCTCCTCTCACTAAGCGTTAGGGCTCCCGAGGATGATCCATCCTTTGTTTGGGACATCTAATTGCGTAATGTTATTTTTGAACATCCTGTTGATGTTAATCATACTGCTTCTTTTGATATCTTTCCCATGCTAAAAGCTGTAGATTGGGATAACTTAATGCATTGGGGTGGGCCTGCATACCGGTCCATTGCCCAATCCATGTTTGTACGTATATGTGATTTTTCACTTGAAATCTGACATTTAAAATTGCCACAAGAGAAGGTCTATTTAATGTTGATCGTCACTTGATTTCTACTCTTATAAAAATTTCAGTTAATGATGAGGGAGTTCCTATCCATACACTATCTGAAAAACCCTCACAGTCTGAAAAATGAATGCTAACAAAGGATTGATGCAATATGGATACTCCATGGACACCTAAAGGGAATGCGCTCCCCTTAAGGTATCTGTTACCCAAATACAGAGTGTTGCACAAGATTTTTGTGTCTAATCTGTATCCTCGGACAGGCAATAAAACTGAGTTAACTACTTTTATGGTTCATTTTCTTCATAATGTAGCCCGAGGTGCTCATCTTTACCTACCTTCCTTGATTTGTCATTTTATCATTCAGTTTCGACTCCATCCTGGTCGTAGTGATATTCCCTTTGGATATTTGATGACCGTATTGGCTTCTCATATATTAGTCGATATGCCAGTTGGAGAGGCCCCTATCGATCACTTAATATTTAATAATTATAATCTTAACAAGATGAAGCTGAATTTTCTTCCTGGCCAAGTTGATGGTGGTGGTGTTGCTGAAGCTGAATGCGAGGAGGATGTTGGTGATCTTCGTCCTAATGATATTAATATGGACGATATCTTTAAAGAGCTTAATTCTGACTCTGTGAATGATCCAGATTATCCGCCTTTTGCTTTCGATGCACGTTTGGTTGCATTGGAAACTAAGGTTGAGTCTTTAAATGCTAGGATGGAAAACATGTCTGTTGCCAATGATTTATAATTCAAGTATATGCACAAATATCTTAGGCGCTTAAACAAGGGCATGCAAAAACTTGATCCTTCCATCCCTGCTCATTCATCTGGATCAGATTAGTTCGTTTTCTATTTTTTGGTCCATAATAACTTTCGTTATATCATGTTCACTTGACTGGATTTTCTATTGTCACTAGCACTGTGTGTGGCTCAATTTATTTATTATCTGTGTTTCTTATGCTATGGTTTCCATTTTTATTTGGTTACCTCCTTGATTATTCCTCCTTTCCTATCTGACTTGTTCTTCTTTTGTCATATTGTGACAAAAAGGGGGAGTAGATGAGATATTATTATTTTTTGCTAACTTACTAAAAGTAGAATTGGTGAAATATGTTACTCAGGGGGAGTATGTACAGTGATGGACTGTATGAGCATGAGTATATGTGTATGACTGCTTGTTGGTTGAATATTGATTTGCAGGTTCATGAATGTGTGTCAGTTTAACAACTGGTGCATGATTCTTTAATCAAATAATCTGTGATATGTATCCTATCTTGGAAGTGTGTTTTGTCACAAATTTGACAAAGGGAGAGATTGTAAGTGCTATAGTGGATAACCCCTTGTGATTGTCAAATTTGTGGTGACAAAGATACTTCTTTAAAGCTTGTGTATGTGATGAATAAAAGATCTATTCAAGACACAAGATTGGCTTCGAGCAGACAAGCACAGCTATTCAAGTTGAAGAACTCGAAGGTAAAGATTCCAGAAAATCTCAAGTTCTCGAAAGCTATTCAAGTTGAAGATCTCAGAAGCTTTTAAAGTTCAAGTTCTTAGAAGTTTTTACTGAAAATCTCAAGTTCAAGAACTCAAGCTTCATTATACTCAAGGCCACTGGTATTCAAGTTTCAATGTCCTTACTTCTCTTTTGAGATATAACTGACCTTAGGTGGACCTTTAGAGTAGGTCACTTTGGATACATAATCCATATATTTTTTATAAGTAATTTTAGTCTGTTCTAAGACTAGTCCTAGTACTGGTTCGACCAGTTCAAGAAATTCCTCGACCAGTCCTAAGTAGTTAAGGATTTTTGAGATTTTCTGGTTATTCTTCAACCAGTCCTGGAGACTGTTCGACCAGTCCTGTGAACAGTGTCGACTGGTAGTTCGACTGGTCATGGAGCTTCGACTTAAAGTACAACATTAAATTTGGGCATCTTCGACCAGTCGTATGAGTCCTATGACCAGTCGTAGGGTACCCACGACCGGTGGACCAACAGAAAATCTTATCACGCCCGTTTTATTTGAAATTTTGTTGGATATTTGACCAATCGTAGAGGTCTTAGGACTTGTCGAAAACGTGTTTTGCTCAGCTATAAATAAAGCACAAATCTCAGATTAATGATAAGAAATTCAAGCTAATTATTCCGGCATTCTGAGAGATTCATCTGTGCTCCATTTTAAGCTAAGTGTGCTTATTTAATATTCTCTTTCTTTAGCTTTATTTAATTAATTTTGTTTCTGGTATTCCAATCTAATCTGAAAATAGGAATCGCTATTTTCCTTTCTTTGGAATCAAAATCAATTAAGGCTAGCCCTTTTTTGGTTTAATTTTAAAATCAATTAGAACTAGAACCTTGTACTTGAGTACTGGACATTGAACTTGGACATTCATTCATCTACTCTGACTTGGTTCTTCCGGGCTGCTACATCGAAGGAGAAAATCAGGTATTTTACTTTTAAGTATAAATTCCTTTCTGTTTTGGTTTCTTTCGAGATTTGCCAGAAAAATCTCATTGTTTTGGTTATCTGAGGAGAGTTATGAAAACTTAGAAGTGGGGTTTTTTTTTTTAATTGTGTAAGCCCACAGACAAAGACAAAATTGTAAAGGTTTTTGGTGAACCTGTGAAAACCTATTTTGTTAGTGAACGCTAATATCCCTTGTGCAAGGATATTAGGAGTGGAGTAGCATTCTGTGTGGCTGTTGTATAACAGTTGGTGAACATACAGGCGAACCACTATAATCCATTGTGTTGTGGTTGAATGGTTTATATTTCATATCTATATTTATTCATTTGTGGGATGTATATGTGGTTGTGAATGTTGTAATATTTTATTTCAAGTATTGTTGGGAATGTTGTAATAGTTAGAATTTATTTCTTGCTATTCATTTATCAGCTTGATATTATTTTGTTCTAGTAAGGTTGCCCTGCCATTCTTATGGTGCATGGTTGTCCTTAGAACAATACATATTTGTGATTACAATTTATACTTTAGTGCAATTTGTATTTATTTTTCTATTCCTCTTCTATTTGAGACTTGATACAAAGACCTTTCTAGAAATCAGGTTGTCCTACCATAAACTCTGGTTTTTGGTGTAAGGTTATCCTTAGAACAACATTTGTATCAACTTCTCAAGATCTGAATTTTGAGGTTGCTTTATATTCTTGCATTGTGGTTTATTTAGTTGGATATCATATTTCTTTAATTTTCGCTGTTATAAATTTTTATTTGGCATAGTCCTATTCACCCCCCCCCCCCCCCCCCCCCCCCCCCCCCCTCTAGGACATATAGCTAGGCCTTTTCAAGTTTGCACACCCAGCCATTTGGAGGTAGAGTCCACTTGACTAGATGGGACCCGGGCTTGTCCGGTGGCGGTGGAATCTGCAAGGCTAATAACAGTTCATTTATCTTTGCCTACACTATGGGGTATGGTGTGGGTTCCAACAACCAAGCCAAATTTAGAGCTATATGGGACGGGTTGACCCATTGCGTTTCACTGGGCCTATCTAGGATCGTGGTGGAATCTGATTCCAGATTGGTCGTGGATATCCTTAATCACTCTTTTAAGTCGTCCTCGATTTGGAACAATTGAAGATTGTCAAGCAATTTGGGTAGTTGTCCTTCATTCACACCCTGCGCGAAGGTAATGGCCCTGTGGATGATCTAGCTCACATCGGGAGTGAGTCCCAAGTTTCATCCTTCTTTCCCCTCTCCACCTCACTCCTGCTTTTGATCAGTGGGGTCTCCTATCCTGCCAGAACCCCCCCCCCCTTCCAAGTTTTTATTTTCTATCATTTTTCCTTTCAGGTGGTGTTTAGTCCTTTGGTCCTCATATGATAGGCGAGGCTTGATGCCTTTTTATCAGGGTCCGCCTAAATGGTTGTACAGTTTTTTCCTTCTTGAATGAGAGTGGGGGGTATCTTTCCCCTTTAAAAATAATAATAATAATAAAATAATTTTAAAAAAAATCTAGTTTGCATACAGTTTCCTAATCTAGTTTAGTCAAATGATTTTGTTGATCCTTACTTCAAGTAGGGTGTTTACAAAGCCTAACATCAAAAATCACTTACATTGGCCTATGGATTATATGTGATTATGTGGCCATATGAATATGTTTAGGGTCTAAAATTTTGTCTATTTCTTTTCCTTTATGCAATGAAATGAGTCAGGAAATAAAAATGGAACCCAAATCAACTGGAAATGGACAAGTCAAAGTGAGTCTTACCGATTTGGTCCCCAGGAAAGTGTACTACTAATATTTATATCCGTGAATATCATAGGATGTTTTTCCATGAAACTGAGATTAGTTCTTTGACTGACTATTGATTATTTTTCTTAAAGAACTTAAAAGATGCAAAAGAACGATTGATTTGGTATTATATCGTTGAATCGATATATTTGCAACAAGAAAGAACAAAAGGAAAGAAGAAGATTTTTTGCATGTTTTCTTTCATATTTCCCAAATTCAGCCCTAGATCTTCAATTCTTCAAAAATGGCTTAAATCTCTCTCTCTCTCTCTCTCTCTCTCTCTCTCTCTCTCTCTCTCTCTCTCTCTCTCTTTCAAAGATTGCACAAATCTAGTAGAAAATGGTTTAAAATCATCATAAGAAGTAAAAATGTTAAAAGGAGAAAGAAAATAAGGGGAAAATAAAAAAAAAGAGGCCTCAAAGGGGACTTAGATACACATAACTGCCTTGGGCCACTACACATGGTTATAACGGACTGTTATGGGCCTATTGCAGTATGAAAATTTTGACATGGGTTCTCATGATCCCGTATTGCCTACCGGCTCGTGCCATTACCATTACATAACCATTTTTTCATATACCTTGTTGTAACTTGAATAGCTGGTAATTTTGTTATGTTGGTAGAACGCATGGAATTGTTATTAACGCCAATCCCCCCACCCCTGGTCTAAGGTTGGGGCATCATGCATTCATATTTTTTGGAAAATATAAGTTTTTCCTCTTATAGTTTGTTTTGTGGTTTGAATGATTTTGAATCTGTAGGATTTCTATGAGGATATATTTGAAGAGTTGAGCAAGTAGAGAGAGATTGAGAGCCTTAATATCTGCGTGGCTGACCACATGGTAATATACTTAGAATTCCAGTTCTTTAGTAACTGTTCAATTCAATTCTTTCTATAGCTAACAACTTCTTTTGGCAGGTGGGTAATGTATATTTCAGTTTACCGAGGAAGAACATGTTGCGAATGCTTTACTGCAATCTGAGTGGAAGGTTCTATGCTGGTTAGTCTTTTAACTTTTGTCCTTGAATGTTGTATTACTATCAAATCTAGCTTTCCTTGGGTTAGTACCTTTGCTATCCACTTTACTGATAAAATCCCTTCTCTTATCCTCCAAAGTTTCTTTCAATTCTTATTTCTACTTTAATTATTTCTAACTGAAAATTATGTTATGGTTGCTCTTCCAAATATAAAATGAAAACCGATTAATTAGAAGGTGTAAGAATTCTATAAGGTGGGCCTTATCAACCAATGGTCTGGATTGTCTTAAGTGTTGGACAGTGTAATCGCGTGTACCAGTGGACCCCACTAAACTGTGATGTATCCAAAAAATTGTATAAGGAGTGGTGTGCTACAACCTAGGATCTTCACAATCAATGGCTCGGATGAAGAGGACCTAATGGCCATTGATCCAACCATTAAACCATTGTCAATTGCACGTTGACAATTGGTTGGAATTTTTTCTAATCACCAATTTGCAATCCACATAAGTCATCCAATCAGTGGATAGGATCCATGAGATGACTGGCCCAAATGTTGTACATTCATATCACCAATGTGTTATTAGAATACATGATAATTAACTTATATAGACAAGATATTTTTTATTTTTTATTTTTGAAAGAAAGGTGGAAACAGAGCCACCTGAATTCATTTACAAGGTAAAACATCTATACAGACACTATATTTAGGCGGGACTGACAAAAAGGAGAGGGAGCCACCTATCATATGGGGAAACCAACGAAAGAAAAAAAATAGAGAAGCGGACACACCGACTCAGGGCTGACCAGGAACCTAACTAGCGGAAGGCTTGGAGAGCCTTAGGGAGCCAAGGCCAACCTTATCAAGAAAAACCAAGCCTCTAATCGAAGTTAGGAGTGAGGCTAAGGAAGAGAAGAATGCTGAGACTTGCAGCTCGCTTCCCATGCGAGCCAGCCCATTCGCTAGAGCATTTCCTTCCCGAAATATGTGGATGAAGGAAAGATGACCCAACTTCTTTAGATTGATGATTTTTGTCCTCCAGTTCCACCATTGCCATGATGTCTTTGAAGGCTGATTAAGAATATCCACCACCAACGAAGAGTCAGATTCGACCACAATCCGTGAAATACCCATAGAGAAGCAATGGATCAAACCGTCCCATATTGCTCTCATTTCTGCTTGGTTATTGGATCTGTCTCCATAACCTGATGAAAAAGTAAAAAGGAAATCGCCATTATCAGCCCTGCATAAGCCACTGCCTTTAGAAGGACGGGGGTTGCCATGAGCTGAGCCATCAATGTTAAGCTTAACCCAGTGAGCTGAAGGCGGGGACCCATCTAACCAAGGTAGGGGATGGGTGAGACTGGGGACTACTGTGAATGTTGAGACGCTCTAGGATTAGTCGGTCGGCAGAATTAGACAGATATGGGATGCTTAAAGACTCCCCTAACTGCTTTAACCACCATTTCACTCGAGCAAAAGAGGACGAAGAGTTCATGGTCTTGTCGTCAAATCTCGCCTCATTCCTAAATCTCCACATTTCCCAAAAAAACACACAAGGAGCAAAGGATTGGAGGGAGGAGAAGAATTTTCTTGATGTAGGGGGCAGCCACCACTGGTATAGCTTATATAGACAAGATGACTTGCATTATTGGTGCCCATTATACTATAAGCAAGGAGAATAGTAATATTAATACCCATCCAAATAGATAAATAGGCACTTGTTATTCTTCTATGATATGACAATACTACATTTTTGTACCACTGCATGACCCAACAAGCAATCATAACCCAACAAGTAATGTATTATGTTAATATAAAAAAATGTACAGGTGTCCACATCATCTAGTGGACTGAGAACATTGACAGAAGTCCACACATTCCTACAAACACATGGAATATATATATATATATATATATATATATATATATATATATATATATATATATATATATATATATATATATATATATAAATTACTACTCAACAATAAAATAACATCCCTTTACTAAAATATAAAGTGGTGTGTGGGACACACCTAAGAGATGGGTCTTGAAAAGGTACAAGAGTCTTAAGACAATGTGGGCTTCATTGAATTAGATGAAGCATATTTTGTGCAGCATCTCAAGTCCCAACTGTGAAAAAGATTTACTTCTACATGTGTATGGCCAATTTTGACTTGTGTCTTGACTTACATATCAAGCCCCACATATTGAGACTTGAGACAGAGACAGAGAGAGAGGAGTCATTGGGTACTCAGATACAGGAAAGGTACCACCGGATGGAGAGAAGGAATGGAGGTTTCCTTATCTTTGTAGGCACCATCACCTACGATACCTCTGACGAAGACCTTCGCCGGATTTTTAGCAGATACAACAAGATAACAAATGCCTACACGCCGTGGAATAAGAAACTACATCATCATCAAGGATTCAGATTCATCAAATTCCTTTACTTAGCAAATGCATATGCAACAATTGGAGTTCTTAATGGAAGGCGAATGGATGGGAGAATCCTTACAATGGAGATTGCTAAACCCAGAAACCTCAACTCAAACCCTCCCCCTCTCAATCGGCCAGTCAAAACCCCAGAAATCCATCTTCCAAACTCTCCTATTTCATTCAATCGAATAGGGGCTCCAGTTCGCACAAACCCTACCCCTCCCATTCGGCCATCCCACACCATTGAAAATCACAATAGACTGACCCAAATCCCTAATAATCAAGCAAACCTTAGCTTCCCAAATCCCACACCCTCAGCCATTTCAAGAGGAGAAACCCCTCTTTCACCCAGAGATCCCTTGTTGACTTTTACTGCTAACCAAAATGAGATCCACCAGAAGATGAAGATGTTGGAGCTGGCCCTAGTGGGTCATGTGAAGGGCCAAAGGGTTCCCATCATCTGCCTTATCTAGGCGTTGTGGAAATTGAAACATGACTTCTCTCAAATCAACAGCTCCAGAATCTCAACGGAGAGTTTTCTCTTCATTTTCAAGACTAGGTCGAATACCAATGCTTTCCTTTTCGACAGATCTTTACAAGCTACTATGGGCATATCTACCGTGGAACCTTGGAGTCCAATAATACCGGCTAGCAATGGCGTCTATGTCTCTTTGTTCGGGATCCTCACACATATTTGGTTGGAGTCTGTCTTCATCGAGCTAGGGAATACCTTCAACAGAGTGGTGGAAGTTGCTGACTGCTCCCTTTAGGGCATCGTCCAGATGGTAGCAAGGGTTAGAGTCATTCTCAACTAGGGAGGAACATTTACAGTACTAGGACATTGCTGGTTAACGGAGTAGAATTCCAGATCTGGGTGAAGCTGGAGGGCCATTCCGATGTCCCAGAAGATCCTATCCAAGATAGAGTACTTGCCATATCTACAAGTGAATGGGTGAAAAGGACCTTCCATCTGCTAGTCCGACCACTGGACCCTCCAAATACATTATCTCCCTATCTCAGGTACAACTCTCTCATCCCATGTTTATGTTTGAAATAATGCTGCAGAGAAGGAATCTAAGTTTCCTCACATTAGAGAAGCATCTACACCCCTAGCTCGTTCCACCATTGTACGCCCCTCCCCTGTTTGTGATAAATCCCAGACCCCTTCAGACCCTGCATCCAACCTCACCATGGTCCCAATTCCTAACTTCAGTCAGCATTTTTCTCCACATAGATGTGAAAATCAGGCCATAAACGCACCTTTATCCACCATTGTACACCCCCCACTTGCATCCAACCTCTCCACAGCCCCAATTCCTAATCAGAGCCAGCACCTTTCTTCACATAAAGGAGGAAACCAGGCCATAGGAGCACATCCTGATCAGGCTTTCCCTATTCATGAGCCCCCTAACCCATCTCAGATCCTTTATTGTACCTTTTCTCCCATCAGGGGAGCTACCACTCTCACCAGGAACAAACGGGCCTTATTTGAAGGTCACAGTCCCCTAAGAGCCAATAATGCATTTGAGGAATCCTCCACTGATGAGGCCATGCAGGCCTGGAATTCCCTCCCTCTTAAAAATCTTCATAGAGATATGGAAGAAGAAGATATCCATCTAGCTGTAGATCTATCTCCTTTTTTCCATAAAGCCCCTACCTCAAATCAACATCCAACTTGTTGTGGATCAAATCAGCTACCCTCTCCCCCTGTCTCCCTAACGATTCAGGATTGAAGCCCTCTCGTAGCTGTTCAATCCTCCTCACCTTAGGTCCTTCAGTTGGCATTGTTGAAGGGAGACCTGACTCCCTCAAGCAGTGCCCCTTAATCAACCAAGTCCCAATAGATCAACAATCAGAAGCCCTCAGGCGCAAGGTGAGAATCCATAGATAAATAGAAAATTATTTCCATTAAACAATAAGGCAGAAGACCTCGAAAGCACATCCCTCGAATATTAGGTCTGGATGGTGGATGGAAAGGCATACTCAGGTAGCTCAAGCGCTAAGAATTTGGGTCAGGAAAGTCTCTCCATGGATAGTTGGCTTATCTGAACGCTCGTGGGGTTGGCTACAGTGCCACCATCTCCTCGCTTAAGCAACTCATTCGTCAGTCCAAGCCATCTCTTATAGCTATCCTCAAATCTTTACTCGGGGATGTGAAATGGGTTAGCACAGGGCTGAAACTTGGGTTTCATTTGTCCCTTTCTAATGCTAATGAAGCATGAAAAATCTAGATCTTCCACAATTCCTCAGTTTCTATTGATCATGTCTCAGCCTCCAACCAACTTCTATCAGTCCTTATAAAGGTCCAGGGTCGCCCAAAGACTCTTCTTGCATCCTTTATTTATGAAAGATGTTCCAAAATCCTTCGTAGATTGCTGTGGGACCAATTACTGGTCCCGAGAAATGGCTTCTCCATACCATGGTTAGTGGCAGGGGACTTCAATGAAGTCCTCTATTCTTCAGAAAAAGAGGGCCAGGGTCTTTTAACACTCAGAGTGTAGCTGAAGTTAATGAGGAGCTGAACAAAGAAAGCCTCAAGGATGCAGGCTTTACAGGAAATAACTACAGATGGTGCAACAATCAGTGGAGCCTATCCAGAGCATGGCCCAGACTTGATAGGGCCTACGACAATGATGCGTGGATGCGCTCCTTCTCATCCTTCCAAGTTTCGCACCTTCCCAAAATTCACTCCGATCATGTCCCCCTTTTAATTTCTTTCTCCCAACAATTTAGAAGTAGCCCAAAACAATTCAGATTTCAACGTATGTGGTTCTTACATGACTCCTTCCTGGAGGTGGTGAGACAAGCCTAGAAATCATACTTAATAGGGGACCTGCTGCTACTTTTGTGCAGCAAACTGAAAAATTTTAAATCAGCGCTTAAGAGCTGGAATAGAAACACATTTGGGGACCTATTCCAAAACCTGAAATAGGCAGAAACCAACCTAGCAACTACTGAAATTACTATGTAAGATAACAATGACGGCGCCTCCATCGAGGCTCTTCAAAAGGCCAAAGACAGACTAGCCCATCTGGAGCTATGCGAGGAAATATTTTGGAAGCAAAAATTGAGAAACCATTGGCTTAAAGAGGGAGACCGAAATTTTAAATTCTTTCATTCTTCTGTCTTGGACCACACCATCATGGAGGATGGCACAATCGTATCAGATAATAGCTTCATCAAGAATGTAGCGGTTGCCTTCTTTACAACCCTCATGGAGGCAACACCATCCACTCCAGTTACTGATATCCTTGATGCCATCCCCACAACAATTTCAGTTGAGGATAAAAAATATCTTATTCTTGATCCTTCCATGGAAAAGGTCCATACGGTTGCCATGGCCATCCCAGCAGATACCATTCTCGGGAGCCTTCTTTCATCATTGCTAGGACATAGTGGGCCAGGACATCATTGTAGCAGTTTACTTGTTCTTTCATGGGAGCTCTTCCGAGGGCCTTCTCGGTGACCCTCTTATGCCTAATCCTCAAATCCACTGCTCCTAAGAAATTCTCTAACTTTCATCCCATCAGCCTTTGTAATTGTATTTATAAAATTTTCTCTAAAGTCATTGCTAACAGATTGGGAACTATTCTCCCACATATCATTTCTACTAAACAGGGAGCTTTTGTTAAAGGCCAAACCATAGCGAAGAATTGTGCTTTTGTACAAGACATCATTAGAGATATTGACAAAAAGGTCAAAGGCAAAAACATCCTAATCGAGCTTGACATGGAGAAAGCTTTTGACAAGCTCAATTGGGA
Organism: Magnolia kwangsiensis; assembly: GCA_037074715.1. Taxonomy (NCBI): domain Eukaryota; kingdom Viridiplantae; phylum Streptophyta; class Magnoliopsida; order Magnoliales; family Magnoliaceae; genus Magnolia; species Magnolia kwangsiensis. The sequence goes on along the minus strand of CM073585.1, from coordinate 21,682,123 downwards.
ATTTCTGAAAGCTGTCCTTCGTAGACTTAGCTTCTGCAGTACTTGGATCCAGCTAGTTGAGAAATTTTGGAACAATTCATGGTTCTTAATCCTCATCAATGGAGAGCATACCGGCTTCTTCAAGTCTGCTTAGGGCCTTCGCCAAGGTGATCCCCTATCTCCGAGCCTGTTTATCATAGTTGCAAAAGTGTTGGGCAGGGGTTTTAGACAATTAATGGATTCGTGCAGCTGTCGCCCGTTTCAGACTCGCAGAGACTGCCCTGTCATCTCGTATTTGCTATACGCGGATGATATAGTTCTCCTTGCCAATGGCTCCTCCAGTTGTCTTAGGAAAATCACAGATTTCCTAGCCCTCTACTAGTCCACCTCAGGCCAAAAGATCAATGCCCATAAAATCATGTTCATCATGTCTTCAGGTCAATTGGCAGCTAGAATACGGACTACCCAACGGATTCTAGGCTTCAATATGGGATCCACCCCCTTTACCATGCAAAGCGTACTTTCAGCCAATCCTTGAAAGATTTTCTAAGAGAACTGCTGGTTGGAAGAGTTGGCTCTTATCCTAAGTGGGGCACCTCACTTTGATCAATCAAATCCTTTCCAGTATCCCAGTCCACTCCATTACAGCAGCGGATATCCCTTTGGATTTTTTTTTGGCGAGTTTGACAAGGTCATGGCTGATTTCTTCTAGGGCTGGGAAGGTAGCCTAAAGTGTTGCCATTAGGCTAGTTGGAAAATTATATCATGCCCGAAGAACGAAGGAGGGTTGGGGGTTAAAAACTTTAGAAGTATAACGAAAGCATTCAGGTCCAAGATGGTTTAGAGAGTGTTGTGCAAAAGATCTACCAGCTATTGGGCAGATTTCTTGGAAAGAAAATATAGGATTGATGTGGCACAGCTGGGACATTCTAGCACATCCCCTGTGGCGTCCCCTCTATGGAAAAAAATTTTACAGTTTATTCCCTTTTATTGCTACCTACTCTCGATGGATCATTGGTAAAGGAGAATGCAAATTTTGGACTAATGACTAGTTAGGCCTTGGCCCCCTGCAGGAGTGGTCGACTTCAGCCCATAGGTGTATACATTCGTGGGTGCATGATTGGCTTGGTCCAAGTGGTTGGCTGGACCACTCGCTGGTCCGCCAACATCTTCCTCAGGTGGTTATCGACCACATTGATGGCGACGGCATCTGCACATCACCCTTCAAAGATAAACAGATCTGGCTAGGAATAAGTAATGGAGAATTTAACATTGCTTCAGCTTGGCACTACTCTCGGTTGAGTGGTACGTCTATGCCATGGGCAAAATGGATCTGGCGCAAAACTCTTCCGCCTAAACTCTCCCTACTCTCCTGGAAAGTTATCAACAAAGTCATTCCCATCGACGCTATAATGTAGGCTAAAGGCATCTCCCTATCATCCAAATGCTCTTGATGCGTAGTCTCACTTATTCTGCATATTGAAGCCTTGGGACACGTCTTCTTATCAGGGCCGCTGGCTGCTAAGGTTTGGGCGCACTTCGATGGTCTTTTTGGCATTCCCATTAGATAGCCTACCTCGACTATTGGCAGGGCCTCTTCTTGGTGGGTTATAGCAGCCACAAGAGATCATTTTTTCACCCTCACAGGCATCACTCCATCGATTATTTTCTGAGAGATATGGCTAGCTATAAACATTGCCCGTATGGATGGGGTGGCAGTCTCGACTTTAAAAGTGATCTCCAAAGTGACCCATTGGATCCACGTCCTCGTTCCCCTTCTCCCCCTCCAACCCTCAGTCAGAAGATCATTTGCCAAGGCCCTGGATAGCCTGGGCCTCCCCAGGAATGTGGTAATCCAAAAACAAGCTAGAATGGTGAAATGGACTCGACTTGCCGTGGGCTGGGTCAAAATGAATGTTGATGGGTCAGCCTTAGGCAACCTAGGGAGCTCGGGAGGAGGTGGTGTTGGTAGGAGCAACGATGGAAATTTTTTATTTTCTTTTTTCCTTAGGCTATGGTTTCGGATCAAATGGTTGGGCAGAAGCAAAAGCAATATGGTAAGGGTTGTCGCTTTGCAGAGACCTTGGATTCCTCAAAGTGGACCTTATAAGTGACTGCAAGGTGGTCGTTGACTCTATTAACAAGCAGGAGGACATTTTTTGGACTCTATGGTATTGGTGGACAAGAATTAAATCCCTCATAGATGGCATGGAAGTTTCAATCTTGTATTCCCTCCAGAGAAGCTAACGTGGTGACAGATGGATTGGCCCATAGAGGTAGTAACCGCTAGTACCAGTGTCTCTTCCAGTCTATATCCGATCTTCCAGACCTCATCAAAGGCCTCATTTTCCTGGTTAATCTAGGATTAGCTACTTGCATGAGTTGTAGTAGGCAGTGTGGCCTCAGATTAATTTATGGGCCTACCTCTATTTTTTTGTGCTGGCAGGCCCTACCATACTCTGTATAGCTCCTTTTAAAATATATATGGATATAATCTTTCATGAAAAAAAAAGTCATTGGGTACTCTTGAATAGTATGACAATTTCCATGTATACCTTTTTTTTTTGAAAAAGATTATATCCATGTATATTTCAAAAAAGGAGCTGTACAGAGTATGGAGGGCCTGCCAGCATAAAAAAATAGAGGCAGGCCCATATATTAGCCCGAGGCCACATTGCCTACTACAACTCATGCAAGTAACCTAATCCTAACTTGTCTAAGAAAATGAGGCCTTTGATGAGGTCTGAAAGCTCAGATAGAGACTGAAAGAGACGGTGGGACCGGTGGCTGCTACCTCTACGAGCCAATCCATTAGTCACCGTGTTAGCTTCTCTGGGGGAATACGAGATTGAAATTTCCATGCCATCCATAAGGGATTTGATTCGTGTCCACCAATACCATAGAGTCCAAGAAATGTCCTCTTGCTTGTTAAAAGCATCAACGACGACCTTGGACTCGCTTACAAGGTTCACTTTAAGGAATCCAAGGTCTTTGCAAAGTGACAGCCCTTCCCATATAACTTTTACTTCCGCCCTACGATTTGATCTGAAACCATAGCTTGAGGAAAAAGTAAATAAAAACTTACCATCACTGTTCCTTCCAATACCACTACCTCCTGAGCTCTTTGGGTTGCCCAAGGCTAACCCATCAACATTCATTTTGATCCGGCCCGTGGCTGGCAGCATCCATTTCACTATTCTAGCTTGTTTTGGGATTACCACATTCGTAAGGAGGCCTAGGCTATCTACGGCCTCAGAAGATGATCTTCTGATTGAGGGTTGGAGGGGGAGAAGGGGAGCGAGCACGTAGATCCAATGGGTCACTTTGGAGATCACCTTCAAAGTAGAGACTGCCACCCCATCCATGCGGGCTGCATTTCTGGCCAGCCTTATCTCCCAGAAAATAATTGACTGAGTGATGCCTATGAGAGCGAGGAAACGATCTCGTGTGGCTGCCATAACCCACCAAGAAGAGACCTTGCAAATAACTGAGGTAGGCTGAGTAATGGGAATGCCAAAAAGACCGTTGAAGTGTGCCCAAACCTTAGCAGCCAGTGGCCTTAACAAGAAGACATGGTCCAAGGTTTCAATATGTGGAATGAGAGGAACTGCGCAGCAAGAGAAATTGGATGCTAGGGAGACGCCTTTAACCTATGTTCTAGTGTCGATGGGAATGGCTTTGTTCATAACTTTCCAGGAGAGCAGGGAGAGTTTAGGAGGAAGAATTTTGTGCCAGATCCATTTAGCCCATGGCTTGGACGTACCATCCAGTTGAAAGTAGTGCCACACTGAAGCAATGATAAATTCTCCATTACTTGTTCCCAGCCAAATTTGTCTATCCTTGAAGGGTGATGTACAGATGTTGTCATTGTCAATATGGTCGATAACCACCTATAGAAGATGCAGGCCAGCGGGTGGTCAATCACACACCTGCGTCTGAAAATGCCCATGGGATGAATTCGACCACTCCTGCAAGAGGCCAAGGCTTGACCAGTCATCAGTCTAGAACTTACATTCACCTTTACCAATGATCTAACGAGAGTGGGTAACAATAAAAGGGAATAAACTGCAGATTTTTTTCCATAGAGAGGATGCCACAGGGGATGCGCTGGAATGCCCCAGCTGTGCCACATCAATCCTATATTTTCTTTCCATGAAATCAGCCCAGCAGCTGGTAGATCTTCTACACAACACTCTCCAAGCCATCTTGGACCTTAATGCTTTCACTATACTTATGAAATTTTTAACTCCCAGCCCTCCTTCGTTCTTCGGGCATGATATAGTTTTCCAACTAACCCAATGACAGCACTTTCAGCTACCTTCCTAGCCCCAGAAGAAATCAGCCATGGCCTTGTCAAGCTCGCCAAAAAAACCCACATGGATATCCACTGCTGCAATAGAGCAGATTGGGATACTGGAAAGGATGTGATTGATCAAAGTGAGACTCCTCGCCTAGGAAAAGATCTGGCTTTTCCAACCAACAATTCTCTTAACAAATCTTTCAGTGATCGGCTGAAAGTATGCTTTGCATGTTCTCCTTTGAAGATTGGGATGCCTAAGTAGGTAAAGGGGGTGGATCCCATATTGAAACCAAGAATGCATTGGGCAGTCCATACTCTGGCTGCCGATTGACCTAAAGACATGATGAACATGCTCTTGTGTGCATTGATTTTTTTTTTTCCTGAGGTGGACTGGTAGAGGGCTAGGAATTCAGTGATTTCTAATACAACTGGAGGAGTCATTAGCAATGAGAACCGTATCGTCTGCATATAGCAAATGTGAGATAACAGGGCAGTCTCTTTGTGTCCAAAAAGGGTGGTGGTTGCCCGAATCCATCAACCGTGTGAAGCCCCTGCCCAACACTTCAACAGCTATGATAAACAGGCCTGGAGATAGGGGATCGCCTTAGCGGAGGCCTTGAGCGGACTTAAAGAAGCCAGTGGGCTCTCCATTGATGAGGATTGAGAACCAAGAATTATTCTAACATTTCTCAAGTAGTTGGATCCAAGCACCGCAGAAACCAAATTTACAAAGGACCGCTTTAAAAAATTCCCAATCGAGCTAGTCGTAAGCTTTCTCCATGTCAAGCTTGATTAATATGTTTCTGCCTCTAACCTTTCTATCAATATCTCTAATGATCACTTGCGCCAAAGCACAGCTCTCTGCTATGGATCGGCCTTTGACAAAAGCTTCTTGTTCAACAGAAATGATATGAGGGAGAATAGTTCCTAATTTGTTAGCAAGGACTTTCGAGAAAATTTTATAAATACAATTACAAAGGCCGATGGGACAAAAATCAGAGAATTTCTCAGGAGCGGTGGATTTGGGGATTAGGCATAAGAGGGTCGTCGAGAAGGCCCTCGGTAGAGGGCTCCTGTGAAAGAATGAGCAAACTGCTGTCAGGATGTCATGGCCCGAGCCAGGGGCGCTATCTGCTGGGATAGCCATGGCAGCCGCATGGACCTCTTCCATGGAAGGATCAAGAATGAGACATCTGTTATCCTCAGCTGAAATTTTTGTGGGGATGGTGTGAAGGATATCAATAGCTGGAGTGGATGGTGATGCCTCCATGAGGGCCGTAAAGAAAGTAACTGCTGCATTCTTGATGGAGCTATTATCCGATAAGATTGTGCCACCCTCAAGTTGGATTTTCAAAATTTGTGATCTTCTAGCGTGGTCCGAGACAAAGGAATGGAAGAATTTGGAATTTTGGTCTCCCTCTTTGAGCCAATGATTTCTTAATTTTTGCTTTCAGAATATTTCCTCGCATAGCTCCAGATGGGCTAGTCTGTCTTTGGCCTAATGAAGAGCCTGGATGGAAGCATTGTCATTGTTATCTTGCACCGTAATTTCAGCAGTTGTCAGGTTGATTTTTATCTGTTTCAAGTTATGGAACATGTCCCCAAACATGTTTTTATTCCAGATCTTAAGTGCTGATTTCAAATTTTTCAGTTTGCTGCCCAGAATAAGCAGTGGGTCCCCTATCATGTTAGATTTCTAGGCTTGTTTCATCACCTCTAGGAAGGAGTCATGTAAGCACCACATACGCTGAAATTTGAATTGTTTAGGGTTGCTTCTAGATTGTTGGGGGAAGGATATTAAAAGGGGGACATGATCAGAGTGAATTCTGGGAAGGTGCGAAACTTGGAAGGAGGGGAAGGAGCGCATCCACGCGTCATTCCCGCAGGCCCTGTCGAGTCTAGCCCATGCTCTGGATAGGCCCTACTGATTGTTGCACCATGTGTAGCTATTGCCTATAAAGCCTGCGTCCTTGAGGCCTACTCTATTTAGCCCCTCATTAAATTCAATTGCACTCTGTGTGTCAAAAGACCCTGGCCCTCTTCTTTCTGAAGAATAGAGGACTGCATTGAAGTCCCCTGCCACTAACCATGGCATGATGAAGCCATTTCCTAGGACCAGAAATTGATCCCATAGCTATCTAAGGAGGATTTTGGAACATTTTGCATAAACAAAGGATGTAAGAAGTGTCTCTGAGTGACCCTGGATCTTTATAAGGACTGACAGAAGTTGGTTGGATGCAGAGACCTAATCAATGGAAACTGAGGAACTGTGGAAGATCCAGATTTTTCCCCCTTTATTGGCATTAGAAAGGGACAAATGAAACCCAAGTTTTAGCCCTGTGCTGACCCGTTTCGCATCCCCGAGCATAGGTTCGAGGATCGCAACAAGTGATGGCTTGGACTGGCGGATAAGCTGCTTGAGCGAGGAAATGGTGGCACTATTGCTGACCCCACGAGCATTCCAGATAAGCCAACTATCCATGGAGAGACTTTCCTGGCCCAAATTCTCAATGCTTGAGCTGCCTGAGTCTGTCTTTTCATCCACCATCCAGACCCAATATTCGAGGGATGTGTTTTCGAGGTTTTCGGCCATATTGTTTAATGGAAACAATCTTTTGTTTATCTGTGGATTTCCACCCTACGCCTGAGGGCTTCTGTGTGTTGATCAGTGGAGACTTAGTTGATTCAGGGGCAGTGCTTGAGGGAGGCAGGTCTCCCTACAATAATGCCAACTGAAGGATATGAGGCGAGGAGGACAGAGCAACAACAGGAGGGTTGCTATCCCGAAACGTCAGGGAAACAGGGGGAGAGGGTCGCTGATTTGATCCGCAGCTGGGTGGATGCTGACTTGAGGTAGGAGCTTTATGGAAAAAAGGAGATAGATCTACAGCTAGATGGATATCCTCATCTTTCATATCTCTATGAATATTTCTGAGAGGGATGAAATTCCAGGCCTGCATGGCCTCATCAGCTGAGGATTCCTCAAATGCGTTCTCGGCTCGTAGGGGACTATGACCTTCAGATAAGGCCCATTTATTCATGGTGATAGCTTTCTTGATGTGAGAAGGGGTACAATGAAGGATCTGAGATGGGTTGGGGGGCTCATGAACAGGGAAAGCCCGGTCGGGATGTACATTTGTGGCTTGGTTTCCACCTTTTTGGGAAGAAATGAGCTGGCTCTGATTAGGAAATGGGCCTGTGGGGAGGTTGGATGTAGGTGGGGGGCATATAATGGTATATAAAGGTGTGTTTAAGGCCTGATCTCCACTTTTGGGTGGATAAAAATGTTGACTGAGGTATGGACTTGGGACTGTGGTGGGGTTGGATGCAGGGTTCGAAGGGGTCGGGGATTTATCACAAACAGGGGAGGGGCGTACAATGGTGGAATGAGCTGGGGGTGCAGATGCATCACTAATGTGAGGAGACCTGGATTCCTGTTCAGCAGCATTATTACAAACACAAACATGGGATGGGAGAGTTGTACCTGAGTGAGGGAGATGGACCTGTTGGGCCGTGTTTGGAGGGTTTGATGATTGGACAAGCTAATGAAAGGTCCTTTCCACCCAATCCCTTGTAGATATGGCAGGGACTCTATCTTGGGTTGGATCATCCGGGACATCAGAATGGCCCTTCGGTTTCGTCCAGATCTGGAATTCAGCTCCATTAACCAAAAATGTCCTGGTACTGTAAATGTTCCTCCCTGGTTGTAGAATGACTTTAACCCTTGCTACCATTTAGACGACGCCCCAAAGGGAGCAGTCAACAACTTCCACTACTTTGCCGAAAGTATTCCCCAGCCCAATGAAGATTGACTCTAGCCAGGCATGTGTGGGGATCTCGAACAAAGAGATCCAGACGCCGTTGCTGTCTGGAACTGTTGGACACCAGGGTTCCACGACACATATGCCCATAGCCACTTGTAACGATCTGTTAGAGCAGAAAACATTTAGATTCGATGTGGTCTTAAAAATGAAGAGGAAACTGTCTGTTGAGACTCTGGAGATGTCGATCCGAGATGCATCATGTTTTGATTTCCACAAAGCCCAGATGAGGCAAATGATGGGAACCCTTTGGTCCTTCACATGTCCCACAAGGGCCAGCTCCAGCATCTTTATCTTCTGGTGGATCTCGGTTTAGTTAGCAGTAATCATCAACAAGGGGTCTCTGGGGGAAATAGGGGTTTATCCTCTTGAAATGTTAAGGGTGTGGGATTTGGGAGGCTGAGGTTTGCTCTAATGTTAGGGATTTAGGTCGGTCTGTTATGATTTGTTATGGTGTGGGATGGCCAAATGAGAGGGGTAGGTGTTGGGGTCAAATATTGCATATTAAACCCCGGTTATTGCCTGGATTTACACGCATGATACTGTTTAATGGCCTGATTTAATTGTGTTTATGATGCAGGGTGTATTTACGAGCATGGACTGCAAAAAGGTGCTGAAAGCCAGCTAGAATGCAAGGTCACAGGGTTCCCACCATCCGATCAGCTCAAAACTTAATACATGGCTTGAGGACCATAATTTAACTGTACACATCGAATTTCAGCTCCCGAATCCCTGTGGAAGTGGCGAAACTTACAGATCAGCCCATAAAATCGTGATTTGGGGCCCACCTGATATATGGATATGCCTCAAATTTTGTTCCAACCCTTTAAATGAGGTGAGAAGATGAATGGATGGAACGGATCCCTTAAAAACATCAACAGGGATCTCACCTTGCATGGTGTGTGCACAGAGCACAAGTACACTGGAGGTGCGCTGCAACTCAAGTCAGGTCAAACCGACTCTGATTTGAATTTGTTTCAAAAATGGCAACTGTCGTTACAGCGACTTATGCACTGAAGGTCGGTTCGCAGTTGTGGACCCCATCCATTGTCCAAATGGACAATCCAAACCGTTTATTAGAATTCCACTGCCCATATTATCAACGTGTAGGTGACCAAACTTCAAGAGAAAGCGAGTATGGATTTTCAATCACTCAAATGCAGGATTGATGGCCATAAGATTAATCAGGTGGACCACACCAAAAATAATTCAAAATCACCCATTTCTGACTGGAATTTCGAGGCGCATCTCATGGATCGAGAGGATTTCTCTGTAGACACTGATCTTGTGCCCCACCAATCAAACAGCGCAAATCCCTGTTTTACATCCGGACACAGCCCAATTTTTGTGGGCTGTGGTGTGGTCTCGGTGATGATCAGTCGACTAATCTGATCCGTCCATCGTGTAAGCCACTCAAAAACGTCCCAAGGGACGTTATTCTTTTGGACAGGATCACAAAAACAGAGGCGTGGGGAGGATCCGTTTTTTTTACTACGTAATGAAAATCGCATAAAACTCCACCGACTCTAGCCTCTTCCAGCCGACCTATCCTACTATAAAGGAAAGAATGAGAAAGGGAGAATGGGGATTCAGATCTTGGTGGTGTGGACATAGAGAGAGAGAGATCCGTCAGCCAATCTAGAGCCATTCATGGGACATCAGTGAGAGAGAAAGACAGGGAGAGTATTTTTTAGTTTTTGCTATTTTTCTTTTCTTTTTTCTTTTTAATTTTGTGAGATCTAGTCCCATCATGTGGGGCTAAACCTCTTAGCTAGGGCTAAGAGGTGAAGCTTGTAGTGTGATGGGGAGGATTTTATGACTTTGATTTATATTGTTTGAACTACCTTGATTATAGTTTGATTAATGGAATGTTTTTAGTCATTAATGGTTTGTTGTGTCTGAAATTACAATGGGTCTGCAATGGCTTTGAGTATTTTCCTTTCCTTTTCATGTTTATGACGTCAAGAAGCCCTGTTGTTCACCATCATCTCCTGGGTATGGTCGGATGACGGTACCCTTCCTAACCTTCATACATTGTGATTGGTTAGTAATTAGTTTAATTCTGTTGTTTACTTTGTTTCCTGGGCATGGTTTGGTGATGAAATCTATTCTAATTAATATACCTTTCATCTCTTGAAAACTATATCAAGTAAGTTCAGTTTAATTTCCATGATTCTTGAAGCAGGCGTAAGATCTCCCTGATCTATACAAGTGGATCCTCTGAATCCTTAGTTTCTTACCTCTGATTTCTCCTAAGTTTTAGATAAATATTTCATCATTATTCCTTTAAATTCTATTTGATTTAGATTACATCTTAGTTTAGTTTTAGTTCTACTTAGTTTCAGATAACGTATAGGTATCAGTCCCATCGGATTTGACCTTGGTCTTATCGAGTTTATTACTACATCACAACCCTGCACTTGGGGAGTAAACAAGTTTTTGGCGCCGTTGCCGGGGACTGATGGTTGCGTTTTTGAAATTAACTAGTTTTAGGTTTAGTTTAAGATTAGGATTTTTCTAACTATAGGTTTAGGTTTTTCTGATTTCTAGAAACTAACCTATTTTCCTATTTTGTAGGATCCTGACATAAACTTCTAATTTATTAATCCCTCTCTAATTCCTCTATTTTTTTCTTTTCTATTTTTAGAATTAGGGTGTGAATTTTAGAAATTTTCTAATTGTAGTATTCCTCTACTTTTACGAATTAGTTTATTTTTAAAAACTTTCCTCTTTTGTTTTTAGAAACTCTTTCTAATTTTAGAAACTAACTCATCTTTCCTTTATGTTATTTTTAGAAACTTTCTAATTCTAGGCTTTCTTTTAATTTTAGAAATTTTCTATTTTAAGAAATTCTTTCCTTTTTAGAAACTAACCTGCTATTTCAATTGTAGGAACTTTCTAACTTTAGACTTTGTATTTTAGAAACTAATCTCTTTTGTTTTTCTTTTTCAGGATCTTAACATAAGAACTTCTCATTTAGTACCTTCTTTCTAACTTCTCCTCATCTTACTTTTCACATTGTTGTAGGATCTTTTCTTCTATTTTTCTTAGGATTAAATTTAGATTAAGGGTTTCATCATGTATATGCACGAGTGGGAACGTCAGAATGCTGAGAAGAATAACCTATTTTGGAATGATGATGATATAAATCAGCCTATGTCTCAAAACTTTTCTGAAACTATCATTGAGAACCGATCAAAATATAAAGATCCACCGATTAAGAAGTCCTTACGTGATTATATGTAGGAGAACAATAACACTTCATGGATTAACAAAACAGTACATGGGTGTTGAGGTTATCAGAACTATGTTTGTGAGAATTAATATCACCCATCCGATAAAAAGAAAACAATGTGTGATTATATCATGAGTGATAATAAGTATTACCAACCATCAGATTCTCCCACCTATGATCCGTATGACTACAATCAGTGGAAACATCAAAATTAGAGAAATAAACCAATAACATGTTATAATGATTATTTTCTTAGATCCTCTATCTTTGAGATCTAACCAGAAACTATCCAAGAGGATTCATATTAGCGTGACATGGCCTGTCTTGAGGAAATTCAAAAAGCAATGGAAACACTCACTTCACGCCTTGAAAAGATAGAGGAGGCATGCTCATCCCAACCACAACCCAATCCAGAAATATAATGCGAGGAAAGTGATCCGCACTTACTTTTGAAAAAAATCTGAAATTTGGAATGAGGAGTTGGATTCCATTAATGATCATACGATTCAATTTCCCGATGAGTCAATCTTGATGACTATTCAAAAGAATGGTGAAGATACATGGGTGTTTTTTAAATACAGTGATGATGACACACCTTCCTTACATGACACATATGATTTCAATGATGAGGTAGAGGTTAGTTTATTCGAACCGCAACCGAATTTAGGAATAGAATGTGAGGAAGGTAATCTCATCCCAACTGTGCACTGCACGAAATTAGACAATGATGCGTATTAGGATGATGATCATGAATGTTCAGCCCAAATTCTCCTGGAATCAATCTCAAGTATGGTCCAGGTCAGTGATCAAGAAGTGCACGAAGTGATCAGTTAGGAGGATCTACTCCACTCATCTGACATGCCTGATTTAAATGTGAAGAATAAACCCCTTACAACTGACTCTTCTAACTCTTGTGAGACATGTTTAGACCACTCCCCTGAATTGAATGATGACATGATTCAGGAGAAGGAGGAGTTGCCCGCTACGACTCTAGAATTTGAAACCACTCAGTTGAGGCCACCATCTGAGCTGCACACATTTGACAATTAACGCCTCAATTGAGTAATTTTGATGAACAGAGTGATCACATCAATGCTTCACTTATTGATCGTCAATCTGTCTGTGCAAGACTAGAGCAAGAGAACATACCTCCATCCACTTTTAAGGATGATGGATTCTTTGAGTAGATCATCACGAGCTCCAATATGGAAAATAAGTCACACTCAGCCGAACTTCCCAACTCTTGGGATTGCTTGGCACACTTTGCAGTTTCAAATGATCCCATGTTAAAAGACAAAGTGGATGCCTTGCGAGACAACATTTCAGTAGTCATCACTGACCGAGAGAACCTTTATTTTGAAACCCTCTCTTCCCCTGACCCTAAACGTCCACCAGTAAAGGAAAAGGAGCTGAAAATTGAACCGAAGTTTGGAGCTTTGGAATGTGTTGAGACTACATCACTTCTTAAGAAGTTTTTTAAACTTTATTTACTTGTAGTCTCTGATTCACCATGCGATACTAGCGTTGAAACTTCTTCTGTCATAGGTGAATCGTATATATTATGGATACCTTAAGCAATTCAATGAAAAATTTCTTATGAGGTACATAAGTCTCTTTAAAAAGTCATGCTCCAGGGTGCCCAAGCCTATTACAAAAGGGGCTTTTGGATGATCCTGTTGAGAAACTTATCAAGATATTGGCCGAAAGAGGAACCTTACAGCATGATCAAGTAGTTTTTCTCCGCTTTTATAGGACTAGGGTAGTTTGTTTTATGTTATTTTAGGATAGATGGTAAACTTAGCACTCCTGGGAGGCAACCCGGCTTTTCATTCCATTTCATTTTTCTAGTTAGTTAGTTAAATGTTTGTGGGTAACATTGCTGTAAACCCTCACGGACTACAACTCGTCCACTAAGGGCAACTAAGGGGTTTAAAGGCTTGTTGAATATGCTAAATGCAATCGAGAGCACTTGCGAAAGTGGTATAGGTAGGATTTTTTTTGTTATTTTTATTAGTTTTTCTCTTGCACTGACCCGCTCTTACGTAGATACCTTTGGAAAGTCTCTCTCTCGATTCAATATCCAGGTACTATCTTCCCATCACTTCTCATTTACTTTCTTTGTCTCATATGCATTCTATGCTTTTACCTTTTACATTGAGGATAATGTAAATTTTAGGTTGGGGGTGGGAGATTAGGTTTCCTAATCAGTGTTTTCTTGATCTTGAGAAAAAATTGGGAAATTTTTTAAAATTTTCTAAAAATTCATGTGAATTCGAAGCGATTTTGACATCCATCTGTGACTTAGAATTTCAAGATACGTGATGTTGGTAATTTATAACTCTTAGATTCAGTATCTGTTATATTTCACAGTTAAGTTTGAACTGTTAATCCACGATTAGAAATTTCAAACATTGATTGAGCCATGATTTCATACATCACATCTCACTTACAAATTAAGGTTTCAGTTTGATATTAAAAGCTTAACTTGGTAATCACTAAGCATGTAAGGAACCAGCTTCGAAATTTACCCGTCATGATCAATTAAAAAAAAAAACCTTTGGAAAGGGTTGGGCGAATAATCTTCACCATAGGTTTGCTCCTTATAGGTATAGATTTAATTCCCCATGGATAATATGTGAAAAAGGTTTGGGTGTACGATCTTTACCATAGGTTTTCTCCCTATAAATGAGGATTTAATTCTCATTCTTGGCATTACCTTTAATAGAAAAATCAAAAGATGGAATTTATGAGGCAAGTTTGGTTATCATGAATTCTCTTGTTGATTACCAATGATATCATGAAATAACAAATTGAATCTTAATGTTGATAAGTCGAGATTACATTATACGCCCATGGAACTTAATGTTTAAAATTTTTCTAATTGATAGATTAATACTTTGAACTTGATTATGAGTTTATCGAGCGCTTAAGTCTAGGAGAAAGTAATACCTAACATTCATGAATCTTAGAATTCTTGTACCTAGATTATTTTGCAAAATTCACTCGAGTACATTGAAATTGTCCTGTAATTCTCAACTTATTTTTTTCATACTTTGCTCGGGACTAGCAAAATGTTGGTTCAGGGTTGTGTTGAGGGTTAAATATTTTATATTAGACCCTAGTTATTGCCTAGATTTACACACATGATACCGTTTAATGGCCCGATTTAATCGTGTTTGTGATGCAGGGTGTATTTATGAGCATGGACTGAAAAAAGGTGCTTAAAGCATGGATTTAATGCTCTGATGACACCAAAGGTAAGGGACGGACTCCAAGGGACTAAGATCGACGGAATTACATGCCAGAGATCCGAGAAAACTGAGAAATCGAAGCTCATGTGCCTGAAAGCTGGCTAGAATGTAAGGTCACAGGGTTCCCACATCCGATCAGCTCAAAACCTAATACATGGTCTGAGGACCATAATTTAACCGTACACATCGAATTTCAGCTCCTGAATCCCTGTGGAAGTGGCTGAACTTATAGATTAGCTCATAAAATCGTGATTTGGGGCCCCCCTGATATATGGATATGCCTCAAATTTTGTTCCAACCATTTAAATGAGGTGAGAAGATGAATGGATGGAGTGGATCCCTCAAAAACATCAACAGGGATCCCACCTTGCATGGTGTGTGCACAGGGCACAAGTACACTGGAGGTGCGCTGCAACTCAAGTCGGGTCAAACCGACTCTAACTCGAATTCGTTTCAGAAATGGCAACTACCGTTACAGCGACTTGCACACTGAGGGTCGATTCGCAGTTGTGGGCCCCATCCATTGTCCAAATGGACAATCCAAGCCATCTATTAGAATTCCACTGCCCATATTATCAACGTGTAGGTGACCAAACTTCAAGAGAAAGTGAGTATAGATTTCTAATCACTCAAACGTAAGATTGATGGCCATAAGATTAATCAGGTGGACCGCACCAAAAATAATTCAAAATCACCCATTTCTGACTAGAATTTCGAGGCGCATCTCATGGACGGATTGGATTTCTCTGTTGACACTGATCTTGTGCCCCACTAATCAAACAGTGCAAATCCCTATTTTGCGTCCGGACGTAGCCCGAATTTTGCGGGCTATGGTGTGGTCTCGGTGATGATCAGTCGGCTGATCCGATTCTTCCATCATGTAGGCCACTCAAAAATGTCCCAGGGGACGTTATTCTTTTGGACAGGCTCACAAAAACAGAGGCATAGGGAGGATCCATTTTTTTTGCTGCATAATGAAGACTGCATAAAACTCCATCGACTCTAGCTCTTCCAGCCGACCTCTCCTACTATAAAGGAAAGAACGAGAAAGGGAGAATGGGGATTCAGATCTTGGTGATGTGGACATAGAGAGAGAGAGAGATCCGTCAGTCAATCTTGAGCCATTCATGGGAAGTGAGTGAGAGAGAAAGACAGGGAGAGTAATTTTTAGTTTTTGCTATTTTTCTTTTCTTTTTTCTTTTTAATTTTGTGAGATCTAATCCCATCATGTGGGGCTAAACCTCTTAGCTAGGGCTAAGAGGTGAAGCTTGTAGTGTGATGGGGAGGATTTTATGACTTTGATTTATATTGTTTGAACTACCTTGATTATAGTTTGATTAATGGAATGCTTTTAGTCTTTAATGGTTTGTTGTGGCTGAAATTACAATGCGTCTGCAATGGCTTTGAGCATGTTCCTTTCCTTTTCATGTTTATGATGTCAGGAAGCCCTGTTGTTCACCATCATTTCCTGGGCATGGTCGGATGACAGTATCCTTCCTAACCTTCATACATTGTGATTGATTGGTAATTAGTTTAATTCTATTGTTTACTTTATCTCCTGGGCATGGTTTGGTGATGGAATCCATTCTAATTCATATACCTTTCATCTCTTGAAAAATATATCAAGTAAGTTCAGTTTAATTTCCATGATTCTTGAAGCAGGCTTAAGATCTCCCTGATCTCTACAAGTGGATCCTCTGAATCCCTAGTTTCTTACCTCTGATTTCTCCTAAGTTCTAGATAAATATTCCATCATTATTCCCTTAAATTCTATTTGATTTAGATTACATCTTAGTCTAGTTCTAGTTCTACTTAGTTTCAGATAACGTATAGGTATCAGTCCCTTGGGATTCGACCTCGCTCTTATCGAGTTTATTACTACATCACAACCCTGCACTTGGGGAGTGAACAGTAGGATTTGGGTGAACTAGAGTTGTTCGATTGAATGGAATAGGAGGGTTTGGGATGTGGAATTGGGGGGTTTTTGCAGGCCAATTAAAAGGGGGAGGGTTTGAGTTGAGGTTTCTATGTTTACCAATCTCCACTATAAGGATTCGTCCATCTATCTGCCTTACATTGAGAACTCCAATCGCCGCATATGCATCTGCTGATTAAAGGAATGTGATGAAACCGAACCCTCGATGGCGATGCAGTTTCTCATTCCACGTCGTGTAGGCATTTGATATCTTGTCGTATTTGCTGAAAATTCGGCGGAGATCTTCGTCGGAGGTATCGTAGGTGATGTTGCCTACGAAGATAAGGAAACCCCTATTCCTTCTCTCCATTAGTTCATCACCAATAAACATTTCCATGTATACCTCAATCCAAACCATTCAGATTGTGGGTCCATCTTTTGATCTCCCTTCTCTCCCACAGTTTCAATCCTAGCTGGAAATGGAGATATTGGTTAGCCCGGATCAAGAGTTTGTAGGACTCTAACGCGGTTAAATTCCAGCATGTATTTAGGGAAGGCAATGGCCCGGTGGACAGTTTGTCCAAGATGGGCAGCAACATGTAATCCTCCACCATTTTCGTCCTTTTGAATGACCTCCCGAGAGAAGTGAAGGGGAGGATTTTTCTAGAAAAGATGGGTTTGGGTGCTCTTAGAAGATGATCTGGCACCCTATAGTCTATGTTAGTTAGGCTGTCATTTTTAGTTTCGTTCTCACGATAGGCTCTGGATAGGTTGCTTGGCTATTGAGCCCGAATGTATAGCGGGTTGGGAGTGATCGGTGGCCTTTTTGTTTGGGCCCTCCTGTTAGCTTGTAAATTTCTTAGATTAATGAAATTTCAGTGGCATGAAAAAAACATGCCACTTTTTCCAAAAAAAAAGCCCCACATATTTAGAGAGAGAGAGAGATGAGTTATTGGGTACTCTTTAATAGTATGACAATTTCCACGTGTACCTCAATCTAAACCATTCAGATCATAGGTCCATCTTTAGATGTGGGGTAGCTCAAATTCAAGTATATGACACAATCCTAACCTCTGAATGATGGGAATCTGTTTGTTGAATTTTGATGTGAACTATTTGTACCCCGTCTGTCCATTCAATTGCCAAAATGGGTTAATTGTGTGATTCTTAATTTTTCACCAGCTATATTGTGGCCCACTATGTGGGAGGTTTTGGATTGAGTTACATGTGTGCATGCTCAAGTGGTAGACTGTGTGAAAGATGCCCCATTTCAACACTGAGGTCTTGGTATCGATTCCCTAAGTGGGGGTGGCTACTGTTGTAGCGTCCAAACCAAATGGACGGTTGAGATATTCCAGCGACCACTAGAATTTTCATGTGATTAAAACGCCACACGTTATGCTATTGGAATTTCCACAATTTCCACGTGTTGTGGCTGGTGGAATTCCATCCGTTAGAACCTAATTAAATGTAGTTAATGGAATGAGGGCATATTAGGTATTTCACAGGGTAGCAAGTTACTATATAAACAAGTGTGGTGTTGTACGTTCAATGTAAGCAAAGTGAAAAATCAAGTGAAAAAAAGAATAGCAAAATAATTTAATACAAAAGTTTTTTATTATCTTTGTGGTGTGTACGGTTCTAAAGCTTTGGTGTGTATGGTTCTAAGGCTTTGTAAAGCCAACAAACTGATATAAGAGGGAGACGATCCTGTGGGACCAGGTATAGTTTGAAGATTAAGATAGTGTGATCAAGGGGTTGCCTGCTGATTGGAATGCTCTTGATAAGAAAGCTTTATCATCGATCCGTGTATGTCTTACGGATGAGGTTTTCTATAACTTCATAAGGGAGAAAACTGCGGCTAAGTTATGGGCAAAGTTAGAAAATGTCTATGCGAAGAAATCCTCTGAAAATCGCCTACACTTGAAGCGGCAGTGGTACAACTTCAAGATGACAGAGGGTGGAGATCTGGAGGCTCACATCAGCAACTTTAATAAATTGGTTTGCAAATTGCTGGATATGGAGGAAGTGATGAAAGATGAAGAACAAGCATATATGTTGTTAAATTCTCTCCGGGCGTCCTATGAGGCATTCAAGGACACTATGTGCAGCATGAATAAAACCCTGAGTGTCGATACCGTTATCTCAGCCCTTCAAGGGAAGACTATGAGACAACTGAACAACGACATGGGGACGTCTTCTGATGCACTGTTTACAGTGGGTAGGAATTCTGGACAAGGTATAGGTTCTTCTGGTTCTAGATCCAAATCCAGGGGTAAGGGCAAAGGAAAGGTAAAGTGCTGGAATTGTGGAAAGGAAGGACATGTGAAGAGGGATTGTGAAAATCCTAAATCAAAGAGGTAAGATTCTGAGGCTTCATGCAGGGAGGCCAATGTTGCCACGTCAGATGGATCGAGTGGATGTGATGGTGATGTTTTATCTATGTTTTCGCTCATACGATCATATGATGATCGTAAGGATGAGTGGAGACACAGGGGCATCTTTTCACATGACTCCTCATCGGAGTTGGTTCACCAACTACAGGGAGTGCGATGGTGGACAGGTATTTATGGGCAATGACATTGCATGTAATGTTGTGGCTGTTGGTTCTGTGCGCATCAGCATGTTTGATGGGGTGAAGCGTACCTTGACAGATGTGAGGCACGTTCCTGATTTGAAGCAGAATCTGATTTCTCTTGGTGTGCTTGAGGCAAAAGGATGTAAGTACACAGGTATTGATAGTGCTCGTAAAGTATCTAAGAGGGCACGGGTAATCATGAAAGCGCAACGACTTGGTAACTTGTACAAGTTGATCGGGAGCACTTCAAAAGGTGGAGCTACGGTAGATGTAGCGGATTCCACCTCTGCACATGTGTGGCATGTTGGGCATGACCACATGAGCGAGCAGGGCAAGAAGGCTGAGACGTGCGGACAAGGATATAGAGTAGGTGGAACAGCCACTTATGAGAAGAAACACACGGCATGATTGCGGGATATCGGCGAGGTACATGGACGACTCCAATATCGTAAGAGTATTCATCTTCTATTTAGATGGCTCAAGGTGAGTCTGGTGCTGAGAAGTGAAAGGTGACTATGGGCGATGTGATGGATTCATTGTACCAGACCGACATATGGGAGCGGGTGGAGCTTCCAGTGGGCCAGAGAGCGGTTGGATGCAGGTGGATCTTCAAGAGGATACAGCATAGACACAGGGTGAGGTTGGTGGCGATGAGTTATGCTCAGGGAGAAGGGATCGGCTTCTCAGAGATATTCACGCCGACGGTTTAGTAGATATCTATTAGATCAGTGATTGGCGCTGGTTGGCCAATGTGATCTTGAGCTGGAAGGAAGGATGTAGAGTCTGCACTTATGCAAGGGAAAGTGAAGAGCAGATCTACATGAAGCAACCAGAGCGGTTTGAAGTTAAAGGGGCTGAGAAAAGACTTTGCAGGAGGTTGTTGTTCGACCTGTCGCCTAGGCAGTGGTTTGATACCTTCATGGTGGGTCAGGTATTGTATGTTGATGACATGTGGATCGCCAATTGTGACATGTCTGAAATCAATGTACTGAAGACTCGGGACATCCATGATGAAGGATCGGGGGGTTGCAAAGATGGTTCTCGGCATTGAGACTAAAGGAGGAGTAGGCTTTGGTAATCACAGGAGGAATACCTTGTGTGTAGATATTGATCCAGGATGTGATGGGCCAGGTAAAGCCGGAGAGTGTTCCCTACGCGTCTCTCCTCAAGTTTTCCTCAGGATATGTCCCAAACAGATGAGGAAAAACAGGATATCTCATGAGCCTTATTCGAATGCGTTGGGCAGTGTATGTCATGGTTTGGATTAGACCGGTTATTTCACAGGTTATCAATGTTATGAGCAAGTACCCCAGCAAGCAATATTGGATAGCGGTGAGGTGGTAAAAACAACCACGTCTTTTCTTTTGAAAGACAGGAGCAAAGGTGGTTGGGCATGTGGACTTAGATCCAACAGACATGATTAACAAGATTGTTCCTGTAGAGAAGTTCAAGTTCTGTGTAACTTCTCTGGGCTTGGCGATGGCGTAAAAGGAAGACGGAGTGTGCACAAGAAGCTATGATGTGATATAAAGATAAGAGAAAAGGACAAGAAGCTATACGGATGAAGATTGAAGACATGGTGGAGATTGTTATGGACGGATGTCTTAAATCTGTCTGGTGGACTGTCGATCATATCAACAGGGTTTCAGATGGGATCGAGGTTGTTATCGAGAGTGTCTCGATGACATTGATAATTCACAGAATTTTCACCATTGGTCGCTGGACAGTTTTCTTAGTTCTGTCGATATGATCGAGACACCTTCAGATCATATCGACGCTGTTATCGAGAGTCGTTCGATATCATCGAAGAGTTCCACAGATGCGATTGCGGAAACGCAGATTTTGCAGATCTTGAGTCCTTTCGTAAATGGGATGCGGAAGGAAAGTTGCCTAAACTATAAATAAGTGTTCTTAGGGCTTTTCTAGGTAAGTGAGATGATATGCCAAGGCATTTTAAAGGGGTTCCAAGGGTATGCTAGGGTTTCTAAAGGGTGTAGCAAGGGTAAGATTCGAGGTTGTTCGAATCGGGTAAGTCCTTTCTCTTTGTAATTTCTATTTTCATAGTGGAGATCTGTCGCTTTGTGCCGTGGTTTTTTCCCGCAAAGGTTTTCCACGTTAAATCTGGGTGTTCTCTGTGTTCTCTTGTATGCTTGGTGCCATTGAATTGCTATCCTAGATCTAGATCCGTGTGATTCCGCGGGTCGAAATTCCTAACATTTCATTCAGCCACCAGAAGAAACTAATCAAAGAGAAACATGAATTCTTTATAAACTTCACTAAATCTTGTACCCGGAAGAAACTGATCAAAGGTAGACATGAATGAGATCCGAGCTTCTCATCTAGGTTCAGTTCAAACCCGGGGTCCCGAATGTAGTACTCTCTGAAGAGTAATGGAGCGGGGAGGCCCTTTGAGTTGGGTTCTGCCCCTTTTTATTTTTAAAAAAAAAAAAAAAGTTCAAACCCAGGTTACATTGTTGGGAACTATGATTTCATTCATGTGTTATTTATGTTGTGCATGGTAATTTTCTTTTTCTTCCACTTAGCAGTAGCTGATAAGTTTCCCCTTTCATTATAGGTACACAGATGATATGGAGCTTGATGTTGCAGTCCACAACCAATTTGATGTTGAAAGAGGGGTATGGAATTCTCAAGTTCAGTTGGGATGTATCTAATCTTAATATGTATTTAACTCTAAGTCTCTGTCTATCTAATGACAATTTTCTGTGTATTGTAAGTTCGAATGACAAGTTTTTAGTCAAGCTAGAAGTGGACCACATGCATGAAGTAGCTCGATGAAAAGGCAACTAGTTTACATTTCGTTCACCAGTATAGTCAAGTTAGGAGTGGACCACGAGGAGAATTTTTATTTATTTTTTTAATGTATTTAAGACCATTTTCAACTTATTGTTGTATACATACAAGTTCCAATTGATTTTTTTTTTAAAATAATTAATGGCCTGCGTTGTGGATTGTATGACTTTTAACCGGTGGCCTATTAAATCTTTATAGCTATTCGAAAGACTTTTACCGGTCTTTGGACATACTTTTATTTGAACTTTTCTGTGATTAATGAGACTAGGAATCATGCTTTAGAATACTTTTACTGGCACTTGAACAGACTTTTGATAGAAGTTTTTCAACTTTTTCACATGTTTTTTTAGTGATTACCGACGGCTACTAGAGCCGTTTGTAAAAGAAGAATAGGTGCCGTAAAAGTCTACTCAATTATGGCGACCTCAATGCTGATAAAGGATAATATGCACCCCTTTTTTTATGCTTGTATGAGTGCCAGAAAAAGTTTTGTCAATGCTTTTTTCGACATTTACTGGCACTTTTGACCACAGGCAAAGGTCTTTTTCTTGTAGTATATATATGTCAAATAAATATCACATTAGCTCCTAGGAAGGCTTCAGTGGTGCACGTGAGTATTGTTGGGATTGTTAGGTGACCGCGAAAGCATATAGAGATGAATCAAGTGAAGTAATTCAATCACGTAAATCAAGCACAAAGCGAACACAATGATTTTAACATGAAAAAATCCTACGGGAAAAAAACCACGGCATAAAGTGATAGATAATCACTATAAAAAAAAAAGTACAAGAGTTTAAAGAATACCTGATTCGAAAAACCTCGAATCAGCCCCAAAATATACCCTTGAAACCCTAGAAACAAATTGAAAAAGCTCTAAGATACCCTAGTTCTGATTATAACCATATTTATAACCATGGGAGGAATCCCAAACAAAATAGGAAACAAATTCCTACAAATTTGCAATTCTGCGTAACTCTGAAATACGCTCAATGACACCATTGATGGGACTTCGATGTCATCGATAGTCACTATCAATGGCATCGAACCTACTTTGATGTTATCGAAAAGACACTAAAACAGTCTAGAGACAAATTGTGAAAATTCAGAAATTTTTTATTGCACTTTGATGGCCTTGAATGGCATTGAAACTTGGTTCGATGGCATTGAAAATGCACTCAATGGGTCCAACAACCATGTGGAGAAAATCCGAAAATTTTTAATGGGATTGAGCAACTATTAGATGTTATCAAACAGTGTTGGATGGCGCCAAATGGTTTGTCGATGGCATCAAATGGTCTCTCAGTAGCATTGATGTATATAGTTTATGAACATATTTAAGACATGAAAACAATAATTATAACTTATGATTCACGTGAAGTGGCTTACTTGAGCTTTGAATCTACCTTATTTTTGGGCTTTCCTAAAATAACGGGCAAATTAACGTGGATGAACCGAGTAGATAAAACCCATTTGTTATGGTGGGCCCACGGAGCCCCTGTCAGGCGGATTAACGTCCAGCGGGGGCAGGACGCAATCCACTTTCAATAGAATTGTCCATATTCCGTACACGTGTTCTACGTTGGAACACGTGCCGTGAGGCTTAATTACATGACACGTGGGATGATTCCTCTTAGAAGTTGGAACACTTGCTTACCGAAAACCAGTAAGGGTCAATTTCAGTCGTCAAAGGCTTCCAGAGCAGCAACAATCATCCGATCAAACGATGCTTTTGGTTGGGACCACCGGCTGTTGGCGTTAATACCCAAAACACAGAAGGCTGTTCATCTCATGCCTTGGGATTCCCGCCACTACTGTCTCTGCTACGTCTGAGAGAGAAATGGAAACAACCCTTTCTGCAGCTGCCGGAAACCCTCTCGGTAAAAGGAAAGAAGGGGTCTCTTCGTTGATGCCATGTGCAGGAGATATAAAGCAGAAAACAAGCCCTATCCTCAAATGAAATTCCTACCTTTGTTTTTGGCCAAAAGAAAAAAGCATGTATATGGGATTTTTTCTTCTTCTGTTTGTTTTGTTTTGTTTTGTTTTGTTTGGTTTTTTTAAAAAACAAAAAACAAAAGAAAATCTCTCTCTCTCTCTCTCTCTCTCTCTCTCTCTCTCGTTTTACGGTTCAAGATGAAATGTTCACCTTTGTTTCGATTGAAGAAACGAAAAGAACAGGTAGTCGTTGAGGCTTTTCTTGCTTCAAGCATAATAAAATGGAGAAGTGATGCATGAAATACCAACCTTTGTTTACTTTTGTCTCATAACAAAAAAGAGAAACAAAACAACAAAAACCTTGGAGCTTAGTATTGTTCTCTCTCTCTCTCTCTCTCTCTCTCTCTCTCTCTCTCTCTCTCTCTCTCTCTCTCTCTCTCTCTCTCTTCTAAAGAAAAAAAAAAAAAAAAAGGAATAGCATTGATTAAGATGGAATACCAACTTCTTTTTTTTTTTTTTCTTTTCAAAAAGAAAGAAAGACATTTTAAAAGAAAAAGAGTGACCAATCCAAGATTTGGTCTTCTTCTTCTTCTTATTTATTTATTTACTTACTGTTATTTTTTATGTTTTATTTTTTGCGAGTACTGATGGTTAGATATAGCTCAAGAAACCAAAAGTGAAGGGAGGTTTTTCTGGCTCCAAATACAGTTAGAATAGAGAAGTCACTCTTCCATGAAATACCCACGTTTGTTTTGGCTAAAAAAAGAAAGAAAGAAGGCGTTAGGATGAAATATCTAGGTGTTTTTTACTCAAAAAGTAAAAGCAAACAAGTGGGGATTTTAGCTCTTCCTACTTTGAACACACAAGAAATGGAATGCTGATGACTGGATGAAATATCCACCCTTGGTTTAGCTTTGCAAAAAGAAAAAAGTAGTGGTGTTTTCCGAGGTTTCTCTTGCTTCAAAAACACAAATTATGGAGTGATGATTATCAGATCCAATACCCCTCTTTTTGTTTATTTTCTTCAACAAAACAACAAATTAGATGGTAGTCTTAGATTATTATTATTATTTTTTAAAAAAAAATTTAAAATTTTTTTATGGTAGTCTTAGAATTTTCTCTCATCAAAACATAAGAAGACGTGGAGCATGATTCTTTCTTGTCTGGTAGAACTATTACCCAAGGACTTCTTCATAGATTCATGAGTAGTCCATTTTGTTATGTTCTTCAGATCCAAGCCATGGAGGGTTCAGGTTTTAGGGTTTTTCTTGACTCAAAATGTGGTACATATCCATTTTGCTGTGCTGCTACTATTTCAACCACATTAATAATTTCAAGAAGACTCTATGTTTGCTTTTCTTCAAATAAAAAAATGAAAGGAAGCTGTAGAGTTTGGGCATATTTCCTTAAACCAATATTATCATACCCAAGAAACATACTTGTTTTTTTTTCCCTTTATGAACCAAGAAATAGAATCAATAATAACAATTAGACCCATGAATTATTTCTTTTATCGTATAGGAGTAAGATGAGATTATGAGTTTGTAGCAACGGTGGAATGCTCAATAAGGTTAAGGCAATATCACCAAAGAACCTCAAAATCTTTCCAAAAGAACTTTCCTTTTTCTTTGGTTTGGTTATGGTGATAATTTTTTTCCATAAATCAAGAAAGAGATGGAAGTGATATGTTTGAATATGGTGATATGGTAATTTTATGATTTCTTTCATTCTTTTGCTATTTAATATGCACGTTGAGGTCCTTTGAAAAAAAAAAAGCACTTTTAGGGAGGCCCTTGGTGCAAACATTCAAGAAGAAGCTCAGCGGATTTCTTGGGTTTTTTTTTCCATACGTAAAGAAAGAGATGGGAGTGATATGTTTTTTAACAGGCTTGTTTGTATATTTCTTTCTTCTTATTGCAGGCATTAGTAATGGTACAAAGCTCAAGAAGCCCAAGGCAATATCACCTAAGTTCCCATATCTCTTACCATTGAAAGAATTATTCCTTTAATTATTTGGATATGAGTAAGATGGGAGTTTGTGATATCGTATTTAAGGGTTCTTTCTTTATTTTCATGGGTTGAGTGAAGACCACCCATGCACAAAAGTCCAAAGAAAGCTTTTGATGACTACCTTCACTTCTTGTAATTAAAGTGAGGAGATCTGCGGTAGATAGATGGTGGGTTTCTGAATGTTTGTCTATTATCCTTCTCGCTAACTAGGGTAGAGAAGATCATGTGTTTGTGGAGAGAGGGAGATGTAAGGATGTTTGTTATGCATCTGTTTGTGGAGAAAGAAATGGATGGATATTACAATCCAACGCAAAGAAGAAGAATTAGAGATCATTTGCATGTTAAAGAAATATAATATTCAATCCTTGTGGGTGTATTGCCTCAAAACAAAAAGATGTAGGACTGAAGGTAATAGAGCCCTTTACTAGTTTTTATTTTGATATTCCAATTTCTCTACAAGATTTAACTAGTAGACTGCAATTCTCTCTGCCCAATGGGTACCCCAAAGTAGTGTGGTCCACTCTCTACCAACTGGGTGTTTTAAAGAAGCTAGGCTGGTCCCTTGCCCATCTGGCAGCCTCCAATGATTCAAGTAGCTATTGTACACATCCATTTCAGAAAGCTCCTGGGGTCTTGGCCACTACTTTGAAAGCCATATGAGCACCACATGAGTACACTTATCTTACTCCCTTTTTTTATTTTTTACCTTAAAATTAAACTATCATCCACAATTGGAAATCCACGCCTACATAACCTACTGTTTATGGATCACTCATGAAAATTTTAGATGAAATGATGCAAGTTCTTTCCAAATTAAATCTTTCAGACCCAAAATCTAAATCTTTGCCTTCTGTGATTTTGGTAAAAGTTTTCAGTACAAGTGCAAATGTGGGCTCAGTTTAGCCATGGTAAAACCCTAGAAACACAAGTTTAACTAAAAAAAAAAAAAATCATACTCCGCATTCCCACTTTCTTGGATTCACTTCTGCCTATAAATACATCCACAGAATGGTTTTTCTTGTAATTAAATCACTTATCAAGGATTGAATTTCTCATAAAATTATTAACTGTGATCTTAAGTCTGGTTCATTTGGATGAGGAATCTGCCATAGATCCTCCTATTTAACTTATCGTGGATCCCATATTTGAGGAAATTATTATCCAATCATCGTAAGTAAAAATAGAGGGATCTAACTGATCGCGATAGGGGAAGAGCAGCCCAAGTCATTCAATGGGGCGATCGTAGCGAATCTGTGATGAAAGAGTGACGTGAATGGTGACTAGATGATTTATATGATAGGTGAAAATGCAGGCCACATGTTTGCAGATGCGCCATACCTTTTTCTCTTTTCTTTCAACAAAGCATCATTCTTAGAATTCTCTAGCCTCAGATCTTTTCCAAAATTACATAGATTCTTCCATAAGTTTATTCTCTGTTGCGAAATCGACCTCAAAATTTGCACACAGCTGATTGACCTAGGTTGCAAATTCGGAGGGATGCATTGAAAAGGATCACAAACCCTTCAGTGTTGAACCGTCGAAGTCCCAAAATCCGATTTTCTTGAGACGTTTGCATCAAAATTCAGGTCTGTGTCTTCAAAATCTCTTGTTCTCACAGTGAGCAGATATTATAACGAGCTCTTACCACACCCCCCCCCCCCCCCCAAAAAAAATAAATAAATAAATAAATAGATAATTCATGAGTATGCTTCATTGATATATTTCATTTCCTGATTCTTTCCTTTTATTCATTCTTGAAAGATCGATTATTCCACGCTCCGTGAATATGGATGGCTATACAAAGCACCGCACTTGAAAATGGTTGGATCTGAACTCAGAAGTTTTATTACAAATTCTTAGGGATAATTTATATATTGATAATGAATGAGCTTAATATTTCTTTTTCCTTCTTCTTTTTTGTCTAATAATTTTTTAATATATATTTCAAAGCTTTTTGAGAAGTTATTATATTTTGTTATTAAGAGGGCTACTAGAATTTTCTATTTCATTAAGAAAGAAAATCCCTCATTCCTAACTTCTTTAAGTTATATGAACATGGCATGTTATTCCCACATAATAAAAGAATTTGATCTTTTATTTTTTTGTGTATTGTGAAGCAGAAAATCACAAAAGGTTAAACAAAGTAGATTGTGCAGCTAATAGCATCCGGGAAAATGGAATACAAAGGAAATTAAATCTATGACCTAACCCAAAATTCACTCTTCCTTCCAGATGATTGCTTAAGTTTCAATGGTGAGAGATGATTAGAAGTTCAACAGAAAAGGATGTTGCAACTAAGCAAGAAGGAGGCATCGACGATGGCAAGATCCCTAAAGGACCATGTAGTTCAAGGCCATGGTCAGGGCTAAAGGATCCACGAATTGTACGGGTCTCACGATCTTTTGGAGGAAAAGACAGGCATAGTAAAGTTTGTACCATAAGAGGATTGAGAGATCGGCGTGTGAGGCTTTCTGTACCGACTGCAATACAATTGTATGACCTTCAAGACAGGCTTGGGCTAAATCAGCCTAGCAAAGTTGTGGATTGGCTGCTCAGCGCTGCTCAAGAGGACATCGATAAGCTTCCCCCACTCCAAATGCTTCCTGAGCATTTCATTCAATATCCACAACCGGTCATGGTTTCTCATGAAGCGAATCAGCTGCAAGCTCCCTCTATATCCCTTTCAGGTGCAAAACCAGACTTTGTAAGTAGTGGAGTTAACTTACTACCTGGTAGAGGAAACATGAAGAGCAGCATCAATGCGTTTGGGGAAGATCAAACAACATTTCCCAAATGTAAAGAAGTCCGTAGCGAATTGACAGATGCAAAAAGCAATTGGATCAAGAAACATGAACAGGAAAAACATGGTACAGCACATATGTTACAGGCCCATGCTTCTTTTCCTCGACCCAATTTTTCATCTCTCCCAAGCTTTCTACACAACTCCATGCCATACAATTCCTGCTACCATTGGGAGTTGCCAACGAACACATCTGCACCCCATTTAATTGGCCATGGATGTTCATCTCAAACAGAAGAACACCATGACTGCAATTCTCTATCAATCCCGTCATCACTCGCTCTAACATCTGGATCTCAACTGTTACTGTATCCATCTGGGACGACTCCATCGATTTTTCCACCATGTGTTAGTGCCTCGGCCGACTGCAATCCTAAGCAAATCAACCACTTCCAAATGTTGAGCTCAGCTTCACAAAATCTCCTTTCAAATCCTATCACAACTTCACTTTACTCAATCAGCCCTACCATGAGACCTTTCCAAGTGAACATAACTCCCATGTATCATCACTCTCAAAACAGCCATGAAAGTGATTCCAAAGCTTCTACTCTTGGATCAAATCCATCTCCTTTCATGTAAGAACACACACTTCAAGCAGCTGAATTGATGAGGAAAGCTTCAAAGAGCGTCATGGTTTGTTGCATTTTTTGATGCATGGAATGTAAAATAAACCACCAATGAACATCTCCTGCAGTAGATCCAGCCGTAGATCAAGCGGCATTCTCTATACTAAATGATCAAGAGGATATTATTAATTAGTATCGCTGAGTTTCTCATTCTCTTAAGAACAACTCTTTTATTCATCTAATTACATGAGTCTTGTAACGAAGATATTGTTTGTTCATTAATAGATTTTCTTTGGGTATTATTGTCTTGCTATTCTGTTACAATCAAAGAAATTATTCATAGGTTATGAACTAATAATGGCTTTCTCCTAAATTTTAGAATTGGTTATCTACTAGTTAGGGATGATAATTAATCCTCTCTCTCTCTCTCTCTCTCTCTCTCTCTCTCTCTCTCTCTCTCTCTACGTGCAAGCAGATGTGCCAATATAGCATATGTATGCAAGATCCAAGCTTTCCATCATGTGAGACACAATGGTCTCTTCGCCATTCCTTTGTTTAGTGCACTGCGGCCCACCTGAGGAGCGAAACGGCCTGATTTTTAGGCAGAAAGATCTAAACAGTTCTGCCCACCCGATGGAAAAGATAGGATCCCACGTTCCTGATTTCTGGAACATGTGCTTGCACGTAGTTAGGCAGGGCTCTTCATTTTCACACCAACATAAGTTTGGAGGCTACCGAACCCTACAGGCACCTTTAAACCCAGCACGTGTGCCAACTTGGCAAGCGTGTGTGAGAATATGTGCTGTTGGCCCCAACGGTTTTTTTTGTTTTTTTTTTTTTTTTTTTCTGCTGCCAACGTTGAAGATGACCTTTCATTCATTAGGTATAGGAAACCTCGTAACGAGTAAACAATTTTAGAAAATCTTGGGAAGGACTCAGTTCAACATGCATGTGTGCCCCATCTTGTGACGGAACATGCGTGATTTTTCATGCATGTAGCATCTGGTGTAAACCAATCTCCACCATTGATATTTTATGGCTGATTATCAAACTATTCAAGTGGTTGGACATTTTTCGCATGGCTTGAGTGACTGCATCTTTAGCCCTGGAAGTGGAATGCCATGATCATGATGAGAGTGGATCACCAACATCGGTCTCAACTAAACTAAGTTTTTTTTTTTCAAAATCAGCTATTTCATTAACCAACAAGATTTACAGTCAACTAAACTAAGTTCCTTGCAAAGAATATCTCGTTTTTAATTACTATTTCCATCACTTATACCGTAGCTCCCTTTTAGGGATCAAAAGGATGTCAAAACAATGTTGAATTGGTGTGGATGAAAAGGATACTGGGTTAGCTTTCCAAATCCAAGATCGCATAATCCGGGTACCATTTTAATGAGGTCATTTCAGCCAGATTTCAAAGGTATTGATTTCTGCATTGTGAGCCCCGTATTCAGACACGAGTGCAGATGTGGAGAGTCCAGGGTGTTCGAACGTATTTGGGTGGATCTTGTAAGAATTTTATAAGGTGGTGTGGACACCCCACCATAGGCCGATAAGTTGATTAAGCTTGAGTTGATGGATGGACAACCAAACTCAAATTCTAAACCCTAATTCTAAAAACTTTTTTTTTTTTTGAAAAATGGTATATTCATTCCATCAAAAGAAGCAATACAAGACCCATATACATTCGGGAATGGCAAGAATAAAAGACCTGACCAATCCTATCATAAAGAGGACCGCAAAATGGTGAGGGGCTAGTGCCTAAGGGCCCCAAAACCTACCCTATCTAGGAAAACATGGCCCCTAACCTCTCTAGGTAGGTCTGAAAAGGAGTGGAAGGTGGCTAATGTCTGCGTCTCACTACCCAACTTGGCCAGCCAATCAGCCAGCCCATTGCCCTCCTGAAACTTGTGTTGAAATTTCACTTTCCTTTTTTGCAGCAGCCCCTTAATCCTAGACAACCAGTATTTCCACTTCCAAACTGGAGAGTTTCCCACCGAAATTAGATTGATCACCAATAGTGAATCAGATTCAACGATGATATTTTGGAAGCCCTTACTGAAACAGTGGAGCAATCCATGATGGACAGCCCGGATTTCCACTCTAATATTAGAGGCGATCCCGTAGCCGGCAGCAAAACCAAAGAGGACCTCCCCATTCTCCCCTCGACAGTTCCCACCAGCCCCGGCCAAACCTGGATTTCCCCTTGTAGACCCATCTACGTTCACCTTAATCCACCCCAAGGGTGGATTGACCCATTTAATAATCTGCGCTTTTCTCATGGGGGGAGCTGGCTGACGAGTAACTCCTCCTGATGTCAATCTATTCCAACTATTAGAACCTATAGGATTAGTGTGTGGGCCCCAATGATCTGAGATGGCGTGATCCAACCTCTAATCCGAGAGGTCTGAGTGTGGAAGGTGGGGTGGATACCTTCGAACTTAACAAGGTTTCTCCCTCTCCATAGCTCCCATAAGATAAGAATGGGGACCATATTGTAAACAGCACCAGGGGGACCAGTCCACCAGCGCCGAATTCTATCTTCTACCGATTTCCCACCTAGAGGAGGCCACCCAAACTTTTCAGCAAAAACTCCCCACAACGCGGACACCCTGCCGCTGAGTAAGAATAGGTGGTGGGTAGACTCCACAACAGGCCCCTGAGGTGTGGTTCCGTCGCAGCAAACACATCGGGAAGCGAGGTGCACTCCCCTGGACTGAACCGGGCACTCCACTAGGATTGCCCCCTTGAGAATTCTCCAGCCAAACATCGAAAGCTTCGATGGGACATAAGGGGACCACAGCTTGGCGCCCCATTCAACAGGCAGGCCAGGAAATCTGTAAGAAGTCCAAGCGGATCTGACTGTGAAGACGCCTAAAGGGTCAGCCGGCCAAACGGGGATGTCTGGATCATCTGAAGTGCAGAATCTGCCATGAAATATAGCGTCAATTTCTGTCTGAGGGAGATAGTTGAAAGCCACCGACGGGGG
Source organism: Magnolia kwangsiensis (assembly GCA_037074715.1). NCBI lineage: Eukaryota > Viridiplantae > Streptophyta > Magnoliopsida > Magnoliales > Magnoliaceae > Magnolia > Magnolia kwangsiensis. The sequence goes on along the minus strand of CM073585.1, from coordinate 21,649,930 downwards.
AAGGGGCCCTGCCTGCCCCAAGCATTCCTTGATATGGATGTCCATCGGACCACTAGGAATGGTCTGCATCACCTTAGATTCTAAATTGATCTAGGACATGTCACAGATATGTTCCTAGCATGGTTGGGCCAAAAGCAGGTGGACCGTAAATTGACCGTAACTTTTGATCCGAGTATCGTTATGGGGCGTACAACCTATCAATCTTTACTAAAACGGGCCATCTGAGGTGACCCGATGTTCACTCCCCAAGTGCAGGTTTGTGATGTAGTAATAAACTCGGTAAGACCGAACTCAAATCCCAAAGGACTGATACCTGTACGTTATCTGAAACTAACTAGAGCTAGATCTAGAATAAGATGCAATCTAAATCAAATAAAATTTAAGGAACGATTGTGAAATATTAATCTAAAAATTAAGAAATTTAGAAATAGAAAACTAGGGATTCAGAGGATCCACTTGTAGAGGTCAGGGAGATCTTATGCCTGTTTAAAGAACTCAACTAGACTTAGAGTCCATCATCATCCAGTTGAAGGGTGTAACCGTGAAAATCAATTAAACTTCCTTTAATATAATTTTCAAGAGATGAAAGGTTTATGAATTAGAATGGATTCCATCACCAAACTATGCCTAGGAGACAAAGTAAACAACAAAATTAAACTAATTACCAACCAATCAACATGATATGAATGTTAGGAAGGCTACCGTCATCCGACCATGCCAAGGAGATGATGGTGAACAATAGGGCTTCATGACGTCATAAACATAAAAAGCCATCGTAGACCCATGCTCAAAGTCATCATAGACCCATTGTAATGTTAGTCACAGTAGACCATTAAAAACTAAAAACATTCTCATTAATCAAACTAATATCAATTTCAGTTCAGTATAAACAAAAGACATAAAATAGAGTCTCCCATCATGCTATAAGCTTCACCTCTTAGCCCTAGCTAAGGGGCTTAGCTTAGCATAGACATGATTAGGCTAAAAATCTTTAAAAGAAAACAATTAAAATTAAGAAAAACAGGGAAGTAACGGAACCAGCGGGCCGAACTCTCTCTCTCCTCTGACTCTTCTTGGCTTCCCATGTCTCCAAATCCCTTTTCCTCTCTTCCACATCCCTTTTTATAGCCAAAGGTGCGATGGAATGGCTAGAGTTGGTGCTGGAAATAACCTTTACGCAGCAACGTGCATAGGCAACGGAGGATTGCAGCCGAGTTATGTTTGAACTAGAGTTTTGGACAATACACGTGCAAGAAATCCATTTTGGCTCCATGGTTGGGGTAAAGACCCCCTGCCCGATCTTTTGGACGGTTCAGATCATCCAACCGACCATCATATGGGCCGTACAACGCCCCACCGCGACCGGTTTTCATGGATGCGGCTTCATGTGAATTTTCTTACGCTGATAAGCTCGGTGGGCCCCATAGTGATGTTTTATGAGACATCTGACCTGCTGTCATGTCCCAAACTCGGAAATCGGGCTCACAAAATTCCTGATCACCGAATCTGGCGTCGACAGCCTCCGTAAAATTCCATTCTCGGCTCCCAGCTCCCATTCGCCAGGTTCCGATCCTGGGATGCTACGAGGAGGATTTATAACATCAGCTTGATTCGTGATAAGCATAACCAAAGGCATAACCCACAAACAACAACCAAAAACTCCATTACATTTTCACTATGATAAAAAACTTTACAAGTACAATAAGCATAAAGGGAAATACAATGATGAAGAATAAAAACTCCAAAATGATCTGCAAAGCGCTCCTTCCTCAACACTGTTGCGCCCCAACGTCACTTGCACGCAACGGTCGTACATAAACTTATAAAAAGCTTAGAGGGTGGTGAAAGTGTGTGCACAAGGTAGTAGTATGATCATGCAATATCAGAGTAATGCGAAATATGCAGATGGATCCATAAATATCATGAGCCGTACCAAGGCTATGCGATGCAAGATGCAAGTCAAGCATACAATCCTCATCTAAGTCCACATGTCAATACAGCTCAACTCTGGAATATCACCGGGGTCTAGTACACTCTAAACCAGATCGTCGCCACATCGCGCACAATAAGGTAAGTGGAAGAGACCTCACTATCCGTCTGTCAATATCGGGCTCGACTCGTCGATAGCAAACCCATTCCTCGAGCTGGTCAAACTCAGCCTAGCTTTGCCCCCTACACACGGGCGGATAAGGCCGCACCCCCTTTCAACCGACCACGACACAGTGGAGAGCGCAGCCATCTGGTAATTGGCACTCAACGCTAATCTACCCACTCGGTCTAGACGTTGGAGCAACCTCTTGGTACCATAAGGGTTTAGGGACTTTCACCCAAGGATATCTATAGCACCCCATGTAGAACAAGATTTTTGGTATCCAATCCTACCAACCACGATGCGTCTATGGAGGCTACGACCCCGATGTCGCTAGGGTGTACAGTAACCATATCACACGATGCGAGATGCATGAATCACACTATCCAATCATGCAGCAAATCCTTGCACGTATTGTGCGCTCATGCAAGGCAACACCGCCTAATCGGGGTCCCATAAACAATCTGCCCGAAGGCATATGCTATGATCAGTCACTTCTCATATCCAGCATACATATGACGTTTATGATCATGAGTCATGAAATTATACTAAACACGTTATAATGAGATGAACAATCCTTACAATGCATATGGGCCTGTACGGCCTATACACAATAAGTACGGGCTTAATAAAGGGCCCTAAGGAGAGTCGTAATGTGGACATCCAACCAGCATTACACTCGCAATGTGGACGTCAAACCAACATTGCTCCCAAGGCATGATTGTCGTAAACATCGTTACATAATCCGTATTGGGCTCACACATTGCAATGGACCTTAGTTACATCCCATTGGGCCTTAAATACATCAAATGGGCTATATCATATGGGCCTTTTATTCATCAAATGGGCTATATCATATGGGCCTTTTATTCATCAAATGGGCCACATCAATGGGCCACACCAATGGGCCTTATGTGCATTGCAATGGGTCATAACCCGTGGGCCTTAGATTGCATCAAATGGGCCTAATCTCATGGGTCATATATGTAACCAATGGGCCACACCAATTGAGCCCCATATGCACATTAAATGGGCCTCAACCCATAGACCTGAGTACATCTAAATGGGCCTTAACCCATGATCTCTAGGATACATCAAGTGGGCCTCGACCCATGGGCCTTAAATTACATCAAATGGGCCTAATCCCCATGGGCCTTGGAACACATCAAATGGCCTCGACCCATGAGCCTTACATAATGTTTATTTTCCACCCAAACTGGGGCCCAACCTGATGTTTATTTCCATTCAAACTGTTCATAGGGTCACATGGGCCTAGTGCCCACTGTAATGTTTATTTATCATCCAACCTATTTATAAGGTTATGTGAGCCAAGGGGGGTGGGGCTGGTCCCACCGTCCAGGATGGACGGCGCAGATATAACACATACTCATGGTGGGTCCCACCGTCCAGGGGTGGACAGTGCGGACAGAACACAAACATCACGGAGGGCTCCACCGTCCGATGGATGGTGGATGGAAAATACATACATCGTGGTGGATGCCACCGTCCACCTGGACGATGGATGGAAAAAACATACCTCACTGTGGGTCCCATGTGGGGCCCACCATTATGTTTACAAGCCATCCAGACCGTTCATAAGGTCACTCAGACTTGGATGAAGGGAAAACACAAATTTCATCTCGATTCAAAAACTTCTGGGGCCCACAAAAGGATTTTAATGGTAAATGTTCAATTCCACTGTTTCCTATGGTGTGGGCCACCTGATCAGTGGACGGGGTCAAAAATTGGAGGGGCCCAATTGCTGGGAGTGGCCCACCTCATGGATGGTGTGGACACAAAATATACATCATGGTGAGGCCCACGGCAGCTGCCGTGGGACGCTGCTCGACCGCCCACTGCACGCAGCAACACACTGCTGCTGCAGCTCTTGTCAGAGAGGAGAGGCTCTGCCTCTTGCATTTTTTAAACAAAAACTTGAAAACCCATTTTTCTGGGGTTTTTCACGTCTGGGCCCCGCAACAAGTAGATTCACCCCGTCCAACGTGTTCAGTGGCTCAAGGCCGTCCCAATGAGTGTAATATCCGGTGTTTTTTCAGCGAATAAAACATACCAGGGTGTCTTTCAATAGTTGAGTCTCCTATTTTACAGGCTATGGCTCGCCTGAAGATCGGATGGATCCCATTTTTCAGCTCAACGCCTTAAATGGGCTTGGAAACGGAATAGTCGGCGTGGATTGAACACATTCATCAAGGTAGGGCCTAGGTGAGTGAGTCACCCAAAAGCTTGGAAACAAGCTTATATTTGTGTTTCCCAACCCACGTCCAGCGTACACTGGACGTGCATGAAATAATACATTAAGGGTGGGCCCTACTTAGGTGGGCCACCTCATGGAGTATGGTATGGATACCACACACAAAATGGGCCCCACTTGTAGATGGTTGGATGGAATTCATGCCTCATGATGGAGTCCATTCAAGTGGGCCACACAACCCTATTATATTCTCATAAAATAAATTAAAAAAAATAAAAAGGAAGAGAGAGAGAGATGGAGAGTGGGACATGCGTGTGATGGAGGGCTCCGCCACTATGAGCCCTCTCTTGAAGAAATCATACAATCAAAATGGGTCCCTTTACACATGGACCACCTAAATTGAAAATCAACGGTGGGGATCCTTTCCCCACCAATATGAACGGTCTAGATAACCTTCCTAAAGCAATGAAAATAAACATCATGATAGGGTCCATAGAGAATGGCCCCATCATGGAATGATCATGATGATCCTAGTGGACCATCGGCCACATCTTAAGGTCCCAAGTAAGATCCAAACCATTGATCGGTTGGTCTCACTTGGCCCAACTCAAAAACAAGGAAAATTACTATTATCATGCACCCACTGTTCGATCTTCTTGCTCCTATGGGTTCCTTAGCACCTTAGCTTTGATTTTAATGGAGGAGATGATGAATGGATGGCTAGGATGGGAGAATCTTGGGGTGGAGAGGTGGGCCACACTTGAAGTTTTGAAAGAGAGGGAGAGATTTGAAAAAATTCATACGTATGGAGTCTCTCCTTTCTTGCTTGAAATGGGTTTGAAAATGAGAAAGAGAGAAAGAGATGGGTGATGGATGGATGTGGTGAGTGATAGGTGTGTAAGAAAACCTTGACTTTTGTGGCCGTTTGTGTAAGAAAGGCATGGGAGGTGTAAGAACTTTTTGACTTTGAGGGCTTTTGGTGTAAGAGAGGTATGGGCTTTGTAAGAGATTCTTGACTTTTGTGGTTGCTTGGGAATGGGTGAAAGGTGATGTGTACTTGACGTGTACTTGACATGTGATGGATTGATTGATGGGATTGATGTAACATCTCGTAGAGATTCTCTTGAGTTTCGCAACACGTGGTGTTTTCCTCGCACCGAACGTTGGCCCACATCTCTTAACCAAGGTATCACCTCGGCGCGTAAGTCACGGCATCGGAACCGCGGCGATGGCGCGGTTGCTATGGTAATGGTCTTGGGTTGAGTCGACTCAGGTTGACGGCATATGAATCAGAGTCGCCCGTAAATATCGGTTAAGGGTCGAAGGTTGTTGGAATTCGAACGGTAAGATCGAGGAAGTCTACGGAATAATACGGACTAAGATACGGGTCTTACAGCTCTCTCCTCCTTATAAAAATTTCATCCTCAAAATTTACACAATCATCGCAACTAGGCATAAATCACAAGGAATAAGAGACAGAACATCATCATATAGAATCAGAGATAGCATACAAAATACATCACATGATCAACCATCAAAGAGATGAGGATAATGCTCTCGAATCTTGGCCTCGTGCTCCCAAGAAGCCTCCTCTAAAGAATGGTGACCCCACTGCACCTTCACCAACGGAATGACCTTGTTCTGAGGACCTGCTCCTTCCGATCAAGGATAGGACTGGATGCTCAATGTAAGAAGCGTCCTCACGAACCTCTAGCGGCTGCCAATCAATCACGGGAATAATGTCTGACCCACACTTCCTCAACATAGAGACATGAAAAATGTCATGGACGCCAAACAACAGCGATGGCAAGGCAAGCCAATAGGTCAAGGAGCCAACGCGCCCAGTGATCTCAAAAGGTCCTATAAATCTCGGGGCAAGCTTGCCCTTTGCTCCAAATCGAACTACGCCCTTCATGGGTAAGACCTTGAGATACACATGGTCCCCTACGTCAAACTCCAAGGGACAACGCCGACGATCAGCAAAACTCTTCTGTCGGCTCTAAGCTGTGCGCATCCTCTGCCTGATGATATCAATAGCCTCTGACGTCTCCTGCACAAGCTCGGGACTTAAGAGATGGTGCTCTCCAACCTCGGTCCAACAACTCGGTGATCTGCATGGTCTGCCATATAGTGCCTTAAAAGGAGTCATGCCTGCATGGTCTGTCATATAGTACCTTAAAAGGAGTCATGCCGATGGTCACCTGATAGCTGTTATTGTACGCGAACTCAGCCAATCGCAGATGCTCATCCCAGCTACCCCCGAAATCAATCGCGCAAGCTCGAAGCATATCCTCAAGGATCTGGTTGACCCTCTCGGTCTGGCTATCGGTCTGCGGATGGTACGTGGTGCTGAGCTGCAAATCAGTCCCCATCGCTCTCTGAAAGCTCCCCCAAAACTGAGACGTGAACCTCGAATCTCGGTCAAAAATGATCGAGACTGGAACGCCATGCAGTCTCACAATCTCCTCCATAAAAATCTCGCAAGCCGGTCCAAAGGCCAAGTCGCATGCATCGCAAGAAAATGTGCCAACTTCGTCAGGCGATCCACAACAACCCAGATGGCGTCATGACCGCGCTGAGTCTTCGGCAAGCCCATAATGAAATCTGTCGACATGTGCTTCCACTTCCACATTGGGACGCTCAACGGTTGCAATAGACCAGGAGGTCTCTGATGATCGGCCTTGACACGCTGGCACGTGTCACATTCGGCCACAAAACTGGCGATCTGGCGCTTCATCCCCACCCAAAAATACTGTCACTTCATGTCGCGGTACATCTTCGTCGAGCCCGAGTGGATAGAAAATCGTGATCGATGTGCCTCGGTCATAAGATCTCTGCGCAACTCTGAAATATCCGAGACACATAATCGGCCTCTGAAGCGTAGTCCACCATCTGTACCAATCTGCCAATCAGCCTGACTCTCAGATGCCGCCTCAGCCATATAACTCTGCAATGACTCATCAGCCTCCTGAGCCTCGATCACCCTTGCGATAAGAGAGGGTTGAATCGACAGGCTCGATAACTGCACGATAGAAGACTACAGGCCGAACTCAAAATCATACGATGCAATATCCTCAAGCATCCGCCACTCCTGCATCATCATATGCGCTACTAGGCCTAGTGGCTGACGGCTGAGGGCATCTGCCACCACATTCGCCTTACCCGGGTGGTACTGGAGATCGAAATCGTAGTCCTTCAGAAGTTCCATCCAGTGCCTCTGTTGCATATTCAACTCAGACTGCGAGAAGAGGTATTTCAAGCTCTTGTGATCAGAGAAAAGCTTGAACCTGACCCCATAAACATAGTGCCTCCACACCTTCAGTGCGAAGATAACTACGGGCAGCTCCAGATCATGCGTAGGATAGTTCAGCTCTTGGACCTTGAGCTGACGAGATGCGAAGGCCACTGGTCTCCCGTGCTGCATCAGGATAGCACCTAAATCGATATGCGAGGCATCAGTAAATACAATAAATTTGTCACTCCTAGAGGGAAGAGTGATGACATGATCAGACGTCAGATGGTTCTTCAACTCCGTAAATGCTCACTCGCAGGCATCACTCTAAATAAACTCTGCGCCCTTCCGAGTCAACCTGGTCAGCGGGGCTGCAATACGAGAGAAGCCCTCAATAAAACGCCAATAGTAGCTAGCCAAACCAAGAAAACTGCGGATCTCTATCGCAGTCGTTGGCTGGCCCCACTGACGCACTGCCTCGACCTTCGAGGGGTCCACTGCGACACCCTCCCTCATCACCACGTGACCGAGGAACTTCACCTCCTCCTGCTAAAACTCGTACTTCTCCGACTTCGCATACAGCTGGTGTGCGCGGAGGGTCTGCAACGTGATCTCCAAATACTGCTCATGCTCCTCATGGGTCCTCGAATAGATCAAGATTTCATCGATGAAGACTACAAGAAACTAATTGTGTAAGCCTCGTATCCTAGACCGTACCGTTCCATAGACTTCCGCGGTCTTACCGATCGAATTCCAGCAACCTTCGACCCTTAACCAATATTTACGTGCGACCCTGATTCGTATGCCGTCAACCTGTATCGACTCAATCCAAGACCTTTACCATAGCGACCGTGCCGTCGCTGCGGTTCCGATGCCGTGACTTGCGCGCCGAGGCGATACCCTGGTCAAGAGATGTGGACCAACGTTCGGTGCGAAGAAAACGTCGCGCGTTGCAAAACCCAAGAGAATCTCTACGAGGTATCACATCAATCCATCAATCCATCACATGTCAAGTACATGTCAAGTACACATCACCTTTCACCCATTCCCAAGTAACTACAAAAGTTAAGAATCTCTTACAAGCCCATACCTCTCTTACACCAAAAGTCCTCAAAGTTAAAAAGTTCTTGCACCACCCATGCTTTTCTTACACAAATGGCCACAAAAGTCAAGATTTTCTTACACCCATCACTCACCACATCCATCACCCATCTCTCTCTCCCTTTACAACTCTCTCTCTCTCTCTCTCTTTCTCATTTTCAAACTCAAAAAAATCTAAGGAGAGAAATCCCATACGTATGAGAATTCTCCAAGCCTCTCCCTCTCTTTCAAAACTTCAAGTATGACCCACTTTTCTACCCCATGATCTCCCATCCTAACCATCCATTCCCCATCTCCTCCATTGGAATCAAAGCTAAGGTGCTAAGGAACTCATAGGAGCAAGAAGATCGAACGGTGGGTGCTCCTCTGGATGTAAAAAATTTGATTTCTATAGCCTAGATATTTTCGTTCTTTCATGAGGGAAGTGTAGGACCTACCAATCAATGGTGGAGATCCCACACAATCCCATAGTTGTGGCCTAATGGCCTACCTTATGCATGCATGATCCATGCATGGGGCCTTTCTCTATGGGCCCCATCATGGTAGTTTTATTTCATATCATATTATGTTTGGGTCATCTAGACCTTATAACCATGGTGGGGATGGTATCCTCACCATGCATTTTAATTATAGGCCATGCATGTGCAAGATCCTTGTTGTAAATGTAGATCTAGGTATAATGTGCGGGTGTGATTGATATTGGGAAGGCTCAATAGTGGCGGAGCCCCTTTCCCTATGGTCGGATTGTCTTTCTATCTCTCTTTTTCCTCATTTTATTTCCTGATGTGTGTGGCCCATTAATGTATTTTCCTTTTTATTTAACTTATATAATAAATTTTATCTAAGTACATGTTGCTGTCCAGAATTTTCTGGACAGTTTCTGGTTGTTTTTGGACCAGATTTTAGGACTATTTGAGGGACTATTCATACCTATTAAATATACTTTCCTGAAAGGTGAGGATCTCATCTTGATGTCCCCCAAATTTCAGCCCCAACTGACCTTCATTGGGGTCCCAAAGGTGTGGTCCAAGTGAGGTGAACAGTCTGGATTTTATGCACTATTCCAGCAACATTCCACCATGGACAGTTGGATTTTTAAAATTTATTAAACTACTTATGGGTGTTTAAAAATTCTAAAAATTTTTATGGGGGTGGCATACTTATGGTAGGACCCACTTACAAAATTTTGGGGCTAATGGACGCCTGTACACACCATGGTGATGGCGGGACTGGCCCATTATAATATGGTGTCCAGATCAGTCCGATTTTCAGGACAGATTGATTTATGTAAAAGAATTAAAATATTTACAGATGTCTAAAAATTCTGAAATTTTTTGAAAGTGTGGTCCACTTATTTTATAACCCACCTACAAAATTTCAGGGCTAATGGACCCCTGTACACACCGTGGTGAGGGCCGGACTGGCCCACCACGTTGGGACGTCCAGGTCTGTCCGATTTTTCTGGACAGTATGTTTTATTTAAATTAATTAAAATACTTAGAGATATCTAAAAATTATGAAATTTTTTGGAGGTGTGGCCAACCTATGGAAGTATCACTCTGTAAAATTTCAGCCTCAAGTGACCCCATTTGGCTATCCAAAAGAATGGGCCAAGATGGTTGGCCACCTTTTTGGGTTTTCTCTCATTGTATGCATGATGAGGGACCTTGGCCTTCAATTTTTAGATTTTTAGAGGCCTTGGACCCACTCCAATGGAGTGCCCAAATTTAGGACAGCAACATGTTATAATTATGCTGGCCTTGGGCAGAAATTTTGAGGAGTGGGGCCCACCATATTATAAAGATCTTAGAGGAAATGATTTATACCTTTAGTTCCTTAAATGTTGGGCTTAATGAATGCACTTTTGAGGCCCACCACAGTTGAATTTAATTGGGTCCATTAATGTATCTAGTTGTTGAACTATTTAAGGCCCATAGAATGGACCCATTTGATGTGTTCCAAGGCCCATGGGATTAGGCCCATTTGATGTAATTTAAGGCCCATAGAGTGGACCCATTTGATGTGTTCCAAGGTCCATGGGATTGGACGAATTTGATTTATTTTAAAGCGCATGGAATTAGGCCCATTTGATATGTATAAGGCCCATGGGTCGAGAACCATTTGATACAATCTAAGGCCTACGGGTTATGACCCATTGCACTGCACATAAGGCCCATTGGTGCGGCCCATTAATGTGGCCCATTTGATGAGTAAAAGGCCCATATGACATGGCCTATTTGATGTATTTAAGGCCCAATGGGGTGTACCTAAGGTCCATTGCAATGTGTGATCCCAACCTGGTTAACGTAATGTTATTCACTACGGGCTACACCTTGGGAGCAATGTTGGTTTGACGTCCACATTGTGAGTATAATGTTGGTTAAATGTCCGCATTGCGACTCTCCCTAGGGCCCATTGGTAGGCCCATACTTGTTGTAAAGATAGGGCATTACTTTATAACATGCTTAGTATAACTCCATGACGCACAGTCCATTTGTATCAGTCCATTTGATCGGCCTACTCGTATCGGCCATTTGATTGATTTAGCCCATATGATTGATTAGGCCCATCTAGATATATTTGTGGCATGTTGCTAAGGCCATATATGAGGCCTGTTGTTGAGGCCCACCTTGATGTGTATGAGGCCCGTTGTTGAGGCCTACCTTAAATATATATGAGGCCCATGTTGCAAGGCCCATTGTGATGTATGCAAGGCCCATGGATCATGGCCCATTGCAATGTATGTAAGGCCCAATTGGTGCAGCCTATTCGATATATTTATGGGGTCCATGTCATTAGGCTCATCCTGTTGTATTGGTGACCCGTCCATTGAGGCTCACCCATGGTATATATTTGAGGCCCATGTGTAAGGCTCACCTATTATGTATTTAAAGTCCATGGGTTGTGGCCATAGTGATGTATATTAGGCCTATGTGATGTAGCTCATACTGATGTGTATTAGACCCAGGTATGTGACTCACCTGCGAAGTATATTTGAGGCCCATTGTGATATATCTGAGGCCTATGGGTGCGACCCATCCAAATGTATTTGAGGCCTATGGGAAAGGCCCATTGTGATATGTGTTAGGCCCATGACTAGGGCCCACCTGTTTCGTATATTTGGCCCTTATGTGAGGCCATGTGCCCATTATATATTTGATTCTATGTGGGTCATTCCTTGGTGGCAATGTTGGATAAAAGTCTACATTGTCGACGCTGGTTATTGATACCGTTTATGAGTATGTGACATCATAACATCATGATACATGCCCATTCACATCATCTGCATGTTTGTTATGAGATGTGATTGACCATTGCATATGTCATTGAGCAGGATGATGTGAGACTCCCTGATAGGTGGAGATTATCTCACATGAGCGCATGACATGCGCAGGATTGATGCATGATTGGATTGTATGACTCATGCATCTTGCATTGTGTTGTGATTACTGTCCGCCCTAGTGACATCAGGGCAATAGCCTCCACAGGCATATCGTGGATGGCCAGATGGGACACTGAAAATCTGTTCGAGCATCGGGCCGCCATAGATGGTCTTGGGTGAAAATCCTTAAACACCCTCTTGGTTTCAGAGGATGCTCCAATGTCTAGACCGAGTGGGTAGATGAGCGTTGAGTGCCGATTACCAGATGGCTGGGCTCTCCACTGTGTCGTGGTCGGTTGGAAGGGGGTGCGGCCTTACCGTCCCGAGAGAGTAGGCATGGCTAGGTTGAGTTTGACCAGCTCGAGGAATGGATCCACTATCGGCGAGCCAGGTAGGTATTGGCAGACTACTGACAGGTGGATAGTGAGGTCTTTTCCACTTACCTAGTTGTGCGCTTGATTGGGGCGGCAGGTGGTGTGAAGTGTAATAAACCCCAGTGATTTCCCCAGAGAGGAACCGTACTGATATGAGGACTGACATGATATTATGACACCCTGTCACTGTTGTGCATGTGGCAGGCGCATATAGGCCGACACTGATATGAGCGGGGTTAAGGCCTGGGCGAGCTACCACACTGGGCGAGCTACCAGCGGTTGGCAAGCTACTGTGCTGACAGGCTACTGAGTAGGAGTTGCATATCATTCATTCATCCATTCACTATCCACTCAGTCTGGTGGTGCGCAACTAATTGTTGTGTATCTTCGTTATAACAAGGATTTCGGTTGGGCGCGACACTAACCTGAGATCAGGAGTTTACCACGTTGAGTCAGACTATCCAATTTAGGTATGGGACTGGTTTAGATAGAGGTTCCTTGTGGTGGACCCCATAGCCTGCGATACTACGTACTATTATCCTGACATCACACTCCATCATGGTCATTCCATTAGCACCATATACTGCATATTCCATTGCATCTTCGATGTGTGGCATTGTGGGTTGTTATGTTTCTGTATTCCTGTGACTTAGATGAGAGTGATGATATTTTTTAGCTCTTTCGAATTGTGTATTACATTATATCCTTGTCATTCGACATTTGATTATCTATGACTCATCATTTGCATAGCTGTCCTATATTGCGTATTCTGATATTGATTAACTTATAGACTTGTTCATACTTCCGCTTATTCTGTTATCGCATGATTATAATCTTGTCAGTATTTCTATTTACGCTGATAATTCTTGCTCTTATCAGTGTTTCTGGTTATTCAGTCATTGTATGATTTATGGATTAATAGCTTTCTGGTATTGTATAATTATGATATTGTATTGAATACTTGGCACTTATCTCGTGCACACACTTACACCACCCTCCAAGTTTTCTATAAGCTTATGCACGATAGATGCGTGCAGGTGATGTTAGGTTGCAGCAGCATTGAGCTTGGAGCGTGCAGCTATTTTCTGGAGCTTTGATTTTGATATATATTTTTTCCTTTCAGCATTGTATTCAAATGATTATATTAGTGGATATGTGATGATGATGTTTCTTTTATGATTTGGGTAAACTTGTGGTTATTCTTATTACTAGTTAAATGTATAAAAAAAATCCTCCTTGTAGGATCCCAGGATCGAAAATCTGGCATATGAATGCTATGAGCTGAGAATGGGGTACTACGGAGGCTGTCGGCACCGGATTCGGCGATCGGGATTCCTGTGAATCCGATTTCTGGGTTTAGGGCGTGACAGATCGAGATATGGGCAGAAGACCTCGTTCATCAACTGCATGAAGACCGCGGGTGCATTGGTCAGTCCGAAGGACATGACCTGAAACTCAAAATGACCATAACGCGTCCTGAATGATATCTTCGGAATGTCCTCAACTCGGACCCGAATCTGATGATAACCAGAACGCAGGTCGATCTTCGAAAAGAACTGTGCACCCTGCAGCTGATCGAACAAATCATCAATCCTCGAGAGTGGGTACTTGTTCTTGATCGTGACTTTATTGAGCTCGCGATAGTCAACGCAGATCCTCAACAAGCCATCCTTCTTCTTCACAAAGAGTACCGGCGCTCCCCACGGTGAACTGCTCGGACGGATAGAACTCAGCTCTCGCAACTCGTCCAACTGCTTCTGCAATTTCCATAACTCCAACAGTGTCATGCGATACGGGGCCTTCGAAATAGGCACGGTACCGGGCACGAGATCAATCTGAAACTCGGTGCGTCGGCGAGGCGGTAATCCTGGAATCTCCTGGAACACATCAGGAAAATCGTAAACCACAGGCAAATGGTCGATGCTCACAGCTATAGGCTTCTCTATGGCACATGACATCAAACAAGACAACCACTCTCCTCTGGGCTCTGCAACGAACTAGAACTGTGGCACGCGGGGTATACAAAACGTGACTGTCCTCGCAGCGCAGTCTAATATGGCGTAGTACTCGGCAAGCCAATCCATGCCCAGGATAACGTCAAAATCTGACATCGGCAGTGCAAACAGATCGGCAGGCAGAAAGGTATCCCCAACTAGAACGGGGCAAGATGAGCAAAATCGGCCCAACACTGCAGTCCTCCCCAAGGGAGTCGATACTGATAGGCTCTCACAAGAAGACTCCAACGGTAAGCCAATCGATCGGCAGAAGCTCTCGGCCACAAAAGAATACGATGCACCGGAATCGAATAACGCACGTGCAATGCATGCAGAGACTGTAAGTATACCCTCAACGACTCCACCAGATGACTGCGGATCCTGCTGAGCAGCATAGAATCTACCCTGAGATGGCTGGGGAGGTGTTTGTCCCCTCTGAGCGTACTGCTGCTGGTGCTGGGGTCGCTGAGGCGATCGAAACTGCTGCCTCTCCTACTGCGGCCTCGGAAGCTGATGCTGATGTTGATGCTGCTACTGAGGTAGCCGCGGTGGTGGGGGCTGCTGTCGCTGTTGCTGTGGGGGTCTCTGCTGCTGCGGTGGAGGCTGCTGTGGACCTCTCTACTATTGTGGACCTCTCTGCTGCTGCTGCGGTGGAGGCTGCTGTGGACCTCTCTACTATTGTGGACCTCTCTGCTGCTGCTGGGGATTGAGACACTCCCACAAACAGTGTCCCGTCACACCGCACCTAAAACAAGTATCGGTGAACTGCCTCTAAGGTGGTGCTGGAGGTGCTACTGGTACTCGAAAGGCTGGGCGACTTGTGCACCTCTGCTGTTGTGGTCGGCGCTTCTGAGAGTCACTAGAAGGAGCCTGCCTCTTTCGGTCTCTCCTCTGACCGCGATCAGACTGAGAACTGGACCACTCAACCTCAAAGATCTGGGCCTTCCGTACCACTTCCTCAAAAGTCGGAAGCTCATGCCCAATAACACGGCTGCAAAGACCGTAACACAAGCCATCCTCAAAGCGGCGGGCTCTCCGCTCCTCATCATCTAATAGGTAAGGTGCAAATCTGGATAGTGCTACAAAGTGAGCTGCGTACTGGGCCACTGTCATATCGCCCTGCACCAGGGCCTCAAACTCCAACGCTCGCTGTCATCGGATGTGATCAGGGAAGTACTGTCGGTCAAATTGATCCATAAAATCCTCCCATGTCCATACAAAATCAGCACCTGCTGCTCGAGAGACTGATGCCCACCAGTGCTCAACCTCACCATGAAGAAGAAATACGGCTAATCGAACTCGTCGCTCGGTCGTACATCCCATCGTCTCAAATATCTTCTCCACATCGGCACGCCATCTCTCAGTTATAGTCGGGTCCGGCTCACCCTGGAAACGCGGGGGATCGAGCCGTCGAAACTCTCGAAGGAGGGCACTCGTACGATCCTGCTCTGCCTGTGCTGGTGAAACAACGGGGTGCCTGCTCTACCCATGGAGTGCAGCTGTCACAGCCTGCAACATCTGCTACAACTGAGAGGCACTCACGGATATGGTCGGCTCCGCACCGGTCTCTGGTGGAGGAACTGCATACTCAGGATGGGCAGTAGGAATCTCTGGTGGTGGAACCGGCATCGTAGGTGGTAATGCGGAAGTGGCAAGTGGTGGAGCAGGATCCTCAGGTGGTGTTGCGAGAGTCGATCAGGTCACTCTCCCATGCATCATGTCCTACAGGAAAGAGCGAAGGCGCCTATCAACTTAAAAACTCTCGAAGGCACGCACGTTAAAGGCCTAAAATGGAGGATCACAAAGCTGTCCAAACTTCAAAACTTAGCCATTCTAGACTTATAGTTAATATGTAATGTTGTTCTGGGTTATTCCCAAGTTATGCTTTGATATCAACTTCTGTCATGCCCCAAACTCGGAAACCGGGCTCACAAAATTCCCGATTGTCAAATCTGGTGCTAACAGCCTCCGTAGAACCCCATTCTCGGCTCCCGGCTCCCAGCTCCCATTCGCCAGGTTCCGATCCTGGGATGCTACGAGGAGGATTTACAACATCATTTTGATTCGTGATAAGCATAACTAAAGGCATAACCCACAAACAACAACTAAAAACTCCATTACATTTCCACTATGATCAAAACCTTTATAAGTACAATGAGCATAAAGGGAAATACAATGATGAAGAATAAAAACTCCAAAATGATCTGTAAAGCGTTCCTGCCTCAGCGCTGCTGCGCCCCAACGTCACCTACACGCAACGGTCGTGCATAAACTTATAAAAAGCTTAAAGGGTGGTGAAAGTGTGTGCGCAAGGTAGTAGTATGATCATGTAATATCAGAATAATGTGGAATATGCAGATGGATCCATAAATATCATGAGCCGTACCAAGGCTATGCGATGCAAGATGCAAGTCAAGCATACAATCCTCATTTAAGTCCACATGTCAATACAGCTCAACTCTGGGATATCACCGGGGTCTACTACACTCTAAACCAGATCATCGCCACATCGCATGCAATAAGGTAAGTGGAAGAGACCTCACTATCCGTCTGCCAATATCGGGCTCGACTCGTCGATAGCGGATCCATTCCTCGAGCTGGTCAAACTCAGCCTACCTTTTTCCCTTACACTCGGGCGGGTAAGGCCGCACCCCCTTCCAACTGACCACGACACAGTGGAGAGCGCAAACATCTGGTAATCGACACTCAACGCTCATCTACCTGCTCGGTCTAGACGTTGGAGCAACCTCTTGGTACCATAAGGGTTTAGAGACTTTCACCCAGGGATATCTATAACACCCTATGTAGAATAAGATTTCAGGTATCCAATCCTGCCAACCACGATGAGTTTGTGGAGGCTACGACCCCGATGTCGCTAGGGCATACAGTAACCATATCACACGATGCGAGATGCATGAATCAAGTTATCCAATCATGCAGCAAATCCTTGCACGTATCGTGTGCTCATGCAGGGCAACACCGCCTAATCGGGGTCCCATAAACAATCTGCCCGAAGGCATATGCTATGATCAGTCACTTATCATATCAAGCATACATATGATGCGTATGATCATGAGTCATGGAATTGTACTAAACATGTTATAATGAGATGATCCTTACAATGCAGATGGGCCTGGACGGCCTATACACAATAAGTACGGGCCTAATAATGGGCCTTAAGAAGAGTCGTAATGTGGACATCCAACCAGCATTACACTCGCAATGTGGACGTCAAACCAACATTGCTCCCAAAGTACGATTGTCATAAACATTGTTACATAATCCGTATTGGGCTCACACATTGCAATGGACCTTAGTTACATCCCATTGGGCCTTAAATACATCAAATGGGCTATATCATATGGGCCTTTTATTCATCAAATGGGCCACATCAATGGGCCATACCAATGGGCCTTATGTGCATTGCAATGGGTCATAACCCGTGGGCCTTAGATCGCATCAAATGAGCCTAATCTCATGGGTCATATATGTAACCAATGGGCCACACCAATTGAGCCCCATATGCACATTAAATGGGCCTCAACCCATAGACCCGAGTACATCTAAATGGGCCTTAACCCATGGTCTCCAGGATACATCAAGTGGGCCTCGACCCATGGGCCTTAAATTACATCAAATGAGCCTAATCCCATGGGCCTTGGAACACATCAAATGGCCTCGACCCATGAGCCTTACATAATGTTTATTTTCCACCCAAACTGGGGTCCAACCTGATGTTTATTTCCATCCAAACTGTTCATAGGGTCACATGGGCCTAGGGCTCACTGTAATGTTTATTTATCATCCAACTTATTTATAAGGTTATGTGAACCAAGGGGGGTGGGGTTGGTCCCACCGTCCAGGATGGACGGCGCAGATATAACACATACTCATGGTGGGTCCCACCGTCCAGGGGTGGACAGTGTGGACAGAACACAAACATCACAGAGGGCTCGGACGGTGGATGGAAAACACATACATCGTGGTGGGTACCACCGTCCTCCTGGACGGTGGATGGAAAACACATACCTCACTATGAGTCCCTTGTGGGGCCCACCATTATGTTTATAAGCCATCCAGACCGTTCATAAGGTCACTCAGACCTGGATGAAGGGAAAACACAAATTTCATCTCGATTCAAAAACTTCTGGTCCCACAAAAGGATTTTAATGGTAGATGTTCAATTCCACTGTTTCCTATGGTGTGGGCCACCTAATCAGTGGATGGGGTCAAAAATTGGAGGGGCCCCACTACTGGGAGTGGCCCACCTCATGGACGGTGTGGACACAAAATATACATCATGGTGGGGCCCACGGCAGCAGCCATGGGACGCTGCTCAACCGCCCGCTGCATGCAGTAGCACGCTGCTGCTGCAGCTCTTGTCAGAGAGGAGAGGCTCTGCCTCTTGCATTTTTTAAATAAAAACTTGAAAACCCATTTTTCTAGGGTTTTTCGCTTCTGGGCCTCGCAACAAGTAGATCCACCCCATCCAACGTGTTCAGTGGCTCAAGGCCATCCCAATGAGTCTAATATCCAGTGTTTTTTCGGCGAATATACCAGGGTGTCTTTCAACGGTTAAGTCTCCTATTTTATAGGCTATGGCCTGCCTGAAGATCGGATGGATCCCATTTTTCATCTCAACACCTCAAATGGGCTTGAAAACGGAACAGTCGGTGTGGATTGAACACATTCATCATGGTGGGGCCTAGGTGAGTGAGTCACCCAAAAGCTTGGAAACAAGCTTATATTTGTGTTTCCCAACCCACGTCCAGCGTACGCTAGACGTGCATGAAATAATACATTAAGGGTGGGCCCCGCTTAGGTGGGCCACCTCGTGGAGTATGGTATGGATACCACACACAAAATGGGCCCCACTTGTAGATGGTTGGATGGAATTCATGCCTCATGATGGAGTCCATTCAAGTGGGCCACACAACCCTATTATATTCTCATAAAATAAATTAAAATAAATAAAAAGGAAGAGAGAGAGATGGAGAGTAGGACACGCGTGTGATGGAGGGCTCCGCCACTATGAGCCCTCTCTTGAAGAAATCATACAATCAAAAGGGGTCCCTTTACACATGGACCACCTAAATCGAAAATCAACGGTCGGGATCCTTTCCCCACCAATATGGACGGTCTAGATGACCTTCCTAAAGCAATGAAAATAAACATCATGATGGGGTCCATAGAGAATGGCCCCATCATGGAATGATCATGATGATCCTAGTGGACTATCTGTTCACTCCCCAAGTGCAGGGTTGTGATGTGGTAATAACTCGGTAAGACCGAGGTCGAATCCCAAGGGACTGAAACTTGTACGTTATCTAAAACTAACTAGAACTAGAACTAGGCTAAGATGAATTCTAAATCAATTAGCAATGGTGTAATACTTGTAGAATAATTAATCTAAAACTTAGGAAACAAATCAGAGATAGGAAACTAGGGATTCAGAGGATCCACTTGTAGAGATCAGGGAGAACTTATGCTTGCATCAAAAATTATGGAAATTACTGAACTGCCGTTGATTTAGTTTTTAAAGAGATGAAAGGTGTATGAATTAGAATGGATTCCATCACCAAACCATACCCAAAGACTATGGCAAACAACAGAATCAAACTAATTACCACCCAATCACATGTATGCAAGTTAGGAAGGGTACCGACATCCAACCATGCCTAGGAGACTATGGTGAACAACAGGGCTTCCTGACATCATAAACATAAAGGAGAACGGAAATATTCAAAGCCATTGCAAACCCATTGTAATTTCAGTCACAACTGACCATTAAAGACCAAAAATATTCCCAGAATAATCAACTAAAATCAACGTCGATTCATGAATTAAAAATAAAATAAAATAAAATCTCCCATCTCACTACAAGCTTCACCTCCTAGCCCTAGCTAGGAGGTTTTAGCCACACATGGTGAGGCTAAATCCAACTAAATAAAGAGAAAAAGAAAAGGAAAAGAAAAGTGAAAAGAAAGACCAAGAATTTCTCTCTCTCTCTCTCTTTCTCTTTCTCTCTCTCTCTCTCCTTCGTTGCTCCACGTCCAGCCCCAAGCTTAAGTCCTCCCCTATTTCTCTCTCTCTCTCTCCTGCTCGTGGCTGCTTCCAAGATCTCTTCCTCTTCTCCTTTTTCTTTCCTTTCCACATCTCTCCTCTCTATTTTATAGTACCAGGGAAGTCGGTTTGGAGAGCTTACACACTCTCTCTGTTGCTGCGCAGAGGAAAAACGCAGGGGCGGTTGCGTTTTGGAAACATTTTGGGACAGATGGCCATCCCATCTTCATTTCAGCCTTCATGCCGCTGGGTGTGGCCCCCTGTTGGCTATTCTGATCGGTCCGGATCGGTTATTCGATCAATGATAGTGGGCCACATCTCCCCGGAACTTTCGGAATTCTTGGACGTGCGCTGCTTACGCACGTCAGCCTGTAACGAACCCTATTGGGCCCACAACCGGACGTCGGTGAAGAAATCCACTCCGTCTGTTGGAATCACGTCGGAAAAACGGTAAGAAATGATGCGGTTCATCTCTGATTCGGTGTGGCCCACGAGGACTTTTACTCTACCGTCCAGACGGCGTTTGATCTATAGTCTTCTGCGTGTGTATGCATGGGTTCAAAAAATCTTCCTGTGTACGATCGGTTTGACCTTCTGGAGTGAATGGACGGTCCAGATTGATGGCCTGATCGAAGGTGGTGGCCCACTGACGCTCGTCCGACGTCCGACTGCGAAACAGAGTTTCGCATCCATCGCTATGATGGCTAGTGGGCCCATGGTTGATGTCAATGGAAAAATCCACCCCGTCCATTAGAATCCTCTCGAAAAATCCTTTGGAAATGTATTAATTTGGTTCGTATAAGGTGTGGCCCACAGAAATTTCTATATCACCGTTTATTATCTGTTTCGTCGCGATACTCACGCATTCGCTTGCATGGGGTAAAACCGACGCCTAGGTGAGGGTAACACCCACCTCCTGAGACCATTTAACGGTTCAGATCCTCCATATATAGAATGTATGGGGCCCACAACGCAGCTCAGCGTCCGCACCTTGCGGACGCTGTGTAAACAAGACCCGAATCGGGTCAAAGTCGGTCAAACCTGACTTTGGTTTGCCGTGCGCCGTGCGTGCACTTGAGCACGCTGCACTCACCACTCAGGTGGGGTCCACTGTGATGTTTATGAGAAATCCATGCCAAGCATCCACTTTGTAGTATTATTTTAGGCGTTAGGACCAAAAAGGAAGCATATCCAGATGACAGGTGGGCCTCAGTTCACTGATCTATGGGTTGATCTATCTGTTAGGCCACTTTCGCAATGATCCAATGGATGATTTTTGACGTGTACGGTTAATTTATGGTCCTCAGGCCACGTATGAAGTTTCGAACTGAACCGATATTGGGAACCCCGTGATCTTGTGTTCTGGATGCGTTTCAAGCCACTTGAGCTTCAGTTTCTTAGTTTTCTCGGATTTCTGACCGTGTATATCTGTCAATCTTGGTCCCTTGGAGTGTGTCTCTTCCCTTGGTACATTTTGAGCGCTAAAACCATATTTTTAACACCCATTTTCAGTTTAAGCTCATAAAGACACCCTGCATCACAAACACGATTAAATCGGGCTATTAGACAGTACAATGTTCGTAAATTCAGATTATAACTAGGGTCTAATATGCAATATTTGACCCTCAACATAACCCCCAACTAGCATTTTTCTAGTCCCGAGAAAAGTATGCGAAAAATAAGTTGAGAATTATAGGAGAACTTTCTATGAAATCGAGTAAGATTTTGAACAAGATACGAGAAATTTAATATTCATGAATGTTAGAAATTATTTTTTCCTGAGCTCAATCGCACGGTAGACTTCATAATCAAGTGTAAAGTATTAATCCATCAATTAGAAAAATTTTAAACATTGAGATACATGGATGTATAGTCTAATCTCGGCTTATCATCATTAAGAGATCCAATCGTCAATTTCATGATATCATTGGTAACCAACAAGAAAATTCATGACAACCAAAACCTAATCCAAAACTTGCCTCATATATTAACCTATTAACTTGTGATTTTTCTATTCAAAGTAATGCCAAGGAAGGGGAATCAAATCCTCACCTATAGGGAGCAAACCTATGGTGAAGATCGTACACCTGACTCCTTTTTCACCTATCATTCATGGGGAATTAACTCTACACCTATAGGGAGCAAACCTATGGTGAAGATTAATTATCCAACCTTTTCAATTTTTATACCATGATGGCAAGATATTTCAGGCTGGTTCCTTTCATGCTGAGTGATTACCAAGTTAATCCTTCGATATGGAATTGAAATCTTAATGTGTAAGAAAGACGTATCCTGAAATCATGATTCAATCAATGTTTAAAATCTCTAATCATGGATTGATAATTCAAACTCAACTGTGGAATCTATCAAGTAGCTAAATCTAAGAGTCATAAATTATCAACATCACGTATCTCGTAATTCTAAATCAAAGATAGATGTCAAAATCACATTGAATTTACAAGAAATATCAGAAAAATAGTAAAAAAAATTTCACAATTTTCACAATTTTTGCTCAAGACCAAGAAAATACTGATTAGGAAGCCTAATCTCCCACCCCCAACCTAAAATCTACATTGTCCTCAATGTAAAAGATCTAAACATGGAACAACAAAAGTAAAGTGATGGGAAGATAGTACCTGGATAACGAATCAAGAGAGAGACTTTCTAAGAGATCATAGCTTGGAAGCTGGTTAGCACGAGAGAAAAAGAAAAATAAAAATGACGAAAATAAAATCGTACCTATACCACTTTCGCAGGTGCTCTCGATTACATTTAGCGTATGCAACAAGCTTTTAAATCCCTAAGTTACCCCTAGTGGACGAGTTGTAGTCTCGTGAGGGTTTGCAGTAATGGTACCCACAAACATTGAATCATCTAACTAGAAAAATGAAATGAAAAGCTGGGTTGCCTCTCAGGAGCGCTAAGTTTACCGTTTTCAGCCAGACAAATAAAGTAACAATCTTAGTCCTATGAAAGCGATAACCCTACCTATACCTCCATCAGACTAGGAGATCAGTCCTGGTAAATTGGAGCAATCAGAGGCATGGACATGTTTTCTGAATCAAATGTCTCGACAAATGGCTTTAATCGATGTCCATTTACTTTAAACTCCTTGCCATTGTCGGGATCTCTTATCTCGACGGCCCCATGAGGATAATCAGTAACAACAATGTAAGGGCCGGTCCAACGAGATTGAAGCTTATCCGGAAAGAGATGTAGTCGAGAGTTATACAAAAGGACTTTCTGACCTGGCATGAATGATTTTCGTAGAATATGATGATCACGAAACGCCTTCATCTTGTCCTTGTAAATTTTTAAGTTGTCATATGCATCGTTCTGGATTTCTTCAAGTTCATTTAATTGAAGTTTGCGTAGCAAGCCAGCGTTGTCCAGATTAAAATTCAGATTTTTGATCGCCCAGTATACTTTATGTTCCAATTCCACCGGCAAGTGACAAGCTTTTCCATAGACAAGTCTAGAGGGAGATGTTCTAATAGGAGTTTTTAAAGCAGTATGGTACGCCCATAAGGCATCGGTCAATCGGATTGACCAGTCCTTACGATCAGGGTTAACCATTTTTTCTAGGATATGTTTGATCTCCCTATTGGAAATTTCAGCTTGTCCACTTGTCTGTGGATGGTCTGGGGTGCTCACCTTATGAGAGATACCGTATTTCTTCATTAAACTCTCAAATGGTCTATTGTAGAAGTGTGAGCCCCCGTCACTAATGTGGCTCGAGGCGTTCCGACCCGCAACAGGATATTTTCTTTTAAAAATTTAATGACCGTGCGATGGTCATTTTTGCGGCACGGAATTGCTTCGACCCATTTAGTGACATAGTCTACGGTGAGCAAAATATACAGATTTTCAAATGATTGGGGGAATGGTCCCATGAAATCAATGCCCCAACAATCAAATGCTTCTATAATAAGGATGGGATTCAAGGGCATCATATTTCGACGGGACAATGCTCCCAATTTCTGACAACGCTCACAAGCCTTACAAAACTCATGAGTGTCCCTGAACATAGTGGGCCAGTAGAAGCCACGCTGTAAAATCTTGGTCGTAGTCTTTTTAGCAGAAAAGTGACCACCATAGGCCTGTGAGTGACAGAAGGAGATGACACTCTGATGCTCATCGTCTGGCACACATCTCCTTAATATTTGGTCTGGACAATATTTAAATAAATATGGATCATCCCAGAAAAAGTTACGCACCTTGGTAAAGAATTTCTTCTTATCTTGTGACGTCCAGTGTGTCGGTATGGCACCTGTAGCAAGATAATTAGCAATATCAGCGAACCAAGGTGAATGGGAGACTCTAAACAGTTGTTCATCAGGGAACATGTCATTGATATGAGTCGCCTCAAGGGAATCAGAGGTATTAAGGCGAGAAAGGTGATCAGCTACTACGTTCTCTACTCCCTTTTTGTCTTTAATTTCTAAATCAAATTCTTGGAGAAGAAGGATCCATCGTATTAGACGGGGCTTAGAATCATTCTTGGAAAGAAGATACTTAAGTGCCGCATGATCTGTATAAATAATGATCTTGGATCCGATCAGGTAGGACCGAAATTTGTCCAAAGCGAACACTACGGCTAAGAGTTCCTTTTCCGTAGTCGAGTAGTTCACTTGGGCAGGATTTAGAGTCCTACTTGCGTAGTGAATAACGTAAGGCCGCTTATCTTTTCTCTGGCCTAGAACCGCTCCAAGATCATAATCAGAGGCGTCGCACATAAGTTCAAAAGGAAGTCTCCAATCGGGTAGTTGCATGATAGGTGCAGTAGTTAACATGCCCTTAAGCTTAGTAAAAGCTCCTTGGCACTGCTCAGTCCACTCGTATGGTGTATCCTTTTGAAGAAGATTACATAAAGGACGAGAGAGGAGACTAAAGTCCTTTATGAATCGTCTGTAAAAGCCTGCGTGTCCTAAGAAGGATCGCACGTCTCTGATATTCTTGGGTGGAGGTAGGTTAGAGATAAGATCAATTTTTTTCTTATCTACCTCGATTCCTTTGGACGAGATGATATGCCCAAGGACAATTCCCTTTTGAACCATAAAATGACACTTCTCCCATTTAAGTACCAAATTTTTTTCTTCACATCTTTTCAGCACACATTTAAGACTTGCTAAGCATTTGCTGAAAGATGAATAAAAAACAGAGAAGTCGTCCATGAAGACCTCTAGATATTTTCCCACCATGTCAGAAAAGATACTCGTCATGCATCGCTGAAAGGTGGCAAGGGCATTACATAACCCGAATGGCATCCTTCTGTAAGCAAAGGTGCCATAGGGACATCTAAATGTGGTTTTTTCCTGATCCTCAGGGGCGATTTCAATCTGATTATAACCTGAATACCCGTCAAGGAAACAATAATAGGAATGAACAGCTAGCCTTTCCAGGATTTGATCAATGAAGGGCAAAGGAAAGTGGTCTTTCCTTGTGACGGTATTCAGCTTTCTGTAGTCAATGCACATTCTCCAACCAGTAGTAACTCTGGTCGGCATGAGTTCATTATTGGCATTGGCTACGATTGTGATCCCGGACTTCTTAGGAACCACCTGAGTTGGACTCACCCATTGACTATCAGATATGGGGTAAATGATCCTCACTTCCAATAGTTTGAGAACCTCGGCCTTAACTACTTCCTTTATGTTTGGATTTAGTCTACGTTGTGATTGTCGAACAGCCTTTGCATTATCCTCAAGATATATACGGCGAGTACAAATCGATGGGTTAATTCCCTTGAGGTCCGCTATCGTCCATCCAAGAGCTCCCTTATGCTCAATGAGAGTAGATATGAGCATACTCTCCTGTTCTTTCTCCAGGTGGGCAGAGATCACCACCGGGTATGTCTCATCTTGACCTAAATAGACATATTTTAAATCAGAGGGCAAAGGTTTTAGGTCAAGCTTCGGTGGCTTGAGGTTAGACGGTAGAGGCACTACATCAGTTTGGGACAATTCTTCAATTTGTGGCCTCCACCGGTTAACTTCAAGTACCGGTGCAGTATCCAGCATGGCACACATCTCCCTAATTATATCATCATCAAGATCATGGGAGTGGGCCAGGCACGTCTCTAGAGGATCAGAGGATAAGGTGAGAGGTGTTTTATCTTCCACAAAAGAATCAATCATATTAACATCGTGGAAATCGTCATCATCCTCTGAGTTACTGCCATTATTGAAAAAGATATTCGATTCCAATGTCAAATTTCCAAAAGACATAGTCATAACACCATTCCTGCAATTGATAATTACATTTGAAGTGGACAGGAATGGGCGACCAAGGATGACGGGAATCTGAGTGCTCGTGTCATTGATGGGTTCAGTGTCCAAGATAATAAAATCAACAGGGTAGTAGAATCTATCAACCTGGACCAACACATCCTCGATGATCCCTCTTGGTATACGAACAGAACGATCAGCAAGTTGTAGTGCGGTTCGAGTGAGTTTTAATTCAACCAAACCTAGCTGTTGGTATACCGAGTAGGGAATCAAATTGACGCTTGCTCCTAAGTCAAGAAGTGTGTGATCAATTCGATAGTTTCCGATTACACATGATATGGTTGGGCAACCGGGATCTTTGAATTTTTACGGCATGTCTTGTTTTAGGATGGCACTCACTTTCTCAGTCAAGGAGATCTTCTTTTGAACACTTTTCTGTCGTTTGGTAGTACATAAGTCCTTTAGAAATTTAGCATATAAAGGAATCTGTTTTACAACGTCAAGAAGAGGAATGTTAACTTTCACTTGTTTCAACACCTCTAGGATATCCTGAGAGTTAGATAGACGTTTTGGTTCAACCAACCGTTGGAGAAACGGAGCAACTGGCTTTTCTAGAGGTTCCGGTTCAAATTTTTATGGGGCGCCACTAGATCCATCATTGTTGTCCTCTTCTGGTTCTTGAGGCTTTTCGAGCCTAACCAGAAGGGTTTTATCAATAACCTTCCCACTCCTAAGAGTGGTGATGGATTTAGCATGCCCCATTTGATTTGAAGAGCTGGGATCACCTGCCTCGTATTGCGGTTTAGGATTAGGGAGTGATTGTGCAGGGAGCATCCCTTTTTCCATAGCCGTCATACGTGAATCTATTTTTTGCATAAAATCTGAAATTCCTTGCATTGTCCGAGCCAGCTCTTATATGAAAATTTGAACCGATTCTTCTTGAGGTTTCCCCTGATTTAGATTTTGAATGAAGAAACCTTGAGGGGTAGCAGTTTGTCCGTTTCTCCAACTAAAATTCGGATGATTTTTTCAACCAGGATTGTACGTATTAGAGGGTGGTCCATTGAAAGGTCTTTGATAGTTATTTACGGCATTCGATTGTTCATTCAATACTTCTCGAAAGGCAGGTATTGAAGGATAATTTTCAGTAGTATGAATGTTGCAATCACAGATGCCGCAAACACTTTCATTAACCTTTTCCTTCCTTCCTTCCATGGCCTCAAATTTTCTGGTGATATTGGCCACCTTAGTGTTAAGATTATTATCCTCTTTCAGGAGATATATTCCTCCTTTTTTCCTTGAATGAGTCAGCCTAGACGTAGTGTTCGTCTTTGGATAATAGTCCCATGATCGTGTTTTTTCAGCGAGACTATCGAGGTAATCCCATACCTCGTCAACATTTTTATTGATGAATTCTCCGTTACACATTGTCTCGACCATTTGGCGCTTGCAAGATGTTAGCCCATCATAAAAAAATTTGTAATGCGCCATATTTCAAAGCCATGTTGTGGGCATGCATTAACCAGATCCTTGAACCTTTCCCAACATTGGAAGAATGTTTCATCTTCCTTTTGGGCAAAGTTCGTGATTGCTCTCCTGAGGGTAATTGTCTTATGATGTGGGAAAATTTTCTTTATAAATTCCCTTTGCATATCATTCCATGTGCCAATGGATCTAGGACGCAGTGAATGTAACCACGTCTTGGCTTTTTCTTTCAAGGAAAATGGAAAGAGTTTCAGCCTAATAGTATCCTCAGATACATTAGGGAAGTATAAGGTGCCTATGATTTCATCGAACTCTTTCATATGTAAGTATGGTTCTTCAGACTCAAGCTCATGGAACTTAGGAAGGAGTTGGATAACCCCTGGCTTGAAGTCCATATGTCCTGTATTCTCAGGAAAAATCATGCATGAGGGCGTACTCACCTCCGCTGGTTGTAAATAATCTCGTAAAGTACGAGGCGGGGGTGCCTGATGCACCTCATTCTCATCATGTACTTCCTCAACCCTTGGTTGGGGTAGTGCTTGAGGTTGATTTTCAGCCATAATGTCTTCTAACTCAGGAGAATTCAAGTGGTGTCTAGTCCTGCGATGGACAGTCAACCCCTCAACTAATCCTCCTTCAGTCACGAGACGTCGAGTGTTGTCGCATGCCCACTGGGGCATAAAACACACTCAGCCCTCAAATTCTAACTTAAACCTAAGAGAAAGGAAGAAGAAATCTAGAAAATAAAAGGGAAAGATGGAAAGAAGTTACCAAATTTGGAGTACTAGGTTAAGAATCTGCAAAACAAAACAAAAAAAATTAGTTTCTAAGAATAGAAAGTCCTAATGAAAAGTAAACTAATTTCTAGAGAAAAGAAGAAATTCCAAAGAAAGAAGAATTAGAAAGAGCTTACTAAATTAGAAGTTTCCTACAAAACAGAAAAATTGGGTTAGTTCCTAAACAAAAACTTATAGAAAAATTCTAAAATAAGAAACAAGGTTAGGATTTCTAAAAAGAATTAGAATTAGAATCTCACTAAAAAGAAGAAATAAATCTTAATCTAAATCTAGAATAGAAAAGAAGAATTTAAGACATAATTTACTAATTTAGAAACTGTCTTACAAGCCTATAAAACAAGAAAGACAAGTTAATTTCTAAAAATTAAGAAAATCTAAACCTAATCTTAAACTAATCCTAAAACTAATTAATTTCAGCAAAACGTAGCCGACAGTCCCCAGCAACGGTGCCAAAAACTTGTTCACTCCCCAAGTGCAGGGTTGTGATTTAGTAATAACTCGGTAAGACCGAGGTCGAATCCCAAGGGACTGAAACTTGTACGTTATCTAAAACTAACTAGAACTAGAACTAGGCTAAGATGAATTCTAAATCAATTAGCAATGGTGTAATACTTGTAGAATAATTAATCTAAAACTTAGGAAACAAATCAGAGATAGGAAACTAGGGATTCAGAGGATCCACTTGTAGAGATCAGGGAGAACTTATGCTTGTATCAAAAATTATGAAAATTACTGAACTGCCGTTGATCTAGTTTTTAAAGAGATGAAAGGTGTATGAATTAGAATGGATTCCATCACCAAACCATGCCCAAAGACTATGGCAAACAACAGAATCAAACTAATTACCACCCAATCACATGTATGCAAGTTAGGAAGGGTACCGACATCCAACCATGCCTAGGAAACTATGGTGAACAACAGGGCTTCCTGACATCATAAACATAAAGGAGAACGAAAATATTCAAAGCCATTGCAAACCCATTGTAATTTCAGTCACAAAAGACCATTAAAGACAAAAAATATTCCCAGAATAATCAACTAAAATCAACGTCGATTCATGAATTAAAATTAAAATAAAATAAAATCTCCCATCTCACTACAAGCTTCACCTCCTAGCCCTAGCTAGGAGGTTTTAGCCACACATGGTGAGGCTAAATCCAACTAAATAAAGAGAAAAAGAAAAGGAAAAGAAAAGTGAAAAGAAAAACCAAGAATTTCTCTCTCTCTCTCTCTCCTTCTTTGCTCCACGTCCAGCCCCAAGCCTAAGTCCTCCCCTATTTCTCTCTCTCTCTCTCCTGCTCGTGGCTGCTTCCAAGATCTCTTCCTCTTCTCCTTTTTCTTTCCTTTCCACATCTCTCCTCTCTGTTTTATAGTACCAGGGAAGTCGGTTTGGAGAGCTTACGCACTCTCTCTGTTGCTGCGCAGAGGAAAAACGCAGGGGCGGTTGCGTTTTGGAAACGTTTTGGGACAGATGGCCATACCATCTTCGTTTCAGCCTTCATGGCGCTGGGTGTGGCCCCCTGTTGGCTATTCTGATCGGTCCAGATCGGTTATTCGATCAATGATAGTGGGCCACATCTCCCCGGAACTTTAGAAATTCTTGGACGTGCGCTGCTTACGCACGTCAGCCTGTAACGAACCCTATTGGGCCCACAACTGGACGTCAGTGAAGAAATCCACTCCGTCTATTGGAATCACATCGAAAAAATGGTAAGAAATGATGTGGTTCATCTCTGATTCGGTGTGGCCCACGAGGACTTTTACTCTACCGTCCAGACGGCGTTTGATCTGTAGTCTTCTGCGTGTGTATGCATGGGTTCAAAAAATCTTCCTGTGTACGGTCGGTTTGACCTTCTAGAATGAATGGACGGTCCAGATTGATGGCCTGATCGAAGGTGGTGGCCCACTGACGCTCGTCCGACGTCCGACTGCGAAACAGAGTTTCGCATCCATCGCTATGATGGCTGGTGGGCCCATGGTTGATGTCAATGGAAAAATCCACCCCGTCCATTAGAATCCTCTCGAAAAATCCTTTGGAAATGTATTAATTTGGTTCGTATAAGGTGTGGCCCACAGAAATTTCTATATCACCGTTTATTATCTGTTTCGTCGCGATACTCACGCGTTCGCTTGCATGGGGAAAAACCGACGCCTATGTGAGGGTAACACCCACCTCCTGAGACCATTTAACGGTTCAGATCCTCCATATATAGAATGTATGGGGCCCACAACGCAGCTCAGCGTCCGCACCTTGCGGACGCTGTGTAAACAAGACCCGGACCGGGTCAAAGTCGGTCAAACCTGACTTTGGTTTGCCGTGCGTCGCGCGTGCACTTGAGCACGCTGTACTCACCACTCAGGTGGGGTCCACTGTGATGTTTATGAGAAATCCATGCCAACTATCCACTTTGTAGTATTATTTTAGGCGTTGGGACCAAAAAGGAAGCATATCCAGATGACAGGTGGGCCTCAGTTCACTGATCTATGGGCTGATCTATCTGTTAGGCCACTTTCGCAATGATCCAATGGATGATTTTTGACGTGTACGGTTAATTTATGGTCCTCAAGCCACGTATGAAGTTTCGAGCCGAACCGATATTGGGAACCCCGTGATCTTGCGTTCTGGATGCATTTCAAGCCACTTGAGCTTCAGTTTCTTAGTTTTTTCGGATTTCTGACCGTGTATATCTGTTAATCTTAGTCCCCTGGAGTGTGTCCCTTGCCTTGGTGCATTTTGAGCGCTAAAACCATATTTTTAACACCCATTTTCAGTTCAAGCTCATAAAGACACCCTGCATCACAAACACGATTAAATCGGGCTATTAGACAGTACAATGTTCGTAAATTCAGATTATAAGTGGGGTCTAATATGCAATATTTGACCCTCAACACCATCGGCCACATTTTAGGGTCCTAACTAAGATCCAAACCATTGATCGGTTGGTCTCACTTGGCCCAACTCAAAAATAAGGAAAACTACTATTATCATGCACCCACCGTTCGATCTTCTTGCTCCTATGGGTTCCTTAGCACCTTAGCTTTGATTCTAATGGAGGAGATGATGAATGGATGGCTAGGATGGGAGAATCTTGGGGTGGAGAGGTGGGCCACACTTGGAGTTTTGAAAGAGAGGGAGAGATTTGAAAAAATTCATACGTATGGAGTATCTCCTTTCTTACTTGAAATGGGTTTGAAAATGAGAAAGAGAGAGAGAGATGGGTGATGGATGGATGTGGTGAGTGATGGTTGTGTAAGAAAACCTTAACTTTTGTGGCCTTTTGTGTAAGAAAGGCAT
Source organism: Magnolia kwangsiensis (assembly GCA_037074715.1). NCBI lineage: Eukaryota > Viridiplantae > Streptophyta > Magnoliopsida > Magnoliales > Magnoliaceae > Magnolia > Magnolia kwangsiensis. The sequence continues at coordinate 21,617,679 of CM073585.1, read as the reverse complement.
GGGAGGTGTAAGAACTTTTTGACTTTGACGGCTTTTGGTGTAAGAGAGGTATGGGCTTTGTAAGAGATTCTTGACTTTTGTGGTTGCTTGGGAATGGGTGAAAGGTGATGTGTACTTGACATGTACTTGACATGTGATGGATTGATTGATGGGATTGATGTGACATCTCGTAGAGATTCTCTTGGGTTTGGCAACGCGCGGCGTTTTCCTCGCACCAAACGTTGGCCCACATCTCTTAACTAGGGTATCGCCTCGGCGCGCAAGTCGCGGCATCAGAACCGCAGCGATGACGCAGTCGCTATGGTAATGGTCTTGGGTTGAGTCGACTCGAGTTGACGGCATATGAATCAGAGTCGTGCGTAAATATCGGTTAAGGGTCGAAGGTTGTCGGAATTCGACCGGTAAGACCGAGGAAGTCTACGGAACGGTATGGACTAAGATACAGGTCTTACACCTGCTCATTGGATTCCTGGCGAAAACCAGTTGGCAAGGAGTAGTTTTTATCAAGTTTTGATGCGATCCACTATATAAAATCAAGTCACCGTTAATCTTGTGTTTCTCGACGATCCATGTACGTACACATGTGTGGGGCCAAACGGCCACCTCGACAAGGGTCACGCCCCACCTCTGGAGCTAATGGACGGTCAGGATCATGAAAATACATGATGGGTGGGCCCCACTACTGAAACCGACGGTCGGCATGCATAGACGCTGGCCGATTTTGAAATTTTTTATAAAACTATTGGTCAGCCCTCTCTTTGACCAGATCCCATGTCCGGTGTGGCTCGCGTGTGCATGTGCTATGTACACGTACGTGAGAATTTGGGGTCCATCATGATGCGTGTGCAAAATCTGCTCCGTCCATCCATTTTGACACCTCATTTAAGGTGTCGGAACTAAAATTGAGGCATATCCAGATATTAGGTGGGCCCCCAAATCATTGATTTATGGGCTGATCTATCCGTTGGGCCACTTCCAGAGGGATCCAATGGTTAAAATTCAACATGTACAGTTAATTTATGATCCTCAGGCCATGTAAGAAGTTTCGAGCCGAGCATATGGTGGGAACCCTGTGATCTTTCATTCTGGACCAATTTCGGGCCACTTGAGCTTCAGTTTCTTAGTTTTCTCGAATCTCTGGTGTGTAAATCCGTCGATCTTGGTCCCCTGGGGTCGTCCCATGCTCTGGTGAATTATGAGCATTAAATCTCAGCTTTTAGCACCATATTTCAATCCAAGCTTGTAAATACACCCTGCATCATAAATACGATTAAATCAGGTCGTTAAACGGTACCATGTTCGTAAATACCAGCAATAATTAGGGTTTGATATGCAATATTTGACCCTCAACACAACCCCCAACCAGCATCTTACTAGTCCCAAGCAAAGTATGCGAAAAGTAAGTTGAGACGTATAGGAAAATTTCTATAAACCCAAGTGATTTTTAAAAAATAGTCCAAATCCTAGAGTTCTAAGATTCATGAATGTTGGGCATTACTTTCTCCTGGACTCAAGCATACGATAAACTTCATAATCAAGTTCAAAATATTAATCGATCAATTAAAATAATTCTAAACATTGAGTTTCATGGGTGTATAGTCTAATCTCGACTTATCATCATTAAAATTCACTTTTCTATTTTAGGATATCATTGGTAACCACCAAGAAAATTCATGATAACCAAATCTTAAACCAAAACTTGCCTCACGAATCATCTTTCCATTTTTCTAGCTTTTGATTTTTCATTAAAAGTAACGCCAATAAGGGGAATCAAATCCTCACCTATAGGGAGCAAACTTATGGTGAATACCGTACACCCAAACCTTTTTTACATATCATCCATGGGGAATTAAATCATCACCTATAGGGAGCAAACCTATGGTGAAAATTATTTGCCCAACTTTTTTTAAAGGGATCTGTTTTTTCTTTTTTTCTTTAATTGATCATGAAGGGAAAATTTTCAAGTTGGTTCTTTACATGCTTAGTGATTATCATGTTAACCTTTCAATATCAAACTGAATCCTTAATGTGAAAGCAAGATGTGACATGTGAAATCACGACTCAATTAATGTTTAAAACTTCTAATCATGGATTAACAATTCAAACTTAACTATGAAATCTACTATAATAGATAACTGAATCTAAGAGCCATAAAACCAACATTACGTATCTTACAATTCTAAATCAAAGATAGATGTCAAAATCACTTCGAATTCACAATAATTTTAAAAAATTAAAAAAAAATTAAAAAAAAAAATCACAATTTTTTGCTCAAGACCAAGAAAACACTGATTAGGTAACTTACTCTCCCACCCCCAACCTAAAATCTACATTGTCCTCAATGTAAAAGATATGAGCATGCAATGCACATGGGACAACGAAAGTAAAGTGATGAGAAGATAGTACCTGGATAACAAATCGAGAGAGAGACTTTTCAAGAGATCGCAACATGGAAGCCGATCAGCACGAGAGAGAAAACATGAAAGCAACTACCCTAAAACAATGCAGGAAGCAAACTAACCTAATGGCATAAAACCATCTAACTTAGAACAGCATAAAGCAAACTAACTTAGTCCTATGAAAGCAGGGAAAAACTACTCATTCATGTTGCACGGTTTCTCTTCTGGCTAATGTCTTGATAAGTTTCTCAGTAAGTTCCTCAACAGGATCATCCAAAAGCCCTTTTTGCAATAGGCTTGGACGCCCTAGAGCATGACTTTCCAGAGAAACATATGTACCTCATAAGAATTTTTTCATTGAATTGCTTGAGATATCCAAAGTATATACGATTTACTTATAACAGAAGAAGTTTCAACGTTAGTGTTCCACGGTGAATCAGAGACTGTGTGTAAATAAAGTTCAGAAAACTTCTTAAAAAGTGATGTAGGCTCAACACATTCTAAAGTATCAAACTTCGGTTTCATTATCAACTCTTCCTCCTTTAATGGTAGACGTTTAGGATCAGGGGAAGAATGGGCTTCAGAATAAGGGTTCTCTCAGTCGGAGATGACTACCATGATATTGTTTTGCAAGGCATTCACTTTTTCTTCTAACATGGGATCGTTTGAATCTCCAAAGTGTGTCGAGCAATTTCAAGAGTTGAGAATTTCAGCTGAGTGTGACTTATTCTCTACATTGGAGCTTATGATGATCCACCAAAGGAATCCATCATCATTGAAAGTGGACGGATGTACACTCTCTTGCTCCAGTCCTACACAGACAGATTGAAAATCAATAGGGAAAGCATCGGTGTGCTCACTTTGTTCATTGAAACTACTTAATCGTGGCGTTGAATTGTCAAATGTGTACAGCTCAGATGGTGGCCTTAACTGAGTTGTTTTAAATTCTAGGGTCGTAGCGAGCAACTCGTCCTTCTCCCAAATCACATCATCATTCAATTCAGGGGAGTGGTCCAAACATATCTCACAAGAGATAGAAGGGTCGGTTGTAAGGAGCTTATCCTCCACATTTAAATCAGGCATGTCAGATGAGTGGAGTAGATCCTTCTGACCGATCACTTCATGTACTTCTTGATCACTGACCTGGACTATACTTGAGATTGATTCCAGGGAAATTTGGGCTAAACATTCATGATCATCATCCCAATATGCATCATCTTCTAATTTCGTGTAGTGCACACTTGGGATGGGATCACCTTCCTCATATTCTATACCTAACTTCGGTTGAGGTTTGAATAAACTAACCTATACCTCATCATTAGGATCCTATGTGTCATCTAAGGAAGTGTGTCATCATCACTGTATTTGAAAGACAACCATGTATCTTCCCCATTCTTTTAAACAGTCATCAAGATTGACTCTTCGGGAAATTGAACCACATGCCTGTTAACGTAATTCAAATTTTCATTCTAAATTCCAGAGTTTTTCAAAAGAGAGTGAGGACACTTTTTTCGCATTGTATTTCTGGATTGGGTTAGGGCTGAGACGACCTAGCCTCTATTAGCCTATTAAGGTGTGATTCAAGCGCTTCTACTAATTTCCTCATGCCGGTAATATAGTCTGTATAACTCGGAGATAACTCCTCTTGGATCGTTTTTGGTGGATATTTATAAGTGGCTGATCCACGGGGGTTATTACCGTGATGTTTTACTGACTCAACTTCAAAATATTTATGTTTCCACTGATCAAAATCATACGGGTCATCTGTCGGGAGTTGATATGCGTCATCATTCCAATAATTACATACTATTTTCTTAACTCGTGAAACACAATTATTCTCCCGCAGATAATCATCGAAAGACTTCTTAATCGGTGGAGCATCATATTCCAATTGGTTCTCGAAGATATTTTCAAAAAAATTTTAAGGCATAGGTTGTTTTCCATAAGCTATCTCAACATACGGACGTGCCCACTCATTTAGATACAGGTGAAACCTTAATTCTGAATCTAAAATAAAAGAAAAATTCCGACAACAATACACAAAGTAAGAGGGGAAGTTAGAAAGAAGTTACCCGATTAAAGATTCCTAAGTTAAAACTTGAAAAACAAAATAAAATAGGTCAGTTTCTAAAAGTAGAAAGTTTCTAAAGGAATGTTCTAAACCTATAATAAGAAAGTAAGTTAGATTATAAAAATAAGAGGAATCCTAGAATTAAAAAATTTTTAAAAATAGAAAAACAGAAAAACTAGGAAGAGATTACCAATTTAGAAAGTCTACCAACAACCCTACAAAACAGGAAAGTTAGTTCTGAAAATCAAATAAAAAGAAAAGTCTAAAACTAAAGTTAGTACAATCCTAATCTTAATCTAATTCTAAAACCAATTAATTTCATAAAAGCATAACCGTCAGTCCCTGGCAATGGCGCCAAAAACTTGTTCACTCCCCAAGTGCAGGGTTGTGATGTAGTAATAAACTTGGTAAGACTGAGGTCGAATCCTAAAGGACTGATACCTGTACGTTATCTGAAACTAACTAGAGTTAGAACTAGAATAAGATGTAATCTAAATCAAATAGAATTTAAGGAACAATTATGAAATATTAATCTAAAACTTAAGGAATTCAGAAATAGGAAACTAGGGATTCAGAGGATCCACTTATAGAGGTCAGGGAGATCTTATGCCCGTTTAAAGAACTCAACTGGACTTAGAGTGCATCCTCATCCAATTGAAGGGTGAAACCGTGAAAATCAACTGAACTTCCTTTGATATAATTTTCAAGAGATGAAAGGTGTATGAATTAGAATGGATTCCATCACCAAACCATGCCTAGGAGACAACGTAAACAATAGAATTAAACTAATTACCAACCGATCAACATGATATGAAGGTTAGGAAGGGTACCGTCATCCGACCATGCCAAGTAGACGATGGTGAACAACAGGGCTTCCTGACATCATAAACATAAAAAGGAAAAGAACATGCTCAAAGCCATCATAAAACCATTGTAATGTTAGTCACAACAGACCATTAAAAACTAAAAATATTCCCATTAATCAAACTAATATCAATTTCAGTTCAGTATAAACAAAAGATATAAAATAGAGTCTCCCATCATGCTGCAAGCTTCACCTTTTAGCCCTAGCTAAGGGGCTTAGCTTAGCATAAACATGATTAGGCTAAAAATCTTTAAAAGAAAACAATTAAAATTAAGAAAAATAGGGAAGTAATGGAACCAGCGGGCCGAACTCTCTCTCTCCTCTGACTCTTCTTGGCTTCCCACTTCTCCAGATCCCTTTTCCTCTCTTCCACATCCCTTTTTATAGCCAAAGGGGCAGTGGAATGGCTAGAGTCGGTGCTGAAAGAAACCTTTACGCAGCAACGTGCGTAGGCAGCAGAGGATTCCAATTAAGTTGTGTTTGAACTAGATTTTTGGACAGTACACGGGCAAGAAATCCATTCTGGCTCCATGGTTAGGGTAAAGACCCCTTGCCGGATCTTTTGGACGGTTCAGATCATCCAACCGACCATCATATGGGCTGTGCAACGCCCCACTGCGGTCAGTTTTCACGGATGCGGCTTCATGCGAATTTTCTTACGCTGACAAGCTCGGTGGGCCCCATAGTGATGTTTTCTGAGACATCTAACCCACTCATTGGATTCCTAGTGAAAAACTAATCGAGAAGGAGTAGTTTTTTACCAAGTTTTGATGCGATCCACTGTATAAAATCAAGTCACCGTTAATCTTGCTTTTCTCAACGATCCACGTGCGTACAAATCTGTGGGGCCAAATGGCCACCTAGGCAAGGGTCACGCCCCACCTTTGGAGCTAATGGATGGTCAGGATCATGGAAATACATGATTAGTGGGCCCCACTACTGAAATTGACGGTCGACATGCGAAGACGCTGGCCGATTTTGAGATTTTTTATAAAACTATTAGTCAGCCCTCTCTTTGACCAGATCCCATGTCCGGTGTGGCTCGCGTGTGCATGTGTTATGTACACATACGTGAGAATTTGGGGTCCATCGTGATGCGTGTGCAAAATCTGCTCCGTCCATCCATTTTGACACCTCATTTAAGGTGTCAGAACTAAAATTGAGGCATATCCAGATATCAGGTGGGCCCCCAAATCACTTATTAATGGGCTTATCTATCCGTTAGGCCACTTTCAAAGGGATCCAATGGCTGAAATTCGACATGTACGGTTAATTTATGGTCCTCAGGCCACGTATGAAGTTTCAAGCTGAGCATATGGTGGGAACCTTATGATCTTGCATTCTGGACCAATTTCAGGCCACTTGAGCTTCAGTTTCTCGATTTTCTCGGATCTCTAGTGTGTAAATCCGTCGATCTTGGTCCCCTACGGTCCTTCCCATGCTCTGGTGAATTTTGAGCGTTAAATCTCAGCTTTTAGCACCATATTTTGATCCAAGCTTGTAAATATACCCTACATCACAAATAAGATTAAATCGGGCCATTAAACAGTACCATGTTCGTAAATCCTGGTAATAACTGGGGTCTAATATGAAATATTTGACCCTCAATAACCGACCCACAGAGTGGGTCGCATTTGTCCATTTCGTCAGAAAATGCGCCCTTTCAGCTCAAAAATGAATTTTTAAAATTTTTACTCTTTTTGGTAATTCTGATTTTTTAATAGTTTTAGAGTTTTAGTTTTTCTTTCCTTTTAGAAATAACTTTTAGTTATATTAGGACTCTTCTAAAGAAAGTTTATTCGTAATTTTTATTTTTAGAAATTAGGCCTTAAATGAGTTTTATTAGAATTAGGATTTTTGCTAGAGTTAGAATTGTGCTATTTTTCGTAATTATGAATTTTAGTTTATTTTTTTCTATATTAATGGTATAAGGAGACACATTAGATGATTATCAATGATTCATTAATCAATTTTGAATTTTATCAGAATTTATTTCTATTCTCTTGCTTTATTTCCTCGTGGATTCGAGAAGTCTCTGTGAGGAGTCCAGAGAAGCTCCGTGGATTTGGAGTAGTTATCCTTGAGGAAGACGGTGATTGACCCTATCACGTTCATCCCTGCGTCAATTGGTATCAAAGCGAGGATTCCCATTGGGTTGATGGTAAACAATAAAGGTATGAACCAAAATCCTATGGATAGTGATTCAAGGATTCGTTATCTTTCAGAAAGAATGGAAGCTTTCTACCGGGAGAGTCATTTGACCATGCAAGGACCGCAAGCAACCCTCAACCGTATTGCAGATGCGTTAATTCGGTCCCGAGCTCAAAGTGATACTCAACCGCCCGTGGCCGCTATATGACACAACCCCAATTTCTACAAAGCACCATCAGATGATGGTAAATTACAAGCCACCACTTCGATTATGAGGAAGCCGTTATACATGCCAAAGGTAAAAATAGAATTATAGCGAGACAACATCTTTCGAAAAAGGTGTACTGCATACAAAAAAGTCTGCAATGTGGTCATCGATGTCACGAGCGATGAGAATTTTATGTCGAAAATAATGGTGGAAAATCTACAACTGAAAATAAAAAGACACCCATCTCTATACACGATTGGATGGATCAAGGAGGTCAACAAAATAAAGGTAACTGAATGATGTCGTATGTCTTTTTCCATTGGTAAATATTATAAGGATGAAGTAATGTGTGACGTGGTCGACATGGAAGCTTGCCACATGTTACTTGGTCAACCCTGAAAAAATAATATTAATGCTACACATAAGGATCGAGATAACCTATTTATATTTATTAAATATGGTAAAAAGATTATCCTTGGCCCTATAGGAAGGGATAACCAACCCAAGACTTCTAAATTTAAGGAACAATCTCTCACAACTTAACAGGCTTTTGTTAAACAATCTGAGGAAACAAAACATATATATCCATTAGTTGAAAAGAAAGAATATATGGAGCCTGTGAATATCCTAGAAGATTTGAAGCCAATGTTGCAGGAGTTCAAGGAGATTGTGCTCGATGACCCCCCAATAAATTGCCTCCCATATGAGATATAAAAAATGACATTGATCCCATCTCATGGGCAAGTCCGCCTAATTGCCTAAATTATCAGAAAAAATATGAGATCTTGAAGAAAGTTGTGAAGAAACTGATCAATATTAGTCAAGTCAAGGAAAGCATGAGTATATGTATTGTGTCAGCTCAAGAGCTTAATGTCAAGTACAAAAAAAGGGCTAATGAATATCGGCGTCAGAAGTTATCTGAGACTCATGTGCCAAGTCTCTTACGTAACTCAAGGATGAGTTTTTTTCAAGTAGAGGGGTCTGATGTAGAACGTGTCACAGATACATTCCTAACATGGTTGGGCCAAAAGAAGGTGGACCGTAAATTAATCATAACTTTTGATCCGGGTATCGTAATGGGGCATACAACCTATCAATCTTTACTGAAACGAGCCATCCGAGGTGAACCAACTCATAAAGTGGGTCGCATCTGTCCGTTTCATCAAAAGACGTGCACTTTCAGCTCAAAAATGAATTTTTAGAATTTTTTTACAATTTTTAGTAATTCTATTTTTTAATATTTTTAGAGTTTTAGATTTTCTTTCCTTTTAGAAATAACTTTTAGTTATACTAGGACTCTTCTAGAGAAAGTTTATTCGTAATTTTTATTTGTAGAAATTAGGCCTTAGAAGAGTTTTATTAGAATTAGGATTTTAGTTAGAGTTAGAATTGTGCTATTTTGGGTAATTATGAATTTTAGTTTATTTTTTTCTATAATAATGGTGTAAAGAGACACATTAGATGATTTTCAATGATTCATTAATCAATTTTGAATTTTATTAGAATTTATTTTTATTCTCTTGCTTTCTTTCCTCGTGGATTCAAGAAGTCTCTGTGAGTGGATTTGAGAAGTCTCTATGAGGAGTCTAGAGAAGCTCCTTGGATTCAAAGTAGTTATCCTTGAGGAAGACAGTGATCGACCTCATCACGTTCATCCCTGCGTCATAAAGGCCTCTGACCGGTCCAGTTAATTCTCTAGAAGCTTAAGTCCCCTCTACCAATCTGCCATTGCACCTTAGAATCCAGCATGGGAAAAAGATCCCGAATCCTCCTCCAAAGAGGAGAAGCCGCCAACGCGCTCTGACCCTGACCTTACAGGTCCTGCTAATACTTCGCTCGTATAAAATCTCCCCAAAGGCTCCGAGATTCCTTAAACTTTGCGACCCAGGTTAATTTAAGATGGAAAGCACGCATGATATCTGTTAACCTCTGGATCCCTAGGCCACCTTCGGCTTTTGGTGCCGCAATCACTGACCAATTCCTCCAATGTAGCTTCCTTCTGCCGTCAGCCCACCCCCAAAAGAAATTGGGGAAACAGGATTCCAAGCCCTGTAAAATCGAAACTGGGATAGCCACAGACATAAGGATATAAACAGGAATGCTACTGAGGACGTGTTGGATAAGCGTAACTCTACCTGCTTACAACAAGCACTTCGCCTGCCACCCCTTCACTCAGGCATCCACCTTATCAATAAGTGGTTAGAAATCTGAACTTTTTCTTCTACTCGCGGTAACTAGAACCCCAAGATAAATGAAGCTAGTTGAGGTCTTAGTGATCCCCATAATTCTTTGAATCGCATCACTCCTGGCAGAGGAGAGACGATCTGAGCATATGAAAAAACTTTTCTCGAAGTTGATGTTTTGCCCCGAAACCTGCTGAAACAAGTTTAAAAAATTCTTTGTAGCATGGACCAATTTAATGCTACCATTGAGGAACAAAACATGTCGTCAGCATAAAGAAGGAGGAAACCCCGAGGGCAATTCCTACCCATGTAGTAGGTGAGGCAGCTCGCCCTGTCTAAGAGTCTAGCAAAACCTCTACTTAAAATCTTGGAGGCGAGAAAGAACAAGCTGGGGGACAGGGGGTCCCCTTGGAAAACACCTCTGGTTGATTTGAAAAATTCAGTCGCTTCACCATTAATTAAGACAGAGAGTCAGCAATTGTTTCAGCATCTCTCCACCAAGTTAACCCACAGGCCCGAAAATCCAAATCGGGTCAAGACCTTTCTAAGGAAGGACCACTCCATGTAGTTGTAAGCCTTCTCCAAGTCGATCTTCAGCATTATGTTAACGTCGCGCACCTTTCTGTTGATGTCCCTAAGGACTTCCTAGGTCAGCGCCACATTTTTTACGATGCATCTCCCTTGGACGAACGCACCTTGTTCTAGGGAAATCAAGTTCGGGAGTACCCTGGCCAGCCTATTTACAATAATTTTGGCAAGGATCTTGTAGACGTAATTACGAAGACTTATTGGTCGGAAGTCGGCAAAAGACTTGGGGGAATCACCTTTAGGGATCAAATAGATCAAGGTTGAGGTGAAAGCTTTGGGGATGGAGCAACCCAGAATTGAGGCCGTCATTGCTTTTAAGAGATCGGGCCCCACTATGTCCCAGCATCCTACAAAAAATGCCCTAGAAAAACCATCAGCGCCTGACGCACCATCAGGCGGGATGGCCATTACCACTTCTTTAACTTCACTAAGGGTCGGAGGGGCCATAAGATCAGCATTGTCTTTAGCTGATACTCACTCCGGGATAACGAAGAGGATACTCTTCCTTGGGATCGGCACCCTCGCTGAAAAAAGTTTGTGAAAGAATTTCACCACCTCTTTCTTAATATCTGTCGGGGAAGTAGTCAAATCCCCCGACTCCAGTAAGATGGAACTGATCACCAACTTTCTACTCTTAATTGCCACTGAAGCATGAAAATAACTAGAGTTTTTGTCACCTTCTTGCAACTAGTGATTGCGAGCCTTTTATTTTCAAAAAATTTCTTCCAGCAATTCAAGGTGACAGAGCTTGGCTCGCGCTGTGGTCAGGTCTTGAATGGACCTACTGTCCACCTCAATAAAGCAGGCTTACTAAAGGAGAATCTCCTCACAGGCCTGGACTTCCTCCTCCGCTGCCTTAATCTGCATGAAGGTGGGGGGTTTGGTTTTCTCTAGAGTTTCTCGCCTAGGGTTTCTTGCCTTACGCCTGGGGATTTCCCCCAGGACGCCAGATTCCAAATATCATAACCTTCACCATTCCTTTTCTCCCCACCAGAAGCTGGGTAATTTGGGATTTTCTTTATTTGTGGGGAATACCCCTTTTAATTGCACGGCCCTAGACCTCCACACCATTTTTGGGAGATATGGCAAGTTGCTAGATGTTTTCATCCCCACTCTCCCCGGCACCAAGCATCCAAGGGGATACGCATTTGTCTGTTTCCAATACGAACAAGACGCTATGGCAGCAGTAGACATCCTCAACGGTAGAAAAATCGATGGGCGGACGGTCACAGTCAACATGGATAGACCCAGAGTCAATGCTCGTGCAGAGATGGTCGTTGAGGCACTGAAGCGTCGTTTGCTGAAGCCCTCTTCTTCCTCGTATGCGACTGTTACAGCAGGTAGAGGTACTATCCAACCTCGTCCAGGGGTTTCAGCCACAAACAGTGTCACCATCACAGATTCAGCTGCGGTGGAGAAGAAGATGAAAGATCTGAAATATGGCTTTATCGGTATCCCGACCGATCCAAACCTTTCCATTCTCTAACCGATTAGAGCAATTAGATCCTCCAGACTCAACGCAATAGCCATTGAAGTGATTAGACTCCCATTAGTGCGACTGCTCATCCTTCTCAAATCTGCAACAGATTACGATCTTTTCAGGGATGAGTCGGAGCTCCACGCAAAAATGGGGTTTAGAGGTTCGTCCTTGGTCACTAGCTGAGGCGAGCATGAACAAGGTAGTATGGATTACTCTTTGGTATCCCTCCACATGCATGGATGGAATCGGTGATTCTAGATCTAGCCAATTTCTTCAGAAAGGTGGTGGCAATTGACCCGACAAGCAGGTCCGGGATGTTCCAAGGTTTTGCTCGAGTGCAGATCGACCTTCATCTAGGGGTGGAACTCTCTCGGGTTCTCTAGCTACAAGTCAGAGAGGAGTCCTACTCCATCTATTCCATGGTGGAACCGATGCACAAGGTCATTGGGGCGTCTGCCCTAGTTAAACATCAGGATCTAGCCACTACAAAATAGTGGGTTCAAGAAGTTTTCCAACCCAACAGTTAGAACCTTGATGGAGAGGGTTTCACAGTTATGCCTTTGGAAGCACTAACCCCATTGCAACGCAACTCAGATGCTCGAAGAAATGTCCCAATGATCCTCTCCGCCTCTGATGTCAGGACTGGGAACAACCATCCATGTGGTCAGGAGGTTCGACGGATGGTCCCTGTGACCAAGCCACATATAGCTCATATTTACCCTCCCATCAAAGACGCCATCATCCAGAAAACCCCTATTTCCTCACCCCTGCCTAAGGCGACCCCCGGGACTGGAGCTGACACTTTTCGGCACCACAGTTCCCATTTGATTCGTGCCAGGCCAAATTCTAGCCGAGGCAAAGGCTACACCACAACTTCCCCAGTCATAAATGAGGAGATTGTTCCCAATTCGATCGAGTACTTCCCATATCTGCACCAGTGCCCAATTTCTCAGCTTAGCAATCATATCGGCATGGAGAACCTGCTGTTAGTGGATGGAAGGGACCAGATTCTCTGCCAGCTCGATTCTTCCCCACATCGGAACTTACTCCACGGTGCTAGCCCTAATGTAAGTTCCACAACCCTTCCTTTTCAATCGGTCTATCTTGTTATGTTAGCCACTCAGGTAGGGAATGTGCCAAATGGAAGATCTTTCAGATCTAAATCGATTGGTTGCTCTCCCTTATCGGAATCTGAAGTGGACCTATCGCCTTTCTTTTTCCAAGCTAAGGAAGCTATAGCTGGGAACCGGTCCTAACACAACCAGGGAGATATTGTTCAGTGTCATCAGGCTCACCACCTAGATCTTAGCCCCGCCCCTACCTGTAGGGACCCCTCTATTAGTCAAGGTCGAGGGCTTGTTCCAACCTTTGTCCCTAGCCTGGGTAGGGAGAGGCCACCCAAAAAATCCACAGTCAAGCACCGGAGTAGAAAACGTTCTAAGATCAACCCTCATAATATATTCATCAGGGGCGAATGGATAACCAGGTTGAGAAAGATGCAGAAAAGGGCCAAGAAGTTGTCCCATGTCGAATAAGATTCTGCTGTGGAATGCTCATGGAGTGGGTAATGCTCCCACCATCAGAACTCTTAAGAGAATGATTAGTTCTCATCAGCTATGGATAGTGGTGATCCTCGAACCCATGGTTAGGGATTCTAGGCGAGTGGCAATTGGCCTCAAGCTTGGATTCCACTCCTCCTGCTCTAACGTGGAGGAGGGTGGAAAATTTTGGGTTTTCTATAACAACCTTCCTACTTTGGCGATTGTCTTCAAATCCAGTCAGGTCATTAACTTCTCAGTTAACCTTCCTCTAACCCAATCTCCAGTTTCCTTTTCTATTATTTATGCTAGTTGTTCCAGAATTCAACGCAGGGCCCTTTGGGAGGACATGGTTTCCCCATCCCGTTCTGCACAGGGTCCCTGGGCTATGGGGGGTGACTTTAATAGTACTATTGAAGCAACTGAAAGAAGGAGCCGAAGGAATCCAGATGCATCTAGTGTCAGGGATTTTTTGAAAGCTATCAATAGGGCAGGGCTATTAAATGTAGGGTTCATTAGGAGTCGTTACACCTGGTGTAACAATCAGCAAGGTGCGGACAGGTCTTGGGCTAGACTCGACAAGTTGCAAATCAACTCCCATTGGAACACAGCGTTCCCTATTTTTCAGGTGGAACATCTTCCCTGGGTCTGTTCAGATCATGCTCCCCTCCTTATTGCCTTTCCCAAGCTGGCTATATCTCACCCCAGACCTTTTCGGTTTCAACGTATGTGGCTGCACCACTCTTCATTCGTGTAAGTTGTAAAATCTGCATGGGAGGCAGCTTGTGAAATTGAACCAATGCGGAATCTGATTTCAAAGATGAATAGAGTTAAGTCAGCGCTGAAGATCTAGAATAATTCTAGAAACCTAAACATAGAAACCTCCGTCCTAAACCTAAACGCAACCTAGTCAACCCAATCAGCCTAACCATGAACCATAGGAACCTAACACCCTAGAGCCTTAACTCAGCCCGATGAGTCAACTCACCCAGTCAATTCGCTGAGTTAAATCACTCGGTCAGCCTACCCAACCTTATAACTAAGTCAACTCACCTATTTAAGCCCAAAACTAAGCCCAAACCCAAGCTGAAAATTAAGCCCCATTGGAGAAATGGATGAGAGTGAGAGAGAGAGACAGAGCCATTCTTATCTAAAGGTCCCTAATCCTTAAACACTTATCCATCCCTACACCAACGGGAGTGAGAGTGAGAGAGAGAACCTAGCCCTGGTCTAGCTTAGCCTAGCCATAGTTCAAGCTTCTTGAGCAACCTAAGTTCAAATTTGAGCTACTCAATCTAGCCTTATGACACTATTGTTCATCCAACCGTTCAAGCTTGTATCAGTTTTACCAAACCAGATCATTAGCATCATGCAATATTCATTCCCTTCTCAACCCCCTTGCTCCTAATCACATACATCATCATAGTGCATTTCATCATTTTCTCACATTTAACTGGGGGGGCATATGATCTGAGGCTTACTGATATAATCGAAGCTTTCCTACTAGAAACCTTAGTCAGTTAGCCATCATTTTGACATACATATTGCATTCCATAATTTTCTCGTATCTGACTGCAAGTGTATGCTCTATGACCTACTCATATAATTTAAGCAAGTCCACTAGAAATCTTAGCTGGTTAGTCATCATTTTATTATAAGCATCAAACTATATCAAGCATCCCATACATACATACTTTGTATCCTACATCAATCGTTTCGAACGTATGCTCTATGGCTTACTGATATAATCAGAACCTGCTCATCAGAAATTCGGATTGATCAATCATCATTGTCGTTGCATCGCATTACATTTTCTACACATGGGAACTAACCTTATTCCTCATAAATTAATCAAATCTTATGAAGAAAAGATTGTAAGTCCGTATGGGTAGAGTGGGTGCTTAACACATTCCCTCTATATAACTATGGTTCCATACTTAGAATTTTTAAGGAGAACCAGTATCTAAGAAAGACTCATTTAGGATCATAATAGATCTCACAGCTCATATGGATTTAGATTTGCACCTTATGGATGTAAAGATTGCATTTCTCAATGGATATCAAGATGAAAGCATATATAATATTATGACCTAAAGGTTTTATAGCCGATGACTTAGAACATATGGTGTGCAAACGCAAGATATCCATATATGAGTTGAAACAAGCATCACAACAGTGATACCTAAAATTTCATGAAGTGATTTCCCTATATAATTTTATAAAAAACATTAGAAATAAGTGTATCTATGTAAAGATCGGTGAGATCAAGTTCATCACATTAGTTTTATATGTTGATGGCATTCTTTTGGAAAGTAGTGACATTAGGATACAACACTAAGATATCCACGCCTCAAAGATTTGAGATGAAGGATCTTAGTGACACCTCTTTTATCATCAACATTCAAACATGCTGAGACAGATTACCCGAACTTCTCAGCCTGTCACGGAAGGCCTTTATTGATACAGTACTTAAAAGTTATGGTATACAAAACTATACTCTTGGATAATCGCCTATTATAAAAGGTGATAAATTTATTAAGTTCCAGTGTCCTAAAAATGATTTAGAAAAGAATAGTGTGTAAAAAAAATTCATACACATTTGTAACGCCCCGAAAATCGAGGGTCAAGCAAAGTTCAATTCCCGAGATCCAACACATCACTTATGCAACATATATAATGATGTTTAAATGTCATCCATATTAGTGCATTAAACATGAGTGAGATTATACTAAAACAACATGCCATACTCTAGAGTTAATGTAATTAAGCAAGTGAAAGACAGAGATAGGTATATAAAGTATATGTATGGGTTTCATAACCTCCATAGTATGATTATGTAGCCGGGCTGAATATATACATATTTATTTTAAAATATAAAGATATCAAAATGTAAATGTTCAACTAATCTAATATCTCTGTAATCCCAATGACGTAACTCTAGGTCTAAACAAACTCGCCTGAGAGCTGTACGTAGGAGAACTCCTCCTCGTCAATGAAAACTAGCTCCATCGCAAAAGCCTCATCGTAACCTGAATCCAAATCAGAGTCTGGTTGGTGTTTTAAAACACCGTCCTAAAGTGGGAGTGAGTGATCAACTCAGTGGTACTATAAGGCAAAGGTTAATATGTTATCAATTCAGTCAAGCAGTAATGATAAAGCAGTGCAACAAACATATCCTAAATATTCTTGTTAATGCAGGGATGGTATGTCATAATGATGCATGCCCTCTCCTGCACTCCCTTAACGACTTCATCTAACGATCGCTCATGGCAAACTCCCTAGCACTACCAAAAAAATGGGCAAAGGCGACGGACTTGGGGCATTTTTGGCAACGGCTAAAATCTGTTGTTATTTTGCAACGGCTAAAAGCCATAGCTAAAAGTTAGTAATCCGTCGCTATAGCAGCCATTTTGAATGGTGGACGTCCAACCATCTAATGTTTTCTCATTTTGTGGTCTATCCGAGAAGTATTTTGGGCTCATATTTTGGGATCAATCTCATAATAGTGTTGAGAAATGGATGGATGGCATGGATGAAACATATCCATCATTGTGGGGCCCATAGAGCCCTCCCCTTTCCAAAGCTATGTTTACCATTTTTTTATTCTTGAAAAAACTGTGAGTTTTTGTATAGAATATAAAGTAGTGGTGACTCGTTTGTGAAAATAGTGGTAATGATATAGAGTTATCCAGACCATTCAAATAATCCGTCTAGTTGTAAATGTGTTATATTTATAATTTTCTTATAAATACAATCTTAACCATCCAGAAAATGGTCCCTCTTGCATGTACAACTGTTAGCAGATTATTTTGTTATAAACAATGGTAAACATACATTGTTTCATATTTGAAAGGGTTATCTTATTCAGAAGAGGAATATCGAGTATCATTTCTCCTCCCATTTTCAAGCCGCCGCGTCTTCCATCGCCATCGAGCAGCGGCAGAGAGAAGCGTCTCTACAACATCCTCATCAGCAAAAAGGATCGAGAACTCATTTCTCTTCAGCTCTTTCTGCAGGTATACTCCTCCTTCCTCTCACACGTTCACCTTTTATGTCTGTAGTTTCCTTATTTTTGAGTTTTTACATGTAACACCCTGAAAATCGGGGGTCGTGTATAAACTCAACTCCCGAGTTCCAGACCATCACTTATGCAACAAAAATGGTTATGATTCAATGTTGTCTGATTTAAAGCATTCACATGAGTAAAAGTATACCAAAACTGCAATTCATACTTCAGATCCAGTGATAAAAGCAAGCGAAAGACTAAACAATGTATATATCACTGTATGGAAAAACAAAGTAATCTCATCTGTCTCCAAAGTATGACTACATCTCTGAGTCTCATTTACATATACATAACAAAAGAATAATGTTCAAAAGAAAGTCCCACTGATGTCCCCTCGATCCAGGTCACCTACGGGAAGCCGTCGTGATACTGCATATACGAGAACTCATCCTAGTCCTCGTCAATCTCTGGCTCCACCTCCTGGATCTCGTCCTCACCTGCAACTACAACAGGGTCTGGTGGGTATTGCAAACACCATCCCGTAACGTGGGAATGAGTGATCAACTCAGTGGAATCATAGAGCAAAGATTAGCATGTTCACAATTCAATCACGCGATAATAGTAAAGCAGTAAATCAGACAATCCTAATACTGTTATTAATGCAAGATGATATGACGTGATGTATGCCCTCACCGACGATCACCCTCATGCGGCAACATCTTACGACCGCGGCATGGCACACTCCCTAGAGTGCTCCACATCTTCCAGGCACATGCAATGCTATGGTGATATGATTTCCAAGTTGTTATTAGTCCATTCAAACAGCAGGATTGGGAAACTAAGGTACTTCCCTTGTATCAATCCCAACACAGATCCTGTCTAGGGTCGTCACTCCTAGTAATCTCATACGATGTATATTTCGTAGGTCACTGCAAGGGCTGCCAGGGCTGTTGCTCGCACTCGTTGCACCGCTCCCCCATCACCTTATCAATACAGGCCTACTGTACTCTACTGCAACGGAAGGGTCGTCGCCTCCCGTGGACTCAGAATACGCTCGCGGTCACTACAAAGGGCTCGTCGCCTGATCAGTGTAGGCCGACAGCTAGAATATAGTGTCCCATACCACCATAATCTGCTCACGAGTCAAGGTGCTCACTGGTCACTACGGAGAGGTTTGTGGCCCCAGCGTAGGCTGACAGCTCGACCACGGTGTCCCATACCACCATGCCCGGCTCATGAGTCTTCGTGGATCAAGGTACCACGGTTAACAGGGTTTACAATGGTAAGTTCAGTACCCTAGGTTCAAGCAGTTATGACACATACAAGGTGAACATACATCGGCCAGTCGGGTTACTTGACGTGCTCGACTAGCGCGATCGCATCTCAAGTCGAACGACATGAAGTGCGTAAAACACTTCGCGTGGCCTAACCACTGCCGCCAACTCTCAACACGAATCACGTTCATCGACGCGTCGTTCGTGGCTATGACCAGTCAGCCACGAATTCGCTCGGTTACCGACTGCCTGGACTAATTCTAGTCCCACACACCTATGAAATCACATTAGCACTTATATGCAAAGGTATTGGAATTGAAATACATCATGTGAGCATGTTAACACATGTTATGACATTCAACTTAAGCAATTCTTCAAGGCATACTTTCTATGCATGTAATGCAATCATGCATAAGGTAAACATGTGGGAAATCATTTAGGTCAGCATATTAGTCAAGAAATCAATCTCAAACTACTACATAACATCATTTAATTCAATACATACTAATACAAGCATTTATACAAACACATACACTACACACTTAAGTCTACATATAGTATGTCGACCCAAAGTGCGCAACTAGGCGAATCTCTTCGCCAAACTGATTATGCAAGCATTCCTAACTCCCTAATGCGGCGACAAACCATGTCAATCACGTCAGCAAAATGTGCATGTAGACCGTACTTCCTACAAATGACTAAAATGCCCTAAATCTCATATTCTTCGTTAATTTACGAAGCAGGAAACGGAGAGCATGTTGTACATGTCAAACGGCGATGCCGTCGATAATATACTATTAAACGACATTGAAAGCGTTGTAAACCGTCAATCAAAGCGTCTAAAATCCTCACCTAGTCTCTTACGGTTGCGGGATTTTGAACGGAGCGTGTACGCTTCGTCTACGGCAGTAGGAGAGCCTGATTTATGGAATACGTTAGCTAACATGCCATGATTCTAAGTAAACCCTAAATCAGCAAGTTTTTGGGGTTATTTTATACCTGAAAAAGGAGAGAAATCACCAGCCAGGTGATTAGAAAGAAGTGCTGAAGCAGCAACTGTCAGGGGCTCAGAAGCGGGAAAATTCTCTTCTTCTCTTTCTCTCAAACTCTCTCTCTTTTTCTCCTAGGGTTGCAATTTTCAGATGGAAGGGTGAAATGAGGGTTTCAACCCCTTTTATAAGCTTAAATCGCCGAAAATAAGCTCCGGGACGAAGTTTACTTGGTGCCTATCCATTTCGGGGCTGTTTCGGTCCAAAAACTGCTTTCTGGTGGTCCCCTGGTCGATTGCGATCAGACTTAAGCTCATGTGTACCAGATGTAGCTCGTATTAAGTTTTCAGTCTGGCAGGGTTCGCAGATCGACGTGGCGGACCAGTTTTAGTTCAGCGGTCACCGCACGTAGATCAGGGCTGAAAGTCTCATGATAATAAATATAAATTTTTCCTGATCCGAGGGTGTAATCTGGATGAATTCTGATGGTCAGAAAGCTTAATACTGACGCGTCAAGTCGTGTGCCAGATTTGAATTTGAAATTCCAAATTCGTCCCTATTCGCGGTCGCTTCAGTCCGGGTTCAACGAAATCGTCTGTGATTATCGGTTTGACTTGATTTTCGAGATGATTGTCAAGTCCAGCTGGACGGTTCTAACGGTCTAAGATAGGAGGTATCGGACCTTCGACGCGCGGTCTAGATCCAATTCAAAAATTCAATGTGGTCCAGAGAACAGACCTGCTTAGAGTTTGATCCGAGGTTATAGAGTATTGTAGAGTTGTTTGTTCTACTCGATTTGGGTCTTGTAGAACGTATTTAAAGTGATCAGGGACTATTTCCCAGCTACTCTAGCGTCGCGCTAGCTAACTTACACTTATTTTCCAAAAGAATTAGTCCTACGTGATTTCTTTGGCTATGGAATTGGGTTCTAAGCGATTTTTCAGGTGTTTTAGTTGACCCATTGCCTAAGGACGTCTAATCCCAGATTAGCCAAAATCCGGGGTGTTACATTACATATGCATCATATGTATCTTCTCTATAATAGCTACACAGAGTCCTACTCTTCCCAAACTCATGTCCCCATACTGCATGCATGTTCGAGATCTAAGCTGTTATTCATATGGGTCATGGTTGTGTATGTTGTAATGATTCGAAAATTGGACCAGTGCCTTCAATCAGGTGGGCCACATGCATGAAAGAAACGGATGGTTAAAAATGATTGAGGAATGATCCACGTTCATCATACAACTAGATCTTGGACCAGGGAACATAAGTGAGAGGGTTCGCCTAATGGTGGACCAGATCTCGCATCCATGCATCAGATGCTTGAAAGGGTATTTTGGTTAAAGAAAAATATACTGGAAGGATGGTAGGCCGTTTGCAAGAAGGGTCTTGGACCCAAGATCCCCTTTTTTGGGTAAGATTTTAAAGTCTAAATCATGCAATAGAGCTCCTTCATGTGGGGTTTGATTTGTAGGTGATAATGGAGTGGGCCCATTTATTAATTGGGCCTGAAAATCTAACCTAGCACGGCCAGGCCCAAGGACATGTTTGGATGCATGATATTATTCAATTCATGAATTTGAATTTTTAAATTTGTGTCTTCACGAAATGGGAAGTTCATTAATTAACAGATTTGTTGATTGGGGCTTTGCTTGTAAAAATCATGCTTTTCTCTGTTTGTCATTTGCTTGGGTTAAATCAAATTTATATTTCATTAGTGGTTTGAAGTCCTTTGAAATTGCCTAGGATTTTAGACTATTCAAACTATTTTATCGATGGTCATCAATATTAATGGTCGAAATCAAATATAGTATAAGAATGTTCTAATTCAACATAATTCGATCAAACTCATGCACTCTGAAGAATTAACCAACAAATTCAAATGGCCAACATGTCTTACTATGTTGAAGAATTTGCTCAAATCTTATTTGAAATAGAAATCAAACTGATTCGACATAGCTTGTGAGTTGCTGCAAAATGACATTGAACTTTGGAATCTGGATCAAATTGGATCAATTTATTTCAATCAAGAGTAATGAATTATGACATGTTAAATTGTGGTTTCATTCACTTAAAGTTTTGAACTGATTTGCAGTTTGGGTGTTTGGTTTAACCGAGCATAACTATGCTTAAGACCCGAAGGAAAAGATAATCCCTCGAAGGATTATTTTTTTTTCGAGGAATTATAGTATCCTCAACCAAAAGATGCACATGATCGTCAGGATTCAATTTTGTGTGAGAGTGGCCCATCTTCAGTGATATAGATCATTGGTCTGTTGGGCCTCAACAAAGGGCCTCAGCACAGGGAAGACCATGCCCTGTAAACCTCCCAGATTCATATAGATGTAGACTACATCTCTCTTGCATCTTACTTATTTTTCGCTATTTGATTGGTATTTTTTTTTATTATGTTGGGCCTTGTTCCACAGTTTAACTTCTTTTCATGTTTCCATACATTTGTTTTTCTATGTATACATGCATGTAGTGCATCGTGTTTCTTTATCCTACACTAAAAGAAATTTGCAAATATATATTTGATTATATATATAATCAATATATATATATATATATATATATATATATATATATATATATATATATATATATATATATATATATATATATATATATATATATATATTTGATTATTTTGTTATGTAACCAGATATTTGTGCGTTCACCTTGTTTTGTATGCATTGACCTGTTCATCTCGATCCAAAGTAAGAGTAAAGCTGAAAAGATTATCCCCTTCAAGATCATTTCATTTCTTTCTATGGCTTTAAATATGAGCTTAAAGATGAGCATCAAGTGAGATTTTCATGGAGAACATTGCACTGAAAATCCATTTTAAGTATCTTTATACTTTCGTTACAACCAGACATTAATTTCATATATTATAATGAAATCGATGGGGACATCATACAATGAGTGGATGTGATTAATTAGAAAAATTAAAGTAGATTTGGAATGAAAATAAGAAAAGAAATCAAGAAGTCATGCAACAATATTAAGAAAGTGCCCGGTCTTTATACTAAAAAAGTTATTTTTTATTTTTATATAAACATACATCCTTGAATTGATTTCCTACTGATGGTATACTTTAGAAGTTATTCAAAATAAGTCTTTAACTTTTAGGCACATGATTGAAAAACCTGGCATCTTTCACTTCATCTGATGTAGAGTTAACTAAATGGGTATTAGTGTTTGACGTAATGCTTTTGCTCTTGGTTTTAACATAAAAGGACCATTTTAACTTTATGCTTGGTTTTATGGTTGGACATTGAGATGTTGTGGTCCATCATGATATGAAATTCAGAGTGTCCATTCGTTTAGGCCACACATTTGAGGACACAATCCTAAATATGAAGCCATCCGACACCATCCATGTGTATATACTAAGTTGCTTGTATATATAATTTCAATATGCAGCATCACATTTGATAAAAAATGAAAATAAGAGCAGGATTACAAGTCAAAAACAAAAAGGATTACAAGTAGAAAATAAAAATGCAATACTATGTATACCTTTGTGGTGCCCCTGAGGTTCATATACTGTGTAATAGCTGACTGTAAGTCATTAGCCTCAATTTGACATGAATCAAAGTTTGGAGAACCAGATCCTAATCTATTGATGATTTTAACTTTGTTAAGAACTTTTCTAAGCATATATTGTGCAATATGAATCAAAGTCATTAGCCTCAATTTGATATGAATCAAAGTTAAGAACTTTGCTAACCCCTGAGGTTCATATACTGTGCAATAGCTGACTAAGCTTCTTCCAAACAGGGCCTTTGTCTATTTATTTTTTCCCACCTTGGTTACAATCTTTTATTAGTGCTTGTTTCAAAACAGGGGCCTTAGTCTTGCATCACTTTCAGTACAAGGGCTGGGCTGACTTTGAACCTGTAACAGGAAAGGGGAGATAAAAGGTGAGACTGATTCCTTTTCATCACTTTCAGCCACACAGTCCCAATCTATGAAGGTTATGCTCATAGATCTCAAAAGAAACATAATGAATCACCATCATCTAAAGCTATCTATCTATCTTATTCAAAAAAATATCCTTGTTAATGCGGACTGCAAACTGAAGATTTATGATTTTAGGCTTGCATATGTATCATTCAATGATGCTCCATCAGCTATTTTCTGGACTGTATGTTGCTCTTCCGTGTTGTGTTTGATGCCTGTTATTTGCTTCTTCTGACCATGATTAATATCTGGCCTTTTGGATTTTAATGTGATCAGCTTTTATTTCTCTTATTATGTTATATACTTGATGTCTGTTTGATTATGATGCCATGCGTGTTATGCACTTATGCTCATGATCCTATGTCTTATACAGGTATTTATTTGTAGGATTATGTAGCAACCAGATGGTATCATGCTCCTGGAATCTGTAGCAACCAGATGTTACATTGTTTTGTGGAGACTTATGTGATGGCCTTGTTGAATCTCTTCAATTATAAGATGGGATGTACCAGTTCAACTTGTTATGAATATAATTGCTATATTACTTTGAACATGGATTCTTTTGGTGGAATCATAGGTATGAAGAAATGGCCACAAAATACAATGTGGATTACATTGCAAGAGGTAAAATAGATTATATTGATCGCAGGGTTCTATGAAGTCATTAGAGAGAGAGACAGAGAGACCAACATTTCAGTTTTATCCTATTTTGATATATCCAGGAGCTACTCATAATTCAATCAAGGTTGCCCAGGTATGATTGATTGTTTTTTTTTTTTTTTTGCTTCTTATTATTCTGGGTAATTCGTTATTCAAATAGGTTGAGTTTTTAATGTGTTTCACAGTGGATGCTACAAATTCCTGGTGTGACTAGACATATGGGTTGCATTGGGAAGGACAAATTTGAGGAGGAAATCAAGAAAAAGTCAACTTGCAGGTGTTAATGTAAGTTCATTTCTTTTTTTTTTCTTTTTTTCTTTTTCCTTTTTTTCTCCAACTTAAATCCATGGAGAGTTTTTATTTGGGTATCTTTAGCTCTCCAACTTCTGTTAATTCACTGATTTGGTGGTTAGGTTAATTCTATCCTTCCTTGTCTCGCCGCTAATCATCAATCTCAATATCCTCATTTCAGCCATGCTTATCCTTAGAACATATTGTTCCTTAACTGACTAGAATTTTTATTTTTTTTGGAAGCTGAAGGTTCAAAGCTCTTTTCCTCTGAATGAATGTCAAAACTGTTGGGAGAAAAATCCTTACAAAACATAGCTTTACTTTCTATAAACACAACTCTATAAGTCTCCATATCATCCAACCATTCACCAGAGATCTTCCTGGTATCTTAAGTTTGTCGGGTTCGATATTTTTCTGGTCTTGATAAAATCTGCAACAATCATGGTTGTTTGTTGCGGGTTCAATGTGTTAACTGGAACTTCTTGCATTTCTTCAACCACACTGTATATATGAATAATAGATAGCAACAGGCCAACTATCAACTTTCCTTGCATTAAGGAACATACTGTGGATGCTAATTGAATGCCTGCTCTCATTCCCGCAATATTGAAAAGAGTCAATATTGAATCTCCTTTGGCAAATAAGTCACTGAGGTTGCCTTCTTTGGCAAACGAAGAATATATTGGCGGCCTTGTTGCTCTCGCTGCAACAACTGCGATTCCCTTTGCAAAATTGCCTAGGCCAGCGATTTCAAAATATAGATGTGGACATAATGGAGAAAGAACTTCCAGACCAGTACCAATGTCATAGAGCACATCCACCAGTATCCTCCAACTTTTTGGTTCCGAATCCATTCTTACATCCATATTACTGCATATGAGCTTTCCCATGTGTTGCATTCCATCCTTCAATATCTAGCTCACAGCAGTTACCTGTGGAGGGGTCGGTCGTAAGCCTGCAGCAAATAGCAGTGACTGAGTTGACTGGACAGATAGTGTTGCACTGGTAAAATGTTGCAATACTCTGAAATGATGAATGAAATATTAGAGCATATTAAAAAAGCATAACTTCACTCATTGTCACTATCATCATAATCATCATAGCCTTTTGGTCAGCTTTACAGATTGTAACTTGACACACTACCCATAGAAATGACAACAATTGCAGCTGAACATTAGCATGTAGTAGACGTTAGAAAATCCTTACTACTAGGAATTGTTTTGGGCACCTAATTGGAGCCCTACTAATGAACTTTGCAGATTATTCACTACACAATTGTGGGAGCTTCAAGCTACACAACATGCAAGCCCTTTGGTAAACATTTAATAAGGATTCTAAGATGCATCCTTATGGGTCTATAACTAGAAATTGTTCTAGGAGGTGGAGACATTATGCTTTTTTCCAAGTTCAGTGAAATTATTATTCAAGAACTCGTTTCTACTGCAAGACTTTAACATTAACAAGTTGTTTACACCTCTCTATTCAGGTAGTCTTGTGTGGCGTGTTTACTTCGTCTATTCTAGTGATCCAAGTATCAAATTCACATTGATTTGATAAGCAAATTGCATCATATCTACAATATGGTATAAATTCTACACAATTCTATGTACATTACATAACATGAACACCATTCTTAACAGTCTCAGCATTGAATAAAAATACACTGAATTCTAAAAGAAGTTTGCTGTGTTGAAAGTTGGAACTCATTAGGTCACGACTAGTAGGAAAAATTTATTTTATCATTTGGCTTGTTGTTTGATATTTATCAAAAAGAAACCCCCATCATTGAATTCTGACCTATCTGGATGGATTCTGATATATCTTATAACTTTTTACTTAAAGTTACTTAGAAATTCCAAAGGGGTGAGTGTTTTGTTTGATGCCAACAAGTGCCTTTTTCCAGATCCCATAGGCATATAGAACAAGAGGTTCTCAGAGGAATTCACTGCACTTACCACAGCTTGCTGGCATCTCTTGACAATTGAATGACAGTATGTTTAAGATTTCTTACTGGAATAAATGTAGGATGAATAGATGTACAAATTCATGCCTTAGATTAGTCATTAAAATAACATTTTGTATTTTTCTATATTTTTTATTTTTAGCTGATTTTTGAATAAACAGTAACTGCAACAGAAGTTTCTAATGCATTGATTAAGGTCAAGTTCCTTTGAACCAGGAGGGTTTGGTGTGGCAAAGTGGACCCAATCCAATCGTGTGAAAGTTCAAGCCCCACAATGGGGTAGGACGACCAAGAAATAAGCCCCGGACCTATTTTGGGCATTATGTTAAATCCCAACATATGTATTATGTGTATATTAAAGCTAAAAATAAGGTTCAAAACTACAGATTACAAGGTTTACTGGCTAAAAACAGTTGCTTTCAAGTGATGAGGTTCCAATCTATCAATAACACATTTCTCAGCCTCATTGACTCAAGTCACAACTAAAGAAGTTTTGAAATTTCCACAAAATCTGCTATAAGAAAGAAAAATCAAAATGGAAGTTTGGTTGGTAGAGAGTATGTTCTTTGAACCCTTAAACATTATATTTCGAAGTTATGTTAACATGAAATTTCTTCAATCAGCATAGTTGCTGGTTGTTACAAATATAAAACAATAAAAATACATCATAGATGTCATATCAAGTGCAGAACCTGACATTTGAAAGCATATCGAAAAAATCCTTCAGAACTCGGACCTGAAAGATAAACAGTACAAGATCTTTGATAGGTAATCTATGAAAAAAAGGCAACCAATGAAAAGATGGTAAAGAAAAAAAAATAAAAAACCCAGCAACTGTTCACCTTCAATGGAATAAAAAAACAATGATCAAATGGTTGGGATCTTCGAATTTGAGAGATATTTAGTTCATCATCCATCTTTAATATTGCACTTCAGATCCATGGTTTGCATCACATCCAAATTATTCAATTCCTTAGGTTGAGCATGTGTATGGAAATTGTCATACACTTTTCTACTACTATAATTTCCAAATGAAAAATGCTTGTAAGGAAAACCAATTGATCTGATTTTCTCTATAGGACACATTGCTAGATGGGCGGATAGTGGCTGTGATAACTGACTGGATACCACCAAATAAGGCCCCATTTGGATACCACCAAATAAATTACTTTTTCTACTTACTGCAGTAGATAACTGACTTTTTTGTTTAGTTAAACCATTTTTTTTTAGATAACTGACTTAATTCAGATAAGTAAGTTTGGTTTATGATTAGTTATAAATAAATTTTTATTTAAAAGTACTTAGTACTTCAATTTTTTTTTTCTTCGCTTCTCTACTTTTCATTAGTTCTGAAGAGATGCAACAGGAGAGACGAAAGAGAGGAGAAGCTGATAAGTATGTTGTTTACCAAACATACTTATCTTCTTAATAAGTAGAAACTAAGATAAGCTACTTGTGGCATAAGTAGCTTAATTATCTTAAGTAGCTTACTATCCCAATGCCCCCTAAATGAGATGAACTCATTTTTAAGTTGCAACCAAATAGGTAGCATTTTTACAGGGGATTGGGAATTTGGTTATTTCCACTAATTTAAAGTGACAACCAAACATGCCATCCAAATGCAGCCTTATACCATTCTGTTAGTGATAAAATTTGAACAGTGCATTCAATCAATTTGAAGAATATGAACTAACCTAGTGATAGGCCACTCTCATGGATCAATTGACTGTAGTTTTCAGTTGTTTATAATCATATGATCTTATATAATTTTTTTGTTGGCCACTCTCATGAATTGACCTAGTGATAGGCCACTCTCATGAACCATATGATGATGGTGTCCATAAATTTTGTCAATACTTCTATATTAGATTGAACCAACCAATCCACAACAATCATAGCTAACTTATACATAAATGTGCTAATCCTAAAAAGGAAGAAGAATAAGGTTAAAAAAATATAGTTAGACGTGTGTCGGTGTCAAAAACAGATGCAAGATGTCAAACACACCTACCTCCATAACCCAACTCATAAACATGTCACCATGACCTACCTAATGAATGGTTTAGAACTTCCACATGTATTCCACACTGGCATGCAGTTATGAACCATATCAAATATCTCTTGATCCAGGTTGTTCTCTCACTATCTTTTTTTTTATGTTTTTTTTTTTTTTTATGTGTGTTTGCCTTCTAAATTTTAGAATGGGCTCAATAGATATGAATTGTAATTACAATTCAGTTAGACAGTGCATCTGATTGCACCAACGTAGTGCAGTATTTGGAGGCATTTTCATAAAATTATTTATACCACACTTCACCCATAAACAATGATACTTTGAGATGAGAATGTAAAGTAGAATAACTAAAGCACCTATAACATGGGTTTCATTTCTCTGGTTTTATGGTTTTACTTATAAATTCTTGTATTGATTACTCAAGCATGACGGTTATACGCATTCTTTCAGGTTATGCGCATTCTTTTAGGTGAGATGAATGAGTTTTAAAAGAAAACAGTCTGCGATTTTGAGAAGCGATTCTCAATGCCATTTTATGTTTAAATGCATATTTCAGATTCAAGCATCTAGTACGTTTCTTGACTCAAGAATGCACATGGTTGGAGTGGTCTGGCCATTTGGACAGACCGTGTTTATGTATTTGCTCGAAATTGATGGAGCAGACCCGGATATGCGTCGGATCTATCAGGAAGAGCGGGGGTCCCTGGAAGGTGGGAACCGCTGTTACGACCATGATGAAGCTGTCCATTTCCTATGGACAACATTGGAGGGGCCTGGCCATTTGGACAGGCCATGTTTATGTATTTGCTCGAAATTAATGGAGCAGACTCGGATGTGCGTCGGAGCTATCTGGAAGAGCGGGGGTCCCTAGAAGGTAGGAACCGCTATTATGACCATGATGAAGTTGTCCATTTCCTATGGACGATATTGGAAGGGCCTGGCCATTTGGACAGGCCATGTTTATATTTGTATTTTTAGGTACCATACCCATAACTTAAACCCGAACCGATTCTCAAACCCAAAAACCTATAACCAAAACCAAAACTAAAACCAAAACCTATAACCTAAACCAAAACCAAAACCTATGACCTAAACCCGAACCCATTCTCAAATCCCAAAACCTATAACCTAAACCAAAACTAAAACCTATGACCTAAACCTGAACCCATTCTCAAATCTCAAAACCTACAACCTAAAACTAAACCTAAACCTATAACTTAAACCCGAACCCATTCTAAAATCTCCAAACCTATAACCAAAACCAAAACCAAAACCTATAACCTAAACCCGAACCGATTCCCAAATCCTAAAACCTATAACCTAAACCAAAACCATAACCAAAACCCGAACCCATTCACAAATCCAAAAACCTATAACCTAAACCTAAACCTTATCCTAAACCTATAACCTATAACCTAAATCAAAACCTATAACCTAAACCAAAATCAAAACCAATACCAAAACTTAAGAGCTCAACCAGAACCCATTCTACAATTCCAAAACCTATAACCTAAACCAAAACCAAAACCTATGACATAAACCCGAACCCATTCTCAAATCCCAAAACCTATAACCTAAACCTAAACCTAAACCTATAACCTAAACCCGAACCCATTCTAAAATCCCAAAACCAATAACCTAAACCAAAACCTATAACCTAAACCTGAACCGATTCTCAAATCCTAAAACCTATAACCTAAACCAAAACCATAACCAAAACCTATAACTTAAACCTGAACCCATTCTCAAATCCCAAAACCTATGACCAAAACCCTAACCCATTCTCAAATTCCAAAACCAATAACCTAAACCAAAACCATAACCTATGACCTAAACTTGAACCCATTCTCAAATCCCAAAACCTATAACCTAAACCCGAACCCATTCTAAAATCTCAAAACTTATAACCTAAACCAAAACAAAAACCAAAACCTATAACCTAAATCCGAACCTATTCTCAAATCCCAAAACCTATAACCAAATCCAAAACCAAAACCAAAACCTATAACCTAAACTCGAGCCCATTCTCAAATCCCAAAACCTATAACTTAAACCTTATCCTAAACCTATAACCAAAACCAAAACCAAAATCAAAACTTATAACCTAAACCAGAACCCATTCTCAAATCCCAAAACCTATAACCTAAACTAAAATTAAAACCAAAACCTATAACCTATAACCTAAACCCGAACCCATTCTCAAATACCAAAACGTATAACCTAAACCTTATCCTAAACCTATAACCTATAACCTAAACCAAAACCAAAACCTAAACCAAAACCTAAGACCTAAACCTGAACCCATTCCCCAATCCCAAAACCAAAACCAAAACCTATAACCTAAACCTGAACCCATTCTCCAATCCCAAAACCTATAACCTAAACCAAAACCAAAACCTATGACTTAAACCCGAACCCATTCTCAAATCCCAAAACCTATGACCTAAACCCGAACCCATTCTCAAATCCCAAAACCTATAACCTAAACCTAAACCTATAACCTAAACCCGAACCCATTCTAAAATCCCAAAACCTATAACCTAAACCAAAACCAAAACCAAAACCTATAACCTAAACCCGAACCGATTCTCAAATCCTAAAACCTATAACCATAACCAAAACCTATAACCTAAACCCGAACCCATTCTCAAATCCAAAAACCTATAACTTAAACCTAAACCTTATCCTAAACCTATAACCTATAACATATAACCTAAACTAAAACCTATAACCAAAACCAAAACCAAAACCAAAACCTATAACCTAAACCTGAACCCATTCTCAAATCCCAAAACCTATAACCTAAACCTTATCCTAAACCTATAACCTATAACCTAAACCAAAACCTATAACCTAAACCTTATCCTAAACCTATAACCTATAACCTAAACTAAAACCTATAACCTAAACCAAAACCAAAACCAAAACTTATAACCTATAACCTAAACCCGAACCCATTCTCAAATCTCAAAACCTATAACCTAAACCTATAACCTATAACCTAAACCATAACCTATAACTTAAACCAAAACCAAAACTAAAACCTATAACCTAAACCCGAACCCATTCTCAAATCCTAAAACCTATAACCTAAACCAAAACCAAAACCAAAACTATAACCTATAACCTAAACCCGAACCCATTCTCAAATCCCAAAACCTATAACCTAAACCTTATCCTAAACCTATAACCTATAACCTAAACCACAACCAAAAATAAAACCTATAACCTAAACTTGAACTCATTCTCAAATCCCAAAACCTATAACCTAAACCAAAACTAAAACCAAAACCTATAACCTATAACCTAAACCCGAACCCATTCACAAATCTCAAAACCTATAACCTAAACCTAAACCTAAACCTTATACTAAACCTATAACCTATAACCTAAACTAAAACCAAAACCTAAACCAAAACCTAAGACCTAAACCCGAACCCCTTCTCCAATCCCAAAACCTATAACCTAAACCAAAACCTATAACCTAAACCTAAACCCATTCTCAAATCCCAAAACCTATGACCAAAAACTGAACCCATTCTCAAATTCCAAAACGAATAACCTAAACTAAAACCATAACCTATGACCTAAACTCGAACCCATTCTTAAATCCCAAAACCTATAACCTAAACCTAAACCTAAACCTATAACCTAAACCCGAACCCATTCTAAAATCTCAAAACTTATAACCTAAACCAAAACCAAAACCAAAACCTATAAACGAAACCCGAACCTATTCTCAAATCCCAAAACCTATAACCAAAACCAAAACCTATAACCTATAACCTAAACCCGAACCGATTCTCAAATCCCAAAACCTATAACTTACACCTTATCCTAAACCTATAACCTAAACCAAAACCTATAGCTAAAACCAAAACCAAAACCAAAACCTATAACCTAAACCAGAACCCATTCTCAAATCCCAAAACCTATAACCTAAACTAAAACCTAAACCAAAACCTTTAACCTATAACCTAAACCCGAACCCATTCTCAAATACCTAAACCTAAACCTTATCCTAAACCTATAACCTATAACCTAAACCAAAACCAAAACCTAAAGCAAAACCTAAGACCTAAACCCGAACCCATTCCCCAATCCCAAAACCTATAACCTAAAGCAAAACCAAAACCAAAACCTATAACCTAAACCCGAACCCATTCTCCAATCCCAAAACCTATAACCTAAACCAAAACCAAAACCTATGACCTAAACCTGAACCCATTCTCAAATCCCAAAACATATGACCTAAACCCAAACCCATTCTCAAATCCCAAAACCTATAACCTAAACCTAAACCTATAACCTAAACCCGAACCCATTCTAAAATCCTAAAACCTATAACCTAAACCAAAACCAAAACCAAAACCTATAACCTAAACCCGAACCGATTCTCAAATCCATAAACCTATAACCATAACCAAAACCTATAATCTAAACCCGAACCCATTCTCAAATCCAAAAACCTATAACCTAAACCTAAACCTTATCCTAAACCTATAACCTATAACCTATAACCTAAACCAAAACGTATAACCTAAACCAAAACCAAAACTAAAACCTATAACCTAAACCTGAACCCATTCTCAAATCCCAAAACCTATAACCTAAACCAAAACCAAAACCAAAACCTATAACCTATAACCCAAACCCGAACCCATTCTCAAATCCCAAAACCTATAACCTAAACCTTATCCTAAACCTATAACTTATAACCTAAATCATAACCTATAACCTAAACCATAACCTATAACCAAAACCAAAACCAAAACTAAAACCTATAACCTAAACCCGAACCCATTCTCAAATCCTAAAACCTATAACCTAAACCAAAACCAAAACCAAAACTATAACCTATAACCTAAACCCGAACCCAATCTCAAATCCCAAAACCTTATCCTAAACCTATAACCTATAACCTAAACTAAAACCTATAACCTAAACCAAAACCAAAACCAAAACCTATAACCTAAACCTGAACTCATTCTCAAATCCCAAAACCTATAACCTAAACCAAAACCAAAACCAAAACCTATAACCTATAACCTAAACCCGAACCCATTCTCAAATCCCAAAACCTATAACCTAAACCTAAACATAAACCTTATACTAAACCTATAACCTATAACCTAAACTAAAACCAAAACCTAAACCAAAACCTAAGACCTAAACCCGAACCCATTCTCCAATCCTAAAACCTATAACCTAAACCAAAACCTATAACCTAAACCTAAACCCATTCTCCAATCTCAAAACCTATAACCTAAACCAAAACCAAAACCTATGACCTAAACTCGAACCCATTCTCAAATCCCAAAACCTATGACCTAAACCCGAACCCATTCTCAAATCCCAAAACCTATAACCTATAACCTAAACCCAAACCCATTCTCAAATCCCAAACCTAAACCAAAACCAAAACCAAAACCTATAACCTAAACCCGAACCCATTCTCAAATCCCAAAACCTATAACATAAACTAAAACCAAAACCAAAACCTATAACCTATAACCTAAACCCGAACCCATTCTCAAATCCCAAAACCTATAACCTAAACCTAAACCTAAACCTATAACCTATAACCTAAACCAAAACCAAAACCTAAGACCTAAACCCGAACCCATTCTCCAATCCCAAAACCTATAACCTAAACCAAAACCTATAACCTAAACCCGAACCCATTCTCCAATCCCAAAACTTATAACCAAAACCTATGACCTAAACCCGAACCCATTCTCAAATCCCAAAACCTATGACCTAAACCCGAACCCATTCTCAATTCCCAAAACCTATAACCTATAACCTAAACCCAAACCCATTCTAAAATCCCAAAACCTATTACCTAAACCAAAACCTATAACCTAAACCCGAACCCATTCTCAAATCCTTAAACCTATAACCTAAACCTAAACCTTATCCTAAACCTATAACCTATAACCTAAACCAAAACCAAAACCTATAACCTAAACCAAATTCCAAAACCTATAACCTAAACTAAAACCAAAACCAAAACCTATAACCTATAACCTAAACCCGAACCCATTCTCAAATCCCAAAACCTATAACCTAAATCTAAACCTAAACCTTATCTTAAACCTATAACCTATAACATAAACCAAAACCTATAACCTAAACCAAAACCAAAACCTATAACCTAAACCCGAACCCATTCTCGAATACCAAAACCTATAACCTATCCCTCAACCTTAACCTATAACCTAACCTAAACCTATACTTATAACCTAAAACTATTACCAAATCCCAAAACCTATAACCTAAACCTAACCTTTCCCAAAACCTATAACCTAAACTCAATTCCCTTAACCAAAACCTACACCTAATCCTAATCTCAACTCCCTAACCTAAACCTCAACCTAAACTGAAAAACACAAACTTAAACCCAATCCCGAACCTAAAACTGATTTCCTAAACCTAAACCATAACCCATTCTCAAATCCAAAAACCTATAACCTAAACCAAAACCAAAACCTATAACCTAAACCCGAACCCATTCTCAAATCCCAAAACCTATAACCTAAACCAAAACTAAAACCAAAACCTATAACCTATAACCTAAACCCGAACCCATTCTCGAATCTCAAAACCTATAACCTAAACCTAAACCTAAACCTTATCCTAAACGTATAACCTATAACCTAAACTAAAACCTATAACCTAAACCTGAACCCATTCTCAAATCCCAAAACCTATAACCTAAACCAAAACCTATAACCTATAACCTAAACCCGAACCCATTCTTAAATCCCAAAACCTAAAACTTAAACCTAAACCTAAACCTTATCCTAAACCTATAACATATAACCTAAACCAAAACCTATAACCTAAACCAAAACCCAACCAAAACCTATGACCTAAACCCGAACCCATTCTCGAATACCAAAACCTATAACCTATCCCTAAACCTTAACCTATAACCTAACCTAAACCTATACTTATAACCTAAAACTATTCCCAAATCCCAAAACCTATAACCTAAACCTAACATTTCCCTAAACCTATAACCTAAACTCAATTCCCTTAAGCGAAACCTACACCTAATCTTAAACTCAACTCCCTAACCTAAACCTAAACCAAAACTTAAAAACCCAAACTTAAACCCAATCCCGAACCTGAATCCGATTTCCTAAACCTAAACTATAACCCATTCTCAAATCCAAAAACCTATAACCTAAACCAAAACCAAAACCAAAACCTATAACCTAAACCCGAACCTATTCTCAAATCCCAAAACCTATAACCTAAACTGAAACCAAAACTATAACTTAAACCCAAACCCATTCTCAAATCCCAAAACCTATAACCTAAACCTAATCTTAAACCTTAACCTAAACCTATAAGCTATAACCTATAACCTAAACCAAAACCAAAACCTATAACCTAAACCCGAACCCATTCTCCAATCCCAAAACTTATAACCTAAACCTAAACCTAAACCTATAACCTAAACCCGAACCCATTCTCTAATCCCAAAACTTATAACCTAAACCTAAACCTAAACTTAAACCTAAGCCTAAACCTAAACCTAACCTATAACCTAAACCAAAACCAAAAACTATAACCTAAACCCGAACCCATTCTCAAATCTCAAAACCTATAACCTAAACTAAAACCAAACCTATGACCTAAACCCGAACCCATTCTCAAATCCCAAAACTTATAACCTATCCCTAAACCTTAACGTATAACCTAACCTAAACCTATACTTATAACCTAAAACTATTCCCAATTCCCAAAACCTATAACCTAAACTTAACCTTTCCCTAAACCCATGACCTAAACTCAATTCCTTAAAGTTAAACCTACACCTAATCCTAATCTCAACTCCTTAACCTAAACCTAAACCTAAACTTGAAAATCCAAACTCAAATCCAATCCTGAACCTGAACCCGATTTTCTAAACCTAAACCATAACCCATTCTCAAATCCAAAAACCTATAACCTAAACCAAAACCAAAACCAAAACCTATAACCTAAACCATAACCCATTCACAATTCCCTAAAGTTATAACCTATAACCTATAACCTTTCCCTAAACCTTTAACATAAACATAAACTTAAAACCTAAATGTATTATCAAATCTTTAAACTCAAACCTATACCTAATCCTAATCTCAACTCCTTAACCTAAACCTAAACTTGAAAACCCAAATCTAAACCCGATTCCGAACTCGAACCCAATTTTCTAAACCTAAACCTTAACCTATAATCAAGTTCCCAAAAGCTATAACCTATAATTAAGTTCCCAAAAGCTATAACCTATAACCTAAACCTAAACCTATAACCTTAACATAAACCAAAACTTATAACCTATTACCTAAACTTAATTATAACCTATAGCCTAACCTTAACCTAAACCTTTACATAAACCTATAACTTAAACCAAAACCAAAACCTATAATCATATGGTGAGATCATTTCTTTTGTGTCAATTTCATTCCTCTTCGAATTTTAAAAAAAAAAAAATTCATTAAGGAAAAAAAAAAAGTTATTATACGTGATGCACTTCTTTCACTTTGTCTTTCTTTTTCCCAATGGACATTCTAATTTATGTATGACATGACTATTTGTAGGATGATGGAATATACGAAGCTGTTGAAATTTCAAGATGAAGTCGAACACATTTCTATAATGAAGCCAAAGATTTGTATTTTCAGCATTATTGTAATTGTAATTGATTGAATAAATTGGATTGTAATTGATTAAATGAAGGATTATAATTTGATTGTAATTGAATGAATGAATGAGTGATTGTAATTGAATGAATAAATGGTTGTACAGGTGGTAATTGAATGAACAAATGATTATATATAATTTCGTAAGGTACAAAATAGCTACGGCTATTGACCGTAGCCATTAATCTGACAGGTGTAGCCTTTTTAATTTAGGCATATTACTATGGACTTTCAGTTACAAATAATATCCGTAGTCATTAATCTGACAGGTGTAGCCTTTTCAATATAGGCATATTGCTACGGACTTTAGCTACGAATAATATCCATAGCCATGAATCTGACAGGTGTAGCCTTTTCAATTTGGGCATATTGCAATAGGCTTTTAGCTACAAATAATATCCGTAGTAGTCTGAAGTTTTCACTACAGATGAAATTGCTATGAATTTTAACTATAGCTATTGTACTCTATAGCTACGGATTAAATCCGGAGCTATAGGTTTTGGACCTATTGTTATGGCACCTACGGCAATGGTCATGCTACGGATAAAAACCGTAGCCATAGGTCTATGGCTACGGTTTTTATCTGTAGCCTTTACTTGATTTTTTGGTAGTGTAGACGTGTGTTTCCTCGCCAAAGCACATGCAATGAAGTACTTGGTTATGTTAGCCAAGTAATTTATTAAGCTTATTCATACAGTAGATTTGGGAAGCTAAGGTACCTTCATTTTTATCATTTATCTAAAAAATGATCCAGCTAGGGTCGTCAATCCTAGTTAATCACATACGATAGGCAAGTTATAAGGCATCACCCCTAATGAAAATAGTGGATAGGCAAGTTCAAGAGTTCACACTTGAGGTCGCTACGAGGAGACTTGTCACCTCAGCGTAGGCCTAGTTTATACTCGAGGTCACCATGGGAGGCTCGTCACCTAAACGTAGGCCGATAGCTCGAATACGGTATCCCATACACCACCATATTCAGTTCACGAGTTTAGGTTGCTCATTGGTCACTACGGGGAGACTCATCACCCCAGCGTAGGCCAACAACTCAACCACGGTGTCCCATATACCACCATACCTGGCTCATGAGTCTTAGCGGATCTTGGTACCATGGTTAAACGGGTTTTACATTGGTAAGTGGTACCTTTGATTCAAATAGTAATGTTCATACATGCTAAACATACAATAAACCAATCAGGTTACTTAACAAGTGCAATTAGTATGAGCGCACGTTGAATTAATCGACATGGAATACATTAGCACTTCGTGTAGCCTAACCATTGTCGATAACCAGCATATGGCTTGGATTCATCGAACATACCTAATGTGGTGAAATAAGTTCGTCCACTCAATCAGGAACCGTTACCGATTGCCTAGACTGCGTAGTAGTCCCAATCATACTCAAATGTAAGAGGTAGTCACATACGTTAATTATAATAGCATTTAACGAACAATTCAAACAAATTCTCATTTGAGCATTTAAATAAACACATTGGTCAAGTTATTATAGATATGCATTTCATCCATAAATCATATAGCAGCAAGTTACATTATATGAAAGAAATTATAAATATGGATAAGGTAGTTGAGAATCCCATCTCAACATCCTTGTTAAAAGTGATTCATCAAACAATTTCTCATTCAGACATTTTATCAAACAACTAGACTCCACAACACTGCATACATAAACTAAATTAATTATAGCATATATTGTGGCATATCCTTTCATAAAGGAGTTATCATACATACAACAAACATGTATTACAGATTAACTGTCATGGCAAGCATAAATCATAATTGCACTTTCATTCAAACATTTTAACAAACACATGGAATGCAATATATATATATATATATATATATATATATATATATATATATATATATATATATATATATATATATATATATATATATATATATATATATATATATATATATATATATATTCACATAGTTCACAAACACGTATAATTTATCGAATACATCGCAACTAAGATCATATGGCAGTAATCAAGTCAGACATAAATCATTGCTGACATTGAAAGCCTTGAAAACCATAACCTAAATGTTTATAGTCCGCACCTTCCATTGGATTTCTTGTTTTGAACTTTGTTCGAATCCTACGTCCCTGTATACAGAACAACGATACTTAAATATCGAAATAGGTTAGCTATTTCTTCGATTCCTCTATTTGGATTCCTAAAACAAAATTAGGGTTAGGATTTCTTACCCAAAACGCAGTTGGAATGGCTTGTGTAGCGATGGTGGGGAGGCGATTCGGTACGTGGTGTAGTGGGAGTGAATCCTAACAACAATCTCCTGAACTCTCACTCTACTCCTCACTCTTTTCTCCTCTTTTCTCTCTTAGGGTTAGAGAAATTCGTATGAAATGAGAGAGGGGTGGTTTAAGGTCTTTAAATAAGCCCAAAAGTGATGCCAATGGCCCCAAGGCCATTGTATACTTGGGTTATAGCCAAAGGGCGACTATTTCTGACGAATGTGGCTCATCTAGAGGTCCATTAACTGTCTATGTCACGGAGTAAGTTCCCTGACAATGGATCTAAGCTAGGTTATAATTTTTCTACGATTGGATTAGTGGATCGACCGTATGTGAATGACCCGTATTAGATCAACAGTCGTTGTCACTCGATCAGGCCACAAGTATACCGATAAGAGCAGGGAAATTTTCCTGATCCATGGGTGTAGTTGGGTCAGAATTTAACGATCTGAAGTCTTCATTTTTACCCGCAAGCAAATGATCCAATTCACTTAAGTTCTGGTTCATTTTCTAAAGATATTCACATTTCTCACACACTTCGCTCAAGGCTCAAGTTGTGTGTTTTTGGATATTATTTGGGCTCGATTTCCGCGATGGTTGTCAAGCCCAATAAGGTGATTATAAGCTCATAGTTTCACGATAATCGAACTTTCGACGCACAGTCAAGGTCCGATACGGAGTTTCAATGTGCTTTCGAGAGCAACTGGGTTTTGGGATTTCTCTGAGGTTTTAAGTAATGTTGAGTTAACGATTTTAATGGTTTTGGGCCTTGCAGTTTGTATAGATAGTGGTTCAAGCTAATCTACCAATTAATTTAGTTTAGTACTTAATTAATTCTCGTCTAATTTCCACAGTATACAGTCTTTAGGGATTTCTACCTGAGGTGGTATTCGGGTCTTTGTACAGATTTTTTCGAGACGTTACAATCTACCCCCTTAAAGAAAAATTTTATCCCCGAAATTAGTACCTTTTCGTACTTAAGGATCTGAGGATAGTTCTTACGGACTTCGGCCTCTATTTCCTAAGTAGCTTCTTCCTCAGTGTGGTGAGTCCATAATACTTTCACAAGTGGGATAACTTTTTCGTGTAGCACATGTTCCTTCTTATCTAGAATACGTGTCGGTCGCAGTACATAGGTAACATCTTCACTTAGCTGTGCCTGCTCCTATTTGATAATGTGAGTAGGATCAGGAACGTATTTCTTCAGCATCGATATGTGAAATACGTTGTGCATGCTAGCGAGTGGAGTGGGCAAAGTAAGGCGGTATGCTACCACACCCACTCGATTTAGAATCTAGAATGGCCCAATAAATCATGATGTAAGTTTCCTTTTCTTGCCAAATCGAAGGACTCCCTTCATGGGGGAGACCTTAAGAAACACATTGTCCCCAACTTCGAATTCCAATTGTCACCGTCGGGTATTAGTGTAATTCTTCTGTCTACTCTGTGCTGCAAGGAGTCAACGTATAATAATATCAATCTTCTTTGAGGTTTCTTGAACCAAATCTAGGCCAACAGGCTCTTCTCACCAACTTTCACCTAACAATGTCATGCTCAACATGGGTGCCCATGCAATGCTTCGTAGAGAGCCTTGCCAATGCTCGCTTGGAAACTATTGTTATAAGCAAACTGGGCATAGGGGAGACAGTCATCCCAACTGTCCTTAAAATCAAGCACACATGTCCACAACATGTCTTCTAATATCTGGTTTACCCATTCCTTCTGCCCATTTGTCTGTGGGGGAAACGCGGTACCAAACTTCAGCTGAACTCCCATTACTTCCTGGATTCGAGTCCAGAAGATAGATGTGAATCTGTGTCTCGATCCGACACAATCTCCATAGAAACTCCATGTAGCTGTATGATCTCCTTGATGTATAGCTTGGCCAAATCATCTGCTGATTTTGAAACTTTAATCGGGAGGAAATGAGCCGATTTCGTCAATTAGTCCACAATCACCCAAATGGAGTCATGTACATTCCTTATCTTCGGTAACCTGAAAATGAAATCCATAGATATGAAGTCTCATTTCCATTTAGCTATAGGCATAGGCTGAAGTAAACCAAGAGGTCGGTGATGCTCGACCTTGACCTGCTAGCATGTGAGACAACGGGATACAAAATCTGC
The DNA here is from genome assembly GCA_037074715.1 of Magnolia kwangsiensis. Taxonomy (NCBI): domain Eukaryota; kingdom Viridiplantae; phylum Streptophyta; class Magnoliopsida; order Magnoliales; family Magnoliaceae; genus Magnolia; species Magnolia kwangsiensis. The sequence goes on along the minus strand of CM073585.1, from coordinate 21,575,924 downwards.
TATTTGAGCCTTCACGTTGTCTCACTAGTATGAACGCTTCAAATCCCGATACATCTTTATACTACTGGGATGCATTGCCAATCTTGAATTATGTGCGGCTTCCAGAACCTCTCTCCTCAAGTCATGGAGATTCGGGAAGCATAGGCGGCCGCGATATCTCAAGCCTCCATCTATACCAACCCTCCATTCGGAGTCTTCACTGTCACTTGCTCACCTTCTCATCTTCACCAATAGTTCGTCTTCTTCTTGTAACGCAATGATTTGGTCATCAACAAGTGGTTGTACATGGATGTGTGCGACGCTCTCAAACTGTTCCTCTACTGTAAGCCTCTGTTTGAAGTCTCACAAAAACTCTACCATATTTCATTCTTCTATCATCAGCGGAGCTGTAAATTCTATTGTCTTCTTACAGCTCAATGCATTAACCATAAGGTTGGCCTTCCCAAGATGGTAGGAGACCTCAAACTTGAAGTTTTTCAAGGTTTTCATACAATGTTGTTGCCTCATATTCAAGTCTCTCTGTGTAAATATGTACTTGAGGCTCTTGTGGTTGCAAAAGAGCTCGAACTCCTCTCCGTAGAGGTAACGTCTCCAAAGCTTTAATGTGAAAATGACCGCTGGCAATTTCAGGTCATGTGTAAGGTAGTTTTCTTTGTGCTTCCTCAATTGTCGTGAGGTATAGGTGATCACTCTATCCTTCTGCATAAGAACACAACCTAAACTAACACGAGATGCATTGGTAGTGTACTTGACCCCCTGCTCTGGCAATACTAGCACGAGTGCGGACATCAGCTTATCCTTTAATTCTTGAAAAGCTATTTCTGCCTTCTCATTCTAAGTAAACTTAAGATCCTTTCGAGTGAGTTGGGATAATGGTCTGGCTATCTTGAGAAAAAATCTTTAATGAAGCGGTGATAGTATCCAGCAAGTTCAAGGAAACTCCTCACTTCTGTAATAGAATCGGGCTGCTCCCAGTCCTGAACTACAGTCACCTTAGCAAGGTCCATGGAAATACCTTCCTTGGACACCACGTGCCCTAGAAATTTGACTTCTTCCTTCCAGAAGTCACATTTTTAGTATTGAACAAATAACTAATTCTTCCTAAAAGTATCAAAGACTGCTCGCAGGTTCTCTTCATGATCCTTTCGGCTCTTAGAGTATATCAAAATGCTTAAGACCCGTATCTTAGTCCCTACCGTTCCGTAGACTTCCGCGGTCTTACTGGTCGAATTTTCGGCAACCTTCGACCCTTAACTGATATTTACGCGCGATCCTGATTTGTATGTTGTCAACCCGTATCGACTCAACCCAAGACAGTTACCATAGCGACCGTGTCATCGCTGCGGTTCCGATGCTATGACTCGTGCGCTGAGGCGATACCCTGGTCAGGAGATGTGGGCCAACGTTCGGTGTGAGAAAAATGTCGCGTATTATGAAACCCAAGGGAATCTCTACGACTTGTCACATCAATCCCATCAATCAATTAAATCCCATCATATCTCATGTCAAGTACACATCACCTCTCACCCTTCCCCAAGCAACTCTCAAAGTCAAAAAGTTCTTACACCACCCATGCTTTTCTTACACAAATGGCCATAAAAGTCAAAAAGTGTCTTACACACCCATCACTACCACATCTATCACTCCATCACCCATCACTCTCTCTCTCCCTTTACAATTCTCCCTCTCTTTCTCATTTTCAAACACATTCCCAAGCAAGAGAAGCATCTCACGTCCAAGCCTCTCCCTCTCTTTCAAAATTCCAAATGTAGCCCACCTTTCCTACCCCTTCATCTCCCATCTCAATCATCCAAACCTTATCTCATCCATTGAAATCGAAGCTAAGGAGTTAAGGAACCTATAGGAGCAAGAAGATTGAATGGTGGGTGCTTGATAATAGTAGTTTTTCATATTTTTAAGATGGGTCAAGTGAGGTCAACCGATCAATGGTTTGGATCTCACTCGGGACCCTAAGATGTGGCCGATGGCCCACTAGGATCATCATGATCATTTCATGATGGGGTCATTCTCCATGGACCCCATCATGATGTTTATTTCCTTGCATTAAAAAGGCAATCTAGACCGTCCATATTGGTGGGGAAAGGATCTCCACCGTTAATTTCGATTTCGGTGGTTCCATGTGTAAAGGGATCCATTTGGTGTATGATTTCTTTCAGGAGAGGGCTCATAGTGGCGGAGCCCTCCATCTCAAGCGTGCCCACTCTCTATCTCTCTCTCTCCCTCTCTATTTCATTTTCCCTTTTTGAGATCATAATATAGTTGTGTGGCCCACTTGAATGGACCCCACCATGAGTCATGTATCCTACCTAAACCATCTATTAGTGTGGCCCACCTTATGTGTGTTGTACCAAAACCATTTATCATGTGGTGGCCCACCTGAGTATAGCCCACCTTGGTTGTGAGGACCGTCCAGCGTCCAGGGACGTTGGACGTCTCTGAGAAAACACAAATATTAGCTTGGTTACAAGCTCATGGGGTGGCCCACTCTCATAGGCCCCACCTTGATATATGTATTCAATCCACGCCGTCTACCTTATTTCCTGGAACATTTTAGGCGTTGAGCTAAAAAATGAGGTTTATCCGATCTTCAGGCGGGTCATAACCTATTAAATGGTGATTTCTACCGTTGAAAGTCACCCTGACATTTTTATTCGCCGAAAAAACACTGGATATTGGACTCGTTTGGATGGTCTTGTGCCACAGAATGCAATGGACGGGTTGGATTTACTTGACGTGGGCCCTACCTGTGAAAAACCACAGGAATCATGATTTTTTTTAAAAAATAAAATAAAAGTATGCATGTGGGGCAGCGCCTGCTGCCCCTGACAACAGCAGCACCTTGCTGCGTTTGGGCGGGCGGATGCCAGGGGCCCATGGTCCTGCATGTGGGTCCCACTGTGATGTTTATTTATCATCCAACCTATTCATGAGGTGGGCCACCCCAAGAAGTGGGCCCCCTCCAAATTTCAGCCCCATCCATGGCTTGGGTGGCCCACACTATAGGAAACAGTGGGATTGAACCTCTACCATTAAACCCTTTTTTATGGGCCACAGGAGTTTTGGATCAAAATGAAATTTATTTTTCCTCCTCGTCCAGGTCTGTGCGTCCTTATCATCGGCTTGGATGGGAAATAAACATTATGGTGGGCCACATACGTGGGACCCATAGTGATGCATATATTTTACCCACACCGTCCACGGCTGTGGACGGTGGAACCCACCAGTATGTATGGGTTTTATTCACACCGTCCGCTTGGACGGTGGAGTCCCTGGCACAGGTTTTTTATTAACACTGTCCAATGACAGTGGGGCCCACCATGATGCACGTGTTGCATGCAGTCCGTCCATTCATTCTGGAAGCTCATTTCTTGGCATGAGCCATAGAATGAGCCCAATCCATTATCCAAATAGACCCCACCTTGGCATGTTTTAAGGCCCATCTTAAAGTATTTTTTTGGTAGTTCATTGGGCCCACTTTGATATATATGTAAGACCCATGGGTCGAGGCCCATTTAATGTATCCTAAGGCCCATGGGATTGGGCCATTTGATGTATCCTAAGGCCCATGGGATTAGACCCATTTTGATGTATTCTAAGGCCTATTTGATGTTTTAGGGGCCCATGGGTTAAGGCACATTGAGATGTACTAGGGCCTATGGGTTGAGGCCCATTTGATGTACATATGAGGCCCAATTGGTGTGACCCATTTGTTACATATAAGACTCACGAGATTAGGCCCATTTGATGCAATCTAAGGCCCACAAGTTATGACCCATTACAATGCACTTAAGGCCCATTGGTGTGGCCCATTGATGTGGCCCACTTAATGAATATAAAGCCCATAGGATGTGGCCCATTTGATATATTTAAAGCCCAATGGGAATTACACTTAAGGCCCATTGATGCGGCCCATTTGATATATTTAAGGCCCAATGGGATGTACCTAAGGTCCATTGCAATGTGTGATCCCAACACGAATTATGTAATGATGTTCACAACGATCACGCCTTGGGAGCAATGTTGGTTTGACGTCCACATTGCGAGTATAATGTTGGTTGAATGTCCACATTACGACTCTCCCTAGGGCTCATTGATAGGTAGTACTTGTTGTGTGTCGGCCGTCTAGGCCACCTGCGTTGTAAGGATATTTCATTACTTTTTTACATGTTTAGTATAATTCCATGACTTATGATCATATGCATCATATGTATGCTTGATATGAGAGGTGACTGATCATAGCATATGCCTTCGGGCAGGTTGTTTATGGGCTCTCGGTTAGGCGGTGTTACCCTACATGAGCGCACGATACGCGTAGAATTTGCTACATGACTGGATAGCATGATTCATATATTTCGCATTGTGTGATATGGTTACTTTATGCCCTAGCGACATCAGGGTCGTAGCCTCCATAGACGTATCGTGGTTGGCAGGATTGGATACCAAAAATTTTATTTTACATGGGGTGCTATAGATATCCCTGGGTGAAAGTCCCTAAACCCTTATGGTACCAAGAGGTTGCTCCAATGTCTAAACTGAGTGGGTACAGGAGTGCCGAGTGCCGATTACCAGACGATTTCACTTTTCACTGTGTCGTGGTCGGTTGGAAGGGGGTGCGACCTTACCCACCCGAGAGTAGGGGGCAAAGCTAGGCTGAGTCTGACCAGCTCGAGAAATGGGTCCGCTATCGACAAGTCGAGCCTGATATTGGCAGGCGGATAGTGAGGTCTCTTCCACTTACCTTATTGCGGACGATGGGGCGGCGATCTGGTTTAGAGTGTACTAGACCCCAGTGATATCCCAGATTTGAGCTGTATTGATATGTGAACTTAGATGAGGATTTGTATGCTTGACGTGCATCTTACATTGCATAGCCTTGATTCGGCTTATGGTATTCATGGATTCATCAGCATTTTCCACATTACTCTGATATTGCATAACTGCATTACTACCTTGCGCACACACTTTCACCACCCTCTAAGTTTTCTATAAGCTTATGCACGACCGTTGCGTGCATGTGACGTTAGATTGCAACAGCGCTGAAGCTTGAGCATGTGGCAGATTATTTTAGAGCTTTTGGTCTATCATCATTGTATTTCCCATTATGCTCATTGTACTTGTAAATTTTTTGATCATAGTAGAAATGTAATAGAGTTTTTGGTTGTTGTTTGTGAGTTATGCCTTTGGTTATACTTATCATGAATCAAACTGATGTTAAAAATCCTCCTCGTAGCATCCCATGATCGGAACCTGATGAATGGGAGCTGAGAGCCGAGAATGGGGTTCTATGGAGGCTGTCGGCGCCAGATTCGGCAATCGAAAATTTTGTGAGCCCGATATCCGAGTTTAGGGCGTGAAAAAATGTCATCTATAAATATGATGATGAACCGGTACAGATACGGTCGAAACACCTGGTTCATGAGGTCCATGAACACGGCTGGTGCATTTGTAAGTCTAAACAACATTATGAGAAACTCATAGTGCCCAAAACTGGTTCTAAATGCTGTTTTCTGTACGTCTTCATCCCTGACACGCAACTAATGATACCCTGACTGCAAGTCGATCTGAGAGAAATGTTGTGCCCCTTTCAACTGGTCGAACAGATAATCTATCTTGGGTAAAGGATATTTATTCTTCACTGTCACCTAGTTCAACCTGCGATAATCAATACACAATTGCAGTGACCCGTCTTTCTTCTTTATAAATAATATTGGTATTCCCCAAGGGGATACACTAGGCCGTATAAAACTTGCATCTAACAAATCATCGATCTGTCTCCTCAACTCCTCCATTTCACATAGAGGCATGCGATACGTCAGTAAAGAAATGGGTGTTGCACCAGGCACAAGGTCGATAGTAAAGTCGATCTCGCACCGAGGAGGTAGTTCAGGTATCATCCTAAACACGTCCACGAAATCTTGGACTACAGGCGTATCCCCAAGTGTTAGACCATCATCATTCTCCAATAAGGAAGTGTAACAACTTATACGGTAGGGCCAACTGACCTACATTGGGAAAGTAAAGGTCATGCCCTCAGGTGCATGTGTTGTTACCAATCTAGTATCGCAATCAATCTCTACCTTCATTTCAGTGAGCCAATCCATGCCGAGGATGACATCGTAATGATGCAGCGAAGTGACAATCAGGTTAATGCACACCGTTCTGCCCCCTAAGTCTATCGGACAATCTTTACAAAACTTAGTAGTGTCGGAGAAAGTCCCCATTGCAGTAAGGACTCTCACCCAAATCATAGGGGTGCTATTCAACCCCAAACGCCTGACTATAGATCATGATACTATCGAGATAGTGGACCCGGTGTCCACCAATAGAAATACAGATGTACTTTAGATGTGGAAAGTGACTTCAAAGGCTAAAGGCACTGCAGTTGTTGTCTCAGATACACCAGCTACTAGTGCATGTACACATGCCTATTGAGGACGATTCGGTTGTGTTGCCATAGGTCATTGAGGTGGCCTATTTTGAGGTACAGGTGGTCAGTAAAATGGCTATGCTGGTGGTGTCAATCGTAGAGGAGGAGCTAATATAGCTTGCGATTACTAATGGTTGATCTTCTGAGGTAGCATAAAACCATTATCCCTCATCTTAGTAAAGTAGCAAGTGTCTGTATGGCCCCATCCTCTTACAATAGGTACACTACAGATCTAATCGTCTTTGCTAGGTCGGTGAAGCCATAAGCCTGAGAGGTGAATCTGCACGTGACCTCTTACCGAGGAACAGTTGGTTCGACAAATCAAATTAAGGCCTCGGGCCCATTGGTAAACAGGTACGAGACAGTCTGTCTCCATCCTACTCAGCTCGTAGGGACATGTTCACTAGCTCAACATAGTTGGGAATGCTAGCACAACACATCTTCGTGCGGATATCGGGCCGTAGACCATCTGAGAAACGCCGCATTTTCATTGGCTCATTTGCTAGGATCAAAGGAGAGTATCTTGATAGCTCCATAAATTTGTTCTTATATTCTGACATGATCATTCCTCCTTGTCGAAGGCGAAGAAACTTACCATCCTTTTCATTACGGTAAGTGAGGGGAAAGTACTTCCCATGGAAGTGGGTCTCAAATGCATCCCATGTCCACACGTTTCCTGTGGGAACTGTTCGTAAGATGTTGTCCCATCATAGACTAGCTTCCTTCTCGAACATATAGGTGACTAGCTTGACTTATTCTGCCTCAGTGCAGTGCAGCGGATTCAGTATCTTAGAGATGCGATCTAGCCAGTATTCGGCTTCTTCGGGCCTGTGAGTGCACGGAAAGGTAGGAGGTCGATAGCGCTGGAAGCGTTCAAATAGACCACTGGTATTCACATTTCCAGCAGGGTGCACAGGTGGTGCAGGAGGGACTATATTCATGTTCTGGGCAATGACCCCTGTAATAGTGGCCAAAAACTGTTGCTACTGCTGCATAAAAAATATTATCTGCTCCAACCTATCAAGAGGAGGAGCTGACTGAGGCATGAGTAGCGTCGATGAAGACGCACGGTTCTGTTATGAAATCGGTGGTGCAAAAGGTGTTGGCCCATTTGTGGGGCCAGTGGCCGGCTGAGGATCCTACATAGTCTCATGATTCGGGCCCAAGCTAGGGTCCATCTAGTTATCGTTCAAGGGAGATGCCCCATCAATCGATCCGTCAAGTGCAAGACGTGTCATATTTCGAGTGGTTTTCGGAGGCATTCCCTATATACAACATATGGTGCAACATGTGTAAGATTTTGAATAACAACACTCAATTTTTTTTCAAGAATTCTACACATTCCAAATCAAAAGAAGCTTCATACATTTCATTTAACCAAAATTGTCATAATACATGAGATGTACTCTTACATGGATCATGACAGAAGATGCATGTGAGCTAATCTAACAAAAGCTTTAAATATTAAGCACACCAACAACCAACTAAGCCTACCAAGGTTGTTACAAAGGAAAGCAAGAAACAAGGAAAACCCAAAGATAACTACAACATATGACTAGTCTACCGACTCTGGTGGAGGTGAAGTTGCACCCTTGTCCTGCATACAACACAAGAGAGTCTTCAGAGTGCAAGACATCCTCTTGAATTTCTGTTTTAAATGGGCCTGATTCTCCTTGACCTCTTGTCTCAGGGCAGCCTATTCTCTTCAATCTGAGCCATGCGGGCTTCTAAGGCAGCCGAATCACGGCAGTCCTCATGAGTAGCAGTAGGAGGCTCCCTATGCAGATCTTGGGCCTCCTCTTTTTCCTCTTCCTACTCTTCCCCATAACTTCCCTCTTCATCACTGCCTTCCCCCACACTTCCTTCCTTCTCACTTTCTTCCTCTATTTCATTTTCCTCCTCTTCTTCACTACTTTCTTCCTTTTCCTCTATCTCATCCCCATACTCATCAAGCCTGGCTTGTCGCTGCCTGGTGCCTATGCCCATATTGTCGAGTGTAATGTCGCTGATGAAGTGGATCGGGGCATGGTTCTTCATATGGAGTCAGAAGACAAAATTTTGGGCGATCTTATAAATAAGTCAACCAAATGGAAGTGAGGCATCTCCCCGTATAGATCGTGCAGTAACTACAATCTGAGACAGTATGAATGTAGGCTTATCTCCTTGACCAACTCTGTAGAAGAAATCCACCATGAGCCGAGTACACTCCATGCGGTTACTCCACCTGGGATATACGTTATACGTAAATATGTGGTGGAGTAGGTGGAAATCGTTTGTCATCTTAGTCAATGCAAGGCTATTTCCTCGCCTCCACCGCTCAAGCTGGCCGCAAAGAAAATGGGTGCAGCGATTCCTTTCTCGCTCATTAGCGAGGTTTGTCTCGCTAGCAAGTACAAGTCCACGCTCCATACCCATAATACGAGCTATCGTGTCTACACTGACTATGGCTTCCTCTCTTCCCAAAGGGATAGTAAACTGCAGCGGCTCCAATAGTAGGTCCCGTATATGAGCATAGAAGGCATGCACTTCTCATTCACTCGCATGGGTATTTTCCTCAAATATGGCACCCCATCCATTTTCCAGGAACATGTACATCACTGGGTACAACCTGAAAAGCCTTACATCCACATGATCCTCGAATACAACTTTTCAGTTACGGAACCTACCTAATTCGACACTCACTGGTAGCGATCTTTCGATAGGGATCCTTGGGTCAAGATCTCATTTTTATCTTCTTTCTCACTCAGCGCTTGTGCTTGCTTCGGCGCCCGTCTTCTTCCTCAAACAGGTTGGGCAACTAGGCCCAACTTCATCCACGGATGCCCTCTTTTTTCCCATAAGCAAAAGGAGTGGGGAGAGGGAGAAAATAGTAGCAACTAGCTCAAAAGGAGACATGGGGTTGGAAAATCTTGAAAGGTGAGATGGGTTTGTGGATTTGGAGGGCTATAAGGCACAAAAGAGAGATTTTGTGCTCAAAAAGGTAGGAAATGGGAAGATGAAGGGTTGTAAGAAAGGGGTTTTGAGAAAAATAGTGGAGAATGGGTGTGTATGGAAGCAGGATTTGAGAGAGGAAATGTGAATTTGGAGAGGTTTAAGAGCTAGTAGGGGGTGAAATGGACAAAGGGGAACAAAGGGGACCTAAATAGGGTGGTCCCACACGAATACAAGGCCCCACACATGTGGGTGAGGGCGGCGGGCTACCGGAATCACGGGCCCACCGTGTCCACCTGGAGGAGGGTGTGGCATGCCGCCGCCGAGACGGTGTCGTCGTAGTCCTCTGGATTGGTGGTTGTGTCGCCGCTTGGGGGTGGTGGCCTCCCCCTCCCGGGGTGTCGAAAAAGTGCAAGGGACCCCGTGGGTCCCACCAAAAAATGGACTTTGAGCCCCTACATCAATGTGATGTATTTTCTCGATCCATTTCACACATATTTATGCCTTTTAGCATGATTTAAGTTTGGGAATCGCCAACTAATAGTTTAAACCCGTCGATTAACGGTCTAAGAAGAAATTGAGATCATTTCACATGATCTCAGATGCGTACGGACCACATTTCAATGGCCAATCTCGCCTGTCGGTGAAACTTGGGATCCTACAATCATTTCTACATTTTCACCCCCACTTAGTCAAAGTACATCAAAGAGCGTCGTATTACCATAACCCAGGTCCAGTTTAATCCAAATCATGCTCTGATACCAACTTGTAACACCCTGAAATCGAGGGTCAAGTAAAGCTCAACTCCTGAAATCTAACGCATCACTTATGCAGCATATATAATGATGTTTAAATGTTATCCATATTAGTGCATTAAACATGAGTGGGATTACACTAAAATAGCATATCATAATCCCGAGTTAATGTAATTAAGCAAGTGGAAAACTGAGATAGGTATATAAAGTATATGTACGGATTTCTAAACCTCCAGAGTATGATTATGTAGCCAAGATGAATATGTACATATTTATTTCAAAATATACAAAATATCAAAATGTAAATGTTCAACTAATCCAATATCCCTATAATCCCAATGACACAAACTCGCCTAAGAGCTGTATGTAGAAGAACTCCTCCTCATCACGAAAGCCTCATTGTAATCTGCATCTAAATTAAAATCTGGTTGGTGTTTTAAAACACCGTCCTAAAGTAGGAGTGAGTGATCAACTCAGTGGAACTATAAAAAAAAGTTTAACATGTTATCAATTCGATCAAGTAGTAATGATAAAGCAGTACAACAAACATATCCTAAATATTCTTGTTAATGCAGGGATGGTATGTCGTAATAATGTTGCCCTCTCCTGCACTCCCTCAATGACTTCATCTAACGATCACATATGACAAACTCCCTAGACGTGCGCTTCCTCGCCAAAGCACATGCAATGCGGTGCGTGTCGTATTAGCCAAGCAATTTATTAGGCTTATTCAGCAGATTCAGGAAGCTAAGATACCTCACTTTTTATCATTTACCCAAACAACGATCCATCTAGGGTTGTCAATCCTAGTTAATCACATACGATAGGCAAGTTGTAGGGCATCACCCTTGATGAAAACAATGGATAGGCAAGTTCAAAAGTTTACACTCGAGGTAGCTACAGGGAGGCTCATCACCTCAGCGTAGGTTTAATTATACTCGAGGTCACTGCAGGAGGCTCGCCACCTGAACGTATGCCGATAACTTGAATACAGTGTCACATACACCATCATATTCGGCTCACGATTTTGGGTTACTCACTAGTCACTACATGGAGGCTCGTCACCCCAGCGTAGGCTGACAGCTCAACAACAGTGTCCCATACACCACCATGCCTGGCTCATAAGTCTTACGGATCTTGGTACCATGGTTAAACGAGTTTTACATTGGTAAGTGGTACCTTAGATTCAAATAATAGTGTCCATACATAATAAACACACAATATGCCAATCGAGTTATTTGACAAGTGCGATTGGTATGAGTGCACATTGAATTAATCAACATGGAGTGCATAAGCACTCCGTGTGACCTAACCACCATCGACAACCAGCATACGGCTCGGATTCATCGAATGTACCTAATGTGGCAAAATTAGTTCGACCACTCAATCAGGAACCTTTACCGATTGTCTGGACTACATAGTAGTCCCAATTATACTCAAATGCAAGAGGTAGTCACATGTGTTAATCATAATAGCATTTAACGAATAATTCAAACAAATTCCTATTTGAGCATTTTAACAAACACATTGGTCCAGTTATTATATATATGCATTTCATCCATAAATCACATAGTAGCTATTTACATTATATGAAGGAAACTATAAATATGGATAAGGTAGTTGAGAATCCCATCTCAACACCCTTGTTAAAAGCGATTCATTAAAAAATTTTACATTCAGACATTTTATCAAACACTTAGACTACACAACACTACATACATAAACTAAATTAGTTATAGCATATATTGTGGCAGATCCTTACATAAAGGTATTATCATACATACAATAAACATGTATTCTAGATTAATAGTCATGGCAAGCATAAATCATAATTACACTTTCATTCAAACATTTCAACAAACATGTGGAATGCAATATATATTCACATAGTTCATACACGCATATAATTTATTGAATACATCGTAACTAAGATCATACGGTAGTAATAAAGTCAGACATAAATCATTGCGGACATTGAAAGCCTTGAAAACCATAACCTAAATGTTTATAGTCCGCACCTTCCATCAGATTTTTGGTTTCGAACTTGGTTCGAATCCTACGTCCCCGTATACAGAACAACAGTACCTAAACATCAATATAGGTTAGCTATTTTATCGATTCCTCTATTTAGATTCCTAAAACAAGATTAGGGTTAGGATTTCTTACTCAAATCGTGATTGGAATGGTTCGAGTAGTGATGGTGGGGAGGCGATTCGGTACATGGTGTAGTGGGAGTGAATCTCAGCAATAATCTCCTGAACTTTCACTCTACTCCTCACTCTTTTCTCCTCTTTTCTCTCCTCTCTCCTAAGGTTAGCGAAATTCGTATGGAATGAGAGAGGGGTGGTTTAAGGTCTTTAAATAGGTCCAAAAGTGATGTCAATGGCCCCAGGGCCATGGTATACTTGGGTTATAGCCAAAGGGCAACTATTTCTAACAAATAGGGCTCATCTAGAGGTTCATTCCCTAACAATGGATCTAGGCCAGGTTATAATTTTGGTACGATCTGATTAGTGGATCGACTGTGGAGGAACCATATCAGATCAACTATTGTTGTCACTCGATCAGGGCCACAAGTATACCAATAAGAGCAAGGAAATTTTCCTGATCCATGGGTGTCTTTTGATCAGAATCTGATGGTCTAAAGTCTTCAATTTCTCCCACAAGCAAACGGTCCAATTCACTTAAGTTGTGGTTCATTTTCTAAAGATAATCGCATTTCTCACATACTTCGCTCAAGGCTCAAGTTGTGCATTCTGGATACTATTTGGGATCGATTCCCGTGATGGTTGTCAAGCTCACAATAAGGCGGTCATAACCTTATAGTTTTGCAGTAATCGGACTTTCGACGCGCAGTCCACGTCCGATACGGAGTTTCAATGTACTCTCAAGAGTAACTAGGTTTTAGAATTTCTTTGAGGTTTTTAACTAATGTTGAGTTAGCAGTTTTAATGGTCTTGGGCCTTGCAATTTGTATAAATAGTGGTTCAAGCTAATTCACCAATTAATTTAGTTTAGTACTCAATTAATTCTCATCTAATTTTCACAGTATACGGTCTTTAGGGATTTCTGCCTGAGGTGGTACTCAGGTCTATGTACAAATTTTTCCAAGACGTTACACATTAGTAATAGGGAGCATAATACTCCAGTCTATACACAATCGGATATTGTCTTTATAGTTGAAATGTTGGGCAAGTATCTCTCTAATCTATTAATGTAAAATTGGATAGCTACAAAGAAAGTATTGCACTACTACAAAGGATAAAGAACTTCATACTCATATTTAGAAGGTCTAACCATTTGAATTTGGTTGGATACTCAGATGCAGATTATGCTGACTACGTTGATATTAAGAAATTCACGTCAGGCTACATCTTTATAATGGTTGGTGGGGTTGTCTTGGAAAAGCATGAAAAAGTTGACGACAACCTCATCTATTATGGAAGCCGAGTTTATTTCTTATCATGAAGTATAAAATTATGCATTATGGTTACAACATTTTTCTTCTTAGGTTTAAGGGTATTAGAGCATATCTTGAAAACACAAAAATATTTTATAATAACTCAGTTGTGGTTTCCTTCTTAAGTAATGACAAGTACTCATCAAAGTCGAAGTATATTAACATTATGAAGCCGACTGATTTCCTTCTTAAGAATTTATGGCTGGCATGCTTACTGTCTCTTCTAGGAAGGGCGCCTTGTCCTAATTTGCCATGTCCTTGGTAGTATACCCGTTCATTCTAAGGCTGTCACGCTTATCCCCAAGCAGGTGTTATCCTCGTTAAAGCGGCATTTTGCAGACTTCTTGTGGGGCTGGTCTGAGGGTAAGAAGAAGCACCACTGGGTCCAGTGGAAATCAGTCGGCTTCCCTAAGGCCAAAGGGGGTCTTGGTATTAGATGCTTGCAGGATTTCATGAAGGCCCTTTGTATGAAGCTGGGACGGGCTTTTTCTCACAACACAGGCGCCAGCCTATGGAAGGCTTTTATGAACTCCAAATATCATTCGCCTGTTCCTTTGCAAGGTCAGATTAGTCCCCCTGCTTTTTCATTGCCTATATGGAAGAAGATTTGCAACCTGCTTCTGATTCTAGATCGGCATGCTCAATGGAAAATCAATCATGGCAATTGCAACTTCTGGACTGTGAACTGATCCGGTTTGGGCCCTCTGCTCAGCCTCTCATCTCAGCATATTCCCTCCAACCTATTAACGCTCAAGGTGAATCGGGTGTTTGGATCGGCTGGCCCTCTCCCTCCCTCTTCAGCCTTCGACTTTCTTCCGTAACATATTGTTGATTTCATATTCCAGGAAGGTTTTTATCTCTTTGACACCCCAAATTCCCCCATCTGGCCGTTCACTCCTAGCAGAAACTTCTCGGCTAGCTCAGCGTGGAACATTTGCAGATTGCACAGCCCGCGTAAGGCCTGGTCTCGCTGGGTTTGACATGCGAGTCTGCCCCCCAGAATATCTCTTTTTGTTTGGAGACTCTTAAACAGAGCTACCATTGTCGATCTAGAAGTGCAAAAATGAGGTATCCCTCTGGCTTCTTGTTGCACCTGTGGATCAGACCCCCTTTCCAACTGCCGCACGGTAGAAACTCTGGACCACATGTTTGTTAATAGCCTGGTCGCGTCGAATGTCTTGATCTATTTTGGAAGAATTTTTAGAATAGTCTGCTCCTCCATTACTGATGTAGATTCCATGCTGCCTGCCTAGTGGAATCCATCTAACCGCAGAACCTCCCCTCTTCACAAAATCTCCCCCCTGCGTTATTTTATGGGAACTCTGGAAGTCTCGCAACGCAACTAGATTTGATGGAAGTATTGTCCATGCTCCGTCCATCTGTAAGAAAATTTCTCGATGGATCTCATCCTTAGCTGACCATTTCCCCTCCCTTCTTCGGCCATCTCCCCACATATCTGTTATTGCTGAGTTGGGAATTAAGGCCTTTTCTCGCCCTATTCATTCTGTTTCTATCATCAGGTGGCAAAAACCGCTTCAGGGATGGGTCAAACTTAACGTAGATGGTTCGGCTAGAGGTAATCTGGGGCCTTCTGGCGAGGGTAGTATATGTAGAGATGAAAGGGGTGATCTCATCTTTGCGTTCTCTTCAGCCTTTGGCCTAGCTTCCAACATCTATGTCGAATTGAGGGTTATCTATGAGGTACTTCTGTTGTGTTCCTAGTTTGGTTATCGTCAAATTGCAATGGAATCGGATTCTAGCCTAGTCATCAGGTTTTTAAATGGTAATGTCACGCATAGCTATAAATGGTCTTATTGGGTGACCCACATCCACGCAATTGTTATAGCTAGTCAAGTTATTTTTTCACATATCTTCAAAAAAGGGAACGAACCGGCAGACGCTATGGCACGGTTAGCTAGCTCCTCCCAGGTGAACTCTCCGATCCGGGAATCTTCTCTCCTTCTGAGGCATGTCAGGGGTAGCAATTTCCTTGACAAAGTCAACCTTGGTGCGATTCGCCAGGGATTTCCTTACGGGGCCCGATTGCTTCTCCTTTCTTTGGTCTTGCCTAGTTTTTTCCGTTTTCCCTTTCAATTTATGATAGACTGCTCTCAGGTCCTTTTTTCGTGAGGTAGCCTGAATGTTAATTTCCTATAAATTTTGGCTTTTGAATGAAAAAAGAAGTTCCTCCTAAAATAAATAAATAAATAAAAGTATATTGAGATTATATATCTTGTTGTGAATGAAGGAGTTCAGAATCATCTTGTGGCAAAAGATTTCATCTGCAGTAAGTAAATGATTGCGAATCCCCTCACTAAAGGACTTCCCATCATGTTATTTCATGAGTATGTGACATCCATAGGAGTTATTGATCTTATAAATATATTCAGTTAGTTGGAGTAGGGTGTGATCTATTTGCATAAGCATATATAGAGACCTCATTTATAAAGTTTTAATGATTATGATATAAAGTATGTTTCTGATTCTCCTTAAGTATATGGAAATTTATTTTGAATAACCGGAACTATAGTCTCATCTCGTTGGAGACATTTGAAAGCTCCATTACCTCTTGAGGATAGTGACACATGATCACATTGCATGTGCAATCTTCATACCACACATTCCTATCATGATCTATATCGTTAAGGCTGGTAGTAATTGTGACTGTGCTTAGTCTTACTTTACCTAGATTAAATATTATGATGGCTACTGCGATCCAATAATAGTAGTCTTGATGGACCAGATTGTGATAGTGTTGTCCATATTATCCAACAATTACGTTGGTTAATCATTCGTATGTTTTCTTTAAAATTAAAACATGTTTTCAAAATTAAACCTTAGACATTAATCAATGTGGCCCAAGTAAAAAATGTAAGAATTCAATAAGATGGGGTCTAGTTGATCAATGGTCTGGATTTTCCTAAGGGTTGGATATTGTGATTAGGCATACCGGTGGCCCCACTACAACTATAATTAGTCTCAGATTCATGTAAGGGTGGTGCGCTTGGATTGTGTAACACACATAATATTCAAATGGACTAGGAAACCTAATGCATGTGGAGCCTTTTGAGGAGTTTTGATGGGTTACAAACTCTTTCCTCCTGCAATTATTTAAACAAACTTGGGTCCCCAAACCTACACATGTTAGAAGACTTTTCTTCACATCCTAGTGCTTCTCTAAAGGTATATGGTGCGGAAGATCCTGGCGATACATTCTGTTGTAGCTTCCCAAATAGGTATGCTTTTATTTAACTTATTTGATCTTTATACTTGATGCATAGCACAATCCATTTCAATTCCACATAAAATAAGTTTTAACAAACCCCACCTAGAGTCGTGCATGTTAGAGTGGATATGGAACATTAAAATATCAATATAGTTTGCTACGTTAAGCTAGAGCCCCCTAATAACTATAGTTCTATTAAGGTAGGATCTCTGTAACTATTTAGTTGTCTAGCATTCCATTGGTTGTTTAAAACCACTGTTAGGTTTTTATTGGTTGTTAATTTAAGCCAGGGGAATCCAAATGGCCCCGAGATGTGTCTGTTGTGTTTCTTCCCCCTCATTAGGTCAGCCTTCCCAGGCGGCGGAATCCATCACTCACCTGTTTCTTGATGAGGGCATTGCGAAATCGGCATGGGAATTCGTGGCCTCAACTTTCAGAGTTACCTTGATGAATGCCTCGTCTGTGGAGCAACATCTCTCCCAATGGTGGGCAGCTCGTGCAGTCAATAGCCCCTGCTCGAAGGCCCACAATCTGGCTCCCTGCGTCTTACTGTGTGAAATTTAGTGCATAAGAAATGCAGCAATATTTACTGGAATGAATCCCTCCAGCAGCCGCCATATTGCTCAAATTTTGCGATGGATTGGCCACATTAGGGGGGACCACAGAACCTTTTTCAGTGCTGCGAGCAGGCCTTCTCAGACCGCGGTTGGGATGAGGGACCAACACAGCAATCCTCATCCGGCGGTCTAGCCCCATCTCCCACCGAACTCCCATGGCTGGGCCAAAATTAACGTCGATGGATCCTCCCTTGGCAACCCAGGGATGTCGGGTGGTGGGGAATTTGCAGAAGTGAATCTAGTCTTTTCCTGTTTGCATTTTCCCATGGCTACAGCACAGGCTCCAACACCTTCGCCGAACTCAAAGTCGTCAATGACGGTATTAGTTATGGTCTGAACCAAGGTCTGGACCATATCATGATCGAGTCCGACTCGAACATGGTGATCAATTTCCTTAACGACACAGCCTCCCCGAGGTGGAAATGGAATTACTGGCTGTCCAGAATTCGAGAACTGATCCACTCTCGTCATATTTCTTTCGTTCACACTCTTCATGAAGGGATTGCTCCCGCGGATGCCCTAGCCAGGAGAGGAAGCGAGTCACAAAATACTTTCTTCGGAAACTCCTTAGGGGATTCAAGGCCTCATCTTCCTGGACAAAGTTGGCTTAGGAACAATTAGAGTCTTTTGACACGATAGGTTTCTCCAAAGTTTCTTTTTGTTCTCTAGAATTCCTGAATCTTAGTGCATGTTGATCTTTGATCTTAATGAAACATAATCTTTAAAAAAAAAGGTTTTTATTGGTTGTTAGCAAAGTTTTGCAAGCTCATTGCTTAAGGCTGTTTATAAGTCACATGTTATCCTAGAAATTAATAGTTTTGTTATAAATACTCTCTCAAGATATTAGATAGGTTGGGATCATTACTTTTCTAGAGTTTATTATGAGAAGGGAAGAAAAGGGAAAGTTCCTCCTTTATAAATTATCTTGGACGTATGCATCATCTTGCTGAGCAAATCATGGGCATATTCACTTGATTTTCGTCTATGGGCAGTGTTTTGTTCTTCATTGTTGCTTCCTTAAATGGCTACCCAATTGGGCTGTTTGTGGACCTCATCAAAGTGGTATCTAATGCACCCTGATTTTGCATCTCTATGATGGCCCGTGGCGCCGCATTGTAGTGTACCGGATGGAGATGATGGGAACCAAAGGAGGATAAATATTCTTGACTCAGAGATCATGTTAGTTGTGAACAAGCAAAAAGTTTGTCAAAGAAAGAACCATCATTAACAGGCAGTGTCGTCAACCTTGGGAACAAGAAAAATCCACAGACCTAATCAATGGAAGAATCGATCATGCATTATCAACCATTTTCAAGAGGATGATTGAGATTAACTCAAGTTAAGAGAGTATATTTTTTTTAAATAAAGATAAATGAACTATTCACTCTCTCTATGGAGAGGCATTTTTATTTATGGTTTAACTAATTACAATCTTCCACATGAGTGCATCCAATGAAGATAAACCTTGAATTAAGCGTCAAATATGAAAAGATTTCAAATACCAACAACCATGATAATTAAATCCTAATTGTAACAACTGATAGAAATAGACCTAAAACAAGCAAAGACGTTGCAGTTAGAGGATTTTCGAAATCATATTAGTTTTGTAAAGTACCCACATAATCAGCCGTATCTCACTCAATTGGCAGAGGAATTACATGATATTAGAATCTTTAGAAAGCTAACTCAATAAGCTTTCAAATGGAACCAATTTCATATTGTTTTGACATATTTCATATCCCAAAAGTGGCCTACTAGTTATTGAAAGGATTTTGGACATCTAGTTGGACCATAGCACCATTTTCTGATGTCTGGCCTGGTGGGGTTGAAATTTGATTCCAACACATGTGGGATCATTGTCCACCTCATGAGTAACTATGTTTTTGGATTTGATGAGTTCAACTAGTCCAGAAACCTATAATGATCCAGACCATTGAATATGCCGTTGGGTGTATTTGGGGTGGGACTCATGGGGCCCAAAACTAGCTAGTGATAGGTACGACGCTTGAGGTCAAATGTGATGAAACTCATGTGAACCAAAACAAAATTGGCCCTTGGACTGTTTGATCACAAATCACACAGAAACCAAGGATGGAGATGATTTTGGCCCCAACATGCAGTGTATTAGTATTAAAGCATGAGTTCTTGCTGGCAAATGATACAATACCATCAGGAGCCAAGATGAGGTGATGCAGGTATAGGAAAATCCAGTATAGAATTGATCCAGTAGACGAGGAGAATATATAGATGTTACAAAGGCAAGTAAAAGAATTAATTGGTGCTTGGGCAACTGGAGCCTCCACAGCATGATGATCAGACGAGATGTAAGTTTGAGGATGGACGACCTCAAAGACTGCATTTTCAATTTTAAGGAAGTGTCAAGCTTGTATCGCCCCCTGATTACCTCATTCCAAATGGACTAATTAACAGACTACTGAATTCAAGCCAATCCATTGGTCTTAACTATCAAAATGGTCAGTTTCCATGAGCTTTTGGCTTTTGGTGCACCTTGTCCCATGGCAGGCAGGTGACGTACGGATCATCCAAATGTATCCTTATTTTGGTGGGCCTGCAATTGCAATGCTTGTTTGGTGCTCCTATAATATGTGTGCGGTATTATAGAAGACATACACCTCAACCACATGGATCAAAGTGTGTTAAGTATCTCTAATTCTTCTTAGACGATGAAACTCTCCAATGAAAACCATTCCTAGGATAATCATCAGTTGAGGAACTTTATTATCAGGCATTTGGGAATGAAACTAGAGAAAACCTTGGTCCTATAACTCCAAAGACCCATGAAGGAGACTTGCATCTCAATAGAGACCCAATCTTCAACATGGAATCCAAGGAAACTAACAAAACCTTTGACTAACATGCTCACCAGAACATCAACGTTGATGAACCTTTTTTTTTTTTTTCAAAAGAATTTTCATTTCATCTGTCCAAATCAAGAACAAGATGGAAAGGTCGTGCTAACACTCACCAAAGAAAATATATTTGGACAATCAATACAGGTGAAACTAGAATCATATATCGCAGCAATTAGCATGAAGCTTGTTTGACAATGATGACACCCACGAAATTGGACTTGAGGGCAAGTTTCCACCAACGCTGGAAGTTTGATCTAATTAAGCTAATTTAGGAAAAATCAATCTCCATCATTGATATAATTTGTAAGGCCCACGATCAAACCACCCAAAGGGCCAACTTTTTTTTTTATGCATTGCATGAGAGTCTCCATTTTTTTACCATGGAAAATTTTGATCACATGAAGAGCGGGCCCTCATTGTGGGCCTCACATGGAGAGTCCTCTAACTGAGTTACTCCAAATTAATTGTAATTTCCTTAAAGAGATTCTCTTAATTTTTAATTATCTAGATAGAATCCAAGTCTAGCTTGCTATCTTCGTCATTTATATATTGTGGATCACTTTCAGAGTATTAAATGGTTTGAGAACAATGTGAAATTAGTTATTTTTGAAAAAAAAAAATTTAGTTCACTTACAAAGAGCCCAAGGTCGCATTGTTTGAGTGAACAATGTCAATTGCTACACTGTGGGCCATGCGGACACAAGTGCCAAAATAGAGAGGGAAGGATGTTAGATTTGTTTGGTGGATCTCACCTGGACAAATTCCACGTGACTCCCAATTCAATGTATTTTACTTAGATTCTCCCAACTTCTTTTAGCACACCACCTAGAGAAATGCCAGGTCCTGTGCTCCCACTTATCTCCAAAAAAAAAAAAAAAAGAGCATAGAATTAAAAAAGTAATCTAGACATAATCAGAGTTTTAACTTAATTATTATCTCCATCACTTATCTTGAGCATACTTTTAAAGTATCAAACAGTTATAGACAATATAAAATTAGTTAGATTTTAAAGCTTATTAAGTTGCCTTTCCAACAAGCTAAAAAACAAAAACAAAAAAAAAAAAAAAAATCCAGTTGATAGGGCTGTTTTTACAGACACCTATATAGCATTGCACTGATGCAATTTCGGTAGGGAGCCAGGCTTCGAAGGTATGAGTGCTGCATTATGCCGCCAAGATGTGCTAATATAGAGGCAAGGATGTTGAATATGTTTGGGTGGACCCTACCCAGAGACATGGCATGTGAGAGAGGAAGTGGACATCAAAATGGTTCACTAGGTTAAGCTAGAGTCCTAACACAACTAGCATTTTGTTAAGATAAAATCCCTTTATTTGCTTTCTTGTTTAGTGTTATTTCTGGATTTACACATACATGTGGTGCTTTTTCTTTAGCGTTGACCTGGGAGCATCCAGCACCAGCTGGATGCAATCTGCATCTGGTTTTTATTGCATGTTGGCAAAAGTGTTGCAAGCTCAATTGATTAAGGGTTCAAAAGCCACTTCTTAGCTTAGGAATTCAGAGTTTTGTCATAATACTCTCTTAAGAAATCTGTGCCGACGGTGTCGTTATCCTGCACGTGCTTCTCCCTACCGAGCTACTCACAGAAAGTGTGCCTTCGCTGATTGATTTTTCTGTGGCGTGCATTTTTTCTTCATTTCTACAATTTTGAACGGCTATCCAATCAGTCTATTTGGAAAATAAATCATTTTTTCACATGATGATCTTCACAATGGCCACCTTATGAACCTCAAGATGTTCCACACACATGTAATCCTGTAAAGCGAGCGTGTATGGACTAGCGACCTCTTGCACATACTATGGTAAATGCAAGCATTAATGATACTGTACCATGAAAACGGCAGTGACTCTTGAACCTTTGTGGGCAGCAGTCTCGAAATCTCTGACCTAATTGTGGATGGATCATAACAAAATAATTGCACTAAGAAGAACATATATAGCAAGCATCTGATCTTGCCCTTGGGGCATATCTATCTGAGTAGGTCCCCCATACATCTACTC
This sequence comes from Magnolia kwangsiensis, assembly GCA_037074715.1. Classification (NCBI taxonomy): domain Eukaryota; kingdom Viridiplantae; phylum Streptophyta; class Magnoliopsida; order Magnoliales; family Magnoliaceae; genus Magnolia; species Magnolia kwangsiensis. The sequence goes on along the minus strand of CM073585.1, from coordinate 21,553,595 downwards.
ACCTTCACCAATCTAGTGAAGCCATTCCAAAGGCATGATTTCACCTCTAGGCCCTATTCCTTGGAAGAAAATGGAAAAATCAAAGCTCCACATTGCTGGAATTTGTTGAAATTTAGAAAGAGAGTAGTGGGTGAGAGGTATGTTGTTGGAGTTGAGTACGACAGAGGAGAGATTGTGGGAATGTCATTGTCTCACAAGATCCAAGAAAAGAAAAGAAGGAAAAGCAAGTTGGAGGTAGGGTTAAATGACCTATGGAAAAAAGTGGCATAAAATTAAAGGATTTTAAGTGGTCCATTGAAGAAAGGTGTGGAATGGAAGGGGTTGTAGTCCCCTCTCTCTCCCCATTGGAAGGGACCACACATGGTCCCCACTGCCCATTCTTATCAATCCATCCATTCCATTAAAGCAATAACAATATTTTATTTTCTGTTTCTTTTATGTTTATTAGATAGTTCGGAAATTCAGTCTATTTTATGCTGATCCGGCAGACAATCGATGTGGACGGGTTCATGAGGCAGACCTAATTTTATGTCTAGATCAGTTTGCCATGGTCGGCGCAGAAAAACTTGAATAGGGATTGAAGGGTTGAATCGGAGAATCAACAAATTCCAGTCACGTTTTAAATATAAATTTGATGACTCAAATCAAAACTTGTGGTCACAGGGAAACTGGCTCCATGTGTGACAATGTCAGGAGTCTACATGACTCATTGAATTGGCCCAATTACTTGTACCAGCTGAGTCACTCACATGGGGAGCTGTTGTGTGTGAGAGAGAGAGATGTGAACATCAGGCCGCAGGTTGGACTGCTAGTTTATTGTCTAATCAGTTGATAATTTCTGTCCTATCAATTGTGTGTGTAACATCAAACCTATCCAAAATATTGGACCCACTCCTTCAAAAATTAGTTCAATCCACTTACCAAGTAGGCCATGCCTACATATATTTATTATATTAGTGTGGCTACCTATTTTTATTTTTATTTTTTTTGTATAAATTGGACCACCTAATGAGTGAATCATTTTGACTTTATATAAGGTGAGCCCAACCTATTAGACAGGTTGGATTTCATGCACACATTGCACATGGAAACTTCTCTGCTAGATGGACGGTTACTTTAAAAAAAAAAAAAAATAGAAAAAAAAAAACAACAAATAAATAAATAACAAAAATAAATAAATAAATAAAAAGATGGACGGTTACTTAAAATCCAACTGGATGGATGTGACCCTCTCTCATGCTTGTGCGCAACCCATCCAACAAGGACCCATTGTATAACAAGAATTTTTCAAAAAATAAGGCTATCCAAACACGAGAAGGGCCATCATAAAATAATAAACAAAACTATAGACAACCACCCAAAATGTCCATATTCTGTTGGAGCCTACTTAATGGTTGGATTGACCTAAATTTGAGACGTCCCATTTCATGGTTCTTTTCACCCTGGACTATACTCTAAGCAGCGGTCCATTAGTCATGCTCCCTAACGGGGTGTTGAAATTTAGGATTTATAAAAGTGGTGTCATTGGCACCCTTAAAAATATTATATTTAAATTCAATGGTGGTTCAAAATTTAGGGTTTTCATCATGTTCAATTCCAAGGGAGAACCCTAGCTTGCAAAATAAAGGATTTGGGAGTCATCTCAAACTATCATAGCTACCATCCCCTTCTCTCTTATGTTCTTCACATTTATTCACGTTGTTATCATTTCGCTTATATTCTTATCTTAATAGTGAATGGTAAAAAAAAAAATCGAGCTTATGCAATCATTATATAAATTACATTATATAAATAAAAATGTTAGCAATCATCTAAAAAGAAATATAGGATATTGTTTTAATTATAAAATTAGTTAACCCTTTTTATAAGTCACAAAAAGTTTAGAATTGCCTTAATTTTTCATCAAGATTGCCTTACAATGGGATCAGTGTAATGATGATTTCATGTTGCACATATGTTATGTTTAAAATATTTGAGAGCATTTATTTATTACATTCATTATCTTATAAATATGTCATAAAATAATTTTAGGAATTTAAGGGTCAAAATTCAGGCTCCCAAACACATCTTGGAATCTAGGATTTTGAAAGTCAATTCTGCCAAAAAGAACTATCCTGGGTTTCTAGGATAACAAATCCAGGATTTCAATTCCTAGCTCTTAAATGAGCCCTAAGCAGCTTGCTAGCTCCATAGATGGTAGATTGACCTCAACCCACGTTGGTGAGGCATCACCCTACGTTGCTCTCACCAACGTTGTACGCGTGGGGACCTCAACAATGTGTTTTACCTTGAGATACCTTAGCATTAGACCCGAGCAGGTTGCCCTTCCACCCTATATATCACGTGATCAGTGCTAGCACTATCCTAGCCTTTCTACCCTCTGATCCCACGGACTTCTTCTTACCATCTAACATGGGATCCATCCCAGAATCATTCATTGCAATGTCCCACTAGCTAGGTTGTACACGCGCCTTAGCTAATAAGATTCTCTCTACAGCCCACAAGGACCAGAAAATCAGCATCTCAGGAGGCCGGAAGGAGATCGCATTAATCGTTTCTCTGATTCAGGGGCTCCTGATAAAGAGGATCTCTCCTCTCCGACGCCTACAAGGGAACCTCAAGACGGGGGTGATGCTAGGGTCCTTCCCTCCCATCAAGCTACAGAGCATTCTCCCACCTATGGAGAAGGAAAAATTATTCATAATCAATGCAAAGAAGTAGACCAAAGTTCAGTAGAAGTAGATTGGCAAGTTAGGCTAAAAAGGTTACATAAGAAGGCCATTTTTTCAGGTAATTTGTCTAATGAATAGCCTCCTCATTTGGAACGCCCGAGGTTTGGCCAATGTGGCCACGGTCCGAACTGTAATCAGATTCATTCATGAGTTTAACCCCTCAATTGTAGCCATTCTGGAGCCTATGGCTGCGGATAGAAAGAGGGTGGGTATTGGTCTAAAGCTTGGCTTCCATGCGTCTATCTCTAATGCTGAATTCGAGGGTAAGATTTGGATATTCCATAAAGGTTGCCTTGCTATTTCAATTATTGGAATGACTAACCAAACTATTTTAATTCAAGTCTTGCTTCCAAACTCCCCTGCTCCTTGTCGTCTTTCATTTGTGTACGCAAAATGTTACAGGTTGAGCAGAAGATTTCTCTGGGACTCTTTGGAATCCCTCGTTTCCATCTCATGTGGTCCATGGGCAGTTTGCAGGGATTTCAATGCGGTGCTTCAGTCCAACGAAAGGATGGGTAACAGAAGTCACGATCAGGCCAACTCAGAGGAATTTCGAGAAGCTATCGATAAGGCAGGGATGCCGGACGCTGGTTTTTAGGATAATAGGTTTACCTGGTGTAACAACCATGCAGCGGGCACCAGGGTGTGGCCAGACTGGATAGGGTCCTTTGCAACGCAAATTGGACCAATATCTTCAGTGGCTTTCATGTCAAGCATCTCCCGAGACTAAACTCCGACCATTCCCCTCTCCTGGTGATTTTTCCCTCCCCGACAGTTTTCGTCCCCAGGCCCTTCCGCTTTCAACGCATGTGGCTTTAGGATGGATCTTTTGCGCAACTAGTTGAAGATGTGTGGTGTCATCAGATGTCGGAATAGCCCTATTTAAACCTGCTTCAGAAGCTCAAGAAACTTAAGGTGCAGCTAAAAGTCTGGAACAAAGAGGTTTTTGAAAATATTTTCCATAACCTCAAGAATGCAGAGCAAGATCTAATTCGCGCTGAATCCCAGGCTTAATCTTCCCTCCCTCATACTAGCAGAGAAGCTCTAGCAAAAGCTCGGTAAAAGCTTGCCAACCTGGAGCTAGCGGAAGAAATTTTTTGGAAACAAAAAGCCCACAACAATTGGCTCTCCGAGGGAGATCAAAACACAAAGTTTTTTCATCTAGTTGCTTCTGAGAGAGTTAGAAGGTCCGCCATCCACGAAATCTAGCTATATACAGGGGAAATGTCTTCTAATCAAGCTCAAATCAAAGAAGAAGGAGTTCAGTTCATGAAAACTCTCCTTTCGTCAGCTCCCTCTTCTAGCCAGAGTGGGGCTGCTGACAGTCTATTGGACTACATCCCCTCCCTGGTTTCAGCTGTGGACAACGAGCTGCTAGTGGCGCCCCCTTCCTTGGAGGAAGTCCGTTGCTCTGTGTTTGCTCTTCCCATTGATGGGGCCCCTGAGCCTGATGGTATTTCGGTGGCTTTCTACCGTGGTTGTTGGAACATTGTGGGCCCTGATATCTTTCTGGCGGTCAAGGAATTTTTCAAAGGGACTCGACTCCCGAGAGCCTTTGCTACCACTCTAATTTTCCTTATCCAAAAATCCCAAGTGCCGCGAACCTTTGTCGACTTTAGACCAATCAGCCTTTGCAACGTCATCTACAAAATCTTCGTCAAAATCAGCGTTTCAAGGCTCAGCTCCATTCTCCCCAAGCTGATCCTGGCAGAACAAGGGGCCTTTGTAAAAGGTCGATCCTTCGCGAAAAATATTGCCTTATGTCAAGAAATATTCAGGGATATGGGAAGGAAGGTTAGGAGAGGCAATATTGCCTTGAAGCTTGATATGGAGAAGGCCTATGACCGGATTGATTCGAGTTTCCTGAAACAGGTCCTCCACAGGTTCGGTTTCAGGCCTAGGTAAAATTAGTGGAATCTTGCTGGAATTCAAACTGGTTCTCAGTTCTTATCATGGCGAAAGCTGCGGTTTCTTCCAAGTGTCTCGTGGGCTTAGGCAAGGCGACCCTATCTCTCTCAATCTATTTATTCTAGTGGCAGATGTGCTCAATAGAGGTTTCTCCAGGCTGATGGAAAGCGGCCTTTGCCACCCTTTTAAGTTGAAGCAGGGCTGTAAGCAGGCGACTCACCTGCTATATGCTGACGACACGGTCCTTTTCCTCAATTGGGGCCGCAGATCTCTCAGTGCCATTCGTACTTTTCTCTCGATCTTCCAAGAGGTGTCTGGACAGAAAATTAACCTCAGGAAAAGTTCCTTTTACTGCTCCCCAAAGTCATCAATTTCCAGGATCAGAAGCATAGAGAGATACCTTGGGATAAGCAACTCCTCAGCTCTCACCTACTTGGGTGTCCCTGTTGTAGTAGGGAGAATCAGATGTAGCCTATTTGTGCCATTAATAGAAAAGGTGGCCTCCAAGATCCAGGGGTGGAATGCCAAAGTTCTTTCTCAGGGGGGTAGATTGACTCTAATCTCCTCAGTTCTATCAAGTATCCCTATCCACTCCCTGGTGGCCACTTTGATCCTAAAGAAAGTTCTTTCTTCATTGGAGGCTAGCTTCGCCAACTTCTTCTGGGGCTGGCGGAATGGTAAAAAGAAACTTCATTGGAGGAATTGGGGGGTTATCTGTAACACCCCGAATTTTTGTCAACCTGGAGTTAGGCGTCCTTAGGCAATGGGTCAACCATAACACTCTCAAAGCTCAATCCCAAAGCCAAAGAAATCACTTTTCAACCCATTTCTTTCAAAATCTCACCTTTCACCTCCTCATTCTTCAAATTTCTCTAAGTACTTTCATATTAGACACAATCCTAAAGTGTAAAAGGTGAAGAACTATACTTAAACTAAAACTTACCATAAATGGTATGTACATGCATAAACTAGGATTTTGACTATTGAATTCTTAGAATCTCATAATTTATATACGTTATTTGGATGGATTAGCTTCTTCTACCCCAAAATCATATATTGTACATCGCGTAACTCATTCCGGTTTGCAAATGAGACTCGATAAATTCCTCGACGGACTCGTACGCCCAAACGACTCAATTCGGGAGGATCCAAGGTGGGCCCCACATGTTTTCGGCATCCCCGGGGGGTGAGGACCTCGCCCCTAGGGCGATTCCTTGCCAAAAAGGTCAGTGACCGGCGAGGCCTCGCCGAACTTGTCCGTACAGCGGTCTGGCAGGCCAGTTTCTGTACTTTTTTCTGCACGTTTCTTCTAACTTTGAAAAATCATATCTTCCTCATTATAACTCCGATTTAGGTGATTCAAAAATCAGATTGAATATAAATGAGTCTAGTTTGATATAAAAATATGTAAAAAATATAATAAAATACTTAATATACTTTAAAGTAGGACGTTGTGACAATTGTTCAAAAATCACTTGTTGGACAGCTGCTGCTTCTGGAATTTTTAGAATTTTTCTACAACTCAAAATCTTATGAAATTTAGTGGAGATAGGTTAAACTTGATGATCAACCACTATAAAAATAATTAAAATTATTTGATAACTAAAAGTGCCATAATTAGGCTAGAATTTGGTTAAGTACCATACTGAATACTCAGTAGAATTAACCAATCATTTTCAATACGATCTACTAGAGCCAAAATGTATAGAATAGGTGATGCTACAATACTCTAAAACCTAGGATCAAACTCTAAACCCGGTTGCTCACAGGAGCATTCGGAAACTTTGTATCGGACCTGGACCGCACATCGAAAGTCCGATTATCCCGAACTTAGACAATTCTGACCGCCTAGTTGGACTTGACAATCACCTTAAAAATTAAGTCCAAACGATGTCCCACGACGATTTCCTTGAGTCCAGAGTGAAGAGTGTGAGAAATGTTAGAAATTAAATATAAATTATGAAATCTGGCACGTATCACTTGCGCGACATTTTCTAAGCGTTCTGACCATCAGAATTCGATCAAATTTTACCATCGGATCAGGATAGGTGGCTCTTACATGTCATAGTACTTGTAGTTCTAATCGAGTAACGGTAGCCATTGAACTGAAACTGGTCCGCCACGGTCAATCTGAATTTCTGATCAGACTGAAAACTCTGTCTGACGTAGATCCAATGTCAGGGAGATTAAGTCCGACCGCATTTGATAAGAGGACCTCTAGAAGTACTCCGTTGAGACGAAATAGTCCGTATTTGGACATAACATAAGTATACCTTAGCCCCAAGTCTATTCCCGTCATTTTTGGGCTTATAAAAAGGCCTTAAGCCCTCTCTCACAAACCCCATACGAATTTGAGAAATTCCTAGGAGAGAGAAGAGAGAAAAGAGAGAGAAAGTGAGGGAGAAGTTGGGGGTTTCCCCTGAGATTCTTCCCTGCTGCTTTACGTGCCAAATCCACCTGCCCGTATCACTTTTCCGGTGATTCCAACTCACTTCTAGGTAAGAAAACCCTAACCACAAGCTATTTTAGGGATTCCTTTGTTACAAGTAGTATTGTAGCTTATGTATCTTATGATATAGGTCGCCATAATGCCGTTGACGAAGCGTAGACGTTCTATTCGAATCGATACACGTCTAAGGCAAAAGGTGAGGATTTTAGACACTTTGATTGACTGATTTCAAAGCTTTCAATGTCGTTGAATAGTAGATTATCGACGAGAACGCCGTTTAACATGTAGAACATGCTGACCGTTTTCCATTTCTATTGCATACGGGAAATATGAGATTTAAGGTATTTTAGTCATTTATAGGAAATACTGTTTACTTCCGTATTTTGCTGAAATGACTGCCATCGGTGCATGATCTATTTGGTGAAGAAATTCACCCCTAATGCGCACTTTGAGTCGATATACGCTATGTGGACTAAAGTGTGTAGACTAAGTGTTTGTATAAATGTTTGTATTAGTATGTATTGAGTAAATGGTGTTGTGAATTAGTTTTGAGATTGAATTCTAAATTAATATGCTGATGTATATGATTTCCACCATGTTGGCTATATGAATTGATTTCATTATATATATAGAATGCATGTGTTGGTTGATTTTCTTACGTTGTATGTTATAACATGTGTCAACATGCTTGTATTGTTAATATTCATTCCTGTTACTCTCATATGATTATTGATGTTGATTTACAAATGCTTGGGGCTATAACTTAGTCCAGGCAGTCAGTAATGGATTGAATTCGTGGTTGGCTTCTATTTACCACGAAGGTCGCGTCGATGAACACAAGTCGTGTTTTGGGTTAGCAGCAATGGTTAAGCCACACGAAGTGTTCTACGCGCTTCATGTCGCTCAGCTTGAGATGCGCTCGTACTAGTCGAGCTCGTCAAGCAACCTAACTGACCGTTGATTGTTCACCTTGTATGAGTCATATCTGCTTGAACATAGGGTACTAAACTTACCGGTGGAACCCCTGATAACCATGGTACCTTGATCCATAAAGACTCATGAGCCGGGCATGGTGGTATGGGACACCGTGGTCGAGTTGTCGGCCTACGCTGGGGCCATAAACCTCCCCGTAGTGACCAGTGAGCACCTTTGACTCGTGAGTCGATTGTGGTGGTATGCGACACTACATTCGAGCTATCGGCCTACACTGATTGGTGATGAGCCCTTTGTAATGACCTCGAGCATATTCTGAGTCTACGGGAGGCGACGACCCTTCCATAGCAACAAGAGTACATTAGGCCTGTATTGATAAGGTGATGGGGGAGCGGTGCAACGAGTGCGAGCAACAGCCCTGGCAGCCCTTGCAATGACCTACAAATATAACATCATATGAGATTACTAGGAGTGGCGACCCTAGACAGGATCTATGTTGGGATTGATATAAGAAAGGTACCTTAATTTCCTAATACTGCTGTATGAATGGACTAATAACAACTCGGTAATCATTATCCATATCGCACTGCATGTGCCTGGAAGATGTGGAGCACTGAGGAAAGCAAGCATGCCGCGGGCGTAAGATGGTGCCGCATGAGAGAGTATGTCGGTGAGGGCATCCATCATGTCATTTTATGCTTGCATTAACAACAGTATTTAGGAGTGTTTGATTGTTTGCTTTACTATTATCGCGTGATTGATTTGATAACATGCTAATCTTTGCTCTATGATTCCACTGAGTTGATCACTTACTCCCACGTTACGAGATGGTGTTCCAGACACCCACCAGTCCCTATTTTAGTTTCAGATGATGGAGATGCTTGCGAAGCAGAGCCAGACTTGATGAGGAGGAGGAGGATCCCTCCTATATGCAGGTTCTGATTGACGGGGTTACAGGATTACTGATTAGATGCCAGTACACTTAGTATTTTGCCTTTTTTCTTCACATCCATGTATATTCTCTTCTTTCTATTTTGGAGTATATATGTATTTAGTTAACCTGGTAACATGTTCACACTCTGGAGACTTACAACAGTTCATATATTTTATATATCTATCACATTCTTTCGCTTGCTAATTTAACTGTCTCTGGAGTATGATATGCTGTTTTAGCTTAATCCACTTCATGTTTTATACACTATTATGGCCAACATTCATCCATCATTAAAAATGTTGCATAAGTGATGTTCTGGAACTCGGGAGTTGGGTTTCTACCCGACCCCCAATTTTTGAGGTGTTACAGATGGTATCAGAGCATGATTTGGATTAAACTGGACCTGGGTTGTGGTAACACAATGCACACTGACGCACTCTGACTTAGGAAGGGGGCGATGGAAATGTAGAAACTACATTGGAATCCCAAGTTTCACCGACAGGTGAGACTATACAGTAATTTAGGCCATAACATGTCTTCGGTCGCGTGAAGTGACTTAAGTCGCCTCTAAGTCATCAGTCGACGGGTTTGAGTCATTCCCTGAAGGGTTTGGACGCGACTTAAGTCGCCTCTAGGTCATCAGTCGACGGGTTTGAGTCATTCCCTGAAGGATTCCAAACCCAGAAATGAATGTCCTTGGGTTGTGGGCCAACCACAACCCTTACACTCAATTTCAAGGTCCAAAAACCCTTTTTCATCCAATTCCTTCAGAATCACTCCTTCCACCACCTCATTCTTTAACTTTTTCTAAGTCCTTTCATAATAGACATAAATCCTAATGTGTAAATGATGGAGAATCATACTTAAATAAAAATTTACTATAAATAGTAAATATATGTATAAATTAGACTTTGGGCCATTCAATTTGTGGAATCTTTGGAATAAATCGATTAGTTGGATGGATTAGCGTCTCCTACCCCAAAATCATATGCTACATGATGCATAAACTCATTCCCGCTTGCAAATTGGCCCCGAAACGCTTCAAACAGAGTTGTGGGCCTACCCACGCAAATCCAGAATGATTCGAGGTGGGGACCACATGTATTTTGGGCCCTTAGGGTAGGGGGACCCAGCCCAGATGGGAGGCCATCGCCAGAAACCAACTTGGCCGGCGAGGACCTGGCCGGTTCGGCAAGGCCTCGCCGTACAATGGGCCTGGATTGGGCTGGGCTTTGGGTCGACGTCATTTGGGGGTTAGTGTAGCCCCTGTGCATAGGGACCGCCCGTTAAAACACCCCCAAAACATCACTTCCTTCACAAACCATGCTCCCAAGCTCTCCTTTCTTCAAGTTCTGCTGCCTCCTCTCTCAAAACCCATTTCAAATCGCCCCGATCCCATTTTCTGCTATAACCAACGCTACTCCATCGTCCACAGCAGTAGGCATTCCCTTTCCTCTCCATTTTCGTCCGTAGAAGCTCTCTCGTCCTCCATTGGAGGCTGAAACTCGTGTGAGCCTCCATCCCTACCTATTTTGCTCTTTTCCCTTTGAAATCCTAGCATTTGAGGGCCTGTTTCACCCCTCTATAGGACCTAGATTCATGGCAGCCCTTTAGGCCAGCCCTTTCTCCCCCTTTCCTTCATTTTCATGGCCTTTATAGAAGCTATTTTAGCTTTCTTCTCCCTTTCCACCATCCTCTCTCTCATGTCCCTTTCATTTGAGCCTTTACACTCTCTTTTTGGTCTCAAAATCGTGCAAATTTCAAATCCCATTTTCTCCTTCCTAGGAAATTGATTACCTTCTTCATTTTATGCTTCCAACTGGCCTCCACTGTTGCATGCATCCCCCATCTCCTTCTTTTCCTCACCTTGAGCTCACGAACCCCCTCTTGTGACTCACTACTTCCTAACTTAACAATCCGTCATAAATGGTTTTATGAAGGATGAAATTGTAAAGCAACAATAAATGGTCTATGAAATTGATTTGAAACCCAACCCACCCATCTACTAAATATGTCACTCCCATTTTTGAGGTGGGAGTAGGAAAGCAGTCTCATTTAACACAACTTGAGACCATTGGCCATATATGCCCTTAGAGTTTTAGACCTAGAGTTAGTACTCCTAGATTTGAAAGAGCTGACGATATAGGAAGTCTAATTTCAATTAGACAATCTTGACTCTGAGTGATAGAACAATTCCCTGTAGTGGAATAAGCTTAGACTTTGGATTACCGCTAGTGAGTTATAGACTAGTCTACTAGATATATTAAGTAGTGTAAAGCCTGTATATGCTAAGGAATAGTAGGTTAGATTTGGTTGGAGTATAACCTCATTTCTTCGATAGATCCCCTTAATATTTATAGACTTCTGTTATAACCCTTAGGAAAGTTATTTTCACTTAGAACCATTCATTCTCAGGGAAAACTTATACATCCCTAAGATTGAACTTAGAATAAACCAGTACGCCTCTTATAATTACCTTCCCAAAGGGCTTATTGCATTCGGGAACGCGGAGTAAAGGAACTGTATATATAAGAGAAGTATTCGTGGTTTGAATTGACTTCTCAATCCTGGTAGTTGCCAATGAATCCAATGCTCTGATCAAGCAGAAGATCGGCATCGGCTAGGATTAAGAACTGATATGACGAATTGATTTTTTCTCTCGAGCCAATATGATTTTTGCTTTCGCCAGGGGATACGGGAATGCATCCAACAACTTGGCAGAGCTCCGTGCTATTCACGATGGAATGCACATGTGCATCTTGTTCGGTTTGGAGAGAGTGATTATCGAATCGGACTCTAAGTGGGTAGTGCATTGTCTTTCCGATAAATCCACATTCTCTTGGAAGTGGCACTACTGGATGTCCAGAATCAGGAATTTATGTAGCAAGGGGACTTTTAAAATTTCCCTTATCCCCAGAGAAGCAAATGGAACTGTTGATGGGTTGGCAAAAGTGGGAAGCTCTTCTTAATCTGACCACCAGTTTTGGGATGTCCTCTACCTCCCTTGGATGATCAAGGGTCGTTTCCTTTTAGACAAAACCGGTCTAGGATCTATTAGGAAGCTCAGAAATTTGAATTTTGTATAGATATGATAGGCAAGTAGTCATGATACTGCCTCCCTGCCCGAAATTCTATAGGTTGTAATCCTTCTCTACTTTTATGAAAGCTGGTGGGCCGGCTGCTTGCTCCCAAAAAAAAAAAAAAAGTCTCATTGATACTTAACAGTTATCAAGACTCTGCTTGAGCATTGGCCGACTATAGTAAGGGCATATTTGAAAAGTGGATTCATTTGATCTAATGTAAATTTCATCTGACATTGGAAAACATGGAAAGTATTGGATTATTTGAGGTATCATATTATCCAGTTCCAATAGAAGATACAGCGGGATTTATGACGGATTTTAAAATCCACTACGTCATTTGTCTCCACATTGATGCATGTGATTTATCCATTCGGTCCATTATATGCGCACCCTATACGTGATAATTGAGTTGCATATACATATACGTGACTGGCATTAGTTGTGAAATCTAATCCTTTGTTTACAATTTCATAGTCCAACGAACATAGTTTTCAATTAATATAATGTTTTTCTAAAAGAAAGAATTTGATCTCAAACGTAGGATTGGATGGTCAAAATAACTAGTACTTCTAGACATATAATTATTGTACAATAATATTGTTAATTTCACCTGTTGCAATTCAATACTATTTAATTCCATGTTCCAAACTGGCCTTAAAGAATTCATTATCAATGATCTTCAAGATGCAAAATTCAAAAAGAGTAGGCTAAGACCACCTAGTTACACTGTGGCGCCCCAAACCCGGGGACGGACACCTTCCGTGATGCCCCGAATCTGGCACTCGACTTCTATACAACAAGTTCCGAGTTCGGCGCACCACAAGGAAGATTTTTGAGTGAATTTTTTTTTTGTTTACACATATATAATAATACCTGAGCATAAAGATTCATGATTAAATTACCAAGCAACATTCTCCAATAGAAATCCTTATGGTCACAAGTACAATTCTTTTCAAAAGTTACACAACGTCAACATTACCAAATCGAAAAATAGATGTAATGCATCAAGAAGGCAAAGACTTCCAAGCTACTCCAGCCCTGAAAAAATGAGAAATATGAGGCTTAGGCAAAAGCCTAGTGAGTATACACGTGTGTACAATGTGTCCTTCATGCAAGAAAGATAAATATGTTACAAGAAAATCATATAAGTGAAAGACGTGTAACACATAAAGTATGATGTCAATGCCAATGCAATGCATATGCATCATAGTAATACTCCAAGTCAATGCTACCAGCATCACCAAGTCATATTTTCATTTCTCCTATACCAATGCCATAACCGTATTATACGCATCCATAATCACATCATCATCATCATATTTGAAATATGGTGAAGACCGCTTAAGTTGAAGTTGAAATATGCCAATATGTCCTAGAGGGGGGTGAATAGGACTTTTTAAAGTTTTTATGAATTATTAAAAATCCTATCACACTAATCCTATCACAGAGTATAGATTAGGATTACTCAAAGTTAACTCTATTGGCTTCCAAGCCTGGTAGAGGATCCAATCACAGAGCTATTTAAATGATAATCATGATGCAATTATAGTCTATGATGAATGTGACTGTGTGTGAAGTGTGAGCAAGTATAAATGCAGCTAATATAATCTCACAAAAAATCAAACACAAGTATCAATCTCAAACACAGTCATTCTATAGTAGTTCGAATACTTGTCTACTCCACTACCGGCTTCCACACTCAACCCTTGAGTGACCTGATTTCACTAAGGAGGTTTTCCATGGTTCACCTCAAACCTAAGGTTTTAAATCAGGTTCACCTTCAACCTTTACACGAAGGTTTCTACTCGGTTCACCTCTAACCCTGGAGTTTTGCTGGCGCACTCCTAACCAGATGTTTATGCCCACACAGAGCAAGGGTCCACACAACGCATCCGGATGTTTATGCTCTCCACAGAGCAAGAGTCCACACAATACACCCCGCACGTACACTCCCGTCGGAGGCCTTCTTTAAGGACTTCAAAGGGTGAGCAACACTTAAGACCCAATCCTAGAAAGGAATGATCACAAGTGTCCTCTGGACTCTAGATACTTACAAATAAGTTGATGAGTCTCATTCAGTGCAATGTTGAAGATTTCCTTCTTGTTGATGAAGAGTCTTCAGCTCCCTTGATCCGCAACACAAAAGATACACCTATTTTAGGCTTTAGGTTGGGTCAAGGTTGTGATGGAATTCCACTCTCTAAGGATTTTCCTATTAGGAAAATAGAGTGGTTCCGATCATCTATGCATTCAAGGCATCCCAGCTTAATGATTTTTCAATAAGATAGTAGCTGGAGGATCCTTGAATGCAGAATTTCATTCCCCAATCCACTCTATTGAATATCAATGATGAGGGTGGATTGGAGGATGAACTCCCTGAGAGAAAGGGCTTAAGGTAAATGATAGGAAGGTTAAAATACTCAAAAGCACTCTCTTCTTTCTCTATCAGCAATAAAGGCAAGCTTCTTTATATATAGGCAAAAGGTTCCAACGGATATAAAACGGTCATATTTGTGACAGAGTTCGATATCATCGAGCAAGTGTCGATATGATCGAGCGTATACTCTCGATTGTATCGATGTCCTCTCGATGATACAAACTCAAATGTCATTTTCAGTTTTGAAAACCTTTTGCCAACTGGTCGATGGGATCGAAACACACATCGATGTTATCGAATTTCGAACTCCGATTCCATCGATAGATGAATCGATCTATCGACATGTGAAAGTAAGAGAGACAAGCCTTAAAGATTTTCAGCTTCTAAAGAAATGATCGGGGAACAGTCGATGTCATCGAAATTTGTATATCGATGATATGCTGTTTTGGCTTCATCCACTTCATGTTTTATGCACTATTATGGCCAACATTCATCCATCATTGAAAATGTTGCATAAGTGATGTTCTGGAACTCGGGAGTTGGGTTTCTACCCGACCCCCGATTTTTGGAGTGTTACAGATGGTATCAGAGCATGATTTGGATTAAACTGGACCTGAATTATGGTAACACAACGCACACTGATGCACTCTGACTTAGGAAGGGGGTGATGAATCATTAAACCACATTAGAATCCCAAGTTTCACCGACTAGCGAGATTAACTACCGTAGAATAGCCCATACATAATCGAGACTATATGAAATGATCTCATATCCTCACTTCTATTCACTCAAGCTTCCGTCTCCTACACTCATCCACCACTATTCTTTACAACTCTTCACCTTCTTTATACCGCCCTCATTTAGGTACAAAACCTAAACCTTTGAGTCCCATAACCTTCTCAACCTCCAAATGTTGGGACATGTAGGGCCCGTTCGACCAACTGCAATAGGTAGGATTAGGGCCAATGGAATTGTAAAAGTAGCAAGAAATGCATGTGTACGGTATTGTCCCTAGATTGGGTGTATCCCATGATCTCTAATACCATGTTCAGGATGTAGGTAATTAGAAGTAAATCCCGGTATCTCCTTTCAAATTACACTTGGAAATTTATCATCATGGGACTTGAAAATCCCATTCCACACTTCCTAACACCACGCTTTCCAACACAAGGCCCATATTCCAAAGCCTATGAAATTGATTTTTAATCCCCTCCCACCCTTCTGCCAAACATGTCATTTCAAATCCCGAGGTGAGATTAGCAATGAAATCTATTTGATATAACTTAGAGTTTTAGACTTAAAGTTGGACTCATAGACTTTAAGGATTTGGTGGTGTAGGAAATGCTATAAATTAATGACGTAAACCCTAGGACCTCCTTAGCTGCTATGAGCATATGTGTAGTGCTCAAGCATAGGTAAATTCAAGTTTGGGTAACTCAAATTTAACTAGACAACTTCTAACCCTAGGCGATAAAATAAATTTCTTGAATTAGGAAGGGTATGAAATCACTTAGCGTATGAACATAAACTTTACAATATAAGTAGTGAATTACCGCTACTCATAAGTTAAGACTAGGCTACTAGTTATACTAAGGAATGTAAAAGACTAATTATGCTAAGGTAATAGAATGATAGACTTAGACTTAGTTGACTTGATTAGGTTGGAGTGAGACCTCATTCCTTCGTTGAATTTCCCTGATGCTTATAGGCTTCTTTAGTGACTCTTAAGAAGCTTGTTTGACTTAGAAACTATGTGCGCTTAGAGAAAACTTATATATCTCTCAGGTTGAACGCTAGGATAAACCAGCACGCCCCTTAGAAGAGCCCTCCCAAGGACTTATTGCAATTGGGAACGCGGAGTAAAGGAACTGTATATAAGCGAAGTATTTGCGGTTTGAATCGAATCCTTAATCCTAGTGGTTACCAATAAATCCAATGCTCTAATCAAGCAGAAGATCGGCATCGACTCGGATTAAGAACTGATACGACAAATTTTCTGTCATCGTGAGGCAGAAGGTCTATGTATCCGGCTCAGACTTACTACACAACTTTTCTTCCGTGTTGGCCCGACTACCTATAACCAAAAGCTATTACTTTATCCTTGGGAAATGATAAGGACATATAGCCAGTAGAGTAGCCAGTAGAGAATTAGATATCTTGCCACCAACTCACACTTACCCCTGAAATCAACCATAATAGAGACTGGACTTATTTCTATAACCATAGGTGTCAATGCCATAGTATACATCGTCAATGAAAGAAAGACTAATGTATTGGGAGATTGTATCCCATATCATGTCAAGGATAGGTCCTAAATTATACCTTGTTCTGACATACGGATCAGGACAAAGATTCTTGAGCCTTGAGAGTAGAAATAAATTTTTAAGGGGGGTAGAACCTTATGAGCTCAATCTAGTAAGGTCCGCTAATACAACAGTTGAGTTAGAACTGCGCAGCAGAAGCGTGGTTGGCCCTTTCCCCACGGGCCCAGGATCGAAGAAAGTGATTTAGGTTATATATAAGGTTAGGTCAATAAATAGGATTTGAACCTTCCTTAGAATGTTAGTACTGAAGTCTTTATAGGGAAACAATTAGGGCCTAAGTGTGGAACCCATACATATTAATTCATAGGCCTAACAATGAGAACGAGCGGAGGTCAGAGTATCCACAAATCTACTCGCTAAATACAAACATAATAGAAGCATTGGCCAACTCTATACGATTAGAAATCCTTTTAAGATGATCTATTAGGGTGCATATTAACCCCTACCTTGGACATAGATTCAGACGAGGACTCCCTTAGACCAAGACCCAAAGAGCAACCTTATAAATAGAAAATTGGAACCTTTCAATGATGGGCATTCCCTAAGCTTTGGAGTAATCGGATTATACGGAGTTACTGAAATATACAATGGCGAAGCATTCGCAGCTTGACTCATTTCTCAATCCTGGGAGATTACCAATGGACTTACTGCTTAGCCAAGCAGAAGACCAGGATCCACAAGGATTAGGAAGGGATACAACGTTGTCTACCCTGGCCAGGACATTCGACGTATCGGGATCAAGCCCACTACAACCGTCTCTCTGTACTGGTCAACCACTGAAAATATATATCTTACTCTAAGTAGATGGGAATCATCGCCAAGATGCCAAACAGGTAAGAAAATAAATTGTAGCAAACCGTTAGGGTATAAGTAATGCATAAAGAAGTAAGTTTTAAGGGGGGTAGATCAAAAGGAACCAGACTTATATAGATCGTATACACCCTACCACGTATAGAAACATGAAATCAACAAAACTTAGGTGAAGAAAATGATTAATCTTTCCTTCTTACCCTTAGGTAAATTTTGGGGATGAAATTTTGTTTTAAGGGGGGTAGATTGTAACACCCCGGATTTTTATCAACCTAGAGTTAGGCGTCCTTATGCAATGGGTCAACCATAACACTCTCAAAGCTCAATCTCAAAGCCAAAAAAATCACTTTTCAACCCATTTTTTTTAAAATCTCACCTTTCACCTCCTCATTCTTCAAATTTCTCTAAGTACTTTCATATTAGACATAATCCTAAAGTTTAAAAGGTGAAGAACTATACTTAAACTAAAACTTACCATAAATGGTATGAACATGCATAAACTAGGATTTTGACTATTGTATTCTTAGAATCTCATGATGTATATAGGTTATTTGGATGGATTAGCTTCTTCTACCCCAAAATCATATATTGTACGTCGTGTAACTCATTCCGGTTTGCAAATGAGACTCGATAAATGCCTCAACGGACTCTTGTGCCCAAACGACTCAATTCGGGAGGATCCAAGGTGGGCCCCACATGTTTACGACATCCCCGGTGGGTGAGGACCTCGCCCCTGGGGTAATTCCTCACCAAAAAAGGTCAGTGACTGGCGAGGCCTCGCCGAACTCGTCCGTACAGCGGTCTGGCAGGCCGATTTCTGTACTTTTTTTGCACATTTCTTCTAATTTTAAAAAATCATATCTCTCTCGTTATAACTCTGATTTAGGTGATTCAAAAATCATATTGAATCTAAATAAGTTTAGTTTTATATAAAAATATGTAAAAAAATATAATAAAATATTTAAATTAGTTTAAAGTGGGTCGTTGTGAGCAACTATCCGAAAATCACTTGTTGGACAGCTGCTGCTTCTAGAATTTTTAGAATTTTTATACAACTTGAAATCTTATGAAATTTTGTGGAGATAGGTTAAACTTGATTATGAACCACTAAAAAAATAATTAAAATAATATTATAACTAGAAGTGCCAAAAATGGGGCATAGAATGGCCCTAGGACCACATTCTGCCATAATTAGGCTAGAATTTGGTTGAGTACCAAACTGAATACTCAGTAGAATTAACTTGAACCACTTTAAATATGAACTACATGACCCAAAATGAGTAGCACCACTAACTCTATGTTACCTAGAAACCTAGGATCAATCTCTAAACCCAGTTGCTCTCAGGAGCATTTGAAAACTATGTATCGGACCTGGACTGCACATCGGAAGTCCGATTATCCCGAACTTAGACAATCCTGACCGCCTAGTTGGACTTGACAATCACCTCAAAAATCAAGTCCAAATGATGTCCCACAACGATTTCCTTAAGTCCAGAGTGAAGAGTGTGAGAAATGTTAGAAATTAAATATAAATTATGAAATCTGGCACGTTTCGCTTACGGGATCAGTATAAGCATTCAGACCGTCAGAATCTGACCCAAATACACCCTCGAATTAGGAAACATTTCTCACCCAGGTCAGTATACTTGAAATCCTCGATCGAGTCTCCGTGACCGCTGAACTGAAACTAGTCCGCCACGTATGATCTGGAAACTCTACCAGTCTGAAAACTTGATGTGAGCAGGATCCAATGTGCATGAGCTTAAGTCTGACTGCGTTCGGCCAGGGGACCTCCCGAAACGCTCTTTTGGATCGTAAGAGACCCGATTTGGTTATAACCCAAGTATACCCTTGTCTCAAGTCTATTTAGGTGAGGTTTTAGCCTATATAAGGGCTTTAAACCCTCTCATATCTCTCCCATCCGAATTTGCTATAAACCCTAGAAAGAGAGAGAGAGAAAGAGAGAGATTGTGAGTGAGTTGTGGGAGAGATTTCCTGCCACTTGCTACAGCTTCTGCCCGTGCTTAAGCACCGCATTCAAGTCACTTTTCTGGTGATTCCAACTCACTTCTAGGTAAGAAAACCCTAACCACAAGCTGTTTTAGGGATTCCTTTGTTACAAGTAGCGATGTAGCTTATGTATCTTGTGATGTAGGTCTCCATAACGCTGTTGACGAAGCGTAGATGTTCTATTCGAATCGATATACGTCTAAGGTAAAAGGTGAGGATTTTAGAAGCTTAGATTGACTGATTTCAAAGCTTTCAATGTCGTTTAATAGTAGATTATCGACGAGAACATCATTTGACATGTAGAACATGCTGTCCGTTTTCCATTTCGTATACGTACGGTGAATTTGAGATTTAGGGTATTTTAGTCATTTATAAGAAATACTGTATACATCTGTATTTTGCTGAAATGATTGCCATGTGATTTTTTCGTGTTATGATATTAGATATGTGTGTATAATCTGTTTGGCGAAGAGATTCGCCCTTATGCGCACTTTGGGTCGACATACGCTATGTAGACTAAAGTGTGTAGATTAAGTGTTTGTATAAATGTTTGTATTAGTATGTATTGAGTGAATGTTGTGGTAGATTAGTCTTGAGATTGAATTCTCAATCAATATGATGATATACATGATTTCTGCCATGTTGTTATTGAATTGATTTCCTTATAGGTATGGAATACATGTGTTTTGGTTGATTTTCTTATGTTGTATGTTATATCATGTTACTAACATGCTTGGATTGTTTGTATTTCATTCCTAGTACTCTCACATGTTCGCTGATGTAAACTGTAAGTGCTTGGGGCTATAACCTAGTCCAGGCAGTCGGTAATGGATTGAATTCGTGGTTGGCTTCTATTTGCCACGAAGGACCCGTCGATGAACGCGAGTCGTGTTTTGGGTTGGCGGCAGTGGTTAGGCCACACGAGGTGTTTTATGCACTTCATGTCGTTCAGCTTGAGGTGTGCTCGTACTAGTCGAGCTCGTCAAGTAACCCGACTGACCGTTGATTGTTCACCTTGTATGAGTCATAACTGCTTGAACCTAAGGTAGTGAACTTACCGGTGGAACCCCTGATAACCATGGTACCTTGATCCATAAAGACTCATGAGCCGGGCATGGTAGTATGGGACACCTTGGTCGAGTTGTCGGCCTACGCTGGGGCCACAAATCTCCCCGTACTGACCAGTGAGCACCTTTGACTCGTGAGCCGATTGTGGTGGTATGGGACACTACATTTGAGCTGTCGGCCTACACTGATTGGTGACGAGCCCTTTATAGTGACCTTGAGCGTATTCTGAGCCTATGGGAGGCGACGACCCTTCCGTAGCAACGAGAGTACACTAGGCCTGTATTGATAAGGTGATGGGGGAGCGGTGCAACGAGTGCGAGCAACAGCCCTGGCAGCCCTTGCAGCAACCTACAAATATAACATCGTATGAGATTACTAGGAGTGACGACCCTAGATAGGATCTGTGTTGGGATTGATATAAGGAAGGTACCTTAGTTTCCCAATACTGTTGTATGAATAGACTAATAACAACTCGATAATCATTATCCATATCGCACTGCATGTACTTGGAAGATGTTGAGCACTGAGGAAAGCAAGCATGCCACGGGCGTAAGATGGTGCCGTATGAGAGAGTATGTCGGTGAGAGCATCCATCATGTCATTTCATGCTTGCATTAACAATAGTATATAGGAGTGTTTGATTGTTTGCTTTACTATTATCGCGTGATTGATTTGATAACATGCTAATCTTTGCTCTATAATTTCACTGAGTTGATCACTCACTTCCACGTTACGGGATGGTGTTCCGGACACCCACCAGTCCCTATTTTAGTTTCAGATGATGGCGATGCTTGCGAATCAGAGCCGGACTTGATGATAATGAGGAGGATCCCTCTTATATGAAGGTTCTGATTGATGGGGTTACAGGGTTACTGATTAGATGCCAGTACACTTGGTATTTTACCTTTTTTCTTCACATACATGTATATTCTCTTCTTTCTATTTTGGAGTATACATGTATTTAGTTAACTTGGTAACATGTTCACACTCTGGAGACTTACAACAGTTCATATATTTTATATATCTATCACATTCTTCCGCTTGCTAATTTAACTGTCTCTGGAGTATGATATGCTGTTTTGGCTTAATCCACTTCATGTTTTATGCACTATTATGGCCAACATTCATCCATCATTGAAAATGTTGCATAAGTGATGTTCTGAAACTCTGGAGTTAGGTGTCTACCCGACTCCCAATTTTCGGGGTGTTACACATGCTCTCGATATGGTCGATAGCATTCATATCTTGCACCGCATAGCCTTGGTACGGCTGATTGCATTCATATACCCATCATCATGTTTCCGCATTTACATTCCGAGCACGCTCATATTGCGCACACACTTACACCACCCTCTAAGCTTTCTATAAGCTTATGCACGATTGATGCATGCAGGTGATGTCAGGATGCAGCCGTAGCGTAGTAGCAGCAGGAGCGTGCAGTCGAGCTTTTGGAGTTTTGTTATTAGCACTATCTTGTATTTTTCTTTATACACCTTGTACTTAAAGTTTTGATCATAATGGATTTTGTGATAGTGTTCTTGTGGTTAATGTTCGTGGGTTATGCTTATGGTTATGCTCATTACGAATTAAATGGATAGTAGAAATCCTCCTTGTAGCATCCTAGGATCGGAACCTAGTATATGGGTGTCGGGAGCAGAGAATGGGGTACTACGGAGGCTGTCAGCGCCTGATACGGAGATCGAGAATTTTGTGAGCCTGATTTTTAAGTTTGGGGCGTGACAGAAGTTGGTATCAGAGCATAACGTAGGGATAATCGAGAATAACATCACATGTTTGCTATGAGTTTAGGATGATTAGGTTTCGAGTGTGAAATTTTCTGATTGAATTCCCTAAGGTATGATTCCCAAAGTTGATTGGCATCCTTATTCTTCCTATAGGACATGCCGCCCAGGAGAGTGACCCGAGCGCACCCCGTTCCACCACCTGAGGCTCCAGCTTTACCACCTGCGCCTCTCGTTCCACCTCCAGAGATCCCTGCTCCCTTCCCTGAGGATGACATTCCTCCACCTGAGGTCGATGCGGAGCCGACTGTACTTGTGAGTGTCTCTCAGTTACAGCAGATGTTACAGGCTGTGACAGCCGCACTCTAGGGACAGGATAGGTGCCCAGTTGTTTCTCCAGCTCAGGAAAATCAGGAGCGTGCGAGTGCCCTTCTTAGTGAGTTCAGACGGCTTGATCCCCCACATTTCCAGGGCGAGCCAGATCCGACTGCAGCTGAGAGATGGCGCTCCGATGTGGAGAAAATTTTTGATACCATGTCATGTACGACCAAGTAACGAGTCCGGTTAGCAGTATTTCTCTTCCAGGGCGAGGCCGAGCATTGGTGGACTTCCGTTACCTGTGTTGCAGGGCCCTATTTCGTCTGGACATGGGATGATTTTATAGACCGATTCTAGGAGCAGTACTTCCCCGACTATATCCGTCGTCAGAGAGCATTAGAGTTCGAGACTCTGATACAGGGAGACATGACTGTGGCACAGTACGCAGCCCATTTTGTGGCGTTATCGAGGTTTGCGCCATATATGGTTGACGATGAGGGGCGAAAGGCCCGCTGTTTTGAGAACGGCTTACGTTACGGTCTTCGAGGCTGTGTCATTGGGCATGAGCTTCCGACTTTCCAGGCAGTAGTGCGGAGAGCTCATATTTATGAGACTGAGTGGGCCGGCATGCAGGCCGACCGAGATCAGAGGAGGGGTCAGAAGAGGTAGGCCCCCCTCCGGTAGTTCACAGCAGCATCGACGACCATTGAGATTCAGGAGCCACCCATCCGCCAGAGCACCAGTAGCACCGTCAGCACCCCCAGTGGCACCACCTCAAAGACAGCTTTCTGACACCTGTTATGGATGCGGTGGGATAGGACACCGTAGGTGGGAGTGTCCCCGACCTCGGCAGCAACAGCCGAGAGCACCGCATCAGCCCCGGCGACAGCCCTCGCAGCAGCAGCAGCGACCCCAGCACCAGCCTCTGGGACCTCCCCCGCAGCAGCAGAGACCTCAGAGGGGACCTACACCTCCCCAGCAGGCTCGAGGCAGATATTATGCCGTCCAGCAGGACCCCCAGTCATCAGGAGAAGTCGTCGACGATTCACGTGACTTGACCCCTACGTTGCCATAATGCGTCTTGAGAGTTAGAGCTTGAGATTCGTGAGCATGATCCCTATCTTTTAGGTGTTTGAATTTGATGATATATTGTGTTTTGATCATATATGATGTTAAGTTTTCTATCCTATTATGAGTTGTGTTTAGCTGCAATCGTAGTGTAAATTTTGAGGATGAAATTTTTATTAAGTGGGGAGAGTTGTAAGACCCGTGTCCTAGACCGTACCGTTTCGTATTCTTCCGCGGTCCTTCCGGTCAAATTTCGACAACCTTCGACCTGTATTCGACGTTTACGCTCGAACCTAAGCCGAGTCCCGCATATCAGAGTCGACTCGACCTGAAACCTGTACCTTAGCGACCACACCGTCGCCGCGGTTCTAACACCGCAACTCATGCATCGACCCGATACCCAGGGTAGAAGATGTAGGCTCGCGTTCAATTCGAAGAAAACACCGCGCGTTGCGGATTACGAGGGAATCTCTACGAGATGTCCCATCAATCAATCAATCACTCATGTCAAGTACAAGTCAAGTCACTCCATACCTAAGTACAACCCATACTTATCTCTACCTCTCTCTTACACAAGCAACCCAAAATTAACTTTCACATCACCTCATCCATCACCAAACCCATCACTCATCACACCTCACCCATCCCATATCATCCCATCACTTCACTCTCTCTCTCTCATTTCTCAAAATCTCCCAAGCAAGAAATTTCACACATCCAAACTTCTCCCTCGCAAATGCCAAGTGTGGCACACCTTCCCTACTCTCTCATCTCTCATCTCAACCGTTGATCCATCATCTACCACTGTTAAAAGTCAAGTAAAGGAGCTAAGGAGGCTAGGGGAGCAAGAAGAAGGAAAAGAGGTGGGTGATCTTTGAATTTTCACTGTTGATTTCATGATTTAAGGGCCCACTTGTTATGGGACCCACTTAATGTACGTGTTGTATCAATGGAGGGCCCATAGTGGCGGGGTCCCTCCTCTTCATTACCGTCTCTCTTGTTCTCTCTCTCTTTTCTCTTTCTTTCTCTCTCTCTTATCCTTCCCCTAGAATGAAGTGGGCCCCACCAACTCATGTTAAATCTACTCCATCCATCAAACGGTGTGGTCCATCACATTTTTGGGTGAAGTGATGCATAACATATATACATATATATACATATATTATATTATATTATATTAATATTATATATATATGGTGGGCCACATCCCATGTGGGACCCACCACGATGCATGTTTTATCCATACCGTCCAGCGTCCCTAGACGCTGGACGGGTGTGGTTAACTTGGAGTGTGTGCACTGACATAGGTGTGTACTTGCATGCAAAAAAAAAGAGAGAAAAAGGTACTCTTTTAGAATGGGCCACTCATGCAAGCCCCACCTTGATGTTTATACATGATCCAAGCCATCCATTCTATTCTCGGGATCATTTTAGGCGTTGAGTCGAAAAATGAGACCGATCCAATCATCTGGAGGGACGTGGTATTAAGAATGGTAGTATTTTCCATTGAAACTTGGAAGAATGATTGCTGGGGTCCACCAGAAGCTTGGACCCACCTGAAACTTGTTTTGGACCCCTATTTTTATGGGACACATGCAATGGACGGGATAAATCTAGTTAACGTGGGTCCCACCTAGGATAAAAAAAAATTTTATTGGCATGACTTTGTGCCATGACGTCCACAGACGTCTACGTTAAAAAAAAGAAAGAAAAAGATGGCCGCATTGGCCCAGTTGTAGACCTTACCATGATGTATGTTCTACATCCATGCTGTTCATTTTATAGGTCCCCTTTTGAATAGGGGTTGTCCCCAAAAATCAGTCACATACGGAACTCAGGTGGGTCATACCATCTAAAATCATGTGAAGACATGCCTGAAACATATAAAAGCACTTGGTGAGGCCTACCTGAGATTTGGACATGGCTAAAACTTGGTCTGAACCCTCAGCCAGGTGGCACACACATAATGGTGGACTGGATTTAAGAACTATATCACGGTGGGCCCCCTGACCGTGACCATATGAACCAGTCGGATGGCAAATGAACATTACAGTGGGCCTTGGGTCCTTACTCTTACCCGGGTGGTAGGCTCCCTGGAGTTTCAACACCGAGTCAAGGGTTCGAGTACTCACGGCGGTGAAATCCCATGGTGTGCGTGTGGCGTGAGTGTGTGAGGTATGTGTGTGCGTGTGTAAAAATAATAATAATAATAACCGTGGGCCCCCCTGTCCACGTGACCTATGAATAGGTTGAATGGCAAATAAACGTTACAGTGGGGCCACCTTATCAACAGATTGGATGTAAGTAAACATTACCGTGGGCCCCCCTGTCCACGTGCCCTCCTCTCTCTATATCTCTCTCTCTCTCTATCTTTCTCTCTCTATCTCTCTCTCTATATCTCTCTCAAAACTCTCTCTGTCTCTTACCGTCCAGGGAGTTGTGGGTCCCACCTTAAGGCGTGTGTGATCGGATGGTAGGACCTACCCCCACGTATGGGATAATGTATGTGTGTGTATGTGTATATATATATAATATTATATTATATGTAGTATTGTGTATATATGCTATATATAGTTATTTATTATATTTTATATGATATACATGATAGTGGGCCTTCATGTGGGCCCCCACCATGATGCATGGGTTGCATCCAATCCATCCATCCTTTTGGAAACCCCATTTTATGGCATGGGCATAAAGAATGAGTCAAATCCATAGTATAAGTGGACCCCACCTTGGCATGTTATGAGGACCATCTTAATGAATTTGTGGTAGTTCATTGGGGCCCACTTTGATGTGGATGTAAGGCCCATGTCATGGGATCATTTGACATATTTATGGTCCATGGTTGAGACCCACTCTAATACATATGTAAGGCCCATGGGATTAGGCCCATTGAGACGTACTAGGGCCTATGGGTTAAGGCCCATTTGATGTACATATGGGGCCCAATTGGTGTGACCCATTCGTTACATATAAGACACATGATATTAGGCCCATTTGATGCAATCTAAGGCCCACGAGTTTTGACCCATTGCAATGCACATAAGGCCCATTGGTAAGGCCCATTGGTGCGGCCCATTGATGTGGCCTATTTGATGAGAAAAAGGCCCATATGACATGACCCATCTGATGTATTTAAGGCCCAATGGGGTGTACCTAAGGTCCATTGTAATGTGTGATCCCAACCTGGTTTACATAATGATATTCTCTACAGGCTACACCTTGGGAGCAATGTTGGTTTGACGTCCACATTGCGAGTATAATGTTGGTTGGATGTCCACATTATGACTCTCCCTAGGGCCCATTGATAGGCTGGACTTGTTGTGTGTCGGCCGTCTAGGCCACTTGCGTTGTAAGGATAGTGCATTACTGTATAACATGTTTAGTATAGTTCCATGATTCATTATCATACGCATCATATGTATGACTGATATGAGAAGTGACTGATCATAGCATATGCCTTCCGGCGAACTATTTATGGGCTCCCTGATAGGCGGAGTTACCCTACATGAGTGTATGGTATACGTAGGACTGTTGCATGACTGGTAGTGTGACTCATGCACTAGCATTTGTATGTTTATGATTATTGTATGCCCTAGCGATATCAGGGCCATAGCCTCCACAGATGCATCGTGGGTGGCTGGATTGGATACCGAAAATGTTTGGTTCTAACATACGGGCGTCATAAATGTCCCTGGGTGAAAATTTCTAAACTCGATGGTACCAGAGGATGACTCCAATGTCGAGACCGAGTGGATACATGAGTGCGCGATGGCCGTATACTAGTAGGTCGCGTCTCTCACTGTAAGGCCCACCTCCACAGCACATGATATTATCCGCTTTGTCCGGTGGGCTCACGGCTTTAAAACGCATCATTTGGGGTAAGGATACTGGTAGCTCGCCCAGACCCGGTGCTCCCGTGGTCCCACCACATCAACACCTACCTGTCCATGATATTGTCCAACCCAACCGTCATCAGAGTGCACAGCGGAGGTTTTGCCTGGCGCACAAGGCCAACCCGTCATGTCTGTTAAGGGAGAAACCCCACATATAACCACCACAACTCTAGACAACTCTTCCGATGTGGGACAAGGTTCCGCCTTCACTGTACGCATAGTAGTCTGCCAGCCACACAGTAGCCTGCCAGCCTTCCTTGGGGCCCGCCCACATGTGCGCCCGCCCACGTATGCCCGCCCACATGTGGCCACAGTGACAGGGCATCACAATATCCCCCACCGAGGACAGAGCCGTCCTCAGCTTTGATACCATTTGTAAGGCCCACCCCCACAGTACATGATATTGTTCGCTTTGCCTCGTGGGTTCACAGCTTTAAAACGCGTCATTTGAGGTAAGGATACTGGTAGCTCGCCCAGACCCGGTGCTCCCGTGGTCCCGCCCACATCAGCACCTACCCGTCCATGATATTTTCCAACCCAACCGTCATCAGAGTGCACAGCGGAGGTTTTGCCTGGTGCACAAGGCCAACGTGTCATGTCTGTTAAGGGAGGAACCCCACATATAACCACGACAACTCTAAACAACTCTTCCGAT
Organism: Magnolia kwangsiensis; assembly: GCA_037074715.1. Classification (NCBI taxonomy): domain Eukaryota; kingdom Viridiplantae; phylum Streptophyta; class Magnoliopsida; order Magnoliales; family Magnoliaceae; genus Magnolia; species Magnolia kwangsiensis. The sequence goes on along the minus strand of CM073585.1, from coordinate 21,525,285 downwards.
GTGAGACAAGGTTCCGCCTTCACTGTGCGCACAGTAGCCTGCCAGCCACACAGTAGCCTGCCAGCCTTCCTTGGGGCCCACCCACATGTGCGCCCGCCCACGTGTGCCCGCCCACATGTGGCCACAGTGACGGGGCGTCACACCCACCGTGTCGTGGTCGGTTGGAAAGGGGTGTGACCTTACCCGCATGAGTGAGGGGGCAACTTCTAGGTTGAGTTTGACTATCTTGAGGAATCGGTCTGCTATCGACGAGCCGAGCCCAATATTGGCAAGCGGATAGTGAGGTCTCTTCTGCTCTCCTAATTGTGCGTTCGGATAGGGACGACATGCTGGCTAGAGTGTACTAGACCCCGGTGATTATCCAAAATGAGAACTGTACTGATGTATGATGAGGATTGACATGCTTGAGTTGCATCTCGCATCACATGGTCTCAATATGGCTGATAGCATTCATATCTTGCACCGCATAGCCTTGGTACGGCTGATTGCATTCATATACCCATCATCATGTTTTCACATTTACATTCCGAGCACGCTCATATTATGCACATACTTATACCACCCTCTAAGCTTTCTATAAGCTTATGCACGATTGATGCGTGCAGGTGACATCAGGACGCAGCCGTAGCGTAGTAGCAGCAGGAGCGTGCAATCGAGCTTTTGGAGTTTTGTTATTAGCACTATCTTGTATTTTCCTTTATACACCTTGTACTCAAAGTTTTAATCATAGTGAATTTTGTGATGGTGTTCTTGTGGTTATTGTTCGTGGGTTATGCTTATGGTTATGCTCATTACAAATTAAATGGATAGTAGAAATCCTCCTTGTAGCATCCTAAGATCGGAACCTGGTATATGGGTGCCGGGAGCCGAGAATGGGGTACTACGGAGGCTGTCAGCGCTAGATTCGGCGATTGAAAATTTTGTGAGTCCGGTTTTCGAGTTTGGGGCATGACACAATGCATGATAGAGTCACAAAGGGACAATTTCAACGGTTGAGATAGGCTTAGGATGGTGGGATCGGGTGGTAGAGGTGGGCCACACTACTCTCCCATGGAGCTTGGATGTGAGTTCTCTCATGGAGCTTGGGAGAAATGAGGGAGAAATGAGAGAGAGAGAGAGAGAGAGAGGTGATAGGTGAGAGATGGAAGTGATGGATAGGTGTACTTGATGGGTGGAGAGAGAGAGAGAGTATTGACTTTAGGGGTTGCTTGGGGATGGGTGTTTATACTTGACATGATAGGATGGAGTACTTGACACTTGATGCGATTGATGAGACATTCTCTTGGGATTGCAACACGCAGCGTTTCCCTCGAACTGAACGCGGGCCCACATCTCCTGGCCTGGGTATCGCCTCGGTATGCGAGACATGCCATCGAAACTGTGGCGATGGCGCGGTCGTACTGGTACAAGTCTCGGATTGAGCCGACTCTGATATATGGGACATGACTTAGGATTGCGCGCAAATGTCGATTATAGGTCGCGGGTCGCCGAAAGTCGACGGAAAGGATCGCAAGAAATTTATGGAATAGTACGGACTATGATAAGGGTCTTACAGCTCTCCCCACCTAATAAAAATTTCATCCTCGAAATTTAAATTATAACACAACCAATACTGAGTTCACTAAGGAAGAGATATCCTATCGCTATAGATATAATCTGAACACAACATCCAACATAATCAAACACCTAAAAGATGGGCTAACGCCCACGAATCTCAACTACTTTCTCCCAAGACGCCTCATTAGCACTATGATGATCCCATAAATCTTTAGATCCTAGATCAGAAATGATCGGAACTGATATACTATGCCACCTCACAATCTCAACAGTAGGGAGCTATATCAGAAAATCTCTAAGTTATTCAAACTCAGGGATCTAATCATTTTAAGTTCTCAGCAATCATAGAGTGAAGGGTAGCTATCAGTAGATATATAATGTTATCTTCAGGTATTCCCAAGTTATGCTCTGATACCAACTTTTGTCACCCCCCAAACCCAAAAATCGGATTCTTAGGAATCCCGATCACCGAATCCGGTGCCGACAACCTCCGTAGTACCCCATTCTCGACTCCTAGCATTCATATACCAGATTTTGATTCTGGGATCCTATGAGGAGAAATTTTTTTTATGTACATTTAACTAGTAATAAGCATAACCACAAGATTACCCAATTCATAAATGCAACATCATCATCACATATCCACTAATATAATCATTTGATTACAACACTAAAAGGGAAATACATAAATAGAAAATCAAGCTCCAGAAGACCACTACACGCTCCAAGCTCAACACTGCTGCAACCTAACATCACCTGCACGCATCTATCGTGCATAAGCTTATAAAAAGCTTAGAGGGTGGTGTAAGTGTGTGCACAAGGTAAGTGCCAAGTATTCAATACAATGTCATAATCGTACAATACCGAAAAACTGGTAATCCATAAACCATACAATGTTTAAATAAGCAGAAACACTGACAAGAGCAGAAATTATCAGAGTAAGCAGAAATTATCAGAATAAGCAGAAATACTGACAAGATATAAATCATACAATAACAAGTAAGCGGAAGTATGGACAAGTCTATAAGTCAATCAATATCAGAATACGTAATATAGAACAGTTATGCGATAAGGAGTCATAAAGAGCCAAATATCAAATGCCGAGGATGCAATGCAATATACAAATCTTACTAAATCTGTCTAGGCCATATAAGTGCAGAAATAGCAACCCAAAATGCCATATGCCTGTGGATGTAATGCAATATACGATGCGAATGCAATAACCATGCTGGAGTGTGAAGTCGGGATGATAGTACGCAGTATCGCAGACTATGGGGTCCACCACAAGGGACTTCTATCCAAACCAGTCTCATACCTAAATTTGGATAGTCAGACTCAACGTGGTAAACTCCTGATCTCAGGTTAGTCGAACACCCAACCGAAATCTTTTCCATAACGAAGGTACCCAACAATTAGTTACGCACCACCAGCCCGAGTGGATAATGAATGAATGAATGAATGAGCATACAACTCTTACTCAATAAGTCCACATATCAATACGGATCCTCTATGGAAAATCACCGGGGTCTATTACACTTCAAATCAGATTGTTGCCCCATCGCGCACAACGAGTGAAAGAGACCTCACTATTCGCCTGCCAATATTGGGCCCGGCTCATCGATAGTGGACCCATTCCTCTAGCTGGTCAAACTCAGCTTAGCTTTGCCCCCTCCTCTAGGGCAAGTAAGGCTGCACCCCCTTCCAACCGACCACGACACAGTGGGAGACGTGGCCTAATGGTATACGGCCCTCATGCGCTCATACATCCACTCGGTCTAAACGTTGGAGCAACCTCTGAAACCAAGAGGGTTTAGAAACTTTCACCCAGGGATATCTATAGCACCCCATGTAGAACAGATTATCGGTGTCCCATCTGGCCATCCACGAAATACTTGTAGAGGCTACGGCCCTGATGTCGCTAGGGCATATGGTGGTCATGTCACACAAAATGCGAAATGCATGAGTCACACATTCCAATCATGCATCAATCCTGTGCATGTCATGCTCTCATGTGGGGCAACTCCGCCTATCAAGGGGCCCTATGAACAACTCACCCTATGGCATATGCAATAGTCAATTACATCTCATAACAAACATGCAGATGATGCGTATGGGCATGTATCATGATGCTGTATTGTCACATACTCATAATTGATATCAATAACCGGCATCAACCATCGACCGTTACAATATGGACATTTAACCAACCTTGCCCCCAAGGAAGGGCCCACATAGAGCCTAACATATAGCGAACCCATGGCCTCACACAAGGACCTAATACACAACACTATAAGCCTCACTCAAGAATTTAACATACGTCACATGGGCCTCTCACATGGGCCTAACATACATCACAATGGGCCTTAAACACGGGTAGAATACACATCACAACAGGCTTTAAATACGAGCCGCATGTGCATCACATTGAGCCTCCACAATCGGCCACGATAATCATAATCGGTAATCGGCCACAATAATCGGCCTCCACAGCAATCATAATCGGTAATCGGCCACGATAATCAGTCTCGATCGATAATCGGTCAACTGGCCACGATAATCAGAATCAGTAATCGACCACGATAATCGGCCTCGATCGATGATCGGTCAATCGGCTACGAGAATCATAATCAGTAATTGGCCAAGATAATCGGCCTCCACGGCAATCATAATCGGTAATCGGCCACAATAATCAGCCTCGATCGATAATCGAAATCGACAAATCGATCACGTCAATCAGAATCGGCAATCGGTCGTGATAATTGGAATCGATCGATAAAAAAAATCAGTAAATCGATCACGACAATTAAAATTGGCAATCGGTCATGATAATCAGAATCGATTGATAATTAAAATCGATAAATCGGTGACGTCAATCGGTAATTGGTCGTGACAATCAGAATCGACCGATAATCAGAATCGGCAAATCGATCACAACAATCGGGATCGGCAATCGGTCACGACAATCACAATCGATAATCGATCACGACAATCAGAATCGATCGATAATCAGAATCGACAAATCGATCACGTCAATCGGAATCGGCAATCGGTCATGATGATTGGAATCGATCGATAAACAAAATTAAAAAATTAGTCACAACAATTAAAATCGGTAAGAATGGGCCTGGTCATAATGAGGACATCTAACCATCATTGTTCATCAATGTGGACATCTAACTAACATTGCTCCCAACGAGTGGCCCATATAGGGCCAAACATATAGTGGGCCCATGGCCTCACACAATGGTTTCATAAATTAAGTGGGTCGCATCACATGGGCCTAATGAACATTGCTATGGGTCACATCATATGGGCTGAAAACAAACCTCATCATATGAGCAGGAATATATCACAATGGGCCTCACTAAATGAGTCGAAAATACATCATAATGGGCCACAACATATGGGCCAAGTATATATCTCAATGGGCCACGACCCATGGGCCCCAGTACATCATAATGGGCTGTAACCCACAGGCCTCAAATACAACAAGTGGGCGGCATCAATGGGCCTTATACAGCTCAGGTGGGCCTTTCTCATGGGCCTCAAATACATAATATGTGGGCCCTACACATGGGCCTAATGTAAATCATAATGGGCCTTGCCCATAGGCCCCAGATTCAAGTAGGTGAGCCCCATCATATGGGCCGCACTGTAACATCCCAGATTTTGGCTAATCTGGGATTAGAAGTCCTTAGGCAATGGGTCAACTAAAACACCTGAAAAATCGCTTAGAACCCAATTCCATAGCCAAAGAAATCACGTAGGACTAATTCCTTTGGAAATTAAGCGTAAGTTAGCTAGCGCAACCCTAGAGTAGCTGGGAAATAGTCCCTGATCACTTTAAATACGTTCTACAAGACCCAAATCGAGTAGGACAAACAACTCTACAACACTCTATAACCTTGGATCAAACTCTAAGCGGGTTTGTCCTCTGGACCACATTGAACTTTTGTATTGGATTTAGACCGCGCGTCGAAGGTCCGATACCTCCTATCTTAGACCGATAGAACCGCCCAGCTGGACTTGACAATCATCTCGAAAATCAAGTCAAACCGATAATCACAGACTATTTCGTTGAACCCGGACTGAAGCAACCGCGGACTAATTCCTTTGGAAATTAAGCGTAAGTTAGCTAGCGCAACGCTAGAGTAGCTGGGAAATAGTCCCTAATCACTTTAAATACGTTCTACAAGACCCAAATCGAGTAGGACAAACAACTCTACAACACTCTATAACCTTGGATCAAACTCTAAGCGGGTTTGTCCTCTAGACCACATTGAACTTTTGTATTGGATTTAGACCGCGCGTCGAAGGTCCGATACCTCCTATCTTAGACCGATAGAACCGCCCAGCTGGACTTGACAATCATCTCGAAAATCAAGTCAAACCGATAATCACAGACTATTTCGTTGAACCCGGACTGAAGCGACCGCGAATAGGGACGGATTTGGAATTTCAAATTCAAATCTGGCACACGACTTGACGCGTCAGTATTAAGCGTTCTGACCGTCAGAATTCATCCAGATTACACCCTCGGATCAGGAAAAATTTCTATTTATTATCATGAGACTTTCAGCCCTGATCTACGTGCGGTGACCGCTGAACTGAAATTGGTCCGCCACATGCGATCTGCGAACCCTGCCAGACTGAAAACTTAATACGAGCTACATCTGGTATACATGAGCTTAAGTCCGATCGCAATCGACCAGGGGACCACCAGAAAGCAGTTTTTGGACCGAAACAGCCCCGAAATGGATAGGCACTAAGTAAACTTCGTTCCGGAGCCTATTTCCGGCGTTTTTAAGCTTATAAAAGGGGTTGAAACCCTCATTTCCCTCTCCCATCCGAAAATAGCAAACCCTAGGAGAAAAGGAGAGAGAGTTTGAGAGAGAGATTGGAAGGGAATTTTCCCGCTTCCGAGCCGCCGACTGCTAGTGCTTCAGCACTTCTTCCCAATCACCTGGCTGGTGATTTCTCCCCCTTTTCAGGTATAAAATAACCCTAGAACTTGCTGATTTAGGGTTTACTTAGATTCATGGCATGTTAGCTAACGTATTCCACAAATCAGGTCCTCCTACCGCCGTAGACGAAGCGTACACGCTCCGTTCAAAATCCCGCAACCGTAAGAGACTAGGTGAGGATTTTAGACGCTTTGATTGACGGTTTACAACGCTTTCAATGTCGTTTAATAGTAGATTATCGACGGCATCGCCGTTTGACATGTACAACATGCTCTCCGTTTCCTGTTTCGTAAATTAACGAAGAATATGAGATTTAGGGCATTTTAGTCAATTGTAGGAAGTACGGTCTACATGCATATTTTGCTGACGTGATTGACATGGTTTGTCGCCGCATTAGGGAGTTAGGAATGCTTGCATAATCATTTTGGCAAAGAGATTCGCCTAGTTGCATACTTTGGGTCGACATACTATATGTAGACTTAAGTGTGTAGTGTATGTGTTTGTATAAATGCTTGTATTAGTATGTATTGAATTAAATGATGTTATGTAGTAGTTTGAGATTGATTTCTTGATTAATATGCTGACCTAAATGATTTCCTACATGTTGACCTTATGCATGATTGTATTACATGCATGGAAAGTATGCCTTGAAGATTTGCTTAAGTTGAATGTTATAACATGTGTTAACATGCTCACATGATGTATTTCAATTCCAATACCTTTGCATATAGTGTTAATGTGATTCCATAGATGTGTGGGACTAGACTTAGTCCAGGCAGTCGGTAACCGAGCGAATTCGTGGCTGACTGGTCATAGCCACGAATGACGCGTCGATGAACGTGATTCGTGTTTAGAGTTGGCGGCAGTGGTTAGGCCACGCGAAGTGTTTTACGCGCTTCATGTCGTTCGACTTGAGATGCGATCGCGCTAGTCGAGCCCGTCAAGTAACCCGACTGGCCGATGTATGTTCACCTTGTATGTGTCATAACTGCTTGAACCTAGGGTACTGAACTTACCATTGTAAACCCTGTTAACCATGGTACCTTGATCCACGAAGACTCATGAGCCGGGCATGGTGGTATGGGACACCGTGGTCGAGCTGTCGGCCTACGCTGGGGCCACAAACCTCCCCGTAGTGACCAGTGAGCACCTTGACTCGTGAGCAGATTATGGTGGTATGGGACACTATATTCTAGCTGTCGGCCTACACTGATCAGGCGACGAGCCCTTTGTAGTGACCGCGAGCGTATTCTGAGTCCACGGGAGGCGACGACCCTTCCGTTGCAGTAGAGTACGGTAGGCCTGTATTGATAAGGTGATGGGGGAGCGGTGCAACGAGTGCGAGCAACAGCCCTGGCAGCCCTTGCAGTGACCTACGAAATACACATCGTATGAGATTACTAGGAGTGACGACCCTAGACAGGATCTGTGTTGGGATTGATACAAGGGAAGTACCTTAGTTTCCCAATCCTGCTATTTGAATGGACTAATAACAACTTAGAAATCATATCACCATAGCATTGCATGTGCCTGGAAGATGTGGAGCACTCTAGGGAGTGTGGCATGCCGCGGTCGTAAGATGTTGCCGCATGAGGGTGATCGTCGGTGAGGGCATACATCACGTCATATCATCTTGCATTAACAACAGTATTAGGATTGTCTGATTTACTGCTTTACTATTATCGCGTGACTGAATTGTGAACATGCTAATCTTTGCTCTATGATTCCACTGAGTTGATCACTCATTCCCACGTTACGGGATGGTGTTTGCAACACCCACCAGACCCTGTTGTAGATGCAGGTGAGGTCGAGATCCAGGAGGTGGAGTCGGAGATCGACGAGGACCAGGATGAGTTCTCGTATATGCAGTATCACGACGGCTTCCCGTAGGCGACCTGGATCGAGGGGACATCAATGGGACTTTATTTTGAACATTATTTTTTGTTTATGCACATGTATATGAGACTCAGAGATGTAGTCATACTTTGGAGACAGATGAGATTTACTTTGTTTTTCCATACAGTGATATATACATTGTTTAGTCTTCCGCTTGCTTTTATCACTGGATCTGAAGTATGAATTGCAGTTTTGGTATACTTTTACTCATGTGAATGCTTTAAATCAGACAACATTGAATCATAACCATTTTTGTTGCATAAGTGACGGTCTGGAACTCGGGAGTTGAGTTTATACACGACCCCCGATTTTCAAGGTGTTACATGCACCAATGGGCCAATATGCATCAAGTGGGCTACATCAATGGGCCGCACAAATGGGCCATATACACATCAAGTGGGCTATACCGATGGGCCACACTACTTGGGTTGCACCATTTACACCGTTCGTCTATTTTTAGATATCATTATAGAGTATTAGCCTAAAATGAACCATATCCAAAGATCATCTGAACCATACTTCGGATAACAGTAGAGATAATGTTGGCACCGCTTATAATTTCCAGGGCCCATCATAACGTTTATTTTCCACCCAATCTATTTCATAAGGCCACGAGGACCTAGATTAAGAGGAAAAACATATTTCATTTTGATCCAAAACTTCTGTACTCTAAAAAGGGATTCAATGGTAGACGTTCAATCCCCACTGATTTTTGTAGTGTGGTCCACCTGATATCCTCATTTTTGGTCTCAAGCCTTAAGTCGAGCTCATCATTTGGATGGACAGTTTAGATATAATACATGTCTCGTGATTAGGACCCACAGAACTGCTGATATACATGCAGCAGGTATGCAGCCCGTGGGTCCCCACCGTCCAAATGGACGGCTGGGATATAATACATACAACATGGCGGGGTTCCACACTGCATGGATGAACAGTGTAGGTAAAATAGTACATCACGGTAGGCCCCACAGAGTTTGCTGACGTTAACCCAGCAGCCATCTGCTGCTGGATGGACCGTAGGGAAACTCATATAGCAGGGCAGGGCCCCATCAGCAAAATTGATGGACAGTTTAGATGTGAAGTGGAGGGATGGTTTGGATATAGCACATTCATCACTGGGGCCCACAGCTGGACAGCTGGATGAAACGCATGTAGCACGGGGTCCATGCAATAATCACTCACATCACGGTTGATTTCCAACTATCCAAAACGAACGGTGGATATACATATACATCACGTGCGGGACCCACACGGATGAACAGACGGTGTGGATATAAAGAACATACACCAAGGTGGGTCCCACCTACACATGTGTCACACGTGTGTAGTAGGTCCCACGTGCATAGAAGATGTACGGCATGTGATGAAATACATACATCGTGGTGACCTACTGACGCTGCATAACAACCGCAGCTGTTGGCCAAATCAGATGAACGGTTTGGATGAGACACGTCTGTGGGTCCCACGTGCAAGGACAATGTGGCTCACAATGCTCACCGCACATGGGCCACTCAGATGGACGGTTGGTATACAACACATATCTCAAGATCACTGTTGCCAAAGCAGCTGCCAATGGATGACTGGTCACCACCGTTCCATGGACGGTGGAATATAATACATATTAAGGTGGGTCTACGTCAGTGTGGCCCACACCATCAAATCAAGCTAACGTCCATGTTTTGCCACCGTCCAGGCCTAGTGGACGGTGAGGATGGAGCACGTACCATCATTACACGTCTATAGAGCCTGGCGACGTCTCTACCAACAGCTGTCTAGCTGTACGAGGTACACCAGCCATCCCTTTCTCCACATCAGGTGGGTCCCACATGGGGCCCTCCACATATATTATAATATAATATTATTTAATATTATGATTATTATTATTATTTTTATTTATTTATTTATTTACTTTGAAATGGGGGAGCGTCTAGGCCTTGTGGACGGTATGAACAGCAGGCCGCCCAACCATCCCTGGCCCATCTGGCCATTAGATTGGCCACCGACGGATGGTCTAGATATGCAGCGCATACGCAAAGGTGGGGTCCACATCAACGTGGTCCACACGTGCAGGACCCACATGGATCAAACTGATACTTGTGTTCTCCTCCATGCCAAGACCTGCTGCTGGACAGTAATCTGTCCAGCAGAATGTGAGCACCTGCCCCACTTTATGAATGATCAGGGGATGGGCGGTGAGGATGGAAGGCATACCTCAAGGTGACGTCCACACAGGTGGGCCACATGGCCCCGGATCAAGTGGGTTTCCATATAGTCAAGCCTGTGTGGCTGCTGGACGTCCAACACTTGGATAGCAAGGGCGTCCTTGCGGCCGGATGGTCAAGATCCCCCTCACATTCATCAGGTGGACCACGAAATATGGGAAGGAAACAGAGGGAGAGAAAGAGATAGGGAGAGAAGCACCCACCTTGAAATCTCTTCTTCCGCCAATGCATGATAGAGTCACAAAGGAACAATTTCAACGGTTGAGATGGGCTTAGGATGGTGGGATCAGGTGGTAGAGGTGGGCCACACTACTCTCCCATGGAGCTTGGACGTGAGTTCTCTCATGGAGCTTGGGAGAAATGAGAGAAATAGAGAGGTGATAGGTGAGAGATGGGAGTGATGGATAGGTGTACTTGATGGGTGGAGAGAGAGAGAGAGAGAGAGAGTGTTGACTTTAGAGGTTGCTTGGGGATGGGTGTTTGTACTTGACATGATAGGATGGAGTACTTGACACTTGATGCGATTGATGGGACATTCTCTTAGGATTGTAACGCACGACGTTTCCCTTGAAATGAATGCGGGCCCACATCTCCTGGCTCGGGTATCGCCTCGGCGCGTGAGACACGGCATCAGAACCGCGGCGATGGCGTGGTCGCACTGGTACAAGTCTCGGGTTGAGCCAACTCTGATATACGGGATACAACTTAGGATTGAGCGCAAATGTCGATTATAGGTCGCGAGTCGCTGAAAGTCGACGGGGAGGATCGCAGAAAATTTATGGAATAGTACGGACTATGATACGGGTCTTACATAATGTGTTTGGTGTATTGCATGAATTTCAGGCATATGCAAGGTGGGTAATCTTAGACAACATGACAACAGTTGAAGAACTGTTGGATCATTTCATACTAATATGGGCCGCCCATATTAAACATATTCTTCCATCCTATAGTTTCCATCATGAGATCTACCTCATAAGGTTTGACAATACTAATGAGAATAGTACGTTCGATTATCGTGACTTGTTCCCAATCTGATTGGTTTTGAGGTGGTCTAGAATATTTCTCCTTCTTACTCTTGGAAGATTTTGCAGATGAGAGAGCCTTACCTTTTCCTTCAATCATCGTCCTTGTTTCATTTGGATGCTGAGATTTCATCAGGACTCCGAGCAAATCAACTAAGGAAACTGATCAGTGCAGAGAGATGAGACTAGCATATGAAAAATGAAAAGAAAAATTCTTAATCAGCCTTTTATTTAGACGTCATCTGACGATCATATCGATCATTGTTTCGATACCATCGAGAAGTTACCGATCGATTCTGTCTCAGATGCCATCAATGATCGTACGACTTTTCAAATTTTGAAAGGTCGTCGATTGTATCAACCCTTAGTCGATTAAATCGAAAAGAGGCCGACACTCGTATCGAAAGTAGATAATATTCAGAATTTTCACAATTTCGACATCCAATCGGGTATTTCTTGGCTTAATAAATATATGTCACAAAAATTTGTACCAATTCTGTACAATTATAAACATGATAATGTTTATATACAAAAATTCAAGGTCTCCAACCTTAGATGTAATATTGAAGGTTCAACAAAATTGCATCATTTCAGCTAATATCCAAATTTTGATACATAACCTGGACCAGTTTCTTCACTCTCAGTGTTTCTCAATATCACTCCTTCCTATCCTACAATAATATAGCAGTGGTTATTTGTACGAAGACCCTTCATAATTGATTTTTCTGATTGATCTAAAATCTCGCATTCTCCTTTGTTAAAATTTACCACATGCTCATTATCGTAGATTTGAGAGATGCTTAGTAGGTTATGTGTCAAGCCTTTTATGCAAAAAGCATTCTCATTCTTAAACAGATTAATTCCTTCTATACTTCCCTGTCCAATTACTTCAGCAGTGGTTCCATCTCCATTGGTGACTAACCCTTTGTGAAGATCCTTATGGTTTGTAAGGAGGGACTTGTCACCCGTAACATGTCTTGAGCAACCACTGTCTAGGTACCATTTAGGTACATTGCCTAATAAATGATCTGAATGAGTAACTAGGCAATTTGTTTTTTTTTCTTAATCATCCACTTTGTGACAGGAGTTTTACTTGTGGTAAATTTGTTCTTCTTATCTGATTTAACCACCTGATTCACTGGGTTTTTCTTCTTGTCAACTAGCTCAAGTGATGATGATTGTTTACTTCTTTTATCTAGCTCATAAACTGACTCCTCCTTTTTGTAATGACCTGGGATAAATTTGGTGGTACTACTGGATGCAACAGATTTTCTAGATCATTTTTTGTTCTAGCCTTTCCATAACCTAATCCCTTTTTGTCCTTTCCATATTTTCCCATACCTAATAGTTTTTCTAATTTCTCACCACTCTGGAAAATTTTACAGTTTATTTTGATAATTTTACTAGATTCTTCTAGATCATTTTGAAGTGAATAGTTTCTATTTTGAAGGATCAGATGTTCCTCATTTAGAGCTTTGACTTGATTCTTTAATTTTTTTAACTTAGATTTCAAAGAGTTGTTAGTTCTTTTAAGTCTATCATTATCTGAGTGACATTGCTGCAAATCAGTAATCAGATGAGTATTAATATTTGAAGCTTTATCCAGATCTATTTGCAGCAATTCCTTTTTATTTTCGACTATTCCAAGTCTCTTGACAATATTGACGCTATGGATGTAAAGTTGGTTGTAAGCGTCTTGTAATTCATTTTGCTCTTTATCTTCTTCTTCTTCAATTTTCTCATTGTCAGAAGAAAATGATTCAGTGGCTTGTTGTTCTTCCTCAGATTCAGTTGGAATGATTGAAGTAATGTAGACCATAAGTATTTTCAAGGATTTTTTATCTCCATCACTTTCTGAGTCACTGTTTTCTAAGTTTGACTCTTCTGTATCATCCCATGTGGCAGCCATCACCTTACCCTTGGTTTTCTGTTTGGGCATTCAGTAGATAGGTGTCCGTACTCATGATAAGCATAACATTGTGGTTCTTTGGTCTTTTTTTCTAAATTTACCTGCAGAAGGTTTGTCATCCACCTTTCTGCCTCTAGAGGGGCGTCCGCGATTCCTTTGAAAGAATCTTCTGAATCCTTGTGCAAGTAGAGCCACTTCCTCATCTTCATCTTCTTTTTTACTTTCACTGTCCTCATGTTTTGATTTCTTAAAAGTCTTTAGGACAGTGTTTTTGAATTTTTGGGGTTGAGTGAAGTGTAGTTCAAAAGTTTGTAGGGAACCTACTAGTTCTTCTACTTTCATCTCATCAATATTCCTACACTCCTCAATTGTTGTTACCTTAGGATTGAACCATTCCAGTAGGGATCTTAAGATTTTTCTACATATTTTAGGTGCCGGAACCTTCTCTCTCAATCCACCCATGGAGTTACAAATGATATTCAATTTGATGAAAAACTCCATAAATGTCTCATACTCTTCCATCCTGAGATTTTCGAACTGTGAAGTTAAAAGTTGTAGTTTAGATCTCTTCACAATGCTTGTGCCTTCATGGGTTGTTTCCAATAGGTCTCATGCTTTTTTATAGGTCTCACACATACTTATCTGATTGAAAATATTTTGGGACACGGCACAGTAGATGGCGTTCATTGCTTTTGCTCAAACGCCGTCAACTTTTCATTAGGTTTGGGTTAGTGATTGTGGTTTCATTTTCAAGTATAATTTGTTCAGATGGTAGCACATATCCTTTTTCAACTACATCTCAAACTTCATGATCCAAAGATCTCAGGAAGTAATGCATTCTAGCCTTCCAGTACGCATAATTTGAACCATCAAATACTGTTGGTCTAGTGACAGATGAGCCCTCTCCTTTGGCCATATTTCAACGTTAGACAAGATCACTCTCTAGGCGGTGAAGCCCTTAAAGAGAGACCCGCTCTAATACCAAATGAAATAGCGATGAAGATCGCTTGAGTTGAAGTTGGAATACGCCAATATGTCCTAGAGGGGTGTGAATAGGACTTTTTAAAGTTTTTATGAATTATTAAAAATCCTATCACACTAATCTTATCACAGAGTACAGATTAGGATTACTCAAAGTTAACTCTACTGGCTTCCAAGCTTGGTAGAGGATCCAAGCACAGAGCTATTTAAATGATAATCATGGTACAATTATAGTCTATGATGAATGTGACTGTGTGTGAAGTGTGAGCAAGTATAAATGCAGTTAATATAATCTCACAAAAAATCAAACACAAGTATCAATCTCAAACACAGTCATTTTATATTGGTTCGACTACTTGTTTACTCCACTACCGGCTTCCACACTCAACCCTTGAGTGACCGGATTTCACTAAGGAGGTTTTCCATGGTTCGCCTCAAACCTAAGGTTTTAAATCAGGTTCACCTTCAACCTTTATAGGGAGGTTTCTACTCAGTTCACCTCTAACCTTGGAGTTTTGCTGGCGCACTCCTAACCAGATGTTTATGCCCACATAGAGCAAGGGTCCACACAACGCACCCGGATGTTTATGCTCTCCACAGAACAAGGGTCCACACAATGTACCCCGCACGTACACTCCCGTCGGAGGCCTCCTTTGAGGACTTCAAAGGGTGAGCAACACTAAAGACCCAATCCTAGAAAGGAATGATCACAAGTGTCCTTTAGACTCTAGATACTTACAAATAAGTTGATGAGTCTCATTCAACGCAATGTTAAAGATCTCCTTCTTGTTGATGATGAGTCTTCAACTCCCTTAATCTGCAACACAAAAGATATACCTATTCTAGGCTTTAGGTTGGGTCAAGGTTGTGATGGAATTCCACTCTCTAAGGATTTTCCTATTAGGAAGATAGAGTGGTTCTGATCATCTATGCATTCAAGACATCCCAGCTTAATGATTTGCCAATAAGATAGTAGCTGGAGGATCCTTAAATACGGAAGTTCATTCCCCAATCCACTCTATTGAATATCAATGATGAGGGTGGATTGGAGGATGAATTCCCTGAGAGAAAGGGCTTAAGGTAAATGATAGGAAGGTTAAAATACTCAAAAGCACTCTCTTCTTTCTCTACTAGCAATAAAGGCAAGCTTCTCTATATATAGGCAAAAGGTTCCAACGGATATAAAACAGTCATATTTGTGACAGAGTTCGATATCATCAAGCAAGTGTCAATATGATCGAGCGTATACTCTCGATTGTATCGATTGTCCTCTCGATGAACAAACTAAAATGTCATTTTCACTTTTGGAAACCTTTTGCCAACTGGTCGATGGGATCGAGACACATATCAATGTTATCGGATTTTGAACTCCGATTCCATAGATAAATGAATCGATCTATCGACATGTGAAAGTAAGAGAGACAAGCCTTGAAGATTTTCAGGTTCTAAAGAAATGATCGGGGAACAGTCGATGTCATCAAAATTTGTATATCGATGATATCGGAGACCGTGTCGATAGGATCGATAAATCGTATAGATTTACCTATAAGCTTGCTGGACAGTTTGTGTCACATCTCGATCTAATCGACCAAGTCACGATAAGATTGACATATGAATATCAATTTCTCGACTGGCACCCCGATCAATGTTTAAAAACATCCTGAAAATCATGCTAGAGAAAACATGTGCCCACTATCGATGTGATCGACTAACTTCCGATATGATCGATATTTGAGTTCAGATTGAATCGGACAGTCATCGATATATCGAAGCTCACAGTGGTTTTCTTTAGAAAAATAGGGGCACCGAAAAACTGCCTGTCGATATTATCGATCCACTTTCGATAGGATCGATATTCGAATATCGATGATATAGACTGAACCGTCGATATATCGATAAATCGTCCAGATGAATGTTTGGTTGCTGGACGCTTTTTGTCCTCACTTGATTGTATCGATTGAGATATCGAGGACATCGACAGAGCAGGTCGATCATATCGAGATATGAATCGATATAATCGACAGTGTAAGAAAAACTTGAAGATTTTCCTATTTTGTAAAAAGTTTTCTTACACAAAAATCCTAAGATGTTTTACATATTTTTAAGGGTTTTAATCACCTGGTGTTTTGGGACATGGGATGTGAGGCTATGATTTACCTATGGTGAGCTTCCACACATCCAGTTGAGGCAGACACTTGAGTTGATCTTCTTGTTAGGCGCTGTTGTTCGACTGACTCAACTTACACCGTAATTGACAAACCAGGGCACTAGTAGGTGCACTTTCAATATTGTCATGTGATAGTTATAAAATATCAAAAATACTGACAAGTTCATGAGTCAAACAATATCAGATACGCAATTCAGATCAACTATACAAATGAGGAACAGTATCAGGATATGCGATACAGATCAACTATACAAATGAGGAGTCATAAAGAGTCAAATATCAGATGTCATATCATATAAATGCAGAACTACAGGTAACCCAAAATACCATATGTTGTGGATATAATGCAATATACAGTGCGAATGGAATGACCATGCTGGAGTATGAAGTCAGGATGATAGTACATAATATTGCAGGTTAGGGGGTCCATCACAAGGAACTTCATCCAAACTAGTCTCATACCTAAATTTCGATAGTCAGACTTGATGTGGTAAACTCCTGATCTCAAGTTAGTCATGCGCCCCAACCGAAATCCTGACCATTGCGAAGGTACACGTAACAAATAGTTACGCACCACCAGCCCAAGTGGATAGTGAATGAATGAATGAATGAGTATGCAACTACTGCTCAATAAGTCCACATATAGTACAGTTTCTATTTTGAGATCATCACCGGGGTCTATTACACTCTACGCCAGCTTGCCGCCCCTATCCAAGCGCATAACTGGATAAGTGGAAGAGACCTCACTATCCGCCTACCAATATCAGGCCTGGCTCGTCGATAGCAGACCCATTCCTCAAGCTGGTCAAACTCAACCTAGATATTGCCCCCTCACTCAGGCGGGTAAGGTCACACCCCTTCCCAACCGACCAAGACATAGTGGGAGACGCGGTCTACTGGTATACGGCCCTCATGGGCTCATATATCCACTCGGTCTCGACGTTGGAGCATCTCCTGGCCACGGAGGTTTAGGAATTTTCACCCAGGGACATCTATGGCGCCTGTATGCTAGGACTAAATATTTTTGGTGTCTCATCTGGCCATCCACGATATGCATGTGGAGGTTACGGCCCTGATGTCTCTGGGGCGTATAGTAATCATAATACAAGATGCATGAGTCATACAATCCATTCATGCATCAATCCTGCGCATATCGTGCGCTCATGTGAAATAACTTCCGCCTATCAGGGAGTCTTATAACAACATGCTCAATGACATATGCGATGATCAACCACATCTCATAATAAACATGCAGATGATGCGTATGGGCATGTATCATGATGTTATGCTGTCACATACTTATAATCGGCATCAGTGAAAATGGGTCTAACAAGGCCTAAGGGAAGATCACAATGTGGACATTCAACCATCATTGCTCATCAATGTAGACATTTAACCAACATTGTTCCTAATGAATGGCCCACATAAACGTCAATACATACATCATGGCGAAATCACACATCACATCGGTCCTCATATACATTGCTTTAAGTCTCACACAAGGGTCATACATTCATCGCATTGGGCCTCACTCATGGGCCGCACATACATCACATTGGGCTATATCATATGGGCCTTACACATAGCAATGGGCCTAAGCACATGAACCATGAACACACCACATCAGGCTTCACAACCCATGGGCTTCAAATACATAACAAGTGGGCCTTACACATGGGCCTCAAATATATCACAATGAGTCACAACCCATGGGCCTAAAATATATCTCAAAGAGCCACGCCCATAGGTCTCAAATACATCACATTGGGCCTTGCCCATGGACCTTGTATACATTGCAAGTGGCCTTAAATCTATTTCACAGGTAGGCTATATACCTGGGCCTAATACACATCACTATGGGTCACATCACATGGGCCGAAAATACATCATAATAAGCCTCATCATATGGGCTAGAAATATATCTCAATGGGCCTATGATCAATCTGTCACAAGTCCTAAGTTCATGTACCCAGGAAGTTACACCATCGGCATAGTCCATGAGTCTGAGTAATCACACAATTTCTCATATGCCCACATGGTCTTATGGTCACTCCATTATTAGAAGTTCGTATGGTTGAGTGGCCACACCAATGTTACTTTACTTGTCATTATAAGGAACTTAAGGTGAGATGTTTACTTATTATTATTATTATTATACCATATTTCGCATAATGAGGCAACTGCTTTACTAAATTTTTACGTAGTCAGGCGGCTAGTACCACAAATTCACATAGTTTAGTAGTCACCAAAGCACTACTTGATCATATGATTGGGCTACACATTCCCCACATACCCACATGATTTACGGCTATCCACGTCATGCATGATCACATGATTTATGAGCTACATATTGAGCACCATTTTGTCAAATCTAGTTATCACTCATCTCGTTAGTGATCATATGGTTAATGGCCACGACAACCATAAATCTACTTAGACAAGTAGTCACACGATTGCCCCAATTTTCATATAGTTAGGTGGGCTATAAAAATCAAGCACTCACATGTGGTTGTCCACACAACTTCCACCAAGCCACACTACTAGTTGGGCCACCCAAGATCCCAAATTCCTATAGTGTAGTGATCCACATGATTCCTACCAACTGGCAGACTAAATGAGGAATAACTATTACAATGGGCACCATGAAAATGACTTAGATTGCAGTAGATATATAGCCAGCCCCACACTCTAAATTGACCTAATCAAAATAGATGAATGGCTAGTAAAACATGTATATTAGGTGGTCCATGATCAGTTAAAAGGAATAGATGGATATATTTCTCATAAACATTACTGCAACTCTAGGAAATATTTAACAGTGGACAAGTGATCAATATTGCTCCTATGGCTTGAGATTTGGATTTGACTAGTCTATGGAACCATTCCCTAAAATGATGAGGATAAACCGATGAAAGGCGTGGATCTACATCATACTACAAAGTAGAGTCCATGGTCAAGGAAGCATCCCAGTATATAAGGGCACACTAGAGCCTAAGAATTTTCAATGGTTATTACACTGTTTCTACTTGTAGCGTGGCCTGGCCCACCTAAAATTTAGTTCTACTTCATCTTGTGTCCACGAGCAAGAGGTGGGCTCACTTCCCAAGTGACCGGAAAATATATAGGCAGTGTGGGTATACAACACATGCACCTAGGTGGGCTTCACATGCATCACATTATGTCCAGGGAAGCTTTTCATTGGTAAGCATACAATTCCCTTTCCTTATTATTATTGTATAATTGTGGGTCCCATTGACATGGTGGGGTTCACCCCATGAACAATTCATATAACAAACAACATCATAGCTGATACCACCCACTAGATGAATGACATGGATATAAGGTACATACGTCGGGTGAGACTTATAACACATGGATGGTCTAAATGATGAATGACTGGGATGTAAAACGAGTTGGCTCCATGATCTAATGGCTGACCCAACTTTGGTTGCAGTCACACATCACAGTAGAACTCAAAGGATTTAATAGTAGGGAATTTTATTCCCATTGTTTCTTATAGTGTGGTCCACCTAAGTTGTGGATCTGCCTCATTCTTTTACTCATGACTTAAAATGGTCTGAAGGAGTGGATGAATGGCCCAGATATACCTTTCATCACTAAGGTGAGCCCCAGAAAAATCTAAGTATTTTGTGTATAATTTCCATTGTCCAAGTGGCATGTCCTACATGAACTTCTAATCGGCCTGATTTTTGGGACCATGCAATAAATGGTGCTAGGAAGATGGATGAATGGTGTGGATTTAGCACATACATCATGGTGTGGCCATGATCGGCCCACAAAATTTTACTCCAAATGTGGACGTCCAGTGAGGACGTCACTTCCTCACACCATTATTTTATTTTGATATTATTATTTTTTGTATATTTTCTCATCAAGGTGGGTCACTTGAGAGATCCAGTCCATCCATTGTGTGTGTCCCACTTGGTGGAGGGGTCAGTCCAAGTTTCAGATGCATCAAAGTTTCAGGTGGGCCCCAGAAAGTACTTCTATATGTTTTAGCATGTCTTTAAATGATTTCTAATGGTGTGGGCTACCTGAGTTCCGTGTACAGCTGAAATTTGGGGGTGAGCCATTTTCAAACGGGACCCATTAAATGTACGGTGCTGATGTTCAAGATACATCAAGGTGGGGCCTGTGGTGGGGTCCACCTCTTTCCAGCGTCAGTAGCATGCGCTTCTGCTGCAGCGTTACATTTTTTTTTCCATACATGGGGCCCACAACAGGACGATCTAGTCCATCTTTTGTATGTGTCCCATGTGGTAAACAGGTCATTCCAAGTTTCTGATGCATCCAAAATTCAGGTGGGCCCCAACGAGTACTTTTGTAAGTTTAAGCATGTCTTTACATGATTTTAGACGGTGTGGTTCACCAAAGTTTTGGATTGTCTTCATTTTTCGGCTCAATGCCTAAAATGATCTAAAATATTGAATGGACGACGTAGATTTAATAAATACTTCGTGGATGGGACCCGTTGAGACCCACAGCCCCAACCCCTCCTTTTTTCTTTTTTTTTTCCTTCTTTCTTTTGTGTTGTTGGACGCTGCAGCGGCAGCGTCCTCTCTTTTTCTTTTTTCTTTTTTTTAATTTTTGTGCACGTGTGTGCATGGGTGTGTGTGTGTTTGGCCAACACAAAGGACCATACCTTGGATGGATGGACGGCTTGCAAAATTCTAGTGGGGCCCACAATCAATGGGTCCCACGTAAAGTCCATATATATATATATATATATATATATATATATATATATATATATATATATATATATATATATATATATATATATATATATATATTATTCTTCTTTTTATGTGTATCCTCCCATTAATCCACACCATTAAGTACATCATTTTCATCATATCATCACCATTTTTTTATCATCATTTATTTTTAAAATGTACCTTCCTATATATCCACACCATTGATCACATTATTATCATCAAATCATCTCCACCATACATAAGTACACAACAAAACAAAATAAGAATAAGTAGAGTGGGTGTACTCACCTTGATGGATTAGATGGACGGTTGAGATGGATGGATGAGATGGAATTGATGGTGTTGATGGCCCACCAAGATCACTCTCTCTCTCTCTCTCCATGGAAAAAAACTGGTGAAATGCTTAGTGGTGGAGGGGTATATGTAGGGAAATTGTAAAAAATGTGGTTAGATTCACTTAATGTGATCTTGGTTAGCTTAGACTAGGATTATATCAATTAATTCATGATTCGCAAGTAATGGTGGATTAAAGGAGCATTGGATGGCATGGTGTGATGATGTCATGCTTAAGGTGTGGCATGGGAAAGAGTTGACTTGGGGAGACATGAGAGATGGGAGGTATGGGTGGGTGACATCACACACATGGGTAGAGATTCTCTCACCCATGTGTGGCATGTGCATGTGTGTATGACATGTGTGGTGCACATGTGTGGAATGGAATACATGGCGCCTTGCACACATGATACATCAATGATTCTTCACGGCATATTTCACTAACGGAGTATCGTATCAATGATTCTTAGCGACGGGGCGGTCGATATGAGATAGGTTTCGAGGTCTTGCGGTTCCGGTCAGTCGGGTGTGTACTATAAACGGTCAATCCAGGTCTAGCTAAGTGCATCGATCATCGTGTACATATGCATCAAAAATGGTGCGGAAGGGATGAGGTGTTACATACACCCCATAAGGGGCACACATTGTAATATCCTATTTACAAGAACACTCATGGTGCTAATTATTTATTTTTCCTTTTAATTAAGGGATTTTCTCTGAGAGATAAATAATTAAAGGCACGTGGTATATCATAACTTAAAATGTACAATATTCCTACAAAATAATAAAACCCTATATTAGGCTTTAAATTTTGGCTGAAGCCCACGTTTAAGGCACAATCATGGGTTTTAGCCTAGCAAGACTCCGATGGGCTTGGACACTCAATCAGACACAACTTAAAATGTACAATATTCCTACAAAATAATAAAACCTTATATTAGGCTTTAAATTTTGGCCAAAGCCCACGTTTAAGGCCCAATCATGGGTTTTAGCCTAACAAGACTACGATGGGCTTGGACCCTAAGTCAATCAGACTGTCAGTGGAACAAGAGGTTAAGTTCATAGTTTTAAAATTTGGTGACTCGACTCAAAACTTGGCTGCTTGACTCAATAAGATTTTGAGCCGAGTCACCAAATAACTCAATGGGGTGGTCTAGAATTCGGACTTGAACTTTATGCCTAACCCTGGCCCATGGGCGTGAGCGTAGGCTCAAGAACACGAAAAATATGAAAAATGTTTAAAATCTATGCCTAGGCTATTCAGGTCTAGAAAATATTCAGCCTAAGAACAACCTAGTATGAACTCTCATGGGCTTGGCCTAGCAGCCCAATGGTCAGCCAGCCCATGGACTTAAGACATGGGTCACTTGAGCCAGCTTGTCCTTGTGCTCCCATTTCGCTGAATGCCTTGCTGCAATGGGAAGCTAGGTGGGGTCCATGGGTGATGACTGAGAGGAATCAAGACTGTCCATTAGCTTGGCCACATCGTGTTAGGGCATGAGCTAAAAAATGGAGCAATTCAGGAGATCAGGTGGGTCGCATGGCAGGAAGTTCAGATCAGTGAGTCAGATCCTACTGGTATGATCAAAAGAAGAGAAATGCAAAGGGAGGAAGTTAAACGGAAGAGGGGATTTAGGGTTCCTGATATCACAGGACATGCGCTGATTAGGTAGCACACCTAAATTCTCTTTTTTTCTAAGGTGGAGATTTATGGGCCCTCAGACATGTTTTTGTGAAATCTGCTCCATCCATTTGTTGTGTCAGGTCAATTTAGGGTATAGGCTCAAAAATGAGGTAGATTCAAAGCTTAAGTGGTCCACATATCTTGAAAGGAAGGCAGGATGCAGAGCTCCGATTCTTTTGAGTATTTTCCAATCACATGTATGGACCATACGACGCATGATAGATTTAAAAGGATGATAACCCTAAGTGCAGGGGTGTGTTGATGTTTTAATTCAGTGAGACTGAGATCGAATCCTCAAGGACTTATCTTTATATGTTTCCAAAAAATAAAAAAATTTGAAATAGAACTAAATGTAAAACTAACTATGAAATTGTATTAGAAGAAGTAATGATGAAAACTGGGTAATTTAAATAAGAAAATTAATAAAGAAAAACACTATAGCATTAAGGATTCACTTCTAATCATTCTTAATGCCTAATTTACTTGATTTAATTATATAGTTCAACTGAAATCGAAATCTTGTCTTATTCAACCAAATAATTGAGCAGTTAATTCATAATTCACAAACCAAAATAGATTTGAACTCACTACAAGAAAATAGGCCATTAGCCACAATTTTTTAGCCTCAGTTGGAAAAATGGAGGCTAAATGTGTCTTTTAGCCTCGGTTGTTAAAGAACTGAGGCTAAAAGTTCATATTTCGCCTCAATTGCATAGGAACCGAGGCAAAAAGTCTACCTTTTAGCCTCGGTTGAATAGGAACCAACGCGAAAAGCCTACCTTTTAGCCTCAGTTGCATAGGAACTGAGGCGAAAAGTCTATCTTTTAGCCTCAGTTGCATAGGAACTGAGGCGAAAAGTCTACCTTTTAGCCACAGTTGCATAGGAACCAAGGTAAAAAGTCTACCTTTTAGCCACAGTTGCATAGGAACCGAGGCGAAAAGTCACCTTTTAGCCTTAGTTGCATAGGAACCGAGGCGACATGTTTACCTTTTAGCCTCAGTTATATAGGAAGCGAGGCGAAAAGTCTACCTTTTAGCCTGAGTTGCATAGGAACCGAGGCGAAAAGTCTACCTTTTAGCCTCAGTTGTATAGGAATCGAGGCGAAAAGTCTATTTTTAGCCTTAGTTGCATAGGAACCGAGGCGAAAGGTCTACTTTTTAGCCTCAATTGCATACGAACCAAGGCAAAAGGTCTTTAGCCTCAATTGTATATGAACTGAGGCGAAAGGTCTACTTTTTAGCCTTTGTTGCATAGGAACCGAGGCCAAAAGTCTACTTTTTAGCCTCCGTTTTATAAGAACCGAGGCCAAAAGTCTATATTTAGGAATATTGAAAAAAATTGAGAATATTAAAAGAATTAATAATTTTTAAAAAATATGACAATTGTGAAAATTTTGAGAATTTTGAAAAAAATGGAGACAATAGGGAAAAAATTAAGAATTTTGAAAAAAAAATTTGAGAGTTTTGAAAAAGATTTAAATTTTGAATTTTTTAAGAACTAAAAATTTTTTAAAATTTTGAGAACATTTAAAAAATTAAGAATTTTTTATTTTGAAAAAATAAGAATAAATATGATAATTATGAAAAAGTATGATTTTTTTTTAAAAAAATGAGAATTTTAAATAAATTAAGAATTTTGAAAATTTTTGAAACTTTTGAAAAAAAAAAGAATTTTAAATTTGAAAATCTTGAAAAAAATTGAAAATTTTTAAAAAATTAAGAAATTTCAAATAATTGAAAATTTTGAAAAAAATTAAGAAATTTCAAATGAAATCGGACGGATGAAAGATTTCAAACACAGGGTTTTTAGCCTCAGTTGCATAGGATATGAGGCTAAAAGTCTAATATATAAATTCGTAGCGAGCGAGAGAAAGGGTTTTCCCCTGGGATTTTCACACCTCGATCGTTCTTCCTCTTTTTTTTAATTTTATTTTCATTTAATTTTCTACAAATCTCTTTAATTTCTTCGATCTTTGAAGAACCTGCCATGACCTTGATCTCTTTCTTCACGTTTTTGCCTAGGGTTTCTGCTCCCGATTCGTAAATTTTACTAGTCTCCCTATAGAGAAGAAAAAATACAGTCTTCTCCTACTCAGAGAGCAGAAAGGGCAACGAAGGGCAGTAAAGTAATTTCGAGTAGTATCATCAGATCTTGATCTCCTCCACACTGCTGTATATATATCATTCTCACCATCATCTTCTCAAACCCTTTCTCTCTATCTTAAGAGCAGAAAGAGAGCGAAAATGCAGAGAAACAGCCCGATCCGAAAACCCCACACATCTATAGCAGATCTCCTCACATGGTCCGAAATCCCTCTCTCGATTCCCTCTCCCTCGACTCTTCGACTTCGGGATCGCGTCCGAAGATCTGTACGCACCAGGTACATCTTTTTCCCAGCCAGATTCGGGCTTTTTCTCACCGATTATGTCAATTTTTCGGCGACTTAGGGTTTGACTTTCTAAATCTTTTTCAGCCAGCTGGAGGAATCAGTTCAGTTCTCTTTGGAGGGCAGATGACGCACGAAAAGGCCAAAAGTCTGTTGAAAAGGTCAGATCCGGACTTGCAATCTCGAATCTAGGGCTTCTTTTGTGATTATCTGACATTTGGGTCCGAATTTGGTTTTAGAGTTGCTATTTGTGGTAATGTACATTCCGATCGGATTGTATTGAATATTTTTTTCATTGTTTTTGTTTCTTGATGATCTTTATTAGGTGCTTTGTTGTTGATCTGCCTGTTTTCATGATTTCATTTGACTAGTGGTAGATTAAATCAGTAGGGACTCCATAGATGTATGAAATGGGTGTGTACCTGAGACTTCATATGTGGAATGAACATATCAGCATGTTTTAGCAGCTAAATGCGTTGATTTGTGCAGTTATGGCATCCAACAGTACAATTTGTTATGAAATCTAGAACTCTATGATTCTCTTATGGTGTTTACATTCTGGATTAGAGCTTGTGAGTTTGTTGGAAAGCATGTATTTGCATTTCGAGACACATGGTTCGTTTTATATGAACTGTTTTTAAAATTAGTACTGCTCTTTCATTCTTTCTCAATTTGAAGGAATAAGTGGATGTCCATTGCCTTTTTCCTTCTTTAGTTTAGTTCAAATTAGTGATGAACTTGCCAAATCATATGCTTATCAGGAAATTCACGCATTCAATTCCAATTTCATTGAAGAACCTGAATGTGTTGAGCGTTTGTTGGCAAAGATGATGTAATGCTTGTGCATGTTTGTAAGAAACTTGAGATGGTTCAAATGGGTTCAAAGTTCATTCTTTTGTGTTGATTGAATTGTAAATTTGTTTGATTTGTTCTCTTATCGTCTTGTAAATGTAGGCTTTGATTAAGTAACTTTAGAAACATCAATTTATATGTTGAATGTTTAATTCTTTAAACTCAATTGAGTTGTATGATTGTTCATTTCAATATACTGATTGATTTTCACCCTTTCTTAGTCCTTTCATTTGTGGTCTTCTCTCATTTTATGGGATACAGGTCAGGCAGATTTTCTATGCTTCAAGGGATTCAATGCCCATCAGGCCCATGACCGGCCTTATACAAACCAAACATAACCAACTGTGCAACAATCATTTAGTTGTTACCATCCATCTATAACACCAACCCAATTTGAAATCGTGTTGGGTTCATGTTGAGCAAGTTTTTGTCATGTTATGTCCGGTTTTGAACAATCCCATTTATTTGGGTTGAGTATCAAGGAATTCAGGTTGGCTCGGGTTATGGGTTGGATCCTCTTGAGGTTGGGTTAGGCCTAGGAAAAGAAAAATAGATGAATGAACCTACATTCACACACCAAAATCGTTACAAAGTACTAAATGGTATTTGATCAGCTCACTATTTGCTATGTTTGTATCTTTTTTCGTTGATCCTTTTGGCATGGACTAAAAATCTGATGTGTTGGCATGTCTGCCACCTATTCATGTCAGAATCAAAAAGAATTTTTGATTTCTTTTACACAAACATGCCGTAAATGAAGGTTCTTTTTACTTAAAATCTTTTTGTTGGTGTACAAAACTTAAATGGCTGCATCTCACTTGATGAAAGTGCCTTGTTAAAAATAAAATGCTTCAATCTATAAAGGATTTTCTTTTATTTCTTTATCATTTGGTACTCACTAGACACATTTAGGGTCTTTTCAATTTCTTTGTATTTTCAGTTGATGTATTTCCTGTGAAAATTGAACCATACCCATTTTTCAGAAAAAAGAAAAAAAAAAAAGTAAAAATGTCCTTTCTTAAAATTTTAAAAATAAAAAAAATAAAAAATAAAAAAAACAATCAAACTTTCTAGGGTAATTTAAAGTCAGTGATTGGTTGTCATCATCCAATATTGATAGAAATATGTGGAATGTGAGAAAATCGTGCCAAGGATCTGATCACTTTGATTGGGAACTTTGGGCGCATATGGGGAGTGGTAAGAGAATTCAACTTAGGCTAGTTACCTCTACATCATATGGTTTTGTTTTGAATTACAAAATTTTGTGCAGGCAATGCAATGTACTCAAGGTTCTTCAAAACCAATATTCATATCAATTGGACATCGCATATCTCTCGATGCATCTGTCAAGGTTATTAAAATGCGTTGTAAATATGTGTACTAGAGCCAATCCGATAAGTACAGTTTATTACTTTGTTTTGTGCTCACATAACACAGTTATGTCTTATTTCAGTTTGAACTTTTTTAAATTTTAGTCTAGTGATTTAATTATTTTAATTGCCTCATTTAATATGAAATTTGAGGATTTGATTTTTCAGGAGGCATATGAAGTTAGCCAAAACTCTTCATAAAGATGGAGTGACCAGAGCATCAGTCATTGCCTGCTCTTAGTATTCAAAAGGTTTGTGAGTACTATTTTCCAACAGTTTCCTATATAATGCTCTCCACGAATCAAAGGTTAGGATTGCTCAACCAATTTGATTTTGGGACTGTGACTTAGTGACAGTAGATTCCACGATTTAGTTGGTTTAACTTGAGTTAATGTAAGACGTGTACAATTTTTGAGTGCCTGTCTCTCTTTTCACTTTGTGTCCATGTTTATGAATCAATTAAATCATATCAGTTCCATTGTTAAAATATTTCTACTGAAACATTCATCATATGTTACATCATGGCTATAGAGTTGCTATCTTTTCTCTTCTGCTCTCAGTTTGAGTCAAATGGAAGTTTAGAAGTGTGAACATTATGAAGTTTTTCTCAATTAGAATCCGGATTGTGAAATCTGGTGCTGATTGACATGCATTCCTCTGATGTACCCATTGGTTGATAATCACTCACCCAGATCTAATGGATATTGTAGGCAACTATTTGAAATAATTAATTTTTGAAACCTTGAGAAGATGACTCAAATAATGTTTGAAACCTTCAACACTCATTCTATGTATGTTGTTATCCAAGTTGTTCTCTCAATCCTAAGGCTAACCGTGAGAAGATGACTCAAATAATTTTTGAAACCTTCAACACTCCTGCTATGTATGTTGCCATCCAGGCTGTTCTCTCACTTTATGCCAGTGGTCTTACTACCGGTAAGAAAATCAAATAATTTTTCTTTTAGATCTGCATACCTTTTCTTCATTATTGGGAAGATTTTAGAAGTTTTTATACAATGTAAAGTGATGGTGTTCAATTTGGATTTTTTAGGACATAGATGAATATAATTTGTGCTGGATTTTGATTATTTTGTAGTTATTTGGATTTTTTTTTCTACTTTTCTGTCGCTTATTTTGAATTATTTTTTTTTTCAGTTATGCATGCATCTCACATCTAATTTTTGACAGTCTGGATTAGCATACAGGCACCCCATTCTTCTATCAGATGATATTATCTTATCTACGTTGTTGAGGAAATTTTCTTCAACTTTAGACTGATTATTTCCTGTAGGATGTGTTGGAACCTTTCTTCTTAAATGATGATATGTTCTTTTACTTTCGAGATGATTCTTCCTATTTCATGCTTTCAACTGCAAGAAATACTATCTAAGCAGAAGATCGGGGCCTAGATTTTAGTCTTCAATATCATTTCATGATAATTCCAGTCTGCATATTGTCAAACCAAAAATGCATTGCTAGAATATAAAAGAAGCATGTACCTTTGTTTCTTTATGCAGCTTATGACATTGAATCAGGCACCATTTTTACAACATGGAAGACATTGAATCAAGAACAATAATTTTTTTAAGCAAACAGGTGAGATCCAACGAGTATAGAGATTTGACGGAAAAGTTGCCGGATTTGTTATAGAGAAGTGCGCCGACTTAATGCACGAATCGATCCATCTACACCACCTTTCCCCAAAGCCCATTCGAAGCATCATGTATTTGTGATAGAGAAGTGCGTCGACTTAACGCACGACTTTGTACTATTTGTGGAACCTTATGTTGTGTAACAGTTTGATTGAGTTAAACTTTAAATAGGCTGTTGTTAACTTTTTTGTTAGTATTATGGCTTTCATGATTGATTGTTTCATGAGTGGATTGAATGAATGGATTAGTAGTTTAAATAAATATTTTTAAAAATAAACATTTTTATCCTCAATTTGTAACTGAGGCTTAGATTTAGCCTCGGTTGTTGAGAACCAAGGCTGAAATTCCTGTGGCTAAAGGCTTTAGCCTCGGTTGTTGAGAACCGAGGTTAAAAATAGATTTAGCTTCAATTGGAGGCAACTGAGGCTAAAATTTGGATTTAGTCTCAGTTGGAAACAATGGAGGCTAAAATTTTGATTTAGCCTCATTTCGAGAAAACTACAGCTGAAAAGGTCTTTTAGCCTCACTTGAAGAATTGATGCTATAAAAGTCATTTTAGCCTCGGTTGCTAAAACCAAGGCTAAAGCCTTTAGCCATGGGGGTTTCAACCTCGGTTTAGATAAATGAGGCAAAACTGAGGCTAAAGGCTTTAGCCTCAGTTTTTAACCTTTTTAGCCTCAATTTTGAACTGTGGCTAAAGCCCCCTTTTCTTGTAGTGACTTCAATTGATTCAGTTCCCGTATGAAACACCAAAGTATTGATTACAGAGAATTCAAAGCATCTATCATGCCCTTAATTCATAATAGATTAATAAATTTTATAGATCAATCTCTTGCAAAAGAGCTAAGCTAATAATTTTAGCATTCCTAAGCATCAAAAGTGCTCAGAGTCAACAATGAATCAAAGTAAACTAAAAATAACGTTTTATTCAAATCAAATCAAATGAATTATTCAACATTTAAACCAAATATCTTAAATCAAAGTAAACTAGAACATTAAAAACTACTACAAGCTTCACCTCTTAACCCTAACTAAGAGATTTAGCCAACTATTATCATAGTTTAAAAAAAAAACTCAAAAAAAAAAAAAAAAAAAAAAAACATGAATAAGAACTTAGAACTAAAATATTGGAGAAGAAGAACGGCTTCGTAGAAGCTTCGCAACTCCTTGCTTTTTGTCCCAAAACCTAAATTGCACTTAAAAGAGCTTAAATCACCCCCTTTTAATAAGAAAATTTCACACCGAACCGACTTTAGATTTTTGCACTTTTGTTATGCTTCGATCACATTTAATAAGAAAATTTCACACCGAACTAACTTCGGATTTTTACACTTTTGTTATGCTTCGATCGCATCAATTGTATCCTTCGGTCACACCAAACATCACTTCAGTTACACCAAATTAGTCTCTCGGTTGCAGCTAAATTTCTCCAAAATTCTTCTGAAGTTTGTCTTCTTCAGGTCGAACCAAACCCTCCTTCGATCGTACTAAATAGTCGAACCAAATTATGTTCCATTGCAATCGAATTATGACTAAAAATCATAGTTTCTTACTGGACTATTTTGTACACCTTCGGTCAGACTGAACCAATCTTAAGTGGGACTGAATTGTCTATTATTTATGTTAATAGACTGTGTAATTTTTAAGTCTCTTCTCTCTCCTTTACATTTGATTTTCTTGGATCTTTGACACTTGAATTCTCAATATTGACCTCCATAGATCCAATCCTTCACTTAATCATTATTTGAGCATTAAATCATCTCTTTAATCATCCTTTTCATCTTAGCTCTCCAAATCACCTCGCATAGTAAAACACACGTAATTAGATCAAATTAGCACACATATGTATATAAAACCAATACATAATAAAGAAAAAATATACAATATTTCACATTTAATGACGCGACCAGTGAACCATAAACCCGATTGCACAATACAAGCTTTCAGACGGCCGGAGCCTATTAAACCCAAAACCCCCGTCATGACGACCATGCCTTCTCCCCGGATGTGGTGGTGCCATCCATGCATCAATGCTATGCACTGATAGCATGTTATGGCGTGAAGAATCTTGGACACACTTTACTTGTAGAAGTAATTCTTAGTGGGCTTAGGCCCAAGCCCATGTGTTAAGATCCATGTTACTAAAAGATGAATAACAAGGTGTCATCCAATAAAAGATAAAATATCCCTCTACCACATGTGGGGACAAAACCACTCCCTTATGCCTTTTACAACCCATCATTGCCCATAGCCACGCTTCTTACACCAAATCATAACCCATCGCATGCCTCTTGCCATCTCAACAAGCAATGCAACGAATGCATGCCCCCTTGTGTTGTCATATCATCACATATAACCAATCACCACATATTCTTCCTCCACCTCACATCCACTATCTACACCACCTCCACAACTACCAATGTATGCCTAGGAACCAACACTACAAGAAAACCCACTTTTACCGACAAAACTTTTCGTCTCTAAAAGTGATTTTTTCGAAGGTAAAAAGTTTTACTGACGAAAATTTTCATCGGTAAATTTGTCGATAAAAGATGGTCGGAAAAGGTTTTTCCCGATGAAAAAAAAATTTCGTCACCAAAGGTAAGACTTTTACCAACAAATTTTTTTATCAGGAAAAAACTTTTACCAACAATTTTTTTCGTAGGTAAAAATATTTACAAAATTTTTACCGATGAATTTTTTCGTAGGTAAAAATATTTACAAAACTTTTACTGACGAAGTTTTTCGTCAATAAAAAATAAGTAAAAAACTTTTACCGACGATTTGTTTCATAGGTAAAAATATTTTACAATACTTTTACCTACGAAAAGTTTTGTAAGTAAAAATATTTATAGAACTTTTACTGACGATTTTTTTCATAGGTAAAAATATTTCACGATACTTTTACCTACGAAAATTTTCATTAAACAATAAGTAAAAACTTTTATCGACGATTTCTTTCGTAGGTAAAAATATTTACAAAACTTTTTCCTTCGAAAATTTTCATAGGCAAGAATGTAGATGAGACTTTTATCTACGAAAATTTTCGTAGGTAAAAAACATGGATGAGACTTTTACCTACCAAATATTTCGTAGGTAAAAGTCTCTTTTTTTTTAATATTCTAGCATAAAATTCCTGATATACACCTGTCAGAATATATTTCATCATATTCTTCATGGTATACACCTGCTATATAATATATTTCATCATATTTACATTCACATCCATCTAAACCCAAACTACGTAAATCCATCCAAACATAAACTACATTCATCCAAACATAAACTACATCCATCCAAACATAAACAATCTTATCCATATCACATTCATGCACGCATAAATACATATAAGTTTAACATCATAAATAAATTATAAAAAATTATTCATAGCCTATTTCCTAGTGGGGCTCACAAAATTCAGTGTGGTGAACACATCGCCGACTATGTACACACACCTAGGTCCTTACTCATGCCTTCATGGTAGATTTAAACAAGGTCATGAGTTCAAGTACCCATTGTGGTCGTAATTGACTCTGGTGTGTGAGTGTGTGTTAAAAGGAAAGGAAAAAAAGAAAATGTTAATTTATCTTTTTGGGTGGAGCTTAATGGTACTTGGTGATTTCTCATTAGGTAGAAATTATTATTAGTTATTTTTAGAAAGGTGAGATTAGGCCATTTATAATTATATTAACATGATAAAATGTTGTACGTGAGTACACACCACAAAATAAACAATTCTATGAAAAAAAAACAAATGAAAAGAGAGAGAACATATGAGAGGTTATCCTTATCTCCTTTGATGGATTCAAGCTGCATGTGCCCTACCCAACTTCCTATAAGGAGAAGTTATATGGGTCTTGGAATAATGTTGGGGACAAATCCACCTTGTCTATTAATATTATCATATTGTATTAGGACATGACTCTGAAAATGAGATAAATCCAAATCTCAAATAATCTATGCTATAAGAGATAGTGGAGATGGAAATAGATGCATTGTGATGCTTGAGTTCGAGTATGTTTTCCAACAAAGCAAGATTTTCTTGTTTGTTACCATGTGATTGGGCTACATTATTACATCAATCGGGTTCGGGTTCGGGATTGGGTTTAGGTTTGGGTTTTCAAGTTTAGGTTTAGGCTTAGGTTAGGGAGCTGAGATTAGGATTAGGTGTAGGTTTAGGTTTAGGGATTTGAGAATACATTTAGGTTTTAGTTTAGGTTTAGGTTTTAGGTTATAGGTTTAGGTTATAGATAGGTTTAGGTTTAGGTTTTAGGTTTAGGTTATAGGTTAAGGTTTAGGTTATAGGTTTTGGTTTAGGTTAAGGTTATAGGTTTACGTTTAGGTTAAGGTTTAGGTTTAAGTTATAGGTTTAGGTTAAGGTTTAGGTTTAAGTTATAAGTTATAGGTTATAGGTTATAGCTTTAGGGAATTGAGAATAGGTTAAGGTTTAGGTTTAGGATATCGGGTTCAGGTTTGGGATAGGGTTTAGGTTTGGATTTTCAAATTTAGGTTTAAGTTTAAGTTAGGGAGTTGAGATTAGGATTAAGTGTAGGCTTAGGTTTAGAGATTTGAGAATACATTTAGGTTTTAGGTTTAGGTTTAGGTTTACGTTATAGGTTTAGGTTATAGGTTTTTAGGTTTAGGTTATAAGTGTAGGTTATAGGTTTAGGTTTAGGTTAGGTTATAGGTTAAGGTTTAGGGAATTGAGTTTAGGTTAAAGGTTATAGGTGTAGGTTATAGGTTATACGTTATAGGTTAAGGTTTAGGTTATAGGTTAAGGTTAAGGTTTAGGTTTAGGTTTAGGTTATAGGTTTTGGGATTTGAGAATAGGTTTAGGTTATAAGTATAGGTTTAGGTTAATGTTGTAGGTTATAAGTTTATGTTAATGTTGTAGCTTATAAGTTTAGGTTTAGGTTTAGGTTTAGGGATTTGAGAATACATTTACGTTTTAGGTTTAGGCTTAGGTTTTACGTTTAGTTTAAGGTTACAGGTTTAGGTTTAGGTTTAGGTTATAAGTGTAGGTTATAGGTTTAGGTTTAGGTTAGGTTATTGGTTAAGGTTTAGGGAATTGAGTTTAGGTTATAGGGTATAGGTTTAGGTTATAGGTTATATAGGTTAAGGTTTAGGTTTAGGTTATAGGTTTTGGGATTTGAGAATAGGTTTAGGTTATAAGTATATGTTTAGGTTAATGTTGTAGGTTATAGGTTTAGGTTATAAGTTTATGTTAATGTTGTAGGGTATAGGTTTAGGTTATAGGTTTAGGTTTAGGTTTAGGTTTAGGTTTAGGGATTTGAGAATATATTTAGGTTTTAGGTTTAGGTTTAGGTTTTACGTTTAGGTTAAGGTTACAGGTTTAGGTTATAGGTTTAGATTTGGGTTATAAGTATAGGTTATGAGTTTAGGTTTAGGTTAGGTTATAGGTTAAGGTTTAGGGAATTGAGAATAGGTTAAGGTTTAAGTTTAGGAAATCGGGTTCAAGTTCGAGTTCGGGTTTAGGTTTGGATTTTCAAGTTTAGTTTTAGGTTAAGGAGTTGAGATTAGGATTAGTTGTAGGTTTAGGTTTAGGGATTTGAGAATACATTTAGGTTTTAGGTTTAGGTTTAGGTTAAGGTTTAGGTTTTAGGTTTAGGTTAAGGTTAGGTTATAGGTTATAAGTTTAGGTTATAGGTTATAGGTTATAGGTTAAGGTTTAGGTTATAGATTTCGGTTTAGGTTAAGGTTATCGGTTTAAGTTTAGGTTAAGGTTTATGTTTAGGTTAAGTTTTATGTTTAGGTTATAGGTTATCGTTGTATATCAGGAATTTTGCAACAGGTGTATATAAAGAATTTTGTGTTGGAATACTGGAAAAAAAAAAAGAAAAGAGAGAGAGAGAGAGAGAGAGAGAGAGAGAGAGAGAGAGAGAGACTTTTACCTACGAAATATTTCGCAGGTAAAAGTCTCATCCACATTTTTTTTCCTATGAAAATTTTCGTGGGTAAAAGTCAATTTTCTAAGTGAAAAAATATAACACTTTTACCGATGAATATTTTCATCAGTACAAGTGGTTTTGCGCTTTTTACCGATGAAACTTTTAGTCGGTAAAAGTCTTACCGCAAAATTTTCCAAGTAATGCCAAATTTTTCTAAGTCACTTTTACTGACGAAAATATTCATTGGTAAAAACATTATTCCCGACGATTTTAATTCGTCGGTAAAACTCAGGGTGAAAATTGCCTGAGTGGAAACTAGAACACTTTAACCGACGAAAATTTCGTCGGTAAAAACATTATTCCCAATGGTTTTAGTTCATCGGTAAAACTCAAGGTGAAAATTTCCTAAGTGGAAAACAGAACACTAACCAACGAAAATATTCGTCAGAAAAAACATTATTCCCAACGGTTTTAGTTCGTCGGTAAAAATCAGGGCCAAAATAAACCAGAACACTTTTACCGACAAACATTTTCGTCGTTAAAAACATTATTCCCAACGGTTTTAGTTCGTCGATAAAACTCGGCGAAAATTACTTAAGTGAAAAACAGAACACTTTTACCGATGAAAATTTTCATCGACAAAAACATTATTCCCGATAGTTTTAGTTCGTCGGTAAAAATCAAGGCGAAAATATTCCAAGTGAAAACCAGAAGACTTTTACCGACAAAAAATTTTTTCGATAAAAATCAAGGTAAAAATTTTCTTATTGAAAAACAAAACACTTTTACCAATGAAAATTTTCATCAGTAAAAGTGGTTTTGTGTTTTTTACCCATAAAAATTTTCGTCGGTAAAACTCTTACTGTGAAATTTTCAAAATACCATGAAAATTTTCTATCTTAAAAGTTAAAATAGTTATACCGACGAAAATTTTCATTGATAAAAATACTATTACCGACGAGCAGTTTTACCGACAAAAAAAAAATTGAAATTTTTTTGTCAGCAATAATTTTGTCGGTAAAAATGTTGTTTCTTGTAGTGTAACCTAGTTGGCCAATGCATGTGCAAGATCATTCCATCTCACCCATCCATCACCTTTTCCATGTAACAACAACTAGCAACAATGTGAACATTCCACTAATTAGTCGCCTCATCATTTTACTTTTCTAGCACCGTAATATTGCCACAAAGTGCCACATATACTCCACATTAGCCCCTCTTTTCTATAAAAGAGAAGGAGCTCTCTCGCACTCACCTCTTATAACCTTTAGCCAAAAAAATCATTTTCTTTCAGGAGAGAGAGAGGGAGGGAGGAGAGAGAGAGAGAGAGAGAGAGAGAGAGAGAGAGAGAGAGAGAGAGAGAGGAGGAGGAGGAGGAGTGAGGACAAGGTGTGGCCCACCATCTAGTCTAGAAGAAGTAGATAGTTCCATCAAGCCAAGAAAGGAGTGGACCACCCCAAATCGTCCAAGCAAACCCAAAAACCATGGGTGGGTCATACTTCCCTCCATCCCTCTTTATTTACTATTTAAAAATAAAATAAAATAAGTGTTAAGTACCAGGGCTACTTACTTTTAATCCTATTTAGCACCTTATGGTGAACCCCATGCTCTGTAGCTAAGGGTCCCACCATGGAAAATATTTAGTACTCATATCAAAGGGTTAGGTGTCCCACCACCTTGATGGAAATGGCCCCAAGTGCTTAGAAAATGGGCTCCAACTTGGATAAGCCCCAATTTGGAAAAGTCTCATTTTTCTAATTTTTGACCAACTTCGAGCATCCGTGGTGGGCTCCACATACAAGTTATGTGAGAGCCACCATTTAGACTTTTGAACATATATAAGGCTAGAAAAATGATCTTTTACATCGACCTAAATGGGTCCCATGTGATCGATAATCAGAGCCCAAAATGGGACTAACTAAAGTTGTGCAGAAAATTGTTGTGCAAAAATTTAAAGTACTCATGTTTGACCTTACACTAAAAATTACACATGCACATTAAGCAGGACCCACCTTGGGGGTTTTGAAGCCCATATATAATGTTATCCAGGGGATTATTTTTCTTAGCTAAATTGAGGCCACATGCGATTGCGAATCAGTTGTGCATTCATACACACAGTTGTGCATAAAAAAGTGGTGCTACCATAATATGCACACACTTCTTCAAAGGGCCCCACCTTAAGGGATTTTAAGACTACATGGTGCTACCTGGGGATCATGACCCCTCACCAAATGCGGGCCCTACATGGTCAAAAATCAAAGCCCCAAATGGGGAAAATACTAAAACTTCATATCTATATTATTATTTTTCTAATATTTTAGCTGACTTTGGGCACCTATAAGGGGCCCCACATATGTTTGCTCCACATTCCATCATTTACGTGTTGTATACCCCCACATAGGTGATTGAACCTAAGGGTTGACAACCCCAAGTGCAAGGTTGCGATGCAATAATAATTAGATGAGAACGAGGTCGAATCCTCAAGGAATAGGGAACACAACTTAGAACTAATCTAAAGTAAATGGTTGGTCAAATTTTTTAATCAAGAAAGGTAAAAATAGTTTTAAAATAATAATAAAAGACTAAGGATTCGGCAATCCACTTGTTCACTCCCCAAGTATAGAGTTGTGATGTAGTAATAAACTCGGTGAGACCGACAGATCCGGTCGTAGAACAGAGCTTACGCAGCTCTGTTTCCGCTGGTGAGATGGTGGGGTCCAGGATTAACAATGAACAAGAAATCCAGTCCATAAATTAGAATCTACTCGAAAAACCATTCGGGTATGGTGGTTTTTGGATTGAATTCATGTGACCCACAAGATCTTCTACTCAGTCGTCCATCCTGCATTTAACGGCTGGGAACGTGTGGATGCTAGCATGAGGCGAAAAGGACATCTAAGCATGGGTTATGACTGCCCCACGGGACGAATGGACGGTCCAAATCATTGTTCTAGATGATGAGTGGGCCTCACAACTGAAAAAATAGACGAATAGTGAAGGACGTTGTCTGTTCTGGCACAGAGGAGAGAGAGGAGTCAAGTCAGCCTTGTGTTGGCTGGACTCTCAATCTGGTGTGGCGCTTGTGAAGGTGTGTTATGTACACACACATCCCCATGTGGGGTCCCTCGTGATGTTCTTAAGAAATCTTCTCCATCCATCCTCTCTGGCACTTCATTTAACACGTTGAGACAAAAATTAAAACATATTCAAATATCAAGCGGGCCCCAATTCACAAATCTATGGGCTGATCTGTTGGTTGGGCCACTTCCATAGAAATCCAATGGCTGAAATTTAACGTGTATGGTTAATTTAAGGTCTTCAGGCCATGTATGAAGTTTCGAGCTAAAAGGATGGTGAGAACCCTATGATCTTGCATCTTGGACATCTTTCAGGCTACTTGAGCTTCAGTTTCTCGATTTTCTCAGATCTTTAGCATGTAAATCCATCGATCATGGTCCCTTGGGGTCTATTCCTTGCCTTGGTGAATTATGAGCGTTAAATCTATGCTTTTAATACCCTTTTTCAGTCCAAGCTCGTAAATACACCTTGCATCACAAACACGATTAAATCGGACTGTTAAACAGTACCATGTTCATAAATCTAGGTAATAACTGGGGTCTGATATGCAATATTTGACCCTCAACCCAACCCCCAACCCGCATCTTACAAGTCCCGAGCAAAATATGCGAAAAATACTTGAGAATTAAAGGTCAATTTCGATAAACTCGAGTGATTTTTGAGAAACAATCCAGATCCTAGAATTCTAAGATTCGTGAATGTTGGGCATTACTGTCTCCTGGCCTTAAACACACGGTAAACTTCATGGTCAAGTTCAAAGTATTAATCGATCATTCAGAAAAATTCTAAACATTGAGTTCCATGGGTGTATAGTGTAATCTTGGCTTACCATCATTAAGAGATCCAATTGTCAATTTCCATGATACATTGATGATCGAATGAGCATTCAGGACAACCAGAACTTACCTTTTTTTTCATTCTTTCAACTTTTAATTTTTCCATTGAGGGGGAGGGGAATTGAATCTATACCTATAGGGAGCAAACCTATGGTGAAGATCGTACACCCAACCCTTTCCTGATGACAACTATTTTTTTTAGCTGGGTATTCTTTTTCTTTCATTCTTTCTTTCTTTTTTCTCTCTTTTCTCCTTTTTTTTCAAAACTTCTTTTTCTTTTTCTATATTCTTCGTATTAAACAAGAGGGACAAATTCCCCAGGTTGGTTCCTTCCATGCTTAATGATCACCAAGTTACAATTTAATATCGAACTAAAACCTTAATGTGCAAGCGAGATGTGTCCTGTAAATTCATGACTCAATCAAGGTTTAAAACTTCTAATCATGGATTAACAATTCGAAATTAATTATGAAATCTAATATATAATTGAATCCAAGAGTCATAAATTACCAATGTCACACATCTTGAAATTCTAAGTCAAAGATGACCATCAAAATCACTTCGAATTCACAAGAATTTTCATAAAAATTTTAAAATTTTTTACAAATTTCGCTCAAGACCAAGAAAACACTGATTAGGTAACCTAATCTCTCACCCCCAACCTAAAATCTACATTGTCCTCAATGTAAAAGATATGAGCTTACAATGCATATGGGGCAATGAAGGTAAAGGAAAAGTGATGGGAAGATAGTACCTAGATGAAGGAATCTAAGGCTTTTCCATAGAGAAGAGCAGCATGAGAGCGGCTCGACATAAGAGTGAAACTAACAAAATCAGACAATCCTAAAACAATGTAGGAAGCAAACTAGCCTAATGGCATAAAACCGTCTATCCTAGAACAGCATAAAACAAACTACCCTAGTCCTATGAAATCGATAAACCTACTTATATCTCCATCAGACTAGGAGATCAATTCCGGTAAACAGGATCAGTCAGAGGCATGGACATGTCCTCTTAATTAAATTTCTCAACAAATGGTTTTAATCGGTGTCCATTTACTGTAAACTCCTTGCCATTGTTGGGATCTTTTATCTCGACGGCCCCATAAGGATAAGCGATGAAAACAATGTAAGGGCCAGTCCAACGAGATCAAAGCTTACCCGGAAGAGATGTAGTCGAGAGTTATACAAAAGGACTTTCTGACCTAGCGTGAATGATTTCTGCAGAATATGTTGAAATGAAACTCCTTCATCCTATATTTGTAAATTCACGAGTTCTCATATGCGTCATTCCGGATTTCTTCAAGTTCATTCAACTGAAGTTTGCGTAGCGAGCTAGTGTTATCCAGATTGAAATTCAGATGTTTGATCGCCCAGTACACTTTATGTTCCAACTCCACAGGAAAGTGACAAGCCTTCCTATAAACAAGTCTAAAGGGAGACATTCCAATAGGAGTTTTAAAAGCAGTACGGTATGCCCATAAGGCATCGGTCAATCGAGTTGACCAATCCTTACAATCAAGGTTAACCGTCTTCTTCATGATATATTTGATCTCCCTATTGGAAATCTCAGCTTGTCCACTTATCTGTGGATGTTATGGGGTGCTCACCTTATGAGAGATACCGTATTTCTTTATTAAGCTCTCGAATGGTATATTACAAAAGTGTGAGCCCCTATTACTAATGATGGTTCGAGGTGTTTTGAACCAAGAAAGGATGTTCTCTTTTAAGAATTTAATGATTGTACGGTGGTCATTATTTTGGCACGAAATCACTTCGACCCATTTAGTGACATAGTCTAAAGCGAGCAAAATATATAAATTTCTAAAGGATTAGGGGAATGGTCCCGTAAAATTAATGCCCCAGCAATCAAATGCTTCTATGATAAGGATGGGATTCAAAGGCATCATATTTTGACGAGACAATGCTCCTAATTTCTGACAACACTCATAAGCCTTGTAAAAATCATGAGTGTCCCTGAACATAGTGGGCCAATAAAAGCCACACTACAGAATCTTGGTCGAGGTCTTTTTAGTAGAAAAGTAACCATCACAGGCCTGTGAGTGATAAAAGGAGATGACACTGATGCTCATCGTCTGGCACACATCTCCTTAGAATTTGGTCTGGACAATATTTAAACAAATATGGATCGTCCTAGAAAAAGTTACGTACCTTGGTAAAGAATTTCTTCTTATCTTGTGCAATCCAATGTATCAGTATGGAACCTATAGCAAGATAATTAGCAATATCAATGAACCAAGGTGAATGGGAGACTCTGAATAGTTGTTCATCAAGGAACATGTCATTGATATAGGTCTCCTCAAGGGAATCAAAAATATAAAGGCGAGAAAGGTGATTAGTCACTACGTTCTCTACTCCCTTTTTATCTTTAATTTTCAAATCAAATTCTTGGAGTAGAAGGATCCATCTTATCAGGCAAGGCTTAGAATCATTCTTAGAAAGAAGATACTTGAATGTCGAATGATCTGTATAAATAATGACCTTAGATCTGATCAGGTAGAACCTAAATTTGTCCAAGGCGAACACTACGGCTAAGAGTTCCTTTTTCGTAGTCAAGTAGTTCACTTGGGCGGGATTTAGTGTCCTACTCGCGTAATGAATGACGTAAGGCCTCTTATCTTTTCTCTGACCTAAAAACGCTCCAGGAGCATAATCAGAAGCATCGTACATAAGCTCAAAAGAAAGGCTCCAGTCAGGTGATTGTATGATAGGTGTAGTGGTTAACATGCCCTTAAGCTTGGTAAAAGTTTCCTGGCATTGTTCAGTCCACTCGTATGGTGCATCCTTTTGAAGAAGATTACATAAAGGATGAGAGAGGAGACTAAAATCCTTTATGAATCATCTGTAACACCCTGCGTCTCCTAAGAAGGATCGCAAGTCTCTGATGTTCTTGGGTGGAGGTAAGTTAGAGATAAGATTGATTTTTTCCTTATCTACCTCAATTCCCCTGGACGAGATGATATGCCCAAGGACAATTCCCTTCTGAACCATGAAATGGCACTTCTCCTAATTAAGTACTAGATTCTTTTCTTCACGTCTTTTCAGCACACATTTAAGACTCTCTAAGCACTCGCTGAAAGATGAACCGAAAATAGAGAAATCGTCCAGGAAGACCTCTAGATATTTCTCTACCATGTTAAAAAAGATACTCATCATACATCGCTGAAAGGTGGCAAGGGCATTACATAACCCAAATGACATCCTTCTGTAGGCAAAGGTGTCGTAGGGACATGTAAATGTGGTCTTTTCCTGGTCCTCAGAGGTAATTTCAATCTGATTGCATCCCGAATACAGGTCAATGAAACAATAATAGGAATGACCAGCTAGCCTTTCTAAGATTTGATCAATAAAAGGCAAAGAAAAGTGGTCCTTCCTCGTGATGGTATTCAGCTTCCTGTAGTCAATGCACATTCTTCAACCAGTAGTAACTCTGGTTAGTACGAGTTCATTATCGGCATTAGCTACAATGGTGATTCCAAACTTCTTAGGAACCACCTGAGTTGGACTCACCCATTGACTATCAGATATAGGGTATATGATACCCATATCCAATAGTTTCACTACCTCGGTCTTAACCACTTCTTTAATGTTTGAATTGAGTCTACATTTTGATACTGTGAAGTCTTTGCATTATCCTTAACATATATGTGGTGAGTACAAATCGAGGGGTCGATTCCCTTGAGGTCCACTATCTTCATCCAAGGGCTCTCTTATGCTTAATAAGAGTAGATATGAGCATACTCTCCTGTTCTTTCTCCAAGTGGGCAGAGATCATGTAAGAACCGTATACTAGCTTGTACTGTTTCGTATGCCTCCACGGTCCTTATGGTCGAATTCCAGTGACCCGCGATCTATATCCGATGTTTGCACAAAATCTTGAGTCATATCTTATTTTCCAGAGTCAACTAAACCCGAGACTTATACCCTAGCGACCGTGCTGTAGCCATGGTTCCAACACCGCGTCTCGCGCGCCAAGGCGATTCTCGAATCAGGAGATATGAGCCCGTGTTTAGTTCGAGGATAAACACCATGCGTTGCTGTAACACCCCAGATTTTTACCAATCTGGAGTTAGGCGTCCTTAGGCAATGGGCCAACCATAACACCTTGGTAACCTCTTAGAACTCAATTTCAAAGCCCGAGAAATCATTTAGAAGCAAATTCTTTAGAAATTTAACGTGAATTAACTAGCGATACACTAGATTTCCTACCAAATTAGCACCAACCACTTTAAATACGATCTGTAAGACCCAAAACCTCTAGAATTGTTAACGCTTCGTTACCCTGAAATCTAGGATCCAACTCTAAACCCAGTTGCTCCCGAGAATGCTTTGTAACTTTGTATTGGTTCTAGACCGCACATCGAGAGTCTAATAGTTATGAACTTAGACCATTACGACCACCTAGTTGGACTTGTCAATCACCTAAAAGATCAAGCTCAAACGATGTCCTGAGATCATTTTATTGAGTCCAGAGTAAAGAGGGTAGGAAAATGAAGATTTTTAGAAAATTAATTATATTTTTATGAAATCTGGAATGTTTCACTTGCGCGTTATTTTTAAGCGTTCTGACCATTAGAATTTGACCCAAATTTACCCTCGGATCAGGATAGGTGGCCCTTATATGTCATAGTATTTATAGCTCTGATCGAATTCTCGTAACCGTTGAACTGAAATTGGTCCGCCACGGTCGATTTGGAAACCGGATCAGGCTGAAAACTTAGCTTGACCTAGATCCAGTATTAGAGAGCTTAAGTCCGACCGCATTTAGTAACAGGACCTCCATAAGTGCTCTGTTGGATCGAAACAGACCCAATTTGGTTATAACCTAAGTATACCTTGGCCTTAAGTATATTTTTGTCAAGTTTAGGCTTATAAATAAGGCTTAAAACCCTCATTCCAAATCCCATACAAAT
Source organism: Magnolia kwangsiensis (assembly GCA_037074715.1). Classification (NCBI taxonomy): domain Eukaryota; kingdom Viridiplantae; phylum Streptophyta; class Magnoliopsida; order Magnoliales; family Magnoliaceae; genus Magnolia; species Magnolia kwangsiensis. The sequence continues at coordinate 21,480,788 of CM073585.1, read as the reverse complement.
TTTCAAACCCTAGCTTTTCAAGAGGGAGAAAGGAGAGAGAAAGTAAAGGAGAAGTTGGTGTTGCTTCATTGGATTCTTCCCAGTCTCTCTACGTGCCTCATCCACCCTTCTGTATCGTTATTCTGGCGATTCTGATTTTGTTCTAGGTAAGAAAATACTAACCCTAACCTGTTTTAAGATTCCTATAGGTACAAGTAGCTAAGTAGCTGACTTACCTTGTGTTATCGGTGTCGTATCGACGTTGACGAAGACTTAGAGTCTCTATTGAATTCGTTACACTTCTATGGCGTAAGGTGCAGATTTTAGAAGCTTAGGTTACTATTTTTCAAAGCTTTCAATGTCGTTTAATGGTATATTGTTGAAAAGAATGTTGTTTCACATGTAAAACATGCCGACTGATTTCTATTTCGAATACATACGAAGAATATGAGATTTATGGTATTTTAGGTATTTATAGGAAATACCGTATACGTATAAATTTTTCTGATATGATTGTCATGAGTATTTGCCATGCATATATGCTAGTTATGGATGTATGATCTATTTGGTGAAAGGATTTGCCCTAATACATGTTTCGGCCAATGTACGCTATGTATGTTATTAAGTGTAGTCTAAGTGTTTGTTGAAATGCCTAAATCAATATGATTTATGCCTGCAATATGTATTGAATGTAAGAACATGATTATTGTGTATTAGACATCTCCTTGATATAAGGATCTGTTATAGTATATGTTGAAATCAACATACGTCAAGTACGTTGGAGTTGTGTAGTCTAAGTGTTTGTATAAATGCTTACGTGAGTAAGTACTTAGTAAATGGTGTTGTAGACTAGTGTTGAGATAGGATTCTCAACTACGTTGACGATGTGTATGATTTTCTCTATGTACGTTGTTGAATTGAATTCCTTATATATGAAATGCTTGTGTATGCTTAACTGCGTATGTTGTACCCTATAATATGTTGATAACATGCTTGGATTATTTGATATTTCAATTTCGTCTCTCTCATATGCTTACTGATTCAGATTCCAAGTGTTTGGGGCTATGCTATAGTCCAGGCAGTCGGTAACAGACTTGAACTCGTGGTTGAATTCTATTCGCCACGTAGGACATGTTTGACGAACCCGAGCCATGCGTTGCTTATCGACAGTGGTTAGGCCACACGAGGTGCTTATGTACTTCATGTCGATCAACTCAACGGGCGCTCATACTAGTCGAACTCGTTCAATAACCCGATTAGCCCGATGTATGTTAACCATGTATGGACGCTACTGCTTGAATCTAAAGTACCAAACTTACTAGTGAAAATCCCGCTAACCATGGTACCTCGATCCACTAAGACTCATGAGCCGGGCATGGTGGTATGGGACACCGTGGTCTAGCTGTCAGCCTACGCTGGGGCCACGAGCCTCCCCGTAGTGACCAGTGAGCAACCCAGACTCGTGAGATGATTATGGTGGTATGGGACACTATATTCGAGCTGTCGGCTTACACTGATAAGGTGATGGGGGAGCGGTGCAATGAGTGCATGCAACAGCCTTGGCAGCCCTTTGTAGTGACCTCGAGCGTACTCTGAGTCTATGTGGAGGTGACGACCCTTCCGTAGCAACAAGAGTACAAACTAGGCCTGTATTGATAAGGTGATGGGGGAGCGGTGCAACGAGTGCGTACAACAGCCCTGACAGCCCTTGCAGCGACCTAGAACCATATCATCGTATGAGAATACTAGGAGTGACGACCCTAGATCGGATCATTATTGGGAATTGATATAAGGAAGGTACCTTAGCTTCCCAATCCTGCTGTATGAAAGGACTAATAACAACTCGGTAATCATATTCATATCGCACTGCATGTGCCTGGAAGATGTGGAGCACTGAGAGAAGAAAGCATGCAGCGGATGTAAGATCGTGTCGCATGAGGGAGTATGTTGACGAGGGCATACATCATGTCATTTCATTCTTGCATTAATTATAGTATTTATGAATGTTTGATTTTCTTGCTTTATCATTATCGCTTGATTGATTTGATAACATGTTAACCTTTGCTCTATGATTCCACTGAGTTGGCCACTCACTCCCACGTTATGAAACAGTGTTGTACACACCAACCAGTCCCTATTTTAGTTTCAGATGATGGTGCTGCTTGTGAAGCGGAGCCAGACTTGTATGATGATGAGGAGAATTTCTCCTATAGGCGGTTATCAGGCGGGTCTATGTAGACCGTGTTCTGATCGACGGGATTACAAGGAGGTTGATTAGACGCTATGACACTTGACATTTTATATTTTTGGAGCACTCATATATATTCTTTTGTTCATTTTTTTGGAGTATACATGTAGATATTTAACCTGGTAACATGTTCACACTCTGGAGACTTACAACAGTTTATATATGTTATATATCTAACACAGTCTTTTGCTTGCATAATTTAACTATCTCTGGAGTATGATATGTTATTTTGGTATAATCTCACTCATGTTTAATGCACTCATACAGCCGACATTCATCCATCATTGAAAATGTTGCATAAGTAATGTTCGGGAACTCGGGAGCGGAGTTTATGCTCAATCCCCGATTTTCAGGGCGTTAAAGTTTCAATCCCTAGAAAATATCACATCAATCCCATCAATCTCATCAATCAAAGTACACATCACACTCCATCACTCACCCAATCCCAAGTACAACCACCCCTCTCCTAAAGTCAACCCCCTCTTACACAAGTACACATCAGTCACACACACCCATCACACCCATCTCTCTCTCTTACACCTCTCTCTCTCTCTCATCTCCCATTTCTCCTAAGCTCCATGAGAGCAACTCACGTCCATGGTTTCCATGGGAGAGAGTAGTGTGGCCCACCTTTTTACCACCCGATCCCACCATCCTAAGCCCATCTCAACCGTTGAAATTGTTCCTTTGAGACTCTATCATGCATTGGCAGAAGAAGGAAGGAGAGATCTCGAGGTGGGTGATTTCTATTATTTTATTTTATGATTAAAGGGCGCACATTTGTGGGACCCATCTTGAGGTATGATTTGTATGAAGGGTCCGTAGTGGCGGGGTCCCTCCCATCTTCACCATCTCTCTCTCTCTCTCTCTCTCTCTCTCTCTCTCTCTCTCTCTCTCTCTCTCTCTCTCTCTCTCTCTCTCTCTCTCTCTCGATGACCATGTGGCCCACCTAATGCATGTGACCTTATCCACGCCATCCATTAATGTGGACCCCACCGTTCATGTGGGTGGTACGTGCATTTTCCAGCAGTGAATCGCTACTGGACATGGATTGCTAGACAGGAGGGAAAAACACAAATATCAGCCTCCTCCGAAGCATGTGGGTCCACACGTGTGGACCCACCTCAGTTGTACATGGTCCATACGCATGGGACCCACCTTTCATCCCAACCATCCATTCGTTTGAACGGTGGGTCCCTTGTAACAAATGTTGCCGGTTATCTATCCATACATCCAACCTCGCAGCAATTGCTGCTTGACTTGTGACGTGTCCAAACAGTCTAACCATTTGGAGGTGGTGTGGGGCCCACCCCACACGTGCTCCATATGTGGGATGGGACCCGCCTTGATGTACGTCTTCTGCATCCAACTATCCTTTGATTTGGACGATGGGGCCCACCTTATGACGCTATATTTTTTTAATTCATCCATCTATTGTGGCCTCATGCAGCAGCAGCTGATGTTGCAATTTACGACCAGCAAGTTCTGTGGTCCCTTTGATCCACGCCATCATGATGTATCTATCCCGGGCCGTCCATTCATGGGGCCTACCTCCTGCACGTGTGAAATCCTCACCATCTAGCAAGGACAGTGGGATCCACAGTGATGTGAGTGATTTATTCATACTATCCAAATACGGTGCATGGACCCCCATGCATTTCATCCAGTCGTTCAGCTGTGGGCCCCAGTGATGTATGCACTATATCCAAACCATCCACTCGTGTGGATCCTCTCCATGATGCATCATACGTCCAAGCCATCCGTCCATCTGGATGGAACCATGGGACTCACCTTGGTGCGCTTCTTGTGGCTGCACCGTCCAATGGACGATGGGCCCTGATGAATGAACGGTGGATATATATATCTATATAGTAGATATTATAATATAGTATATATTATAATATATTATAATGTATTATAATACAGTATACATGCTAATATATTGTATATATTATAATATATGTAACCTAATATCTTATTATGGTGGGCCCCGCGTGGGACCCACCTTATAAGAGTAGATTGGCTGGTTGTACCTGCCAAGTACGTGTGTCACCCACACGAGGGAGCAGTATGATGTATGTGTCTTATCTCACCATCCAGTGGGTGGGACGGTGGTGATCCAGGCCGTCCAGCCTTGTGCATGCATGTGGGACCCACACAACATGTGTTTTATCAAGACCGTCCATCTGTATGGACGTCAGCAAGTTTTGTCGGTCGCATGATGTATGTGTTTCATTCATGCCATCCATCCAGTTTCATCTGGACCATCCAGTTGTGTAGACCCCATCAACCGTTGAGGTATTGACGTCAGCAAATTCTGTGGGGCCCACACATGATATATGTGTTTTAACCATGGTGCACTGTAGTCGTGGGACCCACACACAAGTGGAAACCACATGATGCATGTGTTAATCCAGACCATCCATGTGGACGGTGGCCCCTTTCACATTTCATGTATATTATATTATATTGTATGATATGATAGGATATGATAAGATATTATATTATATTACATAATATCTATATACAGCAAGAGAGAGAGGGAAGTGGGGTGGCCCACATACGTCGGACACACCTGACGAGTTGACTACTCCACACCATCCATCCATTCATCTGGCGAGTTTGTCCTGCTCCACACTGTCCATCCATCCGACATTTCTGTGGGCCCCACTCTGATGGGTATTTTCCATCCAAACTGTCCACCCACTTGGTGGATTTTGGACCGTCCATCTGCTAGACGGTCAACGCCCCACCCATGATGGATATTTTTCATCCAAACCGTTTGTTCATTTGGTGGATAGCCACCTATGTGGACCCCACATTGTTATACCAACCATCCATACATTTGGTGAGCTCTTCCTTAGGCTTGAGAAGAAAAATAAGATAGATCCAATATCAAGTGGACCACCTTGCAGAGAACATTGGTGGATTGAACGTAAACCATTGAAACCCTTTTTGGGTCACAGAAGTTTTAGATCTATATGAAAACTATTTTTCCTCTTAATTCAAGTATTGATGACCTTATGATCAGTTTGGGTGGAAAATAATGTTATGGTGGGCCCTACCTTGATAATGTGTTGTATACACCGTCCATCCATGTGGGGCCAGTCATGATGTATTTATTATCCACATCGTCTATCTTATGCAATGCGGCCCACCTTGATATATGTATTCTATACTCATGACGTCCACCGCTGGATAGTGCCATGTGGGGCCTACCATTGATGCATGTATTATATACCTTTGTCGTCCGCCCCCTTGGATGTGTGGCTTACCTTGAGGTACGTGTCATATCCAAACCATCTAGCCATCTGGGTCATCTAGGCCGTCCAAATCATAAGGTCTACCTTGATGTATTTGTGACCCATCCATGATGCCTATTGAGCGAACCACTTGATGTTTATGAGGCCCATGTACGAGGCCCATAGTAATGTGTATGCGGCCCAGATATGAGGCCCATTGTGATGTGTTTGAGGCCATGGGATGGGGCCCAATGCGATGTATGAGAGACCCATACATGCGGCCCAATGTGATATATTTGTGACTCATTTGGTGAGGCCCATCTGATGTGTATTAGGCCCTTTACTGAGGCCCATGATGATGAGTATTAGACCCTTGTATGAAACCATGGACCCATTATACGATTGACCCTATGAGCGTCATTCTTTGGGAGTAATGTTGGTTAAAGGTCCACATTGATGTGTAATGATGATTAGACGCCCACATTGTAACCATCATTTAGGCCTCGTTGGGCCCTTCCTCATCATTCTCTCGCGGGTTAACCCAAACACTTGGGCCCCATTGATTTTAATTGGTCCATCATCGACCGTCTGTCTATAGACCCCGCCTCGCACCGAGGTTGAATATCGAGGTCGATTATCATGACCGATTTACCAATTTCAATTATCGACCAATTTCGATTGTCGTGGCTGATTGTCGATTAGCAATCGAGGCCGTTTATCATGACCGATTGCCAATTCTGATTAACGCGACTGATTTTTCGATTCCGATTATCGATCAGTTCCGATTGTCGTGGTCGATTGCCGAATCTGATTGACTTGGTCGATTTGTCAATTCTGATTGTCGAGGTCGATTATCGATGTCAATACCGATTGTCAATTCTGACTCCAATTACCGAGGGCGATTTCGATTGCCAAGGCCGATTGATGAGACATATATAATGTACATGTGACACGTAGTTGAGGCCCATTATGACTTGTATTAGGCCATGATGCATGGCCCATTTGATATATTCAAGACCCATGTGTACGGCCCACATGTCACGTATTTGGGGCCCGTGGGCAAGGCCCATTGTGATGTATTCATGGCCCATGGGCAAGGCCCATTGTGATGTATTTATGGCCTATGGGCAAGGCCCATTGTGATATGTATTAGGCCCATGAGCAGGGTCCACCTGTTGTGTATATGTGGCCCTTGAGTAAGGCCCATTGTGTTATATATTAGGCCTTTGTGTGAGGCCGTAGGCTCATTATATGTTTAGCTCTATGTGGCCATTTCTTGGGGGCAATGTCGGTTAAATGTCCACATTGTCGAGGCCGATTGTTGATGTCAGTTATTAAAACCGATTATGAGTATGTGATAGCATAACATCATAATACATGCCCATACGCATCATTGCATGTTTATTATGAGATGTGATTGATCATTGCATATGCCATAGGGCAGGTTGCTCATGGGGCTCCCTGATAGGCGAAGTTGCCCCACACGAGAGCACAACATGCGTAAGATTAATGCATGATTAGACTGTGTGACTCATGCATCTCGTATTTGTGTGATATGACAATCGTACGCCCAAGCGACATCAGGACCATAGCCTCCACAGGTATTTCATGGATGGTCAGATGGGACACTAAAAATCTGTTCTATATGGGGTGCTATAGATATCCCTGGGTGAAAGTCCCTAAACCCTCTTGGTTTCAGAGGTTACTCCAATGTCTAAACCGAGTAGATGCATGAGCGCATGAGGGCCGTATACCATTAGGCCGCATCTCCCACTGTGCCGTGGTCAGTTGGAAGGGGGTACGGCCTTACCTGCCCAAGAGGAGGGGGCAATGCTAAGCTGAGTCTGACCAGCTCGAGAAATGGATCCTCTATCGATGAGCCAGGCCCAATATTGGCAGGCAGATAGTGAAGTCTCTTCCACTCATCTTATTGTGCGCGATAGGGCAGCAATCTAGTTTGGAGTGTAATAGACCCCGGTAATTTTTTCAGAGAGGAACCGTACTGATATGTAGACTTATTGAGTAGAAATTGTATATTCATTCATTCACTATCCACTTAGGCTGGTGGTGCGTAACTATTTGTTACGTGTACCTTCGCATGACCAGGATTTTGGTTGGGTGTGCGACTAACCTGATACTAGGAGTTTACCACATTAAGTCTGACTATCTAAATTTAGGTATGGGACTGGTTTGGATAGAAGTCTCTTGTGGTGGACCCCGTAGCTTGTGATACTATATACTACCATCCCGACCTCACACTCCATATTGGTCATTTCATTCGCATCGCATGTTGCATCCGCATTCATACAGCATTTTAGATCATTATGTTTTCTATACTTATACGGTGTAGATGGGCTCAGCAGGATTTACATATTGCATTGTACCCTCGGCATCTCATATTTGGCTCTCTGTGACTCCTCATTTACATAGTTGATTTATATTGTGTACCCTGATATCGTATGATTCATGATCTTGTCATTATTTTTGCTTATTCCGATGATATATAATTTATGAGCTTTATGGTATTTTTGGTACTTATCTTACGCACACACTTTCACCACCCTCTAAGCTTTTTATAAGCTTATGTACGATAGATGTGTGCAGGTGACGTTAGGTTGCTGCAGCGTTGAGCTTGGAGTGTGCAGCTATCTTCTGGAGCTTTGATTTCGATATATGTATTTTCCTTTCAGCATTGTATTCAAATGTTTATATTAGTAGATATGTGATGATGATGTTGCCCTTATGATTTGGGTATACTTGTGGTTATGCTTCTTATGAGACAAATGTATGTTAGAAATTTCTCCTTGTACAATCTCAGGATCGAAATTTAGCGTATGGATGCTGGGAGCCGAGAATAGGGTACTATGCAGGCTGTTGGTACAGAGTTCAGAGATCGGGATTCCTATGAATTTGATTTTCGAGTTTGGGGTGTGACAGATCACCACTGGGTATGTCTCATTTTAACCTAAATAGACATATTTCAAATAATAGGGCAAATGTTTTAGGTCAAGCTTCGGCGGCTTGAGGTTAGACACTAGAGGTACTACATCAGTTTGGGGTAATTCTTCAAATTGTAGCCTCCACCGATTAACTTTAAGTATTGGTGCAGTATCAAGCAAGACACACGTCTCCCTAATTATGTCATCATCCAAGTTATGAGAGTGGGTCAGACACGTCTCTAGAGGGTCAGAGGATAAAGTCAGAGGCTTCTATCTTCCACGAAAGAATCGATCATGTTAATGTCATGGAAATCGTCATCATCCTTAGAATTTCTGTCATTATAGAAAAAGATGTTTGACTCCAATGTCATATACCTAAAAGACATACTCATGACTCTATTCCTGTAATTGATAATTGTGTTTGAAGTGGCCAGGAATGTGCGACCAAGAATGAAGGGAATCAGAGTGCTTCCATTATTGACGGGTTCAGTATTCAAGATGATGAAATCTACAAGGTAGTAGAATCTGTTGACCTGAACTGACACATCCTCAATTATTGCTCTTGGTATACAAACAGAACGATCAGCGAGTTATAATGTGGTTAAGGTGGTTTTCAATTCACCTAACCCTAGCTGTTTGTATACTGAGTAGGGAATCAGATTGATGCTCACTCCTAAGTTAAGAAGTGCATGCTCAATGCGGTAGTTACCGATCATACATGATATGGTTGGGCTACCAGGATCCTTAAATTTCTGCAGCACGTCTTGCTTTAGGATGGCACTCACTTTCTCAGTTAAGAAGATCTTCTTTTGAATACTCTACCGTCTTTTGGTCGTGCATAGGTCTTTCAAGAATTTAGCATATAAAGGTATTTGTTTTACGGCATCAAGTAGAGGAATGTTAACTTTTACTTCTTTCAACACCTCTAGAATATCCTGAGAGTTAGATAGAGGTTTTAGTGCAACCAATTATTGGAGAAATGAAGCAACTGGCTTCTCTAGAACTTCCGGTTCTAATTTTTATGGGGCATCACTAGATCTATCATTATTGTCCTCTTCTGATTCTTGAGGCTTTTCAGGCCTAACCGGAAGGGTTTTATCAATAATCTTTCTACTCTTAAGAGTGATAATGGATTTAGCATGCTCCATCTAATTTGAAGAGCTTGGGTTGCCAACTTCATATTGCAGCTTTAGATTGGGAAGAGGTTGAGCTGGGAGGCACCCCTTATCCTCAATCGTGTTTTCAGCCTTAAGTCATTATATTGTTTTGTTAAGGTCTTGCAAGGCTTATAGCATACCCTGATTGAAAAGATCTTGCTTTTCAAAATGTCTTAAATTGGATCCTCTTCAGGTTTTTCTTGTTGTTGTTATGAAGTTTGATTAAAGAAACCTTGAGGGGTAGCAGTTTGTCCATTCCTCCAACTAAAGTTTAGATGACTTTTCCAACCAGGATTGTACGTTTAGAGGTAGGTCCATTGAAAGGTCTTTGATAGTTATTTATATCATTGACATATTCATTCAACACTCCTCGAAAAGCAGGTGTTGTAGGACAATTTTCAGTTGTGTGAATATTACAATCACAGATGCCGCAAATAATTTCATTAACCTTATCCTTCTTTCCTTCTATAGCCTCAAATTTTCTTATAAGATTAGTTACTTTATAATTGAGATCGTCCTCTTCTTTCAGGAGATATAATCCACCTTTCTCCTTAAATTGAGTCGGCCTATACATAGTGTTCGATTTTGGGTAATGGACCCATAATTGTGCGTTCTCAGCAAGTCTATCGAGGTAATCTCATACCTCAACGACATCTTTATTCATGAATTCTCCATTACACATTGTCTCGACCAATTGGTGCATGGAAGATGTCAGTCCATTATAGAAAAAGTTTGTAATACACCACGTTTCAAAGCCGTGTTGTGGGCATGAACTGACAAGGTCCTTGAACCTTTCTGACATTGGAAGAATGTTTCATCCTCCTTTTGGGCGAAGTCCATGATTGCTTTTCTAAGGGTAATTATTTTATGATGTAGAAAAAATTTATTTATGAATTCCCTCTGCATATCGTTCCATGTGCCAATGGATCTAGGACGTGGTGAATGTAACCACGTCTTAGCTTTCTCCTTCAAGGAAAAGGGAAAGAGTTTCAGCCTGACTGTATCCTCAAATACATTAGGAAAGTATAAAGTGGTTATGATCTCATCAAACTCTTTCAGATGTAAGTATGGACTTTCTGATTCAAGCCTATGGAATTTAGAAAGGAGTTGGATAACCCCTGGCTTGATATCCATATGTCTAGTATTTTCAGAAAAAATCATGCATGAGGGCGTACCCACCCCCGCCGGTTGTAAATAATCTTATAAAGTACGAGGCAGGGGTGCTTGATGCACCTCATTCTCATCTTGAGTGTCCTCCACCCTTGGTGGAGGTAATGCTTCAGGTTGATTTGTAGTCATTACTTCAATTAACTTTGGCGATCTCGAGCGATATCTAGTCTTGCGATGGACAGTTAACCCCTCAACTAATCCTCCTTCAGTCAAGAGATGTCGAGTGTTATCACGAACCCACTTGGGCATGAAACACTCACAACCTTTAGTTCAGATTCTAACCCTAAACCTAAGAGGAAGAATAAAAAGGAATTCTAGAATTAAAGAGGAAAGATGGAAAGAAGTTACTAAATTCAAAGTCCTAAGTTAAGATCCTTCAAAACAAAACAAACCAAGTTATGTTCTAGAAGATAAAACCAAATCTAAAGGCTAGAGAAAGTAAGGAAATAAGGACGAAGTTACCATATTAGAAAATTTATCAAAAATCCCACGAAGTAAGAAAACAAGTTAGTTCTAGAAATCAATAAGAAAGGAAAAATTAGAAATAAAATCTAATCTTAAACTAATCTTAAGACTAATTAATTTCAGAAAAATGAAGCCATTAGTCTCCGGCAACAGCGCCAAAAACTTGTTCACTCCCCAAGTATAGGGTTGTGATGTAGTAATAAACTCGGTGAGACCGAGGTCAAATTCCAAGGGACCGAAACCTGTACGTAATCTGAAACTAAGTAGAACTAGAACTAGACTAAGATGAAATCTAAATCGAATGAATTTGAGGTAATAATGGTGAAATATTGATGTATAACTTAAAGAATTCGGAGGTAGGAACTAGGGATTCAGATGATCCACTTGTAGAGATCAGGGAGATCATATGCTTGATTCAAGAACTCCACTGGACTTAGAGTCCCATCTTCATCCAATTGAAGGGTGTAACCATGAAAATTAAAACTAAACTTCATTTGATATAGTTTTCAAGAGATGAAAGGTATAAGAATTAGAATGATTTCTATCACTAAACCATGCCTAGGAGATAAAGTAAACAACAGAATTAAACTAATTAACAACCAATCAACATGATATGAAGGTTAGGAAGGGTTCCGTTATCCAACCATACCTAGGAGATGATGGTGAACAACAGGGCTTCCTGACGTCATAATCATAAAAAGGAAAGGAACATGCTCAAAGCTATCGCAGACCCATTATAATTTTAGTCACAACAGACCATTAAAAACTAAAAACATTCCCTTAATTAAACCAAAATCAACTTCAGTTCAGTCTAAACAAAAGGTACAAGCAAAAAGTTCTCTCATCACGCTACAAGCTTCACCTCTTAGCCCTAGCTAAGAGGTTTAGCCACACATAGACATGATTAGGCGAATCTCTTAATAAAACATAACCAAATAGGGAAGAAAAGGAAGAAGGAAAGAAGAACCGGATGCACCCCACTCTCCCTCTGTCTCTTCTCTATACGTTCAAGCCGAGCTCCTTAGATCCCAGAATAGAATGCCCCATGTCCAAGCCTCCCTTTTATAACTAGCCAGGCGGTGGCTGAGTCGATTGAAGGACCGATTCCAAGATACGTATAGTGTGCGTGTCGTTTTACACACCCGCAAGACCAAGAAACCGCCTTCTTTGATAGATTGGAAAAGCATTCTTCTCATGATCTTTCTTCAAGAAAATGACCCTCCCTTGGACAGTTTTGGATTGCCTACAAGATGAACGGGTCGGATCTTCCCATTGGCCAGCCATGGTGGCCCACTTGGATCGACAGATCCGGTCGTAGAATAGAGCTTACGCAGCTCTATTTGCACTGGTGAGATGGTGGGGCCCAGGATCAACAACGAACAAGAAATCCAGTTCGTACATTAGAATCTACTCGAAAAACCATTTAGGTATGGTGGTTTTTAGATTGAACTTGGTGTGGCCCACAAGATCTTCTACTCGGTCGTCCATCTTAGATTTAATGGCTGGGAACGTGCAGACGCTTGCATGAGGCCAAAAGGACATCTAGGCATGGGTTATGGCTACCCCACGGGACGAATGGACGGTCCAGATCGTTGATCTACATGATGAGTGCGCCTCACAACTAAAAAAATGGACGGACAGCGAGGGACGTTGTCCGTTCTTGCGCAGAGGAGAGAAAGGAGTCGGGTTAGCCTTGTGTTGACTAGACTCTCAATCCGGTGCAGCGCTCGTGAAGGTGTGCTATGTACACACATCCCCATGTGGGATCTCTCATGATGTTCTTGAGACATCTGCTCCATCCATCATCTCTGGCACTTCATTTAACACGTTGAGACAAAAATTGAAACATATCTAAATATTAGGCGAGCCCCAATTCACAGATCTATGGGATGATCTATCCTTTGGGCCAATTCCAAAGAGATCCAATTGCTGAAATTTGACATGTACGGTTAATTTATGGTCCTCAGGCCATGTATGAAGTTTCGCGCTGAAAGGATGGTGGGAACCCTGTGATCTTACATCTTTGACATCTTTCAGGCCACTTGAACTTCAGTTTCTCGATTTTCTCAATCGTGGTCCCATGGGATCCGTCGCTTGCCTTGGTAAATTATGAACGTTAAATCTATGCTTTTAGCACCCTGTTTTAGTCCAAGCTCATAAATACACCTTGCATCACAAACACGATTAAATCGGACTGTTAAACAATACTATGTTCGTAAATCCGGGCACTAACTGGGGTCTGATATGTAATATTTGACCCTCAACACCACTCATAGCTACCACAATATCCCATTCACTGATTCAAGGTATAAATCAATTGGAATTAAAGTCTCATCCAATCCAATCGAAAGATAATTCTATTAAATAAATCATCAACACTAATAAGAAAATCAATTTGATTGAACGATTCTCTCATGAAGTACTCGGATCTCAATCGCAAAGAATTAAAAGTGTCTAAAGCACCCTTAGGCAATAATAGATCAATTAATTATACATGTTGAATTATTCTCTAATTTAGGCAAAATAATTATTAAATCAAGCATTCATTATACCTATAGTACACAATAAATAAAAAAATAAATAACTCAAATACTTTAAAGTAAAATCAAAATCTATTTCAATCTACTGTCATCATTCAAACCAATGTTATTGAATCAAATAAACTAAATATTGTAATTAACTAAAGCCTTCATCCCTTAGCCTTAACTAAGAAATTAGCCAAGTATGGTTAACATCCTAGAAAGAAAAAAACGTAAACGATAAATTAGAACTGAGGGATTGAAAAAGAAGGACGGCTCCATGAAAGCTCCTCCACCCCTAAGTCTCTCACTCATGCCCTAATTCAAATTTAAAATAGCTTAGAACACCCATTTAAATAGGAAAAATCTGCACTAACTTTTATTTTTAATCCGCACTAACTTGAAACCAACTTTAATTTTATGCATTTTTATTATGTTTTGGTCTCATCAATTGTAGCCTTCAGTCACACTGAACATCACTTCAGTCGCACCAAATTAGTTTCTCAGTTATGGCCGAATTTTCCCTAATTTTTTCTTATGTCTCTATCTCCCTCAGGTCGAACCGAACCTCCCTTTGGTGGTACCGAACCTAACTTCAATAAAACTTGACTGTTGATCTGAATTAACTTTGAAAATCATAATTTGTTTGTGGACTATTCGGTGCACTTTCGGTCGAACCAAACCAATCTTAGGTGGGATAGAGCAGTCTGTTATTTCTGTTAATGGGCTGTATTATTTTTTTATCTTTTCTTCATCATTTTTTCTTAGTTTTTTTATATCTTTGGCATATAAATTCTTCATTAATGACCTCCAAATCTCCAATTCTTTATTTAACTTTCTTTTGATCTTTAATCTATCCTTTTAAGCACATATTCTTCTTTAGACCCAAATTCTCCTCACATGTAGAAAACATATATTAATGAATCATTTAACACTTAAATACGAGGAAAGCTAATGTAATTGAGAGAATAAATATGCAATATTTAAGTGTTATCATACCCCCAACCAGTATTTTGTTAGCCCCAAGAAAAACATGCGAAAGATTTTTCGAAACCAAATGAAAAATTTTGTTAAAATCTAGCAATTTTTAAAACAATCCAAATTATAGAAATTTAAAATACATTTATGGAAAGTACTACTTCCACCTAAACTCTAATACTTGGTAAATATCCTAATCAAGTTCAAAGTATTAATCCTACAATTAGAAATTTTCTAAACATTGAGTTCCAAGGGTGTATAGTGAAATGTAGACTTAACAAAATCAAAAGGTCAGCTATCTACTTTCATTATAACATTGATAATTAAAAGAGTATTCAAGATAACCAAAACTTACCTTACAATTCAACATTGTACTTTTTAAGCTTTTGATTTTTTCATCGATGGCTTTCACACTATTTTCAATATTTTTTCTTTTTTATTTTTTTTAATCTTTTTATTGAACATCAATAAGTAACCCTTTTTTATGACAACTAACTTTTAAAGTCAAGTATTACTTTTTCTCTCTATTTTTTTCACTTGGACATGATAAGCAAATTCCACATGTTTGGTTCATGTCAATGTTGAAATCTGGTCGATCCTACGTCACCTCCTGATAGCCAGAGTACTTATGATTTAATGGTAAGTAAGAGAAGACATTGGGGGCACCAGTTAAGGCCAGGGACCCTCCAATGCCTAAGTTAGGCGTATGGACTCAAAGTAGGTATAGTAGAATTGAGATCTTTGTGTGTACCTTTACCTATGGCAGTAGATGTATTTATAAGCTTTCTAGGCAGCCTACATATATGAGTTGATTTGAGGGGTTCGTATTGGAGTCAGACTCTAACTTCAAGAATATCCTCGATCAGCATAATCATCGGCGAAGATCTCGGAAGGTAATCTTATTTTTATATATTGTAAGGGTATTTCTATTCCGAGCTGGTGATCGATATCCGGGGTCGAGGTTGATATCCGAGGTCGAGATCGTACCTGAGGTCGAGGTCATCTCTTGAGGTTGACGAACAAGACCGACCTCCAAAGTCCTTAGTCAATACAAAAGGTTAAAGTGATTTTTTGGCCCTCAAGCAATCCATAGTCATCGAGTCTAGCTACTCGGCTCATCTATCTCATACATTTGATTTAGCCTCATTTTACCTATAAGAGTTCTTATCATTCTCAATAATCATCAAGTTAACAATTCAGTGTCCTACTTAGACTTTTCAATGTGTAAGCTAAATATGACATATGAATTCATAACTCAATCAATGTTTAAATTTCCAATTAAAAGAAAAAACGTCCAATAGAAGAACTAAGGTTCCTACTACCACCTGAGTTTATAACTAAGACTGTATAAGCGTAGTCAATATCTTTCTTAGAAGTCACAATTGATGACTGGCGGCAGCCATTTATGGATTACCTAAAGTATGGAATCTTGCTAGAAGAACCATCACTGAAGGCTGCCCCAATAGGATATTTAAGCACTCCTCCAACCTTCCTAGGCCTATCAGAGGGATCATAGTTCTGGACAACTCAGGCCTAAGCTCCATGAGAAGGCCTTCATGTGGTTGTATATGGGTTGTAATTATCTACTTTGAGGTTGCCTGATGCTTCCTTTTGTGTTTTGCCTTTTGAACGGTGACATGATAGGAGTGGTCTGTAATCTTTTTGGTTGGACCCTACCGAAAGCTTGTACATGTTTCAAATTAATGAAATTCTAGTGGCATCGTCCCACTTTCCTTTAAAAAAAAAAAAAAAAAAAAAAGCAAAGGTCGAAAAAAAATTTGATACACGATGAAGTGTTATACAAAAAATCTTATAACAAGATGATGTTGCAGTGCATAAATATAAAAGAGGCTAGTTATGTATTACAAGAAGTCCGTTAAAGGGAAATTTCACCATATACACTGTATGGCATATTATTGGCCTTCTATGTTTAAAGATACGATAACTTGCACCAAACAATGTCATGAATGCCAAATACACGATGACATTATGCATGTACCACCTGAAGACGTGCATCAATCAGTAGTGTCGTGGCCCTTTATGGCTTGGAGATTGGATATCATTGGCCCTATTAGTTTGTCATCTTCACGAGGGTGCCTGTATATCCTAGCAAAAAATTATTATCGATAATGGTACAGTATTAAAAAATAAGAACATGGAAAGGCTATATCAGAAATTTGGGATTAAGCATTCCTTCTTAACTCCTTATTACTTGTCAGCGAATGGGTTGGCATAAGTTTTTTAATAAGATGATAGTCAGGATTTTGAATAAGATTATCACAAAAAATCAATGGGATTGGAATGAGAAGTTGTCAGAAGCCTTATAGGCCTATCAAACGAGTTATCGTATGGCAACAAAAGCCACCCCTTACTCATTAGTTTCGGGGTTGCAAGTTGTGTCACTAAGGATAGCGGTGCATGAGTCAATCACAGAAGATGAAAATGCTAGTATAAGGCTAATGGAATTAAATACTCTTGAAGAAAAATGGCTAGCACTGCAACAACGTTAAGAGTTATATCAAGCATAAATAGCCATCACCATTGATAAGAAGGTTAAACACCACTCATTCAAGAAAGAAGACATGGTGCAGATGTTAAAAAGGCTCATTCTGGTTACTCACATAACTGGGGGCAAATTTGATCCCAAATGGGATGACTCTACATTATATCAAAAGTTTACTCTAACGGGGCTTATCGGGTCATGAACTAGAACGGACAGGGAATAGGAATACCCGTCAATGCTTGTTTCATAAAAAGGTATTATCCTTGAAAGGGGTAAAATTTTCATTATGAAGATTATTCATGAAAAATTCACCCAATCAAAAGGGAGCAGAAAGGGTACACCCTGAAAAAGAATAAGAGCGTTGTACAGCATAAAGCCATGTATTACTACTCTCCTATGAAAGAGTGAAGAATGATTAATAGTTTTTAAAAAAAATTAAAGAAAGATGCGATCTCCAAATACTCCTTCAGAAAGATGTCATCTTTAATTTTTCAATCCTGAAGATGGCAATCGCCGATATTTTGAGACAGTAATTGTTGATAATCCTTCAAAATAATGACCAGCCAAAATTATTAACGCAATTCTTCAAAAATATTTTGAGGCGGTGAATTACGTGTAAGTTGTACATGACTCCAAGGTTATCAGCAATTATCAAAGATGACTCCAAGGTTATCACCAATTACCACTAATTATCTCCAATCATACAAAAAAATTATCACAAATTATCTTTGATCATTCTCACAGCGAGGGCTTGATGTTTTGTATAAGCCAATCACACATAATACCTACATGATAACGTGGGATAGGTGAAAGAAAATGCCCCCTACGAAAGACAAAAGATATCATTGATTCTCCAAATGTTATACGGGCAATGGTGATAAAAGATGTCGTCGATTATCCAAATATTATACAGACAACGATGAAAGCCAACAACAAAAGGTCCATGAAAGTCAACCACGAATAAGACATACCATCTTTATCAATCTGGGTAGTGTTATGAGGAAGAGTGAAAGAAAATGCCACCTTATGAATAGACCCGAATCATAGAGGCGAAGAAAAAGAGAGTTGCAGTATAAGCTATGTAGCAGCCTTGGACTTAGTAGCCCTATAGGAAAACTTGTGAGTCCCACAAACTCTAAAGAGTTACTAAGGCCAACCCTATGCATAAATCCTATCAAGTTCACCACCCCAGTAGCTTAAATGGGTCCCTCTAAGGGACCGCAATGAGTGGACTCCCCAGGCAGTGGTGGCTCCGTAAACTCAGGAGAGTTACTAAGGCCAGCTAGCATAAGTCCTATATACTCCAAATACTCAAGTCCTATATACTCCAAATACTCAAGAGACTAAATTTTGGTTAGCACCCTAGTCCTACTAACAGAACTTTAAGGGTAATTCCACCCATTAAAGTGAATATAGCACAAAATATGTCGATGAGTAAGAGTCAAACTGATCAAATTATCGTCATGATATATTCTTCTAGCTATAAAGAGGTGCATATGCGACAGCAACATGATTCATACAGTTGGGAATAATTCATAATCATATGCTAAGAAATATAATATCAATAAAACGAATTTGTTTATATCATTTGAACTATAAAACTATTCTCAATTACATGATACAAAATCCTTATATATATCATTGAATTACAAATGGGTTACATGTTCATAATCATTCCCAAATTCGTAAAGCTAACATATATCTTTACATATCTTGAGTGAATTGAACTTGAGCCGTAGCGATGTTAAGTTCAACTTAAATAATAAGCTTTGTTTGATTCAGAATACCTACAAGCTCATTCTCTAGAGAAACAACATCAGTCTTTTTCTTCGAAAGCTCAGATCCCTCAAGCTCGGTTATGCTTATATTCTCAATAATGTCCACCTTAATTTTGCTTAGCTTAAACTCTTCAATTTACCTTTGGGCTTCAAGAATAGTGATCTACTCATTATTAGAAACCAAAGCTTGTTCAGAAGCCCTTGCTTGGCCTTGAAGTGAATTGCACTCTCTCTTATATCCAAAAATAATGGTGGAGCTCCTAGATATATTATCATTAAGAAGTGACAATTTTTTCTGTCGGTGTAATATTTTCAGTGTGATATCTATATTGTGAGCGAATTCCAACTACCAGAAAGAAGCAAATAACTGGGCCAGGGAGTCATGAAGCCCTGAGACATTGATTTTGGCAAGCTTCACAGCATTGTCCAAGATTGCCAAAGCATCCCCAAGAAGAGAACACCCTTCAAGGACCTTGAACATGCAAGTAATTATTGAAAGGGCGTTATTGATTAGAATAACTTATATTGGGGAACCTTTTCTAAAGAAAGAATATTTGACACTGTTGTGGTCGAACTTTAGCCTTCAAAGAAACTTGGAATTGGTGCGGCTATAATAAAAGCAGAAAATACAATATAAGATAAGTGAAGACAAGATAATCATACTGAAAGAAGAAATTTTGAAAATTCAAAATCATACCTATTGCCAGAGCTGCGAATAAAGGAGCAAATGAAGAGTTCAATAGTTTTTTCTGAAACTTTAGGATGACGATTTGTGCTAGAAAAATGGATGAAGTCCTCATTTGTAAACATGTACTCATCAAAGAAACGTCATGTGAAAGGAAGATTGGTCATTCTGTATAAATCCTACATTTTGATGTTGACCTCGCAGATGGGGAGGTGAAATGAGTTGGTACTAGGGCACCAATAATTTAAAAAGCCTATTAATACGATCACATCTCTACAAAAATAACCAAACATGACTTCGATTGCGTTAAGAAGATAGATCTTGATCAGGATATCTAAATGCTTCTTGATTATCACTCTAGCCCTAGCATTATAGTAGTTGTCTAAGGACAAGAAGCCACGGGTGCAACACTCTTCTATGTCCCATATGGAGTCTCAGGTGTCACGCCCCAAACTCAAAAATCGGGCTCACAAAATTCTCGATCGCCAAATCTGATGCCGACAGCCTCCGTAGTACCCCATTCTTGGCTCCCAGCGTCTATATGCCAAGTTCCGATCATGGGATACTACAAGGAGGATTTTTCAACGTACATTTATCTCGTAAGAAACACAACCACAAGTTTATCCAAATCACAAAGGCAACATCATCATCACATATCCACTAATATAAATATTTGAATACAATGCTAAAAGGAAAATACATATGCTAAAATCAAAGCTCAAGAATTCATCTACATGCTCCAAACTCCATGTTGTTGCAACCTAACATCATCTGCACGCATCTATTGTGCGTAAGCATATAGAAAGCTTAGAGGGTGGTGTAAGTGTGTTAGCAGTATATGCATGATCAGAATGTAATATCAGAGTAAACAGAAATACTGGTAAGTCTACGAACCATTCAATATCAGAGTAAGCAGAAATACTGACAAGTCCATAAAAACATCATCAACCTCATCCAGGCTATGCGATGAAAAGATATAGCAAGCTAATGTCATATACTGAGAAAGTAATGTAAATCGGCTATGTAATGTAGAAACATAATGAACCAGATATCAGATATCGAGGACACAATATAATATGCAATTCGGAAGAGCTACAAATACCATTAGCTTCATCTAAGTCATATAAATGCAGAAATGTAACAGCCTAAAATGTCATATGTCGAGAATGTAATGCAATATGCAATATGTGATGTGAATGAAATGACCAAGCTGAAGTGTAAAGTCGGGATGATAGTATGTGGTGTCACAAGCTATGAGGCCTATCACAAAGGACTTCTATCCAAACCAGTCTCATACCTAAATTTGAATAGATGGACTCAATGTGGTAAGATCCTGACCTCAAGTTAGTCAAGCGCCCTAACCGAAAGTCTGGCCATTGTGAAAGTACATATAATAATTAGTTGCACACCACCAGCCCGAGTGAATAGTGAATGAATGAATATATTACTGAGTATGTAACTCCTACTTTACAAATCAGTACTGTAGACCTCTGGGATCATCACCGGGATCTAGTACACTCTACGCCACCTACTGCCCCATCAAGCGTACAAATGGGTAAGTGGAAGAGACCTCACTATCTTCCTACCAATATCGGGCCCGGCTCGTCGATAGCGGACCCATTCCTCAAGATAGTCAGACTCAGCCTAACATTGCCTATTCCCTTATGCGTGTGTGGCCACACCCCCTCCCAACCGACCACGACACAGTGGGAGACGTGGCCTACTGGTATACGGCCTTCATGCGCTCATATATATCCACTAGGTCTCAACGTTAAGGCATCCTCTGGTACCAAGAAGGTTTAGGGATTTTTACCCAGAGCCATCTATGGCGGCCTGATGCTAATAACCAATTTTCGGTGTCTCATCTGGCCATCCATAACATGCCTGTGGAGGCTATGGCCCTGATGTCACTAAAGCGTACGGTAATCACAACACATAATGCAAGATACATGAATCATACAATCCAGTCATGTATCAATCCTGCACATACCATTTGCTCATGTGAGACAATCTTCGCCTATCAGGGAGTCTTATAACAACCTGTCCAATGACATATGCAATGGTTAATCACATCTCATAACAAACATGTAGATGATGCGTATGGGCATGTATCATGATGTTATGCTGTCATATACTCATAAT
Source organism: Magnolia kwangsiensis (assembly GCA_037074715.1). Lineage (NCBI taxonomy): Eukaryota > Viridiplantae > Streptophyta > Magnoliopsida > Magnoliales > Magnoliaceae > Magnolia > Magnolia kwangsiensis. Next base: position 21,458,983 of record CM073585.1, on the reverse strand, counting down.
CGGTATCAATAACCGGCACCGACAATTGGCCTTGATAATCGGCATCGACAATTGGCCTCGACAATGTGGACATTTAACCAACATTGCCCCCAAGGAGTGGCCCACATAGAGCCTAATATATAGTGGACTCATGGCCTCATACAAGGGTCTAATATACAACACCATGAGCCTCACTCAAGAGCTTAATACACATCATAATGGGCCTCTCACATCGGCCTAATATACATCACAATGAGCTCCATCTCCTGGCCCTCAAATGCATCACAATGGGCCTGACCACATAGACCTCATATTCATCACATTAGGCCTTAAACATGGCTGGATACACATCACAATGGGCCTCAAATACGAGCCGCATATACATCACATTGGGCCTCAAACGCAGGCCGAATACACATCACAATGGGCCTCAACTACCGGCTGCATATACATCATTGGGTCTCGATAATCGAAATCGGCCTCGATAATCGGCCTCGACAATCGGAATCAACCTCAATAATCGGCCTCAACAATCAGAATCGGTCTCGACAATCAGAATCAGTCTCGACAATCAGAATCGGCCTCGACAATTGAAATCAGCCTCGACAATTGACCTTGACAATCAGAATCGACCTCTACAATCAGAATTGGCCTCGACAATCAAAATCGGCCTCGACAATCAAAATCGGCCTCAATAATCAGAATCGGCCTCTACAATCAAAATTGGCCTCGCCAATCAAAATCGGCATCGACAATCAGAATCGGCATCGATAATCAAAATCAGCCTTGATAATTGGCCTTGACATTCGAAATCAACCTCTACAATCGGCCTCGACAATCAAAATCGGCCTTGACAATCGGAATCAAAATTGGAATCATCCTCAACAATCGGCCTCACAATCGAAATCGGCCTCGATAATCAGAATTGAAATTGGCCTCAATAATTGAAATCAGCTTTGATAATTAGAATCGGCCTCGACAATCAAAATCGAAAATCAGCCTCTACACAAGGCGGGATCCAAGGATGGACAGTCAACGATGGATCAAGTAATATCAATGAGACCCAATCATTTGGGGTAACCCACTAAAGGATGACGAGAATGAGCCTAACCAGGCCTAAGGAAAGGTCAAAATGTGGACATTTAACCATCATTACCTATAAATGTGGACATTTAACCAACATTGCTCCTAAGGAGTGGTGCTCATAGGGCCAATCGTATAGGGGATTCACAGCGTAGCACAAGGGCTTAATATACATCATCATGGGCCTTAATATACATCAAATGGACCGAATCAAATGGGCCAAATCAAATGGACCAATTCAAATGGGCCGATCAAATGGGCCGATATAAATAGGCCGAATCAAATAGGTTGATCAAATAGGCCGAATCAAATGGACCGATTCAAATGGGCCAATACAAATGGGCCAATCAAATGAGCCCATTCAAATGGGTTGAATCAAATGGACCAATTCAAATAGGTCGATCAAATGGGCCAAATCAAATGCGCCGAATCAAATGGACCGGTTCAAATGGGCCGATCAAATGGGCCGGTTGAAATGGGTCGAATCAAATGGACCGATCAAATGGGCCGTATCAATGGGCCGATCAAATGGGCCGAATTAAATGGACTGATACCAATACATCATTCATCCATTGCTAGAGATCATTTAGAGAATTATCACAAAAAAATGAATCATATCCAAAGGATCATCTGGACCATGCCACACCTAACAGTGGTGATAAGGGTTCCTACTGTTAAAATCCTAATGGGCCCCACCATAGTATTATTTCCCATCCAGTCTGTTCATGAGGTCACAAAGACCTGGATAAGGAGGAAAAAATATATATTATATTGATTTAAAACTTCTGTAATCCCAAAAGGGGGTTTCAATGGTAGATGTTCAAACCCATTGTTTGCTATGGTGTGGTCCACCTGATAACTGGATCTGTCTTATTTTTAATCTCAAGCCTGGAGACAAGCTCGCCAGATAGATGGACGGTATGGATACAGCGCATGCATTATGTCTATCCCACCGTCCAGCTACCTAAATGGTGTAGATGACCACATATCAGGTCCGTCTATCACATCCTGATGACGTTAGTATAGCAACTATTAGTTGTTGTACATAACCTCTCCCCTTACTAAATATCAAAAGGTGGGTCCCACGTAGGAGTGACCCACCCAGGTATATGTTATATTATTAATATATATAATGCATATATAATATATTATATATATATTATATAATACAGCACAGTCCAGTGTCCAGCAGGGGTGTCCCACATGGGGCCCACCATATACATAAGTGATATATATATATATATATATATATATATATATATATATATATATATATATATATATATATATATGAATATATAATATAACATAATATATTATAATATTATATTATAACTTGAAGGCTTCAGTGTCCAGAGACTCTCTGGATGCTGGATGGGTGGTTGGGATTTTCACATCCAATAGGGTGGGTCCACGTGGTGTGACCCACCAAATATTTAAAATCAAATTGATATTTTGTATTTTGCCAACGTGCAACATATATGGTGGGGTTTGCACCGGTGGACTACCCCACTGACCAAGCTGATATTTGTGTCTTCTTGCATTCGGGTTGGCCCAGCCCGAATGCGAGTAGCAAGTGGGCCACATTTGCTGGATGTCCAAAAAAATATGGACGGTCCAGATCGTTGGACACATCAAATGAGCCACACATATCATCACTATCATCAAAGTAAGAAGAAGAAGAAGAAGAAGAAGAGAGAGAGAGAGAGAGAGAGAGAGAGAGAGAGAGAAGGGTGAGAAGGGGAGGAACCTCGCCACTATTAGGCCCTCCCTTACACAATGCGTACATCAAGTGGATCCCACAACAAGTGAGCCCTTAAAAATTGAAATTTAATGGTGGATCACCCACCTATCGGCCTTCTTCTTTAGCTCCTTGGACTTCTATGCTCCTTGTCTTTGATCCTGATGGAGGTTGATGAAGAATGGAAGGTTGAGATGGGAGATGAGAGGGTAGGAAAGAGGGCTACACTTGGCTTTGGGAGAGCTTGGATGTTGGGTGCTTCTCTTGGGAGTTTGGAGAGTTGTTGTTTAGAGAATGAGAGAGAGTGGAGCGATGGATTAAAAGAGATGGATGGAATGGGTGTTGTAAGGAATGGGGATGGGAAGGTATGGGTTTGGTTGAAATTTGAGTAAAAGAGGAATGGATGGGGAGAGAGAGAGTTGACTTGGGGAAAAAGAGGGAATGGGTGCTTATACTTGTGATAGGGTGAGGTGGCATGAGATATGGATGATGTACTTGAATGATGTAACAGATCATAGAGATTCCCTTGAAATTGGCAATGCGTGGCGTTACTTCAGAATGAATGTGAGCCCACATCTCCTGGCCTGGGTATCGCATCGGCGTGCGAGACGGGTGTTCAAACCATAGCGATGGCGTGGTCACTAGGGTATAAGTTTCGGGTCGAGCCGACTCTGGTTTGCAAGACTCTGCTTAGGATCGCCCGCAAATGTTGGGTACAAGTCTAGGGTTGCAGGAATTTGACCGAGAGGACCGCAAAAGCCTAAGGAATAGTAAGGTCTAGGATACGGGCCTCACATCAGGTGCGAAAGTATTATTCTGTGGTTTTAAAGAAGTGAGTGGGAAAGAGGTTATGTGATTTATAGTACGGCATTAAGAACTGCATAGAAGATATCTTACTAGTCCTTTGCCTTAAACCCCCCTTTATCAAGGAACCCTCTAGGATCTAGGGCTCTTTTATGGCCAAGTAGGTTGTTTAGAGGTTATATTGTGAGTCATCCTTCCCGTAAGTTCGATGTGAAGTATTGAGAGATAGTAATGAAGATTCATAGGAATGATGATTATCTTATCCCTGAAATGGTTGTTAAACTTGATTATCTCCTGATGTACCTTTACACTACCATAAGTATTTTGGAGGTGCTTTTTGTTAAATTCCTTATTTTTTTTCCAAAAGCTATTGCTCCTTACCCTTCTGCTATTTCTTCTTCGAAAAGGACGAAGGAGGGTTGGCTTTTCTTTCAAAGGTTTGTGGTGACTTTTAGCCAATTATCTCACTCTGGTTCGTAGCCTCTTCAGGGAGTCTTTCTATTTTCTCCATAATTATGGCTTGACGAATGGGGCCGGTAACGTATTTTATTCTCTCAAAAAAATATGTTACTTGGAGAGTCAACTCCTTAAACAAAGTGGGATGGCTGGCAATGGTCTTGTCCCTCTTTTTAGGGCGCTCATTTGCCAGCCTCGTTAAGGGGTCTTTCTATTTTGTCCAGAATTATGACTTGACAAATGGGGCCAGCGACGTATTTTATTCTCTCAAAAAATCTGTTACTTGGAGAATCGGCTCCTTAAACAAAGTGGGACGGTTGGCAATGGACTTGTCCCTCTTTTTAGGGTGCTCATCTGCTTGCGGTGATTGAAGATTCCAATGCAATCTCGTCACCTGACTCGTAGAAGTCTGATGTGTAAGGGTAGATGGTTCTGCTGTAGTTCCAGGATTTCTCATACTTTTCATCATTTGCTGCAAAGGAAGAAGATAATAAGACTTAGAAAATTTAAAGAAAGCAAGGTTGGTTTAAAGATATGTCAAGGTAGATGTGAGAAATACATATGAAATAGAGAGTATGCTAAAGAAATAAAGTTGAAAATCTAGCAGAGTTTTAATACTTGAAAGATTTTTGCCAAATCAAGGATATGTTGTGTGGTCATGTAAGAAAAATGGAAGAGAATATATTGCATGGTTGTGCAAAGTGATGCTTGGAAGATTGTTGCGCAGTCGTGAAATACAGTATATCAAGAAGGAAGTTACGCCCCCATTATCATTCTTTGAACACAATTCAAAGGAGGATAGAGGGAGCATCTGTTGAGGTGCAAAATTAGTTACGCCCCTACACAACAAGTATGTGTTGAGCTACCACACAATACGATTATGTTGCGTGACTGTGCAAATAAAGAAAGAAAATAGAAAAAGGGTTATGTAGCTGTGGGGAAAGGAAGCAGGATGAGATTGGGAGATCAGTAGCATGATCGCGCATTATGCAACTCGCGCAATATGTATATGTTGTGTGACTGCGTAATGAGGTGTTAAGTGTCCACGTAAAAATGTTATGTTACGCATATTTGGGGTTTCACATGTGTAAATGCCTATAAATACCCCCTAACACTTCTAATTTGGATATTTAGAACATTTGAGAGCTCTTAAAGTAGAAGAATCTTGGAACTCAAGTATTAAGAAGTCCCCGAGTAGAAGAAGGAGAAAGGAGGAGTATCTGGGATTGATCCTGTTGCACAACCACACAACAGGGTTGTGTTGCGCAATTGTGCAATAGTAGTCCCACGCAAATGGTTAGTAAAGTTATTGCTACCTGCATAATCAAGCTTATTGATGATAAATTGAAGCATTTTGGCTTGCATATCAGTATGAATCAAAGGTTTCAAACCCGTATAATTTTTCTATCATTTTGATGGACACTCTAAAGAGCCAAAATACTATTGAAATTACTATTTTCAACTATTACTTAACACTGTACAAATAATCATACTTTTCTTTAGAATCAATGGCAATGAAAGGGACTGTAATAAGAATGTAAATTAATGAAATAACTGATGATAAGTGTTCTTTCATTCCAGCCACTTTATTATTTTTAGAACGCAGATATTACAATCCCTAAAACACATTTCTGATTGAAACACACGAACTCACATAAATGACAAATAATGTGAACAAATTCATGCACTAACAATCTTCACTTTTGTCAATTACGTGACAAAAATCTAAACTAGACAATGTCATATTGCATACCAATTAAATCATAAACAACACAAAATATTACATGTCCAATATTACGATGATATACAAATTTAAATCATGACTCAAGACATGTAACACTAACAATGCTCTACCGTAATTAATCCCCCTATCTTCATCATCCCTAATAAAATAAATAAATCATGTAAAATTAAATTTATTGTTTTGGTGGGACTTGATCTTTCTCCCCATCTTTATCAGTATTTGACAAAGTGTTAGTTTCATAGATATACCAACAAAAAAAACATAATATGAAAAACTCTACAAGTCATAGACTTAATTATAAGACACATATTAACAGAGGATTAAAGAGTATATATAAATATTAAAACAAGTAACATGCTAATTATGGTCATTCAAATGATATATCAATCAAAATGCGAATGACCAATGATAATCTAAGCAATAAACATATAATATTAAAATTCAGCAACTTTAAAGCTTAAACTTTAAACCAAAAAATAAAAAATAAAAAATAAGGCTATAATCCTCAAATTTACCAATTAAGCACAAGATGATGCTAGAATCCTCAGATTTCTTATGGTGCTCACGATAAGGCTGAAACCCTCAAAATTTAACTATATGCTCAAAGATTATACTAAAATTCTCAAATTTAGCTATAAGCTCACATATGAGACTTAATCCTGTGATTAAGCTATTCAGCCATCATATCCCTTCATAGGTAGATATCATTCCAAAGCTCATTTGAATCTCACTTCGTGCAATTAAGCCTTTTAGGAGGAACTCTCTCTAATAACAATTGAGATTGTGTAAGGTGGTGGGCCACGTGAGCTATATGTATGGAAGCTTGGTAGAGGTATGGAATGAAGGCTACGTCTTAGAAGAGTGTAATTCAGTCGACCAAATAAAATTTATGCATATTTAAACATAATTACTTAACTAAAACTAATGTACAAATTAAACTAAGTAAAGTAATTTAATATTGAGTCTTATAAGCTATTAATGGGTCCAATCGCATAGACTACAAATGATATACTAATGAAGCAACTAGTGTATATATGATAGTATACATGTGTGTGTGGGATGTGTTAACTATCCAATCCTTACATTCATTTAATCATGCATATATATAATTCATCAATTGATCATATTAACATAATTAAATAAGTGATCAAATAACAATCCCAAACACAAACATATATAGTGGTTCTATTTCCCTACTCCACTCTCAGAGGACGCACTCAACCCATGAGTGTACCAAATTTCACCATCGGAGGTCTTAAATCAGGTTTAATTCTAACCTTTATAAACATATACAAAGATCACAGTCCTACACAAGGACCTACTTAACATATACTCCCACTGGAGTCTCCCTTAAAAGACTTAAGTTGGTTTTCTATTAGCTAATCAACAACATTGGTCTTACACAAGAATATACACATATACACCCGTGTTAGCGACCTACACAAGGACTTAATTTAGGTCTTACATAAGAACTTAGTCGATTTTAACAATTAAACGTTTATACTCAAATCAGACATAAGAAGGGATTGAACATTGACTGTACGAATGACAACATTGCTTGTCGGATTGAGCCTTGTTGATGCGCCGATCTTTAGTTTCTTCTTTAAAGCACTCTCATGCTTGAATCCACTCCCCAAATGCTCCCCTGATCATGATATTAATACGTTGTCAATGCTTCAGCTCCAATATCAAACACCTTGCATGTATTACTCATTTGAGGTGGCCAAGGTGATAGGAGGTTGGGTGAATCTTTTGCAACTTATAAATGGTCATAATTTCTAGAGGATTCACTTATATAGGTCTTCTAGAAGATTTAGACAAAGGGTATACCAATACGATTAGGTTTAATCTCTAGAAAATTGTGAAATTCATTCTCATGTTCAAAGTGGAGATTGGAATCCTCATTTGAGTGTTACTTCTAAGGAATATGACTTAGAACTCATTAGTTTAAAAGCTTAGGATGAAGGATATGAATATGTAATCACATACGCTTCAATTGCACCGAAAATCATTTAAATGTCTAAGAATCGAACACCTTTTTATAAGAAATTAATTAACAACAGGTATAAAATGACGACTTAACGACTTTATCGATACGGTCGAGAGGGCCTTCGATGGGATTAAAGGTCCTTCAATAAGATCGAACTCTTTGTCGATCCCATCGAGAAATTTTAAAAATATATATGCTGGTTGTTGGACTCATTCTTCAATCTCATCAAGTGGACCTTCAATTGAATTGAGTCTCATCAACAACCTATTGATGGGATCGAAGACAATTCGAAAATTGTTATTTCGGGCATATGATTTTATAGTAGTTATACACCTCTTCTAGTCATACTTATCATATTTTAATTAAACTTCTAAGGTTAAGGGATGATCATTAAAATTTTCCTATTAAGCCAAAACCATCTAGAGGTTAATGGTTGTTTTGGGTCAAGATTTAGGGTTTCCAAGGCACTCCATTTACCTGTTCTCTGCCCTTTGATGCCTATGTCCATTTATATCTTCGGCCTTCAGCTTCTGAGGGCTCAACCAACTACATGACACATGAACTCACGTGATTGATAAATAAGGTATACAAATAAGTACACTAACAAACTCTTCCTTTGTTAATTACATGACAAAAATCTAACCAAGACAATGTCATATTTCATACCAATGACAAACCAAAACAACACAAAATATTACCTATTCAAGATTACGATAATATTTAAATTTAAATACAGGACTCGAGACATGTAATACTAGTAATGCTCCCCCACAATTGCTCCAACTATCTTCATCAATCCCCGCATAAGACAAACAAATATTGCGAAACAGAATTTATTGTTTTGATGAAAATTGATCTCTCTTCATTTTTGTCAATATTTGACAGAGTTATTTTCATAGATATACCAATAAAAACATAATATGAAAAACTCTATGAGTCATGGATTTAATTATAAGGCACATACTAATAGAGGATTAAAGGGTACATATAAATATTAAAACAAGGAGCATGTTAATTATGATCATTCAAATAATATATCAATCAAAATACGAATGACCAATGATAGTCTAAACTATAAACATATGATATCAAAATTCAACAACTTTGAAGCTTAAACTTTCAAAAAAAATGAGGCTATAATCCTTAAATTTACCAATTAATCACAAGATGAGGCTAGAATTCTCATATTTTTTTATACTACTCACAATGAGGTTGAAATTTTCAAATTTAACTATAAACTCAAAGATTATACTAAAATCCTCAAATTTAACTATAAGCTCACATATGAGGCTTAATCCTCTAATTTAGTCATTCATCCCTCATATCCCCTCATAGGTAGATATCATTCCAATATTCTTTTGGATCTCATTCCATACGGTTAAGCATTTTAGGATGAACCCTCTCTGATACCAATTGAAATTGTGCAAGCTAGTGGGTCACATGAGCTATATGTGTAGAAGCTTAGCTGAGTTATGGAATGAAGGATATGTCCTAAAGAGTGAGTAATTAGGACTAAATAAAATTCATATCTATTTAAACATAATTGCTTAACTAAAACTAATGTGAAAATTAAATTAAGTAAAACAATTTAACACTAAGTTTTCCAAGCCATTAGTAGGTCCAATCATAAAGACTACAAATGATATGTTAATAAAGAAACTAGTGTATATATGATAGTGTATATGTGTGCATGAGATGTGCTAACTATCCAATCCTAACATTTGTCTAATCATACATACATATACTTCAATAATTAATCACATTAACATAATTAAATAAGTACTCAAATAATAATTTCAGAAATAAGCATATATAGTGGTTCAGTTTTCCTACTCCACTCTTGGTGGATGCACTTAACCCATGAGTGTACCGAATTTCATTATCAAAGGTTTTAAATCAAGTTCACCTTTAATATTTATAGCCTTACACAAGGACCTACTTAGCGTACACTTCTGCTGAAGACTCTCACAATAGACTTGAGTTAGTTTTCTATTGACTAACCAACAACCTCGATCCTATAAAAGAAATGAGTATACATGAACTCTACAAATGACAACCTTGTCAGATTAAGCCTTATTGATATGCCAATCTTGAATTACATCTCCAAAGTTATCACGTGCTTGTATCTGCCCCTCAAATGCTTCCCCATTCATGATAGTGATGCATTACCAATGTTGCAACTCTAAGATCAAATACCTTACATGTGATGCTCCTTTGAAGTGACTAAGGTGATGGGAGGTTGAGTAAATCTCTTACAAATAATAAAAGGTTGTATTTCCTAGAGGATTCACCAAGATTGTTCATCTAAAATATTTAGACAAAGAGTATACCAATATGGTTGAGTCTAATCTTTAAAAAATATTGGAGTTCAAGCTCATCTTAAAGATGGAGGTTGGAATCCTCATTAAAGTGTTAATTTGAAGAAAAACTTAGAACTTATTGATTTAGAGGCTTAAGATGAGGGATGTGAACATGAAATCATATAGGCTTCTATTGTATCAAAAACTCATCTAAATGCCCAAGAACTGAATATTTTTTTATAATAAACCAATTTTCAACAGCTATAAAATGTTTAGTTAATGGTTATGTCGGTAGGATCAAAGGTTCTTCGATAGGATCGAATCCTTTATCGATCTCATCGAGAAAATTCAAAAATATCTCTGTTGTTTGCTTCACTGATTCTTCGATCTAATTGAGTGGACTTTTGATTGAATCGAGTCTCATTAACAACCTGTGGATGAGATTGAAGACTACTAGAAAACTATTGTTTTGGGCATACAATTTCACAACAATTATGCACATTTTCTAACCTTACTTATCATGTTCCAATTAAGCTTCTAAGATTAAGGGATGATTAACAAAGTTTACCTATTAAGCTAGGATCATTTACATGTTCAAGGATTATTTTGGGTTAAGGTTCGAGGTCACCAAAGCATCTCATATACCTATTTTTTCTCCTTGATGCTCATATCCATTTGTGCCTTTAATCTTCAACTTATAAGGACTCAACTGATACATGACATACAAACTCACATGATTGACAAACAAGGTGTATAAATCAATGTACTAATAGTTATTAAAGAATCTTTGGGCATGCAATGTGCGAGTGCCTATTACGCTCCGAAATTCGAGTAAAGAGTGTGCACGCTCAGACTCGAGTTTCGAGTCATAACTTGTACACAAAGTGTACTAACTTCATTCCATTATATGATTATTAAGAGGCATAAGTAATATTTATTTTTACATTCCAACTAGGTCTATTCATAATCATTCACACAAATGATTTAAACACTAACATCCGTTTATCATACGTAAACGTTTAATTAACAAAAATTAGACATCATTCACCAATCAAAACAGCTTACCAATGAATACTTGCTACATACCTAGAACAATTTAATTAAATAAAACTAATCAAATACTTAAAAATCTTATAACTAAAATCATCATTCATTATATATAAATCAGATCATCATAACAAAGAAAATTCTAATTAATTAATTATGAATGGTCCAACTGTGGTTAATTCCTCTCCTGACAGATATAGCCACATTTCACGTATGTCGTGCACCAGTTCAGTCACAACTTCTTATTCCTATGTTAACTCATTAGCTAATGACATATCTGTACAGTTTTTTCATCAATAAAAAGGTAAACTAGCCAAGCTTAGTGAGAAAACCCAGCATGGTTCATACTTATTGAAATTAAAATATAATAAAAACATTGTATGCACAATGATATGGATGCAATAATGTATGAATGCATCAAATAGGATGATTGTCCATCTGCTTGGGTTGGAGGTTATCAACCAGCATCCACTTGTTAAGTAGGCTTCCAAATGCAATGAATAATGAATAATATATGAATGTATCATGTTCATAACTATCATATATATTTGTCTTGATAAGAACATTCATATATGAATTTAATGTACAATTATCATAGTCATGTAATTTGACACAAATTAACAAGTGATTTACCGTAGCATATAATATTGTAACAAAACACTCAAATTAGTATATCAATCAATCAAACAATCACAAATAACTTAGTTTAATTTCAATGAATCATGAGACACGTTTGGTTACTCACTTGAGTTTGGTAGTATAGAATCCATAAGGTAATTAGGTTGGTTTAAATTTAAAGATCCTATCAGTTATATTAATAATACTATTATTTATCTGATTATATTACATGGTGGGGCCCACCTTTGATATATATCCTAGGTGGTCAAATCCTAAATAATCAAATAATTAAATTTATATGTTTATTAAATTTAACTACCAAAATTTGATTTTCTTTTTTAAGATCCTAAAATTCAATGTCAAATGTTTAATCAAGGTAACCCACCGGATGATTGGATCATCCGGATTGTCGAGGTTTTGGTATATTTTGCCTCTACACATTGGATGAATGGTGTGAATCTAACCACAAATACATCAGTGGCCCATCTCGACTTTCTACACTAAGTGATGCCAATTAGTTGTGCAGAAATCTAAAATTTTCTCATTAAATATTCATGAATTTGACTAGTGTGGCCCCTCCGATGGTTAGATCCATCTAAAATTCAAGATACTGTTATCTTTTAGTGCTTAGGATCAAATGACCCATTCAGATCTATCTTAACATAATTAGATTTCATCCATTAAATTTATTCCTAAAATATTATTGACCTTATCTAAAATCATAAAGCATCGCTTTGTTTAAAAAAATTTTACACACCTATACAATAATCGTGTGGATGATCTACACCATCCATTGTATAGATCGAAAAAAAATTAATAACATAATAAAAAATTAAAAAGATCTAAGAGTTGAAACTTACTTGATCAAGCACTCTTAGAATCTCCTCTCCATTTTTCTTTAGGGCTTCCTATCTCTGTTTTTTTCTTATGCAGAAACCTCCTCGTATCCCTTTTTAAAGAAACTTATCTTTTTATGACATTTGATAAAAAAAAATTATTATTACTACTCTAAGAATCAATTCCTAAATTTCTCTCAACTAAAAATGTCTCTACTAACTCAATTATTGATTTTTTTAATTTTTTATTTAAAAATAAAATATCTAAATATTTATTTTAGTTTTTTAATGCACCAAAATTTAGGGTTGTTACAGTGCCAGTGGAGGTACCAGCAGTAGGGGCAATAATCATATCAATAGTCGAGGCAGCCATATTAGTAACCAAGTATCAGCGACAGAGACCACAAGCCCAGAAACAACACTCATAACCATATCCTCGGCAGCAACCATAGTAATAGAAGCAGTACACGCCCTAACAGCAGTGACCTATCAGCAGTAATATCATTAAAGGGGACCAAAGTGACAAGTACCCTCTTAGAGTAAAGACTCACCATGGCTAAACTATAGAGAATAAGGATCTCTCGTTCTCGTGCGTGGATGACCATAAAAAACCAATTACTATTATTGTGGTTCATGGGTACGCATACCTGTTCATGTTTGACAAAATAAAATATCATTAAATACATGATAGATAAGGGTATAAGCAGCGTTGATAAGTTGTAACGACAACATTACCCATTTGTAGCGCCACATGGCCTTTGCCCCTTATCGATGGTTAATAATTCCGAAGACACCGACCTTCTCGACTTATAGTGCATTTCGCTCCAAATCGCTGCCTTGGTCCCGATATATTCTCAAAGTCGGGATAGTGATTTTGAGACATTGCTATTACAAACAAAAATAAATATTACTACAAATCTCATATAAATATAAAACATATTAACCGTAATCCAATGTAAACATTTACTAAAAAATAAGTGGGGTAGAACTTACAATCTTAAAGATATACTGTTGAAAGTTCATTCTGCCTTCTCTCTAGGAATTCAAGGTGTTTGTTAATAGCCTAATTAATAAAATAAGATAATTAAGCTCAAAACTAATATAAGATCTAAATATATGTAAATAGATGCGTGTATGTGTGTGTGTATAATACTTACAACGCTATTAACTCATCCATCATTCACCTAGAGGTGTACACGAGTCAAGCCAAGTCAACCTTGGTACAACTCAACTCGACTTGGCCACTAGCTAACCCCAGCTCGAACTCGGCTTAGCTCGGTCCTCGAGCCTAGCTGGCCAGCTCAGCACGGGCCAATTCGAGTCGAGTTCGAGCCAAGATCGAGCCTGTGTGACATTTTCACAAACACATGGAGTGCACTTTAAATTTCTTATTATATGTAAAATAACAACAGTTATTTATAGGCGTTTCATCAAACACCTTGTAGGCAACATCAAAATCAAGGAAAAAAGGGTATTTGTTTCATATACATACCTTCCTTGCCACCAGCCGACAATTCGTTGAGTCATTTCATCAAACACTTAGTGAGCGACATCAATATCAATGTACCCAAGTCACCGAACTGGTTCGATTCAAGTTGGGGTTTGATTCGAGTCGAGTCGAGCTCGGGCAAGCTTGAACTCGGTTCGAAATTTTTTGAGTTCAAAAAATTAGCTCAACTTGGCTCGAACATAGTCTCGAACTGAGTTGAATTGAGCTTTTTCGAGTTGAATCGAGCGAGCTAACCGAGCTAACTCAGTTTGTGTACAACTCTACTTTACCCATATGGATTTAAACCAAACACACACCATCGTCTGTTTGTTTGCATTATTCCAGCTATCTAATTCTTGCAATTCTTCTTCCAATATTACTCTAAATGGGTCCATCTAGTCTTGGAAGGGAATTGAAGAAGTATAAAATTTTTGGCTTTCTCGTATTCAGCGACGATCCAAGGAGTTATTTGAATGGCAAAGAGGGACAAAATGGAGAAACATTATAATAAGGTGACTTCAAGACCATTTTAGGTCTCCTTTGATAAACAAGAGTAGACATCAATGATTTTTCTACTACAGTAGACTCTGTCATACTACATAGTTGAATCTCCACCTCTCCATTCCCCTATGCCTTCTCTTCCATATCCTCTGCTTCCCTATTCTTCTTCAACTCCTCCTCAATCTTTAACTCTTCTTTCTCCTTAAAAAATTGCCCCTTCTCTCCTAGAAACTCTTCCTTTTGCTTCTTCAACTCATCCTTCTCTTTCTCTAAGACTCATTCAACTCTTCTCTCTCTGTCCTCAACGCTACCTTCTCTTTCTGCATGAGTTCCCTCTCATTGATAAGCTCTTCCTTCTCCTCAACTCTTCCCTCTTTCTTCAACCATTCCCTCTTCTTCTTCAGCTCATACCTCTCCTTTTCCAGGTCTTCCCTCCACTCCCTCAGTTCTTCTACTAAATTATATCAATTTTCCTTCTCCTCTGCATCTCCCTCTTCCTCTCCTTCATCACCTTGTTCGTCATCATTCTCTTCCCCATCTTCCTCCTCATCTTTAATGCCCTACAAAATGGAACAATGTATATATCAAAGCTATAATATATCAATGAAATTAATAAATTTCAACATAATAGAAGACTTTCGTGACATCTTACCTGAAATCTATCACGGACCAAATGAATAGCGTCCATCTCCATTTCTTCTTCGGTAGATTCCAAGGTAAGGATTACTTCAGTCTGCAAAAGAACGTGTTTAACGTTCATGTACAGAACGCATATGTTAAAAAAAGTGATCAAATAGCTTAATAAATGGACTTACATCCTCACTCTTGAATATTTGGTATATTGTGTTGTACGTCTAACCCTTTTAGCTTCGATATTGAATGAAGCATGGAATTTGGCAGGAAACATATGAAATGACATACTCTTTAAGGGCTGACACTCTCTCTACGGCCCATATTTGTTACAATGAAATTAGATAAGGTTAAAAACTATATTTTAATACAAATTCTAGTTATGTGGAATAAGGAAAGAATCCTTCCTTATAGGGGAAAGATGCAGTCGTAGATATTGTAGTGAGTTTCCTTTTATGCCTTCACTACACCTTCAACCTCTTCGCTATTGTTTGATAGGCTAAACTACCTCAAGGATATCTATTAAAGTCTTGTATATAGTCGACTAGGTCAATATACTCCAAGTTGTATATGATTTTGGTGTCAGTTCTCTTAATATACCACACATTATTAGGGCAACCTTCACAAAATCTTCATGCTTATTTTTGTTAGCTATTTTGTCAAACACCTCTCCTAAATGTTTATTTAAGATGAGAGACTGTTTGAACTACTTATCTCTTAAGGATTTCTTAGTAGGCTAAATTTTGGGTATACAAAGGTCTCCACTCTTAAGCCATGTTATAAGGACAAAATCCATCTTCGTAAATTTCAAATGTTTTCCCTATATCTCAAATATAAGATCACCTCTATATCTTACAAAAAATATTATGAAATAAAGCTTCAATAAATCTAAAAGATGAAATATCTAATAAGAAAGAAAATGAGGATAGCCTAAATAGATATAACCTGCTCTCCTCATTCTCCAAACTACTCTTCAAAATGTTAAACCACTATGTTAATGAACATTTGCAGGACAAGTTTGGGATCCCAAGATCAATTCCCTTATGCGAAGACTCATCATCTACAAGAATGAATTGCAAAATATATCACAAATAAAGTTCAATAGTTCATCAAGCATAGTGTGAAAATGTACAAATAGTTCAATAGTTTAAATGGACCAAGTACAAGGTGAAATTAATCAAGTATAATGTGAGTTAACAGAGTTATAAGTAAATTTCAGCGAGTTCGCAGTCAATTTTCCCGAGTTCTCGATTAATTTTAACGACTTCTCTATCAATTTCATGACGTTCTTGGTCAATTTCAGTGAGTTCTGGTCAATTTCAACGACTTCTTAGTCAATTTCATGAAGTTCTTAGTAAATTTCACCAAGTTCTCAATTTCACCAAGTTCTCGATCAATTTCATGAACTTATCGGTTAATTTCAGCGAGTTATTATTCAATTTCACCGAGTTCTTAGTCAATTTCATGAAGTTCTCAGTCAATTTCAACGAATTCTCGGTCAATTTTACCAAGTTCCAAGTCAAATTCAGCGAGTTCTTGGTCAAATTCAACAAGTTCTTAGTCAATTTCAGTGAGTTATCGGTCAATTTCAATGAGTTCTTGGTCATTTCAGTGAGTTCTTAGTCAATTTCAAGAAGTTATCAGTCAATTTCACCAATTTCTCGATCAATTTATCCGAGATCTCAGTGAAATTCTGCGAGTTCTCAGTCAATTTCACTAGTTTCTCGATCAATTTCATTAAGTTATCAGTTAATTTCAATGAGTTCTTGATCAATTTCACCAAGTTATCGGTCAATTTAATGAAGTTCTCGGTCAATTTCATTGAGTTCTCAGTTAAATTCAGCGAGTTCTCTATTAATTTCATGAAGTTCTCAGTCAATTTCACAAAGTTCTCTTGGTCAATTTCACCAAGTTCTCGATCAATTTTACTCCTGTTATTAACTCTTTTAAATTCTCACCAAATTGCCATGGTACAACACCATCGAGATTTTCTAAAAAGTACTCTAAGGTTGTTGGACAGTTTGGGTTAATTTACGATGATATTGAAGAGCCTTCGATGTCATCGGAGAGCTCCTTCAATGTCATTGAAGGATGTATCGATGCCATTGAACCGACGAGCATATATACCAATAACTTGCTAGACAAAATGGACTAATTTATGATGCTATTAAAGCTTATTTTGATGCCATCGATGTTTGAACTTCGATATCATTGAAGATTATATGATATCCTTTAAAAACTTCCTAGACCAATTCGTACCATTTACGATGAAATTAAGACTACTTCGATGTCATCGATAGCTTACATTCGATGTCATCGATAACTTACTTTCAAGGTCATTGAGCATGGTTCGATATCATCAAAAATTATGATTTTCCTTGAAAGCCTGTCGGAGTGTTTTGAGCCATTTTTTCGATGTCATCGAAATTGGTTCAATGTCATTGAAACTATTTCGATGTCATCGAGAATTTCTAGTAAATTTCAATATGGTTGTTGGACAATCAAGGCTTAATTTCGATGTCATCGAGCTGTCTTCAATGACATTGAAAACAGCTTAATGTCACTTTGAGGACATCAACAGTAGCATGATTTTAGATGAACTTTTAACCTTAAAAGCCACAATGTTAAGCTTTTAACATACTTGCCAAGGGGTATTCCTGAATGATTTTGGGCAAGTATAGACCATGATTAAGGGGTTTATTAATGGAGAAGGTATGGTTAGGATTGTGAGGCTTAGATTACCTTTGATCCTTGTAGAGACTTCGATGTCGGGAGAAGGGAAAACTCTTCCGACCGATCTCTCTCACCCTTTCTCCTTGACTGAGAACTTAATGAAATTGACCAAGAACTTGTTGAAATTGACCGAGAACTTCTTAAAATTAACCAAGAACTTTTAACAGAGAACTTCATGAAATTGACTGAGAACTTAGTGAAATTGACCGAGGACTTCGTGAAATTGAACGACAACTTAATAAATTTAATCGAGAACTTCTTAAAATTGACCAAGAACTTGTTAAAATTGACTGAGAAACTCGCTGAAATTGACTGAGAACTTGCAGAAATTGATCATGAACTTGATTAAATTGATCGAGAACTTCATAAAATTGATCGAGAACTCACTGAAATAATAGATGAGGATGATGTAAAGATAAAGGAACTAAAGAATAAGTGGGGCGTTAGAGTTTTTAAGTCTGTAACTAGAGCTTTGATGTATATGAATGAATACAATCTCAGTGGACGAAATGTCGTGCCAGAGCTATAAAATTTCAAAGAAGGAAGGAAGACGACATTAAAAGAGGGGATCTGATGTATACCAAGGTAATTGAATAATACTCATAAATGCAAGAGATGCCAAAGAGAAGGTAAGTAGACCCATGTTGCATTTAGGTTCGATGTCATGGAAAGTTGATCGAGAACTTCGTGAAATTGATCGAAAACTTGTTGAAATTGACCAAGAACTTGCTGAAATTGACCGAGAACTAGTTAAAATTCCCCAAGAACTTCGTGAAATTGACTAAGAACTTGGGAAAATTGATAGAGAACTTCACAAAATTAACTGAGAACTTTGTGAAAATGAACGAGAACTTGTGAAAATTGACTAAAAACTTCATGAAATTGACCAAGAACTTGTAGAAATTGACCAAGATCTTAATGGAATTGACCGAGATCTCGATGGAATTGATTAAAATCTTGATTGAATTGACTGAGAACTCGCTGAAATTGATCGATAACTTGCAGAAATTGAGAGAGAACTCTATGAAATTGATCAAGAACTTCTTAAAATTTACCAAGAATTCACAGAAATAATATATGAAGATGATGTAAACTAAATGAACTAAAGAATAAGTGAGGCGTTAAAGTTTTCAAGTCTGTAACTAGAGCTTTGATGAAGATGAATGAATACTCCTAATAAACGATGTCCTACCATAACTATGCAATATCAAAGAGGGAAGAAAGACGACTTTGAAAGAGAGGATCCAATGTATACCAAAGTAATTGAATAATACTCGAAAATGAAAGAGACGTCAAAAAGAATGTAAGTAGTCCCATGTTGCATTTTAGGTTTGATGTCATGAAAAATTGATCGAGAATTTCGTGAAATTGACCAAGAACTTCATTAATTTTGATAGAGAACTTCATGAAATTGATTGAGAATTTTGTAAAATTGACCAAGAACTCGCTGAAATTAACCGAGAATTTTGTGAAATTGACCAAATATTTTGTGAAATTAATTGAGAACATGAGGATATTGACCGATAACTTCATAAAATTGACTGAGAACTTCATGAAATTTATTGAGAACTTCATAAAATTAATTGAGAACTTCATAAAATTGACTAAGAACTCGGTAAAATTGGGGTGAAATTGACAAAGAACTCGGTGAAATTAATTGAGAACTTGCTGAATTTTAATGATGACTTAATGATATTAACAGAGAAGTCATTGGAATTAACCGAGAACTCGGTGAAATTGACCAAGAACTCAATGAAATTGGCCGAGAACTCAAGAAATTTGATCGAGAATGGGCAATACTTAACCAAGAAGTTAAAGAATTTGACCGAGAACTCATTAAAATTGACTGAGAACTCGTAGAATTTCAGTGATAATTCAGTAAAATTGACCAAGAACTCAATGAACTTGACCAAGAACTCATAAAAATTGACCATGAATTCGGAAAAATTGACCGAGAACTCAATAAACTTGATCGAGAACTCATAAAAATTGACCGAGAACTAGGGCAAATTGATCCAAACTCTTACATATAGAGAATTTTGGAAAATTGACAAAGATCTCAGTGAAATTGACCGAGAACTCGCTGAATTTCATCGAGTTCTCGGTCAATTTGGAGGATTTCCAGGTCAATTTCCTCGAAGCCTTGGGCAGTTTCATCAATAACACTCGGTGAAATTGACTGAGAACTCGGGCTCGGTCAAATTGACCAATAACTCATGCGAATGATTGGGAACTCCTGCAAGTATAAATTTTTTTAGTTTAGGTTTTTGAAAAAATTGTTTAAATATACCTTTAATTCGTTGTTTCTTTGACGGAAACACCATTTTCGTTCTTTATTGACAAAAGAAAATGAAAAAATAAAGTAATAGTTTGTGGTAGTAATGGTATTCTTGTTCGAAAGAAGATATAAACTTTAGAAATGAAAACAATAAAATTTCAGGAAGAAATAGTAAGCGAGAATAAGATTTGAGGAAGATGAGTTTTTAGTAGAAGAGCATTTTCGTAAGAAGAAATGGAAAAAAATCAGGAAATAGATTTTTGATAGTAGTGTATTCTTGTATGAAGAGAAGAGAAAATTTTAGAAAATGAGTTTGTATTACAGGAGTAACTTCGTCCCATAAAAAGGGAGCGATTTAATATTAGACAATAAAGTTTGGGAAGTTCAAAAAAGCGAGTGGATAAAAGGTGAGGTTTACAATGAGAAAAATTTCATTTAATTATTGAAAAAGATAAAAAAAACTTTGATACTTTGCAAGTATGATGAATGATACACGGGCACTATAGAATTAATTATAGTGGCACATGTGGAATACAACTAGTCAAATTAAACTGTCCAGATTATTTTATGCAGCGGAGATGTACAATGCACAAACAACTTAAGGTGATCCAGTTAACTGACGACCGGATTTCTGTACATTTATGGGACGGTTAAAATTATTTTTTAAAAATCCAACAATCCTGTTCCTACGAACAAGTGTCCACGAAGCAGGGGTTGCAAGCTTTCAAAAACTCAGATATTTGGATTGTGACTTTTCCACAGCATCCGACCGAATATTAATATGTGTATACACACACAGACCACGTGTGCAATTTCTGAGTGCCTGCGTATTAAGACTCGTATGCAGCCGGAGTATCATATAACTCCACTCACCCTAAAACCCTAACCGAGGAGGAAAGAAAAAGGCGCTCGAAAAATAGAAAAAAAGGAAGAAAAATCAAGATGTGTGGAATTGCTTTGATCATCTCAGGTGTTCGCATTGATTCTTCGTCATTCTGCTCCGATGCCTGTTTGGATGCTGAAACTCACCCATCTTCAATCTCTGAGACAAAACAGGTGCAAAATAAAAAAAAGAACAAAACTTTTCTGCGTTTGGATTTATCATTTTATAGTGAATCTCCATTATAGTGTTGCGTTTCTGGCTCTATTTGTCTTGCGTTTGGATGCACTATCGTATCAAATTGCAATTATTAGTGTTTGGGCAAGTTAATTGTAGCTTCATTGCTTTTGAGTAGGAATCGAGAGAAACCCGCTGTAATTGAGGGCTGCTTCCTTCTTATGAACATCACCAAACACCGCTACTTTTTTATCTTTTTTTAAAGTTAGGACTGTGTTTGGATGCTCGGTTGAAGTTAAAACTCAACGCTCTAACTTGAGTAGAGAGGGAATGAACTAAGTGGGGGGTGATGGCTAGTCAAACTGTTGGGTGCAATGCACATGGAGTGAGAGGAAGTGGTTTGCAAGTGGTGGGTGAGAGGAAAGTGGGAGAGAGGGAAGGAGGAGTGGCTGTGAAAAAGTAGGTCTCTTTTGGTGGAGAGAGGACCATGATGCAGCATCTTGTCATGACCAAAGTGACCTTCACCTTGTAACTCTTGTAGGATTTTCTCTCGAAGGGAACAAATCGGAACACACAAGCACATCCCATTGAAAAGAAAGCTATCATGCATACTATAATCATCATGTTGTTCACTATCAAGTTCATGCAACCAAAATCTGGATTATCTATGTATGTCTCCTTGAATTCTTTAAAATTTGAAATACTTGCCCACAATGCGGTCTGACAAGTCTGACGACTTAAAGCATCGATAACTTGATTCAAAAGTCAAAACATAGCTTTGTGCATGATGGAGAATGTGTACTCTTGTAAGAAAGATACCCACTTGGCATTATTACTATTAAGCTTGTGTTGTCCGTCGATGTATTTCAACTCGCGGTCTGAAAAGAGAACAAATTCTTGTTGGATGAGATAGTGCCACCAATGATGAAGGGCTTGCATTATCATATAAAACTCATTAAAGTATGCAGAATTCGACAATTTCGGCCCATTCAATTTCTTACTATAATATGCAACCTATCTACCTTCTTGACCGAGCATTGCTTCAATGCCAATTCATGACAGACTACAATGCACCTAGAACACCTTGTTGAGATAAGGTATGGCATGATTTGAGGCTGTGGAGAGCTTCTCTTTAATGTGATTAAAGCTCTCTTAGGCCTTGGGAGTACTGAGTACACTAAAACTTGCCCCTTTCTAAGTAATTGGTAAGTGGAGTGAAAATCATCCTTAAGTTCTTGTTGATGTGGTGGTATAAGGTAGTAAACTCATGAAAACTCCGGACATCATTAACATTCTTTGGAATGGGCCAATATCTATTTGGTTTGCCACTATCCCAATGCTACCATGACAGGTGGCTTGCCATGAGAAGGGGGTGGGTCAGTGAGGAGTTGGTTTGTTGACAATTGAAGGGGTAATGGGAGACACAGAACAAGGATGAGGGGCAAAAGTAAGACCAGTTGGAGACGGACAGGAGGAGCTCAATGGTCGGCTTTGGGGAGGGGGAGTTCAGAGAGAGGTAGCAAGGAGGACGAAGAGATTTAATATTTGGGGAAATATAAAGGGAAGGGGATCGAGGGGAGTGGGTTCAATGTTATAGGGGAGAAGAAGAGTGAATCTAAGGAAGGAAATGGTTGGGTTAAGGCTGGCTGAAAAGGGGGTTTGGAGTTGGTCTACAGGGGAAGGTGGAGTACTCAAGAGGAAATCCCGACGTCGTTTGTTAAGATTACCTAGAAGGATGGTTGTTGATTAATTTTTCTTGGGTTTTTTGGGAGGGTAGGTGAAGTCATGGAGGTGGTGATTCCTTATTTCTTTGGGTTTGGGGCCCCTCGAGGGTTTGCTTTTGTTTGTATGAGAATGGAGGAGGAGTTGGAGGAAGCAATATGGTTGCTAAATGGTGAGAGCTTTGCAAGGAGTAAGATGTTGGTGCAGCGGGATAGGTTTGACCCAAAAGATGTTAATAAGGAAGAGAAATTGAAGGTCGGTATAGAGGGGGGTTAGAAAGTTGTGGAAGATAGAGTTTGAGAGACTGGGTAAGGGGTAGAGGGGATTAGAGAGGGAGGAGGAGCCCGTTGGCAAAGTAAAATGAGTGGATCTAGCAGGGGAGAAACCCATATCCTTCAAGGAGGCCGATGAGGATTTCCGAGCACCATATCAGAGGAGGGCTGAGCCAGTCTCCTTATGGCTAGATGTAACGCGCCGGGTTTTCGGAACCCGAGTATATGACTTGTTCTTAAAAAACCCGAGTGTTAACATTTAAAGATAGTCAAATTCAGGTTTTTTTTTTTTTCCTTTTCAGAGTAAGCAGTTTAGCGGAAGGGAAACAAATCAAGCATAAAGGAAATTTTGCATTTACATTCAGAGTATACGAGCGGCTGCCCAAATGACTTATATAAACCAATGTCTCTATATTAACAATTACAAGAAATACACAATTTAATAACAAGATGCATATAAACTTGAGCTGTAAGATTGCACAACTTCTCTTGGCCGATACAACAATGTATCCTTGATAATTGTTCCCTGCTCTTCATCAATCTGGACATTGATATTATTTAAACCTCTTGCGCTACCTATGCGGTTATATATTCGATGTACGAGTGGCTAACTCAGTGTGAATTCCCCTCAAGATTACACACCGCCGCATTAGTTAAGCATAGTTTTAAACAATAAGACATACAAAACATTTTATAATACGATCTTGTTTAAGTGCATGGATACATGGATGCACATCAACTGGGGATGCACATTCAGTTGGCCAAGTGAATGGACCTTTCAAACAGTTAGTCCATTCATGCAAGAGAATGACCCTTTCAAACAGTTAACTCATTCAACTTGCAAGGTAGTGGGCCTTTCAAACAGTCAGCTCACTTAGACGTGAATGAGCCTTTCAAACAGTTAACTCATTCATGCCTGAGGATGGGCCTTTCAAACAGTCAGCTCATCCTTAATAGGGGAATGAACCTTTCAAACAGTCAGTCCATTCAGGCAAGAAAATGGGTCTTTCAAATAGTTGACTTATTCAACTTGCAAGGGAACGGGTCTTTCAAACAATCGATCGACTCAAGTAAGATAGTTGACCTTTCAAACAGTTGGCTCACTTAAGCAAAGAATGGGCCTTTCAAACAGTCGACTCATTCAAGCAATAGGATGGGTCTTTCAAACAGGTAACCCTCTTTTTAATAAAAGAATGGACCTTTCAAACAGTCGGTCCATTAAGCAAGAGAATGGGCCTTTCAAATAGTTGGCTCATTCAACTTGTAAGGGAACGGGTCTTTCATACAGTCGACCCACTCAAGTGAGATAGTGGGCCTTTCAAACAGTCGGCTTGCTTAAGCAAGAATGACCCTTTCAAACAGTTAGCTCATTCAGGCATGGGGATGGGCCTTTCAAATAGTCGGCTCATCCCTAGTAAGAGAATGAACCTTTCAAACAGTCAGTCTATTTACAATGCAATTGCCATGAATGCATGATTAATCACATCCATTATTATTTCAATTTGCAAGCAACTAATTTAGGAAAGCTCAAATGTCACTATGGGGGGCTCGTTACCCAGCATGGGCCGACAACTCGGGCATAGTGTCCCATTCCATCATCCTTGGCTCATGAGACTCCATCATTAGGATATTTAATGGCATCCTCCTCAACCAGTGGCCAATCACAATCTATCAAGTGGGACTTGCCATCGCATGGTCACACAAACTAATCCATCAAGCCACTTAAGGAAAATATACAATAATGAAAAAGCCACGTAGGCACGGCAATCAATGGATGGTAAGCTCGCATCAATGTTTCATTTAATCCATCAATCAAAGTAGCCACTAGGCAAGGGTCCATTATAATCACAATCAGTCAAGTTGCATCCCAAGTTTAGGTGTACATATATAAGTGGGGATTTCCACTAATAGATGTACTAGTTCAAGTTCCTTAAGCAATCCATAAACAATCCATAAACATGAAAGATACACAAGTACAACATATGGGTATTCATACGAGCTAAGCGTTGAGCATATGATTGATAATCAGATCCAATATCTAACACTAGTTATCATGAATTAGAGATATTAATTATCAGTTAAAATAAAATGAACTATTACTTAAACTAATATGGAATAAGAAAGCTCATGGGGAAAGATTCATCACCTTATGTTTTGAATCGCCTATTGGGGTCACTAGGAAGTGCATGCGCCCTTAGAGTTGAATCCTACCACAAATTATAAAATTGTGTGGTTAGATCGAATTTCTACAAATCACCTGTGGTTAAGATTACAACCTAGGGTTTGGATCACTTGGGTTTAGGATTCATTCTAGAGTTTAATTCCAGGCTTAGATTTTTGGGATTTGAATGCTAATTGATGTATAATTGGTCATAAAGTTAATCACGAAATTGCCATTAACATTAACGATGCAATTAACATTAGTTATCATGATAATAATGATCATAATGATGGTAATAAGTAGTGTGATCTATTATCAATGATAATATTTAGGAATGATAATTAGTGTAAACCTAACGAGGTTTGGGCGAATGGTCTTCACCATAGGTTTGTTCCCTATAGGCGAGGGTTTGATTCCCCTCCTTGGCTTTACCCGATACACGTGGTTGTGGGTGATTGCGTGTATCTGCAGGGATTAGTCTTACTTCAAAAAAGAGGTGGGGACACCCCGTGTCTTAAAAAAATATATATTTAGGAATGATAATTAAACACTAATATCTAATATCTATAATAACTAATACTAGCATAATTAACATGCTAATGGTTAACCACATTCAATAATTGCAATAATTATAGCAACACTAATGATGATAATAAATCAAACAATTTACTTTGGGTGAGAAAACCGACTCACATTAGTCGACTCGATAACGAGTTGGGCTTCCAAACCCGATTTGTCTCCATTAGCCCCACGTGGCCACCACTCCTCTCATGCTCCATCTTCTTTCTCCTCTACCTCCTCCTTCACACCCAACAAATCTGGACCGAACCTGCTTTTGTCTCAACAATGGGCCAAGCTCAACCAACTCAGTGAGTTGTTGAGTCAACCCGGCAGCCCGAAGCTTGAAGGGACCCCTTAACTCTTCTCTTCTTCCCTCTCTTTCCTGTTGGAACTCCAATCATGCCTGGACCAGGCCCAACCCTGACTCGATCTAGTTGGGCTCGGTTCCAGCCGAGTTAACTCGTCTACAACCTAAGATTCAAACTTCCTATCTCTCTCTCTCTCTCTCTCGTTTCTCTTTTCCCTCTTTTTTCTCTCTTTTCTTTCTTCCTCTCTTTCTGCTGGAAAACTCTGGCAAGAAGACTGACCAGACCATACTTGAGACCACTAGACTCGCTTGGGTCGACTCGGGGGCAAGCAACAACGCCCTACCACTCTCTCTCTCATTTCCTCCTCTTTTCTTCTTACTTGCTCCTCTTCTCTCCTTGGTTTTTCACAAGGTCTGGAACAGACCAAACCTGCACCCAGCTCGAGCTAACCCCGACTTCAATCACCTAGCTCAACCCAACGACTTGAGCAGTTGCACCAGTGACTTGGTTCGAGCTGGTGCAGTAACGCACCCACTTCCTCATTGCCTTCTCTTCCGTCATCCCTTCCTTTTCTTTTGCTAGAACCCCAGCATGGCCCTGTTCTAGACCCAACCGAGTCAAGCCGGTGGCACAACAACACCCTCTCATGAACTCTCTCCATCTTCTCTCTTTGCTTCTTACTATCCTTCTTCTTCTTTTCTTCTTGCTTCTCCTTTCTCTCTCTCTGGACTTTCACGAGGTCTAGACTCGAACAAACATCGCCTCAAACTCGCGACGACTCGGTGCAGCTCCAAACGAGGAAGATGAGCTGTTGCTAATGGTGGATTGCCATCGGGCGGGTTTTTCTCTAGAATGAGGCTTAGGAATGGTTGGGATCCATGCATAGGAGCTTGGGGATGCTTCAAGTTGAAGCTCCGAGAAGGTTTGGCTGGTGGGTTCGAAGGAAGGAGAAAACGACTATTTTCGAGTTGTGGCAAGGGTGTGGGAGAGAGACTTGTTGCTACTCAACGTTTTGATCTTAAATCGAGCCCTGAACTCTCTCAGAGCTGTCGGATGAGACTAGAAGTCTAGGATCGTGTTGCTTTGTAATGTCCTTTGCCTGCAGCCGATAATGCAAAACCAGACGCGATTTTGGTTTTGTTACGAGTGGAAGCCCTAAACCAGGGATTTGGGTGGCTGAGATCTCGTCGAATGGACGGCTGAGATCGAATATAAGCTAGGGTTTCCATTTATAGTAGCCACTAGAGAAAGAACGGAAAAACCTTTTCGTTTATATGCATGCATCTTTGATCCGTGTAAGCGTCAACAACAGCTGAGATTTTACCCTTTGAATGCTTGTAGAGGAGTCCATGGACGACTATGATGAAAAGGGAATGGGGGCATGCGGATTGCCAACGTGGCAACAAAAACAGTTTCCGTTTTCGAAACGTGTCACCTGTGCGGGGTGTCTTTGAGCCGAATTTGAGCGCATGCACGTATGCATGCATTTATGTGGGGTCCACCATCCTGGACAAATTTGAGTCTCATACAATCTGAATGATTTGGATCAACTCAAGGTGGCCCACATGAATCACAGTAGGTTGGTTTTGAAGGGGCTAGAAACACTATTCTGCCTACATGCCAGCCTAATTCAACTGGAAACAGTGTGTAGGCTTGTAGGTTTCAACATGCAAAAGTGTTAGGTTTTGGTTGAGCTTGAGAGCCACACTTGATGGATGGTTCAGATGATCCAAATGGGTCCCGATGGTGGGCCACCAACTAACACACGGACGATGTCCGTTTTAAATCCGATCGAGTGGAAAGAAGGAATCCTTCCCTTTTTGGAAATTGTCAAGTCAAACCCGATTAACCAACTCTTTTGGCTCGGTGCACTGCTGGTGCTACTGTTCTTTATACACGCTCACTCAAACATGGGGTCCACAATGAGGCTGGACAAAATCTACTCCATTCATTTGCTTTGGAGGTCCCAGCCAGGGCCTCTGACCAAAAATTAGGCAGATCCAAAACCCCGATGGCCATACTTAAATTTTTATTTATTTATAGTTATAATTGTAGATTTTTGTTAGTTTGATGGCCAAATCGTCCTGAAATTGAACGTTAGCGGTTAAAAGGGATCCAAGGGACCATTAAGCTAGAAATCAATGACTAGATTATGGATTATATGACCTAATATGCTTTTATAACATTAAATATCATATTGCAATACTTTTACTAACATTATTTATTATTATCATTATCATTATTATTGTTCTTGTACAATTTATTCTACTTTTCTCTAAGTTGTTTATGTGAATCTTAATACATGGGTCTCAAAGTAAGGTTATCATTTATTTATTTATTTATTACTATTATTTTTTTACGGTTGGATCTAAAAAAATATTCAACATTCTAACTATTGAAACTAACTGGTGGGTGGCCAGGGTATCCCAAATCGGTTACGCTTCGGCCATAACGGCCGATACGTAACGGTAATGGTGGCTACCGTTACGCGATACGGGGCTGAAACGGAGAGGTGTAGAAAACGGAACCGAAACGGCCGTTACGGGGCTGTAACGGCCGTTACAAGGCATAACGGCCGTTACGAGCCCGTAACAGTTGTTATGGGCAGTAACCCTTAAAGAAAAAACAAAAACAAAAAAAAGAAAATAAAAGAAAAACAAAGAAAGATAAGAAAAAAAAAAAAAACGAAAAAAACCAACTAACGTCTTCTTCTTCTTCTTCTTCCTCTTAATTCTTCTTCTTCTTCTCCGCGGTGCTACTGTAATTCATCACGCCGCTGCTGCAGCTCCTCGCGGCGCACTGCAGCTCCTCCTCCTGCTTCTTCTTCTTCTTTCCCCTCTGATGTAACTTCCTCTCCACCCTCTTGCTTTTTTGCTCTCTGTTTCTCCTCTCTCGTTTTCTCTTTCTTTCCTTCTCATTTTTTTCTTTTTATTTTTATTTTTCCCTCTCATTTCTCTCTCCCTCTGTCGCAGTCTAAAAAAAATGAATGGGGGCGTGGCTGGACGCGGATTAGATATTGACAGGTTAGCAGCGAGTCGGCTACTGAAGTGACGTCACCAAGTTCTGTGGGCCCCACTATGATGTATGTGTTGTATCCACACCGTCCATCCATTTTGAGATATTATTTAGGACATGAGCTAAAGAATTGAGGCAGATAAAAAGATGTAGTGGACCCCACCACAGAAAACAATGGGGATAGTGATTCCCACCGTTGAAACTATCCTAAGGCCCACCATAATTTTTATTTGAAATCCAACCCGTTCAAAAGTTAAAAAAGACATGAAATAAGGTAAAACACAGATATCAGCTCGATCTAAAACTTTCGTGGCCTTTAGAAGTTTTTAATGGTGGACGTCACTGTCCCCACAGTTTTCTGTGCTGGGGTCCACTGGAGCTTTGGATTTAACTCATTCTTTGGATATTACCCTAAAATGATCTCTACAAATGGATGGAAGCTGTGGATATAAAACATACACTATGGTGGGGCCCACGGAACTTGGTAACGTCACTTCAATAGCGTTTCTCGCTACTCAAACCTGTAGGTAGCTAATCCGCGCCCAGCGTGGCTGTTTTACAGCCACGTACGTATCTTATTTTATTGGTACTCTACAGCCTATGCCGCGTAGTGCACTTGCATTATTTTAGTGCATGCGGCCCACCTTGATTTATGTGTTGTATTATATATCCATGCCACCCATCAGTTTTTTCTAATCATTTCAAGGCATAGTCCCTAAAAGGAAGCAGATCCAGATCTCAAGTGGACCGCACAGTAGGATTGAATGTCCACCGTGTACTTGCATTGTTTTTGTGCATGTGGTCCACCTTGATTTATGTGTTATATTATATATCCATGCCACCCATCAGTTTTTCTTAATCATTTCAAGGCATGGTCTTTAAAATGAAGTAGATTCGAATCTCAAGTGGACCACACAGTAGGATTGAATGCCCACCATTAAAAACCTATTATGACCCACTGTAATGTTTATTTACCATTGAAACTGTTGACAAGGTTGCATGGACATGGATCAAGGAAAACACAAGTTTGCAGTTTAAAAAATAATATTAACAAATAATAATAATAATATAAGTTTTAATTGTGGGAATTCAATCCCTATTGTGTGGTCCACCAAAGATTTGGATTTGCCTCATTTTTTGGACCATGAGTTGGCAAAAAGGATGGACAACATGGATATACAACAAATGCATCAAAGTGGGTCCTATGTTCAGTGCGTCATTCACTAGTGGTCCACCTAAGATTTAAATCGACCTGATTTTTTGGATCATGCTTTAAAATGAGTTGGCAAAATAGATTTACGGCACGGATATACAAATACATCAAGGTGGACCCCAATTTCAAGGCCTCACCCACTAGTGGTCCACCTAAGATCTGGATCTACCTTATTTTTGGACCATGCCTTAAAATGATTCGATAAAATAGATGGATGTCATTGATATACAATACATACATCATGGTGGGCCCTATGTACATGGCCGTAAAAATTGTCCATGATGCATACATTAACTCAAAATTAATAAATTAAATTATGGCACTGTTGTTGCCAAGTCACAAGTCCAAAATTAAATTGTTTAAATGATTCTCACCGTTAATTTGCAAACACTTGTTTTTTTGAAATATGATCATTTGATAATTTTCATTTATCACTGTTAAATAAACATCCACCAATCCATTAGTGAGATAAGTGCCAATAGATTGCATGAATTTAACATTGATTTGGGGTATCAAATGGTCCACCAAATCAGTTCTAAATCAACAACACTCAGGGTGTCCCAAAACGGTTACGTATCGGCCGTAACGGCCGATACGTAACGGTAACGGTGGTACCCGTTACGCGATACGGGGCCGTATCGGCCGAGTCCCGTTTTTGTACACGTAACGGCCGTTACGGTCCCGTTACGGGCGTAACGGCCGTTACTGACCCGTAACGGCTGCTACGGGCTTGAAAAAAAAAAAAAAAAAAAAAAAAAAATCCCCTTACCGTTTTTCTTTCTTTTCCTTTTCTTCTCTTTCTTCTTCTTCTTCTTCTTCTTCTTATTCTTCTTCCTCTTCTCGGCCTGCTGCGGCTGCGGCCCTGCTGCTGCGGCTGCGGCTGCAGCCTCCTCCTCCTCCTCCTCCTTCTCCTCTCTCTCTCTCTCTCTCTCTCTCTCTCTCTCTCTATCTGTTCTTTCCCTCTTTCCCTCTTTCCCTCTTTTTTTCTTCTTTTCTTTCCCTCTTTTTTATTTTCGGTTTCCCCCCTCTTTTTTTTTTTTTTTTTTTTTACGGGCATAAGCTGCCGTATGTACGTGTCACGCGCTGAGACGAGCGCTGACACTCCTCGAGCTCCGAGTTGTACGAACGGTTCAAAGGAGATCAAAGTTATACGGGCCCACAATGATGTATTTATTATATCTACACCGTTCATCTATTTTTAAATATTATTTTAGAGCATTAGCTAAAAAATGAAACGTATCCAAAGATCGTCTGGACCACACCAAAAATAACAGTGATATGATGATTTTTACCGTTAAACAATTCGTAGGCCCACCGTAACATTTATTTTCCATCCCATTTGTTCATAAAGTCAAAAAGACATGAATGGAGAGGAAAAACAAATTTCATATTGATCTAAATTTCTATGATCCCAAAAAAGTTTTCAATGGTAGACGTTCAATCCCCTACTACTTTTTGCAGTGTGGTCCACTTGATAATTAGATTTGTATTATTTTTCGTGTCAAGCCTTAAGACAATCTCGTCAAATGAATGGACGGTTTAGATATAACACATTCATCATGGATGGGGCCCAAAAATCTTTAACATGTGTGCTACACTTTCCGATCCAAGTCTCACCTAATTTGGGCCCTTAAAAAATTGTATACGAGACATATATTAATTTAAAATTTACCAATTAAATTATAAACTGCAATTGCTAACTCACAATGCCAAAATCAAATTATTTGAATAATTTTAATTATTATATTGTATAATTTTAATTATTATTTTGTATACTTTTATTTTTTAAAATAGGGTCTTTTGATTTTTTTTCATGATTCACTGTCCAATAAATGTCCACCAATACATAAGTGGAATAATGAGAATAAATTGCATGAATTTGAGGCTAATTTGGAGCATATATTGGTCCTCTAAGTCAGCCCGAAATTGGCAACGCTATCTACCTGAATTTAATTTCATTTTTTTAAAGAACTATTGAGAGAAAGATATTAAATTGTTAAGTATATAAATTAGATATTTAAAAAATTAAATATATAAATTTTATAGTCAAATTCAGGTTACTTGGTTCAAAAATTAATCAGACAGTCCGATACAGCTTTTCACCAAAGAGTGGACCGTTACACCACCATAAATACGTTCCAATTTATAAATGAATGCATATTTGGAATGCTTAGAATATTCTGGATTTAATCCATATTTTTTCATATTTTTTTAGCAAAAAAAAAAATTTACGCCGTTACGGGCCGTTACGCCCCCGTATCCGTATCGGTTTTGGAAGTCACCGTTATGCTAACCGATACCGATACGGGACACGTTGACAACACTATTTACTTGAATATAATTTCAAATTTTTTCTTAATATTTATTGGGAAAAATTATATTAATTTGTTAGATATATGAATTATGCAATTGGACATAAAAGTCCCTAGATCGTATGTTGAAATAAAATGTACACAAGTCACAAGGTTTGTAATACAACAAACCTACAAATATGAGATATTTTGGTATTAGATTCATTCTAATTAATTCATATTTATATTATAGAGTAAAATAATTAAATATAAAATATCTATAGCCAATACCAGGTTATCTGGTTCATAAATTCATCAGACAGTCCGATACAGCTTCTCACCAAAGAGTGGACCGTTACACCATCATAAACATGTTCCGATTTATAAATGAATGCATATTTGGAATGCTTAGAATATTTCGGATTTAATACATATTTTTTTGGAAAAAAAAAAAAATTGCACCGTTACGGCCCGTTACACCCCCTGTATCTGTATCGGTTTCGGAGGGCACTGTTATGCCAACCGATACAGATATGGGACACCTTGTGGGTGGCCCTATCGAAAATTCGGGGACTTGATGGAGGATTTGATTTATCTACTAATGTGGTTGGAGTCATAAAAGAAAGTCAGGTTTATTTGATGACGGGATGGATGGCCATCTTAACTAATAGTTGAAATGGGTGGATTGTGACTTACCGGTCAATGGCATATAATGTAGGTTATGTATATCATCACGCGAACGTGCTATTCTATATTTTCATGGTAACACCCAAGTACTAAAAAATACGGGGTGTTACACTAGATGACCATTACATGGGGCCTACTTGGCCCAATTCACATTCCTAGGCACGTTGAAGACCCCACGTGCGTGTTCGTGTATCTTCAAAGACCCACACTGGGAAGATGCACGTGGGTTGCATATATGAGCTTGATGGACACGGCGGGCCGTTTGATTGGGTTGACATGATGATCGGACCATTGGATCATTATCATCAGACATCTTGATCATGGACCCCCATGGGCTGCGAAATAGTTTTGTTTAGATTGTTTACATGCTTTGTTATTTTTGGTATACCTTATATTTGTATTGAAATTAGGGAGTTGGAACAACTTTTAATTTATTAAGCATCTTTATGTTGAGAATCTTTTCTGAGAGTGTCTTTTTGTAAAATGCCTTTTCTGAGACTATAAAGGAGATAGATGGGTGTGAGAAGCCCTAATGCCAATTTTTTTTTTTTTTTTTTTTTTTTTTTTTTAAATTGTGTTTTCTATTCTTCATGTGATTTGAAGAATACTCCATGTGATTTGGGGCTTGGGTGTGGTGTGATTGCATTCCCCATTTAACGGAGGTGCAAGGCCTTCATCTTTTATCTTCCTCCTCTCTTCCTTTCTATCCAAAAGAGGTATTATTCCCAAAAAACTTCATCTCTCTTCTTCCCTTCCTATCCAAGACCATCTAAATTATCTTTTTCTTTAATTTTTCATCATTTAACTTCAACCCCAACCAAAATCAACCATTGAGGACCCGAAAACCCTAGCCAACGACCCCACAGGTGCGAGTTCCTAGGTTGACTATATGGACAACCTCTCAATTCTTTGATTTTCCCTTGCTTCCCCCATCAAAAGCCCTTAATTCCCCATCTATAACCCTACCTTAAACCGTAAATTGACAATTTCTTATTTTTCTCAATTTCTAAAAACCCTAATTTCAAAATCTCCAATTCCCATGAACCCTAATTTTTCAAATATTAGATTTTCCCCTTCCTATCCCTAATGATAAAACATACAAATCTGTCCATTGAGTGTGGAACGTGCCTATGCTAAATCAGAAATTCTATCCTTTCATCTGGCCTAATTTTAATTGATTTATTTGATTTCTTATCATGCGAGTATGTAATTTAGGTTAAATCAGAATTTATTTCCTAGTGTTTACTCTTAATTACTTGTCGGGTTCGCATCTTTCGTTAATTGAATTACTTAATAGACTCTTTCATAATCTTTATGTTGCATGCTAGCATTAAATCACGTGTCTTGCATCAAATTTAGTATCAAAGCCATAGGTTTAGCCAATGATTTAAATATCGACTATATTGATTGATATATCTCACGATATACCTTGTATCCCACCTATGCGATTCGAAACACAAGTAATGCCGATATATCCCAGATGTTCGATCTGGTGAACATTTTCAATTTCCGATCTGTTTTTTTTTTTTGGTTGAAATTAGGTTAAATTAGTGTCAAATGGTTATAAATCCATCAGTTCTTCATGTTTTGCATGAAAAATTATGGATTTGGAGCTTTGATTTTGATATCCATTGGTTCTTCATGTTCTCCATTTTTTTTTTTTTCGAAAATTTCCTTTAACCAACTATCAATTAAGACAAATTTCAAAGTATTTACGAGTATTTGATGAAATGATCATTACATACACTCTAATTTCGAAATTTGAGTATAGGTGGTCCGATTTGGTGAAAATTAGGAAAAATTCAAAATTTTCCAAATTTCTCTCAAATTGCTTGCAATGTTGCACTCCAAACATGCAATGAAGCATGTATGAGGGTTGATCTACTGATTTGTTAAGTCCTTGTCAATTTTCAGAAAATAAAAATTAATTTTTAATTAAATAGTAACAAAAAAAAGATTTTTTTTAATTTTTTTTTAATTTTTTATTTACGAAATTTCCCTTCAACTAGCTGTCAATTGAGACTAATTTCGAAGTATTTAGGAGTGTTTGATGGAATGATCATCACATACACTCTAAATGTTATGCATTCAATTTGAATATAGTTGCATTGGTTCGAATAGACAATGCATAACTTGGGGCCCTATACATAGGAAACCTGCCGTGTGCACTTCTTTTTTGAGATGTTATGATTTAGAAGTGTATATTAAGATCTTTTTTAACAATCCCTGAAGTTTCAATGAAAAATTGAAGCATTTTCCCATTGTTTCCCCATGTTTCCCAAAAAGTGTGATAAATTATCTGATACAAACGATATATCCCGTGCGATAACCGATATGTATTTGTATACCAAGGATGCGATACGTAACGTGATACTGATATTTTGAACACTGGGTTTAGCATAGGATTTTTGTGTTGCACATAGGTTAGAGTTACATCTAGGGTAGAACTTACATATAGGGTTGTTAGAGCATACGTTGCGTGTAGAATATAGGATCATATTGCAGATTTTTGTTTCTAGTTTGGTGTGTCCCATTGCTGAATTTTCAGCTAGCATTTTTCACTGATACCATTGCTGAATATTCAACGTAGTAATCTCAGGTTGTCACCTTGCTGAATTTTTAGTTTGTAATTTTCAGATTAAACCCCTACTGAATTTTCAGCTAACATTTTCCACTTATACCATTGCTGAATTTTCAGCGTAGTAATCTCAGGTTGTCACCTTGCTGAATTTTCAGTTCGTAATTTTCAGATTACACTCTTGCTGAATTTTCAGCTTGGTACTCTCAGATTGCCAGTCTGCTGAATTTTCAGGATAGTATTTCAGGTTAGATTAGTGTCTCTAGTGTGTTCAATTTGATCTCTAGGTTGGTTTTATCCTTGTCATAACGTTAACCTAGGATATATGGTTTCCTCTAATAGTTACCTTATGTATACCCACTCGTTCTGGACGTGGCTTTGGTCTACATCCCACTATGAATCTAGAGTAGATTGCCAAGGCCCTTAATGCTATTAACCACTGTCTGATGACGATTGAAGCCCACAATAGGACAACCGCCACTCAATTGACCATGACCAATGCCCATGTCGATCAGCTTGAAGCCTCCTTTTAGGCGAACCCCAACACTGGGGAAGACGTCCAATCACAAGCCGGGGATCAAATTGAAGGAGTTGAGACTGTGCCACTTGCAATTGTTAGCCGCGCCTTAAGCCATAGTATATTATAAAAAGTGATGATTGATGGATGAATTCAATTTTCCACACTTATGCCAAGTGTGGTGACAAAGTTTGCAAGGTGATCATTGATAATGGCATTGCATCAATGTGGTCTCCGCTAGCACCGTTGACTGCTTAGGTATGCTAGTCGTTCCTCACCCTCAGCCCTATCAAATCTCATGGGTTGATGCATCTTCGATTCCGGTTTCTCAACGTTGTCCCATCCTCATCCAGTTTGGTTCCTATACGGACACGTCGTGGTGTGATGTTTTTTCTATGGATATAGGCCACATCATTTTGGGCATGCCTTGGCTGTATGACAGGGACGCAACACTATTTGGTCGCTCGAATACTTGTTTGTTTTTATATGAAGGTGAAAGGATTGTCTTGAAGCCTCTCTTGCCCAAAAGCACATTGGAAAAGGAGGACGTCAAGAAATGTGGTCCTGAAGATGTGACGAAACTCTAGCTTGAGTATCTTCATATAGTTAATGCCAAAGAGTCTGAAATAGAGACAAACTGATTTGATGTTGTATGCCCATGTGGCAAGTGAGCTCACACCTAAGGTTATTATGGAGATGCTACTTGAGGTTACACCCGAGGGTAGTGTAGAGTTACCATATGAGGTGAGTCTGGTATTTGAGAAGTTCAATATTGTTATTCCAGATGACATACTGGATGAGATTACACCTGTGCGGGACTTCACACATTGACTCTACCAAACCTTCATCATGATCAAATGAGTCCCGGGGAGGAAGTGGCTATGGAAAGACAAGTAGATGAGCCTAAGACCCCTATATATTGTAGACCCATGTCAGTGTTCTATAGGCCTTCAGAGTCTGCACATGCATCTACATGTCATATGCATGACTTGCATGTGGAGATTAGAAAAAGAATCAATATAAGTAGTGAAACATACAAAATGATTGCTGACTCACACTATAGGTTTAAAGAGTTTGTTATGGGTGATGAAGTCATGATTAGAATACGTTAAAAAAGGTACCATAAAAAAATAACAAGCTCGTAGCACTAGATCGTATAAAATCTTGAAAAGATTGGGTTCAAATACTTGATAGGTCTTTCACCTAACATGGGTATCGATTACACATTGAATGTGGAAGATCTTGTACTGTTTCATGGACCTTCCCCTAACCCTCATACGAACTTTGATGATGATGCCCCTGACCTATCTCATAACCCATGACCATTACCTGATCCCTCTTCTTAACCTTTACTATCCATACCATCCATACCTACGAGAAGAGAGGAGATAAATGATATCTTAGATGAAGAAGCGGTTTCCACACAACATGGCGGTTACCATGAGTACCTTGTCAAGTGGAAGGGCAGACCAAAGTCAGATAGTGCGTGGATCACAGAGACAAAGCTTCAGTGACGAGACCTAGATTTCCTCGGGCATCACTGCTGCTTTATTTCACCAGAGGCTAAATCTCTTCAGTCGACGAGAATTGATGAGGATATTCAAGCACCATACCAGAGGAGGGCTGAGCCAGTCTCCTTATGGCTAGGCGACCATTATGTGGGGCCCACTTGGCTCAATTCACATTCCGAGCCACGTTGAAGACCTCGCATGCATGTTCGTGCATCTTTGAAGCCCCACATTGGGAAGATGCACATGAGTTGCATATAGGAGCTTGATGGATATATCGAACCGTTGGATTGGGTGGGCACAATGATCGGACTGTTGGATCATAATCAGACATCTTGATCATGGACCTCCATGGGCCCAAAATAGTTTAGTTGTTTAGATTGTTTACATGCTTTGTTATTTTTGGTATACCTTATATTGTGTTGAGATTAAAGAGTTAGGAATAACTTTTAATTTATTAAGCATCTTTATGTTGAGAATCGTATCTGAAAATGTCTTTTTGTAAAAAGTCTTTTTTGAGACTGTAAAAGAGAAAGATGGGTGTGAGAAGCCCTAATGCGATTATTAAAAAAAAAAAAAAGCTTTGTGCTTTCTATTCTTCATATGATTTGAAGAATACTCCATGTGATTTGGAGCTTGGGTGTGGTGTGAATCCATTCCCCATTCAACAGAGGCGCAATGGTTCCATTTATCATTTTCCTTTTCTCTTCCTTTCTATCCAAAAGAGGTATTTTTTCAAAAAAACTTCATCTGTCTTATTCCCTTATTATCCAAGACCATCCAAATTATCTTTTTCTTCAACTTTTCATCATCCAATTTCAACCCCAACTGAAATCAACCTTGAGGACCCAAAAACCTCAGCCAACGAACCACATGTGTGAGTCCTTAGGCTGATTGTTTGGACAACCGCTCAATCCTTTGATTTTCCTTTGCTTCCCCTATTAAAATCCCTTGTTTCCTCATCCATAACCTTACTCTAAATCCTAGATTCCCAATTTTCTATTTTTTTCAATTTCTAAAAATCCTAATTCCAAAATATTCAATTCCCATGAACCCTAATTCCCATGAATTCTAATTTTTCAAATTTCAGATTTTCCCCATCCTAACTTTAAGAACTTTAATCATAAAACCTATAAAACTGTCCTTTTTGTGTGGAACATGCTTATGCTAAATTGGAAGTTCTATCATTCCATTAGGCCTAGTTTTAATTGATTTATTTGATTTATTTTTATGCGGGTATGTGATTTAGGTTAAATCAAAATTTATTTCCTATTATTTACTGTTAATTACTTAGTGGGTTAGCATCTTTTGTTAATTGAATTACTTTATGGACTCGTTCATAATTTTCACATTGCATGCTAGCATTAAATCATGTGCCCTGCATCAGAGGTCTTAGCAGGGAGCAAGTCTCTCCACAATATTCGGAGAGGAGAAGTGAGGAGGGGAGATGCAACTATCCCTAATTAGGGGAGATGGGTATGGAGGAAGGAAACAACTTCTAGGCAGAGGTTTATGTCTATTCGACAGTCGTGGATAATGTGAAATGGCTTCAATTATTTTTATTTTTTGAAAAAACGGGTCCAGTGGTTAGATTTCTTACCTTTGGAGCATATGCATCATATTATTCCATATGCGATCATGCGATCACATATGCATCACATTATGCCATATGCGATCGCATATGGGCCACATGGCATGGTTATGTGATTGTGCGCTCACATAATCGCTTATGCAATCGCACATGACAACTACGATTGTGACTACAAAATCAAACCCCTCAAAGCCAATGAAATCTAGATTTTGGTAAAGCCAGGTACGAACATTGACCATATGGTGATGTCCGATTCTCTCTTTTTGTAAATGGGAGGATGGTTCCACTCTTGGAAGCAAGATCATTTGGTATTTAATTTGGATTATTCCTCTAGAGTTGTGGAATAAGGATGTTTTCATAGCAGTCAGAGAGTGCATTAAGGAGCTTTTAGCCATTGAAGCAACCTTTGAAGTAGGAGAAGATATTAGTGCACTCACCTCTATATTAGGAGGAGGAGCTTGGCCGACAATGGGTGTTGTTACTCTCAGGGTGGGAGAGATCTGTCTTCAGTTGAAGATGAGAAAGAGGAGTATTATTATTATTATTATTATTATTTTTGGGGGGGGGGAGGAAGTTGGTTGGTCTATAGGTGCATCGGGCGGGAGTGGTGTGCCACTCGCACGCAATGTGGCCTTTGGTGATGCTTCAAACGTGGTGGATATTTCCACACGTGCCCTAGAGATTTTTCTCCTTAAGGTGTTGGGCATGGTTAGGAGTGAGGCCCTCTAAAGGAAGGGCTAAACCACTTGGGCTCGGGAGATCATGGTCAGTTCGGAGGTGGGGTTGGCTTTGGTTTGTGATCAAACCTCTTGTGGGAACCTCAATATGGTGACGTGTGGCTGCCTCGAGACACAAAATGCCCCTTTATGGCCGACACTGGAGCCACGTGCCCTCGCGAAGACACCATTTGGTTTGAACGGGGGGTGCCCTGTGGTCTATAGGGTGACGACTTTCGATACGTTCTTGTCTAGCCTGAGAAAGAAGATGAA
Source organism: Magnolia kwangsiensis (assembly GCA_037074715.1). NCBI lineage: Eukaryota > Viridiplantae > Streptophyta > Magnoliopsida > Magnoliales > Magnoliaceae > Magnolia > Magnolia kwangsiensis. Next base: position 21,418,284 of record CM073585.1, on the reverse strand, counting down.
TGGCCACTTCCGGTGATGACTGGCCCCACAAGTAGTAATTCACATCTCTCTAATCCCCCCACATTCGTTCTAGCACTTGTGAGTTGTGACATATTTTACATGTAAGTTAGCTATGGTAGGTGAGACCAATGTTGTCAAATTGCATAAGCCATCATCCTAGGCCAATTGCTTAGGTAGATGGCTTTTATTTATTTATTTATTTTTTAATAATTAAAAAAATTTAAAAAAATGGGAAAAACTATGAAAAATTCTAAAAAAATTAAGAAAACTATGTCTAATTACTACAAGTGATTGTGTTGGGTATTTTTTACCCATTTCATTGTAGTTTGACTATTAGACCATTTATAAGTTTAAGTTGTTTTAGTTATATTATATATGACAAAACAAATTTAAACAAACAACAAGTTACTCTAAGAATTAATTATTAAAAACTACAAACATGGAAATTTATTGATAACTTGAATCTAGATGAGTTAATGCATATAATACAAGTACAACTCTACAAGTTACAAGTTAAAACTTATTACAATCTACACAAAATATGCAAGACGAATGGTCTAGACTAAATATGATGCAAAGAAATTATAAACGGATTAAAGAGCAATTCAAAGCATAAAATATACTAACCTACCACAAATCTAATAAATCAAATAAACAATAAAATTCAGATTTCAACCTAAATCACAATCCCACAATAAACTAAAATTACATAAAACATGAATTTCAAAGGATCAATGGAAGCTAGAACTTCCACTTTAGCATAGGCTTAGTCCTAATTCAAAGGGGCTGATTTGGTCTTTCTAGGGTTAAGGATATGAGAATCTAGGGTTAGGGTTTGAGCATGTAAGGTTAGGAATTGGAAAGGAATTAGGGCTTTAGACGGATTTGGGAATTTAGGATCCTATAGGAAATAGGGGATTAGGGTTTCATAGGGAATTGGGAATTAGGGCTTGGAAAAAAAGACTAGGGTTTATAGGTGAATGAGAACTAGGGTTTTAGGCTACAGTTTAAGGGATGTGAAGAAGAATCAAAGAGAGGGAAGAAATGAAGTTAGGTGGCTGGACGTATGGTTGTACTGGTCCGTCCGTACAACTGTGCAGATTTACTTGTACGGACAGCGTGTGGGGCTCGATAGAGATGGGATGGGATGGGTTGGGTTTTGGTGGAGGGAGGGATAAGAGAAAATGGGTTTGAGTTTTGGTGGAGAGAAGAGTAAAGGGGATTTAGGTTTGGAGAAGAAAAGTAAAAGAAAAAAGGGATTTGAGAAGAAGATGAGAAAGACAAAAGAGGAATACTTTTTAAAAGAGAGATAAGAGAGGAAAGATTAAGCTTCACACCTTGACATCACACTACCAATCTCTGTTCACGAAAGAATCCCTTCACAGGAAGAGAGAGATTCATTTAAAAAACATCCATCCCTAGTGCTGCCCCCCCCCCCCCCTATTTATAGTCTCAGAAAAGACTTTCTACAAAAAGACGTTCCTAGATAAAAATTTTCACATAAAGACGCTCAGTAAAATAAAATTTGTTCCCAACTCCCTAATCTTAACTAAAGATCTAAATAAATCCAACATGAATAATTAACTAAATAAAAGAAATAAATCTAAACATCCTAAAGTCTACGATCAACGTGTCCTCGCAATCCAACAGTCTAAACTCTTCAGTAAGTAACACATATGCATCTTCTTAGTGTAGGGTCTTTGAAAATGCATGATCATGCATGTGGGATCTTCAATGTGGCCCACCTAGGCCCATGTAGTGGTCACCAAGCCAAAGTGCAATTGGAGCTGATCGCCTCCTCTGGTATTACTTTGAAAGGTGCTTGGATGTCCTCATCACCTATTTTAGTTTATCTAATAGAAAGGAAGTTCGACAATTAAGCAAATGACAAGACACGCTCCAAGAGGGCAGAGGGAAATATTGAGACTAGAAAGTTGAATTAATTATGAGAATGGCAACAAGGTAAGTGGGCTAGTCAAGGGCAGAAGGCGAGGTCTATTTCCCAATGAATGTTCTCAGTTGGAATGTTAGGGGGTTGGGGAGTAGGGATAATTGTCTCTAGATTAAGGCATTGTGCAAGAAGCCAAAAACTCGGATAATCACCCTTAAAGAAACCAAATTGTCCTCTTTCGACAAAATGGTTTTGGACTCAGCTTGGGGTCTGAAGTCGAAGGAGTTTGTTTGTCTAGATGTGGCGGGATCATCGACGAGGATTTTGGTGGCCTGGAACTCGAGCATTTGGAGGAAGGATGACAGATTGTGCAGTGAGTTCTTTATTTCGATGGTTCTGGTCAAAATTTCTTCTGGGTTCAAATGGCTTTTCACGACAGTTTATGACTCCTGCAAAGCTGAGAACAGAGGTTCAGATTTTTGGAGTTGAGGGCCATTCCAGCGAGGTGAGCGATTCCTTCATGCATTGATGAGAAACCCCTTTTGGAAGACTGCAAATTTGTTGAGGAAGCCTGCAATATCATTGTTCCACATCAGATCTCTTTTGCCCACGTCCTTAGAGAAGCGAATGGTGAAGTGACATCTTGGCCAAGCAGGAAGCAGCCATGCTTATATTCTCATAGAAGATTTGAGATGAGGGTTTTTTTTTTTTTTGTTTTGTTTTAACCTTTGTGCTGTTTTGTAGTTTTTGTTGGTCCTCAATTCCTCATCCTGTTGTTTCTAATGGTTTTAGGGATCTAGTTTTGTGTATTCTTCGACAATGGGTCTGTTGCCTTTGTGGGTTGTTGCTTCATAACTCTTTGTGGTGGTGTTCTCATTCTCTGTGTTGTATCATTTTTCTTTGCAATAAAATTTCATATTATCCATAATAAAAGACAAAAAAAAAAGAAGCCAAAATTGTCCTCCTTTAGAACCATTAAGGTGTAGTGTTTGAGTAAGGCATTATTAATTGTTTTACATAGATTTAGTTTTTCTTTGTATAGAAGCCTATAAAAAGGCCTCTTTGGACGTGTGAATGCTTATGGTTGACATGTTTTAGAGAAAAAGAAGTTTTATTTTTATTTTTATTAAGAGCTTTGTGCTTGTGTGTGGTATATTTTACTTGGTAAATCTTAACATGTGTTGCTAAGCATTTCTCCTTCCCCTTTTATTCTTTTCCACAATACTATCTTTCTTAACCTTTGATCCACTTTTCCTAGGTGAATCTTAACATGTAATTGCTACACATTTTTAAGGCCATGGGAGCTTCATTCATAGCCCTCATACCAAAGGTTGATGGTGCTGCTGACCTCAAGGATTTTCACCCTATTAGTCTCTTAGGTGCTCCTTATAATTTATTGGCAAAATTCTTAGCTTCCAGACTTAGACTAGTGTTATCTAATGTTATTTTGGAAGCGCAAGGAGCATTCCTGGCTAATAGGCAGATCTTGGACTGTGCTCTGTTAGCCCACGAATGTATTGATTCCTGTCACAGAGGTTTGGGGGTTTTAAGTATGTAAACTAGATATTGAGAAAGCTTTGGACCATGTTGATTGGGGATATTTAGATTACTTATTGGACAGATTTGGCTTCGGCTAGAAATGGCGAATGTGGATTAGTTCTTGCCTATCCTGATCTACCTTTTCGATTCTAGTTAATGGATCCCCCAAAGGTTTCTTTGGTTCCACTAGGGGGCCTAGGCAAGTAGATCCTCTAGCCCCAATTCTTTTTGTGATTGCTTCTGATGGCTTGAGCCGTATGCTTAGGAAAGGGGAATTGGTTGGGTTATTCATTGGTTTCAAAGTCTTCACTTCAAGCCCGTCTGTCACTCACATTCAATTTGTAGATGACATGCTTCTTTTCTGTGAAGCTTCTGTTCCCGCAGTAGTTAATTTGAGAAAAGTGATTTGTTATTTTAAAGCTATATCAGGCCTAAATATTATTCTTTTCAAAAGCGAATTGCTGGGTTTTAACATTTTTGGTTCTCTCCAGTTTAGCATATGCCTTTGGTTGTAAGGCTGGTTCTTTTTCCCCTTCTTATTTGGGGCTTCCTCTTTGCAGTGGCAAGCTGACCAACCATCTTTGGGATGTCATAATTAAAAGAATTGGGCAAAAGCTGTTGCCTTGGAAAAGTTGTTATCTGTCCTTGGGAGGGCGGTTAACCCTCATCAAAGTGGCTTTGTCTAATCGTCCCTCCTACTTTTCATCTTTATTTCGCTGCCCTAAATCTATTCTTGATAACATAGATAAACTTAGTAGAGATTTTCTTTGGAATGACAACTCTGAAGATAAAAAATTAGATCTCCTGAGCTGGTCTGAAGTCCATAGGCCTTATACGGAAGGAGGAGCCGATATTAGGGTCTTGGCTAATGCAAATAAGGACCCTCCTGGGAAGTGGCTCTGGCGTTTTGAAATGATGTTGGAAATTGGTGAAGAGACATTGTTGCCTGTAAATATGTTTTAGAGGAGGGAGGTTGGTTCTCCAAAGTTTCCTCCTTAAATAGAGCTTCCTTGGTTTGGAAGGCCATAGCCAGTTCTTGGTCTCTTTTCCGAGAAGGCATCTCTTTCTCTCTCGACAATGGTACTAGGATTAGATTCTTGTTGGATCGATGGATTTCTGATAGACCTCTAGTTTTTGTCTTCCACTCTTTAGGTAGAGTGTATTCCAACACATCTATATCAATAGCTAATTGCTTCTCTAATATTGGTTCAGGAATTTGGTGTACTTCGTGTAGGAGAGATCTCTTGGAGAATGAAGTTAATATACTCTTGGAGCTCATAAAGCTCTTGTAAGGAATTCAGGCCAACTCAGAGTTGGAGGACTCTCTCTCTTGGACACTTTCATCTTCTGGCTCCTCCAAATCCTCTTGGAATCTCATTCGGGATTGAAGTTCCTCTTTATCTTTGAACTTCCTTTCTTCTGCTTGTTTGGAGCTTCCCCAAAGGTGCCGGCTTTCATCTAGCTCCTTGCTAGAGGAAGTACTCTTACTGTGGACAATCTTCAGCATCTCGGAATGATCCTTCCCAATATCTGCCTCCTTCGCCTTGGGTGCAGAAACTATACCTCATCTATTCTTGCATTGTCCTTTTACGGTTGAAGTCAGGTCTTCCATTTTGACTAGGTTTCACTCTCGTTAGATGATTACCTGGGATGATTACCGATTTGCTATTCGCTCGGCAAGGAGGTGGCATAGGAAGAGATTTTAAAGCTATTTGGCTCTTGGCATTGATGGCCACTCTTTGGGCCATTTGGAAGGAGAGAGATCATTGATGCTTTTAGAACGTCTCCTCTACTCCCTCAAAGATTTCAACTTATATTTGTAGACGTCTGAAGGATTGTTCTTCTAATTTTAATCTGGACGATAGATCACTCATTATGCCCCTCTTGGGTTAACAAAGCATTCCTAGCCTGTTTCCTCTGTTCTTGGGCTTTGGCTTTCGTCCCTCTTTGTTCAACTGGTTGTTGTGCAGGTTCTGGGTATATCTCTATATAGTAGGTTGTGGAGGTGTTTCTTTGGGTCCTTTGAGTTGGATAGTTGTTTTCTAGGTTTTTGTTCTTATTGTTTGTTTTCGGTCTTTTGTTCTTATCGTCTTTTGTTTTTGTTTTTTGTTTTTTTTTTTGGGCTGTTTTGGCATCCTTTTATATAATATATTCAATCTTAAAAATAACAAATAAAAAAATAAATGCTAAGCATTTGTCCTTCCCCATTTGGTATTCTCACAATGCTTTCTTTCTTAATCTTTGATCTACTTTGCCTCTCAGGCTCTGCTAGGATTTCATCCTCTTTAAACCACTCATTGAACTAGTTTGACCTTCTTTGGTCTTTGGAATGAAGTGACTATTGGTGTGAATATGCTTGGAGTTGCGTGAAAGATTGGATTAGCTATGAGAAAGATGCACTTCTTTGATCATGAAACATATCAACCCACACTGAGATTTAGAACTCCAGTCTATTAGGGACTTAACTATCCATATAATTTCACTAGGGCGTGTTTGGATCGGAGGAATCCTTGGTGTGGGATTGGAATCTCAATCATTATGTAATGATTATTTCCCAAGGCATTATGTAGATGCGAATTCCATTTTCAGGGGTCTTGTTTGGATAGAAAGTGGAAATTTCGTATTCCTCTCACTATGGTCACCTCGTATCCAATGTTTTAAATATCGTTATCGCGTAATTTATCGCACCCTTAGGATACATATACATATTGGTTATCGCATGGGATATATCGGTTGTATCGCGTAATGTATCGTTGTTATTGGGAACATGGGAACATTTGGAAATTGGTCGAATTTTTCAACGAAACTTCAAGGATTGTTGAAAAAGACATTAATACACACTTAGAAATCAAAACATTAAAAAAAGTGCACATAAATAGGGGTTTACTTTGTATGGGGTCCTAATATATGCGTTTTCCAACTAACCTAATGCAAATATATTCGAAGTCTTTCATATAATTTATAAACGTAAGAAGATATGTATGGAAACACAAGAAGACATGTTTGCTTTTGTGTTTGGATACAAAGATTACAACTGATTTGAGAGAAATTGAGAAATTTCAAAAATTCCCAATTTTCTGCAACTTAGCCCAACTCTGCCGAATCTCGAAATCAAGGCTTCAAATCTATAATTTTTCATAGAAAACATAAAGAATCATAGATTTGTAACCATTTGAAATTGGTTTAATGTGATTTACAACCACGGTGTCTTAAAGGTCGTTACGTAAAGGAAATGGTGGCAATCATTACATGTGGGGTCGTAAAGGTTGTAATGGCCATTACTGAAAAAATGACCCGTAAAGGCCGTTACAATCCACGTAACGACCCATTATGCCACCTATAAAGGTCGTAACAGCCGGTAACAGTCATTACTGGGCCGATACAGGTTTTTTCGGAATTTTTTTTTAAAATTAAGGAAAAAGGAAAAAAAGAGAGGTCGTAACGGCCGTTACATCCCGCATCGTAAAGGTAATGGTGGTGGCCATAATTACCATTACAGAATACCTTGTTAAAAAAAAAAAATTGGATAAAAAATCCACATTACCATCGTTGAATACCTTGTTAAAAAAAATTGGATCAAAAATCGAAAATGCTCATTGGATCGAATAGGTGGGATATATCAGCACTACCTATGCGTTTCATATCGCACAGGTGGGATATAAAATATATCGCGGGATATATCAGCCGGTATTGTCGATATTTAAAACACTGCTTGTATTGTATCTTGTGCTCGAGAATCCAACTATAAAATATGCTAATAGTTACTTGGAGGAACTATTATTTTGTACGCTATCTAAAAAGCTCAAAAGGACACATGCATGGAAAATCTTTTCCATTTCCTTGTATGCCCATGGTTCTCTTCATATCCAAACATGCCCTAGTTATGAGTTCAAGGAAACAGAAATGTAAAAACAAAAATCATCTAATGATGATTTTTGTGAGAACTATAAAAACATGGATTTCAATTAAGAGTTCTTGTTTGGCTAGCAAGTGGAAATCTCATATTCCTCTCACAATACTCGCCTCGTTCTTATGCCAAGCATTCAAATTATGGAAAAGCGTAATGATTGTTGTATGGTATCCACCTTTTCTCTACCATCCAAACGACACAAATTGTCATATCAAGGGAAAACCCTTTTCTTTATCCATTGTTTGGCATGGTATCCATGGTTTCCAAATTGCTATTATGGCTATGCAACCTTACACAACATATTTTATTCTATTTATTTTGTTGAAGATTTTTTAAATAAATATGCTTACGAAGTGTGCATCTTCCTATTTTCTGCTTTAAAACTATATGTGGCAAATTTAAATTCTTTTCTGCTCTTCTATGCAACTGTTTTTCCCTTTCATTATAATTTGTGATTCTGTATCATGTTTCTGTAAAGGAGATGGCAGGGATGGCACGAAGTGTTTGTGTGCTGTTTGGTAGTTGAATGTTCAGCATTTTTCTGATTGATTGGTGTGTCATAATCTGTTGTATCATATTCCTCTTTTCTACCATTGGGCATATCTAATATAGTAAAACCTGAAGGCTTTCTTGTATGGGGCACACTCCAGTGGTCCTGGTGCCACCATAAGCTATGGTGGTACTGGGTAGATGTCAGGCCATGTGATGCAGGCATGAAATCAAACCAGTCCAGCAGATGCTGCAGCTTTTGTTACCTCCAGAGTCCACATTTCAGGCTGATCCGTGAACAAGGTAGGCCACACCACAGGAACAAGTAGGTAGTGAACGTCCACCCTTGATTTGAATGGAGGCCGAACATGTTGTTTATATGGAATTCAGGCCGTTCAGACCCTTCATCTGGTCTGGATGAAGGATTATGACAAAACAGGTTTTGCAATTCAATTAGGCCGCTGTGTAAATCAAGGGTGGGCGTCCCTTCTCACATTTTCCCCTTTGTTGCGGCCAACCTGAGTGTTGGATCGGGCTGATTTTTGACGTATAAGGGTAATATGAAGGGACGCATCTGATATATGGTTTGGATTTCCTGCATGTGTCATGTGGGTCCCATATCTGCCTGCTACCACTGGAGAGCACCTTATCTTATATTGGATGAATAAGTTTTCTTTTCTTCTTCTTCTTCTTTTTTAACCAGATTCAAAACAAATCTGAAATGGGCAGGGGGTTGGTGCTGTACATGTGAAAGTTGGCTGTGGAATCTTGGAATTTATTATACTTTCGTGCTTTGGAGATGATGTAGCTGCATTTAGAAAACATTTATAATCTACAAACTACCAGAACTAACAACTTGTGGCTGCAGGTGGATGGACATGTTTTATTAATAGACGATCTTAAAGCTGCTCTACTTAGACGGGGTCCTGATCACCTGGGGAGCAAGAGGGTTTTACTGAAATTAAAGAGTTTGAAATTTATGGATAAAGATGATAATGTATCTGCCTTGAATGTGGAATCGGTTGAGTGTACTGGTCCCATTAATTGCGACCCACTGTCCCATTGTTTATCAGATGAACTTCGAATTGAAGGCTCATCATTGGACTCTTTGGTGGTACATTTTGACAATGAGGAGGATACTGGAGAGGGGATTTCATGTTTATGCTTTCCCATAAAAAAGAAAGATGGCATCACTCACGCATCTGAAGTGGTTTGTACACAAGATGTAGGTGCCATATTGACTAAATCTGTGGCAGAACTTCGTTTCCTTGGTGCCATGCTACAACTTCGGGGAACAAGTCCTGTTCTTCAGCCACTGGTGGATAATTCTGGAAATCTCCTTGTTTATAATGGTACATGATTTAGATAAGAATTTGTGTGTTTGTGGAATCTATATAATATAATTTTCTGATTCATAGAGGAATACCTATGTTTGTGCAATCCACATAACATGAGGTTTTCTACTCCATGCATGTATAGCCCTGCCTCATGCACGTCTCCACATGTGACAGTGGCACATGCACATGAGAGTCATGCAGTCCAGTAGGTGCCCCCCTAGCCAAAGAATCAGACCAGTCTGCTCATCAGGTAGACCACTATGTTGGAAACAAATGGATGGTAAAGAAAAAGTTTGCCAGTGGTCCACAATATGTACATCTCTGCTCCACTTGATTAGTGGACTAGCTCCTTTCTTTGGCAAGGGCATCAGTACACCACGGCCCACCTAATGGATGGCATGGACGTGTAACGTGTACCATGTTGGCATATGTGGAGGCTCGTAGGTGGGTTGTGCTAAATGGCCGTGTGGGATTATCAAACCTTATATAACATTTGTGTGCTAGACATGGTTTGTTTTATGGTCATACTTAGATATCATTTTGCCTGCAATGCATCATCCTCGGATCTGTTGATGATTCATAGCTCGTTTACATTGCATTTAAATTCATGGGGAACATTTTACTGTCATTGTGCTTAACTACAAACCGAAACAATTCTAAATGAAAATGAGTGATTCAGTTGTATAGGCTACTCATTTCTGATTACTATGTTCTCCACAGTCTTTGTCATCTTACTTGTCTTAGACACACACACACACACACACACACACACACACCCCAACCATACCATACCATAACCCTGACCATCATGTGTCTCACTCTATGTTAGGCTTAGGACTCAAAAACCAGCCTCATCTGTGATTGAGGTGGACCACACAATTAGAAATAGTGTATAGGTCAAAGCTCAACCTTCAAATTGTTTCCCTTCGTGTGGCCCACCTAAATCACCAATGAGCTTGATTTTTGGGCTCCAACAGTGTTTTGGTGTGACATCCAATAGTTGGAGTGGATTGAATATAAAAATCACGCAGTGCCCCGTAAAAATCAAGGGTGGACGTCACCTCTCCCAACTGTTTCCATTGTTGTGGCCCACTTGAATCACAGGTCGGCCTGATATATATATATATATATATATATATATATATATATATATATATATATATATTTGGATCTGGGCCTAAAATGAGATTACACATCTAGTAGTTGGTATAGATCTCACATACACATCACGGTGGACCCCATGACCCAGTCAAAAATTAAGGTTTGTGCGGCGGTCTCCCAATAGGTTCCCAAGGAACAAATATTATTTATTACTCAACTAGTTCTTTGGTCCAACGTGTTGGACTACAAGCCATGTACACTTATATGATAACATCTAAAGTATTATGTGCATGTGACATCCAGCCCTTCCAGCAAGTTGGCACCACCATGAGGATCGCCTAGTGCAATGTTCAGTCCTATTTACACATCAACTGGGCCACACCATATAAGACAATGTCGAGACATTGGTAAATAGTGAAACACAAGTGTGGTCCACTCATTGAGTTTTTCGAAGGGTGATGATCATGATTGGGTCAACCTATTACATAGGTTGGATGTTGCTTATATGTAAAAGGCTGGAAGTTATCTCTAGTTGGACTTTAACCTATACTCCAACCAGTTGGACCTTAGACCTTCTCATTTTTTTAGGGTGAGTTTGTTGGATACCCTCCTTTGATTTTTTAACGGGGTCCACCTTGATGTGTATGTGAGATCCATACCAACTATTAGATGTGTAATCTCACTTTAGGCCCAAATCCAAAAAATCAGGTTGACCTGTGATTCAAGTGGGCCACAACAGTAGAAATGGTTGGGAGAGTGACATCCACCCTTGATTTTTACAGGGCACACCATGATTATTATATTCAATCCACTCCAACTATTGGATGTCACACTAAAACATAGTGTTAGGGCCCACAAATCAGGCTCATTTGTGATTCAGGTGGGCTGCACCAAGAGAAACAGTTTGGAGGGCGAGCTTTGACCTGTACACTGTTTTTAATTGTGTGGTCCACCTCAATAATATATGAGGCTGATTTTTGGGTCCTGGGCCTAACATGGAGCGATGAACATGGTGGTCGAGGTGGATTGCACATAAATATCATGGTGAGGTCCACCCAAGCCGGGGACTTGAGAGTGCATTTATCAACCGTAGTAATTGACGTCAGTTTCTATGCTGGTTGGACCTGAGGTATGTTTATATGTATATAATTGTTGCTGAACCTTATTTCTATCGTCAATTTCATTTCTCATCTAAAGGGTGTCTTATAAAGGTGAAATATTCGGCGGAATCAATGTTGGAAGTGATAGCAATGATGGTGAAACTCTAATGCATGAGTTAGAAGGTTGCTGTCACTGTGATTGTCATAGGCATGGAAAATCATGTTGTTGCATTGAAAAAGGACAAACTTCTGTTCCCATGCTGCTTTCAACGATTAAAGGGCCATGGGCTTTGATCTACTGGCAGGTATCTCTGTTTGGGTAAGTTTCTTTTTGAACTATCAAATGATGCGATACAGGCAAGATACTTGGAGTTCTCCCTTAACCCTGTTTCTCCAATATTTCTTATTTTTCTTTTCAGGCTAGGTCAAAAATAATATGGTTTGGTCGTGATGCATTTGGAAGACGAAGCCTCCTTGTTCACTGGCCAACTTTGGATGACCCGCAATTTCTGCTATCTTCTGTATCACCACCTTCGTCTGTTGAGAACTCTGGTACATATTTCAGATTGAACCTTTCATCTATTTCTAATTTCGAGTCCTATTTATTTGTGATGGAAAACAGCTAAATACTTGCATTATGTATAGAAGCAATCATGTTGTTTATGAGTGTATCTGTATATGATTCGTCGGTAAACATTCTGAGCTAATAGATGGCAAGGAAACCATTCTATTAACTGTTTTACTACAATCATTCAGCTTTTTTAAGAAAAAGGGTTTAGAAATGCAATTTTTGGATTTTGGTTTCCAATTGAATTCTTCTTTCACGACTTCACATTAGGTTTTGTTTCTGAAAGAATCTCTAGGCCTCTTATCCATTCAGTAAGCACAAATTCTATTTGCCTGATGGAAATTGTGTGCCCCAAACACTTACAACTTCAGCCATTGACAACTTTGAAATTCGTGCAGATTTTGAAGTTGCAGATGAAATTGGTGCTCTTGATTACTGGGAGGAGCTTCCTTGCGGGATATACAGCATATGTTTTGATGCTTCAATAGCCAATTCTCACCATATATTGGTTGGTCAAGTCAGGAAGCATGAATGGACTGATCCCCTTCTAAAGGACCTGATCAAATGGGAGAGAATTTCTGTTGAACCCAAGCCCGAGGAATTTTATTTGCAATGCCTTCCAGTTCTAAAACAGCAACATGTCTTGTGTTCAGCAAATGCAGATGGAATGCCTTCAAATCTATGTGCTCCTGGAGACCATGTAACAAAGCATGAAGGACCGCATGAAGAAATTCATAATTCGTTAGCTAATTGTGTAATTCAATCAGAATCAATCTTCAATGATAAAGGTGCAGTTCCTAGTTTACAAAGTTCTCAAACCTTAGAGATCAAGCCAGCATAACAGAAATGTTCAAGACATAGTTTATTGTTTAATGCAGGGGCTATTCAACATTCAGTTTCACTACCAGCACACAAGGTTCTAATTGCCTTGAGAGAATCCACGATGCGGCGCACTACCCTAAACATAATCTGTCAGGTCTGCACTTTTGTTTGTGCTTTCTCATTTATCAGAAGCTGCATCATCTTTGTTATCATACTCCAGTACAACACTTTGTGTATTTTGGCAGAAGTAATGTGAAGACATTATTCTTTCTCCATGCATACACTGCTTCAAATTTCAATAGTTTTCCCTAAAGGAGATTTAAGCTCCCTAGGGTAGATGTTCAGTTGATTGTTTCATTGGCATGTAAACCCTACTTATATATGTTTATTGAAAATGTAAAATTGAAAAAATTCTTCGAAATTGATAGTTTCCTAGGTGCATGATATTATCATAAACGTAACAGAGTGCATTGAGAGGAACATAAATTAATGATTAGATCAAGGAAGAAGCTTGGCAATGAAATTCCTGTCTCAATAGTTGTGAAGTGCATTACTCATGACATTTGAAAGTTTAAAGGCCTATTTGTTTTCCAAAGAAACACTTCCTGGCTAAGTAAGGATTTTTAAGAATGATGGGCAGTACGAGGTACGACCGTCCCAATGATCATAGCTCTAGTATAATCAATATGGATGGTTCATTTTCATAGACATTATTTGGTGAGTTATGATCTTCCAATCAAGTTGTATTATGAAAGGATTGGGCAATCATAGGTGGGCATCGCATGATGGATAGCCCAGATCAAATGATTGGACCACCTGTAAAATAATCACTATGGATGTCCATTTTTCTAGCCATTGATTTGATGGTTAGAATCATCCCATCAAAGTGTTTCTGAGAGATAGGGGCCATAGAAGGTGGGATTCATGACGAAGGGTGCAGACCAGTGATTGAATATTTTCCAATATGATCAAGCAAGAAAGACCTTTTTTTGTCACTGACCAATGGTTATGATTGTCCAACCAGAGTGATCATTGAGAGACTTGGTAAGTTAAAGGCAGGGCTTGACATGATGGAGATTGTGATGGATTGAGGGGATGCGCTGAATGCCTCCCTATCAATTAGCACAGGAGGTATTGATCTGGACTCTGAGTGGCTTGCTCATGTGTGGGATCCTCACTCAACTACATGAACCATGAATTGAAGGATGTCTTGGATGCTTCCCCATTCATGTGTTCATCTGGTTGATTGAGTGGACTCCTAATGGGATTGGAAACAGTGTACGAAGGTAGACTGCTGATGACAGTACGGTTCAAAGGATGTACAATGCCTGATGGCTGCATTTCAATGAAGAAGGAATCAACTACCAGAGGGAAAGGCCCGTCGTTCTTTTATTGGTTTTGACTCTATATGGTTTGCAAACAATATGGTCCATCTGTTCCAAGGATTTGGAAAAAGTCATGGACACTGTCATCGCTAAATATATTGATTCAGCATACTTTGCAGGTTTGCATTTGTTTAGTAGTTGTATCTCGACAAAGCGGAGAAGATGCTGCTATGAAAGTTCTATCTGAAAGAAACGTGGGGGGGGGGGGGGGAGATACAAAAGAATGAGATTGCTGAATCATGTGGGTGCCTGAAAATGGTCACAGGAAAGTTTGACTGAAATTGATAACATGGAACAGAAGAAAAATGAAATGGAAGATGAGGCCCTACAAAGAAGCATGTGGAGGGGAGACTGGTAAATCTAGAGGGAAAAACAAGAGTTGCAGTGAGCTATTAGCCTTAGTTAGACACTACCTGATGAAGGCATGCTTGGTGAGGAAGGTGGATTTCAGTAAAGTGCAGCTGGAAGGTCTTAGGAAATGGGCATCTAAATGCTGAAAGATGATTATTCTGGTGGAGGTTAAGAAACTGGACCTGTGATCAATACCCTTCATATTGCCATCAGAGGGAGAAGCAGAAAGAGTACTAAAGGAATGGTGGGAGAAACCGGATGAGCTGATGAGAAGCTTATTATAATGGAGTGAGAATATGGACTTGCCGGGGAGAGCTGCCTTTTTCCAAATTTGGAGAGTACCTCTACATGCATGGGATGTGGAGACGTTCTCAGCTTTGGGGGTCATGCATAGGATCTATCTTGGAGGTCAACACAAGATACATTGAGAACTAGAAAGTGGAAGGACGTGGATGCTCTTTGACGGAGTAACAAATGCAGAGATGGTGGGCCTGCTATGGAGGGAAAGCTGTGTGCTGTGGAGATTAGAGAAGATGGTGAAGGTTTTGGTCGTGAATTGTCTCCATGAAACCATCAAAAGTTGGAAACGGCTACGTTGCTGGAATTCATGTCAAATATTGGAAGGATTTTGTAGTCTGCTGTATAGGAGAGGCAGTGAAGAACCAGGATGACATGGAAGAGAGAGCATGTGCTTGTGGGAAATGGTTATGATTAGTGTCCTAGTATGGGCGATATTACTGATATTAATGCCGATATTACCCACATCATTGGGTTAGCAATACATAAACACCAGGCAATTAAAAAATTACATATATCGGCATATATATATATATATATATATATATATATATATATATATATATATATATATATATATATATATATATAAAACTGAAATTTTATTAAAGGCAAACAAAGACAAAACAAAACAAATTCAAGAGGGGCGCTGAGAAGATGGCTCACATTATCCAAGAAAACCCAAATTACACTCCTTTTAGCTTAGGGTCACAAGAGGCCCATTCAATGAGCAAGTTCCTTGCCCTAAGGGAAATGTTCATACACGGCTTGCTCACATTGGAGAAGCACCGCGCATTCCTTTCTTCCCAAACTGCCCACCAAATAGCAAGGAGTGCCATTATCAAAGGGCTTGATCTTCCTTACATGTTAACATGGATTGAAATGCTAATTTTAATACATGTTAGCATGGATTGAAATAGAAATCCATGCATCAGCATGGTTTTGTGGTGACAAAATCAACTTGTCTAGTTAAAAATTAAGGAAATTAGGGAAATCCTTATTTCCTCCATTTTACCCTGCAATGAGATTTAAATTACAATACTTAGAACTAATTCCTTGTTTCCACTCCTATGGTTATTAAAATTGCGTTCGATATGCTTTAGTTTGACTAACTTTAAAACCTTTAAATTTTAAAGCATCACCCCATAGTTTTAGCTTTGCGCTTACTCTCTCCCTCATCTCATCAATCAAAACTGTCATCTTCAAACAATAAAAACCACAGGACCTACTCTTGTAAATACTTTGTTAACTTGTCCATAACCAATCAAAAAAGATACGAATCCAATGCTGACCCCTAGTGCAAACCTACAGTAATTGGAAACTCACTTGTCTCTTAGGTAGTGGTCCTCACATTTGGGACCACTTCCTCATACATATCCCTAATCATATCAGTTTACCTTGTTGAAAGTCATTGCTTTTCCAACACCCACTACATTTAACTCTCTAGGGACCGTATGAAATGCTTTCTTTAAGTCAATAAAAACCATATGGAGATCCTATATTTTTCTCTAGTTATTTACTGATAAAAAAGATATATTAGTTATTATTATTATTATTTTTTTAATGTCAAGATCAGCTTGTTTGGAACTGAATATTTGGGCAAACTTGCATGTAAGAAGCAAAGAGAAATTTAGTTTCTGATGTCTATTTTATCAAATTGTATGAAAATGAATATGCAGGCAAACTTGCATGAAACAAGAGAAGGGAAACTTGTTCCTGTGGCAGTTCTTTTTTCTGGTGGATTGGATTCGATGATACTCGCAGCGTTGTTGGATCAGTGCCTAAATTCCACTTGTAAGTTAACGAACTAATGAGTATTGTACTGTTGTTCCATGAGAAGGTTTATTCATCTTTTCTCTTTCTAGAATGTGTTTGATATTTTCATGGATATTTCACTTCTTACAGAGCATTATTTGTCGTTACACATCAGTATTGTAATTTAGAATACAGCTGTTTGACCAGCTATGCTCTATGGAGCTGTGTGTTGGACAATTAGGAGGCAACAAGAGTAGGTGCTCTTAAGTCATCTCGTCATCTTCCATTGTGGGATGATGATGGGAGTCTGGACAATTATGATGGTTTTTCTCCTGCTTGTAGCTTTCTCTTTTGAAATAAATTTTAGTTATCATGAAAAAAGAAGTTGTTCTTACCAAGCTTTCTTCAACATCTTTACTGGTGTACTTAAATTTAACAAGAAGGAAAAACAAAGATAGAGGATAAGTGTTACAGCGAGATGTGAAGATGGATATGCGGATAGACTAGGAACTAGGAATGACAAAATCAATAATGAGGATACCTTAAGCAGCCCAACAGGAGATAAAATGAAGATCAGACAATTGAGCTTGTTTGGCCACGTGCTAAAAAGTCCAACGATGGACTTGATAAGGATAGAAACTTGATTAGGATTGAGGGAGCTGAAAGGATTAAGACGGGAAAGCCTTGTCTCGAGCTGGTGAGAAGAGATATGAAGACTTGTTTACTTGCTGATGATGGGGCTTTGGGATTAGTTTGCCAAATAAGTTTCATAATGCAAACTTGTAAAAGTTGGGTTCAAAGTATCAGCCAAGACATAGCATATTGGCTGATAAGTAGGTCAATGCTACGACGATGACAATGATGATGTTGTTGTAGCAATGTTTCTAAAAAGCGATAAGTATCGGCTGTATCATGACTGTATCCTCTCCCTCCTTTTATGCAACTTGGGTGTGAACTGACAGGCCGAAGAAAATGATCTAATGTGAGGTCATTTTCACATTGGGCTTGAGTGGGGTGGCCTGTGGAATGCAGGGGCACACTTGGGGTGGGTGGCCCGCAAAACCCATGGATTTGGGGCCTACGAGGAGGGTTCGGCCGAGGACTTAACCCATGGATTTGGGGCTTGTGCTATGAGATAAATGGATTAATTTGCCATGTTTTATCAGTTTGAGCTTTTAGAGTAGATGGTTAATTGTCCTTCATCTAATTGGTATTAGATCGGGAGGTCTCGTGTTCGAGACTCTTCACTGAGGGTGATTAATGCAGGGACATTTTCACACCGGGCTCAAGTGGGGTGACCTATGGGATGCGGGGGCACACTCGGGGTGGGCAGCTCGTGGAACCAATGTTCGAAATATTGGTATCGCGCAATGTATCGCAACCTTGGGATATGGATACGTATCGGTTATCGCACGGGATATATCGTTTGTATCGCATAATTTATCGCACTTTTTGGGAAACATGGGGAAACATTAGCAAAATGGTTGAATTTTTTGTGAAACTTCAAAGCTTATTTAAAAAGACTTTAATACACTTTTAAATCATAAAATATCGAAAAGGAAGTGCACATAATAAATTTCCTTTGTATAAGGTACTAAGTTATGCGCTAAGTTATGCGTTATCTGTTAAGCTAAGGTAAATATATTTAAATATGATGCAAACCATTTATAAATGTATAAAGATATGTATGAAAATGAGTCATATCCAAACCTCAATTGAAATTCATTTTAACATATCATTTTAGGGCATGGCTTGAAAAATAAGGCGGATCCAAATCTAAGGTGGACCACACCACACAAAATAGTGGTCATTGAATGATCACCATTAAACTTTTTTGGGGCTATAATTTTTTTGGATAAAGCTAATATTTATGTTTTCCCATCCACGTTTGTCAAACCTCATGAATAGATTGGATGACAAATAAACATTACGATGGCCCCTAAAAAGCTTCAATGGTGGACATCATTGCCACCAGATTTTCTTGTGGTGTGGTACACTTGATCTTACATCTGTCTCCTTTTTGGGCTCATACCTTAAAATTACTTATGAAAATGGATGGAGGGTGTGGATTGGCTGGTGTACCACACATCAGCGAGGTATGGGTATGTGTTGTGTGAAGATGGGACGCGGATTTCCTACTAAATCCTTTCGCAGGAGTGGGCCACACCGTGATGTTTGTGAGAAATCTACTCCATCCATCAGTTTTGTGAGCTTATTTTAAGACTTGAGGCAAAAATTGAGTAGGATCCAAGACTCAAGTGGGCCGCACTAAAGAAAAAGGTGGGTAGGTAAATTCCTACGGTTGAAACCTTCCTGAGTCGACAGTGATGTTTACATTCCATCCATACCGTTCATAACGTCATTACTACTGGGATGAATTGAAAACCCAAATATTAGACTGATTCAAAACTTGCGGCCCCATGAATATTTCAACTGTGGACCTTCAGTCCTCACGTTTTCGGCCCACTTGAGTCTTGGATCTGGCTCATTTTTCGGCCATGTCTTAAAATGTGCTCAAAAAACAGATGGACGAAATGGATTTCTCACAAGCATCGCGGTGGACCCCACCTAAGTTTGCAGCGCATGAACTTCATGCGAAGTAGCGCGGACGATCATCCACCTCTAGTTTTACAAACAGTTCAAAGGAGATCAGAGTTACATGGGCCCCACAATAATTTATTTATTATATCCACACCGTTCATCCATTTGGAGAGATCATTTTAGATCATGAGCCCAAAGCTGAGTCACATCCAAACCTCAATTGGACCACACCACAAATAGCAGTGAGGACAATGATTCTCACCGTTATAACATTCGTACGGTCCACCATAACGTTTTTTTCCATCCAATCTGTTCATGAGGTCACAAAGACCTTGATGAAGAGGAAAAACAATTATCATATGATCCAAAACTTTCGTGACCCTAAAAGGGTTTCAATGGTAGATGTTCAATATCCATCTACTTTTCCCAGTGTGGTCCACTTGATCTTTGAATCTGTCTTATTTTTTGGCTCAACCCTTACGACGAGCTCGCCAAATGGACAAACGGTTTGGATATAACATATACCTCATGATGGGACCCACAGAACTTGGTGACGTCAACACATCATCCACGTCGGTGGTATGCGGTATGCCAGCCCATCCGCATCTCGTAAAAAGGGCTCGGAGCCTTTTTTTTCGAAGGAGAGAGGGTTCCGGCGTTTCGGAACCCTAAAATCTCTACTAAATCCATCATTTCGTCGAGAATATCTCCGGATTTCGCCGAAACTTTCTTTGGATTTCGATGGATTTCGCCCAAATCTCTCCCAAATCAGAGATTTTGTTACTAGGATTCGAATGACCCTTCAAATGTAGCTTCCGATTAGGGCGATCTCCTCTACAGGTACAGAAATCTACCTGTTGAAAGGTTTTTTTTCTTCCGAATAATGAGTTTGTTTGTCGATTTCCAACAATAATGGAGGAGGAATCGTGTGATATCAACGATATATAGCGCGATATCGACGATATAGCATGCGATATCTGGATTTTGAGATTTTTTGTATCTTCCTAGCGTTATCGGACGAGTTTCGTCTCGTTAGGGGCCGATAACGATAATATTGGTCAATAGTATCGATATTTCGAACACTGCGTGGAACCCATGGATTTGGGGCCTGTGTGAGGCGGAACCCATGGATTTGAGGGGCCCACGAGGGGGCAGAACCTATGGATTTGGGGCTCGGGCTATGAGATAAAAGGATTAATTTGCATTACTCTATCAGTTTGAGATTTTAGAGCAATTGGTTAATTGTCTTGCATCATGAGCTGTATAGGCTGATATGATAATGAATGCCAATAGATAGCATATTGGCTGATAAGCAGGTGAAGGCAACGATGATGACAATGAGGATGTTTTGGTACCAATGTTTCTAAAAAATGATGAGTATCGGCTGTATCATGATTATATCCTCTCCCTCTGTCTCTTGTTATGCAACTTGGGTGTGAAACAACATACTGAAGAAAATGGACCATATAGGCTGATATGATAATGAATGCCCACTAATGATTTTTGTCTTCTTGTTTTTCCACTTTTTTCTTTATTTCAACCCTAGCGGAAGCTTAGAACTCATTTTAGACTAGATCTAGCTTTGAGTGGTGATCGATGAATAAAAGTGGAATGGACCATTTTATGGTAAATCAGGAAAAGGGGGTAAATGATCCTTTCCCCCCTCCCTCTTCATCTTTTCATCTTCCTTTTGTGGTATTTCAATGTAATGCATCATGAATGATCTACCAAACCATGCTTGATTTGTGTTTGAATAGAAATTAATCGGCTGACTTTCAGCAGGTCAGGCTGACCATTAACATTCTTATCAAGGCATAGTTTGATACACCATTGAGTTACATAATAAAAGGGATAAATGCTAGTGTTTTGCATTTTTCCCATTTTTTGATAAATTTTCTAATTTCTTTTGCCACACAGCCATGTATTTTCTAATACAAGTCCGATATGGTCTGATACAACTTGCATCATATTGCTTTTTGGGCCGGCTGATACATCCCTGGACACTGATATTTAAAACCTTGGTTGTAGTGTATCATCTAATGCACACCATGGTGTGCCGAAATGGCCGTTACAGGACCATAACGGCCGTTATGGAAAAAAAATGACCTGTAACGGTCTGTTATAGGGCTGATACATGTTTTCTTCAGAAAAAGCCGCAATGGCCATTACGGTGGCCATAACAGCTGTTATGGCCCGTAACGTAAAGGTAACAGTAGTGGGCATTGTGGCCGTTATGGGAAAAAAAGGCCACAATGGTCCCATTACTGTTATGGGACCATAATGGGCGTTATCGAAAAAATGACCTGTAACGGTCTGTTATAGGGCTGATGCAGGTTTTCTTCAGAAAAAAAAATGCTGCAATGGCCATTACAGGGGTTGTAATGGCTGTTATGGCTCGTATCATAACGGTAACTATGGTGGCTGTAAAAGCCATCGTTACTATTACAAAATACCTTGATACATACGTGCCAATATCAATGGTGGTATCAATATCATGTTTTCATAGGTCATTCCTAAAATTCACTCTGAATCAGCCCATTTGGCCAATACGTATTGGTCATTATGGACTAAGATGAGCTGATACACAATGGTCAATATTCGTCAGAATATTGTTTCCTCTTTTACTTGTTGGTTTTGGCTTCTTTTTTTCTCCTCTTGACAAAACGGTAGAAGGGTTCTCTTCTTTTATGGAGTTGTGAACTTGTAGTTTATGTTATATGCATCTGCACAATGTTTTTTATTTTTCATTAATTGATGTACAAACTACTAGAAAATGTTTAGGCCATTGAAAAGTTGAAACTAAGCATTCAATATTGGAGAAGCAGACACCAAAGCACATGGATGGATTTATAAAAGTACACTGAAGACAAAAGATATCAAATAGTTATTTTACATTACTTCTTATTTATTTAATATTTCCCTTGTTTTTTAATGTAAAAATTCACATTGATATGGCTGATATTCAGTGACCTGTATTACTGGATGATTTAGGCATGGATATCGATATATAGAACCTTGGTTATGATGATGATGATGATCGTTGTTTTAAATATTGATGATTTTGGCCAACATATTGGCCGATTTATGATTTTCCCATAGGTGCAAATTTATATATGACTGCAGTACATATGTTAAAATGTATCAACGCTAACATTGATTATTGCCGATATTTTCTGATATATCACGATATTTATAATATTATATGTTTTCACATCTCTGGTAACAAGATTCCATTGTTTTGATTGAAACTTGATAGTTTGCCCGTTCCAATAGAAACATCGTAAATCAATGTAATTTCGACAAAAATCCAAAAAGAAAGACTTTTTTTTTGCCCAGATTTTTTGGGCATTCTCTTTTTAGCTGTGTTTTAACAACTCCACTTGAGTTGTTTCCTATTAAAACATGGATTTAGTGGGGAAATCATGGTCAGAGAAGAATTTCACGTCAGAACCCCAAAGGTGAGAAAATGCATTCTTTTTAATTCTTTATTTTCAAGACATTAGCCAAGAAATTTCTTGAAATCTATATCCATTCATGATTTTGATGCTTTGAAATGGGTCTCAAGCAAGAAATTTGGATTTCCAAGGTGAAAAATGGAAGAAATTGGGGACATGAATTTCTTTGGTTTTATCCTCTAAAAATGTTATATAAGGGTTGAAAAATATATGTTTGTGAGCATTGGCAGGTCTATAGATTTGCCTAAGTTTTTCATTTTTTTTGGAAAAAAAAGTTTTCTTTAAATATTTAAAAATACATTTTTATATAGAAAGTATTATAATAGAGACGAGGCTCTGAAGGGGAAAGGGAAAAGCCCAAAAGGATGTGGGTGGAGGTAGTAAGAAAAGACACAAGGACTACTGGTTTAACTATGGATATGGTCTGTGATAAAGTGGAATGGCAAAACAAAATTTGTGTAGCTAACCCCCTTTAGTTAGGATAAGGCTTAGATGATGAATAGAGACATGAGTATGGCTGTATTCATGAGTTAGCCTATAGATAGGAACAAGGTATGGCTATGGATAATGTATCTAGGAGATGGATGAGGGCATGGAGGTATCCAACCATGACTAGAGTTCACACCATTTGGAGTGACTTTAACAATTATGATAATTGCTCAATATCCATTGATGGGCACATTGTGGTGCACATTGTTGAGGATGACTTAGTACTAACAATATGTTAAAGGGTACATGGTCTGGTATCATCGGCTCTTGAGTTGGGGCATAATATTGTAGTTATGTGGTGTAACAACATTATGACGACCCTAGTAGGCATATAGACAATGACTTCGAGCCACCTTGGGAAAAAGGTTGAATTTTTCAATGAAACTTCAAGGGATGTTAAACGACACATGCTTACATGGAGGAATCAAAAAATTGCAAAAACAACTATGCATGATAAGTTTTTCACTTTATATGGGCCAAACCATGTGTTGTCGAAAAAATCAGTATAAAATAAATATATAAAATTTGTTGCCAGTCAATAGATCAGCCAACACTCAACAATACATACAATTTCTGCAGTAATTAATCGTGAAAAATGCATTTCCCAATCTAAAAATGAAAAAAGAAGAAGGATTTAACCAATTTCCCATTTCTCACTTAAATGATAATTGTTTCGCCACCAATCCATGTTAATACATGAGAATCATGCATAGACAGATTTTCATTGCAATCCATGCTAACATTTGAAATAAATAAATAAATAAATGAAGTTTCTGTGGACTTCTTGTTGCCTTTAAGTTATGGCCTGTCTTCTTTTCGAGTCAAAATTTATCTCCAAATCAAAACTTTGATTCAATAAAAACCAAGAATGATTGAAATCACCAAAGGAACACAATTCTTAAAAATAAAAAAATAAAAAAAAAAATAAAAAAAATCCAAAAAATGGTGTTTTTTCTTCTTTTTTTTTGGAAAATTTCCTAAATTTCTATCAATTTTCACCTATTTATGGATGTTTCCCTAGCATTAGGGATATTATTATTGGTATTGGGGATATTACGATAGCATCATTAATAAAAGGGAACTTTTATAAGGGATTCTTATTAAAATTTTGCTGATATTGATTATGTCGCAAAATATTGCTGATATTATCGAAAATATTGGTGATATACCCTTGTCCTAGCGATACCAATAATTTTTCCAATATTATTGATAATATATTTGGAACACTTATTATATGGGATTTGAATTATATGATTTTTTTTTGTTATATATATTTGCATCATTTGCGGCCGACAACAATTAATTGGGAATAATGCCTGGATGATGATGATTTACACTGACGACATTGTTTTGTCACCCAAACAATGAAAGACTATTACGTATAGTCTTTTTTGTAATGCTTCGAGTTCTAGGTGATCAAACCCAAGGCTTGACAGCCCTAAGTGCATGTTTGCGATGTAGTTTTAATTTGGTGAGACTGAGATTGAATCCTTAAGGACTTATATTCGTGCGTTCTCTAAACACTTTATAACTAGAACTAAACCTAGGATTAACTATAAAATTAAATTAGAAGAAGTAATGATATAAGTTGGAGTAATGTAGAGAAAATCAAAAAAATACAACACTGGAGTGCCAAGGATCCACTTCTAGCCATTCTTAATGCCTAATTCACTTGATTCAATTAGATAACTCAACCGGAATCGAAGTCATATCCTATCCAGCTGGATAATAGAGTAGTTAATTCATAATTCACAAACCAAAATAGATCTGAACTTTAATTGATTTAGTTCCCACGTATAGCACCAAGTTACTGATCGTAGGGAATTCAAAGTATCTATCGTGCCTGTAATCTATGATAGATCAATGAATTTTACAGATCAATCCCTTGCAAAAGATATAAGCAAACAATCTTAGCCTTCCTAAGCACCCAAAGCGCCCGGAGTCGACAATGGGTCAAGGTAAATTAAAACCAAAGCTTTATTCAAACCAAAAATCAATGAATTGTTCATCATTCAAACCAAATAACTTGAATCAAAGTAAGCTAGAACATTAAAAATAATTACGAGCTTCACCTCTTAGCCTTAACTAAGAGATTTAGCTAACCATTGTCATAGTTGAACTAAACTCAAACATAAACATGAAAAAGAATTTAGAACCGAAATATTAGAGAGGAAGAAAGGCTCCGTAGAAACTCTGCAACCTCTTGCTCTCTCCCCCAAACCCTAATTTGTATCTAGACGGGCATAAATCATCCTTTTAAATAGGAAAATCCCACACCGACTCTGCATCGACTTGAATTTTTGCACCTTTGTTATGCTTCGGTCACATCGACTATAGCCTTTGGTCGTACCGAATTTGTCTCTTGGCTGCAGCTGAATTTCCTCAAAATTCTTATGTACTCTGTCTCCCTTAGGTCGCAACGTACCCTCCTTCGGTGGGACCAAACAACACTTCGGTCACGCCTATGTGTTGAGCCGAATTAATTCTGACAATCACTGTTTCTTGTCGGACTTTTGGGCACTTTCGGTCGGATCAAACCAACATCAGGTGGGACCGAACAACTTGTTATTTCTATTATTGAACTGAATGATTTTTCAGACTTTTTCTCCATCTTTAGCGCTTGGTTTTCTTGAATCTTTGGCACTTGAATTTTTCATTATTATCCTCTATAGATCCAAACCTCTACTTGGTCATTCTTCGAGGTTTAAATCTTTGCTTTAATCGCCCTTTTCATCTTAGCTCTCCAAATCACCTCGCATATCAAAACACCCATAATTAGATCAATTAAGCACACTTATGCTTATAAAACCAATGCACAACTGGGGGGGAATATGTAATATTTAACACTCAACTCTAGGTGTGTAATCATGTCTTTTGACATCTCCAAAAGCTTCACTTGAAAAAATACCACCATTTTTCGAAAATTTCCCCAAAGTTTGTCAAAATGTGAAATTTCACACGATATCTATGATATTTTCCTATATATTCCACAATATTTCCAATTCTTGAAGGTGAGATATCATGTGCAGTAACTAGTGTTTGAAATATTGGTATCGCACCATGTATCGCACCCTTGGGATACAAATACGTATCGGTTATCACATGGGATATATTGTTTATATCGCATAACTTATTACACTTTTTGGGAAACATGGGGAAACATTCGGAAAATGGTTGAATTTTTTAATGAAACTTTGGGGATTGTTAAAAAAGCCCTTAGTACACACTTTTAAATCATAATAACATCTCAAAAAAAAGATACGTAATAAATTTCCTTTATTTAGGGTCCTAAGCTATGCGATGTTTAACTGAACTAATGCAAATATACTTAAATTGAATGCATGATATTTATAAATATATTAAAGTCATGTATGGAAACACAACCAATTCATTGAAAAGTAAAAGAAGTAAAAATTGAGAAATATACATATCATTGTTTGGGACTAGTTATGGCCTAGACCCACATAGAGTTGCGCGGTGGCTCGTAATCAGTCTCCATCTTGACGGGGCTGGGAATAGTACTGTTACTCCACAAATCGACAATACTGGGCCCAGGTCATAGTAGTGGTACCAGTTAAGATACTCCCTGACATAATGCTGGTATTCATCCTCTCTAAACTGAATCAATACACTCATCCGTGGGTACTACGTAATTGTCACAGTCTGTAAGTGATATGGATCTGGGAAGGGCACATATGAAGCTCCCTGGTATCCATATTGTTGGCCATATCCATACTGTTGCTCATATCCTTGCCCATATACAGAAGTGAACTCCTGACCATGGTTAAAAAATGATATGCCGTAATTGTTGGAGTCACTTGCCGCATATCCACTAGGTCCATATCCATGCCCATATTGTGGCATAGAACTTGAGCTACTCTTGTGTTTGTGATCTAGATTCATGTTGTGGCATGTAAATCGAGCTCCCCTCCCTCGTCCGTGATTCAAATCTAGAGCCACCTCACCTGTCACGAATGCTTGTGTCTGTCATGCATTTCGCCTACAGCTCCTCAAAATCTGAAAGTTTCTGAGTCTGCTTTTTCTGCAGTATCTTTTGACTCATGCATGTCGTATTGTAAATAAGACGGGGTAATGGTTCTCTTGGATGAGAACCATGGTCAGGGTCCTGCGTGGAATGATCGAAATTCTCCTCCTCGGTGAAAGGGCTAAGAGGCCTCTTATCCTGACTCCAACCCGCGCTGCCATTATCCTTGTTGCCATTATCATCATCCTTACTGTTATCAGAGTCATCGTCACCCTTATCGCCGCCATCACCATTACCAGACCCATTCCCCGCATCACCCTCTTGACTCAACCTTGGTGTCAGACAATGTCTCCCCGCCACGTCCCGCGTGATAGTGACTACTACGGGCTACTCACCGGACTCCTCGTCAATGGGTCGAATGCCTCATCAGGAGATCTCTGCTGCTCTACATGTGCGTCAACATCAATCCCTTGTGTCTCTACTTCCGTCGCAACATGTGGCTCTAGTCGCCCATCGAGGTATCCAAGTTATCTGACCTAACCCATTGGTAACTAGGTCATTATCCTCAACATATGCATGCTGTCCGACTGTCATCATGTCCAGTGGGTCTTCTTGCGCTTTTCTTCTTCCTTCCATGCGGAGCAGCTTCTCTCGTAACTTCATATTGTAGTGACAATACACTAGCTTATGAAGCCTCTCATACCTTATTCTATTACGTTTACTTGTGTGGATGAGGGAGAATGTATTCCAATTCCTTTCATAGGGTGACGAGGACACGTTTGTGCAAGCACACGGACAGCCAGTCGTTGTAAAACCTCGCAGTCAGCCCCGTATATGGACCACCATTCGCCTGCATATCATAAAATTCTTTCATTATTTTAGATTTTTCAAAATAATATGAAATTTATGTTTATTGTATTAACTCATATGCCACCATGGTGTTCTTTGACTGCACCGCAGGGTGGCACCCAAACATTTCAACCGTGTCGCGGAATCTAACAATCTATTGATGATGTATAACAACCAGGATAAGTATGAAATGGTCGAGATAAAGATAAAGAGAATGTAAGTGCGGAACATATTTACCTCACTACCAAAGGTGTCTTTCCTCGTACAATCGGGGAATAAGTGATTGTACACCTCATGTACAATCTTCTTTAATGAATTATCTTCGTAGAGTTTCGGCTGTAATGGTATTTGGGATTTAGGAAATACGCTGAAAACCAACATCAGTACAACCCTCGTTTATTACTACATATAAAAAAAAAAATGTAAAATAAGTGCTTACTAGCTTGATGTAGTGGGTGAGAAAGTTTCCTTTCCCAACGGTCGTCAATTATTGCATGCACCCACTTATATGCATTAGGAGCTTTAACCACGATGACCTTTTTCATCAGCTGTACGGGCGGATACAACGACTCCATCGACGGATTTGTCTCATTGTCCACCATCCTCAACACCATATAAATGGGTTTTAGAATACCTAGTACATTACGCACACGATCCCAGAATGTATTTCTTAGCACCAGCTCCTTGATTCTCTAGGTTATTTTCGTCAACCTCCTTTTTCATTTTTCGTAATCATGAGAGGCGAAAAGCTCTCGTAACCCCTATCTATGTTTGAGGAGGCTACTTAAGGCGATATAATTTGTGGTGAATCGCGTCGCCTTAGGGCGCACTATATCCTCACCACACCTCGCGCATCGCGACTAATAACAAGGTGTGGTTGTATATGAAGTTTGTGATGAGCTGTGCATTAGTAATTACGGTCTTCACCAACGGCTTATCCCCGATTGCCTCCAACATGAGATCCATGCAATGGGCTGCGTAGGGGGGCCCAATATATATGATACTTCTTCTAAATATCTTTCCCTGCCTTGACAAATGCACTCCCATTGTCTGTAACAAATTGCACAATGTTTCTCCTCCCAACATCTTGCATGATGTTGTGCATTAGTTTATAAATGTAGTTACCACCTTTAATCCTATTACTTGTATCTATAGACTTTAAGAACACTGCCTGTCCCCTGCAATAGACCATAAAATTTATAACCGACATCTTCGTTGGTCCGGTCCAATCGTCACACATGGCGGTGCAGCCGTACATCTCCCATAACTGCTTATACGAATCGACATATGTCTTCATCTCTGCATGTTCATCATCCAAATATTTCCCTATGATCTTAAAGGGCGTGGGCGGCTGCACATCCTCACCCCCACGCTGCACTTCACTTATCATATTTTTGAAGTGCAGGCTTGCGGCGACATTCGCGGGGATTTGATCATATATAAAAAACTTTGCTATAAAATTTACAACGTTCTTCCTCACATCTCCTCCACTAAACATGTTATTTATTTTCTTTTGTGTCCCTCCTGTCTCTTTGTACATCTTCGGATCTAAAGGTAGATCTGGCACCCGCACCCTACTACTCCTGCCCATGCCCCGCCTCATAATCCTCCCCGCCTACTACCCTCCCCTGGTCGAACCCTAACACTCCCGCCTGCTCTACTACCCCTTGCTACACTCCCCTCATCACGCTTATGGATAGACGCCTCAAATATAGGCCTACTCATGTCCCACCTCCTATCCTGATCCCCTCCCACTGATCCCGTATGGACTCTTGAACTGGGCGTTTATATTCGGGATCATCATCGCCATCGAGATCTACTACATCCTCCTCACCTACATATGGTGGTCGTCCCAACTCCTCCCTAATCTCCCTATCCCGTGCGGTCGTGCATGTCGTTTATCTTTTGTCTTCATATTTTATTTTTATTTTTCAATATGACCCTCATCTCTTCTTGCCTATCCTGTGAGCACTTAGGGCAATCCACAACATTGCAATACCCTTCCGCTAAATGCTTCTTCAAGTGGGTTACCCCCACTCCTTGATACATGGTCACATAAATTACATATACTCTCAAATCGATTATCGGGAGTGGGCCGGTCATATTGCCTCCCTTTATCAAGTTGTCTCTCTCCTCTTCCTCCTGACATTTTATATGTAAAAGAATATTATATTAAAACTTGTTAGGGCCCACCTTGGTGCATGTGTTGTATATCCATGCCACCCATCCATTTTATCATATTATTTTAAGGAATGATCCTAAAAATGAGAATTATCCAAATCTCAGATGGATGGTGTAGATAAAACACATACATCATGGTGGGGCCACAGAACACAATCCAATAGGCAGTAAGCAACTCAAGTGAAAAATACATGCAATATATAGGTCTTTTTTACATTACCATAAGGTTGGATGGCAATTAAACATTAAAGTGTTTTTCGGCTGTAATGGTATTTGGACAGTCCACATGGACAATTCCTGAGTGCCTGTGTATTACCGTCCCACTCTGCCGGAGTACACGCAGCTCCCATTGTACAATCTGAGGGAGCGAAATCCTCAACAACAATTGTTTTAAGCAGTGCGTACAACAATCAAGCTGTGTTGGCCCACATTGTTGTCCATTTAAAATCCACTCCGTCCATCAGTTCTATCCTGGATGATAGGCAGTGGGCTGCCACCTTTGGTTGCAAAACTGGGACATTGTCATCATCGTAGCTTATTTTCTCTTTATGCACATGGAAGCCAACAAGCATTTGTGGAATCTGCTGGTAGAAAGAATGGAGTGGAAGCTATCAGCTTGGAAGAGTAGGTATCTCTCTTTTGGGATCGGATTACCCTCATTAAAATTTGTCTTCTTCAATTTGTTGATCTACTTTTGACTCTTTTCAAATGCCCAGTGTAAGTTGTCAACCACATTGAGAAGCGTCAATGCAATTTTCTTTGGCAAGGTAAAGAAGAAAAGACGAGAAAAATCCATCCAGTGGGATGGTAAGTAGATTTTCAGCCCCAATGGGAAGGGGCCTCGAGTATTAAGAATCTCAAGGTCATGAATCTAAAGTTGCTTGGGAAATGGTTAGGGAGGTTTGGTGGGAAAATGCTAGTCACTGCCTTACTGGAAGCAAATCATTTCATGTAAATATGGGGTTTCCCAATTAGGGTGTTTCACTCCTTTTTTTGCAGTACAGGGCTTTTGGTGTTGGAAAGCTATGGTCAATGGTTGGGAGGACTACTTTAATGGGATAGTTTCTGCAGTGGGAGATGGAGCCAGAATCATATTTTGGGTAGATGTTTGGCTTGGAAGCTCTTTGCTGTCACATGATTTCCCTAAGACTATATCTGGTCTCTTTCTGACCGAGGAGCTATGGTTGGCCAATGCTTTAGTTCAACGGCAGGAGGAATGTTTTTTGGTCTTTGGGTTTCTGCAGAAGCTTGAGAGAAGATATATTGGTTTTGTATGCTTTAGCATACCATTAGGAGCTTCCGCCTTCTCCCTCTAGTTTTGGTAGATGGCATTAGAGGTCTTCTCCTTCATGGAACTCCAGGTCAAATCATTTTTCAGCTTGATAATCAGTGAAGTGGACCTAGCCTGGCCCCCTTTCTCTGGAGAGCTCAATTTGGAACTATTCTGGTTCCTCTGGAGTGATAGCCTTTCTTGGCGTTTATTTAAAATCAAAATCTTGACTATAGACATCCGAGAAAAAGAAGAATGGTTATTACAAATGCTTGCCTCATGTCTAGAAACTGCGAAATTGATTATTTATCTTTTCATTCATTGTGTGATGGCCTTGGGAATTTGGAGGGAGTTCCTCAATCTCTTCAGTAGACAATGACTAATGCCTGCCTTGATTGGAAACTTTTTATCATGCTTGTAAGGGAAAATAGTGATAGAAAGAAAAGGCTCTCCGGCATCTCTTTTTCTTGGAGGGCTTATGGGTTTATTTGGACAGAACAGAGTCACCACACCAACAATAGTTCTGAGTCTAGTGGTGTGGTTTTTGCGAGGGCAAAAGGAAAAACTGTGTCTTGGGCATTGGGGCTCAATAAATGTAAGAGGAAATGCCTCATGGGAAATAGGCTTCGTTGATGTAATGGTTTTTTTTTTTTTTTTTGGTGGGCTTCATCCTTTTTTGGCCATTTCTCTGTTTGGTTAATAAAGTTCCCCCCCTTTTCCATTCAATATACATACATGCATTCATGCACAGATAGCATTTCGACGCTGTCCTATATCCTTATATACATACATACATAACAATTCTGCCTTGGTCGAATGTACTTCTTTTTAATGATAGT
This sequence comes from Magnolia kwangsiensis, assembly GCA_037074715.1. NCBI lineage: Eukaryota > Viridiplantae > Streptophyta > Magnoliopsida > Magnoliales > Magnoliaceae > Magnolia > Magnolia kwangsiensis. The sequence continues at coordinate 21,386,130 of CM073585.1, read as the reverse complement.
GAAAATTTTATGGCAAAAAGAAAAAACAGGCACGACCCACTCTAAAAGCATAAATTGAATTTTTCTTTTAAGAACCTCAACTGGAATGCCCTCATCTTCACAAGTTCTGCTATTCGTTTCTTTTGAGATTTCCCATATGAATGTGTATGGAACCATATTCTAGACGATCTCCCCATGTGGAGAGAGGACATTTCCCCCAACCACTTAGGGCATTCATAATGGTCTGATGAAGAGCCCAAGATATACCAAAAGATGGAAGAATTGATTCCATAGTCCCTGTGACACTGCAATGAAGGGACATAAGTAGATCAACACGAGAGTGAACACCTGAGCTTGATAGTTTGGCATTAAATGATTTCCAAGCTTTCCTGATTGTCCCCATGGATGTGAGCTGTTTACAATCATGCTAAAAACAATGCTCTGCTACTAAACTCAAGTGATATCTTATGAGGTTGGAGGTGATTGTTGACCAAGAGGTCGATGAGTGCAGATAGGCTTGGTGGTGGGAGGGATCTTTTATTATTTTTGTTATCTGAGTTTTTCGTCTTTTGCCCATTGCCTATAACTTGACCTCTTCAAGTGGTTGTGGAAGATCCTCCACCATACAAACTAGTCTTCATCCAAACTCTTCTAATCATTCTTTGATAAAATAAAAATCTGGAATTATTCACTATTTAACTTTCTTGTTCCAGTGATGCCTTCTGTGAACATGTCTGCTCAGACTGGTGGTTAATGTACTCTCTGTTGACAGATGAGATCGATCTGCTAAATGTGAGCTTTGATGGCCAGCTTGCTCCAGATAGAATTACTGCACAGTCAGGGGTAAGGGAACTTCAAAGAATTGCTCCATCTAGAAGGTAATCCCAGTGATCTTTTGTGTCCTACCCTAATTTACACATACTGTACGCACTGTCTGCATATATGGTGATTTGTGCGGCTTTGAACTTTGTGCATACCTTGCACCGGTTTCCTGTATCAAACCAAACTTCTCTTTTCTTCTTGCTGGACTTTCATTTCAATTACTGAATTGCATCCTATATCAAAGTTCAAACTAATCATTGCATCTAAATAAAAGGAAATAATGGGAATTGGGTGCAACGCTAAAGCTAGAGTCAAGAAATTGAGATTATATTTTCTTCTATCTATAGTTCAAGATCTTTGATCATGCTAAGTAGCTTAAATACATATAAAGAAATATTTAGTTGGCATGAAATCCAGAAGCAATATTCTAAAGATGCAGTCTTCCTTCTATTAGAACTCCATTACAGTAACAAGCTAACAGCCATACTAGAAACTATGAGAGCATTGTTTTCATTTTTCATTTTTTTTTTCTTTAATGTCAGAGGGGTATTTTTGGCATCTTCAACAACCCATAAATCTTATTTTATTTTATTTTTATCATCTAGGGGTTTTGGCTCTTTAATAGATGGATATTGTTTAGAAAATTCCCATTTTCTGTTTAGGTTTAACACTGGTTTTGAGGAATGAAATTGAGTTCTTTGAATTGAATTAGGAAACGTCCAAGTTCACACTTGGGTTTGACCAATTTTTCGGCTGGTCTGCTAGAAACCTTTTGTTTGAAAGTGCTGGGCCTTTTTAGGAGTAAGAGTGTTGGTCAGGAAATTACTAAAGAATGGTTGGCTAAAATCACAGTAACTCAAATGCAGAGACATTGTGTGAAACTCTTGGTTACGAAGGCCGATTCTTGAGGTTGACTGTTGGTGGAAATTTACCGGTTCTAGTATTGACTTGCAATTGGAACTTAGTAGAGCTGTTTTTGTTCTAGTTTGGTGGTTGATTTGATTGTTTAGAACTATTGTTACTGCATCTCAATTTTATTTTTTTTTAATGTTTCTACCCCAATTTCATGTTGAATCCCATTGGGTTAAAACTTCAAATTTGTGACATATTCGTAACGAAGGAAGATCCTTCTGTGGGAGGATTTTGAATTCAGCAATTCTTGTAGTGGGCTAGAAAAGAACGTGCTTGATACAAGGATCGAGGTGCTGAGAAGTAAAGTCAATTGGATTTAGCTTTTTTATTGTAAGAAGATAGCCAAGCATAAGAAGAATACAATTACAGAGATTGAAGCACTTGACAAGCAATGTCTGCTTGAGTTGTACATAAAGGAGCATCACAGATGCAAGAATGGATGAGGAAGATCCATCTAGCTGTGATCCGTATCCTCCTAACAAAGATTGAATTGCACCCATCTTTTTTGAGTTCCCTTGCAAGAATGAACCATTGATAGAGGATACATCATAGAAATTTGAGGTAATTATTCCTGAGAGCTCTGGAACCAAGTAAGTAGATTTGACAGAGATAAAACCGGGACTTGCAGTGGAAAAGAAAAGGCCTCAAGATCTAACAGGCTTGTCCAGCAAGCAAGGGAGCAAAATACTGCACAGTGGCTCTGATATGCATGATAGGTCTTTTGTGGAATGCCTGAGAAAGCGGCTCTGATTTTCTTTTTTCGATATCGTTTAAGTGAGATGGGCATGGCTGTTATGTCCAAGTATTTTGTTTGGTGGAAAAGATCGTGGTAATTCCTAAAATATTTGAACTCGAGGTTGAATCCCTCCAAGCCTCCAACTAGGAGATAGTGCAAATCAATTCTTGATTGGAGGACAACTAGAAGCAAAAGCCCAAATGGAAATTTAAGGTTTCCTAGTTTGAATTCTGGAGAGGAATTTTGGGCACTTTAAAAATCTTATAACACTTGAAAGTTTCATCAGTTGGGGACTTTTAAGCTCTTCTAAATTGGGGATTGTTTAGGAAACTTTTAGTTGTTATTTTGGTTTAATTAGGACATACTTTTCAAGAAAGATTTAGGGGGTCTTTAATTTCAATTAGTGGGGTAGTTCCAAAACCTGGTATTTTATGACATTGCGGGGATTATTTAGAAGCTAGAAGATTAGTTGAAAATTACTAAGAATGAAGTTTGAGATCTTTTGGTATCATTGGCTTAGATCTGTAGGAAATTTGAGAATATGGGGATGTATTGAGGGTTGACTTTTTCTGGGATTTTACACTTTCTGCTGTTGAATCAGGATTAGAACTTGGTAGGAGCTGTTTTTTGGTTCTAGCTTTTTGTGCTCTGACTGGGTGGGTGATCTGCTGCTTTCAATTTCTTGTTTCTTCTCCTTTTATCTTAGGTGTTTCATTACCAAAATTCAGTTGGCTTTCTAAACAAGAGACAACTGACTTCTCCTGAGTCCTGACAAACTCAAGTGGAAGATGAAGAAGCAGAATCTTAACTAAATACTTATTTAGAACTCCACTATTGTTACAAGTGGTTGCATCCTATTCCTCAGAATTTTAGAAAGAAACAAAACAATGTATAGAATTTGCAGCTCATGTATGGTTTATGAACTTTCAACATGCCCAATTTCTTTTGAACAGTAGTTTTCATAGCAATTTGACTGGGGCTTTTATTACCATTACCTACATAAACTAGAATGTCTAGAGTAAAGTCAATTTCATTATATGCTTTGAGCTTGTCTCTAAGTCTTAAGTCAAGGAATGCGACAGTTGTCTAGCTATGTGCAAAAGCTAACAATAGACATCACCTTTCATCTAGACTCTAGGTAACATGCTTGGTCAGAATCATCACAAGTCATGATTTAAAGGCTTGGGACTGGAAATCACATAAGCAACTTATGAGCAGGAACCATGAGGTTAGTTTGATGGCCAACGTAACGTGGGTTCTTGATAGATTCCATAAACTGACTGATGTTATGAACCACATTCATTGCATGTTTATATTAAGGCAGGTTAAACTGCCTATTGAAAATAGGATCATCAATTTTCTCTCTTGATGGTTTCTTACATACATGAAGATCTAGCTGGGTATTAACATTTGTTGTGTGTGATATCAATTTAGAAAGGCACTCAGTTATATCTCCTATCATGGAGAAGATATCCTTGTAAATGCATTGAAATTATTTATGAAGAAAATGTTTGAACTTTGTAATTATTTAAAATCTAGTTTCTTCCAAAATGGTAGTTTTAAGATTTCCTTAAAGGCATGTGATGTTTTATGTATCAATATTGCACCATGTATCACACCCTTGGGACATGAAACATTGTGTTAAATTTCAGGAAATATTGCATTTATTGTGTAATGTATCATGGTATGAGAAACATTGGAGAGACACATAAACACGCATGCATGCACCCACTCCCACAACCCTCCCATACACCCTCCACACCCACAAAAAACACAACCTAACACCCACCAACATGCACACACACTCCACCTCCCTCCCACGCACGCCACTGCCGCCCCCACCACATCCCCACCCACCCACACGTGAACACTAAATTGGAGGCTTGGAATAAGGCTCTAAAATATGCCCACACGCTCTAAATTGGAGGTTTGATGTAAAGCTCTAGAATCTAGAGGCTTAAAAATTAGTAGCACCAAGATGGCAAGAACACACACATATGCTAAATTGGAGGTTTAGAGTAAGGCTTTAGAGGTTTAAAAACTAGTAGAACCCAGTGTTATTAGTACCAGTGTTTTCAGTATCACTGAATTGAAGATACATATAATATTGAGGATACTCTGAACAATGGGCATGCCCAAACCCGACCCATTGCCACCCTTTGTTAACTTAAGACTTATGATGGCCTTGTGACTTGCCACCGCTGCAGCCTAGCTCGGGCATGGGCTTTTCCATTACAGCTCGGGTCATCACAGACTTTAAAAAGTTTGCCTGATTAATAATAGGGCAATGCTCAGGCATACTCAAAATGGGCCTGTAGCTGCCTCTTACAAGGTATTCCATAATGGTAATGGTGGCCTTGATGGCCACTACCGTTACCATTACAAAATGGACCGTTACAACTTTTTTTTTTTCTTTTTTGGTTTTACCTATTTCGGCCCCATAATGGACCGTTACAAGCTGTTATAGGCATGGAATGCCAAATCGCTTACGTATTGGCCGATACGGCCGATATGTAACGGTAACGGTGGTGACCGTTACATGTTTCAGGGCCGTATCGGTCGATACGTTTTTTTGTACCCGTAACGGTAAAAAAACGGTCATTTTTTTATTTTTTTTTTCAATTTAAGCTCCCTTTTTGATGTTTTTTTTTGAAATTTCTTGCTTCCAAACTGTTTCTCACTCCTACTACTAATTTCGACCAACCTTGGCTAAGTATTTGAGATAAAAACACATTAATAAACGGATTTGGTTGAATCAAAGCTCGGTGGGCCATTTTTCTGAAATTTGTCAAAAATAGGTATTTATACTTTTTTGATATGTTTTGCTGTTTTAATCATGTCATATGATGTGTTAATTATAGTAGAACATGTTAATGTGTATTTTACAAATTTGGGGTGCCATTTAATATTTTTTTTATATTTTTTCTATTTATGCATGAATTTTTGCCCTTTTTTTAAAAAATTCGAAAAATCATTTTTTAATGGTTGTTTTGCTGTTTTAATCATGTCATATGATGTGTTAATCATAGTAGCACGTCTTAATGTGCATTTTACAGATTCGGGGTGCCATTTTATATTTTTTTCTATTTACGCATGAATTTTTGCCCTTTTTTTTAAATTCGAAAAATCAATTTTTAATGGTTGTTTTGCTGTTTTAATCATGCCATATGATGTGTTAATCATAATAGCACATCTTAATGTGCATTTTACAGATTCAGGATGCCATTTTATATTTTTTTCTATTTACGCATGAATTTTTGCCCTTTTTTTTAAAATTTGAAAAATCAATTTTTAATGGTTGTTTTGCTATTTTAATCATGCCATATGATGTGTTAATCATAGTAGCACATCTTAATGTGCATTTTACAGATTCGGGGTGCCATTTTATATTTTTTTCTATTTACGCATGAATTTTTGCCCTTTTTTAAAAAAAATTTGAAAAATCAATTTTTAATGGTTGTTTTGCTATTTTAATCATGCCATATGATGTGTTAATCATAGTAGCACATCTTAATGTGCATTTTGCAGATTTGGGGTGCCATTTTATATATTTTTTTCTATTTACGCATGAATTTTTGCCTTTTTTAAAATAAAAAAAATTCAAAAAATCAATTTTTAATGGTTGTTTTGCTGTTTTAATTATGCCATATGATGTGTTAATCATAGTAGCACATGTTAATGTGCATTTTACAGATTTGGGGTGCCATTTTATATTTTTTTTCTATTTACGCATGAATTTTTGCCCTTTTTTTAAAAATTTGAAAAATCAATTTTTAATGGTTGTTTTGCTATTTTAATCATGCCATATGATGTGTTAATCATAGTAGCACATCTTAATGTGCATTTTACAGATTTAGACTGCCATTTTATATATTTTTTTCTATTTACGCATTAATTTTGGCCTTTTTTTCAAAATTCGAAAAATCATTTTTTAATATATAGTTTGCTGATTTAATCATAGAATTTGATGTGTTAATTATAATAAAACATGTTAATGTGCATTTTACAGATTTGCGGGGTTATTTTATAATTTTTTTCTATTTTCAAATTAGAGACGTTATGTTTTTATTTGCTTATATTGGACAGGTTTTGCCTTGGAGCTTCTTAGGGTTTAGTTAGAACATAAAATCATCTTTATTAGCATAGGTCATACAGACATACACTCATAATACTCATATCTAATTATCTAGTATCTACCTAAACCTAAAGAAATGTCTGGGTCTAGCCAACAAGTGAGGATATTGGATGACAACATTGTGAGAGGGTTGGTGGTACTAGGCACCAGATGAAGTGCAAGTATTGTGATAGGATAGTGTCTGGTGGAATTATCCGTCTCAAACAACATTTGACATATCGAAAGGGTCAAGTTGCGCCATGTAGTAGAGTACCGAGAGAGAATGCTTTTAATGCAAGCTAGTCTGGATGAGTCGAAGGGTAAACGGGCTGCTGTAGAAAAGAAGAAAGATATTTTGGATTCAACTTGACAGGAGGTGTTTGGTCCTGAATATATGGGCATTCGTAATGAAGATATTATTGATTTTGACGAAGATTCAGATCGAGAATTAACTATAACTAGGAGAGAGCTTGCGTCTAGCTCGTGAAGAGAAAGAATGTCGCAGCATGTTTGGCACGCATGGGTCAGTGCATGATACAGGGGGGGTAGGTTTGGTGGGTTAAGATGTATGTTTGGGAGCCGACGACAGACATCTTCACGTGATTCCCCTATACGTTTGGATGAATAAGTAAATGAGCCTAGGAGACCCTCTATTGATCCAATCCTGTTTAGGAAAGAATCAACTAAACAAAAGAAGATAAGACAAATGTGGAGTAGAACTTCCGTTGAGAAATTAGGTAGAGCAGCAGAAGTTATTTATACATGCCAACAGACCTCCTAACGCGGCCAATTTTCCATATTGGTAGGTAGTAATTGATGCAGCAGTAGAAGCAGGTGAAGGAATAAAAGCTCTCACGGTTAAGGAGATTAGAGGGAAATGGACAGATGCAGAGTATGCGGATGTGAAAGCATACGTGGCTACCTTTAAACCTGTATGGCAAGTTAGAGGATGCACGATCATGTGTGATGGTTGGACTGGCCCAATCAGACGCAGCATGATCAACTTCATGGTGTATTGCCACTTAGAAACTATATACTATAAGTCAATTGATGCCTTAAAGGCAACAAAAAATTCTACTTATATTAATGGACTGATGGATAAAGTTGTGGATGAGATTGAAGAGGAGAATATAGTGCAGATTGTGACAGATAATGAAGCAACGTATAAGCTTGTAGGACATGTTGATGGAAAAGAGAAAACATCTTTTTTGGTCACCATGTGCTGCCCATTGTATTGATCTTATATTGGAAGATATTGGGAAGAAGAAGAATGTTAAGAAAATGGTCGAAAGGGCAAAAGAAGTGACGACGTTTATTTACAACCATAATCAAGTAATCTCAATAATGAAAAAGTTCACGAAAGGACGGAAGTTGTTGTGGCCTGTGGCAACTAGATTCGCAACAAACTTTATAGCAGTAGAGAGTTTATTCCAGCATAGGGGAGAGTTGAGTGAGATGTTCGCTTTCCGAAAATGACTCAACACAAAACATGGGAAGAAGACATCAGGGACACCGGTTGAAATTGTGAACACCGTATGGGACAACAAATATTAGAAGAAGGTCAAGTCGATCCTAAAGGTGATGGAGCCACTAATGAAAGTACCTCGTCTTGTTGAAACCGACGAAGCACCTACCATGGGCTTCCTATACGATGTCATGGATTAGGCAAAGTTGGCAATTCAACGTGATTGTAGAAGCTGAGAGTCTTATTGGAAGATGATTGACAGAAGATGGACAAGACAACTCCATCATGATCTTCATGCAGCAGGTTATTATCTAAATCCTAGGTATAGATATGCTCAATCATTTGTTGTGGATGATGAAGTTCGTATTGGGCTAAAAAATGTGATAAAGAGATTAGAGTCTGACTTAGATATGCAGATAAAGGCATTGAATGAATTAGATATATTTGAAAATCGCCTTGGTAGCTTTGGAGATGCTCTTGCACAGTATGCAGTATCTAGGTTGCAACCGGCCGAATGGTGGATTAATTTCAGAGAGAGTACGAAGGCTCTCCAAAAAATTACAGTAAAAGTTTTTAAGTCAGACAACATCTTCATCTAGCTGCGAAAGGAATTGGAGTTGTTTTGCGCTTATTCATTCAAAGAATAGGAATAGATTGCAGACTAGAACATTAGATAGACTTGTCTTCATGCATTACAATATAAAACTAAGAATGCGACGACATCATAGGAGCATTACAGCTGTCGATGACGGAGACTACTATCCAATAAACTTGGACAATATTTATGATGAGGATGACCCGCTTCTACCTTGGTTGGAAACAAGGGAAAAATAAATTGAAGAGGATAGTGAAGAATTGAAAATTGATGACCCATAAATACGTAGAACGCAACAAGAGAGTCGTGCAGATGTGTTGGACCCAGTAAGAGGGGCAGCGTTTATGCCAAGTACGGGTACGGCTCAAGATCAACAAAAGAGTACGAGCAGTGGTAGCTTAACCGTATCGGATGATGGTGACGATGACCCCCCTGCCCTTGGTGCTGACACTTCCGGTGTTGTTCAACGCCCTATTCAGCCGTCTATAGATTGCGATGCCGATGAACATCGATGAGGTGGTACACGAGGTCGGACCTACGAGTGTACCGAGTCACGATACAGCCAGCAGGAGGAGGGTACATCTAGTGGTGCATCGGGTCCGAGAGGTCCAGAACATCAATAGGCTCATGGTCTTGGTTATTCTGATGGATATTTTTATGGTCAATTGGATTATGATTACGATGCTTATACTGAGCCTGTTCCATCACATTCATGTTGGAGTAGCCCTCCCGATCAATATCCATATGATTATAGATATCCAGATCCAAATCCAAGTTACTCATCACAGCAGATGCACTCTCAATCTCAAGATTCTCAACAACCTGAGTATGACACCAGTATGGCTATTCGACGGGCACTAGTGGATATCCTTGCTCAGGGTCAGAGTCGTTACCTAGTCAGGATCAGTCATCCTCTGGTTTCGTTGATCTAGTATTTCCTTTTGGCACTGAATATTATGGATATGCAGCACCTATACCTATTGGACAGCCTCAGCCTGATGGTGACGATGATGATGATGTGGAGGTCGAGCAACCACAAAAAAACAGATTTTCATTTTGGTGGTGACTTATGATTGTGAGTATATATTTGTATTAAGGTAAGTATTTGCATTTTGCAGCAGACAGCTCACAACAGTATTATTGTAAGAAGCCATGCAATCATGCACACACTTGACACTGTCAATCTTGTATTTAAAATAGCTCCCCTAACAACCAATCAAGTAATCCTTAATTAAGTTGCAGGGGAGTATATCAGACATTACTAATGTTTTTTAAAAATATTCTTAACTTGAGGATGACAGGTCATACTTCATAGACATGAATCACAGTCACATGCACGGATATGTTCAAGAAATTCCTCAAAAGTAATTGCAAACACCTAATGTAAGATATTTTCATATTACATTCATTCTAATATATCTATCATTGATAGTAGATAGTTAGAAAATTAAATACATGAATTTTGTAGTCAAATTCAGGTTATCTGGTTCATAAATTCATCAGACAGTCTGATACAACTTCTCACCACCATAAACATGTTCCAATTTATAAATGAATGCATATTTGGAATGCTTAGAATATTCCGGATTTAATCCATATTTTTTTGGCAAAAAAAATAAATTTTCGCTGTTACGGGCCGTTACGCCTCCATATCCGTATTGGTTTTGGAGGTCACCGATACCGATATGGGACACCTTGGTTATAGGTTAATTTTTCCGTAGTAGCCATTATGACCCTGTAACATGTTACCATTACGTTATGGCCATTATGTAACCATTTTGGAATACCTTAACCCTTTGTTAACTTGATTTGTTACTCACTAATATGACAATGGGCATATTTTATCACCGACTTCTTTTCAACTAGTTCCTCAATCATGTAATTTCCCTTTTCTCTGGATATAGAGCAACTGAAGCACAATAATTAGTTACTGGCTTTTGTACATATTTTCTCACATTTAAATTATAATTTCATTAATTCATTGCTAGAAAATATATGTGGTCTATGGTCCATTCTATAATTTTTTCCATTTTTGGTAACCCAATTCATAACTTCTTAAGAATCTGAATGTAGATGGCGCCTTGTGGAGATCGATGCTGATTTATCAAGTTTAACCTCAGAAACCAAGCACGTAACATCACTCATAAATCCTGCTAAAACTTACATGGTACCCAATCTTATTCTTATGGCAACAAATGTTTCATTTCACCGTTCGTTTCATGGTTTCTTGTTGGGTTTGAAGCAAAACAGGAATTGAGGATTTCCAATGATGAACAGTTCATTTTCTAGTAAATTAACAGGCTTGCTGGTGAAACTAAGAGACAAATGTAAATACCATCATGTTTGCAACTCAGAATGTTGTTCTTTCTTCAGTATGATTATCTTACTTGAAACCTCAGGACCTCATAGCAGCATAAATCTTCTCCTTTGACCAAGATTACCATACAAGAAATCAAGCTGCATTCGAAGTGTTCCGAATTCACTCCATCTGCCAGTGAACGAAACCTATGATTTGGTATCAGAAAATTACCTTTTTATTTTTTACCAATCACACTTTAAAAACCTCATTATAGAATCCAGATAGTTTTCTGCTTTGTTGCAATTCTGTTTTTCCTTTGCTGTCATGCACACTAATGAAATTGTGAGGTGGCCCTATATGTTATTTATATTTTATATAATGGCATTCACTGCAGCATAAATAGACAATTACACTTAAAGTGCATTATTGTACTTCAACATTTTCACCAACTGGATTCTTAATGAATTTAATCCAATAGATTATGCATGTGAATGCGATTGTAACATGGCTCTACAAATGTTGTACTATGCCACACATCATGGTAAATGACACTCCTACAATTGTCAACAATTAATGACACCTTTTGGAGACTTGAAGAATGGTGCCAATGGAACAGTATCCAGAAATTTAGATTGATCAAACATCACACAAAGATATTTGTCTAGTGTGAAAAAAGTGAACTAGTTATTGCATTATAAATGGTAAATTGACTGCATACTAGGTACATTTTGTAGGATACAATTCGTAGATGATTATGGAAGAGTTAAACGATGGACATGTCTCATGCCCCATGGGATCGGGTACCCTATGTTAACTTGTGCAATTATGTGTATTTCAACATCCGATATGAACAGGTGATGTAACTGAAGGACTCCTGAGGGACTTGATACATGCACCCTATGTTAACTTGTGCAATTATGTGTATTTCAACATCCGATATGAACAGGTGATGTAACTGAAGTACTCCTGAGGGACTTGATACATGCATGTCCAATCAGTAGTATTAAAATATTTGGAAATTTCAAGGTAGGTCTGCTGGGACCTTTACTCGTCTTATGAGGTTCCCAAAATCAATGCATGGGAAACTTCTGTTCTTGTAATCATTGAAACAATACTATCCATATTTCCGTGTATATATATATATATATATATATATATATATATATATATAGCGGAACGCTCACCTGCGAACCAGTTCACATGGACTACCTACGAACTTTTTTGAGAACTCATCATACATGATGATTCTCAAAAATCTGAACGGTCCACATGAAGCAGAGCCTCGTGAAACCCCCTGGTACTAATTTTTAGTTTGAAACAAAACTTCGTGGGCCATGCAAAATGCAAACAGTTTCTTCCCTTGATTTGCATTTATCTTTGCTATGGCCCACCAGAATCTTAGATCAGGGTGAAAATTCACCTGCTGAGGTTTCGTGGGATTCCGCATCTTATGGACCATTCGGATTTGACTCTAATGACACGTGTGCAAAGGTGTGCACGTGCGTGGGTAGCATGCCTCGATATATATATATATATATATATATATATATATATATATATATATATATATATATATATATATATATATATACACACACACACATACTCCCAAACAATTCACAAATTATTCAGTAGTAAAAATTAAAGGAAATAAACGAAGAAAATCATGTAAGTGTTGTCTTTTTACTCTCCTTTTCTAGATTTTAAAATAAATTCTTAAGGATTTAGGACTTATTTGGCCCACAACTAAGGAAGACAGAAAAAAAATAAACAAAGGATTTATACATTTATGTTTCCTGAGTAGTTTTGCATCTCTTCCCAAAATCTTCTCATTCCATGAATAGTTTTTCAAATTGCAAAATCTTTTCTTAGTCCCATATCTGTGACAATGCCTATAAGTGATTCTAATACCATAGTAACCATAAATTTGTTACCAGTGTCTGGGATCCAGGCTATTCTTTTGGCATGTCCCACGTGGAATGAGCCATGGCCCAGAAATCACACAATCAAACCATCTTAAGATTCTTATCATCTAGTGGGAGGCCTCCTTTTTTCCATGTTGATTGTTGACTGTTTGTCCTTTTTGCTTTTAATCATCGACATGCAAACCACCCATCAGATGATTCTAACACCACACATGTGCCTCCAATGTATGAGAACCAAACTATTTGGCGTGATGCAGCCCGTTTGGGTCATTGTGGTGACTTGGACTGATGGCTGTGAAAAATAAGTAAATGCCAAGGGATTCAGCGTGATAGTCGTTCTTCAAATATCCCATGATTGCCTCAAGCAATGGAAATTGGAGAGACCATGAACATGATGATCCATGGATAACTTGCTTTGTAAGGGGTATGATGGGGGCTTTTGTATTGTAGTTCTCTTTGCTTGCACCTGCGTGTTGCTGAGTCATTGGCCCTTTGTTTTATATTCTACTTTATATATATATATATATATATATATATATATATATATATATCAATGTTTTAAATATCGATGATATCGGCCTATATATCCCACCTATGTGATACGAAATGCCCAAGTAGTGTGAAATATCCCACACGTTTGATCCAGTGAGCATTTTCGATTTTCAATCCTTTTTTTTTTCTTCTGTAAATCATGTTAAATCAATGTCAAATTGTTATAAATCGATGATTTTTTCATATTTTGTATGAAAAATCATAGTAATTTCGAGATTTGGAGGAGATGGGCGAAGTTGCTGAAAATTGAAAAAAAAATAAAATCAAAATTTCTCAATTTCTCGCAAATCAGTTGCAATCTTTGTGTCCAAACATAAATACAAACATGTATGTAACCTAATCTAGTGATTCTTCTTTCGTTTTTGAATGTATTGCTTGTGTTTCCACACGTTTTCTTACATTTATCAATTATATGAATAGACTTTGAATATACTTGCATCAATTCAGTTAGACAATGCATAGATTAAGACTCTATATAAAGAAAACCTATTATGTCCTTAAAAAAAAATATATTTTGATTTATAAGTGTGTATTAATGTCTCTTTATTATTATTATTATTATTTTTAACAATCACTGAAGGTTCATTGAAAAATTCAACTAATTTCCCAATGTTTCCAACAACATCGATACATTATGCGATACAATCGATGTATCCAATGTGATAACCGATATGTATCCGTATCCCAAGAGTGCGATACGTGACACGGTACTGATATTTCAAACACTGATATACATATTGTTCCCAAGTTAATCATCAATGTCAAAGTGGTACATTTCTTTATTAATTTTTTTATTTTTATTTTTATTTTCACTATCAACCTTTTATCCAAAAAATTATGAGCAATGTTGCCAAGACCCTTTACTTTGTGTTTCAAATCTTAGGTGTTAATCCAAACGAATCATGGTTAAGTTTGATAGCTATTTGAAAAAAAAAATTGTACATGACTCATAAAATTCAGTTTAATATCAAATGTGAGCAGTTTCGTGATGGTTGAGAGTTTTTAGGTTAGTTGCCTTATGGATTGAATGCCCCAGTAATCATCCTTAGATCTTAACATGCATCTGAGGTTGGATTTATCTAATAGTCTGTGGGCTATGAGAAGAACTATTTTGCAACTTAAGCTTGCCATCCTACTTCCTATTTAAGGCCACCCGTTTCTGAAAAATTCAAAAATTGTTTGCTTCTCATAGCAAGGCACACTGTGTTTTCTAACACACATGTTCGTGTCAAACAGTTACTAGGAAACCTTCATTTACTCGTCTCCTCTTATTTTCCAGGACCTGAACATTGGGATAGCATTATGGTTGGCAGCTCGAGGAGATGGTTGGTTGAATGAAGGGGTCCAGCGTCAAAAGTACAGATCGGAGTCCAAAATTCTTCTAGTTGGTTCTGGTGCTGATGAACAATGCGCTGGCTACAACAGGCATAGGACAAAATACAGATTGGGAGGGTATGCTTTAATTTTGATTTGACATAGTTATACCTAGTGTTTTAAATATCGACGATATCGGCCGATATATCCCACAATATTTTTTGTATCCCACCTGTGCGATACGAAGCACACAAGTAATGGGATACATCCCACATGTTTGATCTGGTAAGCATTTTTTTTTTTTTTCGATTTTTTTCTCTTGTAAATCATATTAAATCAATGTTAAATTGTTACAAATCCATGTGTTTTCATGTTTTTCATGAAAAATCATGGATTTGGAGCTTCAATTTTGAGAAATGGAGGAGAAGGCCCGAGGTACAGAAAATTGAAAAAATTAAAAATTTCCCAATTTCTGGAAAAATCGGTTGCAATCTGTGTCCAAACATAAAATTAAACATGTATGTAACCTGATTTAGTGATTCTTCTTTTGCTTTTGAATGTATTTCTTGTGTTTCCATACGTCTTCTTAGACTTATAAATTATATGAATAAACTTTGAATATGCTTGCATCAATTCAGTTAGACAACTCATGTATTAGGACTCCATACAAAGAAAACCTATTATGTGCAGTCCAAACATAAAATCAAACATGTATGTAACCTGATTTAGTGATTCTTCTTTTGCTTTTGAATGTATTGCTTGTGTTTCCATACGTCTTCTTAGACTTATAAATTGTATGAATAAACTTTGAATATGCTTGCATCAATTCAGTTAGACAACTCATGTATTAGGACTCCATACAAAGAAAACCTATTATGTGCACTTGTTTTTTGTAATGTCTTGATTTGTAAATGTGTATTGATATCTTTTTTAACAATCACTGAAATTTCATTGAAAAATTCGACCAATTTCCAATGTTTCCCCATGTTTCCAACAACAACGATACATTACGCGATACAACCAATATATCCCATGCGATAACCGATACGTATCTGTATCCTAAGGGTGCGATACATAACGCAATACCGATATTTCGAACACTGGTTATACTTTCTGGTTTTTTTGTCAGTTTTGTTATTTCCTTGTAGATACATGTCATATAATGGTTCTGCTGCCCACTTATGTTCTCCAGTTGCTGTGCTGTATATATCTTGGTCAGTATCCATCGCATGCTAATCCTAGTCTTTTTATGTGAACCATTGTAAACATACATGTGTATGTCTATGTCTATGTCTATGTTACCTATTTGCAGAATGAAAGTCACCTGTGTGCATGCTTTTGGCATCTTTGCCTGCAATACCTTTATTATGGCATGTGCCCTTATTTTGGGGGCATAGCTTATTTACTTTAGTTTTTTAGCTATTCTCGTCATCATCATCATCATCATTATCTGAGCCTTTTTCCAAACTAATTGAGGTTAGCTTAGGATTCATGTTGGAAGTTAAGGCATAAGTTTGATGCCGGCCCAACCTGACACAACCCTCCTTTATCCAGGCTAGGGACTGGCAATGAGAGCATAAAACTTCCACAGGCACAATGTAATAGACTATCACATAGGTTGATTACAATCAAGCACTATCTCATAGTCTATTACATAGGCTGATTACAATTGACAAGTTAGTTTTAGCTATTCTAGTAAGAGCTGCATTTGAATTCCCTTGGGATGTGGGGCCAGTGGGGCCAGTGGGATGCTTTTCCATTCAAAAAAATGTGATGTAGGATGAATATTTTCTAGGCTAATATGCAAGATGAGACCAAATTTCAGATTACTACAATTAAATCAAGCATTCTACCACAAAACAGAAAATTCAGATTCAAGTAGCTTGGTTCCAATCAAAATTATCATCCCACAATGCTCAATCAAAATAAAATTAAGAAAGATAGGTCCCAATGAGATGTGGGAATTCCGTTCTAGCATATGAGTTTCAACGTTCAAATAGATTCGTGATTTTGAGTTTTGGAATCAATTTGGGGATTAGGGGACAAAAATAGGAAAATTAGGGTTATGATTTGGGGAGAAACTAGGGTTAGGGTTTAGAGAGAAAGAAAAGAGGGATTATAGCTAGAGTTTTGTATAGGGAACAAAGGAGAAACATGAAGCAAAGGGAGGAGCAGGGGGTGTCCATGTGGGTACGACCACGTGGAGGGCCCATACAACTAGTGGTTGGATGGGTTTGGGTGGATTTCAAATAAGGAAAGAAGAAAAGGAAGAAGGAAATAGAAGAAAAGAATGGGGATTCGAGGTTTGGATTGGAAGAAGAGGAAATTATGGAAACGTACCTTGGAAGAAAGAAGAAGACAATAGTTGAGAATCACCATTTGGGCTTCACACCCTCTTTTGAATCCCTGGAAAGATATAGAACTTCACCTACAAGCCCCATGTAAGGAGGAAGAAGAAAGAAATCTCTCTCTCTCTCTCTCTCTCTCTCTCTCTCTCTCTCTCTCTCTCTCTCTCTCTCTCTCTCTCTCTCTCTCTCTCTCTCTCTTCCTTCTTAAAATTGTGGGCTAGGGTTGGACGTCCAATAATACCCTTAAGATTTTTTATTTTTTATTATTATTATTTTTTAAATGTGTATGATCCAAATAAGCAATAAAAACATCAAATCCTAATCTAAACCAATGTTTTAAATATCGATGATATCGGCTAATATATCCCACGATATATCTTGTATCCCACCTATGCAATACGAAATGTACACGTAGTGCTGATAGATTTCACATGTTCTATCCGCTGAGCATTTGTAATTTTCGATCTTTTTTTTTTTTTTTTTTTTGTTGTTGTTGCAATTATGTTAAATCAGTCTCAAATGGATATAGATCCATGGGTTCTTCATGTTTTGCATTAAAAATCATGGAGTTGGAGCTTTGATTTTGATATCCATTGGTTCTTCATATTCTCCATTTTAAAAAAATAAAAATAAAAAAAAAATCCTTCAACTAGTTGTCAATTGAGACTAATTTCAAGGTATTTAGGAGTGTTTGATGAAACGATCATCACATACTCTAATTTCAAAATTTGAGTGTAGGTGGTCCGATTTCTGTAAAATTGGGGAAAATTCAAAAAATTTCCAATTTCTCCCAAATTGCTTGCAATGGTGTTGTAGTCCAAACATGAAATCAAGCATGTATGAGGGCAGATCTACTGATTTGTCAAGTCTTTGTCAATTTTCGAAAAATAAAAATAACTTTTAATTAAAAATTAATAACAATTTTTTAAAAAATATTAATTTCTTTCAAAATTTCCCTTCAACCAGATGTCAATTAAGATTAATTTCGAAGTAATTAGGTGTGTTTGATGAAATGAATATCACATACACTCTAAATGTTATGTATTCAATTTGAATATAGCTACATTAGTTCAGTCAGACAGTGCATAGCTGAGGACCATATACAAAGGAAAGCTATTATGTGTATTTCTTTTTTGAAATGTTATGATTTAAAAGTGTGTATTAAAGTCTTTTTTAACAATCCCGAAGTTTCATTGAAAACTTCATCCATTTCCCCAATGTTTCCCCATATTTCCCAAAAAGTCTGATAAATTATCCGATACAAACGATATATCTTGTGCGATAACTGATACGTATCTGTATCCCAAGGATGCGATACGTAACGTGATACCGATATTTTGAACATTGATCTAAACCATCAATAATGTCCAAAATATAAATAAAACTAAAACGCGTACACTATGGACCCATGTGGTCTAAGATCTAGGTGGGCCAATAGTCTGATGACCCGTAGATGATGATCTGACGGTCAGATGGGCCAATAGCCGCAATCCAATGGTCAAAAACTCTGATCGCAACTCACATTCATCTTCCTAGTATGTGGTCTTCCAGATGCACATACTATGCATGTGGGGTCTTTAAAGTGGCCTCAAAGTGGCCCGTTGGGGCCCATGTAGATGCCGTCCATCCAACATAAAGCTGGAGATGCAGTCAGGGTCCTCCTCTAGTAGACCCTATATGATGGCTCGATGTCTTTATCAAAATGTTTTGTTCATTTTCAGGTACTCCAAATGAATAGAATATTATTTCATGGGTTGTGGGGAAAAGCTATAACATTCCTTCTTAGGTTGGGTTTTTTTTTTTTTTTAAACTGCTGATCCAGAACACATGGGTTTGTACATAATGAAGTTAGCCCACTAACATACTCAACTAGGAGTTCTGGGGTAACTTCTAAATATTGCTTTAATGTAATCAGAGGCACTAAAGATGTTCTTGTAGTGCGGATTCTCTCTGTGGATTGAATCATTATATGAAAACCTAATACCGGCTCTGTTCTTATCTAGAAAAGGTCAAGTCTTAGCAGTTCCTGTACCCTTTTAACCTTGATCTAGCAAGTTCGAAGGATGAATAGGAAAAAGGGTTCTTCGTTTGTCCTCGTTAATCTTTTTGGACATATTAGGTTGGGAATCTAATATGACATGTTTTCCCTTCTTTCTATAGTAACCCATTCTCCCAATTTTTATATTTATCCATTTATGTTGCTTGACTGGGTTGCATGTCAAGAATGAGAAACACGGAATATATACACCTTGTTGAATTATTCTTTCCATGTTGGCCGTTACCGTTACGTAACGGTAACGGCCAACATAAGAAACGGGCACCCCCCCGATTCTATGACCGTAATGGCTGTTACGGGCTTAAAGAAAATAAGAAAAAAATAGAGAAAAAAAAACATACCTTTTTTTTTTTTTTTTTCTTTCTTTCTTTCTTCTTCTTCTTCACCTTCTTCTCCTCCTTATTCTCGGATTGATGCGGCTGCAGCCCTACCACCGCAACAACGGATTCTTCTTCTCTCTCTCTCTCTCTCTCTCTCTCTCTCTTCTTTCCCTCTTTTCTTTTTGGTTTCCGTCTCTCTTCTTTTTCATTTCCGGCAAGCATCTCTCTCTCTCTCTCTCTCTCTCTCTCTCTCTCTCTCTCTTCTTTCCCTCTTTTCTTTTTGGTTTCCGTCTCTCTTCTTTTTCATTTCTGGCAAGCATCTCTCTCTCTCTCTCTCTCTCTCTCTCTCTCTCTCTCTCTCTCTTCTTTCCCTCTTTTCTTTTTGGTTTCCGTCTCTCTTCTTTTTCATTTCCAGCAAGCATCTCTCTCTCTCTCTCTCTCTCTCTCTCTCTCTCTCTCTCTCTCTCTTCTTTCCCTCTTTTCTTTTTGGTTTTCGTCTCTCTTCTTTTTCATTTCCAGCAAACACTTTTTTTTTTTTTTTTTTTTTTTTGTGTTCTGCGGTGCACATTGAACAGTGCATGTGCACTGTTTTGTTACATGGGTCCGCTGTAATGTTTATTTTCCATCTAACCTGTTAATTGGGTGTCACACTGACGTGGATGAAGGGAAAACACATGTCAGCTTGATCTAAAACTTTTGTAGCCCCCAATAAATTTTTAATGGTGGACGTTTAATTATTGTTGTTTCTTATGGTGCGGTCCACCTGAGCTTTGGATCTGCCTCATTTTTGGGCTCATGCCCTAAAATTATTTGACAAAATGGATGGACGGTGTGGATATAACACATTCATCATGGTGGGGCCCAAAAAACTTTGACACTCGTGTGCTACACTTCACAATCCGAGTCCCGCCTAATTTGGGCCCTTAAAAAATTGTACACAAGACATGTATTAACTTAAAATTTACCAATTAAATTATGAACTGTAGTTGCTAACTCACAATGCCAAAATCAAATTGTTTGAATAGTTTTAATTGTTAATTTGTGGACGCTTATTTTTTAAAATAGGGCCTTTTGATTTTTTTCATGATTCACTATCTAATAAATGTCCACCAATTCATAAGTGGGATAATGCTAATAAATTGCATGAATTTGAGGCTGATTTGGGGCATGGATTGGTCCTCCAAGTCAGCCCCAAATTGGCAACGCCATCTACCTGAATTTAATTTCATTTTTTTAAAAAGAACTATTGGGAGAAGTGATATCAAATTGTTAAGTATATAAATTATATATTTAGAAAATTAAATATATAAATTTTGTAGTCAAATTCAGGTTATCTAGTTCATAAATTCATCAGACAGTCCGATACAACTTCTCACCAAAGAGTAGACCGTTATACCACCATAAACATGTTCCAATTTATAATCAATACATATTTGGAATGCTCAGAATATTCCGGATTTAATCCATATTTTTTCATATTTTTTTGAAAAAAATAAAATAAAAATTACACCATTACCGGCCGTTACGCCCCCGTATCGCCGTTACACCCCCGTATCCGTACGAGTATCAGAGGGCACCGTTACGCTAACCGATACTGATACGGGATACCTTGAATCAAATAGAAGTGTAAACATATATACGTTGTGTGGGTTTGAGAATCTCATGTTTAGTCCGATCGTAAAGTTTATTCTGCCATGGGTTTAGCAGTTGATCCCTAGAAGATTTGTCATCATTATTAAAGACATATATAAGCATTTTTTCAAGACTGACAATGGCATGTAGTAAAATAGAGTAGTGGTTCTTCATTAAGGGTCTTCACTAAACGCTTGCCTTTTTGTGCTTGACTGATGCAGGTCCACGACCCATTGTAGTGCCCAACCCACTTAAGCTTATCTAGGCCCATTATATGGCCCAACAAGACATATTTCCATAGCCCACCGTAGAGCCTAACATATGCTGATTTTTGGGGTGATTATTTACAGATTTGGGGAATGTAATTTACTATTTTTGGGAGATATATGGCCTGATTTAAAAATGTGATGAGGGTATAATTGATATGATTGAAGATATGAGCTCGGATGTGGAGATTTAATTTGTTTCCATGTTTGCTTTTCATTAGGCTTATGACATATGAAGAAAGATTAGATTAGTTTTTAATAAATTGTGATTGATTCTCTTAGTTGTGGAGAGTTCAATTGAGGATTCCCTTAGGGTATATATAA
The DNA here is from genome assembly GCA_037074715.1 of Magnolia kwangsiensis. NCBI lineage: Eukaryota > Viridiplantae > Streptophyta > Magnoliopsida > Magnoliales > Magnoliaceae > Magnolia > Magnolia kwangsiensis. Next base: position 21,364,471 of record CM073585.1, on the reverse strand, counting down.
AAGGGGGGTGGTGGTGTCGAAGTTAGTCATTCGAATTATTTTCCAAGTGTAGTTCTTCTTCAAGTTTTGTAAGAGAAAAATGTTGATATCAATAAAAGTTCTCTCACTTTCTACTCTATTGTTCTTGTGAGTATTCTTTAATTTCTTTGCAATTTTGGTATCGAGATCTCACGGACTTGATAACCAGGTTGCACCATTGACATGGATGAATTAACCATTAGTATTTGGGATGACATCCCTTAGCATTGCAGATCAAAGCAACTAGAGAGGGCCAATGTTAAATGGGAGGTTTAGAGGAAGACTCTAAAATCCAAAGGCATATAGTGAACCATGACAATATTTGAAATGTCAATTTAGGAGCAGTCGTAGATACAAGGTTTTAGTTAAAATTGATGGATAGGAGATACCTCAAATTGATACTTGGTTTTCTCTGCTCTATCATTCAAAACGAAATAGAGATCCAGTGGGGTTGTTTCTAGGAGAAGTAGAGCTAGATGGAAGAAATGGAGATGTGTCTTTAGAGTGTTGTGTGACCACCGCATATGCTCAATGAAAATTAAGGAAAGATTTTATAAGATCAACATTCAACCAGTCATGGGGCAACATGACCAGAGGATGAGCATTGGTATTGAGATGAATGTCTGGAAAGACTGAAGGATGGAATCAATAATGAGGTCATTCAAAGCAATTGAAGAGTGGACCTAGTGTGATACAAGATGATGGAGAGCTGATTGCGATGGTTTGGCGATGTGCTAAGAAAACCAGTTGGTGATGGAAAGTCCAAAAAGATATTGGATTAAGGTGGTGACAAAGGATATGATGGTCTTTTTGTGAAATAGGACTTCCAAACAATGTTGTCATATCCAATCTTTTAAAAAAATTTGTTGTCAAATCGCATATAATCGTGTAAGCCATCAGCCTTGGCCAATGCTTATGTGATGGCATAATTGTATAAGCAATCGCTCAGAATGATGGCTCAAAAAAACTGTCTAATTACTACAAGTGATTGGAATGGGTATTTTTTTTACCTATTTCATTGTAGTTTGACTATTAGACCATTTATAAGTTAAGTTATATCATATATAACAAAACAAATTTAAACAATCAACAAGATACACCAAGAGAGAATTGATTATTGAAAACTACAAAAATAGAAATTTATTGCTAATTGGAATCTTGATGAATTGATGAAAACAATACAAGTTACAACTTACAAGTATACTCTACAAGTTACAAAGTACAACTTGTTACACTTTACAAGAATATGACCATTGGCCATTATGCCATTGTATGCTAGAGTATGCCATGTCATACGTCCTACATGGCATCTCCGATCGGAGCCCATGTATGCGATTGTGCGATCGTATAATTGCTTATGCGATAGCACATGAAAACACTACTCACAAAGCCAACCCCAAATTCTGAGAGGAAGACAACACAATGAATTTCAAAATTCTAGTTTCTGAGCACTAAAACATTCTCAGTCCATAATTTTGTGAATGAATCAAACTCATTTCCAGCTGACAGTGGCTACTATAGCTGCCAGCCCTGTGGGAAGAAACATAAATAGTGAGGATTATCTGTATTGTGTCCCACAAATATTGAGGATAGGAGTAATTTATGGGCCACGGTACTTCCACTTAACAGCACAATGTGTGGATGTTTTGATTCTTGCACTGAGAGCACATTTAGCACATGCAAACAAGGCAGGAAAACGATGCCTCCCGAACTCATTTCCAGGGAAAACATCTCAGAGGTCCTCTTCAAGAGTGATAGTGTTAGCACAAATTCATGTTAACTTGTAATTCGATGTCACCCAAGCACACCCTTAGCTTTATCATCTAATAAAATCTTAGCAAATTGTTGATCTTTTATCCCTTATTCTGTGTTATTTTATTGATTGATTTACAATCAGAAACTGTGGTGCTTCTATGACGTACGCAGATTCTTAATCATCTCCATTAATTAAAAAACAATTCTTCATATTTGACATGTTTGCATTTGATTAAATTCGCTCATTTTATCCTACTAATGTCTGTCATCAGTTGGCTTGCACTGGAAGAGGAGATGAAATTGGACATGCAGAGAATTTGGAAACGGAACCTAGGGAGAGATGACAGGTGCATCTCTGATAATGGAAAGGAGGTATATATCATATAATTATTTGATCTTTCTTAACTTTTGCATGTTTTTAACTGTGCATGTACCTTTTGTATTGTCAGGCTAGATTTCCATTCTTGGATGAGGATGTTATCAGAACTTTACTTGAAATTCCTCTAAGAGATGTTGCAGATCTCGATCAACCAGTTGGAAGAGGCGATAAGAAAATTTTGAGAGAAGTAAGAATCTGTTCACTCTGAGGGGCCAATTGATCAAACTTATTTTCAACACTTATCACTGAAATTTGATATTTTCAGTGATTTTATATGATTTAGATAGTTTGTCAAATCCAAATTATTAAATGCTTAAATTAATTTTCACTGAAAATATGGGTATTTTTTTTCAACTCCCCTCCACTTAATGTTGAATGCTGAAAGTGGTGGTGCATTAAACTTTCTTTTCACTTTTGACTAAAATATCCCTTAAATTATTTCAAATTACAATTCACCACTTAATTTTCAGTGCTTATTTTTCAGTTTATCAAAAGGCACCTAAGCCCTAAACCTTAGGTGTGTCAATCTTTTTTGTTTACTTTTGCTTGATTTTGAACATTTTACAAACTTCTCATAAAACAATAAACCATTGTACGTGAGTGATCTAGGGTTCAACAAATTGATCCTGTCTCCTGCTCATGAGATGAGCTGGTAGAGTGTACTGTATGTGAGTGATCTAGGGTTCAATCCCGGTAGTGTTACCTTTCAAATAAATAAATAAATAATCAAAAAATTGATCCCACTTCGTAAAAGTAAATAAATAAATCAACAAATTGATCCCACTTCTTAAAAGTAATTAAATAAATCAAGAAATTGATCCATCTATTTGTTAGGGCCCATCATGAGTTCCTTGTGATTCTGAAGACTTTTGTTAGGCAATCATTACCATCCCATCCATGACTTGGAAAAGGGATAGTTATAATAAATATGGTTCAATTTTTTTTTAATGATAGTCCATAAAATGTGTTCTGGACTTAATAGACAGTTCAGATGAATTGATAGGACTGTCCATGTGGACCGATCCAACTAGGGGCACTGCTCTGAGATCACTGGAGTATTTCTCACTAAAGAAAACATCATATTTATGAAATACTGGTTAAATCGCAATTTTCACATTGCACAAATGCACCTTAACATTCTTCTTCAATATATAAATATCACAATGCCCAGTTTGGATGTACAAATATCTTTATTCAGGTGATTTCCTATTTAGAATATCATTACAGAGTAGCACTTTATTTGTATCTTAATCTATCACTTGTTTGGACATTACATTATTTATGTTTTATATAATTTGTTGTTTGGATCTGATGTTAGTAGGCAAAATCTCCCTCTAGGTTGTCCATAAAGCAATCCCTCGCCTTGGATCATCCATCTCTAATGTAGGGGCATTTTCACATTGGCCTCCAGTGGGGTAGCCTGTGGGATGCAGGGACATGCTAGGGGTGGGCGGCCCGTGTGAGGTGGTACTCATGTGATTTGGGGCCCATGAGGGGGGTTCGACCGAGGTCCTAACCCATGAGATGTGGGGCCTAGGCTATGAGATAAAGGGATTAATTCGCCATACTCTAACAGTTCGAGCTTTTAGAGGAAGTGGTTAATTGTCCTGCATCAATCTCTCTCATCGTCTTCTGGGACAATCCTAACCAACCCATGCATTGCAAGAAAAAAATGGATGGTCCAGAACATTACAGAAAAGGTCCAACCATTGATTTTGATTGGGAATCATATGTGCCCCACTTGAATTAACCAAGTTTCTCAAGAACATTTTTGTTGGAAGATCCAAACCATCAATTCAGTGGAAAGCAAAATGGGTGATCGGAATGATAAAAACAAAAAGGACCAATCATCATTCTAAGCCAGTCATCAAGTGCTCCCTCCAATTGTCTGTGCTTATCATGAATCACCTTGATTTGATCTTCTTAACCATCAGTAGATTACAATTTTTTATTTTTTTTTAATAGTCCATTTTGTCGATTTGAAGCATTAAGCATTTGTATGCATGGATGACCCATCCATCTCAAGAATAAATTTGATCTGACTATGTTAACCAACCTTTACAGCTTTACCTAGGCTGGCAACTAGTCAACATGTCACTACCATTTTCGTGTATTTAAAAATATAGACTTATAGAAATATATAAAAAAATAATGAAAATGTCACAAATACTTTTGTATCAAGTATCTTGTCATGGTACCGTGTCTTGATATTTTAGGGTCAGGTGATTCCAGCGGCTGAATCCATATTCCATACCCACACACAACACCTGTTCCCAGGTAACGTTGGTTAGCAAGATAAGAAATATTTTATTTTTCCTGTACTTGTATTGCATATCACCGGTCCATAGAATTTTCAAATTCTTTTCTGCAGTTGATGTTCCTTTTTGCCAAGGAAAGATTGGGGCAGATTCTCTAATTGACAACCTCTCAAATTTATAGCTCAAAATCAGTGTAAAGATGCCCTAATTTTCTCATAATTCTCAGAGATTGATGACATCGTTGAGTAGTTTCTTATAAATTGTCTAAGAGCCTTTCTAAAAAGAGCTACACATATAGCTTGGCATGAGGACTTGCTTCCAACGTGCCAATGTCACATATATGGAGATGCAGGTTGTTCATTCCCAAAAAGTCAGGTCAGTCCGCTCACATGAAAAAAATGGATAGTCAACAAATAAAATGGTTGCTGGTCCACTACGACTGTGACCACACAATGCGCAGACCAATGTTTTGAATAATGGTACTGGTGGGTGTATCATCCAGGCCCAAAAATGATATGATACAGCCCATTTTTTCTTAACATGTAAATTCGCCCCCATAACGCGTAATAGGGGTGACCGGTAGTGCTATATAATGGTTAATGCAGTCATAACGTAATAGATATTCAAAACCACAGCGCAGACTGGCACACCAGCCTGACTTTTGGGCTAGAGTATATATGCTTGGCATCTGCCCACAAACATTCAGGAGTAGTGATTGCATTTCTTGATGTCTAAATATGAGTTTGGTTTTTCTTTGGATGCTAAGCATAAACTGAAGTGTACATGCTGAATTTCTTAAGGTAGCCTGGTTATTGGGCTTGGGTGAAGCTGCAGTTCTGCCTAAGAGAGCCATCCAGGTTTGTTTTTCTCTTCTGAATACCAGACACATTGAAGTTTGATAATTTTAATTTACATTTCTATTTCAGTTTAGATTGCTGTCTATTTTCCAACATTTCTTCTCCTCTGAATAATAGACAAAGGCACATTGAAGTGGTTATTTTTATTTACATTTCTTTTCCAGGCTTGATTGCTGTTTGTTTCCCACCATTTCTTAGATGGCGGTTACTCATCAACCCTACATCATCCAACAGGTGACCCCACTCGAGCCCAATGTGAAAATGCCCCTGCATTAATCACCACCGGTGAGGAGTCTTGAACACAAGACCTCCCGCTCTGATACCAATTTGATGCAGGATAATTAACCACTTGCTCTAAAAGCTCGAACTGTTAGAGCATGGGGAATTAATCCCTTTATCTCATAGCCTAGGCCCCACATCTCATGGGTTGGGACCTCGGCCGAACCCCCCTTGTGAGCCCCAAATCACATGGGCCGCCCACCCCGAGTGTGCCCCTGCATCTAACAGGCGACCCCACTCGAGCCCAGTGTGAAAATGCCCCTGCATTATTCTCTCTAATGGAAAAAGCATCAAAGACCATGATAATTCAACCATATGTCAGGTAATCATGAAAATACCTGGTTTGTATGTAGGATTTTTCCATGCTAAAGCAGCGCTGTCCTCTGGAAAAATGCTATAATGGCATTTTTGTTTTGTTTTTGTTTTTGTTTTTGTTTTTGTTTTTGTTTTTTTTTTTCTAGAGCTTCCTTAATTTTGTTTATGTCAAGTAAAACCTCGTTTTACATGGGGCCACCAAAATCAGGATTAGAATTAATCCCAATTTTGCTGGATCCCCTACCCAAACAAGCCCTAAGAATCTTTCAAATAGACCAAGAATAACTGGTTAGAGTATAACCAAATCCACATTGTAAATTTCTAATACAAACCAAACTCTGCACTCTGTGAACTAATAAAGTTATTTGCAATTGAGACCATCCAATGATCCCATTCTTCCCAGTGGGATTTTGCTGCTAATGTTTTGGGTGTGAACATGTTTGGCTGCTTAGGCTCCGTGATTGTTGTGTCATCCACATCATCTAGATCCAACTCTACAGCATTATTGTCCATAAACACAAATGTGACTGTATGATACAACAGACCAAGTATCTTCACTTCTGTTGTGCATCCATCTTTGCAGAAGGGCGTTAATGGGTGTTTTATAATGCAAACATACATGCTCACATTCTGCGCCTTGTAATATGTCATTGTGTACATGAAAATTTCAGGATCAAATTGATTTGCATTACCTTCTTATATGCATCCAATGTTGGGACAAGGCTGTGATGACAATGATTTAGACATTTTTGTTTTCTCACAAATGTACATGCATAAATACATGATTATGCAGTCCATGCAGTGTGTATAGCATCATCTTGATCTTTAATTCAGATACCTCCATCTCCCATTGCTTATGTTAGCATGCTTACATAAGCCAACACTGTCCCACGCATATACCTAAGGTGTATGTGCATTCATACATTCTGTATAAATACAGTAGCCATGTTCATTGATACAGTTTTCTTTGAGACATTCTGGATATCATGTAATTTATTTCACAGGAGCCAACCCCCTTTTTTTTCCAGTTTGGATCGAGAATCGCCAGAGAATCAAATCGGAAGAACTTTGGTAGCAACCGTGCAGCAAACCAGGCATCTGCTGGGAGTGTAGTAATCCATGAGCCAAGAAGTTAATTTCATTCTGCATACATAACTCATTTCATGCATGAATAGTCATCCATTGGGGCCCCAATGGAGTGTGCTAAGGCTTTTATATGGATGAAAAGATGCAGGTTCAGCTAGCCACTTGTTTCCCATAGTCAATATATGGTTTTATATATATATATATATATATATATATATATATATATATATATATATATATATATATATATATATATATAAAATTTATTTCTATTTAATTTTCAAGCAGTGCCTGTAGTGAAAATCTATAGACAAGTTACTGCCAGTATGTTGAACCCTTTCGTGGACCACCATGGAAATGGAGGGCACAGGGGCCCAGAGTTGGACAGCTATTTCTGTTGAATATGATTCTACACCTGTTTTTTTTTTGTTTGTTAGTTTTTTTTTTTTAATTATTTTTTTTAATTTTAATTTTTATATATCCCATCCAATATGTTTCTTGGATATTTGAAGCAATGTAAACGGTATCATTATTCCTGTAAACAGGCGTATGGAGTTGATTTTGGTTATAGAGGAGACTGATTTCATCTCTATATTCCATTTGATTGAAATGTTCTGGACCGTGCCTGTTGTAGGTCCGATTGTGGATGGAACATTGCCTAATTCGCACACATACCCTAACCATTCAATCAGTGGTTTGTGATTAAAAGAAAATGGTCCATGGTCCAAATTCAATGGCCATTGTTAGATGGTTAAGATCACCGGATCTCTGAGTGACTCAGTTGAGTTCTTCTGAGTCTTGATCGCCAAGACTTGCTAATATTTTATAGTCCAGAAATGCTCCAGTGCTTTCAGAGCACTGTAAGTTATGTTTTCCTAGTTGCATTGGAATACTCAAGTACGATACATTGATCTAGACTGTTCATGAGGTCCAACAAATTTTTTGGACTGCCACTTAAGCAACGCACTGATTCAACAGATATTAACCATTTGATCAGTGGCGTTTTATATGGACAGCCAATATCGTTTACACAAGAACATGTCCAATCAGCTATTTGATCCATCTATAGGGGGAAAAGGCCAAATTAAAGGATGGATTAGATCATTTGATCCATGCAATTTTTGCAGGAGATGCATGGAATGTGTCCTGAGCTTAATGAACACAGTGGACAATGGTTGGTTGGACCATCCAAGTGAACCAATTTTATAGCACTGCTAGGACTCGTTTGGCATCTCTACTCTAATCTAACAATAGCTTTTCAAAGAAGAGATACTCTAATAAGCTCTTTTAATTTTAGGTCTTGTTTTAAATAAGTTTATTTGGTAGGTTTAGGACTCCTTTAGGCCTTTGCTTTGGAAGCAAGTCTTCAATCCGATAAGAAGGCGGATGGGGCTGGTGAGTTAAGAAGGTACGGGAAAGAGGGTGCTGGATGTAGGCAAAGCCTGAGTGTAGACTTCCTTGCAGCCTTTTCTGCTTGTGAGGCCAAAAAAGAAAGAGCAGACCCCATTGAAGACAGGAGTGAGGTACAACAAGGCCATTTCCGTTCACTGCCCTTTTGCCGCGGCAGTCTATTGATGACATAAGCGCTGCCTGCCGTTGTTTCAGTGACTCATAGGGCTTCCCTCAGCTCAGATTGGTGTCGTCACCGCTCCCAGGACCTGAAGTACCTCCGGAGGATCTTAACTTTGATGGGGAAATGGAAATGTTAGAGCCAGGGCCCATAGACCGGGTCCTCGTGATGTTGGCTCAGATAGGGGCCATGTCTTTTTTCTTCTTTTTTTTTTCCAATTCTAAAAAAGGGGGTTAGCAGTCGAGTGCCTCAAGGGCCTTGGGCGAATCAAGTTTTTAAAACGAAAAGAAGCTCATTTAAAATAAGCATGTTTGGTAAAACATTCAAATAATAATTTT